>CM059197.1:74545937-75836729 GCA_030323885.1 Branchipolynoe longqiensis | reverse complement strand
CGTCATGCTAGTCTGAACTGCACAAGCAGTTTGTCGCCTCGAAAATGGCCGCCCCCTTAGGCGGCGGCCATTTGCAATGGTAAAGCTCTGCTGTGTTTGGCTGAAAGCACTGAATGCGGCAGCCATTTTCGAGGTGCTTTTCATCTCCAGTCTGAAAAGAGAGGCGTCTCCGAGACGTCGCCGAGATGCACTCTGAACGGTATTAGGCCAAAAAGCATCGTGGAGACGTCTCCGCGGCGCCTCCGAGATGGACCCTGAACGCGGCCCTGGTCGGAGAGCTCACCTCCTTCGGATGGCACCTGGCCATTTTAGGTCCGTTTCAATTATCAAGGTCGTATTTTATATAACATAATGTAGTGAAATGGCATAAATGACTGTGGCGCAATGAGACTGGGCTAGTTTTACTATTGGAACATATCACATGAAAGGAACAAATTGTATTAAGATCCCTGATTAGTGTTAGGATATTTAGTTCAGGAACTAATTTGTAAAAAAACATTTAAATATTTGTGCTTACTCGTCATGGACTATGTTTTTTTGGTTGTTTTTTTTGGTTGTTTTTTTAAAAAGATTTATACTGCCTATCATGGATAAGCCTGAATAGGCTTGTTTTCACCATTAGACAGTTTGTCGATAGAAAGCCTGAGCCTGCACTTTTACCGACCCAAGGGATTTTTAACCTCCCACACCACATAGACATGGTATGAGAGCAACTGGCCTTTGATGACGCTGTAAGCTATACACATCAGTGGAAATCCAAATAGGCAGTGGTGGGGGCACAGGGAACCGAACCATTGACCTTCAGATTAGGAGTCCGACCTAGAAAAAAGTCAGACACTCTAACCACTCCGCCACAGAGAACACCACGTGTTCCCTGTGTTAGTTACCGTGCCTGTGTGAGCAAACAACTACATCACAACAGTGGCAGGACCTACATCCAGTCAGCTACGGGGTAGATGCTGGTCAGTGACAAATACTGTGTGACTCCCCCCCCCCCACACACACACACCCTTTACATCCCTTCATGTGCAGTGGCCAGCCTGCTCGGGGCTGGGGGTTAGTTCAGAGAGGGAGAACAGTGAGCATGCCAGATTAGGTTTATAATATTAGCTATATTGTTAGCTTATTTTTATGGATTTGTATTATTGTCATTATTATTAGCATTATTATCATTTTCATGATTGTTATAATTATTTATGTTGTCGTTATTAAAGTTGGATCGTCCGATGGTTTTGAGTTGCTGTATTTTTTCTGAGATAAATATATCAGAGCAATCACTAGTATCTACTTTACATTAGTTTAAAGTTACTTTTATTTTAAATGGTAAACTTTTTGAGATATTTGAAGTGCAAACATGGAAAATTAGTTTTGGCAAGCTTGCCCAAATGCTGACACCATAGACCTCTACAGTAACATGTTCTATTAAATTGACTCAGTATTCTCTTCTATGCAAAAACAGATGTTACATAAGTGGATCAGTATCTAAGTTAGATATGCACAATTCAAATCTAGATAATTGTTTGGTTTTGAAAATTTCATATTTCATCGGACTATGCAACTTTAATGGTTTGGAATAAGCGGGGTGCTCATTTGATGCCATTAGGGGGACCAGAGGGTCGCGAAGCCTGGGGGGGGTAATGGAGCTCCCCTCCATGGTGGACGAGATGCTTGTTTGTGGGGTTGTTTGTAACCTTACGACGGTTACTGGTTGCAGAACTGCAACATTATAGAGAGGCTCCGATAAATCAGCCCAATCTTTGGTTGAAGATTAATCTTAAGTAGGGATGGTTCTAGAAGCTAGGGACATCTTTACAACATTGAAACGATGAAACATTGGGGCGAACCCGAATCTCTTCGGTCCGGCGGTAGTAGAGCACTCGTATCCAGTCGACAACAGCGAGGGTTTAGGAGAAAGGGACGTGCAAAGTGGGGTACAGTGGTTCCAGCAATGAGAACAAGAGAGAGAAGATAAGGTACAGGGCCCCCACCCAAGTACACAACTCCCCTGGTCAGGGGGAGAATTGTATTATGCCTGGGAGAAATAGAAAGGGTAGAGTCTACGAAAGAGAAATGAGGAGAGTTGAGTCAAAGGACCGTGTCTATTTGCTCTATGGTGACCAACCAGCGAGCTAAAGACACGGACAGGTTAAGAGTAGAGAGTGAAATGCTGGCAGGCTCCCCCTCCTGGAACTCTTTTCAGACATATCAAGGGGGAGCAAGGCCAGCGGAGAGGAGATAGAAAGAGGTGTGGATGAAGTGCGGTCCGGATAGCAAGACGAGATGTGACATGTGCGGTGACTCCCTCTCCTCCCCTCCCCCCTCCCCATGGTCCCACACACTCCCCCCCGACACACCCACTTGTGCGCGACATAAATAATTGTAAAAATAATAATGACAATGATAATGCTAATAATAATGACAATAATAATAATTGAAAAAATATAGATAATAATATATGTCATAAACCTAATCTTGCATGGTCCATAAACATTAACATTAATCACTAATATTTAAATGTTGTTTTACAAATTAGTTCCCAAACTACCTCAAATATCTGAATATAATTTGTTCCTTTCCTGTGATAAGTTTCAAGAGTAAAACTAGCCCAAACTCATGGTGCCACAGGCATATATGTCATTTCACTATATTAATCTTATATACAAGTGTACCTTGGTAATTAAGCATTACGACCAATCGGACATCCAATGACCATAGTAGGCCAACCGAGGTAAGCTCTCCAACCTAGGAAATCCAAATTGGCAGAGGTGATGGCCTGACTTGATGGTGATGGTGAATGGATTGTTATTATCTACCTTAATTTAGTTTGAAGTAACATTTATCTTAAACGACTAACTTTTACGTAATTTGAAGAGTAAACATATAAAATTAGATTTGAGAAGCACTGCCAAAACTCTGACATCGTAGGCTTCTGCAGTAACAGGTTCTATTAAATTGCCACTGTATTCCCTTCTATGATGTGACACATTTTTAATAAGTGAATCAATATATAAGTTAGATATGTAGAATCAAATCTAGATAGTTGTTTTGGTTTAGTAAATTTGATGTTTCATCGGACTGTGCAGCTTTAAACAACACCCTAACACTGATATTGGCGGCTTTGTTCACTTTCTGATATATTCGATCCTGACCCCGACGTTAAAGCTGCATAGCCTGATAACGCATCAACTTTTCAAAACCGAAGTAATTATCTGAAATTGATTCTACATATATAACTTAGTGATACACTTATTAAGCAGTTATTGTGACATAGAAGGGGATACTGTATCAATTTAATAGAACCTATTACTGCTGAAGCCTATTGTATCAGAGTTTGGGCATGCTTGACACATTTGTGCTTCAAATAAATATTCCACAACCTAGCTGTTTAAAATAAAAATTACTCTAATCTAAAGTAAGGCATATTATAACAATCAATTTAATATAGTTATTTAAGAAAAATGGCAGCAACTGAAACCGTTCTAACTATGCAACTATAAATTAACTAAGGCAGATTATAACAATCAAATTTATGTATGTATCTCAGAAAAATGGCAGCAACTGAGACCGTTCTAACTATGACAATATAACTTAAGTAAGGCGGATTATAACAATCAAATTTATGTATGTATCTCAGAAAAATGGCAGCAACTGAGACCGTTCTAACTATGCAACTATAACTTAAGTAAGGCAGAATATAACAATCAAATGTATGTATGTATCTCAGAGAAATGGCAGCAACTGAGACCATTCTAACTATGCAACTATAACTTAAGTAAGGCAGATTATAACAATCAAATTTATGTATGTATCTCAGAAAAATGGCAGCAACTGCGACCGTTCTAACTCAGAAAAATGGCAGCAACTGAGACCGTTCTAACTATGCAACTATAACTTAAGTAAGGCAGATTATAACAATCAAATTCATGTATGTATCTCAGAAAAATGGCAGCAACTGAGACCGTTCTAACTATGCAACTATAACTTAAGTAAGGCAGATTATAACAATCAAATTTATGTATGTATCTCAGAAAAATGGCAGCAACTGAGACCGTTCTAACTATGCAACTATAACTTAAGTAAGGCAGATTATAACAATCAAATTTGTGTATGTATCTCAGAAAAATGGCAGCAACTGAAACCATTCTAACTATGCAACTATAACTTAAGCAAGGCAGATTTATGTATGTATCTCAGAAAAATGGCAGAAGCTCAAATCCTTAGTAGTTTTGTAAGAGCAAACGAATTTAGCTAATTGTGGTCTGGAGAGCCAATGCGAAGCAGATAAACATTTATAGCATACCCTTCTGTATAGACAGTACTTTCCAAGTCAGGCCCCAAACCGGAAACTGCCGAAATGGGCCGGAAGCCCTTCAGAGCACTTCCGGCAGCTTCGGGAGCAGTTGGGCGCCATCTTGAAGTGACACAAGGCATACCCGAGCAGGCCCGAGTAGCTCCGAGCTGCCCCGAACTGTCGTGCAGAAGTCCGCAATCTGTGCCGAGACGAGGCCCTAGAGTCTGAGACTATTACTAACCCTTAAAGTTGCATACTCTGATGGTTTTGAGTTTCTGTCATTTTCTGAGATAAATATAAAAGGTTGATCGCTATGACCTACCTTACTTTAGTTTGAAGTAACTTCTATTTTAAATGGCTAGTTCTTGAGATATTTGAATTGCAACCATGGAAAATTAATTTTGGCAAGCATGCAAAAACTCTAACACCATAGGCTTCTGTAGTAACATGTCCCATTCAATTGCCTCAGCATGCCCTTCTGGGTGGCGACAAATATTTCGTAAGCACACTAGTATCTAAGTTAGACATGTAGAATCAAATCTAGATGATTGTTTTGGTTTAGAAAATTTGATGTTTTCATGGGACTATGGTGCTTTAATCACCTACAATGCTGGAAATGGTGCCATTGTCCACAGCCACTCAAACTCTCTCTGACACTAGCCATTGCCATATATTTGAAAATATGTATATATATATTTATTTAGAAAAAAAGCGAAGACGGAAAAAATGTTTAAGGACAATTCTAGAACCCTGCAATACCATATAATGCTTACTCACTGAATGCATGATACTTTTAGCCATCCTGATATAACCTTATATGTTGCTAGGAACGAAAACAACAACAAACAAGAACAACACTGACATTTTTATCGAACTGCGAATTGTATGCAGTTACCACGACAGCTGATATTTCATTTATAATATGTATAATATTTTTACTGTCAAACAGGATTTGCATGCAGTTACTATGACAACTGATAGTTTAATTTAGGTATCAAGTAAGTGTACTGTATGGCCATAACGCCAGTGCTCTGGCGCTGACAAGAGGTATTATTCAATGAATAAAATACATTTTAGTATTAAAAAAAAGAGCACAGCGTCCATGTAATGAGACGCTGACCTATATATTGGCGTCATTTCGCTATCAGCATGGCAACTGCGGTGACATGATCAGCATTGTTTTCCCAAGCGGTTCGAGAAAACTTTGTGGAAAGGGCACGAGTGATGGCTAAGACGGCTGCACTGATAATGTGGTCGCCTAGGGATGAGATACAATCACTGCCGTGTTCAGAATGGCCAGGCCTCGAATGCTTACTGTCAGTGGGCGATATCTGGGAAATTGGACGATGCGCAGTGCTTTGTGGATTGGTTAGTTGGTTGTTGGAGTTTTACCTCCTGGCAACACCTAAGGCCATATCTGGATGATTACCAACTTGTGACAGTGTGCACTCATGGCAACTTTACAGTGCTTCAGCATCATCACATGACCCAATATCCCACACAGTCACATTATCTTGACACTGAGCCAACCAGTCCCTTGCCCTATCCTATTAATGCCAAGTGTCAAGCTAGGAAGCAACAAGTATCAATTTTGTAAGTCATTGGTTTGACTCGACCGGGAACTGAACTTCTGATCTTTGGCGCGGGAGGCCTGCGCTCTACTGATTTGGCCACCGCACCCGGTTTGCAGCTGTGATGGGGAAGCACCATGGTATGTGTCGCTGGTTGCATACTTCGCCCTCCAAGCATTCCAGAGCAAACTACTGTGGATGTGCCCTACTTTGTTGTGTAACTTTGCGTGCCGTGTGTCTACCAAATTGTGACCCTTTTGAGGGAATATAAATGAAATATCATCTCCATTGCATCCATCTGCTATTCCCAAATTCGAAGGTGCCATTTTTGTCCGTCGATTTATTTGGTGATGCTGCTCATAACATCTCAGTTAGCTGCTTGGCATTATTATGATAGGGCAAGGACTGGTTGGCTCATTGTCAGGATACTGTGACTGAGTGGGATATCAGATCATGGTAGCCTGATCTCCAAGGGAGCAGCACTATAACGTTGCCATGAGTGGACACTGTCACAAGTCGGTGCATGTCCTGATATGAGCTTAGATGTTGCCAGGATGTAAAACTCCAACAACCAACCAGCCACTTGGCTGTGAATCACAATTTCATGGACCAGACGGGATGGCAGTAGCCGAATGAGTTAGAACGTCCGTCTCCCGTGCTGGTAGATCGTGGGGTCGTGGGTTCAAACTCTGGTCGAATCAAACCACTGACTTAGCAATTGATACTTGTAGCTTCCTACCCAGGCACTCGGCATTATTAGGACAGGGCAAGGACTGGTGTGCTCAATGTCAGGATAATGTGACTGAGTGGGATACCAGGTCATAGTGCCGGTGGCCTGGTTTCCCAGTGGGACAGCACTATAAAGTATCCATGGGTGCGCACTGTCACAAGTCGGTACCCGTCCTGATATGACCTTAGATGTTGCTAGGACGTAAAAGAACAACAAACAAACAATGTAATGGTCCACGCCATGGCTAGAAATATTGCGTGTTCGGGACGGCGTTCCACAAGCTGGGTGCGTGCATGAGGTTAAGAAATGATATTGTGTTATTGTACGGTTGCATGCAGTATTGATCAGCACCTTTGCACACTGCATTCCCTTACAAGAGTATGATAGTAGATATCTGATGTTCATTGTAATGGGCATAGGAACTGTGCATAGTCGTATTGCGGAACCGTTACCCAACTAGGAGAAAACCAGTCATCGCCTTGAAACTAGCAATCTGGTGTTCAGACGCCAAGGTTCTTCAAAAGAATAAGTGATTTCAACAAAATATCTTCTCTGGAATATCTATTCACAAGGTATGAAGAGTTTAGGCGCAAAGCCCCATAAAAACCAAGCCTGACAATTAATTACAATAAAAGATTTGTACCTGTGGTTAAATGTAATCCTCACTAATTCCCCTTTCCTTGTGATGAAATGGTTATGGAGCAATGACCAAACAAAATAAGGAATGTACACAAATTAATATTTAGAAAGATTGACTCCAATGTTTGGCTCAAATTTTAGATTGGCGTTAACAGGGTTTTGCTACTGAACTCTTCGTATTCAGATCTAGACACAATCACTGCTCCCTTCCATGTGTCAGTAGCTCTGTAACTAGTGCACACGTGTGTGCATAGTATAATCCAGCACCCGCCAGACTCCCGGCCCCGTCCTGATATAACCTTAGATGTTGCTAGGTCGTAAAACAACAACAAACAAAACTCTCTAATTGCAGTTACAGAGACGTACCACCTCACATTCCGAGCACAAATTGGACTCATCAGTTGTCAAGGAGTTCACAACAAATGATGAGTTGCTGTCATCATCGCCACCGATTGATAATCAACCAGGGGCCATATGCATGGAGCAGTGTTAGGAGGCAAAACGCGTTTAGCACGGGATTTCTGGTTTAGCGCAGACACGTTGGTATGCATGGATAACACCACATGTGCTAACACTGCTCCATGCATATGGCCCCAGATGGGGTGCTTGACTGTGTTGAGCATCCGTCCCCTGTTTTGTGAGATCAGGGGATCCGAACCCATGAGTTTGTGGGTTCGAACCCTGGTCAAGTCAAACCGATGACTTAAAGATTTATACTTGTCGCTTCCTAGCTTGGCGCTGGGCAATATTAGGATAGGGCAAAGACTGGTTGGCTCAGTGTCAGGATAATGGGACTGAGTGGTATATCAGGTCATGGTGTTGGCACCCTGATTTCCCAGTGGGGCAGCACTATAAAGTCGCCATGAGGGCGCACTCTCACTAGTCGATATCTGTCCTGATATGAGCATATATGTTGCTTGGACGTAAAACAACAACAAACAAACAGATGAACCGATTGATAAACAGGAAGAAGAGTATACGCTCATGCAGGCCAAGTACCTGGGGTTACACCCTTATGCATATTTGGTTGCTGGAGTTTTATGTTCTGGCAACATCTATGGCCATATCAGGACGAGTAACGACTTGTGGCAGTGCGCACTCATGGTGATTTTATAGTGCTGCCCCACTAGATCAGGCCACTGCCACCATGACCCAATATCCTACTCAGTCTCATTATCCTGACACTGAGCTAATGAGTCCATGCTCTATCCTAATAATGCTGAGGGCAAGGCTAGAAAGTAACAAGTATCAATTTGATAAGTCATCGGTTTGACTGGACTGGGAATCGAACTCCCGACTTTCAACATCAATCCCAGGACCAATATTATGTTAAGGTGCTCACAATGACAGTCTGGTCGAAGTATCCAAAGTTAGTAAAAACCATCAAAATTAATATGAATTTTAATTTTCTTTTTAAAATTCAAAACTAGTATGAAATGTGTATGTCAGGCACAGCACAGGGCCGATGGGCAAGAAAACCCAGCCGTCCTACATACCTTATGGACACCACCTGCAGCTGGGGGTTGAGTGACAGCTGCCCCCTATTAGGGCGTCCCCCCCCCCCCCCCCACCAGGCTGTAGAGGGTGTCTGATTGGCTGGCTGGGGGAGGCCCAGTCACCTGCATTCCTTATACCTGACACACAAACCCCACTCTAGTCACTTCTTGAGACTCACTCTTGAGAGAGACTCTGAGCTAGGCACTCTAGCAGGAGACACTCTTCTCTTGTCCAGGACTCCAGACACTGTATCTGGGACTCCACTTTCTATACACAAACTAGAGCAGCTATTCAACACTGAAATGTGTGCTACAACCATGGCACTCAGGTTCAATATGCTGTAGGCACTGATTCCTATAAAGACTAGCAAGAGATCTGAGGATCTGTGTGAGCAGTTGGTAAGGAGTGAGGCTGATAGGTTGCTAGTAGATGAACAGGACTTGATGCCAATAAAGCACAACTTCTTCACTGTCAGTCTTGTGCGACTTGTCTGCCCTTTTCTTCCTTATGAGTTTGTTGAGAGGGACACCAGGTGGGAACTGACAGACAGTTGTCAGTGCACACCTGGGATAGAGTAGTGGTATCCGGGGCTCTGACAGCCAAGCCTCACATATATTACACCAAGATTCCATGATTCCAGGAGTCCATGGGCAGCTGGCTATGTGGTTGCGAATTAGGTATCTGTGGGGGGAAGCAAGCACCGAACGCCCCCCCTCCCCCCACCTCCCTCCCCCCCCCCCCCCCCCCCCACCCGCTAGTGGAATGCAGAGATGCATCGCCCCAGGCAGAAGACATGTCGACATAATCCCGCGGCCGTCGATCAATGGCCGCCGCTAGGGGGTCACGTGGTACTTGATAGCGCCAAAACCTGGCGGAATCTCGTCTGCTGGAGGTTAATCGGATTTGATGGGGCGGGACGCCGGCACGACACGTTCGTTTCACGGCGTGCATTTCTCGGGGAGTTGAAGCACTCGTGGCGACTTTATAGTGGTGCCCCGTTTCGTTGAAGCAACAGGAATAACACAATCTGGCGCGATCTGGCCTAGCTTGTCGCCGGTCTATGGTTGTGTCATGGCGGGAGACGGGCGGGGGGGGGGGGGGGTGCAAATGGGAAATATTGCGACTAGAGCGGGAATTGAACCCATATGCTTTTCATTCCGGGCCAGTGTGCTAACCAAATCCAGCACCTAGGCTCGCTGATGTCACCACCATACCGATACCGACCTGTCCATGCGATTTCTTGCTAACACTTACATTCATACAGCCCCCCAATGTGTTGCTTGCTACCTTTGTTATGGTGGGGATGCTTGTGTGCTTCCGTGACCATGAGAGCTATACCGGCGGGGGCTAGCCCCCTGGCAGGTTTAACCAAGCCGGGCAGGACTCATGGTAGAGGACAGACTAAGAGCAGCAACTGTTCCTCCAGGTTGGGGTTTGGGTGTGGGGCCAACAACCCCACCCCGGAAAAAGAACAATGTTACAGAATCACAAACAAGAAACTGAAGGCCCAGGACCGGGAAAACTGGAGAGCCCTTGTTTGTGGCCTATGCCCAAAGTTGGGCGGTTCATCTACGACATGACTGAGGAGGTGTTTGTGTGGATGGGCGCTGATGCCTCAACGGGTGAAGAAGAAGAAGAACACTTACATTCATACATACATATACATGGGTTAGGTCCAACAACCATACAGTGCATAGCTTGTACACAAGTCTGGTCACGGCACCCATGTCACCGGGGTGATGAAAATGGGAAATATTGCACCTAGAGTAGGAATTGAACCCACATCTGTTGCATTCCAGGCCAGTGTGCAAGCCATTACACCACCTAAGGTCCCTGGTGTCACCACCCTACCCACACATGCTCCTATGGCTCTTCCCCTGAGAGGTCCGTGCAGACTACTACACTTGTCTCTCTTGAATTGTAAGTGTTCTCTGTGGCAGAGTGGTTAGAGTGTCTGACCTTTTTCTATGTCGGACACCTAATCTGAAGGTTGGTGGTTCGATTCCCTAGCACCTCCACCTCTGACAATTTGGGTTTCCACCGCTGTGTATAACTTACAGCGTCATCAAAGGCCGGTTGCTCTCATGCCATGTCTATGTGGTGTGGGAGGTTAAAAATCCCTTCGGTCGGTAAAAGTGTAGGCTCAGGCTTTCTATCGACAAGCTGTCTAATGGTGAAAACAAGTCTATTCAGACTTATCCATGATAGGCAGTATAAGTCTTCTAAATGGTTATTTAATGCTTACATTTACATACATACAGGCAATGTACTTAGATATACATACACAATGTAGGTTCAACAACCATACAGTCCATAATTTGTACAGGACCCTCGTCACGGAACCAGTTGTAGAATTTTCCGATATTTGAGATATGGGCTATGGAGAACTACTCTATAATAAATTGCAAACTAGTCTATATTCTGGTAGAGGTATGTAAAACCAAAGGCATTTGACTTGTGAGAGAGTCTTTAGAACTCTCCTCACATACCCCCTCCTGTCCAAGTCTTATTTATGGATCACTGCACAATACAATAAATGAGGGAGTCTCACTCTTCTACCTTTCACTCTGTATCTGCTTTCCTTCCTTGCCTGTAGTGATTTCCTATTAGCCTATCTACACCACTCAAACCGCCAGCCGTCGATTTTACATGGGAAATATTGCACCTAGAGCAGGAATCAAACCAACATCTGTTACTTTCTGGCCAAGTGGTCTAACCATTACACCACCAGGCTCCCTGATGTCACCACACTACCCACGCCTACCTGTGTGTGTGGCTCCTTACCTGAGAGGTCAGTGCCGACAACTACAGTTGGTTTCTGTGAAGTGCTGGTAAGATTACGGCGAGATGAGCTGGACGATGCTTGTTATTGTCAGTGGTCAGCTTATAGCCTCGTCCTTGTTTATGTTTAGGGGTAATGTTGTGACATTTGAAATGTCATACGCCGCTGGTATTAATTAATCGTTTGTTTTTGTTTGTTTTTTGTTGTTTTAAACATCCTAGCAACATCTAAGGTCATATCAGGACAGGTACCAGCTTGTGACACTGCGCACTCATGGCAACTTTATAATGCTGTCCCACTAGAAGACCAGGCTTCCAGCACCATGACCTGATATCCCACTCAGTCACATTAACCTGACACTGAGCCAACCAGTCCTTGCCCAATTCTAATAATGCCGAGTGCAAGGCTAGGAAGCAATAACTATCAATTTGATAAGTCATCGGTTTGACTCAACCAGGGTTCGAACCCACGACCCCACGATCTACCAACACGAGAGACGGACGCTCTAACTCATTCGGCCATCCCGTCTGGTCCGGTCACAAGCCAGTACCCCGGTGAATTTATGAGTGAGTTCAACTCCAATTATATTTCCTTGAATCGTGTAATTTTAGAACTGAGCCAAAGAGCATGCGCTCAGTATCAACAGAGGAGCATCGTCTCATGCCATGTGGTCATGAGCATGTCATGCCGTTTTTTTGTGAACCACGACTGATTGCTTTGGAGAGAAAGACGTGAAATCCAGCCCCCCAGGGCAGGCAGACGAAATTGGATTCATGTTTATTTAAAAGAACGCGTAAAGCGGCAAGACACACCGCGTGTGCGAGCTTTGGATGGTGGTTTTCCATCTGGGGTTTCACCTGTGTTTATTGCTTTTCCACGTGCCCTTTCTTGGTTGTCACTTGTCGCCTGGTGGATTACCTTTCTTCATACCGGCCTCGGCTCATGTCAGGTTCTCGATCCCCGGCCTACGTTCCCCCTCAGTCTATTGCCTTCCTGCTCCAGCATTGACTTCCCCGCCCCGCCCCGCCCGCCCTGCCCCGCCCCGCCCCGCCCCACCCCACCCCGCCCCGCCCCACCCCGTCTCGCCCCGCCCCGCCCCGCCCCGCCCTACCCCGCCCCACCCCGCCCCGGCCCGCCCCGCCCCGCCCCACCCAGCCCTGCCCCGCCTCCCCCGCCCGACCCCGCTTTACCACACCCCAGCCCGCCCCGGCCCGCCCCGCCCCGCCTCCCCCCGCCCTTCCCCGCCCTACCCCGCCCTACCCCGCCCCGGTCCGCCCCGCTCCGCCTCCCCCCGCCCTAGCCCGCCCTACCCCGCTCTATCCCGCCCTACCCCGCCCCGCCACGCCCCGAGCCGCCCCGACCCTGCTCTATCACACCCTACCGTGTCCTCCCCCACCCTATCCCGCCATACCCTGCTCCGCCCTACCCAGCCCTACTCCGCCATACCCAGCCATACCCCGCCATACCCAGCCATACCCCGCCTCGCCCTGCCCTGCCGCGCCCCGCGCCGCCCCGCCCCGCCCTACCCCGCTCTAACCCGCTCCGCCCTCCCCCGCCCTATCTCGCCCTACCCTGCCCCGCGCTACCCAGCCCTATCCAGCCCTACCCATCCCTAGCCCGCGCCACCCCGCCCCGCCCCTAGGCCGCCCCTACCCCGCCCCTACCCCGCCCTAAACCGCCTCCTCCCACACCCGCCGTTTCCTGCTCGCCGCTGTATGTATCGGATCTCAACCCTCCCCCCCCCCATATCCGCCCAACCTCCCCCCCCCCTATGCGCCCCTAATCTTCCCCCGCCCACTCCAATTCCCCCCGGCCACCCACCTCGTTGCTCGCTGCAGGGTCCCTCCATCCCACTCCCCCCCCCCTCCCGTCCTCCGCTCGCTCTATCAGCTGTCCGCCCCGCCCTCCCTCCCTCCCCCGCCCTCACCCCACGCCCTCCCGCCATGCCCTCCCGCCACCGGCTGCATCAGATCTATGCCCCCCCACCTCCTCCACCGCGCCCTTTTCATACGACGGTTGATTTGAGGGTTGGCGGACGAGCTATAGACCCCTTATTAGATTCCGTGTTTGCATGTGGCGCATGGCAGTCTGAGAGTGGTTCCGGAGGCGGGCCTTGAATCCTTTCCGACCCGAGCAGCACAGAGCAGCTCCGTGCAGCTCCGAGCAGTTCCGTGCAGCTCCGAGCGGTTCGGAGCAGCTCGGAGAAGCGCGGTGCAGCTCGGAGCAACTCGAATCAGCTCAGTGCAGCCCGGAGCGGTTCGGACCGTCTTGGCACAGTTCGGTGCAGCTTGGCCTCCTGACTGGGCCTCCATCGGCGGGCGGCCGACAGCCAGTCGCTGGGGTGTGTCGCGGTCAATACAGATTTAGACCCAGCACCAAAAGTTGGAACCCCTCCCCCCCTCCCCCCACTCAACCACCTGCAGCCACCGGATAAAAATAGAAGGGCCCCGGGAGGGGTTTGGTTAGGGCCGGCCCGTCGAGGTGTTGTCGGTTCGCCGACCGGAAGTGAAAGCGTGTGGGTGGGGTGGGGGGGGGTCAAAGGTCAGTATCTACAGTGAAGGTGCTTGTAGATTGCATGCCGTGCTTGGCGCGGGACTGTTGGTTGGTTGTTGGAATATTGCATCTTGGAAACATCTACGGTCATATCAAGACAGGTACCGACTTGTTACAGTGGACACTCGTGGCGACTTTATAGTGCGACCCCACCGAGAAATGAGGCTGTGGGCACCATGACCAGTTATCCCACTCAGTCACATTATCCTGACACTTAGCTAACCAGTCCTTGTCCTATCCTATTAATGCCCAGCGCCAGGCTAGGCTGCGCCAAGTTTCAATGTTATAAGTCAGTGGCTTTACCGGCTATAGAAATTGCTCGAGTCGTATCTGTATTTCGTGTTTGTATGTGTGCAATGAATAATATATATATATCGCAGTATTTAGTCTTATAGTCTACATTTTATGGTTTAGGTTCTGATTCCCGAAGGAGCGATACTAATTGGGAGAATTGCACTTGCCTATGTATTGAAACATTATGCAGCAACAGTCCATCTTGTGATGAGATCAGTAATTGAATATCTCTTTTATGACCCCTGGATATTTTTTTAATCGGAATGAGCATGCATAAATTTCATGAATAAATTAGGATATGTATGCATTTATACACACAAGTCTGAATACATATGTGTGTATCGTATATCTGGAATACAATCAAACAGATGTAGCCAAGCACATGGTAGTTGTAAGAATGCACCCCACATCCCCCACCGCATATATATGAGTCAGCCTCAAGAAATGGGCCAATTGGTGGTCAATTTAAGATGTCGGCATCGCAATTCTTAAAGTGTAGTGCATTTCTTTGTTTCATATCAAATTATCATAGAAACAAATAAGGTTGTTGTGTTTTCTCTAGCTTTACATTCAGGATAAATTTAAGGACTTTGCAACACTTCTGTCAATGCTAAACTGTAATTATGCCGTGACGCCGACATCCAATGCTCGAGCCCGACAACTTTACCGGATGTAGGCATCGCAATTCTTAAAGTGTAATGCATTTCTTGGTTTTATATTAAATTATCCTAGAAACAAATAAGGTTGTATTTTCTCTACCTTTACATCCAGGATAAATTTAATGACTTTCCAACACTAAACTATAATCATACAGTTTGACGCCGACATCCAATGCTCGACGCTTACAACTTACCCCAATTGGCCCATTTTCGTGAGGCTGACTCATATATATATATTATATATATATATATATATGTATAAATATACATATGTATATACATATATGCTGTATACGAATTATACAAGTATAATAACCCGGAATTCTATACTCGTTTCACACCCACCCACCAGTAATCCTGACTCACTAACTGTCGACAATTGAAATATATAGTTATATATATATAAAGGCCGACTATAGTACACAAGGAAGAGGACGAAGTGGGTTGAGATTAATGTAAAATTATCGGGCGCAAATGACAATGGGACCGCCAGAAGGTAGGGTTTGGGCCGATGGTGGCGCCACCAGTACCAGTATGTAGAATGAATGAATACGTCGAGAATAGTGGTTGGTAGATAGTGAATACAACTATTATTAATAATAATAATTGCCTTCCGCCCCTTTATATTCGCATAATGCTTATGCATCACATACATATATATGTATATATATAGATATATATATATAGAGAGAAAGAGAGAGAGAGAGAATAGAGAAAGAGGGGGGGGAGAGGGAGACTACCAGGATCCCGAAATGACCAGTCGTTTATTTCCACGTTCAGTTTATGCAGCCTGCGTATTCGATGATAACTTAGTTGGTGAGGCTGCACAACTGACGTGTGGTCCCGGGGGCTTTTAGGGGGTATGCCACCAAATAGACCCTGGACCGGGCCGGTCCCTATGCCACGCCCCCCTCTCTACCCCCTCCACACCCCAACCCCCCAACCCCACCACCCACTTGGACGCGTCACGAACACCTCACCACCCAGTGTCCCAGAAAATAGAACGGTCCAATTTAGCTTCACCATTGCATTGTCAAACTTGCCAAATGAGAGAGGTCGATGCCAGAGGCTATAGACTGCGATTTGGTGGCATTGGATTATACTGAGGTAGTTGCTTTTTGGCATGATATCAGTTATCACACACATAATTGATGTTGGTGTAAGTGGATTCACAGTCGGTGAGGGATTTGCTAGACCACCGTATGTGGCTTAGTGCTGAGTATTCCCTGCGCATGGGCAGAAGTGCGCGTGTGTGTGTGAGGGGGTGGACTGACTTTCTCTACTGGAGTTGATTCGCAACCATCCTCACTTGCTATCCGGACCGCACTTCATCCACACCTCTATCTCCTCTCTGCTGGGCTTGCTCCTCCTTGATATTGTCTGAACAAAGTTCCAGGAGGGGGAGCCCGCCTTTGAGAACTAGTTTGGTGTGATGGGGGTGTTAGGCTGTTGAAGATTTGAACAGTGGAGGCCAGTCTTTGGTAAAAATAAAAATACCTGGAATGTGTCGATGCGGACCCGATGCACCGGCGACAAGTGGTAAATTATATCCCAGCAGCCACCTCGCAACACAAAATATTGAACCACTCCATCGCAAGCACCCGTTACAAGCGTAGGCATTCCAGCACACCTAAATAAGTAAACACCCAACAACTACAACCAAACGCCACATTCCTGGGCTGCCCCCCCTCTCCCACCGCCGCCCCCCCCCCCCCCCCCCCCCACCCACCCACCACCCCCCCGCGCTCTCATCGGGGGCGTTCGGTCGGGCATCGATCAGTGGGCGTAGGTGTGCGAGATGAGGAACAGTTCACGCGAGAAATCGTGAGATCGAGGCAATCGTCGACAGGACATGGTGATTGCTTTACCCAACAATAGCCGACCGTGTCCACCTAAGTATGTGGTTCGTTCGTTCGTTGTTTGAGTTTGTTTTATCCTGGCAACCTATTTGTGACTGCGGTTTCATGGCGATTTTATAGTGCTGCCCCACTGGGAGATCAGGTGACCAGCCCCCATGACCTGATATCCCACTCAGTCACATTATCCTGACACCAAGCCAACTAGTCCTTGCCCTATCCTCATAATGCCAAGCGCATGGCTAGGAAGTGACTAGTATACATTTTTTAGATCATTGGTTTGACTGGACCAGGGTTCCTACCCGTCGGTTCGAATCCTACGATCCACCAAAGCAGGAGACGAATGCTCAACTCATTCGGCCATCCGGTCTGGTACCGACGTGTGTGGATTATCCTAGGGAGAGGTTTGTTACAGATATCGGCTAAAAGCAAGGAATCGCCGATTATTTATGTGAAGGGTAGTATACATATGGTAATACACAGAGTATAACCATCTATATATTATATGGATATGACCCATATACAGAGAGGTCATTCTCTGAGACCAGACCGGATGGCCGCATGAGTAGTATGGGTTCGAATCCTGGTCGAGTCAAACCAATGACTTAAAAATTGATACATGTCGCTTCCTAGCCTGGGGCTCGGCATTATTAGGATAAGGCTGTTTGTTGTGTGTTTGTTGTTGTTTTACGTCCTAGCAGCATCTAAGGTCATATCAGGACGGGGGCTAGGATAAGGCAAAGACTGGTTGGTTCAGTGTCATGATAATGTGACTGACTGGGATATCAGATCATGGTGCTGGCGGCCTGGTTTCCCAGTGGGGCAGCACTATAAAGTCGTCATGAGTGCGCACTGTCACAAGTCGGTACCCCTCCTGATATGACCTTAGATGTTGCTAGGACGTAAAACAACAACAAACAAACTGAAACTGGGCGCCACATATTTGGTTTCGCTGGTATGGTGCTGATTATTAATGCTTTCTTTGTATTGTAACAAGTAAAAAACATATTGTTTCTTTTGTGTGCTTAGTATGCCATTAATGCAGCATGTATTTCACCGATCCCAGAAAACGTATCAAAAGTACGCTTGTATGATGTTGTTTGTTTGTTTGTTGTTGTTTTACGTCCTAGCAACATCTAAGGTCATATCAGGACGGGTACCGACCTGTGACAGTGTGCACTCATGGCGACTTTATAGTGCTGTCCCACTGGGAAACCAGGCTGCCGGCACCATGACCTGATATCCCACTCAGTCACATTATCCTGATACTGAGCACACCAGTCCTTGCCCTGTCCTAATAATGCCGAGCGCCTGGCTAGGAAGCGACAAGTATCAATTTTAAAGTCATTGGTTTGACTCGACCGGGACTCGAACCCACGACCCCACGATCTACCAGCAAGGGAGACGGACGCTCCAACCCACTTGGCCACCCCGTCTGGTCTGTATGATGTTGTGCTCAAGTGAAAATGTAAAAATCTACACATCAGCATCTTGCATTTACCCCCGACAAAATATTCAATTCTTTTTTTCAACATTTCGATTGTAAGACATGATCTAGTTTGCCGAACTGTAATAAATAAAATCTTGTTTGAATTTGGTATGCATGATAAAAGGGTGTTCTCGATGTGCGTTTGATTTCCATGTTACATCAATGATATTACCATATTGCTCAATTTGTATAACATGAAAACCAAAAGTGACATAGCCTTTTTTCAACTCTGATATATACACAACATGTAATTATTCATCTTAATATAGAGCCTGTTATTAATTTGAAGCTTTTCTGCTATTATTTGTTTTTCATCTTTGTTTGCTATTTCACACTTTACTTCCCAAAGTGCGAGAATGTACCATATATGTGATGTATAGGAATTATACGGGTATTAAGGCATGTAAGGGAAAGTTCCCTAATATTGTCACTCATATGTTGTGTACTACTCTATGCATAACACCACCACCAGTTGGGACTGGTGGCGCCACCACCGCCCAACTGCTGTCACTGTATGTAAGTGATGTATAAGTATTATAAGAGTATGCAGGCGTGGAAGGGAATTCCGTTATTATTATTATTGTTATTACTATATACAGTACAACCCCGTTAAACCAAGCTCGGTTACACCAAACGATTGGTTAATCCAAACTTTTTTCCGCGGCCCGGCAAAATACTACTATTTATCATATAACAAAGTTGATTAAACCAAAGTTGGTTAATCCAAACTATCGGTTAATACAAACAACATTTTTGGTCCTTGGCCACTTCCGGTATGGTTAAACCAAACATTCATGGGGTTATATGGTCATCTGAGACCCCAGCTCCTCTTATACCATGCTTGTTTGGATAAGTATTAGCAGGTGAAACCTTCATGGGGGTGCTTATGCAATTAGCGGCTTATGCAATTAGCTGCAAAGGTACTGTTACATCTCCATACCCAAGGCCCTGTACGAGTTGTTTATATATTACATGTGCAATATATGCTTAGTAATTCTTAACGCACCCACGTTTTTGCCAAAGCCAAGTCAAAGTCAAAGCCAAAGCTCGGTTAAACAAATGATCGGTTACTCCAAACAGATTTCTAGGTTCCCTTCAAGTTTGGTTTTACGGGGTTGTACTATATACCCATGTGATACTCTGTGCATCCTGACCACCGTGATCGGGCCGATGGTGGCGTCACCGGTCCTCCTCGTCCCTAATGGACGCCTGGATATGTTCATTCGCACCGAGGAATTATATAAATAAATATATATATATATATATATATATATACATACAGAAACACCTCTTTAAATCGACAGACCTTGGGTCCGACTGTAATTAGTCCATTTAGGGAGGTAGTCGGTTTAGGGAGTTAGAATATGGATACAATGGTGTTGTTGGGACCCAAATAAAGCGGTCGATATAGGGGAGTTGTCGATCTGAGGAGGTGGTCGGTTAGGGAGTTTTCACTGTTTACATATGAACAATGAATGCACGCATTTGGAGCCATAGTTTGCACGCAACTCATCAGGTTCTGCTGAAGTAGAATCAAGGTTCGGTGACTGAGATGTACATTGCTGTCGCCACAGAGTGTGTAGGCTCAGAGCAGACGACAAGTTGCACTTAGCTGGTGAATAGTTTGATACTTCGCGCTCACCCCCTCCCCGCACTCCCCACCCCAGCCACACAGACACCTCTGCCTCCCCCCTCCGCGGCCCTTCTTCCGTTATCTCCGGGCAAATACTGAACAACAACACCTAACAATGGCCACTAATTGGCAGATGTTGGCTGTCTTATTTCAGACGAGCCATGTGTATTTCCCGCCCGCCTCCGGCTGTGCAGGGCTCAGGCAGGCGGCGGCGGTGGTGGTTGTGGTGGTTATGGTGGTTGTGGTGGTTGTTGTTGTTACTGTATTTGTGGTCGTGGCTGTGGTTGTAGAGGTTTGCGCCAGGAGTACGCATATTGACTTGGTAGAGTGGATAAGGACAAACTCAAGGTCTATCTCCAGAAGCACCAGACGTGATTGCCGAATGAGTTGAGCATCCGTCTACCGGTAGGGTGGATTGTAAGTTTCGAACACATGATTTCGAACCCTGGTCGAGTCAAACCAATAATTGACCCAATTGATCCTTGTCGCTTCCTAGCCAGGTGCTCGGCATTATTAAGATAGGGCAAGGACTGGTTGGCTCAGTGCCAGGATAATGTGACTGGGTGGGATATTAGATCGTGGTTCGTGCAGCGAGAAGTATCATTGGTTTGACTCGACTGGGAAGCGAACTCCCGATCTTCCGCACGCGAGGCCCGCTCTCTACCGACTCGGCCACCACGTCCGGTACATGATAGCGAAGGGGAAATACAGATTAAATTGACTCAACATTTATGTTTGACAATTGTACATTCAATGAAATGCTCGGCTTGAAAAGCACCTGACGTGTAACCAGATCCAGCATCAGGCCCCGGGGACGCCGATCGGCTGCGACAACACGACGACACGACACACAACAGACACAGTGCCGTTAGGGGGGGGGAGCTGAGATGCGCGGCAAGAAATGATAATCCCGCTTAAATAAAAGAGGCCCGGTGTTGGAAATTATGCTGCTTTCTTGGGCACCGATTTGTCCGTGAGCGATAGGTCATTCTGCAGGTGCCAGCGGGCAGCGTGTTTGAGGAGGTGGCCCCCTTATCAGAGACTCCAACACCAGGACCAGAGGCACTCCCTGAAGCTGAGGAAGTGGTACTCCAGACTGGACCTGCGACACAACTTTTTCGGCTTTAGGGTGGTTGACCTGTGGAATGACCTGCCGGAGAGTGTCATAGCAGCAGAGTCGGTGAACTGTTTCAAGTCCCGACTGGATGCATACTGGTCAAGCATTACATATATCTTGGAGCCAGTGACAGTTGGTACAATCGACCACATCTGAAGAACTGTCTCCATTTCTATTAAGTAAGAGCGGCTAACAGGTCCAAGGCCTATTATAGCTGTATCCTATTGATTGATTGATTGATTGATTGATTGAGGAGGATGCAGGTGAACATGGTGATGCCGGTGGGTTGTTCCAAATGGACGCTGCAGCTCGCACCTTGAGGTTGCTGCATTGAAGGTGCCCTTTGTTGTGCAGTGTCTACACAATGCTAGCGTCCGGAAATAAAATTGTCCCCTCAAAATTGTTGAATCTATTTCGAAATAAAGCTATGCCGTTGAAATAAAATTTCCCTAACCCACGACATTATGCTTATCTATATGTGATGTATAGAGCAGTATGCAGGTATAACGATACCAAAGGGAATCAATATTATAGTGTTATACTCTGTTAGACTGGAATATATGAATACAAATATACCTGACTTCAGGCGCAAAACTCCAATCTAAACGCCAATCTAATCATTGTATTAAAATAAAAGATTTTCATGTGAAGGTAATTTTAATTCTCACTAATTCCACTTTTCTTGTGAAAAAATGGCTATGGATCGATGGACACGAAATAGAAATGTAAATAAAAGGGTGTTAAAGGTTTAATTCTAATGTTTGTCTGAAGTTTTGGATTGTCATTTACGCGGATTTGCGCCCGTGCTCTTCATATACATGTATAGGGACAAATAGTTTTGCGCCTGTCTGGACATGTTCTTGCCGGTGTGAAACCTCTATTTGCTTCCCGAGAGAGTGCTGCTGGTAACTTGCAAAAGCCAGCAGCACTTCAACACTTTTGCAGGCAGCTTTCAGGATGATGATGATGATGATGATATATACCTATACAAATATTGTCAGCAGTTTTATTTTAAAATAAAATATAGGGAGCTGGGGTAGTGGGGTCGAGGTGGGAGGGGATGCACCTGGGTGGTCGTGTATAGGGAAGGCAGAGATGGAGGTGGACAGGGTGAGGGGGTAGGCGAGGGGAGGAGGGAGGAGGTGGGAGGTGGGAGGTGGATGGGGTGATGGAGGAGCTGGGAGGTGAGGGAGGAGGTGAGGGGGTGAGGAGGAGGTGGGAGGTGGAGTCGGTGAGGGAGGAGATGGGAGGTGGAGGGGGTGAGGGAGGAGGGTGGGAGGGTGAGGGGATGAGGGAGAAGGTGCGAGGTGGAGGGGGTGGAGGAGGAGGTGGGAGGGTGAGGGATGGGATGGGGGGGTGGAGGGGGGAGGGGGAGCTGGGTGAGGGAGGAGGTGGGAGGTGGAGGGGGTGAGGGAGGAGGTGCGAGGTGGAGGGGGTGGGGGAGGAGGTGGGGGGTGAGGGATGAGGGAGGGTGCGAGGTGGGGGGGGTGGAGGAGGAGGTGGGAGGGTGAGGGATGGGATGGGGGGTGGGGGGTGAGGGGGGCTGGGCAGGGAGGAGGTGGGAGGTGGAGGGGGTGAGGGGGAGGGGCGGGTGGAGGGGGGGAGGAGGGTGGGAGGGGAGGGTGTGAGGGGGGTGGAGGGGGGTGGGAGGAGTGGGTGAGGGAGGAGGTGGGAGGTGGGGGGGTGAGGGAGGAGGTGCGGGTGGAGGGGGTGGAGGAGGTGGGGGGGGTGAGGGATGGGATGGGGGGTGGAGGGGGTGAGGGAGGAGCTGGGAGGTGGAGGGGATGAGAGGGGAGGTGGGAGGGTCAGGGGATGCTGGAGGAGGTAGGAGGGTGAGGGGATGAGGGATGAGGTGGGAGGGTGACGGGATTACGGAGGAGGTTGGAGGCTGAAGGGATGAGGCAGGAGGTGGGAGGGTGAGGGGTGAGGGAGGAGGTGGGAGGGTGAAGGGATGAGGGGGAGGTGGGAGGGTGAGGGGATGAGGCTGGAGGTGGGAGGGTGAGGGGATGAGGCTGGAGGTGGGAGGGTGATTGGATGACGGACGAGGTGGGAGGGTGACGGGATGACGGAGGAGGTTGGAGGGTGACGGGATGAAGCCGGAGGTGGGAGGGTGACGGGATGAGGGAGTGGGAAGTGAGGAGCCGATTTGGAAAGGAAGGCGGAGTCTTATTTCGAAATAAAATCTCCGCGGGCGATTTTTTCCCGAAATTGAATCACCATGGGAAGATGGTTTTGAGGGGGTGATTGTATTTCCTGACACGGTCAGTAACAATTTGTTCCTACTACATGTCCTATGTATTTCAACCATTCTTCTAGAATGTGTTTGTTTGTTGTTGTTTTACGTCATCTACGGTCATATCAGGACGGGTACCGACTTGTGACAGTGCGCATTCATGGCGACTTCATGTGTCATAAAGTCACCACGAATGCACACTGTCATAAGTCGGTACCCATCCTGATATGCCATTAGATGTTGTCAGGATATAAAACTCCAATAACCAATGAACCAGGCCACGAACCACACACACACACACTTAGCCGAACACTGTCGGCTATTGTTAGGGAAACCAATCACCAATACCCTGTCGACGACTGCCTCGATCTGGCGATTTCTAGAGTGAACTGTTCCTCATCTTACATGTTGCCAGGGCATAAAACAACAACAACCAACTACACCATCCCAGGTCGGGGTGTTCCCAGGTTAAGTGGTTGAGCAGGTATCAACAACTCGGCTGCTCCTCCAGTACACCATCACAGCCCTAACTACCTGCTGACGACGCCGGCCCATCTCCGCATCCTAATGCGCCTCCATGGCGGCCGGGGGAGGGTGTGGGAGGGGGAGGGGGCGGGGGACGAGGGGGGGAGGAGCCTGAGAAAGCGGTGTTCGGGTGTGCAGTAAGTAGTCTCCACTGTTATTGTGATCCCCTCGCCAGCTCAAGCAGCTGGCACCTCCCGGCTAGCTACACCGCCTCACCCCGCACGGAGCATGTCGGTATGTGTGTGAGGAGGGGGGGGGGCGGTGGAGAGCTGGGCCGCTTTCAGGGTACGTCTCGGCGACGTCGCGGCGACGTCGCGGCGATGCTTTTTGGCTTATTTGCGTTCAGGGTGCGTCTCGGCGACGTCTCGGAGACGCCTCTCTTTCCAGAGTGGAGGTGAAAAGCGCCTCGAAAATGGCTGCCGCATTAAGTGCTTTCAGCCAATGACAGCACAGCTTTACCATTGCAAATGGCCGCCGCCTATGGAGGCTGCCATTTTCGAGGCGGCCAACAGCTAAATCCGTTCAGACTAGTGTGACATCAGGCCTGTCGCCGAGGCGCCTCCGAGACGGACTCTGAACGCGGCCCTAGTGACCGGGCAAGCAGTCCCGAACCACTAAGTAACACATTGGGCCGCTTTGAGTAACACACCAGCCCGCCCTCAGTAACACACTGGGCCGCCATGAGTAATGCAGTGGAAATATTTGACATTGTATCAGAGTACACTGAACCCACACTATGTGATGCTGTGGGTCACACTGAGTATTGTATCTGGCCACACCGATGACTGCATCATGCCCCACTGAGTAATAGTACCCCTGGGGGACACTGTAATATGCCTGACCACACTGAGTAATACACCTGCCACACTGAGTAATACACCGGATGATACTGAGTAATACACCTGCCCACACTGAGTAATACATCTGCCTACACTGAGTATTACACCTGCCTACACTGAGTATTACACCTGACCACACTGAGTAATACTCATGACCACACTGCATAATACACATGCCCGCACTGAGTAATACTCATGACCACACGGAGTAATACTCATGACCACACGGAATAATAGTCATGACCACACTGCATAATCCACATGACCACACTGAGTAATATGCATGACCACACAGAGTACTACTCATGACCACACTGGATACTACTCATGATCACACTGAGTAATACTCATGACCACACTGTATACTACACATGACCACGCTGAAACATGTTCATGACCACACTGAGTAATACACATGCGCACACTTAGCAAGACTCATTACCACATTGCATAATACACATGATCACACTGAAACATGTTCATGACCACACTGAGTAATACTCATGACCACACTGATTAATGCTCATGACCACACTGAGTGATACACCTGCCCACACTGATTAATGAATCTGACCACACTGCATAATACTCATGACCACCCTGAGTAATGCTCATGACCACACTGAGTGATACACCTGCCCACACTGATTAATGAATCTGACCACACTGCCCCATGCTCATGGCCACACTGAGTAGTGCATCTGCCCACCCTTATTAATGAATCTGACCACACTGAATAATGCTCATGGCCACACTGAGTAATGTTCATGACCACACTGAGTGATACACCTGCCCACACTGATTTATGAATCTGACCACACTGAGTGATACACCTGCCCACACTGATTCATGAATCTGACAACACTGCATAATGATCATGACCACCCTGAGTAGTGTATCTGATCATCCTAAGTAATGCATATGGCCACCTTCGGTCTTGTCTCATACCCTCATCTCCAGAAGCAGGTGTTTCTTGCTGCGCACTGCAGACAATGGATCACTTGCATAAATACCAAATCCCCGTTCGCACATGCGCCTTAAGTAGCTTCAACTAGTTTGCCTCATCTAATCCACCTAGCGAAGCGGTTCACATGATGTGAACTAGTTCAGTCGAATCAGCCCTAATTTGCCTCAGCGGAGCATTAACATAGGCGATCTGAGTCGACTTAGATGAGTTGAACAAGTTGAGGCGACTTAAGGCCCGTGTGTGAACTGGGATATAGATAGCTTCATATAAGGAGGGGGTTGCACATAAATACATCAAGTTAATTACTTCCACTGAACTAATGTACTGATATAGTCTCTCTCTTTGTTTCAGGTGAGTTCCTTAAAGTGATAACTGCTAGATCCAGGTGGTGAGTCTAATTGAATTACACTAACATGTCTCTTCGTTTTCTACTTATCCATAACTTTCCTACAGTCAATAGTCATCGCTCAGCGATTGCTCCCTAAAGCATCGTGAAATCACCTCAGATGTTGCCAGGACGTAGAACTCCAACAACCAACCAACCTCCATCCCGGGGGTGGGAGGGATGCAGTAGGGGGTAGAGTGGAGGGTGCAGGAGGTACATAGGACTGTGTAGGTGGGTTAGGGGTACATAATGAGGGGAGGGGGGAGGGGTGCAGGAGGTACAGAGGAGTGTGTAGGAGGAGGGTCGTGGGTTAGGGGTACATCATGAGGGGATGGGGGGGGGGGGGGGGGAGAGTTGCAGGAGGTACAGATGAATATGTAGGAGGAGGTTGGGGGGTTAGGGGTACATAATGAGGGGAGGGGGGAGAGTTGCAGGAGGTACAGATGAATGTGTAGGAGGAGGTTGGTGGGTTAGGGGTACATAATGAGGGGAGGGGTGCAGGAGGTACAGAGGACTGTAACAGAAGGTTGGTGGGTTAGGGGTACATAATGAGGGGAGGGGGGGGGGGGAGTTGCAGGAGGTACAGAGGACTGTGTAGCAGGTGGTTGGTGGGTTAGGGGTACATAATGAGGGGAGGGGGGGGAGGGGTGCAGGAGGTGTAAGATATATGGGTCAACCGGGTACACGAGGGAACCAGCTGCGACTGGTAGGTGGCCTAGGAAACGGTGGATAGAATAAACGTCAGTCACTAACTGGAACTCGAAGTGTCGACTCATACTTTACATGGTGTCAGATGTGGCTTGCCTTCAGGGATTATGGCATTATCTGGATTAAAACCCCCGATGCCACTCAACCTAGAGGGCAATCTCACTCTGAACTGGTATCAATGGGTTGATTCATACAAGATTTATGCGACAGCGGCCGGAGTAAGTAACAAGTCGGAGAGAAAGTCCAGTGCTGCGTGTTTTTACACGTAGCAGGGGCTGAAGCACAGAAGATACATCGCACACTGGATATAAATACAGCTGATCGGGACAAGATAGAAATTTTAATTGCGGCTTTCAAAAAATATTGCGAAGGTAAGACGAACATTACGGTGGTCAGATACCAGTTTAATACGCTCAACCAGACAAACGAAGGAATGGACACGTACATCAGAACGCTTCGAAATCGAGTGTCTTTTTGTCAATACGGTGCTCTCGAGGACTCATTATTATGTGATAGACTTGTATGTGGCATCAAAAGCAAAAACCTCCGAGATCGTTTATTGCAGACTAACAATTTGTCATTGGATATGTGCATTAATATGTGTCGGTTGAGTGAGCACAGATCAGAGTTGTTAACAGATGTGTCGTATAATGTGTCAGCTGAAAATGTCGATATGATTTCCAAAGTAAATCACGGCATGACGTCACAGCGCCAGCCGGCGCCATGGAGACGGACGACACATCAACAACAAATGTCTTCACATTCCAGTTTATCTGGTCCGAAGTGTTTTAATTGTGGATACAAACACTTACAAGGACGATGCCCAGCAAAAGACAAGCAATGCATTGCCTGTGGACGAAGTGGACATTTTATTAAAATGTGTAAAAGTAATGCGAATCGACGTACAGTAGTCAATGAAGTGGGCGTCGATCGAAACGATGACACGATACAGTGGATACGTAGGGACGAGGGAGATGACGTCACACACGATCTGTTCGTGGGTACACTGAACGACAACGATGCAGATAAGGATAGTCTATGGTATGCCAATATCGTAGTAAACGGCCAAGTGATCAAGTTCAAGCTGGACACGGGATCGCAGGCAAACATCATTCCAAGAGAGGTTTATGACAAAATTGGTGGGTTGGCGTTATCACCATCACGTTGTCACCTCGTGACGTATTCAGGTCAGCGAATCCGGCCGATGGGGGAGTCATGGATCGAAATCCGTGGTCATCCATTAAAATTCCAAGTCACAAAAGAAGGGAGCCCCCTTCTAGGAAAGTGTGCGTGTGTCGAACTGAATTTGATTACGAGAGTGGATTCCATATCAGACGTAATGGACCAAGAATCAAGTGCTGATGAACTGGTAAATACCTATGCTGATGTATTTCAGGGTCTTGGGAAAATAAAAGTTAACGCTCACATTCATATTGATACCACCGTAACCCCTATTGTTGATGCCCCAAGGAGGATACCCCATGCAATAACCCTTGATGTACGCAATGAGTTAGATAGAATGCTAGCATTAGGAGTCATAGTAAAACAATCGGAACCCACCCCTTGGGTCAGTTCCATAACTATTGTGAGGAAACCCGGTAAGATACGGATTTGTTTAGATCCTACCAAATTAAATAAAGCAATTTTAAGAGGCCCTTATCCAACCCGTACTATTGAAGAGGTAGTTGCAAATACGAGTGGGGCCACAGTATTCTCAGTGATAGATGCTAATAGCGGGTATTGGCAGGTTGAATTGGATGAGGCCAGCTCTCATTTGTGCACATTCAACACGCCATGGGGCAGGTACAGGTATACGCGTTTACCGTTCGGGATAAAGACAGCTGGTGACATATTTATAGAAGAAATGAATGGGATACTGTCAGGGTTAGAAGGTGTTAATGTGATAACAGATGACATTTTAGTTTATGGTAAAGATGTTAAAGAACATAACAGTCGACTTAAAACAGTGTTAGAAAGAGCCAGGAAATGTAATTTGAAGCTTAACCCTAAAAAATCTGTAATAGGCAAATCACAAGTTAACTATGTAGGTCATTTGTTAACATCCAATGGTCTGTTACCTAACAAAAACCGCATTCAGGCTATTATTGATTTGCCTACACCCCAGGACAAAAAAGCTGTACAACGGTTTCTAGGGATGGTTGGTTACGTCAGTAAGTTTATACCCAACATGGCGGAAGTAACCAAACCTTTACGGGTAATCCTAAGCAAAGACATCGCATGGCACTGGCAAACAGAACAAATAAAAGCATTTGAAACACTTAAGCATCTGTTAACTACAGCCCCCATCCTGAAATATTATGATGCCAATCAGGACATAGTTTTACAAGTGGACGCTTCCAAATCTGGGCTGGGAGCAACATTATTTCAGGAAAAGAGGCCAGTTGCCATGGCGTCGAAGGCTTTGGATAAAACGCAATCAAATTATGCTGTAATAGAAAAGGAATTGCTAGCAATTTGTTTCGGATGTAAAAAATTTCATGAATATATTTTTGGGAAAACTGTAACCGTTGAGACCGATCACAAACCTCTAGTAGCAATTATGAACAAACCAATACATACCTTATCTGCAAGAATGCAGCGTATGAGAATGCGTTTGCAAAATTACGACATATCTGTGGTCCATACTAAAGGCACCCTAATGTTTTTTGCAGACACACTGTCACGGGCACACACAACACTAACGAGCCCTGATGACTTATTCGACAACGACATAACGGTGGCAGCAGTGGACATAGAGCATAACATTATGAACAGAATCAAAACAGAGGTGGCAAAAGACAACGCTTTACAGAAAATTATAGTATTAACAAGAGAGGGGTGGCCCAAACATAACAGGGGTTTGCACCCCAGTATAAAACCATTTTTTACGTACAGATCTAACATCACAATACACGACGACATTTTACTCAAAGATAACCGCATTATTATCCCTAAAGCCCTACAAAAAGAAATGTTAAACAGGGTACACGAGTCACATCTGGGTGTGGTACGATGTAAACAATTGGCACGTGATACCATTTTTTGGCCTGGGTTAGGTAATCACATTGAAGACATGGTGTCACGCTGCCAAATATGTCAGGGATTACGAAATAAACAAGCCGCTGAACCTTTGATAAGCCATGAAGTAATAGATATACCGTACTATAAGATTGGGGTGGACCTGTTCTATGTTGAACACACAACATATTTGCTATTGGTGGATTACTACACAAAATTCCCAGAAGTGATAGAGTTGACAAGTACAACAAGTATGTCTATAATTGATGCTATGAGGCAGGTATTTGGTAGGTACGGGATACCAAAATACGTAGTTTCAGATAATGGACCTCAATTCAGTAGTGCTGAGTATTTGCGCTTTGCAAATGAATATGAATTTATTCCGGTCTTTTCAAATCCAATGTTCCCCCAAAGTAACGGTCAGGTTGAGAGATATGTACAAACTATTAAACGTATGATTAAAAAATCAGTGCTTGACAAAAAAGACATTAACATTGCCTTGCTAAATTACAGAAATACAACCTTGCAAGGCATGGGTGCCTCTCCAGCTAAATTATTAATGTCTCGAACACTCAGATCAAAAATTCCGATTTTGGAGAAACAATTGAGGCCACAGCCACAACTATCGAAGAGAAACGAAATACATCATTCACAACAAATACAAAAAAGATACTATGATACAAGTGCAGGTCCGGAACACAAATTATTGGGAATAGGAGAACGGGTACGTTATCTGGACCACAGAGGCGAATGGCAATCTGGTAAAATTGTGAAGGCAAATACACCTGGTCCACGGGATTACGTTATTGTAAATAAACAACATCATTTCATAAAAAGAAATCGCCGACACATGTTTAAATCAAAAAATGTTGATGAAAAACCCAGCTCCCCAAAGACAAAGGATATACAGACAATTCCATATACCAGTAGATACGGCCGGGATATTCGCCCGGTTAACAGAATGGGTTTTTGAGTCCAAGTTCACTCATTTGCATGTCTGGTGGTGTCAATAGACAATTGGTCAAGTTTGAACATGTTATTTAAGTACAGTGCATATTAACTATAGAAGATAAGTCAATGCTAATCATTCAAGGTTTACAAAACGAATAAAATCTGGAATGGATTTCACACCACACCGAAATTGATGTATACTGATGTGTATATACCCAGCAATTAAATTAAATTAACCACGTGTTGTATCACGAGATGTTAGAACATAAAATAAGATAATGTTTAAGTAACTTCAATAATTAAAACATAAATAATACAACATTATACTGAACGCTATAATCAAGTGTACAGAAAATCAATATTTATTAGAGTAATTACATTGTGCATGTCAGCTAAAGTTACATATTATCACTTGTTATCGCATACTGTCATCAAAACATAAAGTTGTTCGAGTTGTTAATAGTTATAAAGTTATTGTAGGCGTGTAAGATGTTGTTTCTTGTATCAATGGATATTCCTGTGTTAAAGGAGACTCACACGTATCTCTACCGTTATCAAATAAATGCTCTTGGACTGTTAACATTTATGGGGGGAGGTAGTCGATATTTATTGTATTTATCATCTGTTGTAATTTATTAGATTTGTTGCATGATGTAAGTTATTGTATTTATCATATTTATTGTATGTGGGGAGTTGTTGTAGTCCATGAATTCTGATGAAAGGGAGATGTAAGATATATGGGTCAACCGGGTACACGAGGGAACCAGCTGCGACTGGTAGGTTGCCTAGGAAACGGTGGATAGAATAAACGTCAGTCACTAACTGGAACTCGAAGTGTCGACTCGTACTTTACAGGAGGTACAGATGAATGTGTAGGAGGAGGTTGGTGGGTTAGGGGTACATAATGAGGGGAGGTGGGAGGGGTGCAGGAGGTACAGATGAATGTGTAGCAGGAGGGTGGTGGGTTAGGGGTACATAGTGAGGGGAGGGGGGGAGGGGTGCAGGAGGTACAGATGGATGTGTAGGAGGAGGTTGGTGGGTTAGGGGTACATAATGAGGGGGAGGGGTGCAGGAGGTACAGAGGACTGTGTAGCAGGTGGTTGGTGGGTTAGGGGTACATAATGAGGGGAGGTGGGAGGGGTGCAGGAGGTACAGCTGAATGTGTAGCAGGAGGGTGGTGGGTTAGGGGTACATAGTGAGGGAGGGGGGGAGGGGTGCAGGAGGTACAGATGGATGTGTACGAGGAGGTTGGTGGGTTAGGGGTACATAATGAGGGGGAGGGGTGCAGGAGGTACAGATGGATGTCTAGGAGGAGGGTGGTGGGTTAGGGGTACATAATGAGGGGCGGGGGAGGGTGCAGGAGGTACACCAGGAATGTGTAGCAGGAGGGTGGTGGGTTAGGGGTACATAATGAGGGACGGGGGAGGGTGCAGGAGGTACACAGGAATGTGTAGCAGGAGGGTGGTGGGTTAGGGGTACATAATGAGGGGAGGGGGGAGGGATGCAGGAGGTACAGAGGAGTGTGTAGCAGGAGGGTGGTGGGTTAGGGGTACATACTGAGGGACGGGGGAGGGTGCAGGAGGTACACATGAATGTGTAGCAGGAGGGTGGTGGGTTAGGGGTACATAATGAGGGGCGGGGGAGGGGTGCAGGGGTACAGAGGAGTGTGTAGCAGGAGGGTGGTGGGTTAGGGGTACATAATGAGGGGCGGGGGAGGGATGCAGGAGGTACACAGGAATGTGCAGCAGGAGGGTGGTGTGTTAGGGGTACATAATGAGGGGAGGGGGGAGGGATGCAGGAGGTACACAGGAATGTGTAGCAGGAGGGTGGTGGGTTAGGGGTACATAATGAGGGGCGGGAGAGGGATGCAGGAGGTACACAGGAATGTGTAGCAGGAGGGTGGTGGGTTAGGGGTACATAATGAGGGGAGGGGTGCAGGAGGTACAGAGGAGTGTGTAGCAGGAGGGTGGTGGGTTAGGGGTACATAATGAGGGGCGGGGGGGGGTGCAGGGGATGGTACATAGGTTGCCGGAAGAGGAGGGTGGAGGACGGGGGTAGGAGGAGGGACGGTGGAGGAGGGGGGCAGAGTGAGGTAAGGGGAGAATGGTTGCAGGAGATGGTACATAGGTTGCAGGAGGAGGAGGGTGTAGGAGGGGGATAGGAGGTGGTAGGAGGTGGTAGGATGGGGGTAGGAGGGGGGTAGGAGGGGTGCATAGTGAGTTGAGGGGAGGATGGTTGAAGGAGATGGTACATAAGAGGTTGCAGCAGGAGGGTGGTGGAGTAGGGTTCACCCAGTGCATACATGCTGCATGATGGGTGCCCCACATGGGTCCTGCTGCAGGAAACCGCTTTGCATGATGGTCCGTCTGCTGTGACGTCAAAAGGAGCGGTGCACATTAAATATGGTGCAGCCTATCTGCACAACACTAACCGTATGGGTGTCATGTGCATTGGGTTGGCGCCATGGATTCACAGTGTTGGTTGTTGGAGTTTTACGTCCTGGCAACATATATGGTCATATCAGCACTAGAACCGAATTGGGTGCAGTAATGGTGATTTTATAGTGTTGTCGCACTGGGAAATCAGTCTGCCATCACCATGACCTGATGTCCCCCTCCGTCACATAATCCTGACACCGCGCCATCCAGTCCATGCCCATTCCTAATAATGCTGAGCGCCAGACTAGGAAGTGACAAGTACCAATTTTGTAAGTCATTGGTATGACTCGACCGGGAATTGAACTCCTGATCTCCCGCACGGGAGGCCTGTGCTCTACCGCTTCTGCAGCCAAGTCCGGTGTACACAGAAATTGATTAGACCTGGTATGAATATCACCCTGTGGCAATATATTTTTTCAGGGCAGTCTGACAAGGCTCATAATCAACCTTACATTTAGCCTACATCCTTCAGGGCATGACCCCTGTTTATCTCAGTCATGCGCGACATATGGGCTCCAAGTGTGAGTCATGTACGTGTCAGTGTGACTTATAGACGCAGCTGCAAGTAACGAATAGGCCTTAAGTAGACACATCAATCCTGTATGGATCAACCAATTGCGGTAATGTGGGTCCATTTTCTATAAGGCTGGCACCACAAACAATGACCATTTTCTCACAGCGCATGCATCGATGTTTACACATATATACATATATGCAAAAATTGGACACCACATTAAGGCCACCTTTGTCCTGATCCTCGTACATACATATATATATATATATATATATAAATGTTCTCAAATGCACAACACGGCCCTGCTCGCTTACCCCCTTCCCACCCCCAATTACACCTTATTTCAACACCTATTACCTAACATTTTCCTTGAAATTGACATAAAACCCGTCAGATGTAAGTCCCCACTGCAATAACAGACTTCCGATCCATTCATTAGGCGACACAATACAAAACACTTGTGATAGGATCCAACAATGGCTGTTTTTTTTTTTGCATTTCGTATTGGTGATTGGACCCACTGATTTGCATATTTACACTATATACGTGTATTGGAGATATGTTATATTTTTATGAAAAAAGAAGAGAGAAAAACAAAGGAAGAAAGAAATGTTCAGCAAATGCATAATACTTTTATTAAACTGGAATTGTGTGCCGTTACTATTACGACTAATAGTTCATTTATATTATGTATATATATGAAGTGGGCAGATGTCGTGACGGTTAAATATATGTGATGTATAACGAATTATACGAGTATAAATACAAGGGTAACATGCACATCCTATATTTCCTTTTGCGCATTGGTGGAGTGCCCCCCCCCCCCCAGCCCCTCCCAGCTGTCGGGTAAATTGCCGGGCGGGCGCCCGGGCGCCCCCTCACGTCACACACTGGAGGAAATTATGGTATCCGACTAAGCCCGGGAGATATACACTGGCTAGTGAGGAAAAACACCCATGTGTCATCATAAGTAGGTCCGTGGGGACATGACTAGGTAATTATAACTAAAATACAGTGAATTACGTGGCTCTATTAGATACATTCACATAGTCGATTTAATATCACATAAACCTGAGCCTAATGAAAACGCTCAGAAGCCATACTGGGATATATTACGGTTTGTTTAGTGCGTGATAAAGAATACCATAACCACAGTATGGCATGTCCATGTTTATTACAGTCCGCAACAATGCAGGATAATGAATAATGAATGATTACAAATAACAGGGCTGAAATTGAATGCATGGTGAGATAATTGAACTAACACTTAGGGTGTAGTGTTTGGTTGGATACAAGAAAAATTAAGTACATGTACTTGTTTACGTTATCGATCCAGAGGGACCAATTTAAACAAAATGGGATTTTTTTCTTTGTGGTACAATACTTGATTAAACAGGGAAATGTCAATCGCGGACAATTGGTCTTCCTCATTCCACTGCTCCTTGCCCTATCCTATTAAGATCGAGCGCCAAGATAGGATGCGACAAGTATCAATTTTTAAGTCATTGGTTTGACTCGGCCAGGGTTAGAAACCTGGAGGTTCGAAACCCAGGACCGAACAGAACTGGAAGCGGATGCTCAACTCATTCGGCCATCGCGTCTGGCTCTCATATTTCAAGAGTTAGTGTGATGGCAGGTCAGTTGTGGATTCCGTTCTGGCCCCCAATGCTCTTTTCTGTTTTCTGCTCTTGGTTGATATTCACCTTGACTTCTCCAAGTTTTATTGCATCCCAACGGTCCTTCTGCGATATATCACAACTGCCCTGACACCACAATCATTGCCTGTCTAATGTATACACTGAAAACCTGGGAAATAGTGGCCAGCGACAGTTCAACGACCCCTCTAGATGCATTGATTTTCATATCATCAGATATTGGGCATCAAATGACATGAGGAAAGATTGTCTCGTTCACTGTCCATACTCTCAGGCTGCAGCTACAGACATGTCCTATGTGCCACCACACATTCCGAGCATAAATTGGACTCATTGGTCATAGATGAGTTCGCAACAAATGATGGGTTGCTGTCATCATCGCTACCGCTGGACAACCCAGAATGTAGAATAGTAATTATCCGCATGTATAAGGCATTGTACGTAAAGACATTCCTTGGGGGAAATGTCAACTTATCATAATATTTGTTTAAATGTCTTCATCTATTATTTTAAATGGGTATCCTTTCAGATATTTGAAGTTCAATGATGCAAAATTAGTTTTGGCAAGCACACCAAAACTCTGAGACCATAGGCTACAGCAGTAATTGGTTCTATTAAAGTAGGTCAGTATTCCCTTCTATGTCGCAACACATGCTTAATAAGGGCACCAGTATCTAACTTAGATACATAAAATCAAATCTAGGTAATTGTTTTGGTTTGGAAAATGTGACGTTTTCATCGGACTATGCAGCTTTATGTTTGTTGTTTTACGTCCTAGCAACATCTAAGGTCATATCAGGACGCGTACCGACTTGTGACAGTGCGCACTCATGGCAACTTTATAGTGCTGTCCCACTGGGAAACCAGGCTGCAGGCACCATGACCTGATATCCCACTCAGTCACATTATCCTGACACTGAGCCAACCAGTCCTTGCCCTATCTTAATAATGCTGAGCACCCGGCTAGGAAGCGACAAGTCTAAATGTTTAAGTCATTGGTTTGACTCGACCAGGGGTCGAACCCACGATCTATCAGCATGGGAGACGGATGCTCTAACTCATTCAGCAAACCCGCCCGGTTCTATGCAGCTTCAAATATACCGAGATTTGTGGTAAGCCACACAACAACATCAGGTTTAATTGAAAGTTGACGTATAGTGCTGCTGGTGCGCATGTAGATACAAGATTCACCCGGTACTAGTAGTACATGGGTGAATGACAACGTAGTCTAAATACGGGCGAAAATAGCTTTAGTATGGAACAGGAACTAGAAACTGTGGTTCCATGATCAAATGGCTACATATATTGGCACAGATTTGGTGAAATGGGAGAGGATGCAAAAAGACAAGATGGCAGCCAGAGAACGCTGTTGATTTCACTTTTACATTGCATTAAAGTATCTGTTTTATTATATTTTCCAACTCAAAGGTAGTGCGTAAATATGAAGACATCTACAAAGAATAAATATTGCTTCTTAGATATTGAAATTAGGCTCTCATTTCCTTAACCCGCTTTTTCGTCCGTTTTTATATAGGGTTGGTATTCACCCATGTACTGCGAGTACCGGGTGAATCCTTTATCTAGTGCACATGTTGACTTTAGCGGACAAAACCGTGAGCAGCTGGGGGACCAGTCAAACTGCTGGGTACCAGTGAAATATTCCGATTTTACCTTTCCGTCACTGATCACAAGCCTCGGCGCGGAAGTTCGCCGTTAACTGAGGCAGGGCTGCAGTAATTACAAATATGGCCGTTTTAATTAGTTGGAAGCGGAAAGGCTCAGGGTTGTGCGGACACAGCCTTGGTTAGATCAATCATTACCACCATATCAGCCCTGGGCCGCCCTGCGGCATCCAGTCTCTGCTACAAGATGTTGTGTCATAGCACGTCATGACCCACCAGGGACGTGTTCAGGGTGCGCCTCCGGGTCGTCTCGGAGAAATTCCTGACATCAGGCTATTCTGAACGGCAAAAGCAGTTGGTTACTTCGAAATTGGCCCCCACTGCCATAGGGGGCAGTCATTTGCAATGGAAAAGAAGCGTGCTGATTGGCTGAAACCACTGAATTTGGCAGCCATTTTCGAGCCGCTGTTTGTCTCCAGGCTGAACAGGGAGATGCCTCCGAGACGACTCGGCAGCGTACCCTGAACAGAAATAAGCCAAAAGGCATCTCAGAGATGTATCGGAGTCATCTCGGAGGCATACCCTGAATGCAGCCCTGGTAATGTATGCACAGTGCCATATTGTATGGTGTCATAACCTACCAGCCCCGTGTCACAATGTGATGTATGCGCAGTCTCATGTGTCATAATGCATCATAACGCATCATAATGCATCATAACGCATCATGGCCCACCAGCCCTGTGTCACCACTTGAGATATACCCACTGGTGTGTATTGTAAGATGTTATAACCTGCCAGCCCTGTTTCACCACTCAATGTCTGCATAGTGATGTGTGTCAGTATGCGTCATCATCTACCAGCTTGTGTCACCGTGCAATGTATTCATATGCACAGTGATGTGTGTCAGTATGAGTCATTATCTAACAGCTTGTGTCACCGTACAATGTATGTGTCATGGGGGTGATGAAAATGGGAAATACTGTGCCTAGAGCGGGACTCGAACCCACATCTCTTTGCATTCCGGGCCAGTGTGCTAACCATTACACCACCTAGGCTCCCTGATATCAACATCCCACCCACACCTACCTGTCTATGCGGCTCCTTGCCTGAGAGGTCAGTGCAGACCACCACACTCGTACCCCTGGAATTCTAAGTCTTTTAATGCTTACAATTACATACATACGGGCCATGCAACACACTTACATACACAGGGTAGGTTCAACAACTATACAGCGCATAGCTTGTATGGGATCCTGGTCATGGCAACAAGTGTCATGGGGGTGATGAAAACGGGAAATATTGCGCCTAGAGCGGGAGTCGAACCCACATCTCTTTGCATTCCGGGCCAGTATGCTCACCATTACACCACCTAGGCTCCCTGATATCAACACACTCCCCACGCCTACCTGTCTATGTGGTTACTTGCCTGAGAGGTCAGTGCAGACCACTACACTCGTCCCCCTGGAATTGTAAGTCTTGTAATGCTTACAATTACATACATACAGGCAATGCACTAACACATTCATACACAGGGTAGGTTCAACAACCATACAGCGCAAAGCTTGTAAAGGATCCTGATCACGGCAACCAGTGTCATGGGGGTGATGAAAATGGGAAATATTGCGCCTAGAGCGGGAGTCGAACCCACATCTCTTTGCATTCCGGGCCAGTATGCTCACCATTACACCACCTAGGCTCCCTGATATCAACACAATCCCCACGCCTACCTGTCTATGTGGTTACTTGCCTGAGAGGTCAGTGCAGACCACTACATATGCATGCAATGTATGCATATGCACAGTGATGTGTGTCAGTACACACCATTATCTACCAGAGTGTGTCACCATGCAATGTATGCATATGCACAGTGATGTGCGTCAGTAAGCGTCATTATCTGCCAGATTATGTCACCATGCAATGTATGCATATGCACAGTGATGTGCGTCAGTATGCATCATTATCTACCAGCTTGTGTCACCATGCAATGTATGCATATGCACAGTGATGAGTGTCAGTATGCGTCATTATCTACCAGATTGTGTCACCGTGCAATGTATGCTTATGCACAGTGATGTGTGTCAGTACGTGTCATACTCTACCAGCTTGTGTCACTGTGCAATGTATGCATATGCACAGTCATTATCTACCAGCTTATGTCCCCGCGCAATGTATGCATATCCAGAGTGATGTGTGTCAGATTGCGGGATAGCCCACCAGCCCCGTGTCACCATGCATTATTATGCATGGTGCCATGAGTCATACCATGCCACCAAGTGGTGTATGCATGTGTCACCAAGCGATGCATACACAGTGCTGTGTGTCATCACCCACCAGCCCATGTCACCGCGCGATGTATACACAGTGCTTTGTGACATCACCCACCAGCCCATGTCACCATCTGATGTATACACAGTACCGTGTGTCATAATCAACCAGCCCGTGTCACCAAGTGGTATATGCACAGTGATGTGTGTCATAATCCACCAGCCTGTGTCACCACACGATGCATACACAGTGCCCCATGTCATGACCCACCAGTCTGTGTCCCCACGTGATGCATACACAGTGCCTTGTGTTTGTTGTATTACGTCCTAACAACATCTAAGGTCATATCAGGACGGGTACCGACTTGTGACAGTGCGCACTCATGGTGACTTTATAGTGCTGTCCCACTGGAAGACCACTCAGTCACATTATCCTGGCGCTGAGCCAACCCGTCCTTGCCCTGTCCTAATAATGCTGAGCGCCAGGCTAGGAAGGGACAACTAACACTTTTTAAGTCATTGATTTGACTGGATCAGGGTTCCAACCCACGACCCCACGATCTACCAACATGGGAGACGACGCTCTAACTCATTCGGCCATCCCATCTGGTCACAGTGCCTTGTGTCAACCCAATACTTCCCCCATGCGAACTAGTTTATCCAGGCATTGCACACCATGTAGATTACTACCCGCTGCAGTGTCAGCACCACCTCCAGCTCCTTCCTCTCACCTCCTATTGTTGTCTCCTCTGAATCTGCAAAACAAAATAATTACAACTAAACAAACAAACAAAAAAACAACAACAACAAAAAAAACTTACGCCAGGCGCTGTTGTAAGTATGTCGCCAGCAGGGAAGTTTGGTCCTTGTAATTACATCAGATACACATCTCTTCCCATCTCGATGATGGACTGACTAGGTCTGCCCTATATTAATTTGACAACTTTAATTATGCCGAGCTGAAGTCGTAATTATCTCCAGACCAGCCGGCGCAGCGAGAGTAAGCACGATGTCTAGCCTGTTCAACAATCACCCAACATCAACGTGCCGAAGGCTTTCCAACAAAATTGAGCAATGATAGGACTGAATTACCTAACTCAGCCTCTCTTACATGCAACGTGCCTACTTCTTCTACACATCACGCGTTCACAGCACTCACATATTGAACCTGATTCGATATGGGAGGGTTTCCTTATTTTGCCAAGCTTATTTTCGGGATATTGTTACTGATCTTTGCTGGAGGATTGTTGGTGATCCGCACCAGCAGAGATGTGGTTCCGACCGAGATGTCGTGACCAGGGAAAGCTATTAGCGACAGGAAAGGAAAGCATTGTCGGGCCTGATAATAATATAGTCACAGTGGCAATGAGCAGCACCGGAGCGCTGTCAGGAGCTGCTCGATGGGCTGGAGCTCGCAGCAGGAGGCACTCAACTCGGCCTACTGCACGCCGAGAGCGGGATACCACTCACGGGTAGTAGGAGGAATGAGCTAAACACACAGAACCATAATAAGCACACTGAACACATGCATGGAGCTAAAGACACACATAACAAGACACTTAACACACGCATCCATCATAAGCACACTGAACACATGCATGGAGCTAAAAACACATACAACACTACACTTAACACACATAGCCATAATAAGTACACTGACCACATACATGGAGCTAAACACACACATACCACTACACTTAGCAGATGCAGCCATAATAAGCACTCTGAACACACACATAGAACTAAGCACACACATCGCACTACACTTAACACATGCAGCCATAATAAGCACACTGAACACATGCCTAGAGCTTAACACACAGATAACCCTCCACTTAACACATGCAACCATAATGGGCACACTGAACACATGCATAGAGCTAAACACACACATCACACAACACTTAGCACACACAGCCACAATAAGCACCCTGAACACATAAATACAGCTAAGCACACACATCACACTACCCTTAACATACACAGCCATAATAAGCACACTGAACACATGCATGTAGATAAACACACACATAGCAATAGACTTAACACACACATCCATAATAAGCACACTTAGCACATGCATGGAGCTAGCCACACACATAGCACTACACTTAACACGTGCAGCCATAATAAACACACTGAACACATGCATGGAGCTAAACACACACATAACACTACACTTAACACATACATCCATAATACGCACCCTGAACACATGCATAGAGCTAAACACACACATCATACTACACTTAGCACTTGCAGCCATAATAAGCACCCTGAATACATGCATACAGCTAAGCACACACACCACACTACACTTAACACACACAGCCATAATAAGCACACTGAACACCTGCATGGACCTAAATACACACATAACAATACACATAACACACACATCGATAATAAGCAGACTGAACACATGCATGTAGCTAAACACACACATAAAAATACACTTAACACACACATCCATAATAAGCACACTGAATGCATGCATGGAGATAAACACACACATCACACTACACTTATCACAGACAGCCATAAGCTGTGTTCACACGGGAAAAGTTTACGCCGCTTTATACAAGGCGGATAATATGAACCGAACTAGTGTCGCATCCACACGGCCAGTACTTGGGCCGGAAATCGATATCAGCGCATGAACAAGTCCATAGTAACCAGCGCCAGTTTCGGTTAGTCGACATCAGCACGAGAGAGTGTGGGTTCGACCTAGATATGTATAGACTGAATCACCTTGTTTTGGAACCATAAAAACTTCTGCTGGGCAGTGAAAACCTATAAATAAATGATGAAAAAAACATATGTGCACCTCTATCCGGTTCATAGACCAAATTATATAATATGCACTTTTGATCGACCAGAAAGTCAACAAAATAAGATATCGACTGTGAATGCGTGTGACGTCCTTAATCCGCCTCAAGTAAGTCGGTTGCGTTCACACGGGCGATATAAGTCGAATCATAAAATTTGGTTCATATAAACCACCTAGACATGTGGTTTATAAAATCCGAATAATATGAATCGAATCAGCCCTAATCCGACTTAGCCTCGCGTTCACACGCGAAATGTAACCCAAACTATACAAGTCAATTTTTATGATTCGAATAAACTGCCCCGTGTGAACAGGGCTATAATAAGCACACTGAGCACATGAATAGAGCTAACCACGCACATAGCACTACACTTAACCGATGCATCCATAATAAACACACTGAACACATCCATGGAAGTAAACAGTCACATCGCACTACACTTAACACACACAGCCATAATAAGCACACTGAACACATGCATGGAACTAAACACACACATCACACTACACTTAACACATGCAGCCATAATAAGCACAGTGAACACTTGCATGGAGCTAAAAACACAGACTCACAGGTAGTATTCACAGTGAGCACATACATGGAGCTAAGCACATGGAGCCATAATAAGCACACTGTACACATGAATGGAGCTAAACACAGACACTCACGGGTAGTATGAACACTGAGCTAAACACACAAGGCCATAATAAGCACACTGCACACTGAGCTAAACATACACACCCATAAGTAGTACTCACATTGAGCTAAACACACACATCCATAAGTAGTACTCACACTGAGCATAGGCATGGAGCTAAACACACACACACTCACATGTAGTATTCACAGTGGGCTGATACATGGAGCTACCATTGAGCATAGGCATGGATCTACACACACATACCCACAGGTAGTAGGAGCACTGAATACAGGGATGAAGTTAAGCACACATATCCATGACTAACACTAAACACAGGCATGGTTCTAACCTAAGCACACACACTCTTAACTAGTAATCACACTTGAGCACAGGATGTTCCTAATTACAGCTAATTACACACACTGCCAACTGGTAGTCACATTGAGTGTAGTCACCCAGCTAATTACACACACTGCCAACTAGTAATCAGATTGAACACACACACTCAGCTAAACACACACTCAGATTTACTTCCCATATACTCAGATAAACACATACAATCAGGCCGAGTGCAACAAGTGCTTATGGTGCTGTCACATTACAATGCTTCTCGCCAACGCGCGTCGACGTATGTGATTTTTTGGCGGAACGTCGGGATACATCAGGAAGCATTACGCGTGCGTTAGGCATGCGTTGGCATTTATTGAATGACCGCGATGGTGGGCGAGAATCGCCGGCATGCGTCATCGCACGTCAACAGTTTTGTGCGACAAAACTTTCCATGTGCGACAACGCGTGACAACGCGCAGGTGACAACATTATGGCGACATCAGAAGCACGTTGACATTGCTGGAATAACGTTATGCGAACGCTAGGCACATGCCGCGTGCGTGTGAGGGTCGTTCCCACAAGTTGCACCAAACTGTTGCTTTGTGGTTTTACATCCTAGCAACATCTAAGTTCATATTAGGACAGTGCGACAAACTTTTTTGTTTTTTTTCTCACAACGTCGGGCGCATGCTACCAATACGTCGCGCTGATGCCGAAAAGTTTGATGTGTCTCGACGATTAAAAGTGATTGTGCGCATTGGCGGCGCACTGCCGAGAAGCGTCGTAATGTGACAGGCCCATTACACAAACACATCTATGCGCAGAATGCTGGCCTCACCGACCACCCATCCCTCCCCCACACACATACCCCTCTGTACGATCATTTGTTTGGTACATGCACATACACACCTCCCTCCCCCCCCCCACCCCACCCTATGTCACCTGCTTCTAAATGAGGTGTCATCCCAGATAGACGATGTTCTAATAGGCGCTTTACAAATAGATGCTAGTAAATAGGCATTTCTCACTTAGACGTTTCTTACTTCCGTGAGAACAAAATAGATGTTTCAAAACACCGGAACTAAGTAGCATAACTTGGATGCAAGAATTCAAAGGCACACTGAGGCATTTGTCCAACACAACTATTATCAATTTTGCTGTTCTAAAATTGAGATGCTAAATAGACTTAAATTAAATATAAATATTGCAATATCTTATATATATGTTGTCTATATATGTTGTATCCATATTAATTATCTATATATTTGTATTTATATTCGTATAAAGCTGCGATTCATGTCATATATTTCATTATTTCCATGTATGTCATATACTGTAATCAATATTTTTGTCAGATTCATGCTCATGCTCATTATCATGCTCATGATCATGTTCATGGTCATGTTCATGATCATGTTCATGATCATGTTCATGACCATGCTCATTCTGATGCTCATCATGCTCATGTTCATGCTCATGCTCATGTTCATGTCCATACTCATTATCATGTCCATACTCATGTTCATGCACATTGTCATGATCATGGTCATGCTCATTGTCATACTCATGATCATGGTCATGATCATGACCATGTCCATATTCATGCTCATGATCCTGTCAATACTCATATTCATGCTCATGCTCATTGTCATGCTCATGATCATGCTCATGTTCATGCTCATGCTCATGCTCATACAGGCACGGCATCCACATAAGCCACTGCTTCCTAGTGTGCCTCCAATCAGGGAGCCTCTTCAATCTCCAACACGGGGGGGGGAGGGGGGGCACGTGACGATACTGCGCGCATGCGCAACGCACGCCCTCCTCCATTCGAGTTATATTAGAGTCGGCGCGATCCATTCTAATCTCCGCAGGGAAGTGAAGCTGGCACATTGTGTTTGATTGCACCTACATTAATAATGTAATCCTTGAGACAGAAAAGAGTGTCTCTAGAGGTACGTCCCTGACCCTTTCACGCCCAGCACCCGGTCGCTCTACCAATTCACCGATGGGTTTGGTTTCACCAACAATAAGACGAACCAAGTGTTGACCTTGGCTGCATTGACTGACCTTGGTTGGTGATTGTGCTTATTTGCACGTGGAGTTAAAAATGTGCGCATCATTGTCACTATTACCAGATATGTTCTGGGGTGTGCATCGACAGATGCTGGTGGTGGGTTTAGTTAGGTAATTCCGTATTGAAATTCGCCGGTAGACGGCGCCGCGGAGCCCGGCTAATTATACGCCACCGGCCCACCGCCCTCCTCCACCCTGATTAGAATCGAGCCTCCCCCAGCCTCTACCTAAATCTACCTTTAACATGGTAACTCCCATAGACCGCGCGGCTCTAGGCGAGGCTGGCCGGGACGTTAGTGGCATGATCAGTTTTACAGTACACTCATTTCGGGTCCCGTGTCGTGGTAGTTTCCGTTGTTCCTCCGCCCCCGCCCCGCCCCGCATCTCCCCGCCCGCTCCCCGCCCCCCTCACCCCGCCTCTAAGCCGCCACCTTCCGGCACCCCCACACCCTACGTGCCGAATGGAACAGAACAGATACAACAGAACCTACTGAGCCAAAATTAGAACTCCTGCTGTTCTCTGCATCTTTAATTCGCGCGATGCCCAAGTCGGTAAAGCGCAGGTTTGGTGTGCGAAAGGTCGGGAGTTTACATCCAAAACCAAAGACTTATATATCAAATTGATACTTGTTGCTACCTAGCCTGGCACTCCCGGCATTAATAGGATATGGCAAGGACTCGTTAGCTCAGTATCGGGATAATGTGACTGCTTGGGATGTCGGGTCCTAGGTGCAGGTGGTCCTGATCTCCCAGTGGGGCAGCATTATGAGGTAGTCATCATGAGTGTGCACTGTCACAAGTCGGCACCCTTTCTGATATGAGCTTAGGTGTTCCTAGGATGTAAAATTCTAACAAACAAAATTATGCTCTAATAAATAGTTTCGGCTGCAGGAAATGCCCCGCAGTGTCGCTATCAGTCATGATAACCAATTCGGGGTGAGCGGGACGTAGCACAGGCGGTAGAGTGTCCACCTGTGCAGGTGTCGGTCATCCTATCAATCCTGCTCAGTGGACACATTTCCAGTTTAGGCTATTTTCCATTCCAACTATTGCTTCAGAAATGGTTCAGCAAAGGCTCTGGTATTTGCTGTCCTGTCTGTGGGAAAGTGCATATAAAATTAAAATACCCATTGCTGCTTATCGGAAAGAGTAGTCTGTGTGACGAGAGTGGGTTTCCTCCAAAGAAATATGTCAGAATGACCAAATGTTTGATGTCCAAATAGCCGATGATGTGGTGTTCTCTGTGGTGGAGTGCTTAGAGTGTCTGACTTTTTTCTAGGTCGGACTCCTAATCTGAAGGTTGGTGGTTCGATTCCCCATGCCCCCACTGTTACTCTGCCAATTTGGATTTCCATCGCTGTGTATAACTTACAGCGTCATCAAAGGCCAGTTGCTCTCGTACCATGTCTATGTGGTGTGGGAGGTTAAAAATCCCTTGGGTCAGTAAAAGTGTAGGCTCGGGCTTTCTATTAACAAACTGTCTCATGGTGAAAACAAGTCTATTCAGACTCATCCATAATCGGTAGTATAAATCTTCAAGAAAGAAAAAATCGATGTGTTTTAGAAGTGTCATAAAATAAAACAAGCTTTACTTTGCTGTGATAAGAAATTCAGCGTATAATCCATTAAGACTGACATGAATGTTGTCTGCGCAGGGCGGGGTGATCCGCTCTAATTTCATAAACGCTGAAACGGAGCGTCACATGGATATAGTGTAGTCTAATCTCATCATCATCATGCTGTCGGTCGCGATGCGACAAAGACTGCTTTCATTACTTAACTGCCGCCCTCCATTTAGCTCTCTGCTGTGAGAGTTGCGTCCATGAGTCAGTCCATTTCATGAAATCTGCCTGCAAAAGTGTTGAAGTGCTGCTGGCTTTTGCAAGTTACCAGCGGCACTCTCTCCGGGAGCAAATAGAGGTTTCACACCGGCAAGAACATGTCAAGACAGGCGCAAAACTATTTGTCCCTGCAGTGGCTGATCGGGAGATGTTGGGAGTTCCATACATCAACCGCCCTTAATCCTGCCACAGTGACATGGTTTTCTGTTTAGGGTTTGCTCCCTTAGCCTTCGGTTCTGTCAAGAACCTGTACCAGAAGGCAGTGGTTTACAACTCTGCAGGGCAGGGGCCTTAAACTCCCTGAGGTATTGCTATACCTGCAATACCTGCATACATGTAGTCTAATCTACATAGTTGATAATTGGACCTGATTGTGTTGAAGAGCTTAAAGTTGCATAGTCCGATTAAGCATCAAATTTGTAAAAACCCACACACTCACTTAGATTTTATTCTACATATCTAATTTAGTTACTGATACACTTATTAAGCATTTGTTGCCCCATAGAAGGGAACGCTGAGTCAGTTTAATGAACCTGGTACTGCAGAAGCCAATGGTGTCAGAGTTTTGGCATGCTTGCCAAAATTAACTTGGCATGGTTGCACTTCAAATATCTCAAAATCAGCTATTTAAAATCAAAGTTACCGCAAAGTAGAGTGAGGTAGATTATGACAATCAATTTAATATATTTATCCCAGAAAAATGACAGAAACTCAAAAGCATCGGACTGTGCAACTTTAAATGTAAGATTCAACCGGAAACGAACTAGTGTGTTGAATGTGACTCCTCTGCATCTAATTGATTGTGGAATTGGGTGCTTTGTAAAATATTCCGATACAACACATTGGTGGGGAATGTGAACTGGTCTATAAGGGATTACAAATGGTCTATAAAGGTAAGTGATATATAGGGCCAGGGGCATTAATATATTAACCTTTACTTATATTAAATAGACATAGTATCAATTTTATAATTCATTGGTTTGACTCGACAAGCAACCTACCTCGCGAACTGTCGCACGTGAGAGTCACACTCTACTGATTCGGCCAACGCATCCGGTGCACATGATGTCAGTAAAATGACAGCATGGAACGAGTTAACTCAGCGGGATAAATAAAGCCTCCCAAGTACCGCTGTCACACTGTTGATCTCCATCTGAAGAATGGGCAATTTACCAGAGAGTGCCATTTTCGGATTTGATCTTGTAGTTTAGCAGTCATGCTAAAAAATGTGAACGAAACAATTATTCCTCGAATTTGCTGATATAAATCACTGAAATAGAATGGGCCCCAATTGCTTTCCATCTCCTCACTCTGTGATGTAGACAGGTACGCACACCCCGGAGTGGTTGGTTGGTGGGGTTTTATGTCGTAGCAATATCTATGGTCATATCAGAACGGGTACAGACTATTGACAGTGTGCCCTCAAGGCGACTGTATAGTACTGCCCCACTGGGAGCTCAGGCCACTGGCACCATGACCTGATGTCCCACTCAGTCACATTATCCTGACACTGAGGTAACCAGTCCTTGTTGTATCCTATTAATGCCAAGTGTCAGGCTAGGTAGCGACAAGTATCAATTTTATAAATCAGCGCAATGTGAGATTAAATTGCGGGGCCCTTGATGTAATACCTGATCATCTGAAAAAGTGACCGCATGTGGTGACCCAGTAGGTAGAGTGCAGGCTTCCCGTGCGGAAGGTTGGCAGTCCGATTCCTGGTCGAGTCAAACCAATGATGGACACAATTTATACTTGTCGCTACCTAACCTAGCACTCAGGATTACTAGGATATGGCAAGGACTAGTTAGATCAATGTCAGGATAATGTGACTGAGTAAGAAATGGGGGCATGGTACTGGCGGCCTGGTCTTCCAGTGGGGTAGCACTATAAAATCGCCATCATCAGTGCAGCACTCTCACCAGTTGGTACACGTCCTGATATCACCTTAGATGTTACCAGGATGCAAAACTCCGACAAACAATCGAACAAAAGTATGATAAATTGAGACCAGTTCGACTGAGGGCTAGTCATTACTAGAAGGCGTGCAGAGTTATGGAACATATCGTTGGTGCTCTGAATTAGAGTATTTCACACTGTATTTTCCAGCTGAATAATAATGTCAACTTCAAAATTCCTTAGTAAGTTTTTGTTGTTGCTGTCAATTAGTTGATTAAGCAGGGGAAATTTCAATCACGGACAATTGGTCTTCCTCATTCCACTGCTCCTTGCCCTATCCAAATAATGCCGAACATCTGGCTAGAATAGGTAGCGACAATTATCAATTTTTAATTCATTGCTTTGACTTGGCGAGGGTTCGAATGCGGGGGTTTCGAATACAACGACCTCCCAGAATGGGTGGCGGATGCTGAACTCATTCGGGCATTGCGTCTGGTCTTAGCATTGGACACTCCCTCCCAAGTGTGTGTTGACTGATGGAATGAGGCTCTATAGTGGTTCGTCGCCATGGTGGTGGTGAAGGAAAGCCAAGGGTGACAAACCGACACATAGACAACACACTGGCTATGTCCCAATAGAAGCACACTACCGGATAGAAGCACACACCCGATTTCAAGATTGAAAGCACGCACAAATTTACAATCATATTCAGACTGAATGCACATAAAATAAGACAATTTCACTGTATTTCAGAGGCACAACAAAAACAAATCAAAATTTACGATGATATTCAGACTGAATGCACATAAAATAAGACAATCCCACTTTATTTCAGAGGCCCAACAAACACAAATCCATAACAATTCTTTAACTTTGAATAGATGCGCATCGATGTGTCTGCATTCGTGCGATGCGCGTATATTGGGACATATACGGTAATGTTCCTAACAGCCTGAATGGATAGTATTAATTAATCACAACATATTCAACTTAGGCACTGCTGCCCTGATAAAGCATTTAAGGTTACGATGAAGGGAATACTAAACCAATTCAGTACAAGCTGTTACTGCTGAAGCCTACTGTATTGGAAATTTGATGTGCTCGCCCACATTAATGTGGCATGTCTTTACTTCAAATATTTCCATTGTTAGCCATTTGACGTATACGTTATTTAATTAAACTAAAGTAAAGTACATTGGTCTAGGTCTTTGGCGATGTCTGTAGATGAGGGCTATGGTCAGCAGGGGTGAGGGTAGAAACAAGATTCACCCGGTACTTGTAGTACACGGGTGAAGACCAGCCTCATATAAATATGTGCGAAAGTAGCGTCAGTATGGAAAAAGAAGTAGAATGCCTGGCACCAGTGTCAAATGTTTACTTATATCAGAACAGAGTTGGTGAAATGGGAGAGAATGCAAAACGACAAGATGGCGGCCAGAGAACGCCGTCGATTTCACTTTTAAATTGCATTAAAGTATATGTTTTATTATATTTTCTAACTCAAAAGTAGCGGGTAAACATGAAGAAATATACAAAGAATAAATGTTGCTTCTTAGATTGTTAAATTAGGCTCTCATAAAGACTTATTTCATTAGCCCGATTTTTCGACCGTTTTTATATAAGGCTGGTTTTCACCCCTGTACTGGAAGTATGGGGTGAATCTTTTATCTAGGGTGAGGGGTGTGAGGGTTGGGGGTTACGTGGGGAGGGGATGTCTATAAGTCCAATGAGGGAGAGTGTTGATTAATCACACCCTACATGGTGTTCCAGGTGTTTGCCTTACATCTTGCCAGCAGTCCTGGTTATCGATGGAGGCAGGCGCGATATGCTAATCTGTACACACCTTCTGGAAGTCTCCATAATCAGGTGTGCAGGTAAACTAATCCTCCGACACTCTACATTCAATGCAACGACCAGCTGGCCTGTATGCATGATGCGGTGTTAGCGAGCCAAAACTGGTTTTGGCAGGGATTTCTAGGTTAGCAGCGAAAACTCAGTACGCAAGGAGCAGTGTTAGCACAAACACACCTAGTGTAGGCTAAAGCTGAGATTCCTTACACGCGGTATGCGATCTGCGAATGCGAATGCGAATGCGGCAAAAAATTGAAACGCCTTGAAGTCAATGGGCTGCAACCCTTACATACGGTATGCGAATGCGAATGCGAATGCGAATGCGAATGCGACAACTCGATCGGTCCCTGTAGCGATCGGTCCGGCATGCGGCATGCGACACGGGGGTGCGAATAGATTAGCATCAGTCGCATTTGTCCATTGATATAAGGCTGGAGGAGGCGACTGATAATTACGGACAGCCGGGACAGGGTGGTGTGAATAGAAAAGCATCAGTCGCATTTGTCCATTGATATAAGGCTGGAGGAGGCGACTGATAGTCTTTAGCCCTGTATCTACACCAAGTGCAGTAGTGGTGGTGGTGGGGGTTCGGGTTGGTAAAAATGCTACCAGAGCCACAAAAATATGAATACTTATCTATAATTTGGTAATTATAAAGGTAGGAACCTCCATGTGCAGTACCAAGAGTTACATGGATATACATGCCATATTAGGCCATATACAGTGCAGTATGGAGTATACTTGTTTATTTTTATTTTTTAAATATAGCCAGTGATGTGCCGTCTGCCGCATGCCGCATACCGTGTATAAGGAATCTTCCCATTCGCATACCGCATGCCGCATGTGCATGCCGCATGCCGCATACCGTGTGTAAGGAATCCTAGCTTAACACCGCATCATGCATATGGGCTGGCAGGGGCTCCCATTTGTGTCCTGCAAATAAAAACGGACTATAACTGCCGAGTCTTGTCTCAGTGCGGGAATTGGGGAGGGTGGGGAGTGAATACTAACACATTATAGCTGTAATGATTGAATAAAAAAAGTAATATCAATAAGCTATTGATTTAGGCGATGTATAAACACACTTTTTTTTTTTCTTTTTTTTGGTAAAGTATTTATTCATCTGAATATGACATTTGTCAGAACCGGAGCACTGGTCTTCCGGCCATCTTACTATTGGAATTGACATTCTAAATAATCTAAGTTTGGTCAGTGCTGTATTAGTCACTGCGCCGATCCTGTAGAATTAAGGGAGTGGCTCCTGCTGTATAATGTACAGCACCAGTCACTGCGGTTCATGCAAAAATGGGGAGCAGCACCGAGTAGAAGATGTATACTCGGGGCAACTCAAACAATCATTGTGGGTTACATTTTTTTCTCTTATAAAACAAGCTAAGTTTATAGTTGACAAGACATTTTGTCTGTTTTATGTAATGTTCAATGTGTTTAAACAGATTGATAGTTGTGTAGGATGTTCAGTGTGTTGATGGTTTGTTCATGATGGTTAAAGCTAAGATTCCTTCTACACAGTATGCGGTATGCGGCATGCGGCATGCGGTATGCGAATGGGACGATTCCTTCTATGCGGTATGCTGCATGTGGCATGCGGCCCACGACTGGCTACATTTAATAAATAAAAATAAACAAGTATACTCCATACTGCACTGCGTATGGCCTAATATGGCATTTATATATATGTAGTGGTCTGCACTGACCTCTCAGGCAAGTAACCACATAGACAGGTAGGCGTGGGGAGTGTATTGATATCAGGGAGCCTAGGTGGTGTAATGGTTAGCACACTGGCCTGGAATGCAAAGAGAAGTGGGTTCGAGTCCCGCTCTAGGCGCAATATTTCCCATTCTCATCACCCCCATGACACTGGTTGCCGTGACCATGATGCTGTACAAGCTATGCGCTGTATAGTTGTTGAACCTACCCCTGTGTATGTAAGTGCGTTGCATTGCCTGTATATATGTAATTGTAAGCATTATAAGACTTACAATTCCACGGGGACGAGTGTAGTGGTCTGCACTGACCTCTCAGGCAAGGAGCCGCATAGACAGGTAGGCGGGGGTAGTGTGTTGATATCAGGGAGCCTAGGTGGTGTAATGGTTAGCACACTGGCCCGGAATGCAAAGAGATGTGGGTTCGAGTCCCGCTCTAGGCACAGTATTTCCCATTTTCATCACCCCCATGACACTGGTTGCCGTGATCAGGATCCTGTACAAGCTTTGCGCTGTATGGTTGTTGAACCTACCCTGTGTATGTATGTGTTAGTGCATTGCCTGTATGTATGTAATTGTAAGCATTAAAAGACTTACAATTCCAGGGGGACGAGTGTAGTGGTCTGCACCGACCTCTCAGGCAATCAACCACATATACAGGTAGGCGTGGGGAGTGTGTTGATATCAGGGAGCCTAGGTGGTGTAATGGTTAGCACACTGGCCCAGAATGCAAAGAGATGTGGGTTCGGGTCCCACTCTAGGCGCAATATTTCCCATTTTCATCACCCCCACGACATATATGTACCTCTTGGTACGTCACATGGGGGTTCCTACCTTTATAATTACCAAATTATAGATAAGTATTCATATTTCTGTGCCTATGGTAGCATTTTTACGAACCCATAACCCCACCACCACCACTACCATATGTTTCCCCTCTGCACCCTTGTGTGTGACCGTTCCGTAATGCTCAGTCGCCTCTCCTCGTCTAAAACTAATGGACAAGTGCAACTGAGGTTTCTATTCGCATACCTCATGCTGCATGCCGCATGCCGCACCGATCGCCACAGGGACCGATTGAGTTGCCGCATTCGCATTCGTATTCGCATACCGCGTGTAAGGGATGTAGCCCATTGACTTCAAGGCGTTTCGATTTTTTGCTGCATTCGCATTCGCATTCACATACCGCATACCGCATAAAGCTAAGATTCCTTATACGTGGTATGCGGTACGAGGCATGCGGCATGTGGTATGCGAATGGGAGAATTCCTTCTATGCGGTATGCGGCAGATGACTGGCTATATTTAACAAATAAAAATAAACAAGCATACTCCATACTGCACTGTATATGACCTAATATGGCATTTATATCTATGTCCCTCTTGGTACGTCATATGGGGGTTCCTACCTTTATAATTACCAAATTATAGATAAGTGTTCATATTTTTGTGGATATGGTAGCATTTTTACAAACCCGTTACCGTCTGTCTCCCCACCACCACCACTACCATATGTTTCCCCTCTGCACCCCTGTGTGTGACCGTTCCATAATGATCAGTCCCCTCTCCTCGTCTAAAACTAATGGACACAGGCGACTGAGCTTTCTATTCGCATACCGCATGCCACATGCCGCATGCCGCACCGATCGCTACAGGGACCGATCGAGTTGCCGCACTCGCATTCGCATTCGCATACCGCGTGTAAGGAATGTAGCCCATTGCCTTCAAGGCGTTTCGATTTGTTGCCGCTTTCACATTTGCATACTGCGTGTAAGGAATCTTAGCTTTAGGGTGGTGGCAGGGGAGCGGTGCCCATTGGGGTGGGTGGCAGGGGGGGAAAACTGCACAGGATAACTGCACAGTCTTGTCTGAGTACGTGAATTGGGGAAGGATGGGGTGAATACTAACAAATTATAGCTGTAATGATTGAATAACAACAGTAATATCAATAAGCTATTGATTTAGACGATGTATAAACACACTTGATAACTGGACAGTCTTGTCTGAGTACGAGAATTGGGGAGGGATCGGGGTGTATACTAACAAATTATAGCTGTAATGATTGAATAACAAAAATAATATCAATAAGCTATTGGTTTAGACGATGTATAAACACACTTGATAACTGCACAGTCTTGTCTGAGTACGAGAATTGGGGAGGGGGGTGAGTACTAATAAAGTACAGCTTTAATGATTGAATAACAAAATTAATATCAATAAACTATTCATTTAGACAATGTGTCTATCCGCCAGTGAGGTATGTCAATGCAAATTGCATTATCAGCCTATATAAACACATATGGATAATCCAGTGTGCATTAGGGCTGATGCAACAGGGTTTTTTTAAACCTTTTGTAAGCTGATCGATGAATTATTAGTGACGCGCCTCAGTACTCACTGAAGCGTGAAAACGAATCATGCGCCGATGGCCGCTTGAGCGTGCGGACAAGCACTGTAGTGATTAGCATTCAATGATAATATCGCCCAGCTGCCTTGGGTGTTATAGTGTTTGAGTATCAATATATGCATGAGATATGATTTAGTTACAGCGTGTAATAGGAGTGTTGGCAGCTGTGGGACAGTATTGTGCCTAACACCGGCTTTGTCGGCCGGACGTCTGAGGGGAACAGCTTTACTAACACGTCGACAGCTGTATATATGGCCAAGTTCTCATTGGTGGTTGGCTCAGTCTCAGGTAGATAAAGGATTCACCTGGTACTCGCAGTACATGGGTGAAGACCAGCCTTATATAAAAACGGTCGAAAAATTGGATTAATGAAATGAGTCTTCATGAGAGCCTAATTTGACAATCTAGGAAGCAACATTTATTTTTTGTATATGTCTTCATATTTCCCCGCTACCTTTGAGTTGAAAAATATAATAAAACATCTGGTTTAATAAGATTTAAGTGAAATTGATGGCATTCTATGGCTGCCATCTTGTCGTTTTGCATTCTCTCCCATTTCACCAATTCTGTGCCGATATAAGTAACCATTTGACACTGGCGGGCATTGTAATTCCTGTTCCATACTAAAGCTATTTTTGCCCGTATTTACACTACTTTGTCATTCACCCATGTACTGCGAGTACCGGGTGAATCTTTTATCTAAGTGTCAGGATAATGTGACTGAGTGGGATATCAGGTCATGGTGCTGTCAGCCTGGTATCCCAGTGGGGCAGCATTATAAAGTTGCCATGAGTGCGCACTGTCACAAGTCGGTACCCGTCCTAATATGACCTTAGATGTTGCTAGGATGTAAAACAACAACAAACAAACAAGTTCTCACTGGAGTCTTTTGTTATTGTGGAGGAGACATCGGGACAAATTAATAATGACCATAACTTGTGTACAATCTTTTAGCCAAAATACCAACCGCACGCGGTGGCCGAATGGGTAGAGCGCGGGGATCCCGTGCGGGAGATCGGGAGTTCGGTTCCAGGTCGAGTCAAAGCAATGACTTGAAAAGGTATATGTGTTGCTTCATAGCCAGGCGCTCAGCATTGCTCGGATAGGGGAAGGATTGTTTGGCTCAGTGTTGGGATAATGTGAATGAGTGGGATATCAGGTCATGGTGCTGGCGGTTTGATCTCCCAGTGAGGCAGCACTATAAAGTTGCCATGTGTATGCACTGCCACAAGTCGGTACCAGTCCTGATATGACCTTTGATGTTGCCAGGACGTAAAACTTCCAACAACCAAACCAACAACCAACCCAAGTTCTCACTGGAGTGTTTTTTTTTATTGTGGAGGAGGCATCAGAAGGAAGAAGAAAAAATAGACTACCACAATGGGTGCATAATTTTCACCAAAACGCCATGCACACCAGCACCCCGTGAACACTGGCTACCTACCACCCAGCCGGGCTGCGCCTCCCTGTGCTCTCGGGGGGTGTCCACCAGTCCACTGGTGCTCGGCGCGAGGCCGACGGGGGCTGAGCCGCGTTCAGGGTATACCTCCGAGTCGACTCTGAGACGCCTCCGAGAGGTCTTTTTAGCCTTTTTAGTCTTTCACGATACGCCTCGGAGACGCCTCGGAGACGCCTCGGAGACGTCTCGCTTTTCAGGTAGGAGGCAAAAAGCGCCTCGAAAATGGCCGTCAAATTCAGTGGTTTCAGCCAACCAGAGACGTTCTTTTCAATTGCAAATGACTGCCTCCTATGGAGGCGGCTATTTTCGAGCCAACCGACTGCTTTTGCCATTCAGACCAGTGCCACGTCCAGAATTTCTCCGAGACACCTCCGAGGCGCACCCTGAATGCGGCCCAAGTGGGCGCAGTCGGCAGGGCAGTAGCCAGGATTCAGTTATGTGGGTTTCCCCGATGAAGCATTGAGCAAAGTCAGCATTTACAAACCTGGAGATTGGAGGTATGTTCCGCCCGACATATTTCCTTTTATTGCATTTTGATGAATATTTCATTAATTTTCTTTCTCATCAAAAAACTAAGAATTTATATTATGCAAGGAGCAGTTTTATTGTAGTTATTATTTTACTTGGAGATTTATACTGCCTATCATGGATAAGTCTGAATAGACTTGTTTTCACCATTAGACAGTTTGTCGATAGAAAGCCCCAGCCTACACTTTTACCGACACAAGGGATTTTTAACATCCCACACCACATAGACATGGTATGAGAGCAACTGGCCTTTGATGATGCTTTAAGTTATACACAGCAGTGGAAATCCAAATTGGCAGAGGTGGAGGGAGGCACAGGGAATCCAACCACCGACCTTCAGATTAGGAGTCTGAGCTAGAAAAGAGTCAGACACTCTACCCACTCTGCCACAGAGAACACCAAATGGCACATACGTGTAACATTCTAATGGCACATACATTATATATACATCTCATACTGGAGATTAATCTGAAACATTATTAGAGTTGTCAGGTAGGGTGGAAGAGTGCATACTGATACCAGAGCAGGTGCAAGGATCACACGGCTGGTGATGACTTAGTCGGTAGGTGTCTGGGGGGCATTTTTGGACTGTAGTCAGCCAAACACTATGTTGATCCATTGCACCTATTAGTGGACGGGGCACGCTGGCCGAATCGGTAGAGCGCGGACCTCGCGTGCGGAAGGTCGGGAGTTCAAATCAATGAAAATTGATACATGTTACTTCCTAGCCACACACTCGGCATTAATATGATAGGTCAAGTACTGGTTAGCTCAGTGTCAGGATAATGTGACTGAGTGGGATATCGGATCATGGTGCCAGCGACCTGATTTCCCAGGAGGCAGCACTATAAAGTTGTCATTACTGTGTACTGTCATAAGTCGGTACCCATCCTGATATAACCTTAGATGTTGCCGGGACGGAAAGCTCCAACAAACAAGGTTTTGTTGGACTGTATTCAGTAGGCAAGATTATTAGTCCACAGTCATAGCCCAGTCAGGCTCCACCAGCCATCTTAGGCCTCATTTAAGAGCGCATGTCTGGAGAACAATGGTCGGCACCGGGTGCTATTGTGCGTCCTTATTCATAATCCAGCGGCGTGCTTATACTGTGGGATGGGAGGTGTAACAGGTCTGTTGGACGGCAATATTTACCCATCAGCTCAGCGTAAACATTGTCTTCTTGTTGGTACATTAGTTGATTAAGCAGGCACAATTTTAATCGCAGATGATTCATTAATTGGTCTTCCTCATTCCACTGCTCCTTGCCCTATCTTGATAATGTCTGGTGCCAGGCTAGGCACCAACAAGTATCAAGTTCCACTCAAGTCACATTATCCTGACACTATCAAGTCACATTATCCTGACACTGAGCCAACCAGTCCTTGCCCTATCCTAATAATGCCAAGCACCTGGCTAGGAAGTGACTAGTATACATTTTTAAGTCATTGGTTTGACTTGGTCGTGGCTCGCACCCGCAAATTTGAATCCCACGACCTACTCTAACTGGAGGCGGACGCTCATCTCATTCGGCCATTGTGTCTGGTTATTGTAGATTGTTGTGTTTCATAACATGGGGAATAATTCTGCGCGTTTGTGTGGACCTTTGCTGAAAGTGCTGCGCTTGTGTACCTGCTGATTACATTACATCGCAAGTAGACCTTGTTCAAATAGACGCAATGCAAGTAAATGTTAATTAATTAGACGTTGCCCAGATAGTCTATGTGTAATAAGCCACTATTCGATCGTCTGTATAACAGTATGTGTTAATTAATTAGAAATTGATAAATTAGATACATTATGTATAATAAGACCCTATTGGATTGTCTGTATAATATTAATTATTTGCGGAATGTATTTAATTAAACAATTTTGACAACTTTTCTTTGCGGTTTTCCTTAATTTTTCTTGGGTGTAGAGAAAGTTACTTTCAATAATAAGTGATTCAATTAAAAGGTAAAAATCAAAAACATAGTTGTTACAATATATCAAATGGAGATAATACAATAGATATGAGATCAGATTGTGTCGCTTTAACATATATTAAAGTGGTATTTTCGAGCATAAAGCTATTTAGTGTCTGTATCTTGGGTAACTAACTATCCTGTGAGATAAGCAATTTTGTTTATTAATTAACCGCTGTACCAAAGCTAATGTGCAATGTTTTGGAACATCTATAACATTCTCACCGAAGTAAGAAATGGCTAAGCGAGAAACATCTATTTAGTAGCATTGATGTGTATAACGCCTATTAGAACATCGTCTATCTGGGATGACACTAGATAAAAGATTCACCCGGTACTTGTAGTACATTGCTGAAGGACAACGTAGAGTAAATACGGGCGAAAATAGGTTTAGTATGGAACATGAAGTAGAAACTGTGGTTCCATGATCACATGGCTACATATATTGCCACAGATTTGGTGAAATGGGAAAGAATGCAAAAATCCAAGATGGCAGCCATAGAACACCGTCGATTTCAATTTTAAATCGTATTAAACAAGCTATTTTATTATATTTTTCAACTCAGAGGTAGCGGGTAAATATGAAGACACCTACAAAGAATAAATGTTGCTTCTTAGATTGTGAAATTAGGCTCTCATTTCATTAACCCGCTTTTTCGACCGTTTTTATATTAGGCTGGTATTCACCCGTGTACTGCAAATACCGGGTGAATCCTTTATCTAGGATGACACCCACTATATGCCCAGTCGATACCTAGTACAGGTCACTTGAAGAGAGTAAAGGCCCTGTCACATTACGGCATATGGCGGGAGCGTATTGAAAACCTACGTAGGTCCTGCGCGTGCCAGCCTATGATGACATTTGGTGACCTTTCTGGTGGTTTTGAGCGTATGTGGAACCTACGAGGAGCGTACGAGGAGCATATGAGGAGCGTATGGGAGCGTATGGGAGCGTGCTGTGACATTTTTTGACAGTATGGGCCATACGCCCTCATAGGTCGGGTTTTTTTGAGCATGCACAAACAAATTTGGACGGACGGATTTATGAAAGCGTATGGCGGCGTATGCCTCATACGCTTCACATACGCCGGCATCTGGCGGCATCTGGTGGCGTATGAGTAGCGTATGAGTAGCGTATGCGTAGCGTATGCGTAGCGTATGAGTAGCGTATACGGCGTATGCCGACGTATATGACGTATCGCGCTTACACCGCCATACGCTCCCGCAAAAAACCCTAATGTGACAGCCCCTTAAAGGATTACAAGGATTAAAGGTTAACAATGTTCCAGTTTGTCGATCACTGTTTTCGAATCAGGACTTAACTACAGAAATCTCCCAATATTATTTCAGCTGCTGTTCCAATCACCACCCCCCCCCCTCCTCACTCGGTGGGCGTGTGTTACTAAGTGTTGCGGCCCGTGTTTGTCACAGGGGAGTTGGGCACCGTGGCCTAATTGGTAGAGCATGGGCCTTGCTTGAGGAAGGTCAGGAGTTTGGTTCCCGGTCGAGTCAAACCAACGACTTATAAAATTGATACTTGTCGCTTCCTAGCAAGGTGTTCGGCATTAATAGGATAGGGCAAGAACTGGTTGACTCAGTGTCAGGATAAAGTGACCTGAGTGGGATATCAGGTCATGGTGCTGGCGGCCTGATTTTCCCAGTGGGCCAGCACTATAAAGTCACCGAGGCCGTAATCGAATAACACAACAGAATATCATTTTGACAACTTTTAACAAAATATCAAAATGCACCAGAATTCACCATCACGGGATGGGATGGCTGAATGAGTTAAGCATCTGTCTCCCGTTTTGGTAGATGGTGGGATTCGAACCCTGGTCCATCATATTGATATAAATAAGGCATCAGAATATCAAATCGAACACCGCGAGTGGAGTCGACAAATACACATGCTGTGTGCAAAACGACCCGACCCCAGTAACGCACCTCTTGGCTGGGGTTGGCTAGGAGTGATGACGTCACATTTGCGCTGGTACAATCCTGCAGGATAACAGCTACCAGTACCAGTCATACATCTTGTTTTTTGGTAATAACCTAGCTCCGTGAAACGGAAATGTAACTAAACGATGCCATCATAAAATACTTTAAATCCTATTTTGTTGTGGTTATATCGGTTATTAAAATATAAAGGTCTGGACTAAGCCACCATTTTGTCCACCCCGAGCATCGAGAAGTGTATTCCATAATTCGACCCGAGTCTGTAGGATGTGCACATGTGCCAAAAAGTGGCTCAGGTGCCCCGAGTTGATTAATCGATTACGCCCCGTGAGTGTGCACTGTCACAAGTCGGTATCCGTCCTGATATGACCTTAGATGTTGCTAGGACGTAAAACAACAACAATCAAACAAAGCCCCGTGTTTCTCACAGGGGAGGTTGGTGACAATCGCCAAACAGGCCACACAATGGCACCCGGTCGCCCCGCCCCCACCCATGTCCTTTGTCAAGTTTCTCAAACAAGCCCCTGCTGTCACCGACCCTTGTGACTGCGCAGTGGTGACTGGTTGTGACAGTGTCGTGGAAACTGACGCGCATAATGCTTTTGAAGCTGCGTTCAACTGTGATGTGACCGTAGATGTTGATAGGAAGTAAGACAACAACAAACAAACAAAGCCAACTAGATAAAAATGTGAGTAGGGAGATCATCCTAATACACGCATTGAAAATAGGGAGAAACAACGTGGGGCAGGATGCGGGAGAGGGGACTCTTTGTCGTTGGTTGTTGGAGTTTTATGTCCTGGCAACATCTAAGGTAATATCAGGACGGGTCTGGAGGGTGGCAAGTGTTTGCTGGTTGTTGGAGTTTTAGCTCCCGGCATGGGGTCGGGAGGAGAGGTATCTGGCGCGATCTGGGCGATGCGCACAAACTGTTTGTTGTGCATCCTAGCAACATCTAAGGTCATATCAGGATGGGTACCGACTTGTTTTGTTAGTTTCTTTGTTTAATGACCCCCCCCCCCTCACCCCCAGCACAAAAAGTGAACATCGGCTATTGCTGATCATGTAGTGGTTAAACATAACTAAAATATTACATTTCAAACAGGTAAAATAGATCACATAAATATATGGCAAAAGAGCATCCAACGGTGGTCAAATCACAAGTGGTATATGATAAGTAAAATCAACATTAAAAGTCTTTTCAAGTTAAAAATGGAAAAATATTTTTTTGTAAATGTACCAACTTGTGACAGTGCACACACATGGCCACTGTATAGTGCTGTCCCACTGGCAGACCAGGCCAACGGCACACCATGGCCTGATATCCCACTCAGTCGCATTATCCTGATATTATCCTAACCAGTCCTTGTCCTATCCTATTAATGCCAAGCACCAGGATAGGTAGCGACAAGTATCAACTGTGTAAGTCATTGCTTTGACTTGGCTGGGATTCAAACGTCCGACCTTCCACACGGCAAGCTTCGCTCTACCGATTCGGCCACCGCGTCCGGTGGCGACAAATGAGCGCGACACCCAGGTCTATATATAAAGTACTCACCACATTGTGAAGTCTATAGGAAGGACTTACATAGAATGACAGAGAATAGAGAGATAGAGTTGTATGGTCCAAGTCTGTAGAGTCAGAGCTCCCTCCTTACCTAAAAAATGAAGTGACAAGGGTGAAGTTTGAAGTGCTCAGAGGGTTTGGTTTAATCAAACACTGTTGTTGTACATTGAAAGTGGGTGAGTGGCACATGCACCAATCAAAGCTCAATAATAGTCAGGTGACCAATACCCTACACCCGAGCAACCTAAATACATACTACAAACTTAGGTTACATGTATTAAATGGCATTTAGGCACCTCTGCCAGACACGGTCCATGGCACCCAAAATAGAGTGAGTCACCAGGCTGGGGATCCAAAGAAGGTACTATCACTGCAGAGAAGTGACACACCACTGTGGCTTTACCTGTCGTCACAACTGACACAACCGGAGGATTATACAGCATGCTGCAGCTTGTCAGCCTCTTTTTTAACTTCATTCCAAATTCATTTCCGGTCTGCCCAGAAAGCCGACATCTCTGTGGGGGAAACCGGAAGTAGTTTTGAAGAAGGGACACTACGGGAAGACATGGTTTCTGAGCCTGATCTGTCGGCTGCCATATGGATGTTGACCTTGACCTTCCCCGGGTCCCGTGTTTGCGGTTGGTCAACATGTTGGGACATCGGACGCTGTGGCCGAATCGGTGGAGCGTAGGCCTCCCGTGCGGAAGGTAAGGAGTTCACTTCCGGTCGATTCAAACATATGACTTACAAAATCGATACATGTCACTTCGTAGCCAGGCGCTCGATATTATCAGGATACAGTAAGGTCTCAGTATCAGGATAATGTGACTGAGTATGATATCAGGTCATGGTGCTGGTTAGATAAAAGATTCACCCGGTACTTGTAGTACACGGGTGAAGGACAACGTAGTGTAAATACGGGCAAAAATAGGCTTAGTATCGAACATGAACTAGAAACTGTGGCTCCAGTATCAAATGGCTACTCATATAGGCACAGATTTGGTGAAATGGGCGAGAATGCAAAAGACAAGATGGCGGCCAGAGAACGCTGTTGATTTCACTTTTAAATTGCGTTCAAGTATATGTTTTATTATATTTTCCAACTCAAAACTAGCGGGTAACCATGAAGACATATAGAAAGAATAAATGTTGCTTCTTAGATTGAGAAATTAGGCTCTCATAAAGACTCAGTTCATTAGCCCGATTTTTCTACCTTTTTTATATAAGGCTGATCTTCACCTGTGTACTACAAGTACCGGTGAATATTTTATCTAGGTGCTGGTGGTCTGATCTCCAAGTGGGGCAGGACTAGAAAGTCCCTATGAGTGTGCACTCTCACAAGTCGGTACCCGTCCTGATATCACCTTAGATGTTGCCAAGACGTAAAACTCCAACAACCAACCAATCATGTCGGGGCGTGTGCGTGTCTGACTGGAAGGACCGGGCTGCGGGGCTTTGTTTGTTTAGCCCCGGTCACATACGCATTAGTGGACATAGTGATCATTAGATAGATTAATGTGGGTGAAACTTGCTATCACTACGTTCAACTACGTTAAGGTACGGCAGGTTAAGGTTGATGACCCATCTAATAGTACGGATAAAAATGTTACATTAGGGATCCCGGTACATGTACCATACAGATCCTGGTACGTCCAACTATGTTGAACTACGTTGAACTATGTTACCCTCCAATATGTTCAACTACGATAAACTTTGTCCACTAATGGCTATGTGACCATAGCAGAACAGCCAAGGTTTTGTGCGGGTCAAAGTACGCTAGGGTGCACTAGAGTATGCTAGAGTATGCTAGAGTACATTAAGAGATGCGCTAGAGTATGCTAAAGTACATTATTGTCATGGAGGCTATGTCTGCCTCAAACGTACCTCTCTTTTGAACATGTCCAAAGCTTAAATCGAAACTTATGGCCCACCGACATTCTTATAAGGTTCTCATCATTGAGAAGTATGGATGCCGGTATGTTGCACTACATTGACCTACGTCTAACTACATTAGCCCGATTTTTCTACCGTTTTTATATAAGGTACTACATGTACCGGGTGACTCTTTTATCTAGCCAAAACTCTGACACCAAAAGTATTCCTTTTTATGCAGCAACAACTGCTTAATAAGTGCATCAGTATCAAATGTAGATATGTCAAATCAATTCTAGATAATCAGTTTGGTTTTGAAAAATGTTATGCTTCATCGGACTGTGCAGCTTTAAACCAGCGCCGAAACACAACGGAAACACTGGTTACTTTGACATCCTGCCGACATGTTCACCTTTGAACGCCCCCGTGATTGTCATATCTGATAAGCAAGGCCGGCCCTGATTGGCTGCCTGACCACCGGCGTGCAACACGCCGTGCCATTGGCTGACGAGCCACGCGCCAGGTTAGGTTGCGGCAGGCACTGAACTACACAACTGGCAGTGACCTTTCCGATTCCTAATTTAATTTTAATCTCATTGTAAACCCCCCACACCCACACACCCACCCACCCACCTGCCCGTCCGCTGCTCCATTTGTCCGCTGGAATTAGTTGATAGAAAATTAATGTTGGTGGTTTGACTACTCGTCTTGATACACCGTCGGCTAATTAGGTGGCAGCAAATTGTTTTGTGGAAAGTTCACTGGGATTCAAATTACAACCTTTGGATTAATTAAGTCAAATGTGCGGACACACATTTTGTTCAGCAATTTCAGTAAATATTTATATATTAAGCAACGTTATGTATATACATCTATCTGCAGTCCAATAAGAGGAGCGACAGTAAGATGGTGGGTTGAGTACTTTTAATCTCTGGTAAGGGGTTATATGCCCGTGTACCCCCCCACCCCACCCCCAAAGAAGAAACAAATCCTTCAGTGCCACTGACACTGGTCAACATCCAGTGGAGGGGAGGTGGCCCGAGATGGCGCCACTAGTACAAGGTTGCATCTTAATGAATATAACAATAATAATAATAATAACAAATATTCCCTTTCATATCTTCGCATAGTACGTCATACATAATATTCTCAGCATAGGTCATAGTACGTTATACATAATTTCTCGGCGTTAAGTGAGTAGGACAGTGAGTAGGCGAGCGGTGGCGCCACCGTCGGAGTTGAAGCCTGAGCAGTAGATGAGTAGTCTGAGGCTCAACCACCCGATTACTGGTGGGTGGGTGTTAGGATAGTATAATATTCTGGGTTATTATACTCGTATAATTATTATACACCATATATATATATGATGTATAAGAATTATTCCAGTATACTAGCCCAGAATATCCACCCTGCTCCCCAGCACGTCTCCAGTCATGGAGTGCTGGAGTCTCGGCTAGTTATCTCCTGCTCCAGCCTAGTCAACCTCAGTTCTGATCGTGGTGCCACCACCCGCTTCACACTGTAACTGCCACTCACTGTACCGCCACTTTGATACATGCACAATTATTATCAGATCTGCAACTTTGATACATGGTGGTTTTTTGGCCAGTTAAATGTCACCAGAACCAAATTAGTATTCTATACCAAATAACAACGCAACTAACATGATAATAAACAACTCACATTTAGGACTTTGCGTTTAAATCACGCAACTAACTGACTAAAATACTATATTTGCCTATGTATCCTAAAAATGTCCATTGTAGTTGTATTGGTCCTGTTTTAGGTCCTAGCAATATCTAAGGTCATAACAGGACGGATATCAAACTCAGATTTCCATTGCATCAAGGACATGTGTTCGCCGCATAATGCATAACTCCAAATTAATACTGACATATTATGAGTTTGTTTGTTATTGTTTTACGTCCTAGCAACATCTAAGGTCATATCAGGATGGGTACCGACTTGTGACAGTGTGCCCTCATGGCGACTTCATAGTGCTGCCCCACTGGAAGACCAGGCCACCAGCACCATGACCTGACATCCCACTAAGTCACATTATCCTGCCACTGAGCCAACCAGTCCCTGCCCTATCCTAATAATGCCAAGCGCCAGGCTAGGAAGCAAAAAGTATCAATTTTTAAGTCATTGGTTTGACTTGACCATGGTTCAAACCCAGGACCCCACGATCTACCAACACGGGAGACGGATGCTCTACCTCATTCGGCCATCCTGTCTGGTCCTACATAATATCAGCCCAATTCGGCCTAACCAATTCACATCCCAAAACCGCTGCTTATAATATTTGAGAATGGCAGTACTCTATTAATTATATCCATAAATCAATCTCAAACGGCTGCGATTGTGAGCCTGGTGCCTTGGAGATAACGACTGAAGCTGTAGACACGGTGTTGGTGGGTGTGCGGGTGGGTGTGTAGGTGGGTGGGTGGGGACAAACTGCACCCCTGGTTTCACCTCAGCACATCGCGCCCTCTTACGGCCGCCCTAACAGCACCGGCCGACGCCGGGTCCCCGGTCCGCCGCCTCCGGCGTCAAACAACATTAATTCATTATCCAATCTCCTCTTTGCTCCCTAACCCACAAAATGGTGAGGGGACCAGACGGGATGGCCAAATGAGTTGAGCGTCTGTCTCTCATTTGGGTAGAACATAGGATTCAAGCCCATAGGGCGAGTCAAACTAATGACTTAAGTATTGATACTTGTTGCTTCCTAGCCAGGCCCTCATTATTTGAATAGGGCAAGGACTGGTTGGTTCAGTGTCAGGATAATGTGACTGAGGGGGACATCAGGTCATGGTGCTCGCAGCCTGGTCTCCCAGTCGGGCAACACTATACCATCGCCATGAGTGCGCACTGTCATCAATCAGCACCTATCCTATATAACTTTATATGTTCCCAGGATGTTACACACACAACAACCAAGTCTGACTGTCTCGATGTGACGTCACTGATCCTCCCACGTCGCCCCGCGCCCTCTAGTGTGCACAGCGCTAACTAGTCGCCAGCTGGCGCTTACTTCCACTTGGTGCAAGTGATGACTGCACTCAGCAATCTGACAGCGACGTTGGACATCAAAGAGGCCGCCAGTCCAGACAGCCACCATGTTGAGGAAACAACTGGAATGAGGGTCTGTTGATACAATCAGTTCCGTTGATGTAATTCAGTACGGGATAATTCCAAGCATATATCTGGTGTGTATGGGGGAATGATGTGGCCAAAATAAATAAGTTTCTTTGTCTGTATAGTGGCAAACAAGCTTTTCTTATTTTTAATTTTTCTGAGAACTTCTTTGTTGGTGATCTTCTTTGTCCATGATATTTTCATCATCCTTCGATAAGTCCACATCTCAAATGCTGCTAAACGTTTGTACATTTTCTTAGAGATTGTCCATGTCTCCGCCCCATACATTAGAGTAGACCACACATAACACTGAAGAATACGCTTCCTTGTTTGTATTAATATCTTACTTGATGTTAACACTCTATACATTTTGGAGAATGTTGTTCGGGCTATTGTTATCCTTCTTTTAATTTCTTCCTCACATCTCCCATCATTTGTAATCTTTTGTCCGAGATATATGAATTCGGATACTTGTTCTATGTTTGTGCCATCTATGGTTATATTGACATTTGGTTTATCTGTCTTTTTACTTATAAGTAAGCAGAGTTCAATATACCGTACATTGTTGGAAGGGAAGGTGAATGGCAGCAGAGGGAGAGGGAGACCAAGAACATCATGGTTTACAAATATTTCACAGTGGACAGGCTTGAATTATTCACAGTCTATCAGAACAGCACAAAATCGGGACAAGTGGAGAACCATTGCATCCAACCCTCGACTAGAGGATGGAACTATTGATTGATTGATGGGGGAATGCTGTGAGAGTGTATAGTTTTACGAGTGGATGATCGCGCCTAATGACCCCCTCCCCCACCCTCATCCACCCACACATTTCTACCACAGCAGACAAACTGTGCAGAGGACCAAACAGGATGGATGAATGAGATAGAGCGTCAGTCTCACATGCTGGTAGATCGTGGGGTCGTGGGTTTGAACCCTGGTCGAGTCAAAGCAATGACTTACAAATTTATACTTGTCGCTTCCTAGCCAGGTGCCAGGCATTATTAGGACAGGGCAAGGACTGGTGTGCTCAGTGTCAGGATAATGTGACTGAGTGGGATACCAGCTCATGGTGCTGGCAGCCTGGTTTCCCAGTGGGACAGCACTATAAAGTTGCCATGAGTGCGCACTGTCACAAGTCGGTACCCGTCCCGATATGACCTTAGATGTTGCTAGGACGTAACCCAACAACAAAAACAAACTGTGCAGCATCAGTTGATCTCACAAAGCAGCGATCAGTGAGATATAAACCTAACTAAAGCTGTCCAAGAGAAACCAGCAGAATGTGCAGCAATTATGATTCATGAAGTCCATTCCACTGGTTGGTCAGAGCTGGTGGTTTCATTTTGGCTGGCTTTATTTCTTATTTAAACCCTAGTCACACTACAGCTTGCGACCACTTTGCAACTGCATGCAAAACCCACAGTCACTGCTGGCCTCCTTATGACCAAAACAACCTATCAAATGGTCGCCGAACCATTTTGGTCGCAAGGCGGTTTTTGGTGCAGAAGCTGCAACCTCCTTGCGAGTTAGCATTTTGGTCGTAAGTAGGTCGGTGACCACTGAGGCCCACTTTGTGACCACTTTGCAACTGACTGCCACCACATGCAACATTTTAGCGACCAACCCTTTCTTATGGTCGCAAAATGGTAGTAAGCAGTCGCAAGCATAATACCAATGTGACTGGGGTATTAGAGCCTTGACCCCAAAAGCCTCGAGTTGCTATAATCGATGGAAGTATGTAGACACGTCTCTGTGTGCGTTGCTCGCTAGCTCGGGTGTAGTGCCACTGTGGTCGCAGTGGCAGGGCCTGTTCAGCTGGACGCCGGAGTAGAGCGCGGTGAAGGGGAGGCGGGCCTGAGGGGTGGCAACCCGATAGGGAAGGGGCCTGAGGGCCGTCAACTCCCGCCCCCAGAGTAGCGGCAAGGAAGAGGCCGGATATCGCGAAATAGAATATAGAATCACACCCTCAACATTGTCTCCGCCCTGGTGAATCTATTTTGAAATAAATCCTTGTCCGCGAAATTTGTTTGTTTGTTTGTTGTTGTTTTACATCCTAGCAACATGTAAGGTCATATCAGGACGGGTACCGACTTGTGACAGTGCGCACTCATGGCGACTTTATAGTGCTGTCCCACTGGGAAACCAGGTCGCCGGCACCATGACCTGGTATCCCACTCAGTCACATTATCCTGACACTGAGCACACCAGTCCTTGCCCTATCCTAATAATGCCGAGCGTCTGGCTAGGAAGCGACAAGTATCAATTTTAAAGTCATTGGTTTGACTCGACCGGGACTCGAACCCACGACCCCACGATCTACCAGCACAGGAGACGGACGCTCTAACTCATTCGGCCATCCCGTCTGGTGTGTCCGCGAAATAGAATCGCCTTGACCCATGACATTGTGTTTATACATATGTGTAAATATATGTGATGTATTAGGATTCTGCGAGTATAAAGCCATGGAAGGGAATTTCATTATTATTATTGTTATTATTATGTCTAGCTATTTGCTTCTCTGTGCATTCATACCACCATGATAGGACCGGTTGTGACACCACCAGCTCTCCTCATCCTTACCGGATGCGTGTATATGTTTATTCACACCAAGGGTATTTTCACTTGAAAAATAGACATGTATATATGTGTCGAATCTAATGGTGGGATCTCTGGCTGTGTACATAGATTATGAGGAAAACAATAAAGACATTAGCCGTGTTTACACGGGGAATTGTGAAACGATCTAGACAAAGCGATTTATATGAAGCGTTTTAGAGGCGCGTTTACACGGACGGAGTTTGAAAGTGTGTCGGCGCCGGGAACCAGCAGCCTTAGTGGGGAGTCTGTAGCCGGCGAGCACTGCTATTTGTTTAGTTTACACTCATCGATTCGACAATAAAATAGCTGCTACATTAATATCGCTTGGAATTTAGGGTTAATTTAATTAAATTTCATTATTTGAGTATGTAATTCTGTTAAATATGATCACATTCAATAGATTTCGGCCTAATCGGTCCCTAACACTGCTGGGCACCAGCGATTAGTTACAGTTGAGCCTGTAGCTGGCGAGCACCACTATTTTACACTATTGCCGCCCGGGAACCAGCTGAATCGCTTCATCTCTACTACCTCGCGAGGTGGTTTACATGTACCGATTTATATGAATCGATTCAGCCCTAAAACGCCTCGGAGTCGCGTTTACACGGCAAATGTGAGTCGATCTAGGCAAGTCGTTTTATATGAGGCGTTTTAAATCGCCCGTGTAAACAGGGCTAAAGAGAAAGGAAGAGAGTAAAGTATAATAGAAGAGAACAGAACAGAAGAGAGTCCAGCCCTCTGGTTTATTGCTTATATGGTTACATGGGTTCATTGTAGAGTATCATACCCCCTCCTTTCCCGATGGGAATTGAGCATTCCAGGTCTCCATGGATAGCAGTGGTCTGCCCACCACCAGTAGCTGTATGGCCCCATGGCCACCACCACCCTTGACCTTTTGAGTGTCATGACCCCTACCCGAGCAGAAGGGCTATGCCCTGAGTGCAATTGCACCCAGACCTGCCAGCACCACTATCTCTATTTACATCCCACTCAGGCACCACCAACCCATACATATATATATATATATACATACATGCAGCTCGTCACGTACACTGATCAGTAATAGAACATTTGCATTCCCCCCTTGCTGAGTATCGGAATATTTTACCTATGGATACAAATATAATCGGCAGTTTTATTTTGAAATAAAATAGAGGGAGGTGGTAGATAAGTGGGGTTGACGGTGAGGGATGGTTTGTAGGGAAGGTAGAGAGGGAGGTTGAGGGGTGAGCGAGTGGGAGGTAAAGAGGGGAGTTGGGAGGTGAGGGGAGGAGGGAGGTGGCTGGGGAGGAGGAATGAGGAAGGCAAAGGGAAGGACTGAGGTGAGGAGAGAAAAGGAGGACGGACAGGGAGGGGAGGTGGGAAGTTGTATTTCCAAATAAAATCTCCGTGGGCGATTTTATTGAGAAATGGAATCGCCAGGTGGAGATAATGTTAAGGGGGCAATTCTAGTTTATGACACCAGCTCGTAATGTACAGATAGGTGGGCATGATACAGGAGTAGTTTGGGAATGGGCAGCAGAGGATTGCAAGGAACTTAAAGGAATGGCCCTGGATGATAGTGGCGGGTAGAGCAGGGCAGGACAGGGCAGGCAGGGATTGGCTACACAACAATGATATTCCGAAGAGAACAGGGTAACTGGTGAATTGCTGCTTGTGGGAGCGCATTGATTTTCGTCGTTGGCTATTAGACGTGAAACATAATTATGGTCATTTTAACATATTTCCTTGGAGGAACTGCCACATAGACGACTCTTTCCCATAAGCAGCAAGGGCTCTTATATATGTACTTTCCAACAGACATGACAGCACATATCACAGCATCTGATGAACCAGTTGTGGAACATCAGATAGGGGCCACGACTTGGATTTCAAAAATGTCTTGAGAAAGCAAGACGTTTTGAAAAACCAAGACAATTTACATATAGAAATAAATAGGGGTGAGCTATCACAGTCTGCAACTACTTTAATATTGAGGATGGAACCTAGCAAAACATATCATTGGAATGGGTGTAAGTAGCTCTTCAAAGTTCCTATGAAGAAAATGCTCCTGTATATAGTATGTTTATAATATTCAATTAAAACTACATTAAAATCAAGAGATAATCTTATTTTGCCTATAACATTGTGATGCTTGGATGCTAGAATTAGTCATTTTTACTGGTAAACTACCATGGTCTATTTAAAAAAAGTACTTTTCTTAGAATCAAAATCCTGAACATAGTTAATGAGAAATAACCAAGAACATGAACAAATCATGATGTGTGGCATCATATAAGCCATTCCTCTAATGTACACACAGGCAGATGGGTTGTTGTTTTTGAAGTCTACACAAGGATGGCCACTGGGTGTGGGTGTGGGTGTGGGTGTGGGTGCAGAGTGTGATTTCTCTGTGTGTGGTATATCCACCACACAGTCTTTGTGTATTTGCATATACACACATATATATATATATATGCACATATATATATATATATATGCATATATATGCATAATTGCATATATATATATACACGCATAGATGTGCATATATGTGCATATATACCCCTATATATGTGCATATATGAATATATATATATACATATATATACTTATAGCCATTTTAATGATGTATTTTGTTAGGTTCCATCCGCACTATTAAAGTAGTGGCAGACTGTGACAGTTCACCCCTATTTGTTTCTATATGTAAACTGTCTTGGTTTTTCAAAATGTCTTGCTTTCTCAAGACGTTTTGAAATCCAAGTCGTGGCCCCTACTTCATCACTGGTTGGAACGGAAAATATCCGACACTGTAAATGGGTCCACTGAGCAGGATTGATAGGATGACTGACAGCATCACAGATGGACACTCTCCCACCTGAGCTATGTGACGCTCCCTCTGTGTGACCAAGTCGGGACAATATATGTTGGTTGTTTGTTTGTTGTTGTTTTACGTCCTAGCAACATCTAAGGTCATATCAGGACGGGGCAAATGTGCATTGGGTGAGTCTTTCAAGTGCATTTCAAGTGCGGATGAGCCAGAGCCAATCGAAATGTACTTAAGTTTGAAAGCCAACATTATTTAATACGCTCTCTATTTCCTTGAGTCTCTGAGCCCTCTGAAGCTGGATCGATTTGACTGCAGCTCGGTTAATGCCCATTGCGGAAATCAACCTACCTCAAATCCATATTAATCATTAAGTGCTTAATATCGGCGATGAATCATATCTTCAATTCAAATATTGTCATATTGAAAACTGATTACAGGGACATCACTAGAAGAATTGTGTTTATATATAGCAGCACCTTTATACTTGCATAATTCTTATACATCACATATATATATGGGCCAGCCTCACGAAAATGGGCCAATTGAAGGAAGTTGTCAGCGTCGATTATTGGATGTCGGTGTCGATCGGTATAGTTATAGTTTAGCATTGACAGAGGTGTTGGAAAGTCCTTAAATTTATCCTGAATGTAAAGGTCAAGAAAATACAACAACCTTATTTGTTTCTAGGATAATTTAATATAAATAAAAAAAATGCACTACACTTTAAGAATTGTGACGCCGACATCTGGTAAAGTTGTCAGCGTCGATCATTGGATGTCGGCGTCGATCGGTATAGTTATAGTTTAGCATTCACAGAGGTGTTGGAAAGTCCTTAAATTTATCCTGAATGTAAACGTCGAGAAAATACAACAACCTTATTTGTTTCTAGGATAATTTAATATGAAACAAAGAAATGCACTACACTTTTAAGAATTGCGATGCCGACATCTTCAATTGACCACCGATTGGCCCATTTTCGTGAGGCTGACTCATATATATATATATATATTATATATATATATATACATATATATATATATATATATATATATATATATATGGGTTATTCTCTGAAGTTTGACGAAAGTGAAACCCTTCCAAATAACCGCAGAAAACATTCCAAACGATAGCAGAATCCCTGTTTATGTGAGTGAAGGTTCACATGGTGTGGATATGTCAGAGTTGATAAAAGAAAGCTATTTCACTTTTTGATTTTGATCTAAATCAAAATGAGCAATATGTTAATATCACGTGTGAAAGATAGAAATCAAACACACATCCATAACATAATATTAACATACTCAACAAATTCAAACAAGATAACATTGGATACAGTTAAGCAGACAAGATGATTCCTTCCCGCCACGACCGCCCAGAACGCATGCTTGGGGGTTTGATGGTTCAAATCCCACATGCAGAATATATATATGCTGTATTAGAATTATACGAGTATAATAACCCAGAATTCTATACTCGCTCCTAACACCCACCCAAGAGTAATCGGGTGGTTGAGCCTCGGACTACTCATCTGCTGCTCAGGCCTACTTGCCGCAGCTCCGACATTGGCACCACCATTCGCCTGAGCACTATCCTACTAACTTACCGCCGACAATTATATATAAAGGTTCCATAATACTAATATTTGTATCAATTCTTTATACTACGCATACATATATATATATATATATATTTCGCAAATGTATGTGGTATGAAGGGGGGCCAACCCACCAATTACCCTGACACCTAGTTGGGGGGGGACTCCACAAATGCGCCAAAGGAGGAATATATATAGAGTACATGTTTCCCTTGTAAAAACTCATATTATGCGTTATATATCACTTACGTATATAAAGAAACTCATCGCTAACCTGAAGCCGATATCACACTGAGGCCGATAAATGTAGGTGGCGCTGTATCCCGACTTCCCCCCCCCCCCGCCCCCAACAAGGCCCCCTACCCGTGGTGCAGTCAGCTGAGGAAATGCAGTGGTTTGCTGAGCCGACCTCCACTGTGGGATATTAAAGGCTTGCTCGTTTACCCATAACTGAGCTGCTTAGCCCGCCCAGCCGACTGAGCTGCTCAGGCGCCAGGGCAGGGCGGGAGCAGCTCCGAGCAGCTCCGAGCAGCACCATACATCTCCGAGCAGCTCCGAGCACCTTCGAGCATCTCCGAGAATATCTGCTTATCGCCGAGCATCTCGGAACAGAGTTGAGCAGCTGCTAGCAGCTCTGAGCAGTCCTGATCACCTGCGAGCAGCTCCGACCAGCAGATTCGAGCAGCTCCGAGAATATCTGAGTATCTCCGAGTATATCCGAGTAGCTCCGAGCAGCTCCTAGCCGCTCAGAGCAGATCCCGCCTGATGAGGTTCCACTTATTGGGCTTCACACAGGAGGCGGTGACTACTAGCTGCCTCTGTGAGAGATGTAACTACTCTCAGCGGTGATCACCGCGTTATGTCGAGTAGGTTGGGCATATAGTTACCAACATAGGATATCCTATGTATCCTGCCTGGATATGGTAACAGCACTGTTAGCGCCATGGTAGGAGTCTATGTCTGTAGGTGGGTTTAATGCTAGTTCGCCGCAAGGGATTATTGTGATCCAATGGAATGGAATTGTAGTAACCTCATATCTGACACCATGTGGGTTCCAGACAGGGTGGCAGAATGAGTTGAGCGACCGTGTCCTGTTTTGTGAGATCGGGGGATCCGAAACCATGAGTTCATGGCTTCGAACCCTGGTCAAGTCAAACCAATGACTTAAACATTTATATTTGTCACTTCCTAACCTGGCACTTGGCATTACTAGGATAGGGCAAGGACTGGTTCGCTCAGTGTCAGGATAATGTGACTGAGTGGGATATCAGGTCATGATTTCCCAGTGGGGCAGCACTATAAAGTCGCCATGAGTCACAAGTCGGTACCCGTCCTGATATGACCTTAGATGTTGCTAGCATGTAAAACAACAATAAACAAACAAGACACCATGTGGTAACCACACGAACGCCACAAGTCCAAGTTGAAGACTGTGTCACATGTCCCACCTGTATCACGTGACCCCCTCGGGGTCAGAACCCGGGTCAGTCGTGGTTGCATGGCGCGGATACACTATATACTAGGTACAGATGTGTGTTATAACTTAAATACATTAGTAATTCACTGTGCCAACTCCACTATTAAACTACTAATTTATACACACTACTAAGCCACCAGACGGGATGACTGAATGAGATGAGTGTCCATCTCCCGCTTTGGCAGATCATGGTATTTGAACCCAGAGCTTTGAATCCCGGTCAAGTCAAAGCAATGTCTTACAAATTTATACTTATCGCTCTATAGCCAGACACTCGGCATAATTAGACACTCATCATAATTAGAATGGGACAAGGATTGGTTGGCTCAGTAGCAGGAAAATGTGACTGAGTGGGATATCACGTCAAGTTGCCTTGTGTCCCACTGGGGCAGCACTATAACATTCCATAAGCATGCACTGCCACAAGTCAGTACCCGTCCTGATATAACCTTCGATGTTGCCAGGACATCAAACTCCAACAAGCAACCAACTATAGAGGAAAGACTGATATCGGCGTGTTTTTAATTAACCGCCTGGCTCGTACCCAGTCGGGCCCCTGATGATGCGTAGTAAACAAGCTATGTGGAGATGACGTCATCTAGAAAATTAATTACAACAATTTGCAAGAAAGAACAACAAAGAGCAGCACGTGACAGCGCGCTGAACTGCCTTTGACGCCTCTCTTTACACATGCGCATTCTTACCACACTCTTTTCACCGCCGACCGGAACCTCAACCCCCGCCGTTACCAAGCAGACAGGTATTTACCAAACAGAGGCTGCTGCGCTCCAGCTTTTCATGACGAAACTGGCCCAATCGGTAAAGGGCGGGCCTCGCATGTGGAACGTTGGGATTTCCATTCCCAGTCGAGTCAAACGAATGACTTATAGAATTGATACGTGTCGCTTCCTAGCCTGGCACTCTGCAATAATAGGATAGGGCAAGGGCTTGTAAGCTTGTGTCAAGATAATGTGGCTCAGTGGGACCTAGGGTTATGGTGGCGGCGGCGGCCTGATGTCACAGTGGAGCAGCGCTATAAAATTGCCATGAGTGTGCACTGTCACGTCACAAGTCAGTATCTATCATGTTATGACCGTAGATGTTGCCAGGACGTAAAACTCCAACAATCAAACCAACCTTTCACTGAGAGCCCAAACCGCACCTCAACCTCTGGTAATCATCAAGCAGACAGTTATTTACCAATAACAGGCTGCTGTAACACCACATATACCCAATATCCCACTCAGTCATACTATCCTGATACTGAACCAACCAATCTTTGCCCTGTCCTGGTAATGCGGAACGCCAGGCAAGTTATCAATGAATCCCGAATGTGTAAGCATTTGGTTTGTTGCCGCCCGGGAAATATGACATGCCCTTCCGCACATGAAGTGACTGCTTCATCCACTCTGCCGTTCCGTCTGGCCCAATCCCACACCCCCACCCCAAACCCGAGACACCCACACATCCACGCACCCATACCCAAACCCACACAACAACCCACACCAATATCCATACTCACCCACACACCCATACACCCACACACACACCCACACACACACACCTACACACCCACACACCCACACACGTACACTCCCACACACCCACACACACAGCCACACATCCACGCACCCATACCCAAACCCACACAACAAACCCACAGCAATATCCATAACCATACTCACCCACACACCCACACACACCCACACCCCCCACACACACACCCACACACCTGCACACTCACACACCCACACACCACACCCGCACACCAACCCACCCACACACCCACACACCCACACACCTACACTCACACACCCGCACACCCACATACCCGCACACCCACACACCCACACACCCACACACCCACACACCCACACACCCACACACCCACACACCCGCACACCCGCACAACAACACACCCACATACCCACACACCCACCCACACACCCACATACACTCACACACACAAACCCACACACAACCACACCCAAACACACCCACACACCCACACCCAAACACACCCAAACACACCCACACACACCCACATAGAGCCAGCTATACACCCACACACCCACACACCCACACACCCACACACCCACACACCCACACACCCCCGCACACCCACACACACCCCGCACACCCACACACACCCCACACACCCACACCCCCACACCACACACACACCACACCCACACACCCACACCACACACCCACACACCCCACACACCCACACACCCACGCACCCACACACCCACACACCCACACACCCACACACCCACACACCAACACGTCACACACACACCCAGACACCTACGAACAACCAGCTATACACATTGATCGCTTCTTCCCCAGTCGGCTGACTATCGGTAGCGGGCGTGGCGGACCCTCTCCCTCCCCAGCCCCCCCACCACCACCCCGTCCCCCCACCCCTGCCACCCCCCGACAGTATGTGGCGTAGATTCACGCCCCGCCGTAATTGGACGCAGGAATGTGTGTAAAATGATGGCCGCAATAGCCCGGTAGGTGGCGATGTCATTACGCCCTGACCGAGTCCCGATACAGTCCGCTCTGCGCCGCGCCTGCACGCGGCGTGTTGGTGGGGGTAAGGGGTGTGTGTGTGGGGGGGGGGGGGGTACTGGGGAGGTTATGGGGGAGGTGAGGTGGGACGGTGCTGAGTGGGTGGGGGGGGGGGGGTACTGGTGAGGTCTGCTATAGGATCCCTCAGACTGAGGATTCCGCAGGGATTGAGGGGGAATCTGTGTACAGAGGAGCGCGGAACGAGCACTGTTAGTAGAGCTGGTAATGAACGCTGAGGGGTGTCGGCGGGGTGGGCGTGTGGAGGGGGTGGTGGTGGTTGTGGGTGTGGTGGCGGGGGTGGTTGTGGGGGTGGTGTGGGGTGCGGGTGTGGGGGTGGTTGTGGGGGTGGTTGTGGGGGTGGTTGTCGGGGTGGTTGTGGTGGTGGTTGTGGGTGTGGGGGCGGTTGTGGGGTGGTTGTGGTGGTGGTTGTGTGGGTGGTTGTGTGTGCGGGGGGGGGGGGGTTGTAGGGGGGGGGGGGTTGTAGGGGGTGGTTGCGGGGGGGGGGTGGCTGTGGGGGTGGCAATGAGGGTGGTAGTGGGATGGTTGTGGGGTGGTTGTGGGGGGGTGGTTGTGGGGGGTGGTTGTGAGGGTGGTTGTGGGGGTTGCTGTGGGGGTGGCAATGAGGGTGGTAGTGGGATGGTTGTGGGGTGGTTGTGAGGGTGGTTGTGTGGGTGGTTGTGTGGGTGTTTGTGGGGTTGGGAGAGGGGGTGGTTGTGGAGTTCGTTGTGTGGGTGGAGCAGGGTGGGTGTGTCGGTGAGGGGTCGGGGAGGGTGGCCGTGGCGGTGGGGGTGGGGTGGGGGGGTGGGGGTGGGGGTGGTTGTGGGGTGGTTGTGGGGGGTGGTTGTGGGGGTGGCTGTGGGGGTGGCAATGAGGGTGGTAGTGGGATGGTTGTGGGGTGGTTGTGGGGGTGGTTGTGTGGGTGGTTGTGTGGGTGTTTGTGGGGTTGGGAGAGGGGGTGGTTGTGGAGTTCGTTGTGGGGGTGGAGCAGGGTGGGTGTGTCGGTGAGGGGTCGGGAGGGTGGCCGTGGCGGTGGCGGTGGGGGTGCGGTGGGGGTGGGGTGTGGGGTGGGTGTGGTGGTGGGTGTGCGTGTAGGTGTGGAGGTGCGGGAGGTTGGGGGCCCCACACAGTTAGAGGGTGAGGGGTGTCCAAGTGGTTTCGGACGAGGAGACTGAGTTTGTTCGAGAGCGTTTTTTTTTGGTTTACAAGCCTGCCTAATAGACCTCTTTTAATGTTTACAAAGACCAGCGAACTTTGACATGTATGCGCGCGCACATTAGCTGCAAAATCCAAGCTATTCACTCTGAATATTATAGAGCGTATTCGATTAATCAACTAGGGTCACCCGAGCCACATTTTGGCGCATGCGCATATCCTACAGACTCGGGTCGAATAATCGAATACGCTTCTCCACGCTCGGGTGGAAAAAATGGTGGTTTAATCCAAAACTTAATTTTTTTTTAATAACCGATATAACTACAGCAAAATAGGATTTAGAGTGTGTTATGGTGGCATTGTTTAGCTATATTTCCATTTCATTAATCTATGTTATTACCCCCAAAAAACATGTATGACTGGTACCGGTGGCTGTCATCCTCTAAGACGGTACCAGTGCAAATGTGACGTCATCACTCCTAGCCACCCCAGCCAAGAGGTGGGTTACCTGGGTCGGGTCATTTTGCACACGGCACATGTATTTGTCTACTCCACTCGCGGTGTTCTATTTGAAATTCTGAAGACTCGGGTGACCCGAGTCGCCCGGGTCGTGTTAATCGATTACGGCCATGTAGATGCATGGTTTGCAGGGGAAAGTGTGATCTATAACATCGATAAATTAAATGATGCAGGTCCAAGATGAATCTTGTATCTGTAATAATTTAGCCGTTAAGCCTTCACATCGTTGCGTCAGAGAAAGCTGACTCAGTGGGTAGAATGTAGAAGCGGATATTGTTGTGGACATGCGTGTTCTTGGGTTTGGGAAGGGAGGCTGGTTGTGTGACCTAATTGGTGTTTTGTTTGTTTTTGTTGGTGTGCATCCTAGCAACATCTAAGGTCATATCAGGATGGGTACTGACTTGTGACAGCGCACTCTCACAGTGACTTTATAGTGCATCCCCACTGGGAGACCAGGCCGACAGCACCATGACCTGATATCCGACCCAGTCACATTATCCTGACACTGAACCAACCAGTCCTTGCGCTATCCTAATAATGCCGAGCGCCAGGCCAGGAAGCGACAAGCATCAATTTTTAAGTCATTGGTTTGACTCGACCGGTGTTCGACCTCATAAACCCATGTTTTCGGATCCCCCGATTTCCCAAAACAGGAGACAGACGCTCAACTCATTCAACCATCCCGTCTGGTGTACCTACTTGGTGTTTTTAGAACTGATTGTAGATAGTAGTATCATGCAATGACTGAAGATACCAATATCATGTGATAACTGCAAATATCGGTATCATGTGTATGATACGAGATATCAGTATCATGAAATTGCTGCAGATATCAGTATCATCATATGGATGGATATATCAGTATTATGAGATGGATTTAGATATCGGTATCATGAAATTGCAGCCGGTATCAGTATCATGATATGGATTAATATATCAATATTATGAGCTGGATTGAGATATCAGTATCATGAAATGGTTGCCGATGTCACTATCATAATATGGATAGTGATAACCCGTATCACAATTTCGACTATGCAACCAGAGCCTCGGGTACATTCTTCATGCAGCACTCAGCATTATTAGTAATAATTCTATCTGGAGCCATGTAATCGGAATCATATGCCATCATATTGCTCTGTCCATATAGTCCATGGACAAAGAAGATCACCAACAAAGAAGTTCTCAGAAAAATTAAAAATAAGAAAAGCTTGTTTGCCACTATACAGAAAAAGAAACTTATTTATTTTGGCCACATCATTCGTCAGAGTTCAATATACCGTACATTGTTGGAAGGGAAGGTGAATGGCAGCAGAGGGAGAGGGAGACCAAGAACATCATGGTTTACAAATATTTCACAGTGGACAGGCTTGAATTATTCACAGTCTATCAGAACAGCACACCATCGGGACAAGTGGAGAACCATTGCATCCAACCCTCGACTAGAGGACGGAACTATTGATTGATTGATATAGTCCGGAAATGTGTACACTCAACAAACAAGCAAGAAAACAGTGTCTGATTAAAATAATCCTTTGTACATAGATATATTACCTACCTGAATGCATGTCACTATCTCCTATGTCGATACCTTAAAGCTGCATAGTCCGATGACAACATCAAATTTTCAAAACCAAAATAATTATCTAATGGGGCTGTCACACCACGACTTAACTCGGTAGCGTAAGCCGACGTCGGATAAATTTGGCCATTACGTCGAGGTACGTTATGCATTCGCTAAGCCTATGTTGTGTTGTGTCGACATTCGTCAAGGTTTTGGACATACCCGAAACTGTTGACGTAGCTCAATGTAAGACAGTGTGTGGCTTATTCGTTAGCATAGGCTATGTATACGTCGAGTACGCTAATAATATGTTGAAATATGTCAGGCCTAAGTCAAGCCGGCAGAAACGTACAGTCCGCGTATTGACAACATATTGAAAACGTATGGATAACATGTCTAATGTATGTCTAACATTCGTTTGGCGTTTCTCCACCGTGTTTTGACATATTTAATGTATAAAGGCATACTTCTGGCAATTGAATAACATTCACCAGCATTCTGCGAGCGTTCCATGCACATTCTTTAAATGTTCTCATGCGTTACCACTACATTGGATCGACATTTCCGCTACGTCCACTATGTTGCACTGACGTCCAAATTGGCCCTGCAATGCCGAGAATTTCTAAGTAGCTCAAGATAAATAAGTGATTTCTATATTCCGCACTCGCTGGCCCGTTAGGTCCTAGTGTGACCGGGGTATAAATTGGATTCTACATGTCTACCTTCGATACTGGTGCACTTATTAAACATTTATCGGCACACAGATGGGAATAGTGAAAGAATTGAATAGAACATGTTACTGCAGAGGGCTACTGTGTCAGAGTTTTGGCAAGCTTGCCAAAATTAATTTACCATGGCTGCACTTCAAATATCTCAAATAAAAGTTACTTCAAGGTAAAGTAAGGTACATTATAACGATCAACCAAATGTATATATCTCGGACAATCTCAAAAACCCCAAAACCATCGGACTATCCAACTTTAGTACAGCAGGTGTCCTGTTATAAGGATACATGAATGCAGGTGGCTGTCCTGCTGAAAGGATATATTGAGGTTGGGGTTTCCTGTTATGAGGATGCATTGTGGGGTGGGGGTAAAGTAATGCAGGTGGCGTCTCGACGTGAGGATGCTATGTGGTGTTCGCTGTGGTGGAGTGGTTAGAGTGTCTGACTTTTTTCTAGGTCAGACTCCTAATCTGAGGGTCAGCGGTTCGATTCCCAATTCCCCCAGCTCTGCCAATTTGGATTTCCACCGCTGTGTATAACTTACAGCGCCATCAAAGGCCAGTTGCTCTCCTACCATGTCTATGTGGTGTGGGAGGTTAAAAATCCCTTGGGTCGGTAAAAGTGTAGGCTCAGGCTTTCTATTGACCAGCAGTGCAGTGGGGAAGACCAGTCGTCTGTGACTGGGATTTCCCCTGCTTATGCAACTAATGGACCAAACAAAAAAAAGAAATCCTGCTATGAGGATGCATTGTGGGGTGGGGGTAAAGTAATGCAGGTGGCGTCTCGACCTGAGGAAACATTAATGCGCGTGATGTCATATTATCAGGATACATTAATGTAGGTGATGTCATACTATAGGGATACAGTAATACAGATGGCTGGTATCGTCATGTGATCAGCATACATCAATACACGTGGCATACAACTGTGGTATACGGTAATACAGGTGGCGCCCTCACTGTCTGCAACATACGTCACTAGTCCACGGGAGTAGCGCCGGGGTATCAGCGCTGACCTATCAGATGCATTTCCTGATGGGTGCCAGTGTAAGTAATGTGTTATCTGTGGTAGGAGTGGTTAGAGTGTCTGACTTTTTCTAGGTCTGACTATTAATCTGAAGGTTAGTGGTTTGATGCCATCACCTCTGCCAATTTGGAGTTCCACCACTGTGTATAACTTACAACGTCATCAAAGGCCAGTTTCTCTCATACCATGTCTATATGGTATGGGAGGTTACAAATCCCTTGGGTCAGTAAAAGTGTAGGCTTGGGCTTTCTATCGACCAACTGTCTAATGGTGAAAACAACATTATTCAGACTTATCCATGATAGGCAGTATAAATCTTCAAGAAAATGTGTGCCGCACTGAGGCTGAGCCTCTCCCTGCTGCTCATGAGCTGCGCTTATCGGGACCAGGGTCTGTGCCGGCGTGTTGGGCCGTCGGGCGGTCACGAGACGCTGGTTTGTTTGTTGTTGTTTTACGTCCTAGCAACATCTAAGGTCATATCAGGACGGGTACCGACTTGTGGCAGTGCACACTCATGGCAGCTTTATAGTGCTGCCCCACTGGGCCACCAGGCCACCAGCAGCATGACCTGGTATCCCACTCAGTCACATTATCCTGATACTGAGCCAACCAGTCCTTTCCCTATCCTAATAATGCCGAGTGCCTGGCTAGGAAGCGAAAGGTATCAATTTGTAAGTCATTGGTTTGACTCGACCAGGATTCGAACCCACAAACTCATGGATTCGGATCGAGACGCCGGCAATAGCTGGTGAGTGGTACATGACGCAGTGGCAACTTTAGGGGGTGGGGTTCCTGGTTGCCCGCAAACAGCCTATCTAAAAAGAATGACAACATTATTTGTTGTTTTTGTTGTGAGGAGTCACTATCGTTACAAAAATGAAACTGCGTACCATGTGACACCTCCCATTTTACTGATTAGTCGAGATTGTTACGAAGACGAAACTGTATACCATGTGGACGTCCCCCCCCCCCCTCTCCCCGTATTGCTGAGTAGTAGTTCTTGTTACAAAGACGAAACAGTGTACCACGTAATCGTCCCTCCCCCACGGCTCATTTGCTGAGGACTCGAGATTGCTACAAAAACAAAACTATCGTAGTGGTCTGCACTGACCTCTCAGGCAAGTAACCACATAGACAGGTAGACGTGGGTAGTGTGGTGACATCAGGGAGCCTAGGTGGTGTAATGGTTAGCACACTGGCCCGGAATGAAAAGAGATGTGGGTTCGAGTACCGCTCTAGGTGCAATATTTCCCATGTTCATCACCCCCACGACACCAGGCACCGTCTGAACCTCCTTTTCCATACCTTGCATTAAATACTTCCTTTTGAAAATCAATATGGTGGTTTGGAAGTTTATTGGTTTCCAAGGGTAGGAGTTAAAATACAAAAGATTAAGCCATTCCAGTAAATGCGGGCTGATTACTGGAGATTTTTTCTCTGAGAAACATTTGGCATACTGCAAATAGGCAATGTGTTCCCGGATAAGTAAACGAAGGAAATAGTCAAATGTTGCGCAGTATAGGTTAAAAACAGACTATATGTAGTAACACAATTTAATATATTGTGATGGGCCCTTATTGACTTCCCCAAACTTGATGCCGGTATCTCCACCTTTCACTAACTAAATCCTGGCTACTGCCCTGTGAGAGGAGACACTGAGGGATGATGCGGGTATCTTCAACAACTCTAACTAAATCCTGGCTACTGCCTTGTGAGAGGAGACACTCAGGGATGATGCGGTTATCTTCCTGCACCGCTAACTAAATCCTGGCTACTGCCCTGTGAGAGGAGACACTCAGGGATGATGCGGGTATCTTCATTTTCCGCTAAATAAATCCTGGCTACTGCCATGTGAGAGGAGACACTGAAGGATGATGAGGGTATCTTCCCAACCGCTAACTAAATCCTGGCTACTGCCCTGTGAGAAGAGACACTCAGGGATGATGCGGGTATCTTCATCCGCTAACTAAATCCTGGCTACTGCCATGTGAGAGGAGACACTGAAGGATGATGCGGGTATCTTCCCTTCCGCCAACTACATCCTGGCTACTGCCCTGTGAGAAGAGACACTCAGGGATGATGCGGGTATCTTCATCTTCCGCTAACTAAATCCTCGCTACTGCCATGTGAGAGGAGACACTGAAGGATGATGCGAGTATCTTCAATCCCTAGCTAAATCCTGGCTACTGCCATGTGAGAGGAGCCACTGAAGGATGATGCTGGTATCTTCTCCGGGCGTTGCTAGGCCTCCCCCAGCATACCGAGCACTGATCCCCCACCAACGCCGCCGCCTCTAATTAGCAGTCTCTAACGTGGGCGGGGAGTGATATCTATTGCACTAATTGTCGCCACGTCACACGCTGCACAGGCGCCCTCAATGGGCGCCATCAATGGGCGCCTTCAATGGGTGACATGTGGATGGAGGACTGGCTGTTGAGATGCCTGCCTCACCAGGGGGCGCTGTTTGTAATGCCCATGGCTTTCCTAGAGAATAGTGCGTATGGCAGAGACTAGTGCCAGAAATATTAGTGGATCACACTTGTCATTTTATCTGTCCATAACGAGTAAGTGGTATCATGGCTTGTTTTCATCGGTGGTCTCAATTTGGTAGTCGCCTAGTCATCTTAGCTGTTAGTACGTAATCTAGTTTTTTGGATGTTTTTTAATTTGGGCGCCAGATTTGGAAAATGTTGGTATATACCTACCCCAAAGGAGGTGATGATTTTGTAGTGAACCTGTTTTTGTAAGTTACATTATATTTTTAGTATTTTCTTACTACTGCATAAATAGTTCTTACGACTCACTGTATAAGTTATATATGGGTCATTCTCTAAAAGTGGGCATCACATAGTTGCTTTCCGCGTTACGATGCCGATAATTAATTCTTGCTTCTGCTGATAGCAAGTCAAATAATTATTGTTGCCTCTGTGGATTAAGTATGATAACAATGCTATATATATATATTTAATCTATCCAACAAAAGATATTAAAAGTATACACATATAATTTCATGGTCAAGTGAAAATTTAAAAATTGACACCGCTACACCAAACTTTTGTTCATCTATTTTCTTGTAAGACATAATCTTGTTTTCTTAATTGTATTCAATAACATCTTGTAAGAGTTTGTTGTGTATGTTAAAATGATGTTCTCAATAATGTATATATGTGTATTGGAGATATGTTATATCTTTTGATAAAAGAAGAGAGAAAGACAAAGGAAGAAACAAGTGTTTAAAGAGAATTCTAGAATCATGCAATAGCATGCGATGCATACTCACCAAGTGCATAATACATATGTTAAACTGGAATGTATCCAGTTATTATTGCAACTAATAATTTATATTATGTTTCTATTATCGAACAGGATTTTCATGTGGTTATTATTGCAACTGATATTGTCATTTATGTACCATCAAATTGTAATGAATGGCCGTAAGACCAGTGCTCTGGCACTGACACAAGACATTATTCGCTGAATAAAAATGCATTTAGTAAATGTACCTTTTTGAAAAAAAATGTCTCTTATTTGGAAGGTTTTCATTTTAGTGCACAGTTTCAGAGAACTGGTCTGTTGGGATTCTACTAGCATTAATTAACTATTTGTTTTGTAATATGTCGGGACTCGGCCGTCTGAACGCCAAACATCACTATGCTCCACAGGTGTGTTCTGACAACTGTCTGTCAGTCCCCACATGTAATTACTCCCTACAACTCATAAGGAAGAAAGCAAGACAAGTCGCAGAAGATTGACAGTGAAGAGGTTGTGCTTTATTGGCATCAGCTCCTGTTCACCTACTGGTGACGGATCACCCTCACTCCTCACCAACTGTCCACACAGATCCACATGACTCTTGCTTGTGTATATGAGAATCAGTGCCTACAGCCCATTCAATCTGAGTCCAATGGTTGTTGCACACAGCTCAGTGTCTTTGGAATAGATGTTGCTCATTTGAGTGTAGAAAGTGGAGTTCCCTTCAAGAGTGTTTCTCCAAGAGTTCTTGTGTGGGGTCTGTGTGTCAGGTATAAGGAATGCAGGCGACTGGCCTCACACGGCCAGCCAATCAGACACCCTCTACATCCTGGGTGGGTGATGCCCTAATAGGGGGCAGCTGTCACTCAACCCCAGCTGCAGGTGGTGTCCATAATGTATGCAGGATGGCTGAGTGTGCTTGTCCATCGACCCCAGGGTAACAGTTAGTTGCGGACAGTTACAATAAACATATACTAAAAATCCCCTTACCCTCCACTTGCATTCTTTCTGGTGCATGGAGGGAACCTTTCCATAATAATGAACTGTCTCTTATATCTGAACATCACATCACAATCTCGGTTGCTATGCGTTAATACATTTCCACATATGCGCTTATGTCACAAGCGAGTCCAGTCAGTATGTTTTGAAGCTTCTAGTAATTCATGAAGCAAACATCATTGTGGTTTTAAGTACTACCGACACCTTACCAGGACGGACACTGCCTTGTCGCATTGTGCATTCATGCTGCCGGACTGCGATGCCATGCCAGCATATGCTCCACTATCCAACTCAGTCGGTTTATCATGATACTGAGCTAACGACATCCCACATCCGTTGGTTGTTGGAGTTTTACATCCTGGCAACATCTAAGGTCATGTCAGGACAAACGCAACCTGGGTCTAAAGTTTGTTTGTTGGGAGTTTACGTCCTAGCAACATCCTTGGTCATATCAGGACATGCACCGACGTGTGACAGTACACCTTTATTGTGACATTATAGTGCTGTCCCACTGGGAGACCAGGCAGCTGGCACCATGACTTGATATCCCACAACTCACATTATCCTGATATTAAGCTAACCAGTGCTTGCCATCATATCCTAATAATGCCAAGCGCCAAACTAGGTAGTGACAAGTATCAATGTTATAAGTCATCCTGGGCCTGTAGAGACTTCCAAGTCATCACAGACGTGAATGTCGCTAGGTCTATGAAGATATTCTATAAATAAAAGCAATACCGCAGTCAGCTGCAAGAGCGGTAATTAGCATTCGGCGATGAACATTAAAACTGCATAGGCAATGAAGTAGCAAGTTTTCTAAACCAAAACCATCATCTAGTCTATGGTGTCAGAGTTTATGCATGCTTGCCAAAACTAATGTTGCATGCTTGCACTTCAAATATCTCAAAAGTTTGCCATTTAAAACGTAAGTTACTTCAAACTAAAGTAATGTAGATAATGATGATCAATCTAATATATTTATCTCAGAAAAATGTCAGACACTCAAAACCATCGGACTATGCAACCTTAATTCAACACCAGACGCTGAAGATTGAATACACTGTGGACTGAAGCCGACAATGCAGCCTGGAGGTTCGACGCCTGTCACCTTCTTCTGCTGTATTTACAGCTCGCACAGCTGGAACAGCATCGCTGCTTAATTAAATGTCTGATTCCTAATGCGCAGGCGTGACTATTGTGTGTACAGCCCTCAGCACGCATTAGCTGCTTTCATGGGTTCGAGGCAGTGAATGCCAGAGAGTCGTGATGCCAAAACAGAGTGAAACAGAATTAATCACGTTTTCTTTCAATTTCTTGCCTTTAATATAATGTGCTTCAGTATAAATCGAAATAAAATACAATTCGTAATATTTGATGCAATGGTTTACTAAGTTTTTGAGTGATAAATTATAGTACAGAACAATTTTACTTACTTGTGTCTATAACAACTCTATTATAGCTTACAAGTGGAAGGTGGCTGTATGGGGCGTGTCCGTTCTCCGTACCCGACCTGACTTTATACGGCCCGACTTTAACCGACTTCACTTTACCCGACCTGACTTTGCCTGACTTGACTTTACCTGACCTGACTTTACCCAACCTGACTTTACCCCACTTGACTTTACCCGACCTGACTTAACCCGATCCGACTTCACCCGACCCGACTTTACCCGACTTGACTTTACCCGACTTGACTTCACCCGACTTGACTTTACCCCACTTGCCTTTACCCGACCTGACTTAACCCGATCCGACTTTACCCGACCCAACTTTACACGACTTGACTTTACCCGACTTGACTTTACCCGACCCAACTTTATTTTAGGAGCTTACCTATCTGTGCACACCAGACCGGGTAAATAACATGAGGTGACCTGAAGTCACCATACATCCACAGTGGAAGTATGGTACTTTTATCTAATGGCGGTCGTTCAGTGACATTAATATTAGGCTGCCATATAATGGTGTCGCGGTTTGTTTACATGAGCGATATTAAGTGAGACCACTGCAATGACTCTCGCATACTAGTAATTATGAAGCTATTCAAGTAAAACGTTTATTATTAGAACACATATGATTTACTTCATATGTCATAGCAATTGTGTATTTATTATAATAGGCTAAGTTAGTCTTTTTAACTAAACATGCTGGTTGCATTCTTTTCCCCTACCTGTTGTGTGGCTATCGCTGAAAGCTGGGGAGAATGCAAATGTCACATGACTATGAAAGCAGCTAATTGTGGGCCGATTAATCTGAGACGGTAATGGCACGCCCCATTATAGGGAATGGCCATAATGGTGGCGCGCTTTCTCATACTCGCAGTGGCTGAATCAGTAGAACGCTGGCCACCCATGAGTGATATCGGGAGTTTGCTTCCCGGTCAAGTCAAATCAACAACTTATAAAATGGAGACATGTCACTTCCTAGCTTGGCATTAATAGGATAGGGCAAGGACTGGTTAGCTCAGTGTCAAGATAATGTGAGTGAGTGGGATATCGGGTCATGGTACTGCTGGCCTGATTTCCCAGCTGGGTAGCACTATCAAGTTCTCATGAGGGAGAACTGCCACAAGTCGGTACCCATCCTGATTTGACATTAGAAGTTGCCTGGATGTAAAACTCCAACAACCAACCAACCTCTTCATACTCATCCGGCCTACAACATAGTGCGCATGCGCAATAAACTGATTGGTTGGTTGGTTTTTGGAATTTTGCATCCTGGCAACATATAAGGTTATATCAGGATGGGTCCCGACTTGTGACAGTGCGCGCTCATGGTTACTTTATAGTGCTGCCCCACTGGAAGATCAGGACACCGGTACCAGGACCTGATATCCCACTCAATCACATTATCCTGAAACTGAGACAACCAGTCCTTGGTATATCCTAATAATGCCAAGTGCCTGGCTAGGAAGCGACAAATATTACTTTTTAAGTCATGGGTTTGACTCGACCAGGGTTCGAACCCGTGGGTTCGAATTCAACGATCTACCAAAACAAAACACTGATTGGAACGGCTCCAGGGGTAAGCAGGAGACAACTCCCCTTCGAGCAGTAGACTTTACAGTAGGATCTGAGATAAATATATTAGATCGATCACTAGTATCTACTTTACATTAGTTCAAAGTTAATCTTATTTTAAATCGTAAACTTTTGAGATATTTTGAGTGCAAACATGAACAATTATTGTTGGCAATCTTGCCAACACTCTGACCCCCATAGACTTCTGCAGTAACAGGTTCTGTTAAATTGACTCAGTATTGCCTTCTATGCAGAAACAAATGTTTAATAAGTGCATCAGTATCTAAGTTAGATATGTAAAATTAAATCTAGATAATTGGTTTTGTTTTGAAAATTTGATATTTCATTGGACTATGCAGCTTTAAGGTAGTGATATTCACAGGCTTTAAGGTTACTATTTAGTAGTGTTAGGGAGTAGATTAATGACAACAGATGACAAGCAATATGCAAATCTATAGATGTAGGCAGGATGTATGACCCACTTAAAGTACATTACATTATCTTATAATTCTGAGGTTCTGTCATGTTTTAGATAAGTATAGCAGGTCTATCGTTAGGTACCTTAACCGTACAGGTATTTGAGTTTATCTTGAGGCAATTTTGATTGTCAATGCCTAAGTTTGGAGATATTTGACGGCTAATACTAAATTTAATAGATTTTGTGTTTGTTTGTTGTTTTACGTCCTAGCAACATCTAAGGTCATATCAGGACCGGGTACCGACTTGTGACAGTGCGCACTTATGGCGACTTTCTTCTGCTGCACCGAGATCTCACTCAGTCACATTATCCTGACACTGGGCCAATAACAGCTGTTACTGCTAAAACCTATGATGTCAGAATTTGGACGTGCTTGCAGAAATTAATTTTGCACGTTTTTACTTCAAATATCTCCAAAGTTAACCTTTCAAGAAAAAGATTACTTTAAACTAAATTGGATCATATCGCTCAATTAAATCTACTTAGGTCAATCAATGGGAGAAACTCAAAACCATCGGAATTTGTTTGTTCTGTTTGTATGTGATTATTGTTCAGTTAGTTTTTTCAAATCAAGTATAAAGCTGCGTTTAAACGTCCTATGTAGAACCAGTTGCCTAGATCGTTTTAAATGTGTCCATGTAAACGCACCACTGCAGCGTTTTAGGGCTGAAACGTTTCAGCTGGAACGTTCCGCGTATACCACCTCGGGAGGTGGTTTACAGGAAACGTTTCAGCTGGTTCCCGGGCGGCGATTGTATAAAATAGTACTGCTTGCCGGCTACAGGGGGAGCAGTAACTAATCGCTGGTGCCCGGCAGTGTTAGGGCCCGATTAGGCCGAAATCTATTAAATGCGATCATATTTAACAGAATTACATCCTCAAATAATTAAATTTAATTAAATTAACCTTAAATTCCAAGCGATATTAACGTAGCAGCTTCATCGGCGTCGAATCGATGAGTGTAAACTAAACCAATAGCAGTGCTTGCCAGCTACAGGTGGACCTAAGGCTGCTGGTTCCCGGTCGCCGACACACTTTCAAACTCTGTCCGTGTAAACGCATCTCTAAAACGCTTCATATAAATCGCTTTGTCTAGAACGTTTCACAATTCCCCGTGTAAACACGGCTTAACTCATGATATTAATCAAGTATAACTCATGATATTAATCAAGTATAACTCATGATATGAGTGGACTGGTTATCCACGAGCCAGAGGCAGAGACAATAAAGATTGGTTGATTATTGGAGTGTTATGTGGTTGTGCCATCTAAGGTCATAGCAGTACGAATACCAACTTTTGACAGTGCAGTTTATAGTGCTGTCCCACTGGGAAATCAGGCCACCAAAACACCATGACCCAATATCCCACTCAGTCACATTATCCTGACATTGAACTAACCAGTCCTTGCCCTATCCTATTAATGCCAAAACCAACCAGTGATCAATCAAAGGAAGCCAGAAGTATCAATTGTATAAGTCATTGGTTTGACTTGATGGGGAACTGAACTCTCTATCTCGCGAACGCGAGGCCTGCGCTCTACTGATTCGGCCACCGCGCAATTAAGGAATGAACATTTGCACTCAGATATTGCGTTGTATGAACAATGTCGGTATTAAGATATTAAACTCAGCTTCCATTTAATTTTATATTGAATAACGTGGTCCCCTAATGGAGACGAGAGCGTGTTCCTGAAACACTAAGTTAACACACATTGAATAGGTAACCCTACACAATGCCTAACTAATCCCATCCTCACTTCACTTCTTCCTCTGGCCTTGGCCGGACTTACTGTGCATACCAGTGAATCTGGAGGGACTGAAGTTTGGATCCTGGTCGAGTCAAACCAATGACTTATAAAATAGGTACCTGTTCCTGCTAGGCGCTTGGCGTTATGAGATCAGGACAGGGACTGGGCGCACAGTGTCAGGATAATGTGGCTGTTTGGGACATCAGATCATGGTGCCGGTGGCCTGATTTCCCAGTGGGGCAGCACTATAAAGTCACCATGAGTGCGCGCTGTCACAAGTCGGTGCATATCCTGGTGTGGCCTAGGTTCTTACTGGGGCGTAAAACTACACCAACCACCCAGCCTCCCCCCGGCCCTCTCAGAGGACTGTGATTGGTCTCCTTAGGCTGCCTTTTTCCTTCGTCCACCCCTCCCCCCCCCCGGCCCCCAATTCCTCTGATCACTACCCATCGGAAGCCAACTCCCGACCACATGGGACTGCGTTCAGCGGTGCCCATTCAGTGCTGCAGATTTGCAGCCTTCAGCGCACCAATGCGACTGAAAACTCCCCAAAACAACAACACACATTGAAATAAAGAAAACCATATGGTGACCTTTTGGGTACTCTACAAGTAGGGTGTGCCTAATTATTCACTGAAACTGGTTAGCACATCCACACAAGCTCAGCAAGAAATGAAATGTGATTAGGAATAAAATATCCTAGCCCTAGAATTAATGAGGCTATTTGTCCAGTTGACTGCTCAATTTGTCCTTTATCCCAGACAAACGAGGGTCAAATGCCTGCCTTTTCTAATCCCCACTGTAAGCGTTCCAGTAATAATGAAATAGGAACTCTAATTATGCCTGTATTTACTGACCTGGGCTGCTTCATTAGCTGAAGCTTCGGAGCACACATCCATAGAAGCCCCTAAAAAGGCAACGCGAAATGGGGAGCAGGGAATGCAGTGACAGTTCACTAAAGTAGGTTAATCTGAATGATAGCTAAAGTTGATTTGCTCAGTGCATCACCTATACTGCCATCACTAAGCGCATTTGTCATTTCCTGTCCTGCGTTGGCTCAGTCATAACTCATAACTCATATCTCTTAGCGATGTAATTTTAATCTTGATACAAATACATTGCGCTATGTTGAGTACCTATGCTGTATAATATACAGCATAGGCTGCTTCTCTACTGTTCAGAATGAGGTGTGCTGCACACGATGCAGCACATTTCACTTCCCCATCACCATATGCAAATCAAATGTGATTGCTTCAATGGCTGGAAGACCAGTGCCTCGGCGCTGACAAAATATGTATTCAGATGAATAAAATATTGACAAAGAAAAAAGATGATTATCGATTATACTAACCCAAATACTGTCACTAAATGGAAATAGTTTGTAGTTGTTAATGCTGATTGTCTTGGTTGAGGCATTTTGAGAAATACGCAATATCTGTATAAAAATTAAGTAATTTTTCCAATTTTGTATTTCGTAGTTTGTATACAAAATTCGTAGCAAAACATTGTCTGGTTATTGCGCGTAAATATAGGGTTACACTCCACTCAGGAAGATGGATATGACATGTAGAAATTGAATTACAAGATGAATATGTCAAATGAATAAAAACAGTATCTAGATGTGTTTTGCAGGAATTGTGTACACTGCCTGAAGTTGGGTTGCGAGTTGTTGTTTTTGGAGATTTTTTACGTCCTGGCAACATCTAAATTCATATCAGGATGGGTACTGACTTGTGATGGCACATACTCATAGTGACTTCATAGTGCGGCCCCACTGAGAGACCAGGCCATCAACACCATGACTGACCTGATATCCCACTCAGTCACAGTATCCTGACACTGAGCCAACCAGTCCTTGCCCTATCCTAATAATGCCAAGCGTGTGGCTAGGAAGCCGCAAGTATCAATTTTTAAGTCATTGGTTTGACTCGACCAGGGTCATAACCCATGATCCCATGGTCTACCAACATGGGAGACGGACGCTCTAACTCATTCGGCCATCCCGTCTGGTCCGTAACGGCAAGTGTCTTTAACCCCGCCATTAGATAGGGCCAGCGATATGGTTTCCCGCGTAATGGTACAGACAGATTCCCCCAGATGGCAGCACTGTATTAAAATAGGACCATGAAGGAGTCCGGAACATAGCAGAGAATGTAGATATATCCACATTCCCTGAATATAATCTAAATCAGAGACCGTCACTATATATGCTGTATAAGAATTATGCGAGTATAATATCCCAGAATTCTATACTCTCCTAACACCTACCCACAAGTAATCTGGTGGTTAAGCCTCGGACTACTCATCTACTGCTCAGGCTTCAACTCCGATGATGGAGCCACCACTCGCCTGCTCACTGTCTTACTCACTTAAGCCGAACATATATATAATGACAGTTCAACACAATATTGGTCCAGGGAGTAATGACGATCCCAGCTTAAACGGATGTGCAGCATGGATTAAAGCTAGTATACACCGTAAAACCTCTCTAAATCAACACACCATATATTCGACTTTAAATGGTCCATTTAGGGAAGTGGTCGGTTATGGGAGTTTTCTTATGATTACAATTGTACTGTATGATGATTGTATGGGACCCAAATAAAGCGATCGATATAGGGGAGTGGTCGATTTATGGAGGTTATCAGTTGGAGCAGTTTGACTGCATATATGTACAATATAATTCATTATGTGGATATAAATAAGGGCAACCCTTTAATGCTTCTCTCTAACCACCTTAACTTCCACGTTATTCAGTGTGGAGTGGGTATTCTCTCCTCCCTGCCTCCTATACGCCATGAGCCAATTGTCACCCTGCTCACTTTCAAAACTATTGATATATAATATTCTGTGAATATCTGTGCTATATAAGCACATAATTCAACCAACGCAAGACAAGTACAGTATAAAGTGGCATTTATTCTTACTATTTCGTTGTTACATTTAAGCCATGAGATGTTTGATTTATTAAGATTTCGAGGATTTCAGGCATGTAGCCCTATGAATGTCAGTTGTAGTTGGGCTGGGTGGGACGGTAAATGCAAAGGAGAGAACACGTCCTGTGGATCGAAACTCTCTGGTCGAAGTGTCTATAGAGAAAATGTGTCACATCTCATTATGCAAATTTACAGAAGATGGCACCATAGTCGGAGCATTTATTATTAAGCAGGACACTATAGATGGCGCCAGCAGTCACCTTGATGTTTAGTATGTACTTTTTCTTGCATGGTGTGTAGCGTTATAGCACCGGGTGCTAAGTGGCCCGCCACGGACAGGGATACTCTTATGATTGAAAGCACCAGGTGCTAGGTCGCCTGCCACGGACAGGGCCAGTGTTATGATTGAAATTAATCCACGAACATATGAGTGGTAGCCACATGAGTCAAGAAGGCCGGCCGTCATGCCATGCTAGCGCCGGTCCTTGTTCACTTCCTCGCGCCCACGCAGGTGCTGGGCAGAAAGCGAACCAGAGTTACTGGAATGCAAAGTCTCTAGGAGACGATGAGTTGAGTGGTGTCTTGGATGACAACACGGACATTAATGCCCAGGAGTGTTAGCCTCAGATCCTTGCGCAACCTGAGTGACCATGAAGGCCACCGGATGTCGTGAACAGATTGGTCTGCAGTACCTTATTGTCCATGTACAGCCGGGAGGCCGGCCGCTATGGGTGTCGGAGGCACTGGTGTGGTATTGTGGATAGCCTCGGAAGAGAGGCAAGAATAATGCAGTCAAATCCCTGGTTATAATATGTGGTTGTGGGTGACGGTGGTTAGTAGTTGGGCCCATACACCTTGCAATGTATTGAACCACCCAACCTTCGGTGAGGTCCTCAGGTGATGCGATGATGCATGCTTTGAGCCAAAACTCCTCGATGATATTTTCGAGTTAACGATGGTATTGTAACTGCGGATGAGGATAAAGTGCGTGCCCACGGGAAGACTGGACATCAGATGGCCCGAGCATGGCACCAAGAGAGAGAGTACTTCCCATAGAGTCCCTATGTGAAGCGCCCCTATGACCAGAGCAGTGAGATGAGGATGGTATCATGGCCACCTCACATGGCATGGCAAAGTAGCCAGGCCACGTTAATCCAACGTCCGTAACATTGAAGTTGTATCCATGCGTTTAGGTCATAGAGCCCATTAAGCGTTAACTCTGTTCCGTCGCACCGGTTGATGGTAACCAGTTCCCATTGAGGAATGCTTGATGTGTATGTGCCGATGGTTGTTGGAGGAGCGCCATATCAGCCCAGAGTGTCCTCGTAGCCCATACCTTCCTATTTGGGCAGTAGTGTAAGGCATTGTGAACCCGTCTGGCGAATGTCACAACACCCCTTCATACGTGATAGTTGGTTGAGGGGATGGCCACCATGTGTTGACAAACTCAGGATTGAGATGATTGTCAAAATGTTAGGAAATGGTAAGGCCATATGGCATGAAGTATGCCTATATGCTGCGTATTGTGAGGAGATATGAGCCTATGTCGACACATCATAACGTACCCTTGTAGGGATGACACTATTTACGGCTATGTCTACTTGCCCGTCTGTTACCCGAGTAGAGCCAGCCGAGCACAGCTCTTTGATGTGCGATCTTGTGAACCATCTATATGAATGGTCTATGGGTGTAATAACGAGTTGAGTGTATGGCAATCTCATAAATGAGCATAGCCATGGGTGTAATAGTATGGGTGTAATGGCAATGTTAAGCCCGTATGGCGAATGTCGCTACTTGTCTGACTGGAGACTGAGTATGACCAGCCCGAGCACAAGCTCTTTGATGTGCGGCCTTGAATGTTATTATAACAGGGCATGACATACTGAGTCAAGTATACAGCAGTATGACTACCTGTGGTATTGAAGAATGCTGGTGACTAGGGTGGATAGCCAGAGCAACTGGCCATCCCTGTCATGATAGATGAGGATGGTGTCATGGCCGCCTCACGTGGCATGGCAAAGTACCCAGGCCACATTAATTCGATGTCCGTAGCATCATAGTTGTGAAGACCGTCCGTATGGTTGTAATCGGCGATGTAAAGCCCGTCTGGCGAAGTCATAGCGCACCCTTGCATGAGTGACGTCCGCTTTGTGGCTATGGCCACTGTCTGTTGAGAGTAGGAGGACCTGAGCAGAAGCTCTTTCCATGCTTGGGCCCTGAGAGTATTATAACAGGGTATAGCACTATTAAGCATATAGCAGTGTCAGTTAACTTGTTTTTGTTCAAGGTTAGTTGTTTGTATCCAGTAGGATCTGAATGGTAGTGCGTCGTACAAAGAGCTCCTCCAAGAATAATCGCGCAAGGTGTCATGGCTGCCTCCACATGGCATGACGTCAGCATTCATTTTCCATGGCATAGTATTGTGAAGCCTGTGTGGCAATGGTCATAATGTACCCTTGTATTGTTGACATTGTTTTTTGTGGGTGTGGCTACTGGTGTTAAATGATAGTAGGACAACCCAAGCCCGAGCTGTTAATGTTATGGGCTTGAGATTGTCCGGCAATGTGTAGACTTATCTTGGCAATGTTATTATGACAGGGCATAACGTGCTGAGGTCAACAGAGAGTCCAAGAAATATCAACATCGTCTGTATGAATGAGTTGATTGTATGGCAGTTCTCATAGAATGAAAGTAGCCATGGGTGTACTTTATTAATGACGTCCTGATGCATGTCATAGGTAAAATGGTGGCCCTCCCAGCAGAGGAAACCGGCATCTCATTCGTGAGACATCGAGCATGCTGTCATGGCCGCCTCCACATGGTGTAACGTCACGAGCCGTTTTTCACTGCGTAAAAAACATTACAGTCAACGCTTTGAAGCTGATCGACCCAAGCATCGATCCCGCTGATATCTACCATCCGTTTGTGTAGAATAGTCAGGCCACGGTTAATCCGACTTACGTAGCTCGATCCTTGTGTTGTGCATTGATGCTGTCATGTCCAGGGCTCGCGCCAGTCATTGTTCAACCAACACAAGCAGAATTTTCCGGTAGATTGATCGGGATTGCCACTGACTTCGACCCAAATCGTTGCTGTCTTCTTGTGAATTACGCCTTGTTATTCCTTACTCTTTTTGTCTCGGTCTTTGAATCGTGTGTGCCTGAGTAGCGGCATCTTGTTGAAATTAAATCCAAAGGAGAGAACACGTCCTCTGGATCGAAACGCTCTGGTCGAAGTGTCTATAGAGAAAATACGTCACATCTCATTAATCAAATTTACAGAAGATGGCACCACACTCGGAGCATTTATTATTAAACAGGACACTATAGATGGTGCCAGCAGTCACCTCGATGTTTAGTATGTACTTTTTCTTGCGGGTTAAATTACCAATGTTGAAATAAACATTTACAATGCACACATAATATGCTGTCCCAACCCACAAACCTCCCGGTGCTGCGCTTTGTGCGCTTTGTGCGCTTTGCCCTGTGCCACTGATACAATCCGCCCGTTTCATTTCGGATACGTTTCCACTGCGCGGGTGCAGCGTTTCAGTATTCCGAGGTGCCCCCTACTGAAGGATGGTCGCACCCGACACGCCACGCAAAACAGCAATTGGCACCCACAGGTGAGCACGGGATCACATCAGGAAGCAGATATATGTGGTTTGTCACCCGCAGGCACGTGGTACACCGCGCTCTGTTGTACCAATGATTTACCTTTATTTATATGCACATAATAAAGTATATAGCACACATATATAGTTTAGTTGTTGTTGGTAAAACAGTTTATTCATCAGTCCATACATTTTTTCAGCGACAAAGGCACTGGTCTTCTGGCCGTTTACATTACATTGTAAATAGGTAGTTGGGCGGGTACTTAGGTAGGGCATATTAGTAGATTATGAAGGACATTAGTGGGTCAGCCATAATGAGTTAAGTGACTTTAACCACTTTCTGCACTCAGTCAGGTATTATTATTATCCCTATTCTTAAGGTTGGTTGTTGGAGTTTCACGCCCTGGCAACCTCTAAGGTAATATCAGGACGGGTACCGACTTGTGACAGTACGCACTCATGGCGACTTTATAGTCCTGCCCCACTGGGATACCAGGCCACCAGCAGCATGACCAGATATCGCACTCAGTCACTTTATTCTGACACTGATTCAACCAGTCATTGCCACTCAACTCATTCGGCCATCCCGTGTTGGTGCCTACTCATAAGTGAGTAAGATATAAGTACCGGTTTTCCATAATTATGATGTATGACACTAATCACAATCACTCATGCGCATGTGCAAGGGACTACCGACAGTGTTGCACTAGTGCTTTTATTTGTAAAGGCACAGAACAGTTTGAAACTGATCATATATCTCAAGTTCAATAAAAGCGTCAGCGGACGAAAGATTGCCTCCTTCAGTCACCAGACTCTCTGACTGCAGCTACACACACGTGACCAATTTGCCACCGCACATTCCGCATGCGAATTGGACTCATTGGTGATCGACAAGTTAAGTTGCTGTCATCATTACCGATGGACAACCAAGAAGAGAACTGGGACGGCCGAATGAATTAGAGCGTCCGTCTCCCATGTTGGTAGACCAATGGATCATGGGTTTGAACCCTGGTTGAGTCAAACCAATGACTTACATATTCATACTTGTCGCTTCCTAGCCAGGCACTCAGCATTATTAGGATAGGGCAAGGACTGGTTCACGCAGTGTCAGGATAATGTGATTGAGTGGGATATCAGGGTCATGGTGCTGGTGCCCTGGTATCCCAGTGGGGCAGCACTATACAATCGCCATGAGTGTGCACTGTTACAAGTTGCTACCCGTCCTGATATGACCGTAGATGTTGCTAGGACGTAACACAACAATATACAGACAAACAAACAATAACTCTTAATGTTAAACACACGGCTGAATTAAGTATAAGCACATGCTTCATTTGCGAAATCTGGTCGGTGGAATTGATGGAAACGGACCGAGTGGCTCAGGTGAGCTGTCCCAGAGATCAGTACACATGTCAGATTGTCAATGTTGATTTCAACATGGGTAATTTAACCCGCAAGAAAAAGTACATACTAAATACAGAGGCGACTACTGGCGGCATCTATAATGTCTTTCTTAATAATAAATGCTCTGACTGTGGCGCTATCTTCTGTAAATTTGCATTATGAGATCCGACCCAGTTTCATTATAGACACTTCGACCAGAGTATTTCGATCGATAGGACGTGTTCTCTCCTTTGGATTTACTGTCCCACCCACCCAATTGGTCGTAATGCGAAGCATTGCGTTTGATGCGAGGAGAGGAAGAGACCCTCCCCCCGCCCCGCGCTCTCGCGCTGCTTTCTCACCTCGGCAGACGGCGCGGCGCGCCGCCCCCTCCCCCGCCCTCCGCGTCCCGCAGCGCTCACGCCTCACCCGACGCCGCTGCTCGCCACCTGTCGCCCTCCCCCGGGCTGGCAGCTTTCACACTCACCTGGTGTCGCCCCTCCCTCCTCCCCTTATAAGGTCGCCCCCCGGCCTCCATCAGGCACTCGCCCTCCTGCCGTCTCCCAGCTCCCTCCTTCTTCATGTCTTGGCTCCTCCACCTCGGATCTCTGCTCCAGCTCAGCCTCAGGATGCCTCAAGGAAAAGGACGTGGACGGAAGGGATCCCGGGCTGCCCCCCACACCCCGGGCCCCTCTCCAGCACCCGGCCGGAGCGAGTCCCCGGCCTATGCCCCGGCGTCCCCCGCGGCGCCCTCGGGCCGCACCTCGGGCCCCGAGATGTCGACACTGCTGGAGGCACTCCAGCGCATCCAGCTTGACCATCAGCACTCCGCCGCCGAGACGCGCCAGGCGACGGCCGACCTCCACGCCCGGATCGACTCCCTGGAGACCGGGGGGCCTCGCCCGGGGATCCCCTCATCTCCCCCGAGGCCCCAGGCCGCCCCGACGCCTCGGGCGCCTACCGCCACTACAGCCCGGCCCCCGCCGCCGCCTCAGGCCTCCCTCCCCGGGGCCGCGCACCCGGAGTACGAGAGGTACCGTCACCTCTCCAGTCAAGCACCACCTGCCACCTCGCCGGCCTACCACGAGGAGGCCATCCGCCGCAGCCCCGCCTCCGCGGCCGACGCCGTCCGGGACATACTAGCATCCGCCGAGGCGCGCCACTCCGTGAGGCGCCAAGGGATCCCGGCCAACTACATCTTCCCCTCCGACCTGGTGAAACGAGGGGCCGAGAGGAAGCCGGTGAAGAGGGGGGAGGCGACAAAGGACGAGTATACCCTCGCCCTCCTCACCCTCATCGACCACCCCAACTTCCCCGCCCACTCCGCCCAGGGACTCCACCACCACCACCTAGCAGTCTGCCGGGATAACCTCGTGTACCCCTGGGCCACCGTCCGCCGGTACTCAGAGACCGTGTTTACCGCGATCGCGGACGGAACCCTCCCCCAGGGCTGGCACGACACGGTAGCGCTCAACCTCATGAGACTAGACTGTCTCGCCATGCCCGAGGACCAAGCCACCGCCACCCCTGCCCGCCTACCCGACCCTCTCCACCGAGGCGCCCACCTCCCCCGACCCCAAGCTGACGCCCGCGCCACCTACGACAGGGACGCCCACGGGACCCCCTGCCCGGCCTGGAACCGTGCCCCCGCCTCGTGCGATCGGGCCCACGTCGGGGAGGCCCACGGTGAGGCGGGGGACAGGCGCCGTCACGTCTGCGCATACTGCGCCAATGTGAGGCGCCTCCTAACCATGCATAGCGAGGCCGACTGCATCACAAAACAAACCCGTGAGCGCCAGACCCCCCCCCGCCACCTCGGCGGATTTTTGATCCGCCGGCATCCCCCCGGCCGGCCCGGGGGGCCCCCTTCGGCGCCTCACCCTCACCACTGCCGACAGCCCCGCAACTCCCACCGACAACCTCCCAGCGACCACCGATCGCAGCGCCGCCCAGTGCCAGCCGGGGATCATCACCTCGGGCATCACGCCTCGGACCACATCCCAGCCCAGCCTCAGGAGGAACCCTCTGCCGCCGATCCTCACGACACCGCCTTCAACAACACAATTACAAGTGACATTCATAGTGCTACGTGCCTGAAATCCTCGAAATCTTAATAAATCAAACATCTCATGACTTAAATGTAACAACGGAATAGTAAGAATAAATGCCACTTTATACTGTACTTGTATTGCATTGGTTGAATTGCTGCCACACGCATGCATTGTGTTGATTTCCTCTATGGCTGAGCTTGAACGCTCGAGATGGTTCACGTGTTTTCTCCTTTAGGTCTTATTTGCGATGTGCTTTTCGACTGTGATGGTGGCTTTTTAATGCTGCCCCACTTGGAGACCAGGCTGCTGGCACCATCACCGAATATCCCACACAATCTGATAGTCTGCTAATGTGTTAACCAGTCCTTGTCCTATCCTGATTAATCGTTAGCGCCAAGCTCGGTAGGGACAAGTATCAATTTTATAAGTCATTGGTTTGACTCGGCTGGGATTTGAACTCCAGACCTTCTAAATGGGAAGCCTGTATTCTACCGCTTCGGCCACCTGGTGAGGATACTATTTGATACCCATATGCGGTTATACATTTCAAAGGTATGGTAATGATTTGAAGATGATTTGAAGATGATTTGAAGACGATTTGATGACGATTTGATGACGATTTCAATGACGATTGTTATAATCAACTTACTGAATTCATCTGTGCCCTGCCACTTACGACTGGCTATGTCTTCCGACAATGTTGTGTATTTTAATCGCTAAAATAGTCAATAAAAATGCCGAACCGGGCGTTTTGGCATAATCGGTTGAGAGCAGGCCTCGCATGCGGAAGGTGGGGAGTTCAGTTCAACCAATGACTTTAAATTCGGTGCTTGTTGATTCCTAGACTGGCACTCAGCATTTATAGGATAGGGCACGGTGGCAGGATAATGTGACTGAGTAGGATATTATGGCATTATGCCAGCAGCCTGATTTTCCAGTGGGGCAGCACTATAGAGTTGCCATTAGTGTGCACTGGCACAAGTTGATACCCATCCTGATATGATTGTAGATGTTGCCAAGATGTAAAACTCCAACAACCAACCAACTTATGCCTCGGTCACAAATGCGTTACGGTGCCTGCGGCGGCCGTAAAGTCGCCGCATCGTTCAGACCGTACGGCGATCGTATGGTGGGTTACGGTCGCCGTGTGTTTTTTTGCTCACCGCAAGGGATTGCGGTTGTTTTAAGTTGAAGTTATCCTAACTTTGGAAAATCGCAATGCTGCACGTCGCAATCACGCCGCAATCACGCTGCAATCACGCCACAACATTGTATGGTCACCTTTGTTGAGAAGAATGAAAAGGTCTTAACATGAATATCAATATGGTACACAATTCATGTTTGTGTGATCAATATTACGAAAGTTATGATGTTTTTATATTTGAAAGATGTGTAAAATGGTAAACACAAACCGCAAGGTGCCTTGCGATGACCGTACAATTTGTGAATAGATAAACTGCAGACTGAAACACCGGAACATTTGCATAAACCCCAAGACACACCGGAAGGTCCATACATTGGCAAGGTCATGCTACTCCTGTTGATGTTCCGCTATAGAAAAACAGAAGGCAGTGCATTCTCAGAATCACCAATTATACAGCTGTCGTTATAGGGTATGTTCTAATGGTAACCATGGAGATGTGACGGCTTACGTTAAGTGAACCATCTCCGCCACGGTCCAGGAGGAAGTCAATATGGCCAGTGGACGATGTCATCGCGTCGTGATAGACTAGTTCGTAATTCCGACTACGCATGTGCTGGAAACGGCGTCGAGAGCAAAACAAATGCTCGCGGACATTGAATTTGGTAGTACGTGCAGTGCAAAACGTCCATTTTATTCTAAATTAATAGAAAGACAGAACGATTTGTCATAAACATGGATGCACAGATGCAATATACTAATATAATAAATATATTTAAGACACAACTATCCATAATTTCCCACAAAACAATCAAGTCACTTTACAGGCTGATGTTTTAGAACCATTTTTAATTCTTACTCTAAATAATAAAATGTCAAATGTGTGAAGAGAAACTTGTTTCAAAGAAATATATAACCAATGTCTGATTAACCTTACCTTTTTCCTAACTACAGATTTAACCACAGTATATAAATAAAAACATGAATAAAATAAGTAAAACTGACTATAGTTCTAACACTAGTCTGAGTGACCAGATTTGTTCAAATCTAAATGCAGATGGTATAAAATGTGCCGAGTCCCGTATATATCCCAATAGAAGCATGCTACCCAATAGAAGCACACGCCCCATTTCCAGATTGAAAGCACGCACACATTTACAATCATATTCTGACTGAATGCACATAAAATAAGACAATCCCACTTCATTTCAGAGGCACGACAAAAACAAATGAAAATGTATGATCATATTCAGACTGAATGTTAATGCACATAAAATAAGACAACCCCACTGTATTTCTAAGGCATGACAACAAAATATCCATGAAATTCTTTAACTTTGAATAGATGCAGATACATGTGTTTGCACTCGTGCAGTGCGCTTCTATTGGGACATATATCGTTGATTGATGTAAATGCAATGCTAGATAAAAGACTAACATCTTAATTTATTATATATATTTGTTTAGTTGGTATTCTACATATTAAACAAGAGCTGAGATGCGCTGACACTAGGATCATTTCATAGCAGCACCCACTCTATTGGCATGTGTCATGTGCTTTGCACAGGCTTATTTATCTGCCGCGTATCCAACAATGCACCTTATGGCTTGAATTACAAACTAGTCTATTTTAATGGTGCTTGTTGACAAGTGTATCGTCTGAGTGGGTATACATTTCCAAACTGTGTTATGTACCAGTAACATTACAGTACTAACATATATGTACTATATATACTATATATATATACTATATATATACTATATATACTAAATATACTATATATATACTATATATATAATATATATATACTATATATATTCTATATAAATATACTATATATACTATATATATATACTATATAGATATACTATATATACTATATATGAGTCAACCTCACGAAAATGGGCCAATTGGTGGTTTATTTAAGATGTCGGCGTCACAATTCTTAAAGTGTAGTGCATATCTTTGTTTTTTTATTAAATTATCCTAGAAACAAATAAGGTTGGTGTATTTTCTCTACCTTTACATTCAGGTTAAATTTAAGGACTTTGCAACACCTCTGTCAGTGCTAAACTATAAGTATGCCGATCGACGCCGACATCCAATATTCAAAGCCGACAACTTTAACAGATGTCACCGTCGCAATTCTTAAAGTGTTGTGCATTCCTTTGTTTTTTTATTAAATTATCCTAGAAACAAATAAGGTTGGTGTATTTTCTCTCCCTTTACATTCAGGATAAATTTAAGGACTTTGCAACACCTCTGTCAATGCTAAGCTATAAGTACGCCGATCGACACAGACATCCAATGATCGATGCCAACAACTTCCCCCAATTGGCCTCTTTTCATGATCCTGACTCATATATATACTATATATACTATATATATATTATATATACTACTAACACAATTACCATATGAAGAGTTCAGGTTCAAAGGCCCGTAAACGTCAATTCAAAAATGTTATTAAAATACAAGATTGTTACCGGAAGGTACTTTTAATTCTCACTAATTGAACTTTTTCTGCTGATTAAATGATTTTGGAGGTTTGATTCCAATGTTTATCTAAATATTTGTTATTTGCATTTACTGGGTTTTGTGCCTGAACTCGTCATATGTGTAATGTTGCACATAGTTGTGCTATATTCAACTATAAATATGTATTGGCTTTCAGACCCATCTGATGCTCAAACACATTTAATTCAACTGCATACATTTGATGGCCTCATGTCCATAATGTTACAATGCAACTATCATACATGACCCATTTACCTAATGGACGAAAGGAAGTGATCCTAGCCTTGTTGAGGGTGGCAGTGCTATTCCGCGATATATACTTCAGGAAGAACCATATCTTCAACATTTATCTAGAATTTTACCTGGACGCAATTATTCGTAATTATGAGCTTTTAACTTCAAACGTGTCTCGCAAAACATACTTGATCATCTTCTTGTGCACACGGTGTCAGAGCAACAGAATACAACAGAATAATATGTGAACATTTCTTGCCATGTTTATAGCCTTTGTTGCTGACAAAGCATTATTCAATCACCACTAACTAATTAACGACTTGTGCTATTTTGATTCAACATACCTAAATTAGATACTGATGCACTTACTAAATATTTGTCACCATCTAGAAGGTAATACACTTACTACACATTTATCACGACATAAAAGGTACTACCAAAGACCCTATAATACTAAGCCGGCTCACTGAGCCTGTACTGCATAATCAAAATGATCAAACCCATCACTTGGTGCGCTGGCTGTTCTCTTGGTCAAACAGTTGCTATAGTATATGTATAAATGTGTATATGAATATGAAAGATGTGTGATGATGGTGATGATGATGATGCTGATGATGATGTGTATTTGTTCATAGCAATTTCATATTGATGTGTATTCATACTTACCTATATCATGCATAATATAATTGTATGTGTTTACATGTGAAACACCAACCAGCAGCAGGGCTGATCAAACCCACCACAAGGTGGCACTGCAGAATTTACATTACCATGGGAGAGAAAGGGAGTGAGCCATCTTAGTATAATAGGGTCTTTGGTACTACTGATGCAATTTAATAGAACATGTTACTGCAGAAGCCTATTGTGTCAGAGTTTGTATCCCCATTTTTGCATGAACCGCAATGACTGGTGCTGTACATTATACAGCAGGAGCCACTCCCTTAATTCTACAGGATCGGTGCTGTGACTAATACAGCACTGACCAAACTTAGATTATTTAGAATGTCAATTCCAAAAGTAAGATGGCCGGAAGACCAGAGCTCTGGTCCTGACAAATATCATATTCAGATTATAAGTGAAAAGATGCCAAATTAATTGTGACATGGTTGCCAAACAATTAATCCCATAGTCTTCATCTGTAACAGGTTCTATTAAATTGTCTTAGTCCCCCCTCCTATATATCGCTAAATGCTTAACAGCCGCACCAGTATCAAAGTTGGGTATGTAGGTTCAAATCTAGATAAAGGTTTTTACTTTGGACAATTTGATGCTTTCATCGGACTATGCACCTTTAATACCGTTTCTAGAAGCAGGGTTGTGTGACCAACAAAGATGTACTATATAATTTATTATGTGGATCTAAATAACGGCAGCCCTTTAATGTTTCTCTCTCACTACGTTAACCTCCATCTTATTCAATCCGGAGTGGGCATTCTCTCCTCCCCACCTCCTCTACACCGCAAGCAAAGTGTAACTCTGCTCACTTTCAAAACTTTCAGCTAGGCTTTGGGAAGTCTCTGTCTGGGTTGCATACATGGTTGCGTGTTTGAGGTGCATGTCAATTTGTGCAGTTTGCCAGCGCATGCAACTTGGTCATGTGTCGAGTCGTTGATCCTTCATGATGCATCTCGTTTTACATTCCACTGCTGGGGTAACTCAGTAATTGTTGTCAATATCTATTTCAATTCCATTTATTCTGGGATAAATTATTGCCGTCACCATCTTCTCCCTCCCTCAGTTTATTAAAAAAGATTCTTTTTTTTTGTCTTGAAGAGTTATACTGCCTATCATGGATAAGTCTGAATAGACTTGTTTTCACCATGAGACAGTTTGTTGATAGAAAGCCCGAGTCTACACTTTTACCGACCCAAGGGATTTTTAACCTCCCACACCACATAGACATGGTATGAGAGCAACTGGCCTTTGATGACGCTGTATGTTATACACAGTGGTGGAAATCCAAATTGGCAGAGGTGGGGGCCCAGGGAATCGAACCACTGACCTTCAGATTAGGAGTCCGACCTAGAAAAAAGTCAAACATTCTAACCACTCGGCCACAGAGAACTACTTACCTGCCCCCTTCAGATGCCTAATTGTGTTCCTTCTTGAGATTCCCTATTATTGTTTGTGATATGTGCTAACCACCTTCTCTTCTCTTTATTTAGGTAAGTGCCCTTCGCTGAAGATATGCCGTCTACTTGTTGGGGGTGAGCTGCATTTATATGTCTACCAATGGAGCGATATTAATCACTGATTTTTACTCAACCATTTCTGTGTATGCGCTTGCTTGTCATAAACCTGCTGGTTCATGTACTACCCCTGTCACACTATGACGTAACGAGCCAACGTGAGCCTAACATGGTAATTTTTCGTCATTACGTTGACATATGTTGGGTTACCTCATGATGATGTCAGAATGACGTCGATTTATGTCACATTACATCGTGGTACGTCGAGTTAGGTCAAGGTTTTGGACATGTTCAAAACTTTCGACGTAGCTTGAACGTAAGTATTTAAGTTCGCCGTACGTTCTGTTCAAGTTCAATGAACGTCAATGACGTTAAACGGATGTTATTAAAACGTTAGTCACTACATTCAACTACGTTGCACTACATTGACCCACATTAAACCCGGTGGAAACGTCCATGCGGGGTAATGGGAACGTCAGGAGAACGTCAGGAGAACGTCAGGAGAACGTCAGGAGAACGTCAGGAGAACGTCAGGAGAACGTCAGGAGAACGTCAGGAGAACGTCAGGAGAACGTCAGGAGAACGTCAGGAGAGCGTCAGGAGAACGTCAGGAGAACGTCAGGAGAACGTCAGGAGAACGTGCATTCAATGTACGTTCAATGTCTCATGACGTATATAACATCACGTAACGTTCTTCTGGCGAGGGAATAACGATCATAACGTTCGGTGAACGTCATTACGTTGTCCTCTCTCGTTGAATGACGATATCACTACGCTTTACCGCCGTTACTCTCTCGTCCACTACGCTGCACCCACGTTCAACTTGTGCCCAAATTTGCATACAACGCCGAGAAGTTCAACGTTCTTCACGTTCTCCCGACGCCGACATCGTTACGTCGTAGTGTGACAGCCCCATAAGGTTTGGTAGTTAGTGCCGATTGCTTAATGCCAAGGTCATAATCATGGCGCCAAATCTTCAAAAATTATACTGTCATATTATTGTGGCCATTGAATTTACACAGAATATACAAGCACGAAATGTGCCGTCCGGTTCCTTTAACGATGTAATGCTATCTGGAGCGTAGATAAAAGATTCACCCCATACTACAGTAGAGAGGTGAAAACGAACCCTATATAAAAGCTGGTAAAAAATGGGTACATGAAAGGAGACCCAATCAAAGAAGCGAAATATGTTCTTCACCTACCTGGATATATTTACCCTTACCTTTTGAGTTGTTTAGTCAATTATATCCATAGATGTATGAAGTTTAAAATCTGGATGGACATATACACAAGTCAGCCATTTTGATTGAGTCCAGTCTCGGTAATTTTCATTGGCTGAGGTAGTCAGGTTGTAGAAACACTTCATTCAAACATGGAGGATTTATTTCATGAACTCTATTACTTCAAAGTGATTTTGTGTAAACATTTGTCCACAACTGGTTCATCAAATGCTGTGGTATCTGTTGTCCTGTCTTTGGGAAAGTGCATATAAAAGACCCCTTGCTGCTTATCGGAAAGAGTAGCCTATGTGGCGGCAGCAGGTTTCCTTTAAAGAAATGTGTCAGAATGACAAAATCTGTGATGTCCAATAGCAGATGATAAAAATCCATGTGCTCTAGAGGCGTTGTTAAATATAACAAACTTTTTTCAACCTTTTCGTCAGAATGCCCGTACTCGCCAGCAATCTGGTCTCGAAACCTGTTCACCTATGAACCAGAACACTGCTTAGTCCACGCATTGGTAGTCTATAGTCTTTTGGTTTGTTGTTGATTTACGTCCTAACAACATCTAAACATCTAAGGTCATTAAGGATGGGTACCAACTTGTGACAGTGCACACTCATGGCAACTTTATAGTGCTGGACCACTGGGAGACCAGGCTGCCAGCACCATGACCTGATATCCCAATCAGGAACATTATCCCGGCACTGAACCAACCAGTCCTTGTTCTATCCTAATAATGCCGAGTGCCTGGCTAGGAAGCAACAAGTATCAATTTTTAAGACATTGCTTTCACTCGACCAGGGTTCAAACCCACAAACCCATGGGTTCAGATCTCCCGATCTCCGAAAACAGGAGACGGACGCTCAACTCATTCGGTCATCCCGTCTGGTCCTCCATAGTCTGTGAGGCAGAGGCTCAGAGACCAGCGCAAATCCGGCAGGTGTGCCCCTCGCTCCCTCCCCCCTCCCCCCACCCCCCTCCCCCCCTCCCCCCACCTGGCCTCCCCCCCCCCCTCCAACCCCTCACTACACACACACACTGCCGATCATCGACTCATCCAGCTGGAGTCTAAGGAGCCGACTCAGAATGAGGCCATTGACAGCCTTGGGTCTATCCTGCAAAAGGGATTCAATTAGCTGATTATAATGAATTAAATTGTGTTGCTTAATTTTCTCATTAATTCCACACATTCGTGATAGCGCTGTTAATATTCACGTTTAATATGGATCGTTAATGCTGATTTAAAGGGCCCTGGAAGGATGGACTTTGCAGCTGCAAGTTCCTCTTGGCACAGCTGAGCTCTGTTTACACACGCCATATCCTCTAGAGGTAGTAAGTTTATAATTAGCGGCAAGAATAATTCTACACCAAGTGAACCTGCCTTAACCGTTTGGGGGAGTGGTTAGAGTGTCTGACTTTTTTCTAGGTCTGACTCCTAATCTGAAAGTCAGTGGTTTGATTCCAAGTGCCCCCCACCACTGCCAATTTGGATTTTCAGAGGTTAAAAATCCCTTGGGTCGGTAAAAGCGTAGGCTAGGGATTTCCATTGACAAACTGTCTAATGGTGAAAACAAATCTATTCAGACTTATCCATGATAGGTAGTATAAATCTTCAAGAAAAAAACCGGATGCACTAGTAGAATCGGTAGAGCATGGGCTACCCTTTAACATTTTTTAAATATATTTATTTAACGACGCCTCTAGAGCACATTGATTTTTATCATTGGCTAATGGACATCAAATATATAGACATTCTGACATATTACTTTGGAGGAAACCTACTACCGCTATATAGGCTACTCTTTCCAATAAGCAGGAAGGGATCTTTTAGATGCACTTTCCCACAGACAGGAGAGCACATACAACAGCCTTTGATGAACCAGTTCTTGATCACTGGTTCATAGGCTCCTCGTGCAGAAGGTTGGGAATCCGATTCCCAGCCGAGTCAAACTAATGAGTTATAAACTGATACTTGTCACTACCTAGTCTAGCGCTCTGCATTAATAGCATAGGACAAGGACTGGTTGGTTAAGTATCAGGATAACGTGACTGTGTGGGATATCAGGTCATGCGGCTGGCAAGTTAATTTTCGCACTATATAATAGTCATCATGGGTATGCACTGTCATAACTCAGGCCAAACAATGATATGACCCTAGATGTTGCTAGGACATAAAGCGACAACAGTAACACACACAAAACTGCCTTTGGTGCCTACATTGCGCGTGTGTAGCGAAATGGGTGGGCTCGATGGTAAGCTCTGCTAACCCAATATCTTAACCTATTACGAGAAGTCCCCAACGGCACGCCCGCCGAACAGTATAATGTATCCATATTTAATGCCGGCAGGCAAAAACATGTGACCCCATCAACAGCGTGACAGCTCCCCACATTGCGCCATCCGGTCCCCATCACTCTCTACAAGGCACTGGCTTCAGTTACTGCTGCCTAGTGTGCTCTGACTCGCGGGTGCGCGCACATACATATAACTATATACTATATATCATCATCATCATCATGCTGTCGGTCGCGATGCGACAAAGACTGCTTTAATTACTTGACTGCCACTCTCCATTTAGCTCTCTGCTGTGAGAGTTGCATCCATGAGTTGGTCTTAATGTCTCTCAGCTTCAGGTTTCTCTTGATGGTATCCTTGAACCGGAGATGAGAGCGCCCTCTCTTTCTGTAACCAGAAGACAGTTGAGAATAGAGGATCTGCTTTGGTAGCCTACATTTCATGAAAGCTGCCTGCAAAAGTGTTGAAGTCCTGCTGGCTTTTGCAAGTTACCAGCGGCACTCTCTCTGGGAGCAAATAGAGCTTTCACACCGGCAAGAATATGTCAAGACAGGCGCAAAACTATTTGTCCCTGAAGTGGCTGGTGGGGAGATGTTGGGAGTTCCATACACCAACCGCCCTTAATGCTGCCACAGTGACATGGTTTTCTGTTTATTGTTTGCTCCCTTAGCCTTCAGTTCTGTCAAGAACCTGTACCACAAGGCAGTGGTTTACAACTCTGCAAGGCAGGGGCGTCAAACTCCCTGAGGTATTGCTATACCTGCAATACCTGCATACCCCATCTATATATAGATATATATATATAGTTATATGCTCTATAATCTATTATGGGAATATAATTATAAACCGGGACACTAACTCTCTTCAGTTTGCCCTATTATCATATACCATTTATCTGAGCTCTACTGTATGGTGCATGTAGTTCCAGATTCGGCCACAAAGGATCCACTAGTCATAGGCTTTCACACTTGATATGCCAGCTGTGCCTGGTTGTTATGTTTTCGCCACCATACCCACTGTGATGGTCAATTTATACGAGTTCAGTCGCAAAACCCCATAAAAGCCGTCCTATAAAGTGAATCAAAGTCAAATAAGTTTTACTTTAAGCTAATTTCAGTTATCAGTAATTCTCTTCCCTTGTGATGAAATCTTTATGGAGCAATGACCACAACATTAGGAATGTAAAAATTGAAACTCATGTCCTGGTTTACCCTTCACTCGGTTCTCCTACCAGACGCAATGGCCAAATGAGTTGATCATCCGTCTCCCATTTTGGTAGATCGTGGGATTCTAACCCACATGTTTGAACCCTGGTCAGCTCAAACCAATGACTTACAAATGTTAACTTGTCACTTCCTAGTCAGGCGCTCGGCATTATTAGGATAGGGCAAGGACTGGTTGGCTCAGTTCAGGATAATGTGACTGAGGTGGGATATTACATCATTGGTGCACTATAAAGTCACCATTGAGTGCCCAATTTCACAAGCTGGTACCCATCCTGATATGACCTTAGATGTTGCCAGGACGTAAATCTCCATAAAAAAACCAACCACCTCACTTCTACCAAACCACACGCTGTTCGCTCTCATTCCGTCATATTTCGGCACCTGGCTCCCTACTAGGCTGCAACAGTGCATCTGCCACCTGCCACAGTGCATCTTCCACCTGCCACCGGCCACTTTTGTACCCGCGGTTCCCTCAGCGCAAGCTGCAGGTGCTGCAAATATCTGTAAAGCAATAACAGTGTGTAGGGCTCCCCCACCTCCAGCACCATCATTGTCATCGAGCCTTCCCCCAGGTATCCGCCAAATGGCTTACTGCCACTGCGCACCCGTTTCATGTAAATACAGTTAAACCTCTCTGTACCCACCCCTCCACAGATCGACCACTTCCCTATATCGATCGCTTTATTTCAGTCCCAACAATATCATTGTAACCATATTCTAACACCTCCGTAAATCGGTCCCAAGGTCGGTAGATTTAGAGAGTATATATGTATATACACTAAAACCTCTCTAACCGACCACCTGCACAGGTCGACCACTTCCATATATAGATAACAGATTCACCCGATATTTCTAGTACACGGGTGAATGACAACATAGTCTAAATACGGGCGAAAATAGCGTCAATATGAAACAAGTAGAATGCTTGGCACCAGTGTCAAATGGTTACTTATATCAGCGCAGAGTTGGTGAAATGGGAGAGAATGCAAAAGACAAGATGGCGGCCAGAGAACGCTGTCGATTTCACTTTTAAATTACATTAAAGTATATGTTTTATTATATTTTCCAACTGAAAAGTAGCGGGTCAACATGAAGACATATAGAAAGAATAAATGTTGCTTCTTAGATTGTGAAATTAGGCTCTCATAAAGACTCAATTAATTAGCCCGATTTTTCGACCGTTTTTATATAAGGCTGGTCTTCACCCCTGTACTGGAAGGACGGGGTGAATCTTTTCTCTATCCCCTATATTGATTGTTTTATTTGGGTACCAAATTATCGCCCAAATAATACCATTGTCAGATTCTAACGAAATGACAAACTCCCTACACCGAACACCTCCCTAAATAGACCATTTAAAGTCAGTCCCCTGGTTGGTTGTTTTAGAGAAGGTTTACTGTACACAGCAAAACCTCTCTAAATCAACCGACATTGGGGTCGACTGCATAACATCTCTAAATCAACCGACCATGCGAACGACTTCAAATGACCTGTTTAGGGAGGTGGTCGGTATAGGGCATTTTTTTATCGTTACAATCGTATTGTATGGGAGATCGTTTAGGACCCAAATAAAGCGATCGATATATGGGGATTACTCGATCTGTGGAGGTGGTCGGTTAGAGAGGTTCTACTGGATATATAAATTTATATACAGTAAAACCTCTCTTAATCGACCGACCATGGGACCAACTTTAAATTGTCAATTTTGGTCGGCTTAGGGAGTTTGTATAAAGGTATTATATGGGCGATTGTTTGGACCCCAAATAAAGCGAGCCATATAGCGGAGTAGTCGATCTGTGGAGGTGGTCTGTAATGGCCCTGTCACACTACGTCGTAATGACGTCAACGTAGGGAGAACGTGAAAAACGTTGAACTTCTTGGCATAGTATGCAAATTTGGGCACAAGTTGAACGTGGATCCAGCGTAGTGGATGAGAGAGTAACGGCGGTAAAGCGTAGTGATGGCGTCATTCAACGAGAGAGGACAACGTAATTGCGCTCAGGGAACATTATGTACGTTATTCCATTGGCAGAACTATGTTGCTTTATGTTACTTTCTGGTACTTACATCATGAAAAGCTGGCAAAACGGTAAACGTACGTTGGACGTCCGTTAGGCATCCGTTATCCCGGCGTTTTCACTACGCGGACTGCACATTCCCACTGGCTTTAATGTGGGTCAATGTAGTGCAATGTAGTTGAACGTAGTGACCAACGTTTAATAACATCTGTTTAACGTCATTGACGTTCGCCAAACGTGTACAGAATGTACAGCGAACGTAAACCCTTACGTTCGAGGTACGTCGAAAGTTTTGAACATGTCCTAAACCTCGACGTAACTCGACATAACATGACGTAACGTGACGTAGCTCGACGTCAGTCTAACATCATTCTGACATCATCATAACGTAACCCAACGTATGTCAACATAATGACGAAAAATGACCACGTTAGGCTCACGTTCGCTCATTACGTCATAGTGTGACAGGGGTATAAGGGAGACTTCACTGTGAATATATATATATATATATATATTTAACCATCGGGCTATTCCACCCCTGCTTAAGGTGAGCCTACGTGTTAATATAAATAATTGTTTCCATGTGAATGTCTTGTACCTCCCGCCGCCGGTTGTCTGTCATCCTGCCGGCCTGACCCTTGACTAGCAATGTCCGAGGTGGAGAGTTTGACTCCTGACAGACCATGGGCAGAAGGCCCTTAATTAAATAAGATTATAGAGCAATCCAAATAGCAATCTCAAGTTGACCATAGCGGTTAATAATATAAGTCTGGAGAACAGAAAAGAATGCAAGGAACGTTCATGTCACTTCTTAGGAGCTCACCCTTTTATTCTTACCTCTGACTATCCGAATGAATTGATCAATATAACCTATGTTCTTAGTTAAATATAGTTCAACAGTGGAATGTATGTTATAAGTCAAATCCCCTCCCATATAATTAAGTTAAATAAGTTTGGAATTTCGACAATAAAATCCTAAATATTCGGCTGAAACATCGGAGCGTGCAAAAACACGTCCGATGGGTCTGGGTCTGGGTCCGAACGCCCGACCTTCTATCATTGCTAGGATAGTCACAATCAACGTATCCAAGCAACGCTTTACAGCAGGGAACCCGGCAGTTGCGAGCCCGCGCAAAATGCGAGCCCGCGCAAAATGCGAACCCGCAAATAATCGGTCGAGTAGTCTCGCCCACTTCATATATATATGTATGTATGCACACATAGACAAGGCGCATGCGCATGCGCAGCCTGCCCCTCGGACAGGGCTTCCCGCCAACCACCACCCCCACCAGAGACTATTCATAAACGCAGACTATGACCGACAAATTACCCAGCAGTCAAGAGCGCCCGCCTGCCTCCTGAGGCGGTTCAGTAACACATCACCGAACAGAGCCAGCAAACTCATCATGATGTGACAGAAAGAAAATGTTGTTTGATTTAACGATGCCTCTAGAGCACATTGATTTCTCTCATTGGATGTTGGACTTCAAACATATGGTCATTCTGACATATTTCTTTGGAGGGAACGCATTGCCACCAAATAGGTTACTCCTTCCGATAAGCAGCAAGGGGTCTTTTATATGCACTTTCCCACAGACAGGACAGCACATATCATCGCCTTTGATGAACCAGTTGTGGACCACTGGTTAAAATGGAAAATAACCCAAACTGCAAATGTGTCCACTGAGCAGGATCGATCGCATGACCCACACCTTCACAGGCAGACACTGTACCGCCTGAGCTACGTCCCCCTCCTCCTGATGTGACAAGCGAGGTTATAGAACAACACCACCAGACCACGTGATCTCTACGAGGCGCTCTTTCACTAACTAACAATCGGGGCGCGGTTGGAAACTCGAACGGACACCGACACACACAACTAAAGCCCTGTTTACAGGGGCGATTTAAAATGCCACATATAAAACGCCTTGCCTAGATCGACTCACATTTGCCGTGTAGACGCGGTTCTGAGGCGTTTTAGGGCTGACTCGCTTCATATGAAACGCCTCATCTATACCACCTCGGGAGGTGGTTTATTTGAAGCGATTCAGCTTGTTCCCGGGCGGCGATAGTATAAAATAGTAGTGCGTGCCGGGAACAGGTAAGCAGTAACTAATCGCTGGTGCCCGGCAGTGTTAGGGCCCGATTACGCAGAAATCTAGTGAATGCGATCATATTTAATAGAATTACAGACTCAAATAATGAAATTTAATTAAATTAACCTTAAATTCCAAGCGATATTAACGTAGCAGCTACATCGGAGTCGAATCGATGTGTGTAAACTAAACAAATAGCAGTGCTTGCCGGCTACAGGCGCCTGCTTGTTCCAGGTGCCGACACACTTTCAAACTCTGCCGTGTAAACACGCTTCTAAAACGCTTCATATGAATCGCTTTGTCTACATTGTTTCACAATTCCCCGTGTAAACACGGCTTAAGACTAATCGGGTTTCTACTAACCTGGTCAAATATGTGTTTGCTTTCCGGTGGAGGGGTTGCAGCTGGTTTGCCGTTGGTGAAGCAGGCCCTTGTTCACACACACTGGCACCTTGTGACACCCAGTAACTACTTTATTACGTCAGTCGCTCTTCCCCTGCCACATCAGCGATTTGCTGACTGCAGATTTCCTCAATTGACGTCCACGGAGTAATATAGTCCGGTTTCCTGGCGTCCCCCTATCACTCTTCCTCTGACCCTCTGATAATGTCTCACCGCCCCCACACACCCCCTCACTGCCCCCACACACCCCCACACACACCCCACACACCCCACACACCCCTACCGACCTTCCCCCACAAACCCCCTCACTGCCCCCACAACCCCACCCACCCACACACCCATACTGCTCTGCCCCCACACCCCCCTCACTGCCTCCACACACCCCTACCAACCTGCCCCCTCATCCCCCCTCACTGCCCCCACACCCCTACCGGCCTAGCCCCCACAGCCCCCCACGCTACCCCCACACACCCCTGCCGCCCTGCCCCCACATCCCCCCTCAATGTCCCACACACCCCTACCGCCCTGCGCCACAGCCCCCTGCACTGCCCCCACACACCCCTACCAACCTGCCTCCTCACTGCCCCCCACACCCCTGCCGCCCTACCCCCACATCCCCCCTCAATGCCCCACACACCCCTACTGCCCTTTCCCCTCACTGCCCCCATACCCCTACGGCCCTGCCCCCACATCCCCCCTCACTGCCCCCACACCCCTACCACCCTTTCCCCTCACTGCCCCCACACCCCTACCGTCCTGCCCCCACATCCCCCCTCACTGCCCCCTCACCCCTACCAACCTGCCTCCTCACTGCCCCCACACCCCTACCGCCCTGCCCCTACAGCCCCCTCACTGCCTCCACACACCCCTACCAACCTGCCCCCACATCCCCCCTCACTGCTCCCTCACCCCTACCGCCCTTACCCCACACTGCCCCCCACACCCCTACCGCCCTGCCCCCACAGCCCCCCTCAATGCCCCACACAACCCTACCGCCCTGCCCCCACAGCCCCCCTCACTGACCCCACCCCACCCCACACACCCCTACTGCCCTGCTCCCCCTCACTGCCCCCACACTCCTACTGCCCTGCCCCCACAACCGCCTCACTGCCTCCACACACCCCTACCAACCTGCCCCACACCCCCCCTCACTGCCCCCTCATCCCTACCGCCCTTCCCCCTCACTGCCCCCACACCCCTACCACCCTGCCCCCACATCCCCTCTCACTGCCCCCACACACCCCTGCCGCCCTGCCCCCACATCCCACCTCACTGCCCCCACACCCGTACCGCCCTTCCCCCTCACTGCCCCCACACCCCTACCGCCGTTCCCCCTCACTTCCCCCACACCCCTACCGCCCTGCCCCCACGTCCCCTCTCACTGCCCCAACACACCCCTTCCGCCCTGCCCCCACCTCTCCCCTCACTGCCCCCACACCCCTACCGTCCTGCCCCCACATCCCCCCTCACTGCCCCCCTCACCCCTACCAACCTGCCTCCTCACTGCCCCCACACCCCTACCGCCCTGCCCCTACAGCCCCCTCACTGCCTCCACACACCCCTACCAACCTGCCCCCACATCCCCCCTCATTGCTCCCTCACCCCTACCGCCCTTCCCCCTCACTGCCCCCACACCCCTACCGCCCTGCCCCCACAGCCCCCCTCAATGCCCCACACAACCCTACAGCCCTGCCCCCACAGCCCCCCTCACTGACCCCACCCCACCCCACACACCCCTACTGCCCTGCTCCCCCTCACTGCCCCCACACTCCTACTGCCCTGCCCCCACAACCGCCTCACTGCCTCCACACACCCCTACCAACCTGCCCCACACCCCCCCTCACTGCCCCCTCATCCCTACCGCCCTTCCCCCTCACTGCCCCCACACCCCTACCACCCTGCCCCCACATCCCCTCTCACTGCCCCCCACACACCCCTGCCGCCCTGCCCCCACATCCCCCCTCACTGCCCCCACACCCCTACCGCCCTTCCCCCTCACTGCCCCCACACCCCTACCGCCGTTCCCCCTCACTTCCCCCACACACCCTACCGCCCTGCCCCCACGTCCCCTCTCACTGCCCCCACACACCCCTGCCGCCCTGCCCCCACCTCCCCCCTCACTGCCCCCACATCCCTACCGCCCTGCGCCACAGCCCCCCGCACTGCCAACACACACCCCTACCAACCTGCCTCCTCACTGCCACCACACCCCTACCGCCCTGCCCCCACAGCCGCCCGCACTGCCCCCACACCACTACTGCCCTGCCCCCAAACACCCCCTCAAGGCCCCACACACCCCCCTCACTGCCCCCACACACCCCTACCGCCCGCACCACCCCCACTCCTGCACAGCCCCCACTAACCCCCACCTCGCTCACCCACCCCCACCGCCCTCACTGCCACACACCCTCCACCGCCCCCACCGTCCCACCACCTCCACTGCCCCCACCGCCCACACCACCACCGGCTCAACACCGCCCTCACCGCCCTATCTCCCCACCTCCCCCACCACCCACACCGCCCCCACTACCCTCACCGCCCACACCACCACCGCCTTAACACCGCCTTCACCGCCCAAGCTCCCCACCTCCCCCACCGCCCCCACTACCCTCACCGCCCCACCTTCCACACAACCCTACCTCCCACACCTCCTACACCACCCCCACCGCTCCTACACCACCCCCACCGCCGTACACACCTCCCCACCATCCTCACCCCCCCCCCCACCTTGACGACCACTATCCTCAGCGTTGCCCTCAGAATGAGGCTATGGATCTCCCACTAATCACCCGATAACGTGAGGCTGGCAGCGGTCATCATCTCTGGTTGGGCGTGAGATGCCTAAAAGCGGCAAGAACTGGTTAGCTCAGTATCAGGATAAAGGTTCCCAGGATGTAAAACTCCAACAACCAACCAACTAACACCCTGCAGTTACCGTTCACTTTTCCAGTACCAGACGCGGTAGCCGAATCGGTAGAGCGCAGGTTTCCAGCGTGGAAGGTTGGGAGTTCGATTCTTCGTCGATTGAAACCAATGACTTAGAAATTGATACTAGCCTGATGCTCGACATTGCTAGGATAGGGCAAGAACTGGTTTGTGTCTGTGTCAGGATAATGCAACTGACTGGGATATTGGGTCATAGTGCCAGCAACCTGGACTCCCAGTGGGGCAGCACTATAAAGTCACCATGAGTGTGCGCAGGCACAAGTCAGTACATGTGTTTATATGACTTTAGATATTGCTAAGGCGTACAACTCAAACCAACAAACAGACAATGCGCCCCCTGGTGGGCACGCTATCTAGGCGGGTGGCCTAGACGGTTAAGGGGGTTTCATTTACTGCCAACTCTGTACTTTAAAAAAAATTGATGGTTTCTGCAATGCCAGATATTATTGGTTGTTATGGAGCCGTGCATCAAATAGCGGAATCCATGTTTTCCTTGCAGAGGTCGAGTCAAACCAATGACTTAAAAATTGATACTTGTCACTGCCTAGCCAGGTGCTCGGCATTATTAGTATAGGGCAAGGACTGGTTGGCTCAGTGTCAGGATAATGTGACTGAGTGGGATATCACGGTATGGTGCTGGCAGCCGGGTCTCCCAATGGGGCAGCACTATAAAATGACCATGATTGTGCACTGTCACAAGTCAGTACCCATCCTGATATGACCTTAGATGTTTTTAGGAGGTGAAACAACAACAAACAAACAAAAAGTTGCTCTAACCAGAATTCATGACAAGGCACACATAATAACAATAGAATCATGACTGTGCAATTTGTGGATGGAGATTTACCTGGTGTAAATGTAGGTCAACTTATATCAGGGGTATCTACCGAACTTGTGACAGCATGCACTCCTGGTGACCGCATAGTGTTGTCTCAATTAGATACCCTGCCGTCGATGCTATGATACCCTGCCCTACTCAGGTTCCGTTTAAGGCCCTGTCACATTACGGCGTATGGCGGGGGCGTATTGAAAACCTACGTAAGTCCTGCGAATGCCGGCCTATGATGACCTTTGGTGACCTATCGGGTGTTTTTTAGCGTATGTGTAACGTATGAGGAGCGTACGTGGAGCGTACGAGTAGCGTATGAGAGCGTATGAGAGCGTACTGTGACATTTTTTGACAGTTTTGATTGGCATATGGAACCTATGCGTAGCGTATGCGTAGCGTATGCATAGTGTATGCATAGCGTATGGCGGCGTATGAGTCAATATCGATGTCGAGACCTATGGCATACGCTTTGAATACGCTGTGCATACGCTGTACATACGCTGTGCATACGCTAGAAGTACGCTCCCATACGTAACTCGTAGGCTATGCGTACGCTACATACGCTAGAGATACGCCGGTGAAGCAAGTTGAGCGTATGCGTAACCTACGCCGGCGCACCCCTAGCGTACGAGGAGCGTACACCGGCGTACGAGGAGCGTACACGGCGTACGAGGAGCTTACACCGGCGTATGAGTAGCGTATGAACCATACGCTCCCATAGGTCGAGTTTTTTTGAGCATGCACAAAAAAATTTGGACGGACGGACGGGAGAAAGCGTATGGCGGCGTACAATGGCATACGCCGGCATAGGCCGGCACATGACGGCCTATGAGTAGCGTATGAGTAGCGTATGAGTAGCGTATGAGTAGCCTATACGGCGTATGCCGACGTATATGACGTAACGCCGCTACGCCGCCATACGCTCCCGCCATACGCCGTAATGTGACAGGGCCTTTACGAAGACTGAACCAAAAAGTCCTGCCCTATTCTATAAATGTGAATCTATTCTATAATAGCGGCCAGGGAATACAGATGGACTCCACTCAGAATAATATTTGCATAAAGAGTTATACACCAGCATGCATTATGTAAGTATAAAGCTACATGAGGGGATTATTATTATATTGCTAATCTCTGCAATACTTAACACCGTGGCGCCACCTGCTGGCCTCCTCGCATCCACCGGCGGTCGACAAGTGTCAGTCGCATCGGAGGATTTGTTCTTATTTTAGTGGCAAGGGCCCATAAGCCCTTTCCAGAGATTAACCTACTGGACCCACAACCCGCTCTAGTTGTACTGAGGCTATATTTATATAGGTGATGCATAAGCATTATACAAGTATAATTAATTTAAAGCTTTCACACCTTATTATATTCAAAGTAATCTACTATATTGTTCTGTTATTAAATTGCTTAATTCCTTGTATTTGTTAGGATAGGGATCAGTAATCTTCCGTACCCTTCCGTAATCTTCCTAGAGCTCAGTCTTCCCGTCTGGAAGGTCCAGCCGAGTCAAACCAATGACATAAAATTGATACATGTCGCTGCCAAGCCTGGTGCTCCGCATTAATAGGATAGGACAAGCATTGGTAGCATGGTGTCATGATAATATGACTGTGTGGGATATTGGGTCATGATGCCAGTGGCCTGGTCTCCCAATTTGGCAGCACTATACATCCACCATGAGTGTGCACTGTCACAAGTTTGTTTGTTTGTTGTTGTTTTCCATCCTAGCAACATCTAAGGTAATATCAGGACGGGTACTGACTTGTGACAGTACGCACTCATGGCGATTCTATAGTGCTGCCACACTGGGAAATCAGGCCGCCGTCACCATGACCCGATATCCTGCTCAGTCACATTATCATGACACCGAGCTAACCAGCCCTTGCCCTATCCTAATAATGCTGAGCACCAGGCTAGGAAGCGACAAGTATCAATTTTAAGTCATTGGTTTGAATCGACGGGGAGCCGAACTTGCGAACTCCCGATCTTCAGCACGCGAGGCCTGTGCTCTACCGATTCGGCCACCCTGCCTGGGCTGTCACAAGGAGACACCCATCCTGATATGACATTAGATGTTTCCAGAATGTAAAGCAACAACCCATCCTGATATGACCTTAGATGTTTCCAGAGCGTCAAACAACAACAACCACCTAGCCATCCCACAACTCAGCACCAATTTGCTATTCATCGGAATCATGGGCTCTACTCCCACAGACCGAGAAATCAGCACTCACCCCCGACTCACACCCGGCAGTCCCCGCCCCTCCGCTCCCCTCCCTGGCGCGGCCCGGCCCCGCCCCCGCCCCCGCCCCCGCCCCCGCCCGGCCACACACCGCCCTCGCCCCGTCACCTCCCACAGGGGTCTCTGGCACTGGACCACCGTCGCTTACTTACATAATTTCGTGCGTGAATGCACTTGCACGCCCTCCTCTGACTGCCAATATCCCAGGCAATATTCACGCACTTCCTCTTCTTGAGTTGTCAAATGCGGCGGAGATTGGCCCTCGCCATGTTGGGGTACATCCCGTATGCCAATATGGCGTGAGGCGCATTGTACCAAGCTGCCCGCAGAGGGCAGGGCAGGGCAAGGCAAGGCAGCCTGATGCTTGCGGTGGTTGGTGGAGGAATATTGTTTGTTTGTTGTTGTTTTACGTCCTAACAACAACTAAGGTCATATCAGGACGGGTACCAACTCGTGACAGTGCGCACTCATGCCGACTGTTTAGTGTTATAGTGCTGCCCCACTGGGAGACCAAGCAACCAGTGCTATGACCTGATATCCCGCTCAGTCATATTACCCTGACACTGTGCCAACCAATCCTTGCACTATCCGAATAATGTTGAGTGCCTGGCTAGGAAGCAACATGTATAAATGTTTACATCATTGCTTTGACTCAACCTGGGTTCGAACCCACACACCCATGGGTGTGGATCGCCTGATCTCCCAAAACAGTCGACGGACGCTCAACTCATTCGGCCATCCCATCTGTTCGGTGGAGGAATATCCCACAGCAGAGGCAGAGCCGCACCGACTACTGAGAATAATTGGGGGCCTTTTTTGTATTGTCGTTGCCAAGTCGCTGCATGTTGTATTGTTAGTGTGATGGGTGATTTTTTAAATATATATATATATATATTGTATTGACAAAGTATTTATTCTGCCCATAATGTATGAGCTCCTGCAAGGGTGCTTGTTTTCAACGCTGGATAGCTGTGATACTGATACATGCACGACACATTAAGATCAGGCTTAATAAAGACAAATATCTACGGACAGAAGCCCCTGAGCGACCGAATACTCGAACTGGTTTTGTTGTATGTTTTTTTAGTGTGTTGTTGTTGATGGACTGGTTGCAGCATGATCCCCGGGTAGGGAGAACTGTAATGACTATGTGGTTTATGTATGCCTCTTTGCGGAGCTCGATATAATGCGGTACATTATATCAAAGACGCTATAACACTAAGACGGCTCACTCCCCATCTCTCCGATGGTGAGGTCAATTTCACAGCGCCAATTTGTGTTGGGTTTGATCAGCCCGGCTGCTGGCTTGTGTTTCTCATGTAAACACATACAAGGCCTCATTCATGTTTTATTGATGTAATTGGTCACGTGACCAGTGAGACTATCGTGGGAGGTAAAGTTTTGGTCTTTCTGATACCTGAAACTAGTCCAACACATCTTTTTGATCAAATCATCTTGTAAAGTCCTCAGCTGGAATCTGTGGTTGTGTAGCCAGGCTATAATTAAATCAATACAGGCAAGAAGAGAACGGAAGAGTATAAAGAATGAAAGTAGAGAGAGAGAGACAATGCCCTCGGGTTTATTATTATATAGTGGTAGATGGACCTGGTATGGCATACCACCTGACCGTGTAGTCAAATGAGCATCAAGCATTTACAGGTCCACCAATGAACATTAAGCATTCCTGTGTCACCATGACTACCGTGTTCTGCCCACCACCACCATGTGGTGTGGCTGCTTGGCCACAACCCGCCTGAGCTGAGTGTGTGGTGATCCGTGACTAAGAGAGGGGGGAGGGGGTAGTGAGGAGAGCTCCAAGTGCCCCTTACACACTATCTCTAGTGCCTCTTTCACACTATCTGACTAACACACAATGACTATTGACCATGAGTAAAGTATCACCAGCAACTAGATAAATACATTCATGCACCTGGCATTATATACCATTTACCATTTTAGACCATTTGCATTCCCCCACCAATGCATTTTATCAGAATATTTTTAATCTGTTGTCTAAGTACTGGGAAGCAATGTGTGAAAACTTGGCTATGACTGTCCTTGGTTCATCAGTGTCTTAGTGCGACTGTAATCTTTTGGAGTGAATATTAAAATAAATCAAGTGTGCATATTTAGGATAATCAGATTTTGTATTGAATAATAGTAGGAACAAAACCCAATTTTAGCAAACAATATTAGAATGATTAATAACCTGTGATGCAATATATAATTGAGATAAGAATATTATACATGATATAGGTAAGTATTAATATACATCAATATGAAATTGCTATGAACAAATACACATCATCATCAATTTTCTTTCATATTCATATACATATAATATACCATAACATATTAATAGAAAGATAAATTGCATCAGTCCAACAACACAAGCAATATGTTTAACACTTACATGTTATTTATTTACATCGCAGAAATCATGTGAGGTATAACCGATAACTGTTTATGTTACAATAAAGGTCTAAATTGTTCAAGATGCATACTTGTCCTTACCTCAATTATTGTTACAATAAAGGTCTGAATTGTTCACGATGCATACTTGACCTTACCTAAATTATTTCTTCACAAATACATATATGAGAGATTCCAGATGAAGTTGTTACATATTGTGGTCTTATTGTTTTTACTGACGATAGAGCCAGATGATCACACCCAACACCTGGTGCGCTGGCTATTCTCTTGATTACCCAGTACAGGCTGAGTGAGCCGTCTTACTGTTATAGGGTCTTTGAATATATATATAACCAGTGTTCTTTTATTCTCACCTAATGCACACAGCTTATATAGCTTTTAGCAATAACTTATGTTTAGCTTACAAGTATGTTTGTGTAGACATGAATATATATTAATATTGATTCAGTGTGCAGAAAGAAAACAACTTCACGGGTGTGCTATAGTGTTCATATTGGTCTATACAGAAGTTGAGAAAGATGGTTACTGTTGTTCAAGTTGTCTCGTCTCATACAGAAGTTTGAGATACATCATAGTACAGCACTCCTGCACTATTATCTGAATTATTTCCTCTGTCTAGAACCGGGTGTAAAATATTCCGATAAACCGCATTGGTGGGGAATGTGAAATGTTCTATAAAGGAGTACAAATGGTCTATTAATGTAAATGATGTATAGGACCAGGTGCATGAATGTATTTATGTAGTTGCTGGTGATTCTTTACTTGTGGTCAATAGTCATTGTGTATTAGGTAGATAGTGTGAATGAGGCACTACTGTTAGTGTGTAAGGAGCTCAAGAGCTCTACTCACTACCCCCTCCCCCCCCCCAACTGTTAGTCATGGATCACCACACACAGAGCAGGCAGGTGCAGGCCAAGCAGCCACACCACATGGTGGTGGTGGGTAGATCAGAGTAGCCATGGTGACCCCAGAATGCTTACTGTTCATTGGTGGAACTAGAAATGCTTGTTGCTGATTGGAGATAATGGTCAGGTGGTATGCCATATCAGATCAATGTACCAGTATATAATAATAAACCTGAGGGTGCGAGCTCTCACTCTACTTTCACTCTTTATACTCTTCCTTTCTCTCCTTGCCTGTATTGATTTCATATAGCCTGCCTACACAAACCACAGATGGCAGCCGTATTCAAATAACGAATGTTTGATTCTTGTGTGGGAAGAACCAGACACGGTGGCCGAATCTGGAGAGCACAGCCCCCCCCCCCCTGTGTGGAAGGTCAGAGGTTCAATTCCCGGTCGAATCAAACCAATGACTTATCAAATTGATACTTGTAACTTCTTAGTCTGGCGCTTGGCATTAATAGGATAGGGCAAGGACTGGTTGGATCAGTGTGACTGAGTGGGATATCAGGTCATGGTGGCTTGGTCTCCCAGTGGGGCGATGACAACACGGCTCCACATCATGGCGCTGACAAACAGAAGCTCCAGATGGCGCCATGGGTGTCTCACTTGCCAACAAACCCGACACAATTGTCAAGTCAGGGTCACATTGAGGCGAAGAAACCTACGTCGGTGGATACGCAACCCTCGACTTCAGAACATCCTGGACTGCAGCATTCTGCACATCCAACCACTGAGACAATGCTGACATCTGCTGCAGTTGTAGGTCAAACATATTTCATAACACCTCAACGACCTCGGAACTGTCATCTACCATTCTCCTCTTTGGACTGCCGATCGCCTCAGAACTCGTCGACGGAGGAGCAACCCCAATGGGCACCGACGACGATCCGACTCTCCTTTTACTCTTGGCATTCCTCATTTTAAAGAATTTCAGAAATTCTCTGTAATGGTGCGTTAAGTCTACCAGATCAACCGCATGAGTGACAGTTTAACAGCTGTCGATTTGAAACAATGGATTCGTAGCTAAGTAATTGTGATGTTATTATGTTGGTTACACTAGTTACAGTAGATACTGCTCAACAGGGACTTTTGAAATACAAGCAGCCTACCCACCAAAACCAGCTTCAGGTGGTAACTGTGTTAGTTACTGTAGTTACATAGTTCATGGTTACACTGTGGACTAGCTTGTCGTGATGAATTATTCATGTTACGGTGTAATATGTACAATGTCACCATGACTATACACTGTCTCAAGCCGCTACCCATCCTGATATGACCTTAGATGTTGCCAGGATGTAAAACTCCAACAACCAACTAATCCTGTATGGGAGGTGGCGAATGCGGTCACCATGTCGAGGCAAACCGCGGAATTACACAATTCACACTTTGGTCGCTAGGTTACCTGCCAGCCAATAGCACTAGGATCAGAAGCGGTTCAGGGTCAGAATAACATGGCTGACTGGGATATTGCACGCCGGTGCTGGTTGCACTATATCTTATTGGGGCAGCTAGGGTAAGCCACCAGCAGCGTCGGTAGCAGCTGTTGGTTGATTGATTGGTATTTGGAGTTTTATGTCCTGGCAACATTGAAGTTCATATCAGGTTGGGGTCCAACTTGCGACATTGCACAATCATGGTCACTTTATAGTGCTACCCCTTTGGGAAATCAGGCCACTAGGACTATGACGTGATATCCGACTCAGTCAGATTGTCCTGACATTGAGCTAACCAGTCCTTGCCCTATCCTATTACGGCCAAACGCCAGGCTAGGAAGTGACAATTATCAATTTTATAAGTCATTGCTTTGACTCGACCCAGAACCAAATTCCCGATTTCCTGCACGCGAGGCCCGCGCTCTACTGATTCGGATAATGTTCCTGACTGGGGTATTGCGCGATGGTGCTGGTGGCACTATATCGTATTGGGATAACTGGTAGGTGTCAGAAGCAAATGGTTTTTTTGTTTACTATTTTAATTAAAATTCCACCCGCAGAAAAGCACAAGAAGCACATGTACATTCACTGCATCACATACACGGTGCCTTATATTAAGGCACACTGCCGAGAAATGAGACTAATTGGACGAGTCGTCAGCAATGCACCCCACACAGCCAAGTCTGTCGGCTATGAAGTTGGAATAGCTGTGAAATAACATTGGATTGCCAGCGCCAATTCAAAGCGAACGCGGTCTATTCCAAGCGTTCATAGACACCCTAACGAGTACAGCAGACGCCAGGGACTGCGAGAGGTGTCTTCATATCACGCATCCACCCGCCTCCCGCCCCCCTTGCCCCCTCCCCTCTGGCCCCCCCCCTACACACCCCTTCTCCACCACCCACACTCTCCACCCCCCATCCCGTGGCGATCAACAGCACTGGACGCGGTAGCTGAATCGGTAGAGCGCAGTCCTCCCTCATGTGGGATATTTGGAGTTGGGTTCACGATCGAGTCAAACCAATGACTTAATCAAATTGGTGATTGTTGCTTCCTAGCCTGGCACTCGGCATTAATAGGATAGGGCAAGGACTGGGTTAGCTCATGTGTCAGGATAATGTCACTGAGTGGGATATTGGGTCATGGTGGTGGTGGGCCTGATTTCTCAGTGGGGCAGCAAGCACTATACAGGCGCCATTAGTGTGTAGTGTCATAAGTCGGTATCTGTACTGGTATAACTTGAGATGTTGCCAGAGCGTCAAACAACCAACTCCAACAACCAACTCCAACAACCAACTGATGCGGGCATTCATAGACACAACCTAAAGGCTACATTCCTTACACGCGGTATGCGCCATGCGCCATGTGAATGCGAATGCGGCCAAAAATCGGAAAGCATCTAAGTCAACGGGGGGTGATTCATTACGTCCGAATGTGAATGTGAATGCGCATGCGAATGCGAATGCGAATGCGAATGCGGCAACTGAATCGGTCCATGTAGCCATCGGTGTGGCATGTGAATGCGAATGCTGCTGTGTTTGCCATAGAAGACAGTGTTAGAGAAACCTGACACGATGTGTGGGTGTAGGTGTGGGTGTGGGTGAAAGGACCCAACCAGTACACATGCCACATGCCGCATGCCACATTCCCATTTGCATTTGCATGCTGCATGCTGCATACCGCGTGTAAGGAATCCTAGCTTCACTTGTACCACAAACGCCAGGGACTGTAGGAGGTGTCTAGGTATATGACATCTCCTCCACGCCATTGGCGACCACAGTTGGGAGCGTCGGCGTGAAGTGCTGGCAGGGTAGGAGTGGGGCTAATTGACAGTGTAAATGTTGCTGTAGGCTGCAGGCTGTAGACAGGGCCACAGCTGCTGGTTGTGAGGCTGAGTCTCGCCATAATCCACTAGGACTGTGTGCATACCACCTTCCTATTGGACTCCCTTCACCGCTACTGGATGGTTGGTTAATTGCTGGAGTTTTACGTCCTGGCAACATCTAAGGGCATATCAGGATGGGGACCGGCTTGTGATAGTATGCAATCGTGGGGGCTTTATAATGATGCCCCACTGGGAAATCCGTTCGAGTCACGCCAATGGCTTATAAAATGTATACTTGTTGCTTCCTAGCCTGGCGCTCAGCATTAATAGGATAGGGCGAGGACTGGTTAGTTCAGTGTCAGGATAATGTTAATGAGTGGAATAGCCTGATTTCCCAATGGGGCAGCACTATTAAGTCGCCATGAGGGAACACTGTCACAAGTCGGTAACCGTACTGATATGACCTTGGATGTTGCCAAGACGTAAAATTCCAACAACCCCACGCTGCTATGGTATTGTTGTAATTAGTACTGCTTATTAAGCTTGTTGCTACTGCGAGGTGTTGGTGGGGGGAGGGGGGAGGAGGGGGAGTGGTGGTGGTGGCGTGGTCGGGCGGAAGGGGAGAGTGGTGGGGGGGGGGGGGCTGTATGCATTCACTTAATCATCGTTCGCTCCGTGCGGGGAGTGCCACCACACTGCCACCACACTGCCATCTGTCATTCTTCGTTTCATCCATATCTGCCACCCACCCATACCAAGTAAGGACGTGACTGAGTTAAGGCCCTGTCACACTACAATGTACGGCATCAGCGCGTGCTCAACGTTAGAAAATTTGTCAGTACATCAGCATTGATCAAACTTTTCAGCGGTGGGGGATAAAAATGGGTGTATACACAACGTACACACAACATACGTAACATATGCAGAATGTATCTCTGATGTATTGCTAGCATATGAGAGCATTCATATGCCTTGCAAAATGTTTGCAAAATGCTCACATACGCTTAAGGAATGCTGACCAACATTATATACATTACTCCATCGCTAGAAATATGGCATATACATTAAATACGCTGGAGATACGGCAGGCATATGTTCGAAGTACATTAGGAGTACATAATGCATACGTTGGCAGTATGCGGACTGTACACGGAATGTACGCGGACTGCACGTTTCCACTGGCTGAACTTGGGGGCTAACGTGCAGCAAGGTATACCAATGTATCCCTAACATAACCCTAACATACGCCGACGTATCCCAAATCGACACACACTACACGTTCAATGTACGAGCCACACGTTGAAATGCATTGGACATTTTGAGCATTGGACAACATTTTGTTGGAGCCTCGACGCACGACGACGTAAGATGACATATAGCAATGTATCTGGAATGTACCCGATGTATGCCCAACGTATACGGTACATGTGACGACATACAGCGACGTGTTGGTCGAAAATCACATATGTCAGCATGCTCTAAGGCCATACGTCGTAGTGTGACAGGTCCTTTAGGCAAAGGGGGTTGCCTCTCCCACGCCTGTGGTACTCTGAGAACCAGTGTACTCACCATACACGCCCGAGTAACCCCATAGTCCATTTAGACCGGACACCGCAGCTGTGAGGAAGGTCGGGAGTTTGAATCCAAGCCAAGTGAAGGGTTATGTATTGATCTATACATTTATAGCTACAACCGAGAAATTAAAGAAAAATATCATAAGGGCAAGAATTATGACAAAGCGTGTCTAAAATAAAGACAATAATAAGGAATACAAAATTACATAAATAAAAATACACTGATAACTCAAGCAAACTCCTAGAAAGCATAGATGCTAGGCATGGTACACCCAGGAGGTAAAGTTTAACTTAAAACCAAATCTAATGAGTAACTAACACAGATGAAGGCAGTCAGGGAAAATTGCTACAGATAACCTAACAACCAATCAATTGTAGAACTAACAGACTCACGGAGGGTAGGGTGATGTGGGAGAATGATTACAAACAGAGAAAGAATGCATTGAGTAGATTTGTACACAACTGAAAGTAACAAAACAAGGGGGAACCACCAGACTATTACTGTCTAGCAGGGAAAACAAGTAATTATACTTAACCGTTAGTGGCAGCATAAATACACCATCACACACAAAAAAGAAAGAAGAACATTAATATTCAGGGATACGACAATTGTCATGGAGGCGGTACAGCCGCCCTTTTCACCATCTAGTAGTTGTGCTCACCATAAAGAGGTAATGAGCCGAATATAAGAAGACACATTTACTATAGAGACAACCAACGCCGCTGAAACCAAACCAAATCACCAGTTGTAATAATGCCATCGTGTTGCCATGGTTACTGTGATCATCAATCTCCACCTGAGTCGCACCCACGCTGCCAGATTTACATATCCATCTAGACCTAGGAATATGGTGACGCCCCTCCTGCCCCCTCAGCCCCCCCCCCCTCCAGCCTGGTTATTTCTCCTTATTTGCAATGTGTATTATTTATTTATTTTTATTTATATATCTATTTTTCTATACTGTATTTATTCTGCCCATATTGTGTAAGCTCCCGCGAGGGTGCTTGTTTTCAATGCTGGACAGCTGTGATGAATTTTATGGTGTATGCCCGGGTTCCGGTTCCAGGTTGGTATCCGGGACATCCACCAGCATTTATTTAAGCAGTTAGTATCTATGTTAGTTTTTGAAAGTTTTTTTTGGGGTATACCTTCCTATCATATAACTAATATCTTAGCCTAGTATGTACATCTAATGAGATGGTAATAGGCTTGTGGATGAGGACGTTTTCCCAGAATTAGTTTTTTTTGTTTTGTTTGCAGTTTTCCTTTCAGTAGTGCCCTGTCCCTAGTTATTACGCAATTAAAAAGGCAGAGATAATAAGTTTGGTTGAGGGACTTCTGGCTGGACCCAATTGGCCCCTACTTCATTTAAAGTAAACAATCTGTGCGAGTGAGGCGGATAGTGGAGATGAGCGCGGTCACGTGACATTGCCCACCGATACAGTGGCATAGTTTAGAGCAGTGGAGCAGTTACCCAAGGCGCTCAGGGCCTGGATAGCAAGGAGTAGTGAATTCAACCTTAGCAGATAGCACATTGCTGGCAAATAGAAACATAATAAGGTGACTGAGTAGGATATACAATAAACACATTTGCAAGTTAGTTAATAAAGTAACCCGACACCGGGTACCCATTAGATAGATTGTTGTATCAGAATAAGTACTAGACTATGACAATCAATAAAGATGGAGAATCAGTGTTTTGCTGCATCCTAAATAATATTTGCATAACAATTTATACCTCAGGTATTACCAAAGACACTATAATACTAAGACGGCTCACTCACCCTGTACTGTGGAATCAAAATGATCAAACCCATCACTTGGTGCGCTGGCTGTTCTCTTGGTTAAACAGGTGCTATCTTAGATGTATAAATGTATATATGAATGTGAAAGATGTGTGATGATGGCAATGATGATGATGATGATGCTGATGATGATGTGTATTTGTTCATAGCAATTTCATATTGATGTGTATTCATACTTACCTATCTCATGTATAATATAATTGTATGTGTTTACATGTGAAACACCAACCAGCAGCCGGCTGATCAAACCCACCACAAGGTGGCACTGCAAAATGTATATCACCATGGGAGAGATAGGGAGTGAGTCATCTTAGTATTATAGGGTCTTTGGTATTACTGACTATTACTAGTTTTAGGGATATCTATACTGAAAGTCAAGAAGAAGTAAATAAGTGCACACCGGGGTCGTAATCGATTAATCACCCCGGATCATTACAAATTCTTTGCGCACGTCCACGCCCTACAACATCGAGTTGGATAAACAAATGCGTCTGGGGTGGACAAAATGGTTGCTTAATCCAAAACCATTTTTCCTTTTTAATAACTTATATAGCTACAGCAAAGTAGGATTTAAAGTATTTTATGATTGCATAATTTAATTATATGTCCATTTTAATCTGGATGGTCTTTTGCACTAAAAGAAAAAAAGAAAGTAATGATGCAGTGCATGATCTTACTACAGCCACATACTGGTACCAGCACAAAACTCCTGAAGTCCCCAGCCACCACCTGGGGCATTGGAGTCGGGTCATTATGCACACGGCCCATGTATTTTTAGGCTCACCTCGGGGTGTTCTATTTGAAATTCGGACGACTCGCCTGATCCGAATGGTCCGGAGCGTCATTGTCCGTGATGTTCGGGAACACGGGTAATTTGACATTCAGACACAGCCATAGCCTCGTAGTACTAAGAAGGCCTTATGCTGCCACATATCGAGAACCGGCCGCACTACATTATGCCTTGTACACTAGAGCCGCCTATAGTCACTTTCAAAATACAAAACTTGATTACGTAACTAATGATATCGATCTGCCATCTGTGGTCGAATTCCTGAACTAACTAGCCTTCCATGCCTATATAAGGCCAGGACCGGCGGCTGAGAGCTCACATTGACAAGGGCATGAGGAGGACACTGACTAGCCTAAAATGTTCACCCACCCCTACGTGATATTGTGAAGGGCTAGGGTTAAAAGCTTCTTGACCTCACTGTGATTGAACCTGTTGTTAATTGAATTGAACTTTGTGCTGATCAAAAACTTGCCTGCTGGTGCTTGAAAATTAAACCCAACTTTAAACTAATATGTTGTGTCCTTGTCTAATTATCGAATACGGCCCTTGTGAATTAGAGTATGTACCCTGCAGTATGCGAGGTGGTAGTCCCCACAGTTTGAACTAGTTCACTCTGGTCAGGACAATAGTGGCACCATCTTAGGGTGGTTGTTGCCGTTTTATGTTGCTTCAACATCTAACTTATTCTAAGGTCATATCAAGATAGGTACCAACTTGTGACAGTGCACACTCATGACAGCATTATAATGCTGCCCCACTGGTAAATCAGGCCTCCAGCACCATGACCCAATCTCCCACTGGGTCATATTATTCTGACACTGAGCTAACCAGTCCTTGGTCTATCCGATTCATGATGAGAGCGAGGCTAGGAAACACCAAGTATCAATGTTGTAAGTCATTGGTTTGACTCGACTGAGAATTGAACTCCCGATCTCCCGCACAGGAGGCCTGTTCTGTACTGATTCGGCCACCGCGTCCGGTGGTCCCGTTATGAGGTTGCAGGTGGCGTGTTGGTGCAGTGGGTCCATGGTCCCCTCCTCTGCCCAACATGTACTGATGCTGATAAAACACAAAACACAGAACAGAACCATGGGCTTCTCGTCCTCTTCCCGCGGGCTCTACGAGGGCGCCCCGCATGTACTACGGAGGGTGTCTTCCTCGTACTCCCTAGTGACTTGGGAGGTGGAGGGGGGGGGGGGGGAGGGGTGGGGATGGATGATGGAGTGATGGGGGAGGACGAGGGAGGGGAGGGAGGGGTGGAACCGAGAGGATAGGGAAGGAGGGATGGCGTGGCTAGCAAGACAGGAGGAGGGGTCGAGGAGAAGAGGGAGGGGAGGGATGGGGAGTGGGATGGAGGAGGGAGGGAGGAAGGAGGGAGGGGGAGGGATGGGGAGTGGGGATGGAGGGAGGGAGGAAGGAGGGAGGGGGGGGGGAGTGGCGATGGAGGGAGGGAGGAGGAGGGAGGGGAGGGAGGGGGAGTGGGGAGGGAGGGAGAAGGAAGGAGGGGGAGGGATGGGGAGTGGCGATCGAGGGAGGGAGGAAGGAGGGAGGGGGGCTGGGGAGTGGCGATGGAGGGAGTGAGAAGGAGGGAGGGGGAGGGATGCGGAGTGGGGATGGAGGCAGGGAGGTGGCTGGAGCAAGGGAGAGGGAGGGGGGATGGAGGGAGAAGGGAGGGAGGGAGGGGATGGAGGGATGGCGCTGGAGGGAGGGGATCGAAGGACAGAGGGCGGAGGGAGGGGAGGGAAGGAGTAGGGAGGGAGGGAAGGTGGAGGAAGGGAGGGGGGAGGAGGGATAGGCGAGCGAGCAGGGAAGGGGGGCTAGGAAGCGAGGGGGAGGGATGCAGAGGGAGGGAGGGGGAGGGGGATGGAGGTAGGGACGGGGGACAAGGGAGGGATGGGGAGAGAGGGAGGAGGCCGGATGGAAGGGGAGCGAGGGAGGGGGGACGGAGGAGGAAGGGAGGGGAGATGCAGGCTTGCCATCATTTACACATGAGGGGTACAGAGGTTGCACACTGCCACCTGAGACGAGCTGGTATTGATCACGTATATGGGTGCAAACAACCACTGACCTCACACTGGAAGTAGACGGGAGTTAAATAAGACACCACGCCGCTTCTGGGCAAAGACCCTATAATACTAAGACAGATCACTCCCTATCTCTCCCATGGTAATGTAAATTGTGCAGTGTCACCCTGTGGTGACTTTGATCAGCCCAGCTGATGGTTGGTGTTTCACATGTAAAGACATACAATTATATTATACATGATATAGGTAAGTATGAATACACATCAATATGAAATTGCTATGAACAAATACACATCATTATCAGCATCACCATCATTATTGCCATCATCACACATCTTTCACATTCATATATACATTTATACATATAATATAGCACCTGTTTAACCAATAGAACAGCCAGCGCACCAAGTGGTGGGTTTGATCATTTTGATTACGCAGTACAGGCTGAGTGAGCCATCTTAGTATTATAGGGCCTTTGTTCTGGGGCGCTGTTAGAACACTGCAGCAGCAGGAAATGGTCATTTTACTTTTTACAGTGACCAGACGGAATGACCGAATGAGTTGAGCATCCATCTCCAGTTTTGGTACATTGCGAGATTCAATAGCATGAGTTCATACCATGGTCGAGTCAAACCAATCACTTTAACATATATGCTTGGTGCTTCCTAGCCAGGCGCTCAGCATTATTAGGATATCGGACGGACTGGTTGGCTCGGTGTCAGAATAATGTGACTGAGTGGGATATTGGGCATTAATAAGATAGGGCAAAGATTGTCTAGATCAATATCAGGATAATGTGACTGAATGTGATATCCTTACTTGATCTCAGTAACAAATTAGTTTTGGTTATGACCCCTGTTATGAATGCAAGTGACAGTCGAGCAGAACATACCACGCATAACTGACAAAACAGCATCCTGGTAGCGAATCCTTTAATACTCATTAGTTTGGCAATATGTACTCTTCTAGCAATATCTGCTTGAAGAGTAGAGTACAGTCTGTCCTTCTGGTTGTCCTCCTATTGGTTGTAGTGCTCCACAGATGGATGATTGACAACACAAACACAGTTGAAGAATTACTGCTGGCCGTCGCAGTTACTCATCTTATACTCGGTACTATCAGGAGGATCCTGGCAACTGTCTGCCAGTCTCCCCCTACTAAATACCAAAACAACTCATAAGTAAGAAAGGGAAGACAACTCACGCAACATTGACAGTGATAAGGTTGAGCTTTATTGCTACAACTCTTGTTCACCTACTAGTGACCTGCCACCCTGACTCACTTACAACCTGCCACACAGACCCACATAGCTTCTGCTTGTTCAGTCGAAATCAGTGCCTCCAGTCCATTGAACCTAAGTCCTATGGGTTTTACACACAGCTCAGTGGTGAAGTGCTTCTTTTGGTATCTCTAGAATGAGTGTGTCTGCATAGCAAGTGCAAGGAGTACAAGGGTGACTGGGCCAATCAGACACCTATGCAGCCTGGGAGGGGCGGCGCCCAAGAGGGGCACCTGTCACTCAACCCCAGTGCAGGTGGTGTCCCTAATATATGCAGAATGGCTGAGTGTGCTTACCCAGCGGTCCTGTGGTAACAAGTAGTCGTCATACAGTTACAATAAACATTAATATATGCTCCTCCTCCATTTGCACTCTTCCTGGTGCATGGAGGGGACATTTCTATAATTAATAACCGTATCATAATAGCCAGACATCATACCGCAATCCAGGTCACTGCGCCGCATAACATTTCCACACAGTTATTTATATGTCACACTGCGAGTGGGCACACATTGCATCGCTATTACATAACAATGGTCCCCAACTCCGTCACCTGAGATATTGATATGATGCCAAGCTTGTCTATCACGACTGACAGACCGTATATTTTCAGACAGAGGTGGCCGGCACATCGCAAACATTAGGTGGGAGAGACAGCCCTCAGCCCCCAGCCCCCACTGCACCTGCGTACCATGACCCGTGTGCTTGCTGGGGATATCCTTCTCAGTTGGTGTTAATCCTCTGCCTGCTGTGTTCCTGTCGTTCCCATAACCCTTCCTTTTACTATGCCTTAGGATCGGAGAATTTCATAAGAGGGTTTACCCCCCTAATATGCATTAAGTGCTGCTGGGTTCTGGAATGCGCACCGCCAATGTCTTCACCTACCCTCATCGCAGAGGCACTCGGGTTTCTTACCCGATAGTGGACCGTTCATGATGAATGTGTTAAATGTATGGGCTGTGGTCAGCTTCCAAGGGTCATAGGTCAGCTAGTGTCCATTATTGCGGGTGTGTCCGTTATAGCGGGTGTGTCCGTTATACTCTGTGAACCCATGTATCTTGCAGATGCTGCACATATACTACAAGCAATGCGAGAAAGACCTATTATGGACCGGATGGAAGCGATAAATTTGCGTCACGACAACAATAAGTTGTGCTTTATAGCGTCATTCATTATGGTACCAGCAGTGAATCGCTCATATAATCGCCCTTGAGTTATGTTCCAAGCTAGCGCATGCGTAGATAGCAGTATATGGCCACAATAAACTAGATCACGGTTCCGACTGCGCATGCGCTGAAAACGGCGTTGGGAGCAAAGCAAAGGCGTATGGCCATTGAGTTTGCCTATACGCGCAGTGAAAAACGTCAGTTTTATTCAAAATTAATAGAAATCCAAAACCCTAACCATATCAATTTAATATAATCTTGTTGATAAACATGTTTTCTATATGTGTTCCAAGCGGGTTGTCTCTAGGTGGTGTGGTTTTATCAATATTTTACTTTTTCTGTATGGAGATTGCTCACTGCCATTGACAATGCATTGAGTACACTGGCTATGGCTCTAACACTAGTCTCAGTGCCTAGATCTTTCTAAATCTAAATGCACATGGCATAAGATGTGCTGATTATATTGATGTAAATGCAATGCTGGATAAAAGATTATATCTTAACTTATTATATATATATTTTTAGTTGGTATTCTATGTTTCAAACAAGAGCTGAGATGATCTGAAACTAGCACATTTCATAGCTGCACCCAGTGCATTAGCGTGTGCCATGTGCTTTTGGGGGGTATGTTTTGCTCTTATGCATCCCACAATGCATCGTGCCACTGGAACCGTATTAGGTGGTTATTATCAAGTTCAACTTCCACTTGCGGAGACTCTGGTAAAGATGCATAGTCGATGAAGCATCATATTTCAAAACCAAAATAATGAATTATCCACATTTGATTTTAAAGAAGTAACTTAGACACCAATGCACTTATTAAACATTTGCTTCTGCATAGATGGCAACTGCGCCAAATTAATTGAACCTGTTTCTGCGAAAGCTTATGGTGTCAGAGTTTTGGTGTGCTTGCCGAAACTAATTTGACATGTTTGTGCTGCAAATATCTCAAAAGTTAGCCATTTAAAATTAAAGTTACTTCAAACTGAAGTAAGGTAGATTATAACAATCAAATGACTATATTAATCTCAGAAAAAGGAGATAACCTCTAAACCATCGAACTATGCAACCTTAACCATGTGTAAACTATTCTGATAAAACGCATTGGTGGGGAATGTGAACTGGTCTATAAAGGATTACACATGGTCTATAAAGGTAACTGATGTATAGGGCCAGGTGCATGAATGTATTTATGTAGTTGCTGGTGAGCCTTTACTTGTGGTTCATAGTCATTGTGTATTAAATAGATAGCGTGAGAGGGGCATTATTGTTAGTGTGGAAGGGGCTCAAGAGCTACACTCACTACCCCTCCCCCCCCAACTGTTAGTCACAGATCACCACACACACTCAGCATGATTAACCAGACGTGATGGCCGAATGGCTTGAGGATCCGACTGCTGTTCTGGTAGGTTATAAAATTCGAACTCCTGGGTTCGAATCCTAGTCAAGACAAACCATTTATATCACAACAGTTGAATTGCTGCTACCATGAAGAATTCAATATTTTTGTTAAATTCAGAGGCAGTTGATTTTTCAGGTACGGGCGTGGCACGATTACCAGTTGTTATTGTTTTATTTGGCCTTATTTATAGGATTAATGATATCAGCCATCCAAGCACAATACGAGGGCCCACGGAACATTTAGGACCTTTTGAAAGTTGATTTAATGGATAACCTGCAGAATCCAATAATTGTGTTCCTGACTGATTGATTTCTGTTGGTGTTCATCTTGGTAGAAAGTGGGATTCGAACCCGGTACCCTGAGCCCAGTAGTATAGTTGTATTCAACCCTACCTGTCAGCTGCTGCAATTGATGACTGGCAATATGTGCCTTTAGTGCCCTGTAGGGAAATGTACAACCTGTGTGGCACTAACACGTGACTGACCTCCTCTTCTAAATATAGACACAAACCAGTCAGGGTGATTCTATTCCCGTTTTCATTGATAAACTAAACTCCTTTGTTTTCTGTAATACTAATTTAACTCCTAATATGTCTGTGAATCCAATGTACAAACATTGTAATACCATCAGCTAATATTGCCATTTATCAGGGATAAACCCTAATTACTAATTAACAAATATTACATCATGACGATGCATTCATCTAATAATTTAATAAATAAAAGTAGGGGTTCGTGCGCAAATCCCCATAAGCGCCAATCCAAAAATAGAGACAATCTTTGGAATCCAAGCCTCAAAAGGTACATATATATTTTGATATATTTCTTTACAAAAAAAGGAAAGAAGAACAAAAGTGTTTAAAGACAATTATAAAACCATGCGATACATATTCACTGAATGCATGATACTTTTATTGGACTGGAATTGTACACAGTTACCACTACAGCTGATACTTCATTTATAAAATGTATAATACTTTTAGTATCAAGCAGGATTTGCATGCAGTTACTATTACAACTGAGAGTAGTTTCATTTATGTATTAAGGAATTGTACTGTACGGTCGGAAGACCAGTGCTCTGGCGCTGAAAAAAGATATTATTCGATGAATAAAATACACTTTAGTAAAAAAATAAAATGTATATCCTGATTTCCCAGTGGGGCAGCACTATAAAATCGCCATGAGTATACTGTCACAAGTCGGTACCCGTCCTGATATGACCTTAGATGTTGCTAGGACATAAAACAACAACAAACTAACAAACATGTATCAATAATTAGCATATTTCAAGCTGGTCTGAATGCTGCATAACCATTTTAAAAAAAAGCAAAATGAAATTAGTGAGAATTAAAATCACCTTCTTGCAAAAATCTAGTATTTTAATTAAGTGTTTGGATTGGGGCTTACAGGGTTTTCATTGCGCCTGAACTATTATATTTTATAGGAGTGGATGCCTGGAACTTGACGCAACTGCTTGGTGAAACCTTCCCCAAAGCCATCACTTACAATGAGAAGCAATAGGGACAACTTCCTCACCCTTTCAAGGATGTGGCTGTATATTTTCGGGCGGTCGACTCTGAGCTCTCAGATCCGTTATAGCTTTGCTATTAAATTGAATGATAGATCAGTCCCAATATGGTACCTCACAGGAATGGCTTTACCACTTTGCGCACCGATCTTTCCTAGTGGAGCATTTGTTATTTATCGCTTTAATATCCGGTGGTCAAGAACTTTCTTTTAACTTGAAATTCAATTTGAAAAACAGAAGGCGAACTGGATTAGTTGGAGATGCAGTTGGTTGGAGTGGTCCTGGTACTTACTATCTAAGGTCATATCAGGACGGGTATCGACTTGTGACAATGCACACTCATGGTGAATTTATAGTGCTGCCCCACTGGGAAATAAGGCCAGTGGCACCATGACCCGATATCCCACACAGTCACATTATCCTGACATTGATGAGCGCCTGGCTAGGAAGTGACATGTACCAATTTTAAAGTCACTGGTTTGACTCGACTGGGAACTGAACTCCCGACCTTCCGCGCTCTACCGATTATGCCATCGCGCGCCACATTTAATCTGAAAAACAGAAGTTGAACTAGTTGGCGATGCGTTGTTTTATATATCACTGTTCTTATTGGGATGTAGTTGTTATACAGTTAATATGTGATGGGTGCCATTCTCTCCAGTAGTTCCCTGACCAGATGGAATGGCCAAATGAGTTGAGCGTCCATCTCCCGTTTTAGTAGATCATGGGATTCGAACCCACCTGTTGGAGCCCTGGTTGAGTCAAACCAATGACTTACACAATTTATACATTTCGCTTTGTAGCTTGGCACTTGGCATTATTAGGATATGGCAAGAACTGGTTGGCTCAGTGTCAGAATAATGTGACGGAGTGGGATATTAGGTGCCAGTGCTAGTGGCATGATTAGATGTTGCCAGGACATAATACTCCAACAACCAACCAACTATGTTGTTGTGTGTGTAAAGACTAGGTCTCCATAATGGAGCAGTCACACTACGACGTGTATTCCGGCGTGCCGTCAACGCGCTTAAATATATTCAACGCGTCGAGAAACGTCAAACTTTTCGGCGTGTTTTGAGAAAACTCGACGTATTGGGAGCGTGTTGCTGGCGTGTTGTTGGCGCGCCGCCAACGTGTTCCACAACACGTCGGCCAGCGCCGAAAGTTTTGTGCAAGCACAAAACTTTCGGCGCTGGGCGACGTGCGCCGACGCGTTGTATCAAAGCGACCTGTCAATCATAGTGTACCGACGTGTACCAACGCGCCGGCAACGCATTGCTAACGCGTTGCCGGCGTGTTGCGATGGGTTCCGACGTTTCGACCAAAAACACAACACGTTGGCCCGCGTTGTCCAACGCCGGGCCAACACGTCGTAGTGTGACTGCTCCATAAAGTAAAGTTGAATCCTTCCTCCAACTAATAGATTTACCACCAGTTGACGGCTCGAATCTGTGGTTGTGTAGGCAGGCTATAGTGAAATCAATACAGACAAAGAGAAAGGAAGGGTATAAAGTGTGAAAGAAGAGAGAGAGTCAAGCGCTCTGGTTTATTATTTATATGGTACATGGATTCAGTGTAGAGTATCACGCCATCCCTTTTCCCCAATGGGAAATAAGCATTCTTTAGCTCTAGCAATAGGCATCCAGCATTCCTAGTCCCCATGGTTACCAGTTGTCTGGCCACCACCACCAAGCTCTGTGGCTCGCCTGGCCACCACCTGCCTTGAGCCTGAGTGTGGTCATCCTAACTAGCAGAGGGGGGAGGGGGTAGGCTCTGAGTGCCCCTTACACACAGCCCTGCCAGCAGCACTCTCTATTTACACCTCACTCAGGCACCACCAACACCTCCATATACACATACATGCACCTGGTCACTTATACCCGATCAGTGTCTTCAGTAGTTCCCAGTTGTTGAATGGGAGTCAAACTTATGGCCTATCATTGTCAACCTAGCTGGAGTATAGGATAGTAATTAACTGCAGGGTAAGCAGTTGCTACCCGGTGTGTTATAGTCAGTCCTTGGCGTTGTGCTTTGATAATAGTTTTTTTCTAAAATGAGTGATCTTGACTTAAGAGTTTAAAGTATGGTATCAATTATGGGGTCGAACATTAAAACTGTGAATATATCAGGGTGAGAATGAATGTGTTCACGCTGTGTGTCGGTATATCTTGTCCCCTGGTCAGTCAGGCCTCCTGCATCCGCCCATATGCCCCTAACCCCCCCCTCCCCCAAACACACAGTGGACAGTGTGTTATGCACTGGTGACCAGAAAGGGTGGCGCACTGCTGCTTGCAAACAGGGGTGGATGGGGGTTACCATGGTTACTAATGAGGACAGGGTGGTCGGGAGTTGGCTTCCGATGGGTAGTCGTATGATACGTTGGAGGGATGGGGGTGAGGGGGGGAGGCGGGGGGAGCTCTGTATTGTCTTGCAAACCCCTTCCCCGCGGCTCATCCATCCGGGGTGGGGGTAGGTACCAGCATGCACCTCTCTGCCTCCTGTGGCTCTACTCTCCTCTCACCTGGAGGTCATATATACATATGTACATACATGCATATATGGGTCATTCTCTAAAACTGGGCACAAAAGTGTGACATGGAAACCAAAAGTGAAAACCTTCCAAATAATAGCAAAAATCCTTCCAGATAATAGCCTAATCCAATGTCCTATGAAGGTATGCATGTTGTGCATGTGTCAGAGTTGAAAAAAATGAATTTCACTTTTTGAATTAGATCTTATACAAATTGAGCAATACATTAATATCACTCGTGTAACATGAAAATAAAAGACACATCCAGAATCTCATTTTAACATATACAACATAGTCAAACAAGATTTTATTGATTACTGTTAAGCAGACAGGGTTATAACTTACAAGAAAAAAGTTGAAAAATAAGTTGAAAAAAGTTTGGCTACATGTATGATGTAAATGTGTAAATTTTCACATTTTCAATCTAGCGCAAAATCACACAATTATAATTTTGATATCTTTTGTGGGATAAATTCAATACATTTAGAACTGCTAACATACCTGATAGACAGAGGCTGCAATACTTAATTGACTTGTTATCAATAAAACAAAGACTTATTTATCAGCATCGTAACATGGAAACCAAATATGTGGTGCCCAGTTTTGAAGAATAACCCATATACATGTGTACATACATGCATACATAGATACATCCATGCATGCTAATGCATACCCACATATATACGTACATGCATACATACATCTATATTTATGTATATGTGGAGCCTATGTATATATGTCCGCGCTTAGCTTGTGTTTACATGTAACTTCTAAGCCTGCAACTATGCAACACCCACTCTGGTAGGAGGGTGTGTGTGTGTGATGGCCACCACTGACACACAATCAGTAGAAGTGTGCGTGTAAGGGAGAGGGGTAGAGGGGAGATGGTACAGAGGGGGGTTCTTTCTTCCGCAGCCCGCGACACTGTACCATTTGTAAGGGGAGGGGGATAATGGGTGAGGCATGGGTGTGACGAGGGGTATGTGTGTGTGTGGGGGGGGGGGGGGATCAGATGCTGGTGTCAGTGTCAGTGTGTGGGGAGAGGCAGGGGATATGAGGGTGAGGGGTGGATCAGTCGAGAACTGGAGGAAGTACGAAGCTCCGCTTCAGGCTGCTTCTGACAACCCTCACCCCGCCCCATCCCCCTCACACACACTGCTCCTACTGACTGTGTGCCAGGGGTGGCCAGCACACATGTTCCCGGTGCTCTGCCGCAGTGCTTTGATCCTCCCACCACAGTGGGTGTTGGGTTGTGGCAGGTTTGATCAATATATGTATGTATGCATGTATGTATGCATGTATGTATGTATGTATGCATGTATGTATGTATGGATAGATGGATGGATGTATATCGATGTATTTATGGATGTGTATGCATACAAACATGTGTATGCATGCATGTAAATGCATGCATGTGCACACCACACCCATAACTCACCACCAACTTGTTCTAATCTAACAAAGACTGTAAAGAAATAAAATATCACTTCCAACATGTGTATTCTTCAACCCCCTCATCTGTGCTTAATTTGGTCACCCACGCCCTGTCTTAATTAGCTCCCTCCCACCCTTGTTTGCAAGGGGGTGAGGGGCTCTGTTGCTCACTAGCGCACTGTGTATGTGTGTGTTGAGGGGATGGAGGGGGGAGGAGCATGCTCTCCGGTCCGGTCCGGAAGGGCTGACCAGGGGGTTCCGTGACAGACACACAGCACACAGAGCGTACACACTCATTCTCAGCAATGCCCTTAGGCAGCACTTGCCACATATATGGGGTATTTTGCTTGAACACAATTACCAGATGTTCTCACTGATTATATAAATATAAAAACAGAAGATTCTTTCTTTAGTGATATAAATATTATTTGCCAGTTGAACAAAACTACCATGATAAGAGTTGTAATACATAAACAAACTCCTTCTGTTTTAATGTGAATTCACTCCTTAATTACTTTTAAATGAAACACCAAATGTGGCTGATAGTCACTGAATTGGTGCAGCAGGTTTGTCTCTTTCTAATGATATGGATTTTTATTGCCAGATGAAACGGGTTCATTGGATATAGGTGATAACACATTTTCCTAAAGTAAAGCCAACCAATTAATGTACTGAAATACATCAACAATACTGATCGCATCAACAGACCCTCATTACAGGTGTTTCCCAAACCTGATAATTCCAAAGTGTATATAGGGTCTGAATATGAAACTTCTCTAAAGATGCTGTTGATGAGTAGCCAGCCTTAGACCTTCACCCTCACCACTCACAGTTACCGAGTGTGGCACCGTGCAGTGTGCAAATAGTGTTCAGCTGGAGGGAGAAGCCCTCTGTCAATAGACCCTCCCAGACAGTAGCAATAGCTCTAAGCTCGCATCGCGCAAACATCCACAGCCTATGTCAACAATAGATTGGTCGTTGGCATTTTACATCCTGACAATATCTAAGGTCATATTAGGACGGGTACTGACTTGTGACAGTGCAGTCTGATGGTGACTTTATAGTGCTGTCCCACTGAGAAATCAGGCCAGCAGCACCATGACCCGATATCCCACACCGTCACGTTATCCTGATATTGAACTAAGCAGTCCTTGACCCGTCCTATTAGTGCCAAGCACCAAGCTAAGAAGCGATAGTTATCAATCTTGTAAGTCATTGGTTTGACTGGACTGGCAATTGAACTCCCGATGTCCCACATGGGAGGCCTGCGCTCAACGGATTCGGATACCGCGTCCCGTCGTCGACAATAGACCTTAGAGGCGAGTCTAGCACTGTAGCAGTCTGCACTGACCGCTTAGACAAGGGGCCACATAGACAGTTGGGCGCGGATAGAGTGATTGCATCAGGGAGCCTAGGTAGTTCAATGGTTAGCATGCTAGCACCTGAATGGCAAGTTAGAACTGTTGCTCTAGGCACAATATTTCTTATATTCATCACCTCCCATGACACTGGTTGCCAAGATCTTGATTATGTACAAGCTACGGGCTCTAGACTTGTGGTTGTTGAACCGACTCTATGTGTGTATATATGTAATACCCCAGTCACACGAGGCCTGCATTCGCTTACGAACGATTCGCGACATCAAAACGTCCTCATTGAGCCCTCCTTACGTCCATTTCAGAAATGTTGGACGCAAGGAGGATGCAGCTGCTGCCATTAAAACGTGGTTGGCGACCAGGCGGTGTCCTGGCACCACCCTGGCGGCACCATGGCACCTCCACGTCACCGACCCCTTGGTTGGCGAGTTGGCCTGGCACTGGCTGACCTGGCACTGACCTGGCACTGGGAGGATGGCATCCTTTTGAGCCACCATGGCGCTGACATGGCACCGCCCTTGTGCTGTCCACATATTTGAATCAATGTATCAAATGGGATGCTGGGAGGTTGGCATCCTTTTCAGCGTAAGGAGGTTGGTGGCGAATGCTGGCTCTCGTGTGACTGGGGTATGAGTACATTGTTTGCATGTATGTATGTTTGTATGTATGTATTTGTAAGCATTAAATGACTTATAGCTAATATTCTCTGCCCTAGATCCACCAAAAGGCATACCTATTGAGTCAAAATTGTGAGATGGGTACAGCAGCCTACACCCACATGTGGACAGTCCCAAAATATAGCAGGCCTGCATGGATGCATTTGATCAGGGGTCCAGGTCACTCAGCAATGCCCTAACGAGCACATAAGCAAAGGTAGAAAACTACAAACAAATACACATAGGTACAACGTAGAGCAAAACAGGCAGTGGTGAGGTATTGTAGTAGTCTGTACATGAGTTCCACTACCACGCGGTGGCTGCAAAGACTACACCACACACCTACGCAGTTACACTGTGCTAGGTGACAGCATGCTCGCCACCAGGCAGTGCGCTGACTGGCCTGCCCTATACTGCATGTGGCTAGGATCCCCCCCCCGCCCCCCCCCCCCCCACACACACACACATATAGAGGCGATGTGGGATATAGCGAGTTATGGGGCAGGGCACTTGACTGTTGACGCTGCAGAGGACGAATATAGACTATATTAAACGTCTGAAGCGTAAATTGACTTATCGTTTATCCCTGTGTGTCTGCGTGAGAGCGAGAATCTTGAATGGCCGACATGGACATATCACAGTATGTAAAGCTGCAGCATAAATCGTGAAGTGGGCGAGTCTATAATCGAGCTGTGGCGGGTGCAGGCTTAGGTCAAGCAACCCGCATTTCTAAATGCGGGCTGCTCGCCAAGACATGCCCGCATTGGCCGTCAAATGCGGGGAAGGGTTCACTGCTGTAACTCGTTGCAAGGAGACATGCCGCGATGTCTTGCGCTACTCTCCTAGCAAGTCGTCGGGTTCTGACCCATCGGGACGTGTTTTTGCATGCTCTGATGTTTTAGACGATATTTCGTCTTTACTTGCAGAAATTCAAAACTTTATTAACTCTAAGCGATAGGAGGGGAAGTATTTATTCATATTGGTGATGTTGGAAAACTTAGACTGTAATGGTAGAAATAGAAATAAAGTTGTGAGCTCTTAAATGTGGTTGAAACGTTCATTGCATTCCTTACTATCCATCAGTCCCTTATTATATTAACCGCGATGGCCAACTCTCTACCAATGATTCCTTATAATCTCTGTTATTAAGGGCCTTCTGTCCAGCAGGCTGTATCAACCCCCTCCGGGGAACCAATAACCATCTTCTTAACTTAACAAGTAGCAATATCTTGGGTGTTTGTAAGTGACAGCGGCGGCAGAGTACACCGGCTGCTTGGTTTGGAATAACATTCAGTAATATACAGCTAAATGTGGCAGGGGAGGAGCCAGTAATCTAGGAAAGTAACAAATACATATTACATACAGGAGGGGCAGAACCCGTACATATTCGGCACTCTGGCTGTCCACCCTTAGCCCGGGTTTCATAGAACGGAGGCGGTCAACCGGCGGAGGGACGGAGAGGCGGCGGCGGCCCACGGCAGGCCCAGGAATTCAACACAGAATATTATGGGAACATTGGGGAATTATGAACGAAACGGTTAAAATAATATTGGCATAATATTTTATACATCAGGTAAACCATGTGAAAGACTTCCAATTCCAGGAAGAGGAGTGCGGTAGTCTCCATTCTCATCCCATGCAAGGATCCACATGGAGAGGCGGGCATTGATATTGATAGGGTGATTGCATCAGAGATCCTAAGTAGTGTGAAATAGTTCGCATGCTAGCCTCAGAATGGCAAGAAGTGTGTGTTGGAATCCTGCTCTAGGCACAGTATTTCCCAATTTCATCACCTCCCATGGCAATATGCTGAGTCAGGCATGGGGAAACTGATGCGCATTTACAATTCATGAATGCACCCAACTATTGCTATCTCTGGATCCATGCACTAGTGCAGCACGGCAACTAAGACCCCAGTCACACTACAGCTTGCGACCACTTTGCGACCACCTTAGACCAAAGAACCTACACTCACCAGTGATGTCCTTGCTACTAAAACAATGGTTGCTGATGTCTGGGCGTCACTGGCGAGTGTGGGTTCTTTGGTCTAAGGTGGTCGCAAAGTGGTCATAGGCTGTAGTGTGACTGGGGTATAAGACAACCACCAGTCGCACTAGGGTTGGTGACCACTGGTGACCACTTTGCGACCAAAAACACTCTCTGGTCACCAACTGTTGCCGACTGGTTGCCGACTGCTCGCCGAGTAGTCGCTGACTGGTCACACACTGGTCACCAAGCTATGAAACTGGTTGGTGACCAGTTTGGTAACAAGGAGGTTTATTGCTGCAGCAGCTGCAACCTTCTTATGACCAAAATGGTCACAAGGCGGTCAGCAACCGCTAAGGATCTTCTGTGACCACTTTGTGACTACTTGCAAGATTTTACGACCACACATTTGTTGTTATCGCAAAGTGGTCGCAAGCATAGTGTGACTCAGGTATAAGAGTGAACCAGTGGTCCATGACTGGTTCATTAAAGGCTGTGGTATGTGCTCTCCTGTCTGTGGGAAAGCGCATACAAAAGACCCCTTGCTGCTTATCGGAAAGACCAGCCGATGTGGTGGCAGCAGGTTTCCTCTAAAGAAGTTTATCGGAATGACCATATGTTTGATGTCCAATAGCCGTGGGTAACAATCAATGTGCTCTAGAGGCATCCTTAAATAAAACAAGCGTCACTTTGCGGTATAACAGTGCAACACTGTGGCCAGTGACTAGACCAGAACAGCTGCCTGCCTGCTGACCTATAGGGCGACACACACAGGCTTCTCAGTTGAAAGATGGCACATTAGTCTTGACGCGGGGATAACTCTCATGTCCAATATAAAGGTCAGTGCCATTAAATACGTTTAGTTAGATATTGGGGCCACCTTGCTGCGGGTCCACGCACTGCACTATCTATTTCAGGAAGCAATGTTGCTTCTTTGTTTAAATAACTTACTTGCGTCGAGAAAACTTTGAATGGGTGTTTAATACTTTCGTGAAGTAATTAAGTAATACAATATTAATTGTAAAATATGACATAGTAATCTGACAGGACGGGAAACTTAATCTGAAACCTCGTGTGGCCAAATGGAATTATCATGTTATATTATTTATATATAACCTACTTGAGAAGACAATACATCTAGTTGGTTGAACCAACTCTGGCTGGATACCCTAAAATGTACCTGTCTTTATTTAAGTACAAATATTTTAGCAAGTGACGGTGATATCACGTGATCTTCCTGAGTTGTAAAGCTCCATGTTGAATGAGGTCAGCTGGTGACCAAGGTGCTCATGGACAGTTAGTGTAAGCAATATATCAAAGCTAATGTTCGGAATATAAGAAGAGCTCCTCGCACAGACCAGTGATGGCTTGATTGGTGGGTTGTTTGAATTTTCCGTCCTGGCAACATCTAAGGTCATATCAGGATGGGTACAGACTTGTGACAGTGGACACTCATGGCACTGTTTTAGTGCTACCCCACTGCGAAAGGAGGCCACCGCCTCCTTAATCCAATATCCCACAGTCACATTATCCTGATCCTTCGCTAACCAGTCCTTGCCCTATCCTAGTATAATATTAATGTCGAGGGGCAGGCTAGGTAATGACAAGTATCACTTTTTAAGTCATTGGTTTGACTGGACCAAAGTTCGGACCCATGGATTCAAATCCCATGATCGACCAACATGAGAGGCGGACACTCAACTCATTCGGCCATCCCCTCTCGTGGTGGCTTGAGGTGCTTAGTAACATATTATGGCATATTATTTATATATAGCTCATTGATATATTATATCAGCAATTTCGAACCTTATTTATAGTTAACCAACATGCAAACAGTCCATAATAACATGTGTCAACATCTGGTCGAGGTGACGCCACCAGTACAGTGTTTATTCTTATGGAGTATAATAATATGATAATAATACCCTTATGTATCTGTATACTTGCATGTGCATTATACATCACATATCTATATGTATGTATTATGTCATGTATAACAATTATGCGAGTATAAAGGCGTGAAAGGGAATATTCCCTGTATGATCACCCACATGTTGTGTACTACTTTATGGGTGAACTGGCACGCTATTGCCAGCTTGAGATGAATGAACCTTTATCGCAGCAACATTAATAGTAAGAGAAGGGGGAAAATAACACCACAAACCAACACAATTCGTAAAGTATTCACATGGAACATTTCGAATACAAAGCTAGGTATAGCAATGTAAACCACCGTGTAAAATTGGGCGCATTATAGGACTTCTACTCCTAACAGAACAATATGGAAATCTAGGAAGGAGCAAGTCTCCGAACACAGGAAGGGTGTGCCTACGATTAGATTAGATTAGATTAGTTTGATTGATTGATTGATTGACTGGTGGTTGTTTTATGCTGTGTCGGCAGCATAGGCCATATTCACAGCCAGAAATGTTTGTTTTTTGTTCAAACCATCGCTTGTACATGTAAAAGCAGACAATCAATTATGTGCCAATAGACACTCATTAAATTAGAAAGTTCACAATCATATATTTGTGGTCAAGGAAAACAAATTCCCATAGAAAAAGAAAAGCTTTATTAATAATTGATAGAATCTATTTAGTAAACTATATGACGTGGTAGAGTCCAGCTGCCCTCAAAAAGGCTAACATGTTTTCCTGTTTTACAGATTAGATTAGAGTGTTTGAGCTGGAATTGTTTGAGCTGGAATGCTCAGGGTAAGTCGGAGACTCCACCATCAGGGCCCACCACACGTGGTGAGGATGCTCTGTTCAGTTTTGTCTGTGCAGTAATGAGTTTGAATCTGCTGGCGTTAGCTGGGTGTATCTTGGAATCTGTGATTCATCTGGTATTGTTGTTAACACCTTGTCAAGCTGCCTTTTGAATGATTGTACACTGCCGAATGTACAATACACACTGGTGCCACATATATGTAAACCACCCTCCATCGTATACGGCTCATACATCTCTATGCAAAGTTATGCGCTTATATCACTCAGTTCTCACCAGTACACAAAGCTATCCTCATTTAACAAAAGGGAATAGCCGAGATCACGGTTCCGAGTGTGCATGCGCTGAAAACGGTGTTGCCAGCAAAGCAAGGGTGTACAACCATTCAGTTTGCCGATACGCATAGGGAAATACTTTGATTTTATTTAAAGTTTATAAAAAATACGTTACAAGTTGGTACAAACATGGATGGATGGGTGCAATATAATAATATAATGAATGTGTTTGGCCGTAATGCGAAGCATTTCGTTTGATGCGCGGGTAGGGAGAGCGACTCCCCCCCCCCCCCCCCTCTGGCCGCGCTGTCACCCGGCATTCGCGCCTCGCGCGACGCCTGCTCCTCACCTCCGCCCTCCCCCCGCCTTGAGCGTTCACGCCTCTCCTGCCACTCCTCACCTTCTCCCCTTATAAGGCCGCCCGCCGCCTCCTTCAGCCATTCGCCTCCAGTCTCCTCCACGCTGCCCTTCTTCTACTTTGGCTCTTCTCGGATCGCTGCCCCACTACCAGCCTGCACCATGCCCGGACGCGGAAAGGGGAAGAGCCGGAGAGCTGCCAAGTCCGCATCCATCGCCACACCGGGGCCCTCCTCGGGATACTCGGGCGGATCCCTCCCGTCTACGGCTCCGACGTCGCCCTCAGCGCCGGCACCCTCGGGCCACGCCAGCAGCGAGATCGCCCTCCTCATCGAGTCGATCAACCGCCTCACCTGCCGCGTGGAGGCCGTCGAGACCGGCATCGCCCGAGGGGCTTCAGGCGAACCATCACCCGCGCCACGGCAGGAGCCCGCATACAGCCTGCCGTCCGCCCCGGCCCCTCGGGCGCACGCCGCAGCCGGGAGCCGACCCCCGCCCCCACCTCGGGTGACCCGGCCAGGAGACGCCCATCCACAGTACGAGCAGTACAGCCGCGTCCACGCCAGCTCGACCCCGATGCCAGCGCCAGCCTACCGCCAAGACCCGGCGGAGCACACGCCCACGTCCGCGGCCGACGCAGTCCGCGACATCCTAGCCTCCGCCGAGGCGCAGCACACCGTGCGCCGACGAGGTATTCCTGCGGATTATGTGTTTCCCTGTGACCTCGTCGAGAGAGGCCCCGGGCGCAAGGCACTGAAGCTCGGGGAAGCCTCTAAGGACGAGTATAGCCTCGCCCTCCTCTCTCTCGTTGACCACCCCTCCTTCCCGGCCCACTCCCTCCAGGGCCTACACCACCACCACCTCACCGTTATGAGGGATATCCTCATCCACCCCTGGCCCACCGTCCGCCGCTACTCAGAATCCATATTCTCCTGGATCGCGGACGGGAGGCTCCCCCACGGGTGGCACGACCCCGTAGCCCTCAACGCCCTACGGCTCGACTCCCTCACCACGCCCATCCAGCAACCCTCCACGGCCACCCACGCCCGCTCCACAGACCCGCCCAAGACCCGCCACCAGCCCCGTTCCCAGCCCGAGACCCGGATTACATATAGCAGGGATCTTCACGGGGCCCCGTGCAACGCATGGAACCGGGATCCCGCATCTTGCACCCAGGCCGGCCCGGGGGAGGCTCACGGCGTAGGCAGCGCGAAGAAGCGACACACCTGCGCATATTGTGCCAATGTGCGCAAGATGCTGACGGCGCATAGTGAAGACGTCTGTAACTCAAAGCGCAACCGTGAGCGCGCGACGCCCGCCACCTCGGCGGATTTTTAGTCCGCCGGAGACCCCCGGCCGGCCCGGAGGCCCTTAACCGGCCAACCACCGCTATAACCAGCCCCGCCGACATCCACAGCCCGCCCAGCACCCGTGCTCTTAAATCCGGCCTCGGACCCCCGGCCCCCCTCGGGCCGACCCAGCCGGCTATCCACCAGGCTGCCCCGCGCACCAGCAGAGTGCCCGAGGCCAAGCCCGCCGCCACCCTTGGAGCCGCTCCCGCCAGCACTGCCTCCACCACCCGGGAACCATCTCCCGCCCCCGAGGCCCCAGCCGCCGCCCCCCACCAGCTGTCCTCCAGCACCATCGACCCAGACTTCCACCTCACCTTAGGCGACACCGCTTTCCTCAGCCCCCCCGACCCCGACCCAGACCCCGACCCGCCCCCCTCCTACCCCACCACCCCCCCTCCTACCCAGCACGACTTCGCTGCCCCACTCACCCCCCCCCGCACCTCCTCGCCCCACCCCCACCCCGCTCCCGACCCCGCCCCCACCCTCGACGAACCCACCGTCGACGTCATCAACCCCCACCTACAAGACACCCTCCCAGCCGCCCCCTCCTGCGGCCCCACCCCCTACCAATACCGCCCTACCCTCCTCTCCTCCTGGCCCCACACCTCCGGCGAGGAGTGGGCCCGCTACCCCGCCTTCAACCATACCTACACAACCCTCCGGAAAGCGGGCCTACCTAACTTTTTGGCCGCCCGCATTCCCCTTCCCTCGGGCCTCCACATCCCCGCCTGGCGCACCCACCTCCGCCATTACCCCGACCCCGCCGTCCTCGACTTCCTCGAGTTCGGCTTCCCCTCTAACTACTCCGCCTCTACCATTCCCCGCCCCTCCTTCTCCAACCACCGAGAGCCTCCCGAGAACCTCCCTCACGTCCGAGACTTCGTCGACACGGAGCTGGCCCTCGGCGCCCTCATCGGCCCCTTCACCGTCCCCCCCTTTACCCCCTGGACCCAGGTTTCCCCGATGATGACCCGCCCCAAGGCCGACTCGGGCAAGAGGCGGGTCATCGTCGACCTCTCCTACCCCCCGGGAGCAAGCGTGAACTCGGGCATCCCCCGACGTGAGTTCCTCGGGGAATCCCATGCCTACACCCTCCCCTCGGTCGCCGACGTGGGCCGCCGCCTCATCGACCAAGGCCATGGGGCCTACGTCTGGACCGCCGACATCTCCCGGGCCTACCGCCAGCTCCGCGCCGACCCTCTCTCCTGCCCCCTGTTCGGCATTTGCCTCGACGGCAACACATATATAGATCTCGCCCTCCCCTTTGGGTGCCGCACCTCGGGCGCGGCCTGCGTCCGCGTCACCGCTGCAGTGGCCTGGATCCTCCGGCGTAAGGGTTACCACGCCCTCGTCTACGTCGACGACTTCATAGGGTGCGAGGGCTCCTACCTGAGGGCGTGCCAGGCCTTCGACGCCTTCCTCGCCCTCACCACTGCCCTCGGCCTCGACGTAGCGCCCGGAAAGTGCCATCCTCCCGCTGTCCGCCTCATCTGGCTCGGGTTCGCCCTCGACAGCGAGACGATGACCATCCGGGTCGCCCCCGCCAAGATCCAGGCCCTCATCGACGACTGCGACGCACGCATCGCCCAGCCCACCCTCGGGAAACAGCAACTGCAAAGTCTCCTCGGCCGCCTCAACCACGTCAGCAGCTGCGTGCTCCCCGGCCGGAAGTTCATGGCTCGCCTCCTCGGGGCGCTCCGCAGCTGCTACGGCACCGCCGCCGTCACCCTCGCCGACGACGCCCTCCGGGATCTGAGGTGGTTCGCCAGTTATGGACGAATCTCCAACGGAGTCCACCTCCTCCGGGCCCCGGAGGGTCGGCGCTGGGTCATCGAGTGCGACTCCTGTCTCACTGGCGGCGGCGCCCACTCCCCGACGCACTACTACGCCCGAGGGTACTCCTCGGGGTTCCGGGCGCGCTTCCCCTCGATCCACGAACTCGAGGCGGTCAACCTCGTCGTCGCCCTCCACGCTCTCCTCCCGGATGACATCGCGGGGGCGACGGTCGTGGTCTACACCGACAATATGGCCTCGGCCACCGCCCTCGAGTCGGGACGCGCCCGAGACCCCACCCTCGGGACCTGTGCTCGGGAGCTCTGGTTGCTGGCGGCCTCCGGCTCTTTCCAGCTGCACATCACTCACAAGCCCGGGGCGGACCTCCTCCTCGCCGATGCCCTCAGCCGGGCCCACCTCGCAGGTCCCTGGGCCGACACGGCTCGGAGCGAGGTGGACGCCTCGGGCTTCTCCCCGCCGCCGCATCTCATGACGATTTTCCATTTCATCCCGGGCTTTAGGTTACCCCTCCGCTGACGTCGAGGACGTCGCCCGCCTCCGCCGCGCAGCCCTCGCCCCGGCGACCTGGAAGAACCGACGTCGCCAGGCCGAGGAGTATGTCAGCTTTACTGTTGCCCGAGGGTTCGACCCTCTCGCCCCGTCGGCCTTCGACGTCGCCGCCTTCCACCGCCTCCCTCTTCGCCCGTGCCCTTGCCCCGGCCTCCGTCAAGAACACCGTCTCTGGGGCTCGCTCATGGGTGGAGGGGGCGGGCGGCCTCACCTCGGGCTTCGACGCCCGCCTCGCCAAGGACGTCTGCCGCGGGGGCGAGCGCATCTCCACCCACGTCCCACGTCAGGCCCCGCCCATCACGCCTCATCACCTCACGCTCGTCATACACCACCTCGCCCGCGCGGGCCCCGCCTCCATCGTCCCTCGGGCCGCCCTCCTCCTCGGGTACTTCGGCATGCTTCGCCAGTCGAACCTTCTGGCCCCGAGCCCCGAGGGGTGGGGGGGCCCCCACACCCTCACCCGCGCTGACATCCGCCCCGCGCCCGGAGGCCTCCGGCTCCTGATACGGAGCTCCAAGACGATCTCCGCCCCCTCGGGCGCGGTGGCCCTCTTCGTCCCGGCCATGCCCGGGTCCGCCCTGTGCCCAGTTTCGGCCTGGCAGCTCGCCCTCGCCCAGACCCCGGCGGCCCTCGACGCGCCGGCCCTCCTGATGCCCTCCGGCCGGCCCCTCGACCCGCGCTCCCTCACCGAACTCCTGAGGGGCGCCCTCAAGGCCCAAGGGGTCCCCGATCCTCAGGCCTTCACCCTTCACAGCCTCCGCCGGGGCGCCGCCCAGGCCTGCCAGCGCGCCGGGGTGGCCCTCCCCGACATCATGGCCCAGGGGACTTGGACCTCCGAGGCGGTGCATGCTTACGTGCCCCGCCTCGCCCCCTCAGGTGCGCCTCGAGCCCTCTCCTCCGTTTTGGTGGAGGGCTCCTCGGCGCACCCCCGGCCATAAAAACCCGCAGGACTTCCTCCTCGGGCCGATGCCCTAGCCGCCCATGAACTCACCTGAGGCACAAGACATTATACCTTATCTCTTCATATTTTGATTGCATTACCTTCTATTGTACATCCTCTATTATGCATTGATACTGTTTATCCATTGTTTTGTGTTATGTTGCCCGAGGCGTACCAATAAACGCCTCAGTTCCCATCTCCGTCTCCTGTCTTCCTTCTCGCGCATCGGCCGTAATGCGAAGCATTTCGTTTGATGCGCGGGTAGGGAGAGCGACTCCCCCCCCCCCCCCCTCTGGCCGCGCTGTCACCCGGCATTCGCGCCTCGCGCGACGCCTGCTCCTCACCTCCGCCCTCCCCCCGCCTTGAGCGTTCACGCCTCTCCTGCCACTCCTCACCTTCTCCCCTTATAAGGCCGCCCGCCGCCTCCTTCAGCCATTCGCCTCCAGTCTCCTCCACGCTGCCCTTCTTCTCCGCCCACCCACCCAACTATCTTTAATTATCTCTCTACCTGGTGGAGGGCTCCTCGGCGCACCCCCGGCCATAAAAACCCGCAGGACTTCCTCCTCGGGCCGATGCCCTAGCCGCCCATGAACTCACCTGAGGCACAAGACATTATACCTTATCTCTTCATATTTTGATTGCATTACCTTCTATTGTACATCCTCTATTATGCATTGATACTGTTTATCCATTGTTTTGTGTTATGTTGCCCGAGGCGTACCAATAAACGCCTCAGTTCCCATCTCCGTCTCCTGTCTTCCTTCTCGCGCATCAAGACACAACTCTCCATAATTAAGCATTTTGAGCTAAGAAACATACAATTTCAGTCACTTTACAGGATGATGTTTACATCATGATTGATTAGACATAAGTAATTCTTGTTCTAAATATGAAAATGTCAAATGTGTGAATAAAAACTTGTTTCAAAGAAATATATAACCAATGTCTGATTAACCCTACCCATTTCCTAGCCCAACAAATTGCATCAACCATAGGATATAAATAAAAACATGAATTAAATGAGTAAAACTGACTCCGGCTATGGTTCTAACACTAGTTAAGTGCCCAGATTGTTCTCAATCTAAATGCAGATGGTATAAGATATGCTGATTAGATTGATGTAAATGCAATGCTAGATAAAAGATTAACACCTTAATTTATTATATATATTTTTTATTTGGTATTCTACATTTCAAATAAGAGCTGAGATGAGTTGAAACTAGCACATTTCATAGCTGGACGCAGTGTCTTAGCATTAGCCATGTGCTTTGCGGGGGTTTGTTTATCTTCCACGCATCCCACAATCCACTGCATAGCTGGAATGGCGATGTAGTCTATTAGTACAATGCTGTGGATGCTGCTGCTATTGTGACTTAGGAACAGTGTGGGGAAACGATACAGGTTATCAATCTGGTTTAGAATCAATGGGGGACAGCGATATAGGTTGTGGAGTGCATACCAGAGACTGTTAATATATGAGTATCAGTCATACCGACTCTGGTGATACCTCTAGTGGTTCTTGTTAAACAAGTAAAAATGTTTGTCTTTTGTGTGTGTGGTGATTGTTTGTTTATTCTGCTCATAACGATTAAGAACATGCAATTGTTTTCACCGCTGTGCAGTAAATATCATATCATGCATGGCCAGATGTACGCTGTGAGAGTCTCGGCTTTTCTATTACTTCCAAAATATTGAGAATACAAACAATTAAGAATATGACACCCTACATCAAACTCACCTATAAACAATTACTTTATTATACAGACCAAATACTGCCATACAAATTTAACCATTATGATATTTGCAGTACCACCATCCCAGTGCTATGCGCATAGTCTAACATGCTATTTTTATTTCACATTTACATTTTCTTTTAATAATACTCAAAAGGGCGAAAGCCTCATAAATCAATATCCTGGTCAATTTCAAATATATCTCTCTATCAGCATTGAGTTCTGTCTTCCATGAAGATTTATACTGCTATCATGGATAAGTCTGAATAGACTTGTTTTCACCATTAGAGAGTTTGTCGATAGAAAGCCCGAGTCTACACTTTTACCGACCCAAGGGATTTTTAACCTCCCACACCACATAGACATGGTATGAGAGCAACCAGCCTTTGATGATGCTGTAAGTTATACACATCGATGGCAATCCAAATTGGCAGAGGTGGGGCACAGGGAATTGAACCACCAACCTTCAGATTAGGAGTCCCACCTAGAAAAAAGTCAGACACTCTAACCACTCTGCCACAGAGAACACCACTGTCTTATGTTGGTGCCAATAAGTTGTTGTTTTCCCAGAATAGCCACCACGGTGTAAAGTGCCTTGTTCAACAACCACCGCTTGGTGTGTGACAGTTACAAGTTTTACATTGTCGTTATCTGTGTATTCACTGTCACAACTGTCACAACTGTCACAACTCGGTACCCATCCTGATATGACCTTAGATGTTAACAGGACGTAAAACACTAACAACCAACCAAGTGTGTCTGGCTGAGCAACTTGGGGTGAGCAATTTCAACAGTTGAGAAGCAGACCTACTGTGGCTAGCTATGACAGAAGGGTAGCTATGACATCTGTGGAAGCACACATCTGGAATGAACATCTGGAATGAGCAGCCCACATCTGGAATGAAAATCTGGAATGAAAACCCAAAAACATAAAATCCATTGAAGCGTGCACAAAACATATACATAAAACAAACTGACCTACGCCAGGAACCCATCGAGAACATATCAATCATAATTTTGGTATGTTGACATATAACCCATCAAGAATGGCAATTGTGGAGCACAAAGCTCCTAAGTAGATCTGAGATAAATACACTTGCAAATATTACCAACAAATCATTCAAGACAATAAACCACAAACTAATGACTAAGTAAAGATGTTCAGCATTGAAAACAAGTTGTATCATGGACTTATATGTCACGGGTATGGAGGTATTGCAGGTATAGCAATACCTCAGGGAGTTTGATGCCCCTGCCTTGCAGAGGTGTAAACCACTGCCTTGTGGTACAGGTTCTTGACAGAACCGAAGGCTAAGGGAGCAAACCCTGAACAGAAAACCATGTCACTGTGGCAGCATTAAGGGCAGTTGATGTATGGAACTCCCAACATCTCCCGACCAGCCACTGCAGGGACAAATAGTTTTGCGCCTGTCTTGACATGTTCTTGCCGGTGTGAAACCTCTCTTTGCTCCCCAAGAGAGTGCCGCTGGTAACTTGCAAAAGCCAGCAGCACTTCAACACTTTTGCAGGCAGCTTTCATGAAATGAAATGGAGAGTGGCAGTCAAGTAATGAAAGCAGTCTTTGTCGCATCGCGACCAACAGCATGATGATGATGATGATGTCACGGACAGGTAAATAAACCATGATTTAAAACAGGAAACGCTACTCAAGGAGTCTGGGCGGAGGGCGCGCGTCGGGACATGTCAGGTGAGGAGGGGGGGGGCTGGCAGTTGTCACACTCGATAAGTCCCAGCTGCCCAACATATGACCACCAGCTGGCGCGCGCATATATCAGGTTGTCTCCGCCGCCGCGCAGGCGCAGGAGTCACGTGACTGGCGCGGCGCAAGCAGTGCGTGGAGGACACTAGAGAGACCCTGGAGGATCTCCTCCCTCCCCCCACCCCCAGCTGTAGGAGTTGCGGAGACCCATGATTAGAATCTAAGCCAATGAGCGTGCCCCAACTCCGGTGCGTAAATGTTGTCGCTTTTCCAGAAGTTAGTTAACGTTGGATAGTCGGATGGTTTTGAGTGTCAGTTATTTTCTGAGATAAAAATATTAGGTTGATCATTGTCCGTGATGTTTGGCAACACTGGAAATTTGAAATTCGGACACAGCCATAGCCTCATAGTAACGAAGAAGGCCTTATGCTGCCATCTAGTGAGAACTGGCCACACTACATTATGCCTTGTACACTAGCGCTGCCTATAGTCACCTTCAAAATACGAAACTTGATTACATAACTAATGATATCGATCTGCCATCTGCAGTCGAATTCCTCAACTACCTAGCCTTCGGGGCCTATATAAGGCCAGGTCCAGCAGCTGAGAGCTCACATCAATGCGGGCACAAGGAGGACACTGACTAGCCTAAAATTGACACCCGCCCACCCATATGTGACATTGTTAAGGGCTAGGGTTAAAAGCTTCTTGACCTAACTGTGATTGAACCTGTTGTTAATTGAATTGAACTATGTGCTGATCAAAAACTTACCTGCTGGTGCTTGAAAATTAAACCCAACTTTAAACTAATATGCTGTGTCGTTGCCTAATTATAATCTACCTTTCGCTAGTTGAAAGTAACTTGTATTTTAAATCGCTAAGTTTTGAGCTTTGTGAAATAGAAACATGTGAAAGTAATGTTGGCGAGGATGCCAAAACTCTGACATCATACTATTCTGCGGTAGCAGGTTTGATTAAATCGGTTTGGTATTCCCTTCTATGTAGCAGCAAATGCTTAATAAGTGCACCAGTATCTAAGTTAGATATGTACACTCAAGTCTAGATAATTGTTTCGCTTTTGAAAATTTGATGTTTACATTGGACCATGCAACTATAAACTAATCAACCACTATTGCCTCACCCTGTCAGAGAGGATTGGTCTTGCAAACCAGCAAAACAGCAGACCACCAATCCAGAAAGCCAGCAAGCACGTTAAATGGAAATCAATAGCCCAGCGAACTAAGCTAGACTAACGAAGTAAGAAAGCATCAAATCAGTTCACCACTAAAGTAGAAATCCAGTGAATAGATTTGTGTCCTCCCTGCATCCCGATCTCATTCTCAGCGCATGGAAACCTGAGATAAAATTCCCTACATATACACATAATATGAAACCTGCCTCCCTTTTCCTGACCAGTGCATAGGCAGCACATGGTGAGGACTACTTCTTGGTTTCCATCGGTGGCGATGATGACAACAACTCATCATTTCTTGTGAACTCGTTGATGACCAATGAATCCAATTTGTGCTCAGAATGTGTGGTGGCACCTTGGACATGTGTGTGTATCTGTAGTCAGAGAATCTAGTGGGTGAAGGAGATGAGCATTCCTCTGGTGACGCTTTTATTTAGCTTGCGATATACAATCAGTTTCAAACTGTGCAGGGCCTTTACAAATAAAAGCACACCACAAACTCCTGTCCTTGGTCATCACGAGGCCTACTACAACTACAGCTATGTAGACCCCGGGACCAGCCTGAGGGGAAATTCCCGCTCGGCTGACATGAAGGACACCCGGTCCTTACTTTGTCAAAGTGCTTTGAGTCTGAGTCCGCTAATGGGGGCAGTCGGGGATTGCTCCTTACTGAGCAGCTCACGTACTCACAACGCAAGGCATTTAGATCAGAAGAGTTGCTCTCCTAAAGAATGCTGCCGTGAGCATCATGGAGATACCTAGATAAAAGATTCACCCGGTACTTGTAGTACACGGGTGAAGACCAGCCTTATGTAAATACGGGCGAAAATACCGTCAGTATGGAAGTGAGGCTCTAGTATGGAAGTGAGGCTCCAGTATGTTGCTCCAGTATCAAATGGATACTTCTAAGGCACAGAGTTGGTGAAATGGGAGAGAATGCAAAAAGACAAGATGGTGGCCGCAGAACGCCGTCGATTTCACTTTTAAATCTTATTAAACTAGATATTATATTATATTTTTCAACTCACAGGTAGCGGGTAAATAATAAAACAGATGTAAAGAATAAATGTTGCTTCTTAGATTGTGAAATTAGGCTCTGATTTCTTTGACCCGTTTTTTCGCCAGCTTTTACATAAGGCTGGTTTGCACCCCTACTGCAGCAGTACGGGGTGAATCTTGTACCTAGGAGATACCCAGTCTTGAGGCGGGGGTTGGTTCCCGCTTCACAATCGTCTGAGTTCTGTGTGACCGCCGAAACCAGCCTTTGAGCAGCGTTCTCAATAGCTGGGTTTGTATGTGGAGGGAGGGAGGAGGGTGGGTGGGTGGGGGGGCGGATCGCTAACCGGCAGCACTACGACCACTAATTGTAATCCGAATGCAGTTTAAAACATAGCCAGTTTTGTTGTATAATTAAACTATGAAGTAAACAATGGAAAGCAAAGAATTAAATTCAATTAATTCACTTTTAAAGCAGGGTCTGTTTGCCCTTTATTAATCTTAGTTTGTTTGTTGTTGTTTTACGTCCTAGCAACATCCAAGGTCATTTAAAGACGGGTCTTTATTAATTAAACTTTAAATTCTTAATATATATAATATTGTACCAGGTGTATAGTATAATGTGATCTAGAATGGACATTTATGAAGAAAAGGAAATAACACAACTTTCTTTGACAGTTGCAGGTAGAAGTTAATGCACTTTGAAAGCGGAGTATTTGTAATCTTCAAAAGTACCCAGATAACAAAAATAGCCAGTTTTCTGGTTATTCCGGGTTTCTGGAAGCCGGGTTAGTATATGCGTATGGAGACCAATCAGACGATCGCAACTTGGGTGACCTTCTGCCTTTAGTCATTTCACCACCCAATGACAAACATTTACAAATGCACTGACATCCCTAATCGACAAGACAATTCAGCCGAATCAGTTGAGCGTCCGTCTCCCGTTTTGGTAGATCTTGGGATGCGAATCCACGGGTTTGAAACCTGGTGGACTGAAACCAATGAGTTAAAAACTGATACCTGTCACTCTTTAGCAGGCGATTGGCATTAGTACGATAGACCAAGGACTAGGTGGCTCAGTGTAAGGATAATGGGACTGAGTGGGATATCAGGTCATGGCACTGGTGGACTAATCTCCCAGTACGGCAGCACAATACAATGTCCATGAGTGTGAACTGCCACAAGTCGGTACCCATCCTGATATGACGTTAGATGTTGCCAGGACGTAAAACTCCAACAACAAACGAATCATCCCTAATGAGAGTGTACCACCGCCTGTAGGCTACATCCTGTAGATTGACTCGTGTGTGCAGAGTCCGTCTTCATAGTAACCCACCCAGCGGCCTGGAGACCGGCTTTAGGGGAAGTGTCAATCCCTTTTCCAAGTTACAAAGTGTCTAGTTGAGACTCTCAGCACCCTGAAACCGTATTGAGGGAGTCGGGGAGACGTTTGAGATGGACACACTAGGGGCACAGTAGGGGCACACTGGGGGCACACTGTGGCCACACTAGGGCAACCCTAGGGACACACTATGGACACACTAACTAGGGACACCTCAGGAATACACATGGGACACATTAGGGCACATTAGGGCCACACTAGGTTCACACTATGGCCAAACGAGGGCCACGCTAGAACCACATCAGGAGCACACTAGGGACCCATTAGGGCACATTAGGGACACACTAGGGGCAGATTAGGGACACACTAGGGGCACATCAGTAGCATACTAGGAGCACAGTAGGGGCACACTAGCGACACACAAGGGGCACACTAGGGGCACACCAGCGTAACATCAGGAGCATACTAGGAGCACACTAGGGGCACACCAGGGGCACATCAGAGTAACATCATGAGCATACTAGGATCACACTGACAGGGACATATTAGGGGCACACCAGAGGCACACTAGGGGCAAACCAGGGGCACCCCAGGGGCACACTAGGGACACACTAGGTGGCACTAGGGGCGCACTACGGCCACCCTAGGGACACACTAGGGGCCCAGTAGGGGCCCACTAGGGGTACACTAGGGGCACACTAGGGGCACACTAGGGGCACACTAGGGGCACACTAGGGGCACACCAGAGTAACATAAGGAGCACAGGAGGGGCGCACCAGGGATGCACCAGGGGCACACCAAGAACAAACCAGGGGCAAAGTAGGGCTGCACCAGGGGCGAAGCAGGGGCACACCAGAGGGGAACCAAGGGAACATTAGAGACATACAAAAAGTTCCCAGATACACACTGGGGGCACACAAGGATGCACAACAAGGTGTAAAGACTAGGTGTCCATGAAGTAAAGTTGAATCCTTCCTCCAATTAATAGATTTACCACTCATTGTGGTCACCCGTATGTAAAGTCTACGGCTCGAATCTGTGGTTGTGTAGGCAGGCTATAGTGAAATCAATACAGACAAAGAGAAAGGAAGAGTATAAAGTGTAAAAGAAGAGAGAGAGTCAAGCCCTCTGGTTTATTATTTATATGGTACATGGATGCAGTGTAGAGTATCACCCCACCCTTTTCCCCCAATGGGAAACAAGCATTCTTAGCTCCACCAATAGGGATCCAGCATTTCTGGTCCCCATGGTTACCAGTGATCTGCCCACCACCACCAAGCTGTGTGGCTCACCTGGCCACCACCTGCCTTGAGCCTGAGTGTGGTGATCCTAACTAGCAGAGGGGGGAGGGGGTAGGCTCTGAGTGCCCCTTACACACAGCCCTGCCAGCACCACTATGTCTATTTACATCTCACTCAGGCACCACCAGTACCTATATATATACACATACATGCACCTGGTCATGTATACACAATCAGTAATAGAACATTTGCATTCCCCTAGCAATGCAGTAAATCGGAATATTTTACAAAGGGGCACACAAGGGGCACGCCATGGACACACCAGGTGCATACCAGTGGGATGCCTGGGACACATCGGAGGGACACCAGGGGCACATCAGAGGGCCACAACAGGAGTACACCAGGGACACATCAGAGTGACACCAGGGGTTCCCATGGACACACCAGGGGTACACCAGTTGAACGCAACAGAGGGGCTCAAAGAGAACATCAGGACAAACCAGTGGTACACCAGGGGCACACCAGGGCCACGCCAAGGGCACACCAGGGGCACACCAGGGGAAGACACCTTGCTTGGCCAGCTGTCACCGGGGTGTCAGGCATGCGGGGATCTGCAGGTGCCAGCAGTCCGTGGCTGCCTACATGGGTGCCCCGTAGCCACGGTTTGCGTCACCAGAAGGCTGGTGCGCTCTACCAGACATCACTTGTTTGTTGGGTAACACCAGATTCCAGTGACACCAGATACCAGTAACACCAGGCACCAGTAACACAAGGTACCAGTGACACCAGGTACCAGTAATGCATTGTTCCAGTAACACAATGTACCAGTAATACCAGGTACCAGTGACACCAGGTGCCAGTAACACCAGGTACCAGTAACACCATGTAACAGTAACACCAGGTACCAGTAACGCCTTGTTCTAGTAACTCCAGTTACCAGTGACACCAGGTACCAGTACCGCCTTGTTCCAGTAACACAATGTAACAGTAACACCAGGTACCAGTAACAACATGTAACAGTAACACCATGTACCAGTAACACCAGGTACCAGTAACACCAGGCACCAGTGACACCAGGTACCAGTCACACCAGGTACCATTAACACCTTGTTCCAGTACCACAATGCACCAGTACCACCAGGTACCAGTAACAACATGTAACAGTAACACCAGGTTACAGTAACACCATGCACCAGTAATACCAGGTACCAGTGCACACCAGGTACCAGTTGCACCAGGTCCAGCTGTAGCCGGCAGCTGTAATCACTCGCACTCCGCTGTTCAGTAGAGCCAGAAGCCCCATGGAATGCTGGCTGAGCAATGGTCTCATTGCCCGCCTTTTAGCGGAGTCTGATGAGTCCGTTACTGTAGATTAGGAGGCTGCGGCTTCTGCAACATGCAAGATAACAGCCCGGCTAAATGAGCAGTCTCTTCATCAGTATGACACTCACCACTCCACTTCTCAAGAGCATCCCACTCTTATCGAAATCGCCATTGACATCTGGAAGACTCGGCTGTGCGATGGACATCACTCATATCTAGGAATCCCATTATATAGTCGTCATTCCTTTCTTTTTGGTAAATAATCACGTTATTCAGCAAATAAAGGTAATTTTTTCAGCACTGAGGCACTGGTCTTCCGGCCATATCATTCATGTTTATAATTGAGTCTAAAATCAAAAAAAGAGTTTGATACAAAGACAAAAAGAAGAAAGAAGAAGAATAGTTATGTTGCCCAACAGCATTGAGAGATAACGGGTGTACATTTGATATTATAAGTGTCATGGTTGGGGTAACTTTGTGATAAGATACATGGTGAATATGAAGCTATTCTGTTAGTAGAATCCGATGCGGTTAAATCGGTCACTTATATATCTTATTTGAAGCCCTGGTCACATACACGTTAGTGAACACAGTTGAACGTAGGATAGATTAACGTGGGTCAACTGTGGTGTAAGTATGTTAAACTACGGTGAAAAATGTTAAGGTATGGCAGGTTTTGGTATGGATAATTGCACTATGGCACTGATGCCGTGCGTTCAACTACGTTCAACTACGTTCAACTACGTTCAACTACGTTCAACTACGTCCAACTACCTTCAACTACGTTAGCCTCAACTACGTTCAACTCACGGAATGTTATGTACATTATTCCGTTGCCAGAATTACGTTACGTGATGCTACACATGTTATTACACAGTGGCGAAACACTGAACATACCCTGAACGTACATTGGACGTATGTTCAGCATATGTTCTCCTGACGTTCCCATTATGCCACATGGACGTTTCCACCGGCTTTAATGTGGGTCAACATAGTGGAACATAGTGGAACGTAGTGAGCAGTGTTTAACATCTGTTTAACATCATTGACGTTCGCCGAACGTGTACAGAACGTACGGCGAACATAAACCCTTACATTTGAGTTACGTCAAAAGTTTTGAACAGGTTCAAAACCTTGACGTGCGCCGACGTAACATGACGTAGCTCGAGGTCAGTCTAACGTCATTCTGACATCATCATAACGTAACCCAACGTATGTCAACGTAATGATGAAACGTGAGCACTTCAGGCTTACATTGGCTCATTGCATTGTAGTGTGTCAGGGGTATTACGGCCGGTCAACTCAATATAACGTCTTAGTGGTTAAGCTGGTCTAAAACAAAATAGTAGGAAATGGTCTGCAATAATTATCCAACTGTTGGGAAAAAATAAAAAGTCATGTTTCTTTTTTAATTTTGGGACATTCTCAGTTGTTCTATTGGCTGGAAAATAATTATTAATAAAACGATGCAAATTAAGAGCAAACTCCAACAAACAAGCACCGGACTAAAGGAACGTAGATCAGAACGATCAACCTAATAGATTTATCTCAGACAATGACAGAAACTCAAAAGCATCGAAGGATTCCCTTCTACTCACACCCAGCTAAATACCACCGTCCCTCCCCATCTGACCCCCGTGACACCGTCCCCCACCCTCCATCCTCCCGCCCTCCCATCCTCCCTTCCTCCCACTCTCCCACCCTGTCCCCCGAACTACCATCCTCACTCAACCCTCCGACTCTCCCAAGCTCCTACCTCCAACCCTCCCTCCCTCCCACCACATATCACCCTCCAACTCCCCCTCCCACCCTCCAACCACCCTCCCACCCTCCAACCCCCTCTCACCCTCCAACCCTCCCATCCACCCACCATCGCCCACACCCTCCCACACTCCCTCCTACCCTCCCACTCTGCCACCCTCCCACAATCCCACCGTCCCACAATCCCACGCTCCCACCATCCCAGCCTCCTTCCCATCCTCCCATCCTCCCACTCTACCCCCCACGCCCCCCACCCCCACCCCCACCACCATCACCATCACACAGCCGGGTGAAGGCCACAGCCTGCTTGACAGTCGCGCCTCTGCGTACCTCACCCTCACAGCCTGCCGACAGAAGCCTCCGGGTTTAGCATTTGTAGAGCACCCGAATAAGGCCCATTGTGGGGCCGGGTGATGGGTGGGTGCGGCTTGCAATGCGACAGAAACTGCCTGTGGCATTACAGCTTCAACAGAGCAGTTCACCAACATACTCGCCTAACCGGAAGTTGGGCGGACAGACACACAGACAGACAGGCATCAGTTAGCTCGCCACCGACATAATGCTCCCAATATATAGGAGCCTAATTATCACCAGATTAAAGCGCCAGTTGATGCGGATCCAAATCTACCAGTTAGGTGAAGACTGGTGGTTGGGCTTCCCTTTTGGGTTAAGTGCATGGTCATTTGTTAGTCAAATTATTCGCATCGAATATGGGGTGCGTGGGTGGGTGATATGTGGCGCGTCCAATATAAGACGACAAGATATATCTCCTGAGGAGGATTACCATAATAAGAAGTGGCCAGCGTTCCCCGAGAATACAAATTAGAACCAATAGATGACGCCACAGGCTCCGCCACCAGAGCCTGTGATCGTTGAGAGAGCACTCGTGCGTTATCCGACGGGCAATTTCAGGAGTCATTTTCCATTCCATGGACTTTGATTTTGAAAATTGTACTTCATCTCACAGTAGGCCTATTCCGGGGGGGGGGGGGCGTGTTCCTTAAATGTGGCGGTTGTTCATGCATTTCCAGTTCACAGCTGTATCAGACATTTCTTGTTGGGTATGAGTTGTTTGTTTGTTGTTTTATATCCTAGCAACATCTACGGTCCTGTCAGGATGGGTAGCGACTTGTGGCAGTGTAGTCTAATAGGAACTTAATAGTGCTGTCCCACTGGGATACCAGGCTGCTGACACCATGTTCCTATATCCGACACAGCCACATTGTCCTGATACTGTCCTAACCAGTCCTTGTTATATCCTCTTAATGGCAAGCGCCAGGATAGGTAGTGACAATGTCAATTTTATAAGTCATCGGTTTGATTCGGGGGGGATTCGCACCCCTGACGTTCCACACCGGTAGCCAGCGCTCTACCTATTCGGCGACTGCGTCAGGTGTTGTTGTCTATGGTAAGAAGGGCTTGAGAATGGAATCTACTCTCCACTGGATGACCCTTCCATCTTCCTGTCGCCTCATTCTGTTATATTGTCAAAACAGTGTGGACGGCCATCCACACGTGTGTTTATTTATTCTCTTTTTTTGTGTGGTCACTTAATTGACCTTGCTCATGACCGTTAAGTGCATTAACACTTTGCGACGTTACGATAAGAAGTTCTATCTGACAAAATGATGCTTTCGATATAATGAGGACTGAAGCTGTGTAACTGCATGATAGCAAAGCAGATAGAACAATATTATTTTAAATATATCTCAGTGAAAAATACCAGTTGAGAAACAATTATGTAACTGCCTGATAGCTTTTTATAGCTAGAACATTTTTACATCCATAACACCAATTTGGTCACTTTGTCTGATAGAACCTTTTTATAGTTAGGTCAGAACTTGTTTTCACTGCTGTGGGAAATTAGTCACATGTACGTTTATTTGATGTATGCATATATATATATATATAGACATGATACTTTATTATCATTATATAAAAAGGCGGAACTGCTGTACGATTATTGTGACCCTTATTATTACTCTGTAATATTATTGTTATATTATGCTGTGATTAATATGTATATTGGCCAATCGCTGCCCGTAATGTGCGCGGTTCGGGCTGCGCCACCAAGTGTTGGTGCCATGCAATCCTCAACTTGGTCATTTCGCGGCGGGCTTTCAATTGTATAACCGGCTAGGCTTTATGCTAGACATATCTTGCATTAAACTGATCAACCCATCCTCCTGTTGTGTCTTTCCTGATATAAGAGTAGCCTAAATCTATATATATATATATAATATATATATTTATATATGAGACTGTCTCAAAAGGTGCTGAGCAATATGGGACAAAACTTTGTCCATTGTAACGATCAACATACTATCTGTTTATGCAGTTTCTCAGGATACGCTGATTTGTTTTTTACATGGTTTTTCATAATCCCAATAGAATACATATTGATTTGAAGCAAATGTCCTTGTGTGTTCAGTGTAACTGGTTCTGTGCTGTTTTGTGTCAATCGTTACAATGGACAACAACAAAAAGAAGCATTATCACCTTTTGAGACAGGCTCATATGCTTGTGGTTATACATATATATGTATATGGGTCTGAAACTGGGCATTAAAGTCTGACATGGAAACCAAAAGTGAAGACCTTCCAAATAACAACAGTAAACATTCCAAATAATAGCAGAATTCATGTTCGTATGAAGATTTACAAGTTCTGCGCAGCTCAAAGTTGAAAAAAAGCTATTTAATTTTTTAATTTTGATCTTATATAAATTGAGCAACACAATAATATAACTTCCGTGACATGGAAATCAAGGACACATTCAAAACATCATTTGAACCTGGACAACAATTTCAAACAAGATTTTCTTGATTACAGCAAACAATATTATGTCTTACAAGAAATAAGTTTGAAAACACGATTGGATAAATGCCTGGTGTTGATGTGATGTGTACATTTTCACATGGTTACCCTAGCATGAAATCATACGAGCAGGCTTTTGATCTTTGTTGTGGGATATATTAAATATATGTAGTATTTCTAATGTACTTAGCCCGCAAAGGTAATAATTATTATTTTACTTGCTATCAATAAAACAAAGCATTAATTATCACCATTGTAATGTGGAAACCAAAGATGGGGTGCCCCGTTTTAGAGAATGACCCATATATATATATATGGATAGTGATAAGCATGTTATCACATGTACTAAGACCTGGAGTGGGTTGTACTCCCCCCCCCCCTCCACTTCCCGGGTGTGAGGGTGGGTACCAGCATGCACCTCTCCCCCTCCTGTGCGGGGCCTCTCCTCCACTAGCTCGGAGGAATTTGTTGTGTGTGTGATGTATAAGCATTAAACTAGTATAATTTATCGGAAGCTTTCACGCCTTATTATATTCTAACTCATGTACTGTACTGATCTGTTTTAAATTGTTCATCGACTATACAACCAGGCCGATTGTGTCGCCCTCTTCCTGCAAACACTGTAACTTGTCTGGCCGCGCTCAGTCACTCTGCCCGCGATTTATATATATACGGACAGACGCTATTATTGGACGCCCGGGTACCCCAATAGAACACCCTCGGACAGGGCGACCCGCCAGCACCCTCTATGGAACCGGGACACGATGGCACTGATAATCTAAAGCGTTCTAAGCCCCCGGCTGGCCGTCTCCTGACAGCGCCTCATCCGATATCGATGTCCTTACGTCATATCATCGTGCTATATGGGGGCGGTGGTGGCGCCTCCTATCGGCGATGTATACGACAGGGTCTTAGACTTTACAACCGGGGCCGCCTCTTGCCATTGATGGCCGAAGGTCGCCTCCGCTAAAGTAGCAAGGGACAGGCTCAGCCACTGCCTTTAGCATCGCTTGTTTGTTGGTTTATGTCCTAGCAACAGTTAAGGTCATATCAGGATGGGTACCGACTTGTGACAGTGCATACTCATGGCAAGTTAATAGTGCCGCCCGACTGGGAGACTATGCCACCAGCACAATGACCTGACACCCCACACAGCCACATTATCCTGACACTCTGTTAACCAGTCCTGGTCCTATCCTATTGATGTTGAATGCCAGGCTAGGTAGTGACTAGTATTAATTATAATATAAGTCATTGGTTTGACTCGGTTGGAATTTGAACTCCCGACCTTCCGCACGGGAAGCCTGCGCTCTACCGATTCAAACACCGCATCCGGTGAGCCTTTTATCAAAGAATAATAGCATCAAGGACACGATGTGTCCAACGAGTAGGTAGAGCCAAGAAACAAGGCCTGGAAGTGGTAGCGGGAGCGGGACGTAGTTCAGGCGATAGAGTGTCCACTTGTGAAGGTGTGGGTCATCCGATCGATCCTGCTCAGTGGACCCATTTGCAGTTTGGGTTATTTTCCGTTCCAACCAGTGATCCACAACTGGTTCATCAAAGGCTGTGGTATGTGCTGTCCTGTCTGTGGGAAAGTGCATATAAAAGACCCCTTGCTGCTTATCGGAAAGAGTAGCCTATGTGCCGGCAGCAGGTTTCCTCCAAAGAAATATGTCAGAGTGACCATATGTTTGACGTCCAATAGCCGATGATAAAAATCAATGAGCTCTAGAGGCATCGTTAACTAAAACAAACCTTAGAGACTGGTAGCGTTTATTCGGTGAATAGAGACACCTAGCACAAATCAGGTGGGCTGGCCATGTAGTCCGGATGAACAAACCAACAACACACCGAACATCCTACACAACTATCAATCTGGTTAAACACATTGAACATTACATAAGACAGACAAAATGCCCTGACAACTATAAACTTAGCTTGTTTTATAAGAAAAAAATGTAACCCACAACGATTGTTTGAGTTGCCCCGAGTATACACCCTCTACTAGGTGCCGCTGCCCATTTTTGTATGAACCGCAGTGACTGGTGCTGTACATTATACAGCAGGAGCCACTCCCTTAATTCTACACGATCGGTGCTGTGACTAATACAGCACTGATCAAACTTAGATTATTTAAAATGTCAATTCCGATAGTAAGATGGCCGGAAGACCAGTGCTCCGGCGCTGACAAATGTCATATTCAGATGAATAAATACTTTACCAAAAAAAACAAACAAAAAAAAAAGCTCTCTTCTACTGTGAACTTGTAAAAGGACGCCAAAATCAAAGGTGGTCAGAAGAAAAGGTTCAAGGACTGCCTTACATACAACCTGAAAAATCTAATTTCAACACTACAGTATAGGAAATAATGGCCAAGGGCAGAGTCGATGGTGTGTTTCCATCCGTAAAGGCACAACACAGCTTGAAACTGATTGTATATCTCAAGCTAACGAAAAGTGTCAGCAAAGGAAACATTGTCTCCTTCACCCACCACTCTCTGACTGCAACTACACACACATGTCCAATGTACCACTGAACATTCTGAGCGCAAACTCGACTCATTGGTCATCGATAAGTTCACAACAAATGATGAGCTGCTGTCATCCTGGTCAACTAAGTACAACCAAGAAGATGATTGGTTGGTTGGGTGTTGGAGTATTACGTCCTGGCAACATTTAAGATCATGTCAGGACGACGAAGGAGAAGAGAACCACCAACCAAGGAGCGTTTGCTCGGTGAATAGTGAGCCTGTATACCGGAAATGTTCGAGACTTACCGGGACTTACCGGGACTTACCGGGACTTAACCAGACCAAACCCCCGTGGGAGATGGTTGAGAAGGAGATGGGAATTGTACAAAAGGTGCCAGCTATTTCCGGTTGCTCACTTTGCTCTATTTGCGCATGCGCAATCAAGCCTGCATTATGGGCCGCTGGTATAGCCGGCCTGGAGCCGCGGGCAGGCCGGGGATTGCTGGCCGGGGACGGCTGGCCCGGGGACGGCGGCCCTGTCCCGGCTTGTACAAGCAGCCCTCCCCGGGCGGACTTAGGCGTCTTCCCGGGAGTGGAAACACAATCAGCCGATACACCCGATAAGATACCGAGGCATCTGCCGCCCGGTTGCCATAGCACCGCAAGAGGACCCGACCCCAGCGCCGGGATGGAGGACCTCCTCCAGGCGAAGTGTGTGTGTGGGGGGGGGGAGGGGGGCATGTCAGTAAAAATTCAACGTGGTGAAATTCGGGATCGACACTAAAAGATCAGTGAAAGCGAATGATATTGTTTAAAAAAGACGTAATTTGCTTAGATACACTAAGTTCGTTGGTCTTTTACGTCCTGGGAACATCTGAGGTCATATCAGGATGGTTAGTGACTTGTGATAGTTCACAGTCATGGCGAGTTTGTAGTGCTGCCCCACTGGGAGACCAGCCTGCCAATACTATGACCTGATATCCCACTGAGTCACATTATCCTGACACTAAGCCAACCAGGCATTGTCCTATCCTAATAATGCTGAGCGCCTAGATAGAAACCGACAGGTATCAATTTTTAAGTCATTGATTTGGCTTGACCTGGAATTGAACTCCCGATCTTCCGCACGGGAGGTCCGCGCTCTACCGATTCAGCCACGACGTCCCGTGACAGACTCAGTGTACCATTGGAGCCATGGGAAAGACGTGAGGGCGGCAGCACTGGATTTAATTTCGATTTATCATTATATTATACCGTTCTATATCGGCGAAGTTTTAGTACCCTGAGCCCTTCGGGGCGGTGTAAGTAGTATAGGAAGATGGTATATTGATCCAGGCAAGAACTGGCCCTGAATGGGGGTCATAGCTGTAGATCGTTATGCCACGAAGAAAATTACAAATATCAATAGGCATTTCCAATAAAAACACAGCAAGATGTGCGGCATGTGGAAGCGGTAGGATGCTAGTTCAGTAGTCGTTGTAGAACTCCCACTTGAACAGTATTTCTGTTTCACTGAGCAATATGTCACACATGGACGGTATTTCGTTATGTGGTATGCTGTTAGTGCTTAACGTTGCATGGTCCGATGGGTTTCTTTGTTTATGTTATTTTCTCAGATACATGTATTAGGTTGAGCGTGTATGATCTACATTGGTCGAGTTTGAGGTGACTTTTATTTTAAATGTTTTTTTTCCTTTTAGATATTTTAGATATTTGATGTGCAACCATACAAAGTTAATTTTGGCATCGATGCCAAAATTGTGACATCATGAGTTTCTGCAGAAACATGTTCTATTAAATTGCTTCAGTATTCCCATATGTGTAGCGACGAATGTTTGATAAGCCCACCGGTATCTAAGTTAGATTTGTGGAATCAAATCGTGTGACCTTACTCTGAACAGTTTCTATCTGACAAAGTGACCGAATTGCTGTTATGGATGTAAAAATGTTCTATCTACAAAAGGCTATCATGCAGTTACACAACAGTTTCTCAACTGGTATTTTTCACTGAGATGTATTAAAAATAATACTGTTCTATCTGCTTTGCTATCATGCAGTTACACAGCTTCAGTTCTCATTATCTCGAAAGCACTATTTTGTCAAATAAAACCTTTTTATAGTAAGGTCGCGATGTATATAAATGTTTCCATTTTGGAAATTTGAAGTTTTCATCGGACTGTGCAGCTTAAAAAACTTCCATTACTTGGATATATATATATAGCATATATATATATATAGCATGCGAATCGTTAGCTGCCTACTTATACCCTCTATCGGCAATTATTTAAAAAATAGATAAATATAGTTATTATAGCAGTCCTGGCGATAACTTGGAAATGTCAGAGTCAAGACCGGTGAAATGGTTAGGCAGTGCAATAAATGTTTTTTTAAACTAAGATGTAGTTTATTTTTGGAGTATTTCATCGGCAGAGCACTGGTCTTCTGGGCCTACAGTACAGGTTGTTGGTACATACATGAAACTGTCAGTTGCAATAATAGCCGTATGCAAATCCTGGTCGATAATACAAGTATTATGTGATGTAAAAGTATTATGCGAATATAAAGGCACGGAAGGGAATTATATTATTATGATTGCTGTATATTTCTTATTCTAAATGAACTATTACTTGTATTAGTAGGCGAGCTGTATATAATTTATTTTCAATAAAGGTATTATGCATTTGTTGAATATGCATTATATGGTATTGCATGGTTCAGACATTTTCTCTAAACATTTATTTTTCTAAAAATATGCATATATAAAATATCCTCCGGTGTGACTGACACTGGTCTAGATCATTCTGGTGGAGGCGAGGAGGCTGCAGGTGGCGCCACCGGTATAGTGTTGGGTCTTATGGAGTATGACAATAATGATAATAATTCCCTTACATATCTTTATACTTGTATAATAGTTATATATCACATGTACATATTTTCTAATACGCACATATATATATACTAAATATGCAAATCAGTGGAAGTAATCACAAGTAGTACACTGGTAAAATGTCTGAATATGGTAGACTGCTGGAAATGCTTATACCTTTAGCGAGACCAGTTATGCAGTAACAGAGGCAATACTTGTCCATTGCCTGGTACAGGTATGGTCCGAGTTGCTGTCATAACTAAAGAATTTGGAGATGAGGAGCATGGTTACAATTCCTCTTAGCTGGGTCACGTGCACGATGCCTTTCCCTGGCACGAGTAGAAATCATTACCTGAAGCTGACATTGCGTTAACTGGGTCACCTGAATAGACAGAAGTGCTTTACACTAATGAGTCTAGTTTGGAAAATGTCTTTATCCAGGTGGTGCTGATTTGGGTATTTAGGTTAAGTAGAGTAAGTAGCATGAATTATACCTAAACCCAGGCTATACTGAATTGGTGATGCCTGGAAATCTAACTGAAACACCATCTGCATTCAGGTCATCATCATCATCATCTTCATCATCATGCTGTCGGTCGCGATGCAACAAAGACTGCTTTCATTACTTGACTGCCGCTCTCCATTTAGCTCTCTGCTGTGAGAGTGATGTCCATGACTCGGTCTTAATGTCTCTCAGCTTCAGGTTTCTCTTGATGGTCAGTGCTGTTCTACATTTCATGAAAGCTGCCTGCAAAAGTGTTGAAGTGCTGCTGGCTTTTGCAAGTTACCAGCGGCACTCTCTCCGGGAGCAAATAGAGGTTTCACACTGGCAAGAAGATGTTCAGACAGGCGCAAAACTATTTGTCCCTGCAGTGGCTGGTCGGGAGATGTTGGGAGTTCCATACACCAACCGCCCTTAATGCTGCCACAGTGACATGGTTTTCTGTTTAGGGTTTGCTCCCTTAGCCTTAGGTTCTGTCAAGAACCTGTACCACAAGGCAGTGGTTTACAACTCTGCAGGGCAGGGGCATCAAACTCCCTGAGGTATTGCAATACCTGCAATACCTGCAATACCTGCATACCATATCCTGCAATATCTACATACTGATCAGATATATATCCTGAATAGCCGATGTCTACTTTTTGTACTGGGTAGTCATTAAACAAACAAACAAACTGGCCAGATATATCACAAACACTTAAATAGCTGAATGTACTAATAATATTTTATTATATTAAAATAATGTTTGTAATTAAATAGTGGCAATGACCACCGTTAAGCATGTCCTGAAGCATAGGGCCTCGTCACTGAAGAAATACTGTAATCAATTCAGATGAATGCAAATGTTTACCCCAAAAAGAAATTCTGTAAGAAGATTATGCTAGTGTAGTGGTCTGCACTGACCTCTCAGGCAAGTGACCACATAGACAGGTAGGCGTGGGTAGTGTGTCAGGGAGCCTAGGTAGTGTAATGGTTAGCACACTGGCCCGGAATGCAAAGAGATGTGGGTTCGAGTCCTGCTCTAGGCACAATATTTCCCATTTTCATCATCCCCACGACACTGGTTGCCATGACCATGATCCTGTACAATCTATGCGCTGTATAGTTGTTGAACCTACCCTGTGTATGTAAGTGTGTTGCATTGCCTGAATGTATGTATTTGTAAGCATTACAAAACTTACAATTCCAGGGGGATGAGTGTAGTGGTCTGCACTGTCCTCTCAGGCAAGTAACCACATAGACAGGTAGGCGTGGGTGGTCTGTCAGGGAGCCTAGGTGGTGTAATAGTTAGCACACTGGCCCGGAATGCAAAGAGATGTGGGTTCGAGTCCCGCTCTAGGCGCAATATTTGCCATTTTCATCATCCCCACGACACTAGTAAGTCCAGTGCCTCGCCGCATCGTCAGTGAAGAAAACTGTTTACCCAAAACAATAATTCTTTAAGAATATTAAGCTAGTTATTAGTATCCCCAGCAGTGACCCTCCTACACACGTAATGGCTGGAAGTGTCCATCTAGGTTTGCCCAGAATATTTCTTTTTGTTCTTTTTTTATTTTATTTGTAAAACAGTTTATTCATCAGAATATACATGTGTTCAGTGCCGACGCACTGGTCTTCCAGCCATTACATTGTAAATATGGAGATAAGACGGCACTTACACTCCCATCACACCAAACTAGTTCTCAAAATGTCTTATCACGTTCTAAAACCGGCTGTGGTCGGAGTAGAACGTGGCTGCAAGAAAATTGTGGGCATGCTCAAAGTTCTGGAGCACCATTCCATTCTAGCCGGTCCATTCTGTTCATAAAAAGACCGTAAAAAGTTGATACTATGTCAGTTCCATTCTCAAACAGTTTGAGTCCGTTCAGTAACATTTTCAAGAATGTAGTGAGAACTAGTTTGGTGTGATGGGGGTATTAGATAGGACATATTAGTAGATTGTGAAGGGGGTTAGTGTCTTAGTGGGTTGGTAGCCATAATAGGTTAAGTGTTATATAACCCCTCCCCATTTCCCGTAGATATGCTCTGGGTTACAGAAACCGGACAGGTTGGCCAAATGAGTAGACACCCATCTCCGCTTTTTGGAGATCGGGAGATCCGAACCCATGAGTTTGTGGGTTCGAATCCTGGTCGAGTCAAACCAATCACATAACAATTTATACTTGTTGCTTCCTAGCCTGGCGTTCGGCATTATTAGGATAGGGCAAGGATGGGTCGGCTCAGTGTCAGGATAATGTGACTGAGTGGGATATCAGGTCATGCTGTGGCAGCCTGGTATATCAGTGGGGCAGCATTATAAAGTCGCCATGAGGGGGCACTGTCACAAGTCGGTACCCGTCCTGCTATGACCTTAGATGTTTCTAGGATGTTAAACAACAAACAAACAGCAATTGCAGAATTAAGAGTTTACCTCGGATCGGCCCGTCAGCGGGAACAAGTACCCTCCTCGTCTCCTCTTTTTGGCCTGGGCCGCATCCTGCAAGTCTGTTCACAATGGGAAGTTGGGTATGCTTGCACCAAGTCATAATGCGACACATATGTGTAGCCGTGTTTTGGCATAACTTGCTTGGATCCATCTTGACTCTGGCAAGACAAATGAAGGATATTGACTCTCATCAGGATTCTTCATGATCTGTTCTGAATTTGTAATTAGAGCTGCACAGTCCGATGGAAACATAACATTTTCAAAACCAAAACAATTATATTATAAATTTGATTCTACATACATACCTTAGATACTGGTGCACTTATTCAACATTTGTCACCACGTAGAAGGGAATATTAAGGCAATTTAATAGAACATGTTACTTGAGAAGGCTATGGGGTCAGAGTTTTGGTATGCATGCCAAAATTCCTTTGGCATGGTTGCACTTAAAAATATCTCAAAAGTTAGCCACTTAAAATAAAAGTTACTTCAAGCTAAAGTAAGGTACATTATGAGGATCAACCTAATGTATTTATCTCAGAAAATGTCAGAAACTCAAAACCATCGGACTATGCAACTTTAAGTTATCTATGATCCTATAAAATAAGCAAACAGCGTTTGTCGCCAGAATGCTGGCTTATTCGGTGTATGTGTCCAGAGGATATACCGGTGTTAATAGCTAATTACAGCTGTGCATTATAGCCTTCAGATGCAATTTCCGGGCATGTCTGAGTAGGAGAGAAGCGACTGCCATGCTTCGCTGTACCCTACAGATGTATACACATGTCAGTGAGACTCGCAACAAATGCATACTTCTATCTAGGCCATGACTCCTGTTCAAACAATCGATAATCGAATCATGATCACATTCACTTCCGACGAAGAGGACCACACGGGAGGGCCGAATGAGTTGAGCATTGGTAGATCATGAGATTAGAACCCACAGGTTTGAACCCTGGTTGAGTCAAACCAATGACTTAAATATTGATACTTGTCACTTCCTAGCCAGGTGCTTGGCATTATTAGGATAGGGGGAGGACTTATTGGCTCAGTGTCAGGATAATGTGACTGAGTGGGATATCAGGTCATGGTGCTGGTGGTCTGGTCTCCCAGTGGGACAGCACTAGAAAGTCACCCTGAGTATGCTCTGTCACAATTCGGTATCCATCCTGATAGAACCTCAGATGTTGCCAGGATGTAACACTCCAACATCCAACCCATCTTGCTGCGAAGATCTGGTCAGAGATTGTCAACTGTCAGTGTTGTTCGGTTTGAGGCTGATTCGCTGAGTTTTTGTCAGTGTAGAAAGGTGATTGACCTTCGTGTATGTGGGGTGTGCAGGAGTTTTACGTCCAGGCAACATCTAAGGTCATATCAGGACGGGTGCCGAATTGTGACAGAGCACACTCAGGGCGACCTTTCTAGTGCTGTTCCACTGGGAGACCAGGCCAGCAGCATCATGACCCGATATCCCACACAGTCACATTATCCTAACACTGAGCTAACCAGTCCTTTTTCTGTCCTAATAATGCCGAGTGCCTGGCTAGGATGCGACAAGTATCAATTTTATAATTCATCGATTTAACGCGGCTGCGATTCGAACTCCCGACCTTCCACATGCGAAGTCTGCGCTTTAGCAATTCATACACCGCGTCCGGTACTAACCATCGCGGAACCATACTAAGCACACCAGGCATGGACAGCGGAAGGAGTAAGGAGGAGGAGAGGCTGATTATTTCCACACCCGGGACGGCACATCGCACACAGTGTGCATGAGTCTCTGGTAGCGACAGAGCATACTGCCCGCTATGTCATTGATTTGGTGATCATACCTGAACTTACTCAGAGATGTCCACGAAATGTTATCTTTTCCTGAGAGAAAGCTTCGTTTGGATGGAACAAATATGGGAAGCTTGTTCACCACTTAACCTCAATGCAAAGTAGTGTGATGCTATAAAGGATAATTGGCCATGGAGAAATGTGCTTATTATTATCGGGTTTGTGCTGTATGGGGATGCACCCAAGCCGCTCTATTTTCAAGCCGTCCAGGCTGTGTGGGTGGATATCCTCATTACTGCCCAAGTCTTGGAACAATCCACACTTCTCATCATTCATCATCATCATGCTGTCAGTCGCAATGCGACAAAAGATTGCTTTTCATTACTTAACCGCCGCTCTCCAATTAGCTCTCTGCTGTAAGAGTGATGTTATTTCATGCGGTTTTACGTTTCATAAAAGCTGCTTGCATCGTGTTGAAGTGCTGCTGGCTTTTGCAAGTTAGTAGCCACACTGTCTCATGGGGAAAATAAAGGGCTCACACTAGCAAGAACACATCAAGACAGGCGCAAACTATTTGTCCCTGCAGTGATGAACACTAATGCAAACAGTAGCAACTGATCCAGACTGCAGCTAAGTACTGTCACAGGGGGTGATAAAAATGGGAAATATTGCACCTAGACCCACATTTCTTTGCATTCCGGGCGGTGTGCTAACCATTACACCACCTAGGCTCGCTCATTTCACCATGCCTACCTGTATATGTGGCTCCTTGCCTGAGAGGTCAATGCAGACTACTACACTTGTCCCCCTGGAATTGTAAGTATTTAAATGCTTACAATTACATACATACAGGCAATGAACTTACATATACATACACAGAGTAGGTTCAACGACTATGCAGCGCCTACTTTGTACAGGATTCTGGTCAGCGAACAAGATTCATGGGGGCTGATGAAAATGAGAAATATTGTGCCTAGAGTGGGACTCAAAACCGACATCTCTTTGCATTCCAGGCCAGTGTGCTTACCATTACACCACCTAGGCTCCCTGATGTCACCACACTACCCACGCCTACCTGTCTATGCGGCTCCTTGTCTGAGAGGTCAGTGCAGACTACTGCACTACTAAAAGTGCATGGTCTTAAGCTAACGACCAGACGGGATGGCCGAATGAGTTAGAGCACCCATCTCCCGTGCTGGTAGATCGTGGGGTCGTGGGTTCGAACCCTGGTCAAGTCCAACCAATGACTTAAAAATTGATACTTATCGCTTCCTAGCCAGGCATTCGGCATTATTAGGACAGGGCAAGGACTGTCCTCAGTGTCAGGATAATGTGACTGAGTGGGATACCAGGTCATCCTGGTTTCCCAGTGGGACAGCACTATAAAGTCCCTATGAGTGCGCACTGTGACAAGTCGGTACCCATCCTGATATGACCTTAGATGTTCCTAGGACGTAGAACAACAATAAACAAACAACAATCTTAAGCTAAAGATGACCATCATCATAATCATCATCATGCTGTCAGTCGTGATGCGACAAAGACTGCTTTCATTACTTGACTCCAGCTCTCCTTTGTGCGGTTGTACATTTCATGAAAGCTGCCTGCAAAAGTGTTGAAGTGCGGCTGGCTTTTGCAAGTTACCAGCGGCACTCTCTACGGGAGCAAATAGAGGTTTCACACCGGCAAGAACATGTCAAGACAGGCGCAAAACTATTTGTCCCTGCATTGGCTGGTCGGGAGATGTTGGGAGTTCCATACGTCAACCGCCCTTAATGCTACCACAGTGACATGGTTTTCTGTTTCGGGTTTGCTCCCTTAGCCTTTGGTTCTGTCAGGAACCTGTACCACAAGGCATTGGTTTACAACTCTGCAAGGCAGGGGCGTTAATTATCCCAGTCACACTATAATTGCGATTTGTATCACAAGGAGGTTGCAGCAGCAGCTGCACCAACAACCTCATTGCGACTATAATGGTTGCCGACCATTTTCCTCTGCTGTCGACCAGTTGGCGACCAGTTGGCATTAGTGGTTGTTTTGGTCACAAAGAGGTCACCAGTGTTTTGCAAGACCTAGTGTGACTGGAGCTTGACGCAAATGTGCCCTTAATGTGACAGTACAGTCGGGACATTGTTGGCAGTGGGTATAAGAAATGCAGCGTCCTATGACAGCCTTAACAACTGTCTTTACTTTACTTACTTACTTACGCATACCGCCCAACTTTGGGCATAGGCCACGAACAAGGGCTCTCCAGTTATCCCAGTCCTGGGCCTAACAACTGTCTTAATACCCCTGTCACACTACAACGTAATGAGCCAACGTGAGCCTAACGTGGTCATTTTTCGTGATTACGTTGGGTTACGTCACGTTGTGTATGCGGGTAATGTAGTACCTATCTGCTAAAATACCTCAGGGAGTTTGACGCCCCTGCTTTGCAAAGTTATAAACCACTGCCTTGTGGTATAGGTTCCTGATAGAACCAAAGGCTAAGGGAGCAAACCCTAACAGAAAACCATGCTTCCATGGCAGCGTTAAGGGCGGTTATGAAGGGAACTCCCCAACATCTCCCGGCCAGCTACTGCAGGGACAAATAGTTAGCGCCTGTCTTGACATGTTCTTGCCGGTGTGAGACCTCTATTTGCTCCCTGAGAGAGTGCTGCTAGTAAGTTGCAAAAGCGAGCAGCACTTCCAACACTTTGCAAGCAGCTTTTATGAAATGCCCAACCACACGTAATAGCGGCGGTTAAGAAATAAAAGCAGTCTTTGTCGCATTGCGACCGACAGCATGATGATGATGATGATGATGACGTCATGATGATGTCAGAATGACGTAGAATGACGTCGAGCTACGTCACATTATGTCGTGTTACATCGAGTTACGTAAAGGTTTTGGACATGTTCAAAACTTTCGACGTAGCTCGAACGTAAGGGTTTACGTTAGCCGTACGTTCTGTTCACGTTCAGTGAATGTCAATGATGTTAAATGGATGTTATTCCAATGCTGCTCACTACGTTCAACTAGGTTCCACTACGTTGACCCACATTAAACCGATTGCAAATGGCCACGTGGCATAATGGGAACATCAGGAGAACGTCAGGAGAACGTCAGGAGAACATCAGGAGGACGTGCATTCAACATACGTTCAACGTCTCATGACGTAGCTAACGTCACATAACGTTCTTCTGGTGATGGAATAACATTCATAACGTTCCGTGAGCGTAGTGACGTTGTCCTCTCTCGTTGAATGACGGTATCACTACGCTTTACCAACGTTATGCTCTCGTCCACTACGCTGCATCCATGTTCAACTTGTGCCCAAATTTGCATACTATGCTGAGAAGTTCAACGTTCTTCACATTCTCCCTACGCTGACATCATTACGTCGTAGTGTGACAGGGCCATTAAATTCACCATTTTGTTGCAAATGACATTCCTGCAGCTGCACTTCAAGGTTTACTACCCAAGTGTAAATAAATACGCAACTCTCCCTTTATTGTACATCACACGCGACTGAACGCGCTCTGATAACTCTGCAATATTAGCGGTGGCATTATGTAAAGCTGGTGAAACCAATCTACTTGTTTCTGTGGCAAGTCTCATGTAGAAGGAACTAGTGAAATAGCCTCCTGTAGGCTGGAGGTAATGTATGATTCTAGCCACTGAGGCCTGCTGATACCAAAGCAGGGGCTGTTGTACGAACACGAGGCGAGGCATTATTGGATAGATACAACACCTGGACAGCTGTGAGTGCAGGCTGACACTGCAGTAATACTTACGCAGCAGCTTGGGGGAGGAAGCGCCTGCCTCTGTAGGTGGCCGATGCCGGTAGAACGACGCCCCACGTACTAATAGTTTGCCGGCATCTGCCCAGTATATTAAAGTTACATAGTCCGATGAAAACATCAAATTTTCAAAACCAAACACTTATCTAGATTTGATTCTACATATTCAACTTAGACATTGGTGCTCTTATTAAGCATTTGTTGCTGCATAGAAGGGCATACTACGTCAATTAATAGAAACCGTCACTACTGAAGTCTATGGTTAGAGTTTTGGCGCGCTTGCCAACATTATTTTGGCATGTTTTGACATCAAATATCTCCAAACTTAGCCATTTAAAATAAAAGTTACTTCAAACTAAAGTAAAGTAGATTATAATAATTAGTATAATATATTTATCACAGAAAATAGAAAAAACTCAAAAGCATCAGACTGTGCAACTTTAATGCTGGCATTACTAGCAGCCAATGTTGACCCTGCTGTCGTCGTAATTCGCTGCTCCTGCTGCGGAGAAGACGGTCTCCGTCAGCACACTCCCACAGCACGGCGTGCAGTCTCTACTCACCACCACACACACACAGACCTGCCAGTATACACCCACCACTGGACACTGTACACCCATCAGCTTCCAGTGTACACCCACCACCACGTGCCGCTGAACACCCACCACCATGCGCCGCTGAACACCCACCACCACGAGCCGCTGAACACCCACCACCACGCACCGATGAACACCCACCACCACACACCGCTGAACACCCACCACCATGCTCAACTGAACACCCACCACCATGCGCCGCTGAACACCCACCACCACGAGCCGCTGAACACCCACCACCACGCACCGATGAACACCCACCACCACACACTGCTGAACACCCACCACCATGCTCAACTGAACACCCACCACCACGCGTCGCTGAACACCCACCACCACGCGCCGCTGAAGGGCCACCACCATGCCCCCACTGAACACCCTCCACCATGTGCCGGTGAACACCCACCACCACGCACCGCTGAACACCCACCACCACACGCCGCTGAACACCCACCACCATGCGCCGCTGAATCCCCACCAACACGCGCCGCTGAAGGCCCACCACCCACTCCTGAACACCCACCACCATTCGCCAGTGTATATCCACGACCACACGCCACTGCACAGCAACACACACCACCACACACCGCCTCACACCACCAGGCACCGCCACACACCACCACACACCACCACACGTCACCACACGCTACCAAACGCCACCACACACCGCCACACACCGCCACTCACGACCACACACCACCACACACCACCACGCACCACCACACACCACCACACACGATCACACACAACCACCCACCCACCACACACCACAACATACCACCACACACTACCACACACCACCAGGTACCGCCTCACACCACCAGGCACCGCCTCACACCACCACACACCACCACACGTCACCACACACCACCACACACCGCCACGCACCGCCACAAACCGCCACACACCACCACACACCATCAAACACCACAATAACATACCACCACACACTTCCCCACACCACCACATACCACCGTACACGACCACACACCGCTGCACACAGCAATACACCGCCAAACACCGCCGCATACCACCACACACCTCCATACATACCACACACACCACCACACGCCCCCATACACCACCACACACCACCACACACTACCACACACTACCACCCATTACCGTACACCACACCCCACCATGCACCACCACACACAACCACATACAACCACACACCACCATACACCATCACAAATTATCATCCACCACCACACACCACAACACACCTTCACACACCACCACATACCACCACACACCACCTGACACCACCACACACCACCACACTTATATACTCCCTTTCTTATTAGAATATAGTGATATAACCAACGATTTATGTTCGTGCTACTCATTGTTGTCCGACCTAGGTGCACTGCGATAATAGCTGAAGGAAAGAAGGTCAAATAATTTTTGAAGGATAGAGTCTTATTTCGCTAATGATTTGTTCTATTTATATCACTACTTCCACCTCTTTTCTCCAAGAAGAACATTGTGGTTTTCCGCATTGACTCATTCCTTTGTGAAGAGAAACATCGGAACACTCCAAGAGCCATACAATTATCAAATTGCACACAGAGATAACAAGAGATCCTTCATTTAAAGAAGGGAGACCACGAGTCTATTTCCAGTGTTCGTTCTGCAAAGTGTAACACCCAATTGCTATTTGGGTGCTAGTATACCTGTCGACCAGTTTGAGTAATGGCATTGCTCAGCAACTTTGTCATTACACGGAGTGGCTGTTCACCACCTCAGCAGTTCTGGGCCAGTGGAGTGTGTTTGTTACGTTGTTAAGTATTGGAAGTGACAGCAGTGTGAGCAGTGTGGTAACGATGTTAGCCATTGTGAGCAGTGTGAGCATTGTGATGAGTTATAGCAGTGTGAGAAGTGTATGCAGTGTGTGCAGTGTGTGCAGTGTGTGCAGTGTGAACAGTGTGTGCAGCTTGAACAGTGTGTGCAGTGTGTGCAGTGTAATCAGTGTGTGCAGTGTGAACAGTGTGCAGTGTGAACAGTGTAGGCAGTGTGAGCAGTGTGAGCAGTGTGCACAGTGTGTGCAGTGTGAGTAATGTGTGAGCAGTGTGTGAGCAGTGTGTGAGCAGTGTGTGAGCAGTGTGAACAGTGTGTGCAGTGTGCGCAGTGTGTGCAGCGTGAGAAGTGTGGGCATTGTGAGCAGGGTGAGTATTGTGAGCAGTGTGCACACAGTGAGCAGTGTGAGCAGTGTAACCAGTGTGAGCATTACGAGCAGTGTGAGCAGTGTGAGCAGTGTGAACAGTGTGAGCAGTGTGAGCAGTGTGAGCAGTGTGAGCAGTGTGAGCAGTGTGAACAGTGTGAGCAGTGTGAGCAGTGTGAGCACTGTGAATAGTGTGAACAGTGTGAACAATGTGAGCATTGACAGCAGTGTTAGCAGTGTGAACAGTGTGAGCAGTGTGAGCAGTGTGAGCAGTGTGAGCAGTGTGAGAAGTGTATGCAGTATGAGCAGTGCGAGCAGTGTGTGTAGTGTGAGCAGGGTGAACAGTGTGAGCAGTGTGAGCAGTGTGAACAGTGCGAGCAGTGTGAATAGTCTGAGCAGTGTTAGCAGTGTGAATAGTGTGAGCAATATGTGCACTGTATGCAGTGTCAGCAATGTGAACAGTGTCAGCAGTGTGAGTATTGTGAGCAGTGTGAACTATATAACAGGGTAACCAGAGCATCCACCAAACCACTATTGCTCTCACGTATTTTGTCTGAATATTAGGAACGTGGAATTATATCCTCTCAGAATTTTGCCTGAGTGCTGAATTGTTCCTAAAACTAATTAAGCTCGACTTCTGAAAATAAAACGTTGGATTTAGAAATCTGGTGTATAATGTACTATTTGTAAATTGATAGCAAAACAATGAAACAATTATCTGTTTGAATCATTGGGTTCTACTTATACACAAAGTGCGAACAGATGGTCATGTCATAACAATATCTTGTATTCAATTATTACGTGACCTCAAGTTGCTGTATATTTCAAGAGCAGTTCATCTTCAATCGATAACGCCAGAGAAACCTTAGCTGGTTTATGTAGGTCGGTCCTTAAGCGACTGCAAGAGTGACGGCATGATGTTTATTATGATGCACCCACGCAGTGAATCAATAGTGTTTCCCTCTGAAGTGAAGAAGACATACTTAGAAATTGTCGTCATGATCTACAAAATGGAAAGGAGGAGCAGCAACAAAATATATTTGTCTATATTTGTCATTCTTTGTTTAGCACGAACCCTTGTTGTTGTTCCGTTTTGAGGGAAATTAGTGAAATAACCTTCTAGCAGAGTGAAGGATTCTGGGTCTATTAATGCAATGTGAAGGGTGTTCGATGAGCCATTAGTAAGTCAGCCGCATGAGTAGTTCGGTGAACCATTAGTAAGTCAGCCCTGTGAGCAGTTTGTGAAGTGTGAGCAGCTCTCTGTGGGAACAAGTTAACGTGGGTGGTGTAGCCTGCTGCTGCTTGACAGGGAGTGATTTGTGATGGGTTTGGCATATACATGGAGGCTGGAGTTGTACAGTTAGTATTGAATGTGGGGGAGAACACGGGGGAGGTTTGCACCAATATTTCAGTTTCAGAAGCATGCTGGTGTGTGATTCAAAACGGTATTCCATGATGCTTTGCTTTTACTAATGGGATAAACTTAGATACAAGATTCACCCCGTACTGCTGCAGTAGGGGTGCAAACCAACCCTATGTAAAAGCTGTCGAAAATGCGGGTCAAAGAATTGAGAGCCTAATTTCACAATCTAAGAAGCAACAATTATTCTTTACATATGTCTTATTGATAGCCCGCTACCGTTGAGTTGAAAAATATAATATAATATATAGTTTAATAAGATTTAAAAGTGAAATCGACGGCGTTCTGCGGCCACCATCTTGTCTTTTTGCATTCTCGCCCATTTCACCAACTCTGTGCCTATATGCACATAGCATTTGATACTGGAGACACAGTTTCTATGTCATGTTCCATACTAAACCTATTTTCGCCTGTATTTACACTACGTTGTCGTTCACCCGTGTACTACAAGTACCGGGTGAATCATTTATCTAGGATAAAATATGACCATTTAATTTAGATTTGATATATAAGTTTCGGATGGTCACAGATTAAAAACCATATTTTGCCTGCTCGGCAAAAGGTAATGACACAGGAACAAGGCAATCTCCTCATAATAATAATGATAAGTACGCTCTGTTGTTCTAAACATGTGACTATGTCCTCACAATAATACGCACCCTCTGGTGTTCTAAAGATGCCACTAGGCAGTTCACATCTACAATCTGGATTGTCATTCATGTGCTTAACTAGAGTCACTGTATGCATATTCGATCATCATCATCATGCTGTCAGTTGCAATGCGACAAAGACTGCTTTCCTTACTCAAGCACCAGTGTTGAAGTGCTGCTGGCTTTTGCAAGTTACAAGCAGCACTCTCTCAGGGAGCAAATAGAGGTCTCACACCAGCAAAAACATGTCAAGACAGGCGCAAACTATTTGGCCCTGCAGTGGTTGGTCAGGAGATGTTGGGAGTTCCATTCATCACCACCCTTAATGCTGCCATGATAACATGGTTTTCTGTTAGGCTTTGCTCCCTTAGCCTTTGATTCTATCAAGAACCAGAACTTGTACCACAAGGCAGTGGTTTACAACTTTGCAAGGCAGGGGCGTCAAACTCCCTGAGGTATTTTAGCACCTAAGGTATCTGAGGTACTGCATTACCCGCATATGATGATGTAGTCTATAATTAGATAGTTAACGTCGGAATATGGCACACTTATATCCAGAAGATATATCATCTGCATCTTCTGCCTGTCAAAGGAACTGCTCATTTTCCTCTGCTGTGTCGTTGTCTGCTAAATTCTAGTCCGCCTATCCATGATGTTCTGCTTTGTGTTTTTCAGGTGAGAACATTTGGCAGATCCTCCGGTTTTAAGGTGACGTAGTTGTCTTTAAGACAAGGGTATCGCATTCGTATTCTGACTTGAACTCACCCTCGACACATTCAATGCTAGTCTGATAACAAATGACTCATTCTGGTGACACATGGAACTGCTCATCGATCTACCTCCTCTGATTCAAATTATATACATATGGTTCCAAGCTAGAATCATGGAGCATGGTTTAATATGACCGAGTGTATTGCAAATATTGTGCTTAGAGTTCAAATTCTACTCCATTCCAATTGGTCGGGTTATTCTTATTATCCTTTATTTAAAGCTGCATAGTCCGATGAAATATCAAATTTTCAAAACCAAACCAATTATCGAGATTTGATTTGACATATCTAACTTAGATACTGGTGCACTTTTTAAGCATAGCTTGTTTCTGCATAGAAGGCAATATTGAGTCAATTTAACATAACCTGTTACTGCAGAAGTCTATGGGGTCAGAGTTTTGGCACTCTTGCCAAAACTAATTTTCCATGTTTGCACTCAAAATATCTCAAAAGTTTACCATTTAAAATAAAAGTGACTTTGAACTAATGTAAAGTAGGTACTAGTGATCGATCTCATATATTTATCTCAGAAAAAATACAGAAATTCAAAACCATTGGACTATGCAACTTTAATATACTACGTTATTACGTGTTATTTTGCCACTTGATGCAAACAAATGAAGGATTACGTCTAAAGCAGGTTCAAATCCCCAGTTATTGCCATTCCAGGGCTGGCATCATAACCATTAAACTCTCTAGGCTCCCTGGTGCAGTCATGCTATCTACACACATCTGACTATGTGACCCCGTGCCTGATAGGTCACTGCAGACAACTTTGCTACTTCCCCTGTAATTTAAAGTCTCTTAATTAGTTTACATCCACAAGTCGCTTCATAGTTATGATTACACACCAGCAGGCAATACACTTACATAATAACTATACACACATACATAAGGGAGTTTCACCAACGATATAACATGTAGCTTGTACAAGATCCTGGAGACACCAATCAGTTTTGTGCACGGTGTTTTTGTCAATGGAAACATTGTATCAAGGACAGAATTCAAACACAAGCTTCTTTCCATTTCGGAACTGGTACCCTAACCATTAGACTATCTAGGCTGGCTGATATAATCACCCTATCCATGCATATCTGTTGATGGGGCCCCATGTTTGAGAACTCAGTGCAGAGTTTTTTTCTTGAAGATGCATACTACCTATTATGGATAAGTCTGAATAGTCTTGTTTTCACCATTAGACAGTTGGTCGATAAAAGGCCACAGCCTACACGTTTACCGACCCATGGGATTGGTAATCTCCTATACCACATAGACATGGTTTGAGAGCAACTGGCCTTGGCAGAGGTGATGGCCGAATTGGCAGAGGTGATGGCATCGGGAATCAAATCATCGACCTTCAGATTAAGAGTCTGACTTAGAAGAAATTCAGGCACTCTAACCCAGTCTACCACAGAGAACACCACAAGAGTACTACAATATGATACATTATTGGTGTTATTATATACTACTTGATGTACCGCATACACTTATTACGCAATGTATTACTATTATATCACATATATTCTTCGAGCTATGGTGCATCCTAATGTCAATTTGACATTTTGCTTAGTTAGCTCCTCCTGAAAATAATTTGACATTTCCTTTAGGCTTTCATAGGTTTTTAATAGCTATCCATCTACGTATGCAATATAAACACAAACCCAATATATAGTTGATAACTATACATGACGTCATAGCATCCTGGATTGTGCTTCTCATTATGAGTTCATAGCTCTGACGTAATATGGGTCACGTGGTCTATTGGCGAGCTGTTTGGAGAAAACACGTGATCGCCACCTTCATGGAGTCATCTTCCAAGGTGTGTTTGTTGTTGGTTTACGTCCTAGCAACATGTCAGGTTATATCATGATGACTGTGCATATTTGTTGGTGGCTTACATGCTAGCAACAACTAAGGTCATATTATGAATTGGTACCAACTTATGACAGTACATACTCATAGCATAGCGACTTAATAATCCTGCGCTACTGGGAAATCAGGCCACTGGCACCATGACCCGAAGACCCACACAATCAAATCATCTTGATACTATGATAACCAGTTCTTCTCCTATCCTATTAATGCCGAGCGCCAGGCTAGGTAGCAACTAGTATCAAATATATAAGTCATTGGCTTGACTCGGCTGGGATCCCAAACTCCCGACCTTCTACAGGAGAAACCTGCGCTATACTGATTCCGCCACCGCGTCCGGTGCCAGTTTACAAAGAGAAGGCGGTGTTCGGGCTTCTGCGGTGTACAGGATCAGTATAGGTCCCTGCGGGAGGAGAGGAGTAAATTACCTACTCCCCAGTGGCAGGGATGGAGCGTCACTACTAAATCAGCCCCAGAACCAACACCATCACCACCCCTACGCCCACTTCTGGTAGACGCTGGTTAGTCAGACACGTACACCTCATCTCCAGGTGATGACTCGTATAGCCCAGTAGCAATACGGCTACCCGATGGTATCCAGTGGCAGCTTTCTAAAAGAACATTATACAATTTATTTTTGTTACTAAAATGTATGTTATTCATTGACTAATAATTTGTAATATCTCTGGTCAGCGCTTGAACACTGGTCTTCTGGCCATACAGGACAACTTCTTTATACATAAATGAAACAATCACTTGTAATAGTAACTGCATGCTTTGTTTGTTTGTTGTTTTACGTCCTAGCAACATCTAAGCTCATATCAGGACGGGTACTGACTTGTGACAGTACGCACTAATGGCGATTTTATAGTGCTGCCCCACTGGGAAAGCAGGCATCATGACCTGATATCCCACTCAGTCAGATTATTCTCGCACCGAGCTAACCAGTCCTTGCCCTATCCTAATAATGCCGAGCACCAGGCTAGGAAGCGACAAGTATACATTTTTAAGTCATTGGTTTGACATGACTGGGAATCGAACTCGCCAACTCCCGATTTTCCGCACGCGAGGCCTGTGCTCTACCGATTCGGCCACCGCGCCCGGTGCAACTGCATGCAAATCCTGTTCGATAATAATATACATATTACAGCACTATTCTTCGATGTTCTTCTGTCTTGCCTTTGTATCGAACTCTTGTTGATTTTAGACTCTATTATCATATATGTGAATAAATGTTTGTTTTTGTGTTTGTTGTTGTTTTACGTCATAACAACATCTAAGGTCTTATCAGGACGGGAATAAATGTAACATGATATGGCCAGATGACCAGTACCTCAGCACAGACAAACTACTTTTATTTACTGAATGAAATGATCATTTACCAAAATAAATAATAAATAATAAATAAATTAACTATCAGCTGTAATAGTAACTACACGCAGTTTCAGTTTGATACAAGTATTATATTCGGTGAATATGCATTATATGGTATTGCAAGGTTCTAGAATTTTCTTTAAACATTTTTGTTTTTCAAATGTGTTTCAGTATATATTTGGCTGGGGGATATATACTATGCACTGTGGTGAGTTACTGATAGCAAGAGGCGACCTTAGACCTCAGCTATCGGACACGGTGGCCGAATTGGTAGAGTGCAGGCTTCCCGTTCGGAAGGCCGGGCGTTCGAATTCCAGCCGATTAAAACCGATGACTTTTAAAATGAATACTTGTCGCTACCTAGCCTACCCTAATGCTCATCATTGTTAGCATACGGCAATGAATAGTTAGCATAGTATCAGGATACCGTGACTGAGTGGGATATTGGATGATGGATGGTGCCGGTGGTCTGGTCTCCCAGTCCGAGTGGGGCAGCACTATAAAGTCACCATGGGGGCACATTGTCACAAGTCGGTACCCGTCCTGATATGACCTCAGATGTTGCCAGGACGTAATACTCCAAAAAGCACCCTAGATTTGAGCTCTGGGAGACAATTGGAGCAAGCCCTGTTAACCAGCACGCCCTTGATTATATCTGCAGAATTTATTATGTCGGCCGAGTGTAGGTGTGTGTTCATAATTATATCCTCATGATGCTGCGAGTGGGGGGCAGCATGCTATTATTTCAAATGCTTTTTGCATTATATATAAAGCCGATGGTTGAATAAAAAACAAACAATTCTTGGCGTGAATATGGCCTATGCTGGCGACACGGTGTAAAAAAACCACCAATCAATCAATCAACCATTATTTCAGTCCTACTAAAACATCGGGACTATCAGAGCCACTAAAATAGGAGTAGGTTCCTGATAGCTCCAGTAACTGAGACGCTTTATTGTGGAGGTGGTGTTTCTTAGTGTTGCATAGTCCAATGATTTTGAATTTCTGTAGTTTTTCTCAGATAAGCATATGAGATCGATCACTCTTATCTGCTTTACATTAGTTCAAAGTTACTTTTATTTTAAATAGTAAACTTTTGAGATATTTTGAGTGCAAACATGGAAAATTAGTTTTGGCCATCATGCCAAAACTCTGACAGCATAGACTTCTGCAGTAACATGTTCTGTTAGATTGACTGATTATTGCCTTCTATGGAGAAACAAATACTTAATAAGTGCATCAGTATCTAAGTTAGATATGTCAAATCAAATCTAGATAATTGGTTTGGTTTGAACATTTTATATTTCATCGGAATATGCAGCTTTAAGGTAGTGATATTCACAGGATCGGTTTGCCGAAGCAGGCGTACATTGCTAGCAGGCACCAGTGGATCAGGCGAAGAGATACCTCCTGAAGTCCTGGTGTGTGGCTTAATAGAGTGACATGCATAGAGGGTCGTATTTACAGGATCCTGGTAATGGCACCAGTTATGAAAAATAAGGTAAAATGGCAACATACATCATCATCATCATCATGCTGTCGGTCGCGATGTGACAAAGACTGCTTTCATTACTTGACTGCTGCTCTCCATTTAGCTCTCTGCTGTGAGAGTTGCGTCCATGAGTCGGTCTTAATGTCTCTCAGCTTCAGGTTTGCATTTCATGAAAGCTGCCTGCAAAAGTGTTGAAGTGCTGCTGGCTTTTGCAAGTTACCAGTGGCACTCTCTCGGGGAGCAAATAGAGGTTTCACACAGGAAAGAACATGTCAAGACAGGCGCAAAACGATTTGTCCCTACAGTGGCCGGTCGGGAGATGTTGGGCGTTCCATACAGCAACCGCCCTTAATGCTGCCACAGTGACATGGTTTTCTATTTAGGGTTTGCTCCCTTAGCCTTCGGTTCTGTCAAGAACCTGTACCACAAGGCAGTGGTTTAGAACTCTGCAGGGCAGGGGCGTCAAACTCCTTGAGGTATTGCTATACCTGCAATACCCGCATACCATAGCAACATACATAGAGGGATGCATTTACATGATCCTGGTAATAGAAACAGTGTCATGAGGTGTTCTTTTATTACGAATGGGGAGCTTTCCGCCTAGAGCAGGATTCAAAATTGCATGTGTTGGCATTCCTGGGCTAGCATGCTGGTAAGGGCAGTTAGGGTTTCTGCAGACGGTGATATTTAACAGTTGAGGGTCCCCTGAGAGTGGGTGGAGAGAGAGGTCGACCTTCAACAACGTGAGATTCACAGTTCAAGTCTGGGGAAATTATAATCTACTTTATTTGTCAGATTCCTTTACATTATATGAGAGACAAGACTGGATGACCTAATGAGATGAGCGTCCATCTCCCGTTTTGGTAGATCGTGGGATTCGAACCCGTTGAATTGAACCCTAGTCGATTCAAACCAATGAATTAACAATTGACAAGTACCAAGTTTGTAACTCATCAGTTTGATTAAACTGGAAAACGAACTCCGGACCTTCCAGACGCGAAGCCTACGCTCTAGCGGATCAAATTAATATTATATAACAAGGATTGATTAGCAGTGTCAGGATAATGTGACTGGGTGGGGTATCAGTTCATGGCGCCGGTGGCCTGATCTCCAAGTTGGGCAACACTATACAATTGCCAGGAGTGCACACTGTCACAAGTTGGTACCTGTCCTCATTTACCCTTAGATGTTGCTAGGATCTAAAACAACAACAAACACAGCCTCCACTTCGCTCAGCTACCATGAAGTTGCTCCCGAACCACCTACCGCAGACATCACAAGGCACGCCCACAGCAGCCTCGCCACTCTGGCGACCACGGCCATCACACTCCGCCCCTCCCTGCCCCACCCCCGCCCCTCCCCCACCGCTCCTGCACCCCTGACATGGCCCTGGCTCTCTGCCCTTCCCCACCAATGTCCGCCACCCCTCCCTCACCTCTCCCTCACCCCACCTCACACCCACCCCTCCCTCGCCCTCCCCACACCCTTTCCAACACCCCTTCCATATGCAACCCTCCCTTCCCCTGGCCCTCCTGCTTCCCTCCACATCCCCCACATTCCCCACATCCCGCCACTGCAGCCTCCAAGAACACCCCCACCCGACACCCCACCCCACAGCCCCACCCCACAGCCCCCACCCCACAGCCCCCACCCCCCCACACACCCCTCCTCACACTCAGCCAACCCACACGCAGCTTCACCGTTGATTGCTGGCATCCTCCATGAAAGATTCATCGGCGGGCTTTCTCTGAAAAGGCCGGGGTCGGGTGATGGGCACTGGTGATTAGGTATTGTCCCGGGTTGCGTGTCACGGTCACGCCGAGCAGCTCGGGCCGGGCGAGTCGAGCAACTCGAGGGGAGAGTGGGTCGGGGGGAGCTGCGACTGGCTGGACGGGGCTGGGCTGGGCTGGGCTGAGCTGGGCTGACCTGGGCTGGCCTGGGCTGGGCTGGGCTGGGCTGGGCTGGGCTGGGCTGCACTGGGCTGGGCTGGGGTGGCCTGGGCTGGGATGCACTGGGCTGGGCTGGGCTAGATTTCTTTGTTTGTGATGGTTTATTTACCCTGTCCATAACTAGTAAGTCACATCGCGGCTTGTTTTCATCGCTGAACAGCAATACTCTCCATTTGGTAGTAGCCTTAATATCATATATGTTAGTAGTTATGTTAGATTTTTCTGTTTTTATTAATTTTTATACTTATGTATACAATGAACCGAGAGAATAATTTTGAGGGGTAGGTTCTATTTTGTGATATCGGCAATCCCTGATTGATGTGTCGTGTAAGAGTGGGTGGGACGCTGGGTGGTGCCTGCTGCCGCCTGGTGGTGGGTGGCGAGGGGGGGGAGGGCTGCAGAGGCAGACTGGCAGGGGACGCACCCGATACACGCACCTGATACACGCACAGGCCGGACGTGGTGACCGAATCGGTAGAGTGCAGGCATCCCGTGCGGAAGATCAGGCATTAGAATCCCAGCCCACCCAAAGCGATGTCTTATCAAATTGATACTTGTCGCTACCTAGCCTGATGCTTGGCATTATTAGGATAGGACAAGGACTGGTTAGCTCATTGTCAGGACAATGTGAATGTATGGGATATTGGGTCATGGCGCGGGAAGCCTGGTCTCCCAGTAGGACAGCACTATTAAGTCACGATGAGTGCACACTGTTCAATGTCACAAGGTCCTGATATGACCGTAGATGTTGTTAGGACGTAAAACAACAATCAATCAAGCTCTCCTAACCGCCCGTGTCCTACTTACTCACATCACATACTATCGCATCACAGACTAGCACATCACATACTAGCACATCACATACTAGCACACCAAAGACTAGCACATCACATACTAGCACATCAAAGACTATCACATCAAAGTATATTACATCACAGACTATCACATCAAAGACTACCACATACTATCACATCACAGACTATCACACACCAGACTACCACATCTCAGACTATCACATCACATACTAGCACATCAAAGACTAGCACATCTCTGACTACCACATCACAGACTATTACATCACATGCTATCACATCTCAGACTATCACATCCCAGACTATCACATCACATACTAGCATATCCCAGACTATCACATCACAGACTAAAACATCACATACTAGCACACCTCCGACTATCACTATCACATCACAGACTATCACATCACGTACTACTACATCAAAGTCTAGCACATCAACGACTATCACATCACATACTAGGACATACAAGACTAGCACATCAAAGACTAGCACATCAAAGACTACCACATCACATACTATCACATCTCAGACTATCACATCACATACTAGCACATCAAAGACTATCACATCAAATACTATCACACCTCGACTACCACATCACAGAATATCACATCTCAGACTAGCACATACTAGCACATCAAATACTAGCACATCAAAGACTATCACATCACAGGCTATCACAACACACACTATCACATCGCAGAGTATCACATCACAAACTATCACTGTCTATCGCACGAAATACTATCGCATTTCAGAGTAGCACATCAAAGACTAGCACATCACAGACTATCACATCGCAGATTATCACATCACATACTATCACATCACATACTATCACATATCAAGCACTCGCATATCCGACTATCACATCTCATAATATCACAACACAGACTATCACATACTATCACACCACAGACTACCAACTCACATAATACCACATCACAAACTATCACATAGCAAACTATCACAACACATACTATCACATTTCAGACTATCACATCACAAACTATCACATCACAAACTATCACATCACATACTATGACATTACAGACTACCACATACTATCACACCACGGACTATCTCTCAACACAGACTATCACATCACATACTATCACACCACATACTACCACATCACACACTATCACATCACACACTATCACATCGCAGATTATCACATCGCAGACAATCACACCATAGTGTATCACATTGCAGATCACTGGGTTAATTTAGTTCATTGCTGGTACCATTCCTAATGGTATTTGACAGCGCATGCGACTATCTATGAACAAAATACCAAGTGCCTATCGACAACGCACTGATAACTATGTATCGGACATGCTACTTGAAGCCGTTAAAACTGTGAAATAAAAAGTGTGAGCATATATGATCAATTATGTGAAATAAAGACTGGGTCAGAAACAAATAATCTCTAAAGAGCATGCCGGCTGTGGGGTAGGATTCAGTTTGCCCAGGCAATATTCAAATGAAGCCGCGGTTTCTATTAGATGTAGGGCTGGCACGACTAATGAAACTACTAAAGCATGGTGTTCTCTGTGGCCGAGTGGTTAGAGTGTCTGACTTTTTTCTAGGTCAGACTCCTAATCGCAAGGTCAGTGGTTCGATCCCCAATTTGGATTTCCACCGCTGTGTATAACATAAAGCGTCATCAAAGACCAGTTACTCTTATCCCATGTCTATGTGGTGTGGGAGGTTAAAAATCCCTTGGGTTGGTAAAAGTGTAGGCTTGGGGTTTCTATCGACAAACTGTCTAATGGTGAAAACAAGTCTTTTCAGACATATCCATGACAGGCAGTATAAATCTTCAAGAACAAAAGATGTTGTTTAATTCCATTTTGTTTAAAGGTGCATAGTCTGATAAACATATAAGATTGTCCAAATCAAAACATGTACCGTATATGTTCCAATAGAAGCACGCTACCCAATAGATGCACACCCTCCATTTCAAGATTGAAAGCACACACAAATTTATGATCATATTCAGACTGAATTCACATAAAATAAGACAATCACACTTTATTTCAGAGGCACAACAGATACTAATCAAAATTTATGATCACATTCAGACTGAATGCGCATAAAATAAGACAATCCCACTTTATTTCAGAGGCACAACAAAAACAAATCCACAAAATTCTTTAACTTTGAATAGACACGCATCCATGTGTCTGCACTCACGCAGTGCGCGTCTATTGGGACATATACAGTATCTATATTTAACCGACATTTTTGTGTGTGATAAATATGTATATTCTGCTGAATAAGTCTTCCGGCCATTTTTCAATTCAGGGTTATTTACACAAAAGGTATATAGAATAAGGTATACATTAACTGTTGAATACACAATTTGCAGCACGTAACACAATGAAATTCTGTAACCCAAAAATTCCATAGCAATATGGTAACAGTAGTGTCATATAACTAGACCAATAGTAGTCAGATAAATGTGAGTATTTACATATTATTTAGAATGTAAGCAGAAGTTATCTTCTGTATTCAGTTGGTAAAGTTGTAGTAACTTTTAATGTTCAGTTGCAATTAGGCAAGAGCTATATGAATGTCAGTTTGTTAGAAATATTCTAGTGTAACTCTAGTGTAGTTAGTTATGTGAGTTTATGAATTATGTTGTTGGGGTGGGCTGGACCAGCTGTGACCAGTAAATCAGTGGGACCAATCCCAGTGCATTTAGGTCTTACATTTTACAATTGTATTTGCACTGTCTCTGTCATCGTATATAGTTCACTGGAAATAACAGAGGAACATCAACAAATTAAAAAGGGTATAGATCCGCTATCAATACTGGTGCACGTTTAAAGCATTGTGGTGCCACCTAGAACGTCATACTATGTCAGTTTAATAACAGCCCTTATTGCTGAATCCTACTGAGTCAGAGTTTTGGCAAGCAACCTAATATTAATTTATCATTTACATTTAAACTATCCCCTAAATTAATTATTTTAAAGCGAAGTTACTTCAAACTAAAGGAAGGTAGATTAGAACGATCAACCTAATATATTCATTTCAGAAAATGACTGAAACTCAAAACCATCGGACTGTGCAGCTTGAACTACCTTTAACTACGCTTATCACAGTCTGGAGAGACCTTCATAATCTGCGGGATTATAGAACAGGTGCTGCATCCTGGCTACTCTTCGCCACTTCCAGTTCCTCTTCGGTATTTACTTTCAATATTCCCAGGATTAATATCTCAGGTTAAATAGTTTGATAGCAGGCCACGCTTCAGGCTTGTGCCGTAATATATTGAATTTTCCCAGCTGTCAGGTTTTGATTAATGTCTAGACTATTCGCTAATAAGAAAATTAATCTGTTCTATTTATTGGTATTAAACTAATCATTATTACTCTCTACTGGCTCAAAGTCCCCAGTATTATCAGTTATAATTCATAACATGAAGATCGGTCCGAAATAAATGTCTCATTTATATTATGTTAACACATACTACAAGATTATATGGCTCAGATGTAGAGAATTACAATCTCAACGTATGACTAGTTTGTTTACAATTTCACTTTGTATCATTGTGTTAGTCCATGTACACATACATCATGTCACTAGAAATAAGGGGCTTTGCATACAAGAAATACACATATACATTACATTTATTTCGAATACAGTGTTCCGGGTTCAAACTCTGAACCCTGTATTCGAACGACCCTCCCACCACCCTCCCACCACCCTCCCACCACCCTCCCACCACCCTCACCATCATCCCACCACCCTCCCACCAACCTCCCATCACCCTTCCACCACCCTCCAACCACCTTCCCACCACGCTCCCACCACCCTCACCACCATCCCACTACACTCCCACCACCCTCCCACCACCCTCCCACCACCCTCACCACCATCCCACCACCCTCCTACCACCCTCCCACCACCCTCCCACCACCCTCACACCACCCTCCCACCACCCTCCCCCCCCCACCCCACCCTCCCACCACCATCCCCCCACCCTCCCCACCACCCTCCCACCACCCTACCAGCACCCTCACACCACCCTCCCACCACCCTCCCACCACCCTCCCACCACCCTTCCACCACCCTACCACAACCTTCTCACCACCCTCCCACCACCCTCCCACCACCCGCCCACCACCCTCCCACCACCCTCCCACCACCCTCCCATCACCCTTCCACCACCCTCACCACCCTCCCATCACCCTCCCACTACCCTCCGACCACCCTCCCACTACCCTCCGACCACCCTCCCACCACCCTCCCACCACCCGCCCAAAAACCACCCTCCCACCACCCGCCCACCACCCTCCCACCACCCTCACCACCCTCCAGCCACCCTCCCATCACCCTTCCACCACCCTCACCACCCTCCAGCCACCCGCCCATCACCCTCCCACTACCCTCCGACCACCCTCCCACCACCCTCCCACCACCCTCACCACCCTCCAGCCACCCTCCCACCACCGTCCCACCACCGTCCCGCCACCCTCCCACCACCCTCCCACCATCCTCCCGCCAACCCCCCACCACCGTCCCACCACCGTCCCACCACCGTCCCACCACCGTCCCACTACCATCCCACCACCGTCCCACCCCGTCCCACCACCCTCCCACCACCTCCCACCACCCTCCCACCACCCTCCCACCCCCCACTGACCCGACCCCCCCCCCCTCCACCCTCCTGCAGTCCTCCCATCCGCTCACTATACGGATGACCTTCCTGCCGGTGACGACATGACCGTAGTTGAAGCGTAACCAGATTCGTGTTAGCCCGGGGCAGCTTTGCTGGTATATTTATGTGACTCTAACTGCCCATTTAAAGGCTGTTCCCATGCATGCCCGGCCCCCTTACCGTGTACCGGCTTCTCGTATCTTCACACGCATACACATACACACACATTTACATACACACATATATATCTATATTCAGTAAAAACCTCTCTAAATTACCACCTTTACAGATCGACCACTCCCATATAGCGATCGCTTTATTTGGGTCCCAATTGATCGTCCATATGATACCATTGTAATGGTCGTGGGTTCGAACCCTGGTCGAGTCAAACCAATGACTTACAGATTTATACTTGTCGCTTCCTAGTCAGGCACTCGGCATTATTAGGACAGGACAAGGAGCAGTGGAATGACGAAGACCAATCATCCGCGATTGATATTTCCCCTCCTTAAACAACTAATGAACCAACAACAACAAAATGGAATGAAAAACTCCCTAAACCGACCATCTCCCTAAAGTCGGTCGATTTAGAGAGGTGTTACTCTATATATACATATACATATATATATATATATACATTCATATATATGTGTGTACATGTGTGTATATGTGTGTATATGTGTGTAGTAGGCTGCACTGAACTCTCAGGCAAATAACCACATAGACAGGTAAGCATGGGTAGTGTGGTGATTTCAGGGAGCCTAGGTGGGGTAATGGTTAGCTCACTGGCCCAGATTGCAAAGATATGTGGGTTTGAGTCCCGCTCGAGGCGCAATATTTCCCATTTTCTTCACCCCCATGACACTGATTGCCGTGATCATGATCCTGTACAAGCTACGCGTTGTATAGTTGTTGAACCTACACTGTGTATGTATGTGTTAGTGCATTGCCTGTATGTATGTAATTGTAAGCATTAAAAACTTACAATTCCAGGGGGACGAGTGTAATAGTCTGCACTGACCTCTCATCAAGGAGCCACATAGACATGTAGACATGGGTAGTATGGTGACATCAGGGAGCCTAGGTTGTGTACTGGTTAGCACACTAGCCCAGAATGCAAAGAGAGGTGGGTTCAAGTCCCGCTCTACTCACAATATTTCGCATGTTCATGAGCCCCCCCCCCCCCCCACAACGCCTGTGTGTATATATGAGTGTTGACAAAAATGAGGGCCACTTTAGTTATTTAAAACACGGCATTTATATTCAGCTGTCCTTCAAGAGGTGTTTTTTGTTGGGGTTCTACACTTTGGCAGCCTCTAAGGTCATATCAGGCCACAAGGTCACATCAGCTTTCAAGAGGATGTAATGTGTAGAGATTTACATTTCATGGAATAACATTTTAGTTAGATATATAGTTTTTTGTAAACATTTTTATTCATCTAAATACACTGTTTTTTCAGCGCCGAGACACTCGTCTTCGAGCCATGCTTAACTTCAGTCATTTACACTATTTAATTACAAGAACAATCTGAAGATAATAAAATATTGTTATTACATCCAGCTGATTAAGAGTTTGTGGGATATATATATATATCTAGATATATATCCAGTTGCTTTGAATACTTACATTGAGTATTCCATTTGCGTTACAGTAACAGGATACATAAATACCAAGTGGTTGTTGCTAATTATAACACCACAACCTAACATCTATACCCAGCAGACTGGCGGCATTCACATATTGAAAGGACATCAGCTCGTTTCCTCAGGGCTTCCTAAGCCTGTCCCACCGCTGTCGGCATTCCACAGTCATGTATTTGGAGCAGTCTCGGCAGGATGTCACCCTGTCGGATTGACACGCCATCCGTGTATACCAAGGCACCTCTGAACCTGACCCCCATTTCACACCCCATCCCAGCCCCATCCCCAGCCCCCAGCCCCTAGCCCCCAGCACCAAGTCCCAGACCTAGCCCCATACACAACCCCAGCTCCAACCTCATCCACACCCCAGCCCCAACCCCAGCCCCTGTGCCCCAGCTTCGTCCCCAGCTCCCTCATCATCTCCAGCCCTAGCTCCAGCCCAATTCCCATCCCCAGCTCCATCACCAATCCAGCCCCAGGCCCAATCCCATCCGCTCTCCCCATCCCCAGCCCCAGCCTCATCCCCATCCACAGACGAGCTCCAGCCCCACTCCACATCCCCAACCCTAACACCAGCCCCAGCCCCGGCCCCAGCCCCAACCCCAGCCCCAGCCCCAGTCCCAGCGCTTTCCCCAGTCACAGCCACAGGTACATCCCCCACCTCAGCCCCATCCCCATCCTCATTCCGATCCCAAGGCAGATTCCCCCGCCCCAGCCCCAATCCGAGTCCCAGCCCCAGTCCCAGTCCCAGCCCCAGTCCCAGCCCCAGCTCCAGCCCCAGCTCCAGTCCCAGCCCCAGCTCCAGCGCCATGCCCAGCCCTAGCCCCTCTCCTTGTCCGACATCATCTCCAGTCATTCAAGCATCCGACGACGGAAATAGCCAAATATCAGGCACCTGACGCGCCACCTCTCGGTTACTTGTTACTCTAGTTACACTTACAGCCAATCAGTAGATCACTGTCAGCGCTTGCGACGCTGTACTCCAGGTGGGGCATTAGCAGCCCTGCTATTCCTACCATCCTTCTCCCAGCGTTGTTAGGTATGGAATGGGTGGATGGCTGCTGGAGTTATACATCCTGGCAACATCTAAGGTCATATCTGGATGGCTACCGACTTGTGACAGTGTGCACTCGTGGTGACTTCATAGTGTTGTCTCGCTGAGAGACTAGGTCGGCAGCACCATGACCTGATATCCCACCCAGTCACATTATCCTGACACAAAGCCAACCAGTTCTTGCTCTATCCTAATCATGCCGAACACCTGGCTGGGAAGCGATGAGTATCAATCTTTATGTCAATGTTTTGACTCATGCATTCGAATCCCACGATCTACCAAGACGTCTAGGATTGGAATGGTGTGCGGCGAACCAGTTAGTACGCCAGGGTCTCGCACCCGCAGCCACTCCCGACACCCTCCATACAACAAGCCTTTCACAGCGTGACCTTTCCGGACCGCTTCCAACGTTCGGCGGGCGAGCAATGAATAAGAGTGGGCCGTACCTAAGCACATGGACTGAGTGGATCTGAGTGGGCGGTCAGCAAACTGACCGCCGCTCCACCCAGCGCCGGCCCGGCCGAGCAGCTCCAAGAAGCACCGAGAAACTCCGAGCAACACCGACCAGCCCCCACCATTTCCGAGCCGCTCCGAGCAGATCCAAGAACCTTTGAGCACCTCCGAGCTTCTCCGAGCCACTCAGAGCAGCTTCAATCCGCTCCGAGCAGTTCCCACTACCTCCGAGCACCTCCGAACAGGAACTCGGAACAGCTCCGAGCAGTTCCTAGCAGCTCCGCGCATATCCGAGCATCTCTGAGCAGCAATTCAAACATATCCGAGGATCTCCGAGTAGATCCAAGCAGCCCCAAGTAGATCCGAGTACATCCGACTACATCCGAGCAGGTCCTAGCAGCCCCGAGCACATCCGGGTAGATATGAGCAGTTCCGAGCACCTCCGAACAGATCCGAACAGATCCGAGTACATCCGAGTACATCCTAGTACATCCGAGTACATCCGATGTACATCCTAGTACATCTGAGGACGTCCGGTGTACATCCGGTGTACATCCGAGTACATCCGGTGTACATCCTAGTACATCCGAGTACATCCGGTGTACATCCGAGTACATCCGAGTACATCCGGTGTACATCCGAGTACATCCGAGTACATCCGAGCACCTCCGACCAGCTCGAACCACCGGTTAGCAGCATTTGTGATAATGAAATACCTAATAAATTCTCCCGCTGTAGCCTTGGACTCATAACTACGATTGCACATTCACATTCATGATGATCTGGGTAGATGCGGCGAGCATGGCTGGATTAACTGACCCAAACCCACAGATTCGGGAGAAAACATGCCCACTCAACTCAACTAAAGCCCTAATGTTATTGAAAAACATTCCCGGTAACCTGTCTTCTGCGTTCGGTCATCCATTAGACCATAGAAGCGAGAAAGCAAACAAGTGCATCAAATATATTCATTCACATATATAATTACACATTAGGGCCTATGTACTATATCATTTATTATGTGGATATAAATAACAGCAGCCCCTTAATGATTCTCTCTAACAACCTTACCTTCCATGTTATTCACTGTGGAGCGGGCATTCTCTCCTCCCCAGCCTCATATATGCCATGAGCAAACTGTCACTCCGCTCACTTTCAAAACGGGATATATTCTCCTGCCAGAGAATAAACTCAACCTAAACCGTGTCCTAGTCTTTCCTTCTCATTTCCGAAATATTTATATAGATTTAATGGTATATATATTAGACTGTCTCGAAATGTGCTAAGCAATATGGGACAAAACTTTGTCCATTGTAACGATCAACATACTATCTGCTTATGCATTCGTTCAGGATAAAGTGATCTGTTTTTTAGATGGTGTTTCATAATCTCAATATAATACATATTGATTTTAAGCAAATGTCCTTATGTTTTCAGTGTAACCATTTCTGTGCTGTTTTGTGTCAATCGTTACAATGGACAAAGAAAAAGATGCATTGTCGATGTTGATTTCAACATGGGTAATTTAACCCGCAAGAAAAAGTATATACTAAATATGGAGGCGACTACTGGCGCCATCTATAATGTCTTTCTTAATAATAAATGCCCCGACTGTGGCGCCATCTTCTGTAACTTTCCATAACGAGATGCGACTCAGTTTCATTATAGACACTTCGACCACAGCATTTCGATCGATAGGACGTGTTCTCTCCTTTGGATTTACCGTCCCACCCACCCAACTACAAGTGACATTCATAGGGCTATGTGCCTGAAATCCTCGAAATCTTAATAAATCAAACATCTCATGACTTAAATGTAACAACGGAATAGTAAGAATAAATGCCACTTTATACTGTACTTGTCTTGCGTTGGTTGAATTATCACCTTTTGAGACAGGCTCATATACATACCAGAGAGCGACATAATGTGGATGCATGCAGTGTATTGAGGCCTTGCATTCGCTGCACTGAACCCATTCCGCTTTATTGCTGAACTCATCATGATTGCGAAATTCATGACAGTGACTCTTACCCCAGCGAATCAACCGGACGCTGATATTTCTCCCCAGTGGCAGGACATGCACTAACATCATCTCGGCGAGCAGAGACACGATGTCGGAGAGCGTATCCAGCTACTCCGCAGGCCGTCTCCATGGTAACCGGCACTATCTAGCGTCCTACTGTGGTGCCCCCTGGTGGAACACCCAGTTGCTGCCCTCTAGTGGCACTCCCAGTTGCTGTCCCCTGTTGCCCCCACTTTTCTCCGTTGCACGCCATATAGCATGGGCTGCAAACTGACTTTCTGGGTTGATGGGTTTTGGAATAAATAATATATCAAGCTACCATATTACCCTGTTTGCATGAGGGCAGGAAGGTGGGTTAGTAGCGACATAGTGTCACAGTTCACTCTGAATCTGTCTTTTTCCTACTTGTATATATAATGGTTCAGACGCACAAACTGACAAATACCATCTGGACCGAAAGGAAACCATTACAACCACCTTTGAGCAGAAGCAGCTATCATTGCGATTTTCCAATCAAGTTTTTCACAGAAGCTGCCACGTCCCCTATAAAATGCCCTAATCAATATGAAATTGCTCAACTTTAACTGGAAAGCTCAACAACAGATTCCACTTTACTACCACAATTGAGCTGAAGCTGCTATTATTCCAAATATCCAATACATATTCTTTCACAAATGCTTCGCCATGCCCTATATAGTGACCTACTTAACATGAAATTAATCAACTTTAAGTGGAAAGCTCAACAACGGATTCTATTTGACAGAAAACAATGAAAATGAATTTGTCGGGTTTTGCACCTGCACTCGTCATATGCGCCCATTACTTCGCAACAAACAGCAGAACTGACTGCTACTAGTCCCGGGTAGTCACAGGAGGAGATATCTGTGAGTGACAAAGCATGACACCAAGTGAGAGCGCGCTAAATGCTGGCGGAGCGTGGACCAATGTGGTTTCCGTTTATACCGGATGCCGACAAAACACCATCCTCCTTGTCGCAGGGGAGTCTGGGAGTCTGGGCAGTAAAGAACCCTGCGGATGTTAAACCTTATAGGAGTGTTATGTAGCTCAGGCGGTAGAGGGTGTGGGTCATCCGGTCAATCCTGCTCAGTGGACCCATTTGCAGTTTGGGCTATTTTCCGTTCCAACCAGTGGTCCACGACTGGTTCATTAAAGGCTGTGGTGTGTGTTGTCCTGTCTGTGGGAAAGTGCATATGAAAAACAACCCTCGCTGCTCATCGGAAAGAGTAGCTGATGTGGCAGCAGCAGGTTTCCTCCAAAGAAATATTTCAGAATGAAATATTTGAGGTTCAATAGCCGATGATGCACAAATCAATGCACTGAAATGACGTCATGACTTGTGACACGGACCATGTGACTGCGCATGACACTGACAGGACACGTTACTAGACGCGGTGCCCAGATGGGCGGGGCGTATCCAGACGCATCACTCTGTGGTAGAAGTCTCTTGGGAACCTGAGACCTGAGACCACGGAGCCTCGGACGGAAGCCCGACGGAGGCAGGCCAGGCGGGTAGCCATAAGGCAGGCTGGGGTCTGGATCTAGATGTACAGGCGCTACAGGGGCTAGAGTCGGTTGATTGTTGCAGTTTTACGTCCTGGCAACATCTAAGGTCGTATCAGGACGGGTACCGACTTGGAACAGTGTGCGATTATGGTGACTTTAAATTATAGTATCCGTTTTGTAAGACAGTGTTTTTAGTCGACCGGGAGTTGAACTCCTGACATTCCGGACGGGAAGCCTGCGCTCTACCGATTCCGGCTGCGCGTCCGGCAACATTCTAACTGACAGTTAATCCATTGGTGTCTGCAGAAACAGTCTAACTGATAGTTAAACCACTCGTGTCTGTAGCAACATGTAAGCTGATAGTTATCCCATTGTTGTCGGTAGCAACATTCAAACTGATTGTTAAACTATTGGAGTTTGCAGCAACATTTAAACTGACAGTTAAACCAGTGGTTTCTGCAGCCATCATTCAAATTGACAGTTAAACCACTTGTATATGCAGCAACATTCAAACTGACAGTTAAACCTCTGTTGTCTGTAGCAACATCCAAACTGATAGTTAAACCTCTGTTGTATGTAGCAACATCCAAACTGATAGTTAAACCAGTGGTGTATGGAGCAACACCCAAACTGACAGTTAAACCTCTGTTGTCTGTAGCAACATTCAAACTGACAGTTAAACCAGTGGTGTCTGTAGCAACATCCAAACTGACAGTTAAACCAGTGGTGTATGTAGCAACATCCAAACTGACAGTTAAACCAGTGGTGGATGTAGCAACATCAAAACTGCCAGTTAAACCTCTGTTGTCTGTAGCAACATCCAAACTGCCAGTTAAACCTCTGTTGTCTGTAGCAACATTCAAACTGACAGTTAAACCAGTGGTGTCTGTAGCAACATCCAAACCGATAGTTAAACCAGTGATGTATGTAGCGACATCTAAACTGACAGTTAGACCAGTGGTGTCTACAGCAACATTCGATCTGATAGTTAAACCACTGCTCTCTCCAGCAACGTTCAAACACAATTAATGCATTGGTCTCTGCAGCAGCAGTAAGGATGATGTAACGGACAAGTAATAACCCTAAGCTCGCCCTAAGCCACACGTCAGCAAACAAGTTGTCTAAAGTGTGATTAGAACCATTTAGTTGGTTATACTTGGTGTATTTGAAATTGTTCCTTGTCTCGGTTTAGTGCAACCTGTGCCAGTTAGACTTAGGTCTCATCCCAACCAGTCACAGCAGACATGAGGGGCCCACCCTGTGGGGAGAAGGGGCATCATTAGGGCAGCAGTTCTGTCACAGTTCGTTGCAAGTGGAGGCCGTTGAGGATAGCATCGGTACAGGGTCAATACAGCCACCTGCATTCTGGCGAGCTGGTGACTGTGTAGGATGCCGATGTGGCAGTTTAAAAGGGTACCCGGTTTAAAATGGTGCTCTTTACAATGCGCCTGCGCATGCATTTCTGCCTGATTGAGATTGTACATATGTTCAATAATCTGTTACTGTTTAGTTCAGAGGATAATATATACTATCAATCATAAAATATTCACTACAATGATTCCTGTAGAAATCCTTGCTTGTCTCACCCTACATGTCAAGAGCTCTACTCCACAGACAGAATCAGACAATATTTCAGGCTTGCTATTCAACTTTGATGCATGCGCATTGTTCATGGGGTAGTGTAATTGACTATTTCGAACCTGTATCTCCTATGCCAACAATACTTTGAACCCTTAAACTACATTGCCTATACTACTGTGTGCCTTTCCCATATGATGCAATCTCGACTCACACTGCTTGTTACATTGATTACTTGTATTAATTGTTTCTCCTTGCCCATTGGCCTCACACTTGGTATGGGTATATTTGTTCCTTCGCTAAAATTACGATAGAATGCGCCTCCATTACTGAACTGGTTCTGCTGACTACCGGATAAATCTCACCCTACTGGATGCTCATTTGCATATGCATGTAGCCATCCTTGCTGCCGCACCCTGGCTGCCACCTATCATTTACTATTGTACTATTACTGATCTTATATTACACATACCCCATCTAGTGGCACCACGCTTGATGATGCAACCATGGGCACTGCCTCCCTGATTAGCATATTGATTAATTATTATGGGAAAGTTCCAAATCTACTCCATAGTTACGTTGTCGAGACACTAGCACCACCCATGAGACTTTTGTGTATTAAGACTGCAAGAGTCGTCTTGTGCTTGTTCGGGCCTATATAAGGCCGCAAATCCAGAGACATTCTCACTTCGGACACAAGATCAGAACAGGACACAACAAAGGACTTTGAGTGCTGTCCCGCCCACCCCACATTTAATACCTCAGGGCTCACCATCTTAGGCCTCACAATGTACGGGGATAGATTTGCTATGACACTGTAAACTGATTAAACCAAAAATAAATGCCAACCTTTAATGTACTGATCGGGTTTGTGGTGTTCAATCGTTTTTAACCGGCTACCTTTATAAACTGCTACACCAGGTTCCCGCCACTACGGCGGGCAGTGATTGATATAGCGTCCCGTTATGACCCGCCGGCGTAAATTATTCATGTGATGGCTGGCTCCTGGCACTGCCCAATAGACCCCCTATGAAATCCTGTCTTTGCGGATCCCCGCATATTATATATGCGGGCGTTTAAATGCTATTGATAGCTGATCCCGTTAGGCGGTACACGGAGGTTATGGTTACGTTCAGTACGTTCACTCATGTTATTAGCTGTACTGCTCAACAAGGCTAGACTGCCCTAATATCCTGTATAAGGTGTAATATCCTGCAAAAGGCTTAATATCCTGCATAAGGCATAATATCTTGCATAAGGCGTAAAAATCAAAGTTCCCGCATCTCATATCTGTATTAGATAAATTACATGCTAGAGCTTACCCCATAGTAGTTACATCACACAACACAACACATGATCCGAGGTCAGTACCAGCAGAAGTGTAGGTAGATAAGAGGCTGATTGCTTAGATATATTCACTTATATATTGTTTTCAGATACATACAACAGTGGATGTAAGAGAACTTCTCATTGGCTATTACACTCTTGCACACCAGTCACTCCTCTCCCACATGATCTCTTCCTAACATAGTTCACCATTGGCTGCTTTAAGGACTCACCCCCCTCCCACCCAGCTCTGGCCACCACCTAGCCATCGTGGGATTATCTAACATGACAGATACAGTGTGGCTGGGCGAGATAAGGGGGCAAGATTATGCTTAAAGGGGCACTGCTTCCCTCCCCTGAAGTGAGCATTATAAAGGGAGTACTGTTTCTTATTTAACAATCTCGATACTCAATATATACTTAATCGGAGAATTTTACACCCCCACCAGTTAAACTGGAAAGTACCCGAATAGAGTGGTTCCAGATTCTGCCACTAGATGTCACTAGCTTGACTGGTGGGGTGTAATATGTGAAAATTGATTGATTGATTGATTGATTGGTGGTTGCTTTACGCCGTGTTGGCAGCATAGGCCATATTCACAGCGAGAAATGTTTGTTTTTTGTTCAAACCATCGCTTTTACATGTAAAAGCAGACAATCAAGTATGTGCCAATAGAATACGTGAAGAGCGTGGCGGTGAAATTCCAGAAAAAAATACGATATACTTGTCTTTTTTTATATATATTACAATGAGAAGATCTTGAATACTGTATCTCAATATAATCAGGAATTTGATTATTTGTCCATGCATTCTTTACTGAGATTCTTTACTTTAATGTGTATCGGTAGTCGGTAGTCGGGGAATATACTTGAATAGACACACACCTCCACACATTCTCATTCACCCTCATACACCCTCATACACCCCAACAACCTCATACACCACTACACCCACTTGTCGCTTCCTAGCCTAGCGCCCTGCATTCCTAGGATAGGGCAAGGACTGCTTAACTCAGTGTCAGGATATTGTGACCGAGAGGGATATTGGGTCACGGTGCCAGCAGCCTGATTTCCCAGTGGGGCAGCACTATGAATCCACCATGAGTGCGCATTGTCACAAGTCTGTACAGGTCCTGATATGACCTTAGATGTTGCCAGGATGTAGAACTCCAACAACTAACCAACCACATTGCACTAACATAATTACTCATTGTTCAGTTTCTGCAGTTCGTCACGTCAACTCTACTTGGCATTGGATGTTCTTCCCCCTGAGCTAGTACTCAGGACATAGCGTGTAAGATATTGACTCACACTACATGAAAGTCAGTTCATGGGGAAAAACACCTTTTATTGTCTCTTGAAAACAAAACTATATATAGTTAGGCTACGCTCTGGAAGACAAAAAACAACATGGGTATGGGTTGATCAGTTGATTACGGCAGCATAGTATACAGTTCTGCAAGGAAATCATCTATTGGGCTGCTAGACACGATCCACCACCAGGGACTGCGCCTGGCCCTTGGGGCCTTCGGCACCTCACCGGTTCAGAGCCTTTACATCGAAGCCAATGAACCATCACTTAACAACAGGAGAATCAAACTGGCCATGCAATATGTAGTCAAGATAAAAACTACTGCATTGAATCCTGCACACAATTGTCTATTCGAGCAACATGATGAATCCAGTTATGAAGCCAGTCCGAATTACATCTGGCCACTGAGGCTCCGAATGAAACCTCACTTGGAAGCCTTGAGCATGGATTTGGATGTGTTGGAGGATGCCAAAGTCCCAGAACATTCGCCGCGGTCGTTGAGAAAGCCATCGGTTATCCTCCGACTCATGGAACTGAGGAAGTCTGGGACACATCCACTCGAGTAGCAAGGACTGCATGCAGAGATTCAAGGCCAGTTTGCAGACCACCTCTCCATATACACTAATGGTTCAAAAGACCAAAGTTGGGTAGCTGCTGCGGCAGTCTGCCGACGGGAAAAATTTGGTGTACGTTTGCCCGATCAGAGCTCGATTTTCACTGCAGGAGCCCGAGCACTCCTTCTCGTGTTGGAGTGTATTGAGGTATGCAACCGCACTAACTATGTTATATACAGTGATTTGTTCTCTTGCCTCCTGGCTGTTGCTGGACTGAAAACGAATCACCATATTCTAGCAACGGTCATTTATAAATGAACCAACTGACAACAGTTGGCTATGACATCCACCTGTGCTGGGTGCCTGGCCATGCCGGCATACAAGGAAATGAACGAGCTGATCGGGCTGCGTAGAAGGCCCTGAACTGTGATCTTGAACCATGTCTGATCCCTCGCTCTGATCTGAAACCACTAATAGCCACCCACATAAAATCCAAATGGCAACATGAGTGGGATGAAAACATTAATAAACTTAAAGAAATTGAACCATCTGTGGGGAAAACCACCACAGACTCATGCGGGAGGTCGGCGGGACCAAGTGGTCCTTAGCCGCTGCCGTATTGGCCACTCGTGGCTTACACATGCTTTTCTGCTCAAGGGGGAACCTCCCCCTGAATGTATTGGGTGTCAGTCCCCACTGACACTCAATCACATTTTACTAAGTTGCGTTGATTTTGTGGCCCTGCGCCAACAGTTCTCCACTGCAGACATTATGCATGACCTTTTTACTAAGGTAAGACAGGGAAACATTTTAGCCTTTTTGAGGGCAGCTGGACTGTACCACCTCATATAGTTTGCTAAATAGATTCTATCAATTATTAATAAAACCTTTCCTTTTTTATGGGAATTTGTTTCCCTTGACCAGAATATATGATTGTGAGCTTTCTAATTTAATGAGTGTCTATTGGCACATAATTGATTGTCTGCTTTTACATGTAAAAGCGATGGTTTGAACAAAAAACAAACATTTCTCGCCATGAATATGGCCTATGCTGCCGACACGGCGTAAAGCCACCACCAATCAATCAATCAATCAATCAGCATATCTACGCACCTATGGTTATATGTATGCGACCATGATTATTTTACCACGCAATAAAACTATTTCAGATAGTATCTTATCATGGCTGCTTTAACTTAACAAAGCCTTCTCTACTTCAAAAACACTTCAGTCCGCATGTTATTTGAGTAAATAACCCCGAATTACCACCGTTGTGACCTGATAGTTCATGTTCATGTGGAATGACCCCTGTCGTTATCATATTTATCCTCTTTATGGGAAATTACCCCCATTTTGACCTTTGTGATCCTGTTTACATGAAATGACCCCGTTGTGACCTTATTGCTCCGACCACTTTGCAACCACCAAAAAGGGACACCACCGCAATGTGGTAGGCAACCTTGGGACCACGATTTTGGGCGTGATGAGGTTGCAGATGCTGCACTAAAATCCAATTGGTGGCCCGGAGGTCGCCAACCATTTTCATTGCTTGTGATTGGTCGCGGACCAGTCACTGACCTTTGTTTTTCCTGCCTTTTTGTTCACTTTAGTCACAAGGATATCACAGGGTTTCAGTCTTGAAGTGGTCGCTATGCGGTCGTAAAGTGATAGCATGTGGTTAAAAGCTGTAGTGTGACTGAGGTCTTATGTTGGGGGTGAAGGGTTGCTAGGTGACGGAGGCTTTACTCAGACTCACTCAGCTAAAGCCTGCTAGCTTAATTCTATGGGATATGCGCAGAATCATTGTTCCAGTTCCTGGTCAGGTCAGAACAATATCACTGTCCTATCGTAATTTCGCTTTGCTGGGATTGTTCGAAAATAGCTATGATCTATTTCTTTCCACGTTTTTGAGGGTGTTGTGGATTAAGGAATGATATTTTGTATTAAGCACTGAACTGTATTTTTTTGCCGCATCCTTTGTGATTTGATCCAGAGATTGCCGATGTCAGCCGTTCCACCATTTTGCACTCGCTGTCACTCACAAACAGAAGAGCGCCAAAATCCAGATACAGTATGCTTCACCTGGTTTATTGATAAACCTATCTGCTCTCCGTGGTGTCAACAGTCAAGTGACCCGCCCCCTAACTCGCTAGGTCCCACATCGCCTCTATAGGTAGGTGGGGGGTGTGCTAGCCACACGCACTAGAGGGCACCCGGTCGGGGCCTTGCCTGGTGGCTAGCGTGCAGCCATCTAGCACAGTTTGATGCGCGAAAAGGAAGAAGGCAAGGCGGAAGTGGAAAAAAGAGGCGTTTATTGGTACGCCTCCGGCAGAAACATGGCAAGATAACAGTGAGGAGGCTCATGAGGAGCAACAAAGCAAATAGAGGGATAACTACAAGGTACAGTGAGGAGGCTCATGAGGAGCAACAAGGCAATCACAAGATAACTAGGTAGAAGGCCCATAAGGAGCAAAAGTCAAAGTTCGATCTTTTTAGGAGTTCATGTGAGGGGGGGGGGGGGGGGGGGCGGCGCCGAGGAGCCCTCCACCAGCTGAAAGAAGGAAGAGGTGTAAAAAGAGAGTTGGGTGAGTGGGTGGAAGAAAAAGGCAGAGCGTCGAGGAGGCTGGAGGGCGAGTGACTGACGGAGGCCGGTGGGCGGCCTTATAAAGGCCCTGTCACACTACGACGTTTCTCACCAACGCGCTTCGACGCGTGCCGACGGGTCTGGTTTTTGTTCAAAACGTCGGTACACGTCCGGTACGTTGCCGGCGCGTTGCCGGCGCGTTACCGGCGCGTTACCGGCGCGTCGGTACATAGCAACGTGTGAATGGAAACGTCGGCGCGCGTCGGCGCGCGTCGCGGCGCGTCGAGGTTTTGTGCATGCACAAAACTTTGGACGCGCGGCGACGCGCGCCAACGGGTTGGAGGGCGCGTTACGGACGCGTTAGCAACACGTCGACACGCGTTAGCGGCGCGCCGGCAGAACGCTGGTAGACCGTTGATCAACGCCAGTTAACGTTGGCTTTTTTTCCCCCAAAATGTGACCGTTCCGTCGGCGCGTCCGTAACGTCCCATCGACGGGTAGTGGGCGCGCTATTGGCGTTGCTCCAGCGTATCTCGGCGCGTTGGACGTGTTGCGGGCGTGCCTGGACGCGTTGGCCGCGCAGTGTCGACGCGCTGCGGGCGCGTCCTAACGTGTTGCTGGCGGGTATGTACGCGTTGACACGGTTACTAACGCGCCGTCAACGCGCCGTCAACGCGCCGACAGCGCGCCGACAGCGCGCCGACAACGCGCCGACAACGCGCCGATGGCACGCTGGGAACCCGCTGGTGGGACGTTGACATGTTGTTCTGCGCGCGTCGAAACGCGTTGGCCGCGCGCTTGTAGCACGCTACTAACACGCTGCGCCGCGTCAAACTTTCTCCCAAAGCGCCGAAAAGTTCGACGTTTCTCGACGGGTTGCAAATATTTTGCGCGTTGCCGGCGCGCCGGCGGAAGCGTCGTAGTGTGACAGGGCCTTAAGGGAAAGCAGGAGGGCGATGGCAGGGGAGGTGAGAAAGCAGCGGGCCGGGGGAGGGCGAGGGAGAAAGCTGAGAGGCGGACGTCGAGGGAGGTGCGAATGCTGCGTGCCGACCCGGGGGGCGGGGGAGGGTCTCTTCCTCTCCACGCATCAAGCGCAATGCTCGCATTACGACCAATGTAACTGCGTAGGCGTGCGGCATAGTGTCTGCCGCCAACACATGGTAGTCGAGCTCATGTACAGACTACTACAATATATACACATCAAAGTACACAAATGTTTCTGTACCTTCATTGTTTATCACTAAGAAATAAATAACATTGCACAGTTTTAAATGCTTGCACCTAATCGTGTATTTGATACTTGTCCAATCCATAGGAAAACTTTAAACAGAAACTATTGCATACATCACAGAATTAAAGCTGCATAGTCCGATGAAGCATCAAATTCTCAAAACAATAACACTTATCTAGAATTGATTATTCATACCTCACTTAGATACTGATGCATTTATTAAACATTTGACGCCACATAGAAGAGAACACTGAGGCAATTTAATAGGACCTGTTATTGCTCAAGCATATATGCCGTTGCAGTTTTATCATGCTTGCCATAACTAACTTTGCATATTTGCATTTCAAATATGACCAAAGCTAGCCATTTAAGGTAATAGTTCCTTAAAACTAAAGTAAGGTAGATTATAACAATCAATTTATCTCAGAGAAATTACAGAAATTCAAAACCATGGTCTGTGCAACTTTAATGTGAAAATGAGTATTAATGCACTACTTAGGTCAATACTTTAACTGGCGTAGGATCAAAGACCCTATAATACTAAGACGGCTCACTCAGCCTGTACTGTGTAATCAAAATGATCAAACCCACCACTTGGTGCGCTGGCTGTTCTCTTGGTTAAACAGGTGCCAAATTATATGTATAAATGTATATATGAATGTGAAAGATGTGTGATGATGGCGATGATGATGATGATGCTGATGATGATGTGTATTTGTTCATAGCAATTTCATATTGATGTGTATTCATACTTACCTATCTCATGTATAATATATTTGTATGTGCTTACATGTGAAACACCAGCCAGCAGCCGGGCTGATCAAACCCACCACCAGGGCCCGTATGCAGGAGTCAGTGTTAGCGGGTTTTGGTGTTATAGCCTGTTACCGTTTAGCTATCACCGATGTCGGGAACTGTGTCAAGTCGTATGCAGGAGCGCATAACACTTTCATTATAGCTAAACATGAATTTATTTATAGATTTGGGAAATCCCTCTGCGTTTGTAGCCATATACTAGGCTCAAATCTATTGAATGCGATCATATTTAACAGAATTACATATGCAATAAGTGAACTTTTATCAATTTAACCCTAAATTCGAAGCGTTATTAAGGCTACCGCTGCATTGGCCGCGATATTAAGGGGCTGTCACATTACGGCGTATGGCGGGAGCGTATTGAAAACCTATGTACGCCGTGCTGGTGCCACTTTCGGGTGTGTTTGAGCGTATGGGGGACCTATGAGGAGCGTATGAGGAGCGTATGAGGAGCGTATGGGAGCGTATGGGAGCGTGCTATGACATTTTTTGACATTATGGGCCATACGCCCTCATAGGTCGTGTTCTTTTGAGCATGCACAAAAAAAATTGGACGGACGAATTTATGAAAGAGTATGGCGGCGTATGCCTCATACGCTTCACATACGCCGGCATGTTGTGGCACTGGCGGTGTATGAGTAGCGTATGAGTAGCGTATGAGTAGCGTATGAGTAGCGTATGCGGCGTATGCCGACGTATATGACGTAAAGCCGCTACGCCGCCATACGCTCCCGCCATACGCCGTAATGTGACAGGGCCTTTACTAGTTATATTTTCGAATCGACAAACGTAAAGGCCCTGTCACACTACGACGCTTCTCCCGGCGATCCGTCAGCGTTGAAAATTAAATATTGCGCGTCGAGAAAAGTTAAAGATAGTGGAAATATGGTGAAGTTGGGCGTTGCCACAGCGTGTCAGTAGCGTTTTGGTAGCGCGCGGCCAACGTTGTGGTAATGTATATCGGTGCGTTCTCTCTGTGTCTGTGTCTGTGTCTGTGTATCTGTGTCTGTCTCTGTATGTGTCTCTGTGTCTGTGTCTCTGTCTGTGTCTCTGTGTCTGTCTCTGTATGTGTCTCTGTCTGTGTCTCTGTCTGTGTCTGTCTGTGTCTCTGTGTCTGTCTCTCTCTGTGTCTCTGTCTGTGTCTCTGTATGTGTCTATGTCTGTGTCTGTGTCTGTGTCTGTGTCTGTGGCTCTGTCTGTGTCTCTGTATGTGTATGTGTCTGTGTCTGTGTGTCTCTCTTTGAGACACAGAGACACACACACACACAGACACACACACATATACACATAGACACAAACAGATACACAGAGACACACATAGACACAAATGCACACACACATACATAGAGACACACACAGAGACACATATACACACCCAGACACAGAGACACAGAAACAGACACAGAGACACATACAGAGACACAGACAGAGACACATACACAGAGACACAGACAGAGACACATACAGAGACACATACAGAGACACAGACAGAGAGACAGACACAGAGACACAGACAGACACAGACAGAGACACATACAGATACACATACAGAGACAGACACAGAGACACAGACATACACAGACAGAGACACATACAGAGACACATACAGAGACAGACACAGAGACACATACAGAGACGCAGAGACACAGACAGAGACACACACAGAGACACAGACAGAGACACATACAGAGACACAGACACAGAGACACAGACAGAGACACATACAGAGACACATACAGAGACAGACACAGAGACACAGACACATACACAGAGACACACACAGATACACACACATAGAGACACAGAGACACTGGGGCGCGCTGCCGGTTGTTGGCTTTTTTTTTACATGCTTAAAACCTTGGGCGACCGGCCACGCGCACCGACGTTGTCCGCCGACCATCAACGTCAAAGATAGTGTACCGACGTGTACCGACGTGTACCGACGTGTACCGACGCGCTCATAATGCACCCCCAGCATATCTCGATATTTTACTAATTATCGCCCAAAAACACCACACGTCGCCGGCTCGCCGGCGAGAAGCGTCGTAGTGTGACAGGGCCTTAAAGTAAACAAACCTGGGCCGCCGCCAGTATGGAAAGCGATGTCGATGCGGCGGTGGCGCCGATTTGTTTACTTTACGTTCGTCGATTCGAAAATATAACTATTAATATCGCCGCCAATGCGGTGGTAGCCTTAATAACGCTTCGAATTTAGGGTTAATTTGAATAAATTTCACTTATTGCGTATCTAATTCTGTTAAATATGACAGGATTGCATAGATTTGGGTCTAATAAACTTGTTAAACCTAATATTTTTTAGGGGTAAGGTAACACCGGTTAAGCCTTTGGTGTTAGGCCTAACACTGACTCATGCATACCATTTTTCGCCGCTAAACCGGAATTCCCGCCAAACACCATTTTTCCTCGCTAACACTGACTCCTGCATATGGCCCCAGGTAGCACTGTGAAATTTACATTACCATGGGAGAGATAGGGAGTGAGCCGTCTTAGTATTATAGGGTCTTTGGTAGGACCTAAGTGCTGTGGTAGTTGCGTGAATATAGCATAAACATTTTAAAACCGGCCTGGAAATAGGTTGGTTGTTGTTGTTTAACATCCTGGCAACATCTAATATCATATCAGGATCGGTACCAACGTCTGACAGTGCACATTCATGGCAACTTTATAGTGCTAACCCACTAGCAAATCAGGCCACTGACACCATGACATGATATCTCACTAGGTCACAGTATCCATGCACTGAGCTAATCAACCATTGCCATATCCTATTAATGCCAAGCGCAATCCTAGGAAACGACAAGCATCAATTTTATAAATCATTGCTCTGACTCTACCGGGGAAGGGACTCCCGATGTCCCATGCGTGAGGCCTGCGCTCTACCGATTCGGCTACTGCGCCCGGTGGCCGGGGAATATGACGAAAATGAAGAGCCACTGGGTGAATAAATAAATAAATAAATAAATGAAGAAACCTTAAGGAACCTGAGGGCTATCTACATCGCACTCATGGCGCCTTATCTAAACTAGCCACACCGGAATGGTGGCCAAGTGTGGTCACGTGATCCCGCCCCTCGTCACAAAGCCAACCCCTCCATCCCGCCCCAGGGCCATCTGTGAGTTTCGCTGGTGTCGAGCAGGGCCTGATTAGCCGCTGTTAACGTAGATCCTGATTATAGTGGCCGGCCTTAGGGTGGTCGGAACAAGCGCATGGCGTGAGGTATACATGAATGGCGGGCGCAGGGTGGGTGGGAGGGTGGTAGGGGAGGCACTAAAGACACTTTGGCAATACATAAATAAATAAATAAATGAATATTGCATTCCGTGCCTTGTCATTGTGGTTAACATCATGTGTAACATAGTGGCGTCGGTATTATTGATCATTTTAAAGAACAGACAAGACAATAATAATTAGTTTGGAGAGAGCTCTTGACCTAAGCTCTGGCTGGTACGTAAAATACTGCTGTTTGTTTCAATTCGAAAGCAAATTCCTGTACAAGAACGGGCAGAGAGGCATACTGACCAGACCGAGGCCCGATGGCGGGGGAGGTGACAGTGGTTCAGAGCAGATTCCCCTGCGCTCGAGGTCACACCGAAGGCACGCTCCTGCCCTTCCTTCACTCAGGGTCGGGTATAATTGAGAAGTCTAGGCCAGGTTCATTGAGGACGGTGCCCAATGTTAATCTTACCCGACAAGGACTGGGAGGAGTTGTCCTGGATGAAGTGACCATGATGTCATTTACAGCCCCCCACACACCCACACACCCACACACATAGCCACACAACCACACGCACACATCAAGACCCACACACATACCCACACACAGCCACACACAGCCACACACAGCCACACACAGCCATAAACCCCCACACCCACACCCACACATCAACACCCACACACATACCCACACAGAGCCAGACACATACCCACACACAGCCACACACAGCCACACACAGCCACACCCACACCCACACATCAACACCCACACACATACCCACACCCATCCAGACACAGCCACACACCCAGCCACACATCAACACCCACATACATACCCACACAGAGCCAGATAGATACCCACACACAGCCAGACACAGCCACACACACCCACACACACACATCAACACCCACACACACACCTACACCAATCCAGACACAGCCACCCACCCACCCACACACCCACACCACAGCCACACACCCACCCACACATCAACACCCACACATATACCCACACAGAGCCAGACACATACCCACACACAGCCAGACACAGCCACACACACACCCACACCCACACATCAACACTCACACACATACCTACACCAATCCAGACACAGCCACACACCCAACCACACAGCCACACACCCACACGCACACCCACACCCACACCCAGACTCACCCAGACACCCACCCACACACCTACACACCCACACATCCACACATCCACACACTCACTCACCCACACACACACACATACCCACATACCCACACACCCACACATGCCCACACACCCACACACATACCCGCACACACATATAGACACCGCCATCACTCCCTGCGGTACACTGGGCGCGGTGGCCGAATCGAAAGAACGCAGCCCTTGTGTAAGATCGGGAGTTGAAATCCCAGTTGAGTCAAACCATTCAACTGCAAAGTTGATACTTGTCGCTTCCTAGCTTGGTGCTCAGCATTAATAGGATAAGGCAAGGACTGGTTAGCTCAGTATTAGAATAATGTGACTGAGTTGGATATTGGATCATGGTGCTGGCCGCCTGATTTCCCAGTGGGGACGCCTTATTCTATAAAGGCGCAATGAGTGTGCACTGTCAGAATACAAGTCAGTACCACATCTGATATGACCTTAAATGTTGCCAGGATGTAAAACTCCAACAATCAACTAACCCAAACCCTGGTTTCCATGGTGACTACCTGTGGCAAACCGCCCATTCCGTATACAACAAGTGCAGGAAGGCTGCAGCTTCCTCTTTGTGTATACTACTCACCACATCAACAGTGGCGCCCACGCGCCCACGACCGCGCCACTACCGTGGTGCCCACGCGCCCACTACCGCGCCCACACTACCACGCCCAGTGGCGTCCACTACCGCACCCAGTGGCGCACACTGAGGTGCCCAGTGGCAGCCACTACTGCTCAGTGGCGCCCACTACCGCACCCAGTGGCGCACACCAATGCACCCAGTGGCACCCACTACCGCTCAGTGGCGCCCACTACCACACCCAGTGGCAGCCACTACTGCTCAGTGGCGCCCACTACTGTGCCCAGTGGCACCCACTAGTGCACCCAGTGTCACCCACTCCCGCTCAGTGGTGCCCACTACCGTGCCCAGTGGCGCCCACTATGGCTCAGTGGTGCCCACTACCGGGTGCCCAGTGGCACCCACTACCATGCCCAGTGGCACCCACTACCACACCCAGTGGCACCCACGACTGGTCAGTGGCGCCCACTACCATGCCCACTGGTTCCCAATACCGCACCCAGTGGTGCCCACTACCGACCCCAGTGGCGCCCACTACCGCGCACAGTGGTACCCACCACTGCACCCAATGGGGCCCACTACGGAACCCAGTGGCGCCCACTACCGCGCCCAGTGGTGCATACTACCACAACCAATGGGGCCCACTACCGCGCCTTGTGAGCACAGTTATCAGTGCACAATCTCAATAAGTCGGATGTGGTCGCATCTCGTTCAGATGTACTGTTCGATGTTAGCAAGACATCAAACTCCAACAACCAACCAACCAACCACCCCTGCCGATACCGAGTAGGGATCTCAGGGGGCGTGGCGAGTGGCGTTACCGAGGCGGGTTTCACTGGTGTGGTGGCAAGTAGCATGAGGAGGCAGGTTTCACTTTCCACTCACCAGATGGCGTGCCGGTGGGATAAGGAGGCATGTTTCACTTTCCACTCACCAGGTGGCGAGCCGGTGGGATGAGGAGGCAGGTTTCACTTTCCACTCAAGAGGTGGCGTGGCGGGTGGGGTAAAAAGGCGGATTTCACTGCCCACTCACCAGGTGGCGTGGCGGGTGGTTTAAAGCGGCAGGTTTTACTGTCCACTTACCAAGTGGCGTGGCAGGTGGGTTAAAGAGGCAGGTTTCACTGCCTACTCACCAGGTCGCATGGGGGTGGGTGGAAGAGGCGGGTATCACTGCCCACTCACCAGGTGGCGTGGCGGGTGGGTTGAAGAGGCAGGTTTCACTGCCCACTCACCAGGTGGTGTGGGGGGTGGGTTGAAGAGGCAGGTTTCACTGCCCACTCACCAGGTGGCGTGGCGGGTGTGTTGAAGAGGCGGGCTTCACTGCCCACTCACCAGGTGGTGTGGCGGGTGGGTTAAAGTGGCAGGTTTTACAGCCCACTCACCAGGTGGCGTGGCGGGTGGGTTGAAGAGGCAGGTTTCACTGCCCACTCACCAGGTGGCGTGGCGGGTGGGTTGAAGAGGCGGGCTTCACTGCCCACTCACCAGGTGGCGTGGCGGGTGGGTTAAAGTGGCAGGTTTTACAGCCCACTCACCAGGTGGCGTGGCGGGTGGGTTGAAGAGGCAGGTTTCACTGCCCACTCACCAGGTGGCGTGGCGGGTGGGTTGAAGAGGCGGGCTTCACTGCCCACTCACCAGGTGGCGTGGCGGGTGGGTTAAAGTGGCAGGTTTTACAGCCCACTGGCCAGTAGCGGCTCCACAGTATCATAAACGCCCCCCGCACCCCCACGCACACACCCCGACGTCAGGGAGGTCAAAGCGCTCAGCACGAGCGCGCCATCTGATTGGCTGATAGGCACCGGATGATATCCAATCGGCCCGCTGGGCGGGATTCACCGCTTGGGGGAGAGGGCGCGGGCGTGCTCCGTAGCAGGTCACAGGTCACAGGTCACAGGTCGCAGGTCGCGCACCATTTAATACCCCAGCAATCGGGCCTGGGTTTACGGAGGGGAGTAATGTGATCATCGGACGGCGGGACATGAACAATGATTGCCTCGCGAAAGAAATTTGTTCTCAAAATTATGAAGCGCCTTTTCAGCGTAAGCACGCCTAGCACCCCTCCCAACCCACCCCATCCCTCCGCATTCTCCCCACCCCCCAGACACAAAGTTTGGTGTCGTGAAGTTTGGTTGGTTGTTCGAGTTTTACGTCCTGGCAATATCTGAGGTCATATCGGGATGGGTACCGACTTGGGACAGTGCGCACTCATGGCAACATAATAGTGCAGCCCCACTGGGAGACCAGGCCACTGCCACCATGACCCAATATCCCACTCAGTCATATTATCCTTCCACTGAGTTAGGCAGTCCTTTCCCTATCATAGTAATGCCCTGCTCCAGGCTAGGAAGTGACAAGTATCCATTTTATAAGTCATTGGTTTGACTCGACCAGGAACCGAACTCCGGATCTCCCACGGGCGAGGCGCGCGCTCTACCGATTCGGCCATCGCGCCCGGTTCCTGTAGTGAAGGTGGGGCGGGGGTTGGAGTGGGGGTTTGGAGGGGAGGGGGCATAGGGAGAGGGTCATGTGAGAAGATATATGGGTGGACGGCCAGTAAGTAGTTTGCCCCCCTCCTTCCCCGGGGACCGGGGTGAGCATGTGAAAAACGGTTGGGGTTTACCTGTAACGGCGTTGGCATGGTTACAGGCTGCAGAGCAGACTGTTGAATTGATTGGTCCCGACCCCAGGTGTGGGGGCTGAGGCTGGAACCATTAATTGGCGGGGAACAGTGCGGGTGTAAGACTAAGAGCTTTGGTGGGTGTTGTCGGAGGGGGGGGGGGGCTGTGGAGTGGCCGAGACATGGTGATATGTGGTGGGAGATGGCAGGGAGTGGGGTGCTGGGATGGGTCTAAGAGTTGTGGGTGGGGGGAGGCTGTGGGATGGCCGGGGACAGGGTGGTATGGGGTGGTGGGTGGCAAGGACTGGGGTGCTGGCATGGCTGTAAGAGCTGTGGTCGGCGGGAGGTGGGGGGGGGGGGGCGAGGGGGGCAGGCTGTGGGATGATAGGGGATATGTTGATATGTCGTGGTGGGTGGGTGGCAAGGAGCAGGGTGCTGGCATGGCTGAAAGAGCTGTGGTCGGTGGGAGGGGGGGGGGGGGCAGGCTGTGGGGTTCTAAAATATTCCGATTTACAGCATTGGGGGGAATGCAAATGTTCTATTACTGATCGGGTATACATGACCAGGCGGATGTATGTATGTATATGTAGGTGTTGGTGGTGCCTGAGTGGGATGTAAATAGACATAGTGGTGCTGGCAGGGCTTTGTGTAAGGGGCACTCAGAGCCTACCCCCTCCACCCTCTGCAAGGTAGGATCACCACACTCAGGCTCAAGGCAGGTGGTGGCCAGGTGAGCCACACAGCTTGGTGGTGGTGGGCAGACCACTGGTAACCATGGGGACAAGGAATGCTGGATCCCAATTGGTAGAACCAAGAATGCTTGTTTCCCATTGTGGGAAAATGGTGGGGTGATACTCTACAATGAACCCATGTACCATGTAACAAATAAACCAGAGGGCTTGACTCTCTCTCTTCTTTCACACTTTATACTCTTCATTTCTCGTTGTATTTATTTTACTATAGCCTGCCTACACAACGAAATAGTAAGAATAAATGCCACTTTATACTGTACTTGTCTTGCGTTGGTTTAATTTCTAGGGAATGTGGTTGATCAAGGCATGTTGGAGACTGACGCATGTGACGGTCATTACTACCCCATATCCCCAGTCTATCAGTGCAGGAGGCGGACCCACCTGGGCCCTGCTGCCTCCCGATGCTACCACACCAAGTATCAGCTGAGGGTGGAGGCGTACACCCATCCACACAGGCAGCACAGGCAGCACAGGCAGCACAGGCAGCACAGGCAGCACAGGCAGCACAGGCAGTACAGGCAGCACAGGCAGCAAGTCAGCACAGGCAGCACAGGCAGCACAGGCAGCACAGGCAGCACAGGCAGCACAGGCAGCACAGGCAGCACATGCAGCACAGGCAGCACAGGCAGCACAGGCAGCACAGGCAGCACAGGCAGCACAGGCAGCACAGGCAGCACATGCAGCACAGGCAGCACAGGCAGCACAGGCAGCACAGGCAGCACAGGCAGCACAGGCAGCACAGGCAGCACAGTCAATGGAACCCCCCCTCCCCGCCCTGATCGGGCGCCCCCCCTCCCCCTCCCACGTACCGTCACCACCACCCTATAAATGTTTGATCTCATTGCTATTGCCGGAGAGAGAGTCCGTCCGATCGGAGTCATTCATCTTTCTAAATTATCTAATAACGGTTGTATTGCGCTCTGCTCCAAACGGGGCGATCCAGGCGATATTGCATTTCGACGTTCCTACCCCTACACCCACACGCCACACCCCAATCCAGACACACCCCTAAGCACCCACAGCCCCTCGCAACCCCACACTCCCCACACCTCCAAACCGCACACCCTCAAACACCCTACGTCACACACTGCCACACTGCCACACTGCCACACTGCCACACTGCCACACTGCCACACTGCCACACTGCCACACTGCCACACGGCCACACTGCCACACCCCCCACCCACACACTGCCACACTCCTGCACCCCATCCACACAGGATCCACACCACCACACCCCCGCAACCTACCGTACCCCTCCCCCCCGACATCGACACCCACACACCCTCACCGCCAGATCCCACACTCCCGCACCCCCATCCACACAGATGCACACCCCTACACCCCCACACCCCCGCACCCTACGCTACACGCCACACATCCACAACCCCACACACCCACCGACACATCCCACACTCCCGCACCCCCATCCACACAGATCCACACCCCCACACCCCCGCACCTTACCCTACACCCCCACACATCCACATCCCCACACAGCCACACCCACGCCCCACACTCCCACACACTCGCACCCTAAACCACACACCCACACGTCCACATCCCCACACACCCACATCCCCCCAACACACACCACACTCCCACTCCCCCACACACACCTACATCCACAGACCCACACACCCATATACCCGCACCTTTAAGCCCCCCACACAGATCCGCACACCCACACCCACACGTCCCCCCACACACTCCCACATCCACCCACACGCACCCCACATCCCCACCCCCACACCCCACACCCCCCACACCCCCACACCCCTACACCCACACAACCCCACACTCCCTACACCGCCTCAGCCACCCCACACCCCCACACGTCCCACACGCCCCACGCTGATACACGCCCACACACCCCACACTCCCACTCCCCCACACACACCTACATCCACAGACCCACACACCTATATCCCCACACCTCTAAAAAACCACACAGATCCGCACAGCTACACCCACACGTCCCCCCACACACTCCCACATCTACCCACACGCACCCCACATCCCCACACCCACACCCCTGCACCCCACACAACCCCACCCCTACACCCACACAACCCCACACTCCCTACACCGCCTCAGCCACCGCCACACCCCCACACGACCCACACTGACACACGCCCACACATACCCACACACACCCACACACCCACACCCCCACACCCCCCACCCCACCCCCACACCCCCACACACCACACCCCACACCCCACACACCCACACACCCACACACCCACACACCCACACCTACACACCCACACACCCACACACCCACACACCCGCACACCCACACCTACACACCCACCCACCCACACCTACACACCCACACATCCACACACCCACACCTACACACCCACACACCCACACACCCCACACCCCACCCGCACACACCCACACACCCACACACCCACACACCCACACACCCACACCACACCCACACCCACACACCCACACCCCACACCCGCACACCCCCACACCACCCACACACCCACACACCCACACACCCACACCACCCACACCCACACACCCACACACCCACACACCCCCACCCACACACCCACACACCCACACACCCACACCCACCCACCCACCCACCCACACACCCACACACCCACACACCCACACCCCACACACCCACACACCCACACACCCACACACCCACACACCACATACCCACACACCCACACACCCACACACCCACACACCCACACACCCACACACCCACATGCCCACACGCCCACACACCCACACACCCACACACCCACACACCCACACACCCACACACCCACACACCCACACACCCACACACCCACACACCCTCAGCCGACGCAGCTCCCTCCCACAGATAGTCCACCGATGGCTTTACAATACAAATCGCAGTAGGAGCGTCTTACCAAACATTTGCCGACCAGGAATCTCTTCCCCCCCCCCCCCACCCTCCCCACCCCCAGTCTGCGTCCTAGGTCTAAGGCTGACCGCTCGCCGCGGAGTGGCGCTGCATGTCACGTGCATGTCGCTAGTGTTCCGCCGACCTACTTCTCCGAGCTTCCTGGCTCTGTTTAAACCCGCTGGTGCGGTTTCCCAGGGACACCAGTTTGCGAGGGACACATCGCTTCTGCACATGCCTCAAAATCGAACAGCATCATCACTAACCTTATAAATTTAATATAATGTTTTTGGTAAAGATGTTTTCTACATGTGTACCAAACGATTTGTTTCTAGATGGTGTGATTTGAGAGATATTTGACTTCTTCTGTATTATCTGTATGAACATTGCTCACAACCATTGACAATGCCTTGAGTTTGACATTACGCGCAGTGCAAAACGTTAGTTTTATTCAAAATTAATAGAATTCAAGAACCCTAACCATATACATTTAATAGAGTCCCTATGGTAAAGATGTTTTCTATATGTGTACCAAGCGATTTGTTTCTAGATGCTGTAATTTGGGAGATATTTGATTTTTTCTGTATGAAGATTTGCTCACGGCCGTGAACAATGCATTTGAATGGAAGTGTCCCTGACAAACTGGTGTCCCTCGGAATCCGCATCACCGCCTTACGGATCGGTTGGCGAATTGACAGTGACACGCGCCCATGGCCAATTCTATTATAAGACTTAGCTGAGTCCATCGGTTTTTCCATAAAGGCGAGCGGATCAATGCAAACGGATTCCAGGCTCCTGCTCCAGTTTCACCAACCGCCCCTAGGGGGTAACACCACTGAGCAGTGTATGTGTATATGTGTGTATGTGTGTATGTGGATAAGTGTATATGGGCATATATATATATCATTTGTATATGTGTATATGTATATAATAGTAGTTTGTTTGTTTGTTGTTGTTTTACGTCCTAGCAACATCTAAGGTCATATCAGGACGGGGTATATAATATTATGTGTAACTGCATATTTGTATATGTGTATATACGGGATGGCCGAATGAGTTAGAGCGTCCGTCTCCCGTGCTGGTAGATCGTGGGGTCGTGGGTTCGAATCCTGGTCGAGTCAAACCAATGACTTAAAAATTGATACTTGTCACTTCCTAGCCAGGCGCTTGGCATTATTCGGATAGGTCAAGGAATGGTTAGCTCAGTGTCAGGATAATGTGACTAAGTGGGATATCAGGTCATGGTGCTGGTGGTGTGGTCCCCCAGTGGGGCAGCACTATAAAGTCGCCATGAGTCTACACTGGTACAAGTCGATGCCCATCCTGAACTTACCTTATATGTTGCTAGGACATAAAACAACAAACAAACAAACAACGTAATATGCGTGTTTGCTGGTTGGTTGTTAGAGTGTTAAGTCTGTGCAACATCTAGGGTCATATCAGTACGGGTCCTGACTTGTGAGATTGCGCAGTCATGACCACTTTATAGTGCTGCCCCACTGGGAGACCAGGCCGTCAGCACCATGAGCTGATATCTCAACCCGTCCTGATATGACCTTAGTTGTAATATGTTGCCAGGATGTAAAACTCCAACAACCAACCGACCTAATAGCCCAAGTATGTGTGTCTACGTGAGTACATGAGTACATGAGTACATGAGTAATTGAGTACATGTATATATATATATATATATATATATTATATATGTGTGTGTGATGTGTAACGCTGTGATGTATAACGCATTATACGAGTATAAATGCTAAGGGAACATATATACTTTGCGACTTCCTCCATCGGCGCATTGAGGGAGTGCCCCCCAACCCAGCTGTCGGGGATTTGTATACGGGTGCCCCCCCCCCCCTCGCGCAAACACACACTGGACGTTTTGGTTCTTTTGCTGTGTCGCTGTAGTAGCACGTTCCGTAGGGGGGTGAGGTCATCATCATCATCATGCTGTCGGTCGCGATGCGACAAAGAGTGCTTTCATTACTTGACTGCCGCTCTCCATTTAGCTCTCTGCTGTGAGAGTGATGTAGTGTGGTTGTACATTTCATGAAAGCTGCCTGCAAAAGTGTTGAAGTGCTGCTGGCTTTTGCAAGTTACCAGCGGCACTCTCTCGGGGAGCAAATAGAGCTTTCACACCGGCAAGAACATGTCCAGACAGGCGCAAAACTATTTGTCCCTGCAGTGGCTGGTCGGGAGATGTTGGGAGTTCCATACATCAACCGCGCTTAATGCTGCCACAGTGACATGGTTTTCTGTTTAGGGTTTGCTCCCTTAGCCTTCGGTTCTGTCAAGAACCTGTACCACAAGGCAGTGGTATACAACTCTGCAGGGCAGGGGCGTCAAACTCCCTGAGGTATTGCAATACCGGGGGTGAGGTGCACGACTACAAATACATGTAACATAAGTTGTACAATAGTATACATCTTTAATGGTGCTCTGTTTATTTATATTATTATACTTAATTATAATACACATCTATGTATATGTCTAGATATCAATAATGTTGTGTATATATATATAAATATATATGTATAGATATACATATGATGCAGACTGTCATAATCAGATTATTTTAACCTTTTATCTTCTACATTTCCAGGTTGGGGAAACACCTGAAATGAGAGTCTGTTGGTACAACGTGTTCCTTTGAAGTATTTCAGGACGTTAATTGGTAGGCTTTCATATAGGAAACTGGGTGTTTGGCTAGATCCAGTGAACCTGTATTAAGTGGCAATAAATATTTACATTACTTGAAAGAGGCAAATCTGCTCCACCAATGAAATGACTATCAGCCACATGTGGTGTTTCATTTAAGAGCAATTTAGGATTGAATTTACATTAAAACAGATGGATTTTTGATATCTTACATCTCATATCATGGTGGTTTTATTCAACTGGCAAATAATATTCATAACATTAAAGAAAGCATCTGCTGGTTTTATATTTATGTGACCAGCGAGAAGATCTGGTGATCGTGTCCGAGCAAAATACGCCTTATATGTGGCAACTGCTCCCTCAGGGCGTTGTCAAGAATAAGTGTCCACACACTGTGTGCTGTATATCTCTCACTGAACCACTGGTCAGCCCTCATGGACCAGAACGGAGCATGCTCCGTCCCCTATCACCCCCCCCCCCCCACACACACACACAACCCCCCCCCAACACACAGTGCGCTGATGAGCAACATAGGCCTCCCTCCTCTACTTGCAAACAAGGGTGGGAGGGGGCTACTATAACTACTAATTAAGACAAGGTATGGGTGACCGAAGTTAGCACAGATGAGGAGGTTGAAGAACACACATGTAGGAAGTGTTTTTTTAATTTACAATATTTGCTAATACAATTTGGTGGTTAATGATGAGGGTTGGCTGCAGATGCATGCATACGCATGCACGCATACATGTCATGTGTACATAAACATCCATACATACATCAATACACATCCATACATTCACATCCATACATCCAACCATGCATGCATACATACATGCATGCATACACACATACATGCAGACATATATCTTAGCCAACACCCACCCTGGTAGGAGTGTGTGTGTGTGGAGGGTCAAAGGACTGCAGCAGAGTACCAGGAACAGATGTGATGGTCACCCTGACACATGATTAGTAGGAGCAGTGTGTGTGAGGGGGGGGGGGGTAGATGGGTGACGGTGGTCAGAAGCAGCCTGAAGCGGACATTGATACTTCCTCCAGTTCTTTACTGCTCCACCCCTCACCCCAGAAACTGACACTGACACCAGTATCTCACCCCCCTACATGCATACCCTTCCTCACACCCATGACACACCCGTTATCCCTCTCCTCTTACAGATCCCACCGCTCATGGGGTGGGGGGGCGGGGGGGCGGGGTCGGCATGCACCTCGCCGGCCCCATGCGCGGGGTGCAACCCACCACTCGCTTGTATATAGATATTTACATATATACACTGGCATGCGGCTAATGCAGTACCTCGGATACCTTAGGTGCTAAAATACCTCAGGGAGTGTGGCGCTCCTGCCTTGCAAAGTTGTAAACCACTGCCTTGTGGTACAAGTTCTGGTTCTTGATAGAATCAAAGGCTAAGGGAGCAAACCCTAACATAAAGCCATGTTATCGTGGCAGCATTAAGGGCGGTGATGAATGCAACTCCCAACATCTCCTGACCAGCCACTGTGGGGACAAAAAGTTTGCGCCTGTCTTGACATGTTTTTGCTGGTGTGAGACCTCTATTTGCTCCCTGAGAGAGTGCTGCTAGTAACTTGCAAAAGCCAGCAGCATTTCAACACTTTGCAAGCAGCTTTTATGAAATGTACAACTGCACAAAGCGGCAGTTAAGTAATGAAAGCAGTCTTTGTTGCATTGCGGCTGACAGCATGATGGTGATGATGACATATATACATATGTACATGCATCTATACATGCATAGATGTATGCGTGGGTGTATGTATATGTATGTATATGTATGTTTATGTATGTATATGTATGTATATGTATGTATATGTATGTATATGTATGTATATGTATGTATATGTATGTATATGTATGTATATGTATGTATATGTATGCATATGTATGTATATGTATGTATATGTATGTATATGTATGTATGTATATGTATGTATATGTATGTATATGTATGTATATGTATGTATATGTATGTATATGTATGTATATGTATGTATATGTATGTATGTATATGTATGTATGTATATGTATATATATGTATGTATATGTACGTATATGTATGCATGTGAAGTGGGCGTGTCCACTCGCCTAAGCAATTTGCACGCTCGCAAATTGCGCGTGCGCAAATTGCTAACACTTGTGCACGCGAGGGTTCTCGGTGGTAAAGCGTTGCTTAGCGACTAGCTAAGCAACGATTAGGGGTCGGGCGTTCGGGGCCAGACCCGGCGGACGTGTTTCTACATGCTCCGTCGCTTTCCACCGATATTTAGGCTTTTTAGGGTCAACATTCTAAACTAAATTATAGAAACCACACAGGAGGGAACGGGAGACCTTTAACACTATTTATGTTGGTATCCATTTTAGTCTTTGGTTAAGAATAAACCGTGAGCTCTTGTGAAGGTGAATCAGGACGTTCCTTGCATTCTTTACTATCCTCCAGTCTTATTGTAGATTAACCGCTATGGAACCTTGATATTTGATTGCTTTCTAGGAACTGAGAGGCCTTAAGCCTAAGTCGGCCTTCTGCAAGTAATGCACCCATCTGCGGGAATCTAATAACTGACGCATTCACAGAATTAACGTAGTGTTACTTTTAGGCTAGAACCACGACGTATAATGCAAACTAAATAGTAGAGACAGCGGCAGCAACTCGTGCTGGACTGCGCATATTTGGATTCAGTTAGTAACATTCATAATATCTCCAACGACGAAGGGGGCAGCCAGTAGTTGAAATAACCTAATATAAATACACTTTAGGCCGATAAATGCACACGATGGCAAATCTAGTATTTAGACGATACTCTGGCTGGCGCCTTCCGTACGGGACGGACACCGACGATGGACTACTCGCAGGCGGGAGGGGAGGTAAGGCTACGACGGCGGCGGCTGGCCCAAGGAAATTCACATGGAAACAATTAATTATATTAACATGTAGGCTCGCCTTAGGCGGGGGCGAAAAAGCTGTACGGTTAAACATGTATGTATGCATTTATGCATGCACACCTCGACCCCATCATTCACCACCAAATTGTCCTAACAAATATTCTAATTAAATAAAATACCACTTCCTACAATCTGTGTTCTTCACCAACTCCCTTATCCTGTGCTAACCTTGGTCACTCACACCATGTCCAAATCAGTAACCATGGTAACTCCCACCCACCCGTTTGCAAGCAGAATGGTCCTCTCTGCTGCTCACCAGTGCATATCACACTGTCAAATGTGTGTGTGTGGGGGGGGGGGGGCATGTGGTCAGATGCGGGACATACCAACAAACAAAATGCACACATTCATTCTCACCCAATGGCATGAGGCAGCAATAACCATAATTAAGGGGCACTTTGCTAGAACACAAACACAAGATCATGTCCATGATCACATAAATATAAAATCTGCAAATGTGTTCTTTAATAATAACAATATTATTTGCCAGTTTAATAATACCACCATGATATAAGGTGCAATACATAGAAATCCTTTCTCTTTTAATGTAAAGTCAATCCTTAATTATTCATAAATGAAACGCCAAATGTGGCTGATAGTCATTTAATTGGTGCAACATATTTCCATTCTGGTCACACTCTAAGATGCAACCAGGTTCATCCAACCACCCGCACTACCACTCCGACCCCCACCCCAACCCTGTACCCGGTGGCTGTGAGTGGGCACATGTGTGGGTGTGGGGGGGGGGATGGACGGGGGGGCTGTATGAGATGCATCTATGATGGGTAATGTGGAGGGGTGTGTGTATGGAAGGGAGACTAGAAGCTGGTGTCAGAGTGTGTGTGTGTGGGGGGGGGGGGGGTAATGTACATCTGATTCAATGTTGTTTCTACCCTTACCCTACCCTTGCGGGGGTCTAACCAACGAATTCAGGAAAGGGATCATGCGCAATGGCACGTCCACTGATCGATACGGATGGAAAAACAGGGATTTATAGGCCAACAAATGGAGGCGAGCCGCCATACATCTGCGCTGGTTTGTGAATGGCGCCCTGTCGCTGTGTCGGGGATGGGGCGGCACCAGGTAAGCAGGGTCACGCCCGCCGTCGCCGCTAGGCGGCGCCACAGTTATGCTGAGTGCCTTTTTATCGGTGTCCAGCGCCATTCGTTGTGTGATCAGCGCAAAGGCGCAAACGCCGCCCACTGCGCAGGCGCCGGGCACTGACGTCACATCCGCTGCGCCTCCTATGCATGCGTCTGTGTTGCAGACGGGCCCGATGTGTCGGCCGCCTGGACATTCAACAATAAATGTGTCCGTTTCTGTTGCTGTTTAAAAACCGCATTGGTGAAATATCCAGCTGGACTCTCTATAACGCACGTCATGACCTGTGCGAATGTGGGGTCGGGCGTTGGTAAGCATGATGTGCCAGTTTGTTCGTTGTTGGAGGTTTACGGTTGTAAACCACTGCCTTGTGGTACAGGTTCTTGACAGAACCAAAGGCTAAGGGAGCAAACCCTAAACAGAAAACCATGTCACTGTGGCAGCATTAAGGGCGGTTGATGTATGGAACTCCCAACATCTCCCGACCAGCCACTGCAGGGACATATAGTTTTGCGCCTGTCTGGACATGTTCTTGCCGGTGTGAAACCTCTATTTTCTCCATGAGAGAGTGCTGCTGGTAACTTGCAAAAGCCAGCAGCACTTCAACACTTTTGCAGGCAGCTTTCATGAAATGTACAACCGCACAAAACACCATACTGGTTCGGTCGTCGCCCGGGTTACCAAGGACCACGCTGCTCGAGCTCATCTTCCGTCGACAGCGGAAAATCAGCTACAGCTAAATGGAGAGCAGCAGTCAAGTAATGAAAGCAGTCTTTGTCGCATCATGACCGACAGCATGATGATGATGATGATGATGTCCTGGCAACATCGAAGGTCATATCATGATAGGTACCGACTTGTGACAGGGCACACCCCAGGCGACTTTACAATCATTAATCATGTGGTTGACAGCTAGGATCAGTTGATGGTTGGATGTTGGGAGTTTTACATCCTGGCAACATCTAAGGTCATATCAGGGCGGGTTCCGACCGACTTGTGACAGTGCGCACTCATGGGGACTTTATGGTGCTGCCCCACTGGGGGACCTGATATCCCACACAGTTACATTATCCTGACACTAACACATTAATTGGAAGGGTTGATTTGTTGGAATGTTACAAACTAGCAACATATAAGGTCATATCAGGCCGGGTACCGCCTTGTGACCATGTGCACTCACGGCAACTTTATAGTACTGCCAAACTGGGAGACCAGGCCACCAGCACCAAGACCTAACATCCCACTCTGACACATTATCCTGACCCTGAGCCAACCAGTCATTGCCCTCTGCTAATAACACCGAGCACATGGCTAGGAAGTGACAAATATCAATGTTTAAATCATCGATTTGACTCGACCGGGGCTCGCACCAGTAGATTAGAATCTCACGATCTACCAAAATGGGAGACAGACGCTCACCTCATACGCCCGCCCCCCTCCGTCCAGAGATGCATTGTGGGAGCTGTGAGCGTCCCGTCTTGAGTGAGTGTCCGTCGGCGTTTTGCCAGTTCCGCTCCCCGCATTCGTGTAGCGGTGGCGTTCCTGGCGGTAAATAAAATATGACATGTCCGCCAACAAAGAGGCGGGCAATCATCGTTGCTGCGGTCACTACCCCCCCCGCCCCCCCACTCCCACCCCTCCTCCCTCCGTCCCTACTGCCCAGCACAGCAGGAAATTAATAGATCTGGTGGACATGTCGGAGAAGGATTGCATCTACAACTTTCCAGGTAGTGTCATCACCGTCCCAATGGGAAGTGTCTACGAAAGTAGACTTTGAGCAAATAAACAGAACAAATGATTGTCTACTAAATTAACAAACTACAAAATTATCAAACTCACATAATTGACCTTGATAGGGTAACATAGAAATATACTTTGAAAACTGACTTTTATAATTATATACCAGTTCGCCAACTGTCCAGACCCTACAGTAAAGCTTACTACAGCTTTACCAAATGAATATGGAGGATCACTTCTGTTTATATTCTAAATAAGTTGAAATACTCACATTGATCTGACTAATATTTTCGTAGTCATATGAAACTACTGCTGCTATATTGCTATCGATGTTGTGGCTTACAGAATTGTATTGTGTTATATTCTGCAAATTGTGTATTAAACAGTTATTTTATACCTTACTCTATTAATATTATGCCATTTTAGCGTCATAATCCTGGACTGAACAAATTACTAGTTGACCATTGCTTCGGCGCTGACAAAATAACTTATTCACCAGAATAAGAACGGTATGGTCGAATGAGTTGCGCGTGCGTCTCCCGTTTTCGTAAGTCGTGGGATTCGAACCCACGGGTTGGAACCCTTGTCGAGTCAAACAAATAACACAACAATTGATACTGGTCGCTTCCTAGCCAGGCTTTCAACATTATTGGGATACGACAAAGAACAGTATAGTGAGGAGTGTGCCGAGGTGTGCCGAGTTGTGTTGAGTGGTGCCGAGTTGTACCGAGTCGTGCCGAGGTGTGCCGAGTTGTGTCGAGTGGTGCCGAGTTGTACCGAGTCGTGCCGAGGTGTGCCGAGTTGTGTCGAGTGGTGCCGAGTTGTACCGAGTCGTGCCGAGGTGTGCCGAGTTGTGTTGAGTGGTGCCGAGTTGTACCGAGTCGTGCCGAGGTGTGTCGAGTGGTGCCGAGTTGTACCGAGTTGTACCGAGTCGTGCCGAGGTGTGCCGAGTTGTGTCGAGTGGTGCCGAGTTGTACCGAGTCGTGCCGAGGTGTGCCGAGTTGTGTCGAGTGGTGCCGAGTTGTACCGAGTCGTGCCGAAGTGTGCCGAGTTGTGTCGAGTGGTGCCGAGTTGTACCGAGTAGAGCCGAGGTGTGCCGAGTTGTGTCGAGTGGTGCCGAGTTGTACCGAGTCGTGCCGAAGTGTGCCGAGTTGTGTCGAGTGGTGCCGAGTTGTACCGAGTCGGGCCGAGGTGTGCCGAGTTGTGTCGAGTGGTGCCGAGTTGTACCGAGTCGTGCCGAAGTGTGCCGAGTTGTGTCGAGTGGTGCCGAGTTGTACCGAGTCGGGCCGAGGTGTGCCGAGTTGTGTCGAGTCGTGCCGAGTTGTACCGAGTCGTGCCGAAGTGTGCCGAGTTGTGTCGAGTGGTGCCGAGTTGTACCGAGTCGGGCCGAGGTGTGCCGAGTTGTGTCGAGTGGTGCCGAGTTGTACCGAGTCGTGCCGAAGTGTGCCGAGTTGTGTCGAGTGGTGCCGAGTTGTACCGAGTCGTGCCGAAGTGTGCCGAGTTGTGTCGAGTGGTGCCGAGTTGTACCGAGTCGGGCCGAGGTGTGCCGAGTTGTGTCGAGTGGTGCCGAGTTGTACCGAGTCGTGCCGAGGTGTGCCGAGTCGTGCCACGGGTTATAATCCGGACGACATGAGATATCAGGATGGCTACCGACCTTGTGACAATGCACACTCATGGCAACTTTATAGTGATACAACACTGGGAGTGAAGGTCACCAGCACCATGACCTAACATCCCACTCAGTCACATTATCCTAACAATGAGCCAACCAGTCCACGCCCTCCACTAATAATGCAGACCACCTGGCTAGGAAGCGACAAGTATCAATTTTTAAGTCATTACTTTGACTCGACCAATTATTTATATTCTTCTGTCAAGGACTACAACAATGAGTATGGTATGCAGCGAGAAATCGTCTGGCTGGACCCACGATAATGCCTACCAATCATTTATTAAATCAAATATTTTGAATGAAAAGAGGTGGTTAGAGCAGTTTACATCCACATGTGGCCAATCCCAGAATAAAGTAGGTCTGCATGCGTGCATTTGATCAGGTATCCCGGTCACTCAGCAGTGCCTAAACCAGCACATAAGCAAAGGTAGAGAACTACCAACAAATACACATAGGAACAACGTAGAGCAAAACAGCAGTGCTAAAGTATGTAAAGGCCCTCTTACACTACGACATAACAACGTCAGCGTAGGGAGAACATGAAGAACATTGAACTTCTCGGCGTAGTATGCAAATTTTGGCACAAGTTGAACGTGGATGCAGCGTAGTTGACGAGAGCATAAGATCGGTAAAGCGTAGTGATGCCGTCATTCAACGAGAGAGGACAACATCATTACGATCATGGAACGTTATGAACGTTATTCCATTGCCAGAACTATGTTACGTGACGTTACATACGTCATGACATGGTGGTGAAATGTTGAATGTACGTTGAACGTATGTTCTCCTGACGTTCTCCTGACGTTCCCATTACGCCGTGTGGACGTTTCCACCGGGTTTAATGTGGGCCAACGTAGTGGAACGTAGTTGAACGTAGTGAGCAGCGTTTTACTAAAGTCCATTTACCATCATTGACGTTCGCCGAAAAGTCAGTCTAACATAATTCTGACGCCATCATAAATAACCCAACGTACGCCAACGTAATGACGAAACGTGATCACGTCAGGCTTACATTTGCTTGTTACGCCATAGTGTGACAGGGGTATAACACAGCAGCCTAAATAATATTGGCATAATAGATTATACGTGACGAAAATCAATGGGCTCTAGAGGGCTCGTTGAGTAAAACAAGCTTTACTTTGACTCAACCAGAGATCGAACAGAAATGATATCCTAATAGAATATCCTCCAAATCAGGGTAGATGGGGAAAAAATGCCCTGATTTGTTATCCTGGTAGCTAAAGGCCCGGTCACATAGCGGTTAGTGGACGTAGTGATCCATAGGATAGATTAACATGAGTCAAACGTGGTGAGAGTATGTTAAACTACATTGAAATATGTTAAGGTATGGCAGCTTTTGGTACAGATAAATCCATTATGGTATGGATAAATATGTTACAGTACGGATGCTGGTACGTTCAACTATGTTCAACTACGTTCAACTACGTTAGCCTTCACTACGTCCACTCACGGCTGTGTGACCAGGGCTTCATCCAAATACGCTGGAGTATGCTAGAGCATGCTAGAGTATGCTAGAGTATGCTAGAGTAAGCTATACTATGCTATGGTATGCTAGAGTATGCTAGAGTACATTAGAGTATGTTAGCATCATGGATGCAAATTCAGTCTCTAACATACTGCTCTTTGAACATGTCCAAAAATTAAATCGGAAATCACGGCTCACCAAGGTTATTACCAAGTTAACATCATGGACAAGTATGTATGCCTCTACGTTCAACTACGTTCAACTATGTTCAACTACGTTCAACTACGTTCAACTACGTTCAACTACGTTCAACTACGTTCAACTACGTTCAACTACGTTCAACTACGTTCAATTGCGTTCAACTACATTTAACTATGTTTGCCTCCACTACGTTAGCCTCCACTATGTTCAACTACATTCAACTACATCCAACTATGTTCAACTCCGTTCAACTACATTCAACTATGTTCAACTATGGTCAACTATGTTAAACTACGTCCAACTACGTTCAACTACGTTCAACTACGTTCAACAACGGTAAACTATGATCAACTACGTTCACCAATAGTCAACTACATTCAAATACGTTCCACTACGTTCAACTGAGTTCCACTAAGTTCAACTACGTTCAACTACGTTCAACTAAGTTAGCCTCCACTACGTTCACCTACGTGCACTAACGGCTAGGTGCCCGGGTCTTTAGGAAGCAGTATAAACGGCGTGGACCATGACACAGCCTTACATGTACAGATTTTACTTCATTCTTTTCAATTCATTTGTTTGCAGGAACAAACATATTGAAGCATCTTGGCGGCGGAACCAGATGGAAATGCAAGCCTTTGATATCGTTGCCTGAAATACATCACGAATGTGACTGGATTCTTTTAAACAAATATAGATTTGTTGGTTCTGTTTCATCTCCCCACATCCCAGATGGGAAGCGGGGAGGAGACTTATTCATGACTGTCTTCAGAGGAGGGTCTGATAAAAGAGGGCCACCCTGCAGAGCGTGCATTAAACCGACTACAAAGTGACGGCTTGGGGTTTGAACAGGGTGATGGGTTGGGTGGTTGTACAAGGTGATGGGTTGGGTGGTGTTACCAGGTGATGGGTTGGGTGGTGGTACAGGGTGATGGGTTGGGTGGTGGTACAAGGTGATGGGTTGGGTGGTGGTACAAGGTGATGGGTTGGGTGGTGGTAGAAGATGATGAATTGAATTGACTCGACCGGGAATTGAACTACAAACCTTCCGCAGGGGAGGCCTGCGCTCTACCGATTCGGCCATCGCGTCCCGTAACTGCATTGTGTGACACCTGCCCGTGTATTGTAAAGCTGTGCAGGGAACCTTGTGTAAAACATGTGCATTGTGTGGCATGTGAAGCATGCATTAGTTTAATAGAAAGCCCGCAGTGTGCATTAGGAGACACCCAGTGGCCGAATCGGTAGAGCGCAGGCTTCCAGTGCGAGAAATCGGGGTTCGGATCCCGGTCGACTCAAACCAATGACTTATATAATTGAAATTTGTTGCTTCCTAGCCTAGCATTAATAGGATAGGACAGGGACTGGTCAGCACAGTATCAGGATGATGTGACTGTGGGATATCACGTCATGGTGCTGGTGGCCTGGTCTCCTCCTGAAGCAGCACTTTCAAAGTCGCCATGAGTGCACACTGTCACAAGTCGGTACCCGTCGTGATATGACCTTAGATGTTTCCAGGATATAAAACAACCAAACATAGAAACTCTCGTGTGCAGCACTTACATTGCGTTTTGTGCGACGACTACTCTGGTGACTGCAAACCGGTTTGGTTTCTGTATGCCTTGGTACTGGCAGCATGGTACCGCAGCTCATCTTCCGCGGTGTGTGTCAGTGCAATGCCGATAACATCACACACAACCCACACGCCGTGACCCAGATACAGATCTGTTTAAATGGACTATCTATGGAACAGCCTTCTGAAGATACACATGCGCAATGGACGAAACATCACTTCGCCCTGCCAGCCTCTGAAGAGTTACACATGCATATTGACCTAATTTGTGTATTCCATAATTATCCGGTCCACTGACTTACCTAATTTCGTTTATCATTTTATTGTTGTTGGGATTTTCCGTCCTAGCAACGACTATGGCCATATCAGGATGGCTGCCGACTTGTGATAGTGCGCACTCATGGTGAATTTATAGTGCTACCCCACTGGGAGCCCATGCCACCGGTCCTACGATTCGATATACCACACAGTCACATTATCCTGACACTAAGCTAACCAATCCTTGTCCTATCCTGCTAATGCTGAGCACCAGGCTAGGTAACGACAAGTATCAATTTGTTAAGTAATTGCTTTGACTCGGCTGGGATTCAAACTCCTCACCTTCTGCATGTGAAGCCTGCGCTCTACCAATTGGGCCACCGTGTCCGGTGATTCAGCTAATAGTCGGATTGGTAACAGTTCAGATCTCCATTACCGAACACAGCATTAATTATGACTCAAACCCAATAAAAGCTGCATCATCAAGTAGGGCTGCAGATTATTGATGAAGGCCATCTGCACGCGCCTCCCCCCCCCCTCCCGCCACCCCCATCCCTCCACCACCACCCCACCCCCGTCACTGTGTGCACAGGGATGAAAGATCTCCGCAATTTCCTTGAATTCCGCGATTTTTTATATTTACCGATTACTGTTAACGAAAATGCCAATGGATCAGGATGTATATATATGACTAGAATTGGTTAGCAGAAATCCCATTCTTACTAGCATTAGATGTTGCGAGAACATCAAACACAAGCAAGAAAGAGTGTGGGTGATAATATAGTCACAACAAGGATAGTTCAAACCTGACTTCCGGCATTTTTCCGCAATTCCCTAACAGTGCTAATCCTATCAAAACTTACAAAAAATATCTGTGCAAAATAAGGCTAGGAAACCCCCAGTAAGCTGCACTGCAAAGGGGCATGTGATATGTCACGGCCCACCAGCGGGACGCCCAATGGAAGGTAACCATGCCAAAAGTAGCCAGATAACACACCACACAGCTACGCACAAGCCTATGATATGTAAATAGGAGTAGGCTAGTCTAGTAATAAGAGTAGAAAAATAAATACATATATACCAAGAAAATCAAAAAAAACTAACATAGGCTACTAACCATACCAACCAATTATCTATCTGCTACTGAAATGCAGGCAATCAAATACCTTATCAGCAGCCACTGTGTGGTAAGATAACACTAACACTACAACTGGCCAGCATTGAAAACAAGCCTGGGTACCCGGGCTTATATGCTATGGACGGTATAAATACAGCCTCAATAAAAAAAAATTAAAAAAAATTTAAAAAAAGGGGGGGGGGGGAAATCCGCGTTTTGGCAGAAATTTGCCGTCAGTATAATTATCTCAGCTTGATTTGTGCGGTTTTGCCGGGCACCACTTTCATCGCTGCGTGTGCATGCTCCGAGAGTTTGAATTGTTGAGACCAGCTATGGTGCCATTCCCAGACTGTAGATTGTCTAGTCGCTGGTGCTGGTGTTTGTTACCTAGCCACATCAGGCAATAATTACCACGTAACTCAGTGGTCTAAAAAGCCGTCTCTTCCTGCTGAGCCATAACATTCTAACTTTTCAGTCTGATATCACAGTTGGTGGGTTGTTGGAATTTTACATCCTGGCAACATCTAAGGTCATATCAGGACAGGCACCGATTTGTATTGTGAGAGTGCGCACTCATTGCAACTTTATAGTGATGCCCCAAACTACAGCAATCCACACCAAACCATACCAAAGCACACCAAATCACACCAAACCCCACCAAATAAACCACATCAAACCACACCAAACCAAACAGCGCCAAACCGCACCAAATCAAACCAAACCACATCACCCCACACCAAACCCCACCAAACCACACCAAACTCCACCAAACCACACCAAACCACACCAAACCACACCAAACCACATCAAACCACAACAAGCCACATCAAACCACAGCAAGCCACACCAAACCACACCAAGCCACACCAAACTACCTCAAACCACAGCAAGCCACATCAAACCAGGGCAAGCACCACAAAACCACACCAAGCCACATCAAACCACAGCAGGCCACACCAAACCACACCAAACCACACCAAGCCACACTAAGCCACATCACACCACAAATCCATGTTATTTCTTGCAAAATATAAGTCCCCATTTTCGATGAGAGCTTCAGATAATCATGGTAAAGTTGTGATTAGCAGTTCAACTTGGACAACATCACTAACGCAATGAAAATCGTGGCTTCACACCTAGCCAAGGTAATTCGCATACTTACCTTTATATCAAACTGCAACAAAAAGTCTTCACCAGATTTCCAATACTGAACTTTCAGAAGTAACTTGTCAACAAATAATCCAGGTCTTTCAGAAAACGCCGCATCAGCAAATTATGCATCCAAACATGGACTGTACATTAAACGGGTGAGAATCTTGGGGGAACTCATTTCAAATTTGGTGTCAAATAATGGAGAGTGATTCTGCGATGACGTTAGTATTCGATATGACATAAGCGCATGACCACCCCTCCCCACCCTGCAAGAGCCAGCTGACTCTATCAATGGCGCCTCCGGAATACTGACATGGATTGGACAGAAATTTATCTGGAATGATGAGTAAATTATTTTCAAAGAAAAACGATTAATGAAATCCAGTGATCACATGGGTAGCTAATCAAAGGGCCTAATTTGTATTGAAATAAGGATAGCAGCAATGAACTGATGAATGCACTGAGTGCCCCTGTCAGTGTGTAGATCTCCATAAGTAAAGTTGAATGCTTCCTCCAACTAATAGTTTTACCACTCGTCGTGGTCATCAGTATGTAAAGTCTATGGCTCGAATATGTGGTTGTGTATGCAGGCTATAGTGAAATAAATACAGGCAAAGAGAAAGGAAGACTATAAAGTGTGAAAGAAGAGAGCTAGTCAAGCCCTCTGGTTTATTATTTATATGGTACATGGATTCAGTGTAGAGTATCACCCCAACCTATTCCCCCAATGAGAAACAAGCATTCTTAGCTCCACCAATAGGGCTCCAGCATTCCTGGTCCCCATGGTTACCAGTGATCTGCCCACCACCACCAAGCTGTGTGGCTCCCCTGGCCACAACCTACCTTGAGCCTGAGTGTGGTGATCCTGACTAGCAGAGGGGGGAGGGGGTTGGCTCTGAGTGCCCCTTACACACAGCCCCTACAGCACCACTATGTCTATTTACCAATCAATCAACCACCACCAGCACCTACATATACACATACATGCACCTGGTCACGTATACCCGATTCATAATAGACCATTTGCATTCCTCCACCAATGCTGTAATATCGGAATATTTTACAAGTGGATAGGTGGCGATTTAGATCTGAGACAGCTGTGATGTCCATGAGTCGGTCTTAGTGTCTCTCAGCTTCAGGTTTCTCTTGATGGTATCCTTGAACCAGAGACGAGGGCACCCTCTCTTTATGTAACCAGAAGACAGTTGAGAATAGAGGATCTGCTTTGGTAGCCTGTTTGATGACATCCTCATGGGGTGTCCACTCCACCGGAGATTCTTTTTGATCAGAAGATCTTCCATAGAGGGCAGATAAGGTAGATTATAACAATCAACATAACATATTAAATGACTGAAACTCAAAACTATCTGACTGTAACTTTAGTCAATCATTACCTCATCCATCTCTTATTTGAATAAAGAATGTGGATTTATGTCTCTTAGGGATAATTCTTTCATTTTTTTCATGAAGATCTATACTGCATATCATGGATAAGCCTGAATAGACTTGTTTTCACCTTTAGACAGTTTGTCGATAGAAAGCCTGGGCCTACACTTTTACCGTCCAAAGGGATGTTTAACCTCCCACACCACATAGACATGGTATGAGAGCAACTGGCAATTGCTAATGCTGTAAGTTATACACAATCCAAATTGTCAGAGATGGGGTTACAAGGAATCGAACCACTGACCTTCAGAACACCACACAACATTTCAGTAATATGTGCCGATAATCCGCATTTGATCGATTCCAAAGTTCAAATCCTAACAACTGCAGTAAAGTGTTAAAAACTAGTGAATTACAGTTTCATTTCTGACACCATGCCACTATTTATGCCCCCCACGTCCAAACATTTGAAACTTCCACTTCAAATAACGTTTCCCTTCATTACCAATGCAGTGCACACGGCCCCAGCACGGTTCCATGGGCGTTGAGTCAAGGCGACGGAATAATGCATGAAGCGCCGCTAACAAAATAGTCGGCAACGAGGCGACACTCCCGATTCCACATTCTCAAATTCAGGCCCGGATATTCGGACACTAACAAAGCGGGGTAGCGTTCGTTAATCCCAGCCAACGGGCGCAGATCTCGCCGCTGATTGGTCGAGCTGGGTGCACACCGGATGTGGTGCTGCAGCGCCCGAACGCTGCGTTGTCTGTTAGGGTAATTGCTCGTCGCCGCGTCCGCATTTGACATCCGGTGTGTGTTCAGTGACAACAGCTGCAATGTTTGTCTTCCACCCCCTGGTGGTCGCGGTGTTAATGAGTTATCAAACTGATGCTTAATATACTCCGGTCACACTGCTGCTTATGACCACTTGCGACCACTTTGCAACCAGCTGCAGTGTTTTTGTGGCACCCCTTGGTGGTTGCGGTGTTATTGAGGTATCAAACTGATGCTTAATATACTTCAGTCACACGGCTGCTAATGACCACTTGTGACAACTTTGCGACCAGCTGCAGGTTTCTGTGGCACACTCTGATGGTCATGGTGTTAATGAGGTATCAAACTAACGCTTAATATAATCCAGTCACACTGCTGCTAATGACCACTTGTGACAACTTTGCGACCAGCTGCAGTGTTTGCGTGGCACACTCTGGTGGTCAAGGTGTTAATGAGGTATCAAACTGACACTTATTATACTCTGGTCATACTCCTGCTTACAACGACTTGCGACCACTTTGTGACCACAGAAAAACGGGTGGTCACAAAGAGGTCGCAACTGGTCGCAGCAAAATGGTCGCAAAATGGTCCTCGGTTGTCATCGCCCCCTTTGCGATCATATTGGTCACAATGAGGTTGCAGCTACTGGATTAAAAATCACTTTACGACCAAAATGGTCGCCCAGAGGTCGGCGACCATTGCATTGGTTGCAAGGAGGTCACTGATGATTGTGGATTCTTTGGACCAAAGTGGTCGCAATGTGGTGGGAATCGGTCGGAAGCCATAGTGTGACTGGGGCTTTAAGACTATAAAGAATCCACTGTCACCGGCGACCTCCTTGCGACCAAAGCAATGGTCGCCGACCTCCATGTGATGAGTTGTTGTCGCAAGGTTTGTAGTGCAGTAGATGTAACCTCTTTGTGACCAAAATGTTTTGCAAGGAGGTATGCTATCACTGAGGACCATTTTGAAACCACTTTGCAACCACCTTTCCATCAATTTGCGACCACCTGCGACCTCTTTACGACCTACCTTTGTCGTGGTCGCAAACAGTACCATTTAACAGGACAACCAACGAGCCGATGATAACCCTCAAAACTACAGATGGGAAAATGAATAATAGTGGAGGAAGACAGAGTATATATATATTATTGTTCCCAGTATGCAAGTCAACTGTCAATCAATTAGTCACTGAGTTTGGAGGAGGCAGCAGAGGTGTAATATCGATATAAGCATGCAATCTGGGCATAGCTAAACTAGTACTCCAACAAACACCAAAACACTAAAAGAATACAAACAGAAAATTAAGAAAGGTTGGAAGCGAGATATAGATAATGAAATATGTACTAAGTTATAGATCAGGGAAAAATAGTATGTAAGCCAGACACCATCAAAAATGAATAGGAGACAGCATACTAAACAAACTATGCACACAAATATAATAAAAAACAAAAACAAATTCCCCGATTTTACACCAAACACAAGTTTCCAGAAATTATTGATAAAAGAAATCAATCCGTATGGATTATGACGACTACTGCATAGCTGCGGGGGTGGGGGTGGGGTGGCCATAGGTATTCCCAAGAAGCATTCAACCTTCTGTAGGGGCGTGGAGGGTGTGTGGAGATGGATGTTGGAGTGGGTGGGTGGAGGTTCCCTTCTGTGTGTGTCGTGATGGGGTGTGGAGGGGGTGGAGCGGTGATCCAATACTGTATGCCGGCCTGGGTCGAGTCGGGGGGAATAAGTGCGTACCCCACTTTTAGGGGTATGACTGCGTCCTGAAAAACACCCTCCCCTACCAGATGGATAGACATCACAGCCAGGTAGAATCATGTCTGTAAGTGGTAAGTGAGGGAGCGGGATGCAGCTCAGGCAGTCATCATCATCATCATCATCATGCTGTCGGTCGTGATGTGACAAAGACTGCTTTCATTACTTGAATGCCGCTCTCCATTTAGCTCTCTGCTGTGAGAGTTGCATCCATGAGTCGGTTGTAATGTCTCTCAGCTTCAGGTTTCTCTTGATGGTATGCTTGAACGGGAGACGAGGGCACCCTCTCTTTCTGTAACCAGAAGACAGTTGAGAGTAGAGGATCTGCTTTGGTAGCCTGTCTGATGACATCCTCATGAGGTGTCCAGTCCACCGGAGATTCTTTTTGATCAGAAGATCTTCCATAGAGGGCAGCTCCGTCCGTTCGAGTATTTCCTTATTTGTCACTTTGTCCTTCCAGGTTAGCCTCATGATTGAACGCAGATGTCGCACCATGAAGGCATGCAGCTTTTTCAGCTGTCTCAGGCAGTAGGGTGTCCACATGTGAAGGTGTCAGTCATCCGATCGATCCTGCTCAGTGGACCCATTTCTAGTTTGGGTTATTTTCCATTCCCACCAGTAGCCCACAACTTGTTCATCAAAGGCTGTACTATGTGCTGTTTGTAGGAAAGTGTGTATAAAAGATTCCTTGCTGCTTATCTGAAAGAGTAGCTTATGTGGTGGTGGTGGCTTTCCTCCAAAGAAATATGTCAGAATCACCGTATGTTTGACGTCCAATAGCCGATGATAAAAATCAATGTGCTCTAGAGGCATGGTTAAATATAACAAACTTTTTGTAAGTGGTAAGTTAGCAATGGTGCTCGTGGTGAGGTCTCTAATGGCCCTGTCATACTATGACGTAATGACGTCAGCATAGGGAGAACGTGAAGAACGTTGAATTTCTCAGCGTAGTATGCAAATTTGGGCACAAGTTGAACGTGGATGCAGCATAGTGGACGAGAGCGTAACGTCGGTAAAGCGTAGTGATACCATCATTCAACGAGAGAGGACAACGTCACTATGCTCACGGAACGTTATGAACATTATTCCATTGCCAGAAGAATGTTACGTGATGTTAGATACGTCATGAGACGTTGAACGTATGTTGAATGCACGTTCTCCTGACGTTCTCCTGACGTTCTCCTGACGTTCTCCTGACGTTCTCCTGACATTCTCCTGACATTCCCATTAAGCCACATGGCCATTTGCACTCGGTTTAATGTGGGTCAACGTAGTGGAACGTAGTTGAACGTAGTGAGCAGCGTTGGAATAACGTCCGTTTAACATCATTGATATTCACTGAACATGAACAGAACGTACGGCGAACATAAACCCTTACGTTTGAGCTACGTCAACAGTTTTGAACATGTCCAAAACCTTGACGTAACTCGACGTAACACGACGTAATGTGACATAGTTCGACGTCATTCTAACATCATTCCGACGTCATCATGACGTAACCCAATGTAATGACAAAAAATTACCACGCTAGGCTCACGTTGGCCAGTTACGTCGTAGTGTGACAGGGGTATACAATCATACATACAAGTAGTCTGTCAAGGCGTCTCACTACATAGATTCCTGCCTACTGAGAATGATAAATTAGTTTGGCGCATATGGAATATGTGACGTGAGGTCTTCTTCTTGGTTGTCCTTTTGTGGTGACGAGGACAGCCACTTATCACGTGTTGTGAACGAGTTGATGACCGTTGAGTCCAAATTGTGCTCTGAAAGGGCAGTGCCATGTTGGACATGTGTGTAGCTGCAGGCAGAGAGTCTGGTAGACGAAGGATATGATCTTTACTCTGCTGAGGCTTTTGTTTAGCTTCAGATATACGATCAGTTTCCAACTGTGTTGTGCCTTTGTGAATAGAAGCACAACATGAACTCCTGTCCTTGGCCGCTATTTCACAGATTGTAGTGTTGACATTACATTCCTTCACATTGTATATAAGACCTGACATCTGATCTGTGGTAATGTCCGGTGGTCGACTAGTGCATAGATATTCCTCCAACACTTGCGGAAACATGGTACAAAATACTGGAGTGAATCTGCCATAACTCCATGTAAACATTTTCTAGGCGATAATACCTGGGTTGACTGAGATGTCATTGTTTTCCATTTATTTGACAGCATCCTCTCCCTGCTGTCAGTTGCCCACAGATGACTGCCAAACCCCCACTTAAAAAACACTACGACCCGAGTTTCAGCGAGACAATATTAATTTTGACGCATTCGCCTGCAAGCAGCTGGTGACATTTTTGCCTGAAAGTTGCACAGTCTGACGGTTTTGAGTTTATCTCATTTTACTGAGATATAAATATATTAAATTGATCATTATAATCTACCATACTTTAGCTTGAAGTCACTTGTATTTGAAATGGCTCACTTTTAGGATATTTGAAGTGCAAATAAGTGAAATTAATTTTGGCATGCATGCCAAAACTCTGACACCCCAGGCTTCCGCAGCCACAGGTTCTATTAAATCGATTCAGGATTCCCGTCTATTTGGCAGCAAATGTTTAATAATTTCTTAGTTTTTTCCCCAAATCCCCACCACAAAAAAAGTAAGCATCAGCTATTGGGAGGTCATACAGTGGTTAAACATGTCTGACTAAAAACTTACATTTCAAACAGATAAAATAGATCACAGAAATGTAAGCCAAAAGAGCATCCAACGGTTGTAAGATCACAAGTGGTATATGATAAATAAAATCAACAATAAAAAGACTTGTCAAATTAAAAATGGAAAATGAATTATGGTAAAAACAAGTTTCCCTAATAAATGTAATAATGAGTCGACTCCATCACACCCTCATTTTCAACAAATACTTACGATGTCCATCAGTATCTAACATAGATATCTAGAATCTAATCCAGATCATTGTTTTGAATTTGAAAAGTTGTTGCTTCATCAGACTATGCGGCTTTAAGCTGTGGGAGATAAATGTTGAGGCGGGTGTCAATGGCCGTCCTAGTGAGGGGAATGGTGTTGAATGGTTTTTTTTCTTGAAGATTTATACCGCCTATCATGGATAAGTCTGAATAGGCTTGTTTTGACCATTAGACAGTTTGTCAATAGAAAGCCCAGGCCTACACTTTTACCGACCCAAGGGATTTTTAAGCTCCCACACCACATAGACATGGTATTAGAGCAACTGGCCTTTGATGACGCTGTAAGTTATACACAGCGGTGGAAATCCAAATTGGGAGAGGTTGGGGGCATGGGAATCGAACCACCAACCTGCATAGACCTAGAAAAAAGTCAGACACTCTAACCACTCCACCACAGAGAACACCACAAATATGTGTGATCGCGTGGTGCCCCCGGGTGGGGTGCCGGCATTTCTCAGAGGAACGAGGCCTGGATCCCTGCATCCTCACCGGGCGCCGTGGTCGATTCGATAGAGTGCGGGCCTCGCATGCGGAAGGTCAGGAGTTTGGTTCCGGCTCGAATCAAACCAATGACTTATAAACTTGATACTTGTCACTTCCTAGCCTGGCGCTCGGCATTAATAGGATAGGGCTAGGACTGGTCAGCTCAGTGTCAGGATAATGAAACTGAGTTGGATATCCGGTCATGGGGGTGACGGCCTGATTTACCAGTGGGGCAGCACTATAAGGTTGCCATGACTGCGCACTGTCACAAGTCGGTACCCATCCTGATATTACCTTAGATATTGCCAGGATGTAAAACTCCAACGACCAACAAACCAGGCATCCCTGGGGCTCGCTATGACGTACCAAGATAGGGGGGTGGGGTTGAACTCGCAATTAGAATTCACAATTATCTCTCCAACCATTGCCGCCGTCCACTGGGGCCTTGTCAAAATCCCATCGGGCATTACGTTCGTTTTTAGATTGATATTTGCATGTCAAATGGGCAGGAGTGGTTCATTGCTGATGTATTGTTGATGGCGCGATGACTCGGCTTGAGGCGGGTGTGTCGGTGATTCGTTGCTGCTATAATTAGATAGTGTTGTTGCTAGCTAAAGTGTGGCTGCAATACGTATTTGAAATAGTATACCACTCGATAAAATGATAGGCAAACTGAAACAGGATAGGCACTTTAGTATTTAGCATATAGAAGCTTATACCCCTGTCACACTACGACGTAACGAGCCAATGTGAGCCTAACCTGATGATTTTTCATCATTACGTTGCCATACGTTGGGTTACGTTATGATGACGTCATAATGACGTTAGAGTGACGTCGAGCTACGTCATATTACGTCGTGTTACGTCGGCGCGCGTCGAGGTTTTGAACCTGTTCAAAACTTTCGACGTATCTCAACGTGAAGCCGTTACGTCGGGATGACGTGACAATGACGTTAGGTAGACGTTCCGCGATCGTTATAGCAGCGTAAATGACGTTAGAGTCACGTTATGTCACGTCAGACCGACGGCCCGGGTGGGAGCAACGTGTGGGCAGCGTGTTGCACGTTACGGTCACGTTACGGTCACGTTACGGTCACGTTACGGTCACGTTACGGTCACATTACGGTCACGTTACGGTCACATTACGGTCACGTTACGGTCATGTTACGGTCACGTTACGGTCACGTTACGGTCATGTTACGGTCATGTTACGGTCGCGTTACGGTCACGTTACGTCCACGTCGCACCCGTTACGGCGACGTTACGCTCACGTTACACTAACGCCCGGTCACGTCGCCAATTACCCCTCCCCTCTAACGTTGTCACGTTACAGCTAACGTCACGACGTACACCGACGTTACTTTCACGTTACGCTCACATCAACTACGCGGCATTCACGTCCACAATCTGCATATTACGCTGATAACTTCGACGTGATATCATTATTTTCACGTTCTGCCTACGCTGACGTAGTCATGTCGTAGTGTGACAGGGCCATGACGCCCCGGCCACATAGCCGTTAGTGGACGTTGTTGAACATAGTGGAGGCTAACGTATTGAACGTAGTTGAACGTACTTGAACGTACCGGCATCAATACTTGTCCGTGATGTTATCTTGGTAATAATGTGGGTGAGCCGTGACCTCCAGTTTAATTTTTGGACACGTTCCAAAGACATGTTCAAAAGAGCAATATGAGTCAGAGGCCGAATTTGCATCCGTACTGCTAATGTACTCTAGCATAGTCTAGCGTGCTCTAGCGGACTCTAGCGTGCTTTAGTGTACTCTAGCGTACTTGGACGGAGCACTGGTCAGATGGCCATTAGTGGACATAGGTGAATGTAGTAGAGGCTAACATAATTGAACCTATTGGAGGCTAACATAGGTGAACGTTGTTGAACGTAGTTGAACGTAGTTGAACGTAGGTGAACGTAGTTGAACGTAGTTGAACGTAGTTGAACGTACCGGCATCTGTACCATAATCTATTTATCCGTACTGTAATGTATGTATCCATACCGTAAAGTATTTATCCATGCCGTAACGTATTTATCCATACCATAACGTATTTATCCATACCGAAACCTTCAATACCTTTCAACATAGTTTAACATACTTACACCATGTTTGACCCACTTTAATATATCCTACTCCTAATCGTACACTAACGGCTATATGACCAGGCCTTCATAAGTCTATAGGATGTTACTTTACACTCCCCAACATACTACCCGAAAGCATAGGCAAACTTAAACCAAGCATGCAGTTTAGTACTTAGCTTGTAGTAGCGTCTACATCTGTGGAATGTTACTTTTGTGATAGCTAATTAGTTCTAATTATTTGATCCATAGAAAATATATCTGGGGAAATGTGTAATATGATATAAAAGAACAGCAATGCTCTATATTTGAAGACAATTATTTGAACAACAAAGTGATCATGGTGATAGAATAGTTTAATTCCAGGTTTTGTGCGATTTTCAATGGGCGAAGAGGCGACAATCACACATGTATGGACGAGCAACAATGGTAGACTGGCCGATATGATCATTTATGATCCACCTTTAAATGATATATCTATATAGGCAAATGGCTGGACAAACCCGCCCTACCGATCAATTAGAATAAACAAGAACATAAAGGAGAAAAGAAAAAAGAAGAAAAAAAAAAAAACCAAGACAAGCGGGCACCGATTAGTGGCTACGGTGCTGGACGGGCGGGCAGTGATGAGTCAAAACAAGCCCAAGGAAGAAGGGGAACCAGAAGCCCCCTGGTGGATTGAAATAGAACCTGCCGATCTCAATGGTGGCGCCGACTAGCACATCTCAACTCTCCCGCCCGAACCAAGCGTTAACCTGGCGGATCGCACTATCTCTACCGTAGGGTGGATAAACGCTTGAGCCTTGTATATACATGGATGATAATATACGTGGGTTTTACCTCGGTACTAATACCCCTGTCACACTACGACGTAATGAGCCAACGTGAGCCTAACGTGGTCATTTTTCGTCATTACGTTGGGTTACGTCATGATGACGTCATAATGACGTTAGAATGACGTCGAGCTACGTCACATTACGTCGTGTTACGTCGAGTTATGTCAAGGTTTTGGACATGTTCAAAACTTTCCACGTAGCTTGAACGTAAGGGTTTACGTTCGCCGTACGTTCTGTTCACGTTCAGTGAACGTCAATGACGTTAAACGGACGTTATTCCAACGCTGCTCACTACGTTCAACTACGTTCCACTACGTTCCACTACGTTGACCCACATTAAACCGACTGCAAATGCCTACGAGGCTTAATGGGAACGTCAGGAGAACGTCAGGAGAACGTCAGGAGAACGTCAGGAGAACGTCAGGAGAATGTCAGGAGAACGTGCATTCAACATATGTTCAACATATCATGACGTGGCTAACGTCACATAACGTTCTTCTGGCGATGGAATAACGTTCATAACGTTCCGTGAACGTAGTGACGTTGTCCTCTCTCGTTGAATGACGGTATCACTATGCTTTACCGACGTTACGTTCTCGTCCACTACGTTGCATCCACGTTCAACTTCTGCCCAAATTTGCATACTACGCCGAGAAGTTCAACGTTCTTCACGTTCTCCCTACGCTGACGTCATTACGTTCTAGTGTGACAGGGCCATAAGCCTCGGCTACTCGAGGCCGAGGGAGAGAAGGAAACAACATCCGGGTCCGTGTTTGTTTTATTGATATTGTTTGTTATCGAAGGGAGATAAGGCCGGGTGTGTGTGCGATAAGAGCCAGTGATTAAGTGTATATTAATGAGTATTCAAGAATTGTAAAATATGTATCACAGGCATGTTGCGCTAAAATATGTGTGGTGTAGTTGTGTCGATAGACATACGGTGTCGAAATGGACTTGAACGAAAGCTTGAGGCAGGCATGGTATAGGACACTATTCATTACGTGTGTGAATACCATGGACCGTGTGCAGGACTAGTGAAATGGGTTTTGACTAAAGAAACGTTGTTGTCAAGGTTACTGTGACATTGCCATGTGTTTTTTTACTTGTATTTAATCTTTATTGTTTTATTGAAAGGGAGATGTGATGTATGGGGTTAACTGAGTGTGCGCCGGGTGCGAGCGTGTGGGGAACCAGCGAGCGGGCAACCAGCGCAGTCTGGTGGGCACCCGAATAAAGATCATTATGCAACGAGACGTCAATGTGTGTAGTCAGTTATTTACATAACATTACAACAACGGCTCCCAACCTGCTGCCCCCTACACCCGTATATACAAGTATATACGCAGTATAAACGTGGGAATCAATATTCATTATATTACCCGTCTGCCATGTTTTTCTAATGAAAATATGCAGATCAAAGTAAAATGAACGAATGAGAGCTCAATCACGGGAGACAAAATGATATTTACATGAAGGTCGCCATCTTCAACCAAATCAGGCTCTACCAATTCGCCCCCGAACATGGTGAGTGAGATATCAGGGTCAGGGTGCTGGCGGCCTGGTAACCCAGTCGGGCAACACTATAAAGTTGCCATGCCACTTCACAAGGTGTCTGGTGAGGTCAGAAACGGTTTGTCTATTCCGGACGAACGTGCCATTTATCAACAGCCACAAATGACGTAAACAGCTGAAGCTAGGCGTGCGTCCATTACGCACCCCAAACTACTCCCGGAAGGGGTTGTTCATCTTAGCGCTGCGCATGCTCGGTCACTACAAAGTGGTGTGCCAAGCGCATTATGGGACTGTGCATTACCCAGAAATCCGGTGCCATTATTTCCGGTTAAGACAAGTCGGTTGTTGGTTGTTATAGTTTTAGGTCCTGGCAATATCTAAGGTCATATCAGGACGGGTGCCAATTTGTGACAGCGCGCATGCATGGTGACTTTATAGTGCTGCCGCACTGGGAGACCAGGCTCGCCAACACCATGACCTGATATCCTACTCGGTCACATTATCCTGACACTGAGCCAACCAGTCCATGCCCTATCCTAATAATACCGACTGCCTGGCTAGGAATACAAAAATTATACATGTTTAAGTCATTGGTTGGATTCAATCAGGGTTTGAATCTGTGGCTTCAAATCACATGATCTATCAAAATGGGATGTGGACGCTCAACTCATCCGGTGAACTGACGGGTTCAAAACCTGGTCAAGTGAAACCAATGGCCTAAAAATGTATACTTGTCACTTCGTACCCATGCACTCAACATTATTAGGATTGGACAGGGATTGGTTGGTTCAGTTTTAGGATAATAAGTCACAAGTTGGTACCCAACTGAATGATGATCTTAGATGTTGTTAGGACATGGTACTGGTTGCCTGGTCTCCCAGTCTCGCAGAACTATAAAATCACAATGAGTGTGCACTGTCACAAGTCAGTACCCGACCTGATATAACCTTAGAAGTTGCCAGGACGTAAAGCGTCAACAATCAACGAACCAATAGTAATCCATGTGTGATAAGAGCGAACAACCACGGGCAGTCTTCTTGTCTTACATGAGCCTATTGTCTTACATGCTATTTCTGAGTGTCGTTCCTTGTTCCAAGGCAGTGTTGTTCCAGCGAATACCGCCTGGCTGACCACATCTGAAGATCAAGTCACCAGACGCGCTGGCTGAATCAGTAGAGCGCAGGCTTCCCATGCGGAATGTCGGGAGTTGGAATCCCAGCTGAGTCAAACCAATGACTTATAAAATTGACTAGTCTTGTGTCTATCTAGCCTGGCACTCGGGATTGATGGGATAGGACAATGACTGGGTAGGTTGGTGTCAGGATAATGTGGCTGTGTGGAATATTGGGTCACGGTGGCCTGGTATCCCAGTGGGGCTGTACTATAAAGATGCCATGAGTGTGCACTGTCACAAGTTGGTACTCATCTGAATAATGATCTTAGATGTCGCTAGGACATAAAACAACAACAAACAAAAACAAGATAATCAAGTGAGGGAGGATCCAAGTCTCGGTGGGTAACAGTGATTAGTGCTGGGTCACATCTCATTCCTGACAGCGGTTGTCAACAATCTACTCCGACAGTAATCTCAAGACTACAACCTGGGAAATAGTGGCCAAGGACAGGAATTCATGGCATGCTTCTATTCATTAAGGCAAACCGCAGTTTGAAACTGATTGCATATCTCAAGCTAAACAAAAGCCCAGGCAGAGAAAAGATCATACCCTTCATCTACCAGACTCTCTGACTACAGCTACACACATGTCCAATGTTCCACCGCACATTCTGAGCACAAATTAGACTCATCAGTCATCGAGGAGTTCACAAGAAAATGGTGAGTTGCTGTCGTCGTCAGCACCGATGGACAACCAAGTGGAAGGCTCCCACAGCAAACTGAAGTAGGTAGCTATGCCAGCTAGGTCTGCTCACTAACACTGGCATTGCAGTCATGGAAACTCCGAAAGTTGAATAGTCTAGGTACAGTGCAATTATCCCGATAGATTCCGTACGTAGTCTGTCTTGATATGACCTTAGATGTTACTAGGACACAAAACCCCAACAAGCACCCACAGACACAAATACACGCCATACGACCACGTGCTGTAGCCTAATTGGTAGAGCATGGGCGTCGCGTGCGGAAGGTCGGAAGTTTGGTTCGCGGTCGAGTCAAACCTATGACTTTAAAATTGACACTTGTCGCTTCTTAGCCTGATGCTCGGCATTAATAGGATAGAGCAAAAACTGGTTAGCTCAGTGTCAGGATAATGTGTAATGTGACTAAATGGCATATCGGGTCATGGTGCCAGCCACCTGATTTCCGAGTGGGGCAGCACTATAAAGTCACCATGAGTGTGCACTGTCACAAGTCGGTACCCATCTTGATATAACCTTAGATGTTGCTAGGATGCAAAACAACAACCAACAACAACACACCGTAGGTAGTATTCTAACGATACCAATCCCATTTACTAAGCCTAGCTATGACATTCAGCTGATAACCATACACGAATACTGATATCACCAACCTAAATTCACCTTCCTGAGGGCATAGTTAGGGTAACTTAGTGCCTAAAGCGCCAGCTGTCAAATGGGTGTCCACAATAGCAGTATATAGAGAGTGTGTGACTTCAGGCATGAATACACTACGTGCTATTTATCATGTATTTTGAAGATAAACTATTTATTTACAGAACACACCAGACGGGATGGCCGAATGAGTTGAGCTTCCGTCTCCCAGTTTGGTAGATCGTGGGATTCGAAGCCCCCGGGTTTGAACCCTGGTCCTGTCAAACCAATGACTTAAAGATTTATACTTGTCACTTCCTAGCTTGGCGCTTGGCATTATTAGGATAGGGCAAGGATGGGTTGGTTCAGTGTCAGGATAATGTGACTGAGTGGGATATCAGGTCATGGTGCTGATTTCCCAGTGGGGCAACACTATAACATCACCATGAGTGCACACTGTCACAAATCTGTACCGGTCCTGATATGACCATAGATGTTGCCAGGACGTTCGACTCCAACAACCAACCATTTACAGAACACAAATCACCCTGGCGGCCATTTACAAAACTGTTATGAATCCAGCCACTAATCAGCAGCAATGCTCAGTTACAGGAACAGTGCTGCTGTCTGCTAATTAGTATAATTAAGTGAACTCGATGACGGGTGGGCGTGACGGAGCGATATTTAATGCATCCCTGTTTTGGTGCTCGACTTAAATTCCTTGCAGGCATGAACAAAAATGAGAGACTCGCTACAAATTCCGATATTGATTTATGCTCAACACACATGCGATTATGACTTGTGAGAATTATTATTGACACAAATAAAGCACGAGTGAACAAATAATAGGTGTATCGAGAACTACAATGCAATGAATCAGGAATTGATTATGTTTAATCTACTAAGTTAGATGATATCAGGATATAATTAATTCTACAAACAATATACACGGTTCTATATATATATTCTATCTGACAAAATGGCGCTTTCGAGATAATGAGGACTGAAGCTGTATAACTTCATGATAGCAAAGCAGATAGAACAATATTAGTTTTTAAATATCTCAGTGAAAAATACCAGTTGAGAAACAGTTGTGTATCTGCATGATAGCCTTTTGTAGATAGAACAATGTTTACATCCATAACACCAATTCGGTCACTTTTTCTGATAGAACCTTTGTGTAGTAAGTTCACAAGTGTCCTGCACTCCCCCCCCCCTCTCCGGGTGGGAGGTGGAGTACCATCTTGCAGCGCTCTGGCTCAAGTGCAACTGACACTGGTCTACATCCCGTGGAGGCGAGGAGGAGAAGGTGGAGCCAGCGGTTCAGTGTTGGTCTTACAGAGTATAACAATAATAATAATAATTAACCCTTACATGTTTGTATACTCGCATAATTCTGTATACATCACATAGTGCACTGCTTAGCTCAGTTTCAGGATAATGTGACTCGCTTCCTAGCAAGGCACTCAGCATTATTAGGATAAGGCAAGGACTGCTTGGCTTAGTGTCAGGATAATTTGACTCAGTGGTATATCGGGTCCTGGTGTTGGCGGCCTGATTTCCCAGTGGGACAGCACTATAAACTCGACATGAGTGTGCACTGTCACAAGCAGGTACCCGTCCTGCTATGGCCTTAGATGTTGCCAGGACGTAAAACTCCAACAACCAACCAACCCCCCCCCCCCCCCCCGTGGGCTCGTCCACGGCACACAGTGGCAAGTAGACGGCAAATTCAAGCAGAAACTGACCTCTCGTCTGCAAACACACAGAGCAGAGCTTCGCAAATACGCTCATTAAACACAGCCTCTGGTAACCAGGGCAACATCGCGTTTTGTGGTACAATTGGGACGCAGAGCCTTGGGACAAATTGGCACCAGTTCAAGGGCGGCTTGTACTTGAAAGGAGGCGGTTCGGTTCATCGGTTACCGACGAAGGCAATCTCCCATATGCTAATTTCAGGTAGATACGGCAAGCAGGATTGGTACTAATGATGAGTGAAGGGTGTGGTGATATAAGTAGTCAGTCGATATCATGAGTGAAGTGTTCAGTAACTTAAAGCTGCATAGTCCGATGAGCATAACATTTTCAAAACTAAAACTATTGTCTATATTTGATTCTATATATCTAACCACGTCCTGATATGACCTAAAGGCCCTGTCACACTACGACGTTTCCCACCAATGCGCATTGACGTGTTGCCTTTTTGGTCGAAACGTTGGTACACTCGGGACACATTACCGGCACGTTACCGGCGCATTACCGGCGTGTCGGTACACATTGAGGGATAGCAACGTGTGAATGGACACGTCGGCGCGCATCGGGTTGCACCGATCATTTTGTGCTTGCACAAAACTTTTGACGTGTGCCGACTCGTGCCAACGTGTTGGATCGCGCATTACCGCCGCGTTGGCAGGACGTGGACCCACGTTACCATCGCATTGCCGGCCCGCTCGAACCATGTTGAGCAACGTCCATCAACGCTGGGGATTTTTCGCCAAACTGCATTGTACGTGTTGCTGGCGCATCTTGACGTGTTGCTGGCACATCTTGACGTGTTGCTGGCGCGTCTTGATGTGTTGCTGGCGCATCCTGACGTGTTGCTGGCACATCTGTCGTTTGCCTAACATTACCCGGCATTCTGCAAACCTTTAATGACGCGCTACCCCCACACCGCCGGCGCACCGACAACTCGCCGATAACATGCTGATGGCACGCTGGGAACCCTCCTGGCGGGACGTTGACACTTTGTTCCGCCGCATGTCGAACTCCGTTGGCCACGCGCTCATAGCACGCTACTAGCACGCTGCGCCCCTTCAAACTTTCTCCCGAAACGCCGAAGAGTTGGACGTGTGTCGACGGGTTGCTAATACTTTGCGCGTTGCCGGCACGCTGGTGAGAAAAGTCATAGTCTGACAGGGCCTTTAGATGCTGTCAGGACGTAAAACTCCAACAAGCTACATATATCTAGTTTACATACTGATACACTTATTACATATTTGTAATCACATAGAAGGGAATCCTGAGGCAATTGAATAGAGCCTGTTACTGCAGAAACCTATGGTGTCAGAATTTTGGCGTGCTTGCCAAAACTAATTTTACATTTTCACACTTCAAATATCTCAAAAGTTAGACACTTAAGATAAAGGTTACTTCAAACTAAACTAAGGTATCTTATAGCGATCAACCGAACATATTTATCCCAGACAATGACAGAAACTCAAAACCATCGTACTACTTAACTTTAATAACCTTCCAATGTGTGACAATAGTCTTAATATATTTTGCTTAATTCATGGAAAAAAAAAAGTAATGGTTCCGCGGAAAATCTGGGGTGTAAATTAATTGTTGGAAGATGATTGGAATACAAGCTGTGTATGTGTTCGAAGTTCTTTATGTGAAATGTCCTTAGTTACAATTAAACAAGGCACCTATAGCCTGACCTATTTCAGTAAATAATCTTCAAATCGGGTGGCAGTCAAGACTAGATAATTATATCCCAATTTGCTGCACACTGCGACACTTCCATATTACAGGTTGACTCTGATTGTAGTTTAACCGCCGGTCGAGCAGTGTCATGGCTGACACAGCAGGTAATGGATTGCTTGCCTGAACTAGTTTCCGTAATAGGACATGACGACATTAGATACAGCTCCACCATTTCTTCATAGAACTGCCAAGAGCTGTGTAAGCCATTTCTGATGATATATTTTGTTAGGTTCCCTAAATAAGTTGTGGACTGTGACAGCTCATCCCTTTTAGTTTCTATATTTAATCTGACTTGGTTTTTCAATACTTCCGTGAGGAAATAAGGCCGCTTGAAGAAGCAGTGGTGGCTCCTACCTAATTAGGTAGAGCACTGTATACAGCAAGTTGACGTTTGTTCTTTATATACAGTTTTGTATTTTACATCCTAACAAGATCTAAAGTCATTTCAGGATGGGTACCGAATTGTGACAGTGCACACTCATGGCCAATTTATAGTGCTACCCCACTTGGAGACCTGCCTGTCAGTGCCGGCAGCTGACATCCCACAGGGTCCTATTATCCTGATATTAATGTCGCGTGCCAGGCTAGGAAGCTACAAGTATCAATTTTATTATAAGTCATTGGTTTGACTCGGCTGGGAATCAAATGTTCGACCTTCCGCACGGGAAGCTTGCTCTCTACCAATTCGGCTGGAAACCTCGTCTGGTATCTTTATGCATAACACAAAGACAATGTATCCGCTCCCCTTTTTTACTTCTAGATGGCAACGTACCAACCTACCAGACCTGAACATGTGGTCTGGCAGGAGGGACAAGACAGGGTGGCCGAATGAGTTGAGCATCTGTTTCCTGTTTTGGGAGGTCGGAGGATCCGAACCCATGGATTTGTGGGTTCGAACTGCGGTCGAGTTAAACCAATGACTTAAAAATTGATACGTGTTGTTTCATAGCCAGGCGCTTGGCATTATTAGGATAGGGCAAGGACTGGTTGGCTCAGTGTCAGGATAATGTGACTGAGTGGGATATCAGGTCATAGTGCTGATGGCCTGGTCTCCCAGTGGGGCAGCACTATAAAGTCACCATGAGTGCGCACTGTCACAAGTTAGTACCCATACTGATATGACCTTAGATATTGCTAGGATGTAAAACAACAACAACAAACCAAATATAATCTGGGAGGAGGGGTCATTCGCAAGGAAAGAACACAATGGAACATACCCCCCCCCCCCCCAAAGAGCCCATAGACAACGGAGATACAGTGCACTATAGATTCAGGGTACCGACCTAATAAAGATATAATCTAATATATGATGAACCATGTTCTGCGTCAAAATGTTAAAATGTCCACATCGATACTGTAGTGGTCTGCACTGACCTCTCAGGCAAGGAGCCGCATAGATAGGTAGGCATGGGTAGTGTGTTGATATCAGGGAGCCTAGGTGGTGTAATGGTTAGCACACTGGCCTGGAATGGAAAGAGGTGTGGGTTCGAGTCCTGCTCTCGGTGCAATATTTCCCATTTTCATCACCCCCACCACACTAGTTGCCGTGTCCATGATCATGTACAAGCTATGCGCGGTATAGTTGTTGAACCTACCCTGTGTATGTAAGTGTGTTGCATTGCCTGTATCTATGTAATTGTAAGCATTAACAGACTTACAATTCCAGGGGGATGAGTGTAGTGGTCTGCACTGACCTCTCACAGGCAAGGAGACGCATAGACAGGTAGGCGTGGGTAGTGTGTTGATATCAGGGAGCCTAGGTGGTGTAATGGTTAGCACACTGGCCTGGGAATTCAAAGAGATGTGGGTTCGAGTCCCGCTCTAGGCTCAATATTTCCCATTTTCATCACCCCCACGACGATACCATGCATTTATTTACCCACCCTTTTCTCTTGTAAGACATAATCTTGTTTGCTTGAATAGTATTAATATTATGTTAAACTATTATGTATGTTAAAATGATCTTCTGAATATGTGTTTCGTAACATATTACTCAATTTGTATAATATCAAAAATAAAAGGTGAAATAGTTTGTTTCGTTCAACTCTGACCTACATAACGTAAACGCTCATACAAACATGGCTTCTGCTATTATTAGTGAATGTTTTGCAATTATTTATACGGTTTGCACTTTGGGTTTCCATGTCACACTTTAGTGCCCAATTTCAGAGAATGACCCCATTATATTTAGGACAGTGCCCTAATTCGGCTGAAGGTTGAAGCCGCCATGCTTATCGATACTTCACTTTGTATGTTCCAGTTTGCACACGTTGTACTGACTCCACGTATGAGGCCAGGCCTTGCCAAGGCAACGCTAACCGCCAGTGCATGCGTGAGTATATTTAAAAACCCATTAATGACGTCATTGCGCACTCCTATTTAAATTACAGTAAAACCTCTTTAACCGACCACCTCCACAGATCGACCACTCCCCTATATCGATCACTTTATGTGGGTCCCACCAATATCATTGTAGCCATATTCCAACTCCCATACATCAACCAACTCCCTAAATGGACCACTTAAACTTAAATTCGGTCCTAAGGTCGGTCGATTTAGTGAGGTTTTACTGTATATTCTTAATTCGCTTTCAGATATCACTTCGTTGGCGAATTGGGCGAATCTTGCTGACAGTCGCCTGTCTTTATTTGTGTGGTTTTTGTTCAAAATTCTTACTGCAGTTGCATAAGATCTTGTTTCAGCACCGAGACATTGGTCTTCCAGCCTTACCAACTATGATGCAGAAGATTTATTCATGAATGATATAGTATGAACATTATAGATAACAACAGGTAGAAATCAGTCATTCTGTCTGGTGTTCTCTGTGGCAGAGTGGTTAGAGTGTCTGAAATTTTTCTAGGTCGGACTCCTAATCTGAAGGTCAGTGGTTCAATTCCCTGTGCCCCCCACCTCTGCCAATTTGGATTTCCACCGCTGTGTATAACTTACAGCCTTATCAAAGGGCCAGTTGCTCTCATACCATGTCTACGTGGTGTGGGAGGTAAAAAAATCCCTTGGGTCGGTAAAAGTGTAGGCTCAGGCTTTCTATTGACAAACTGTCTAATGGTGAAAACAAGCCTATTCAGGCTTATCCATGATAGGCAGTATAAACCTCCAACAACAACAACAAAATGAATATTAGCAGATCTTATTTGGTAGGTGTAGAATGGACTTCAGTCATCTACATTTAGACTATACTATTAATTCCTTCCATAAGAAGACGAAGACAACACAGAGTTAATGGATCGAGCCTCAGAATCTGGCTGGCCCTAAAGACTTAACGCTACATTTTATATTGAGCAAAATCGGAGGCGAAATTGTCAGATAGTAGGGGGGTGAAGCACCACCTGGAGGGCAGGAGGAGAATCAGGGGAGCTGCTTGAAGGCAGACCTCCAGCTCTCCAGGCTGCACCCCCACCTCCAGTAACCCAACTACACAAGAACACATCAAAAGTTGGTTACAGAGCAGAAGCAGATAAGAGAGCAATAATAAAAAGAAGCAGGGCGAAAATAGCTTTAGTATGGAACCTGAACTAGAAACTGTGGCTCCAGTATCAAATGGCTACTTATATCGGCACAGATTTGGTGAAATGGGAGAGAATGCAAAAAGACAAGATGGCGGCCGCAGAACGCCGTCGATTTCACTTTTAAATCTTATTAAACTATATATTATATTATATTTTTCAACTCAAAGGTAGCGGGCTATCAATAAGATATAAGTAAAGAATAAATGTTGCTTCTTAGATTGTGAAATTAGGCTCTCAATTCTTTGACCCGCATTTTCGACGGCTTTTACATAGGGTTGGTTTGCACCCCTAGTACAGCAGTACGGGGTGAATCTTGTATCTAGATAATTACATACATGAATAATATTCACATAAGTAGTTTACACCTCACATCATTGATTTGCCGATCATACCCATGAGGAAACATTAAATACCATGTGTGTAACCTGCTGTTGCATTTAGTCCTACATTTGGCATTATGCAGATATTGGTTGCTTGATTCATTTAAATTGTAGTTTTGAACTGTAGTTTTGTGGTTAGTATCATGTTTTTTTTTTAGTTCAGTCATGTGCTACAGGGTGGAGGTTATAATTTGTTGTTTTTGTTTGGTACATTAGTTGTTTAAGCAGGGGGAATTTCAATCGCAGATGATTGGTCTTCGGCATTCCACTGCTCCTTGCCCTATCCTAATAATGCCGAGTGACTGGCTAGGAAGTGACAAGTATGCATTTTTAAGATATTGGTTTGACTCGACCAGGGTTCGAACGCACCATCCCATGATCTAGCAACACTGGATATGGATGCTCTAACTGACTTGGCCATCCCATCTGATTGTTGTTGTTATTTATTTTGTTCTTTTGTTTAAAGTTGCATAGTCCGATGGTTTTGAGATTCTCTCATTTTCTGAGGTAAACATTATAATCTACCTTCCTTTAGTTTGAAGTAACTTTCATTTTAAATCGCTAACTTTTGAGATATTTGAAATGGAGACATGGTAAATTAATGTTGGCAAGCTTGCCAAAACTATATCACCATAGGCTTCTGCAGTAACAGGTTCTAATAATTGACTCAGTATCCCCTTATATGTGATGACAAATATTTAATAAGTGCATCAGCATCTAAGTTAGATAGGTAGAATCAAATCTAGATAATTGTTTTGGTTTTGAAAATGGTATGCAGCTTTAATTAGCGTAATGGAATATCATTCAGCTATGATTACCAGTTGACATTGGAAGACAACTCCGATGCACTAACTGACAATACTTGGAGCAGCTGATCCCGACCTCACCGGAGCCTGCCGATAAACAGTAACAAACCAACAAGGATCGCCAGTGCTCAGCTGCAGGGACACCCGTGCAAGCAGATGTGGTTGTTGGAGTTTTACATCCTGGCAACATCTAAGGTCATATCAGGACGGGTACCGACTTGTGACAGTATACACTCATCATGACTTTATTTAGATTTTGAAGATGTATACTGCTTATCATGGATAAGTCTGAATAGACTTGTTTTCACCATCAGACAGTTTGTCGGTAGAAAGCCCACGCCTACACTTTTACCGACCCAAGGGATTTTTAACCTCCCACACCATATAGACATGGTATGAGAGCAACCAGCCTTTGATGACGCTGTAAGTTATACACAGCGGTGGAAATCCAAATTGGCAGAGGTGGGGGCATGGGGAATCGAACCACCAACCTTCAGATTAGGAGTGCGACCAAGAAAAAAGTCAGACACTCTAACCACTCCGCCACAGAGAACACCAGATAAAATATTCTCCCTGTACTTGTAGTACACAGGTGAACAACAACATAGTGTAAATATGGGCGAAAATAGCTTTAGTATGGAACAGGAACTAGAAACTGTGGTTCCGGGATCAAATGGCTACATATATTGGCACAGAGTTGGTGAAATGGGAGAGAATGCCAAAAGACAAGATGGTGGCCATAGAACGCCATCGATTTCACCTTTAAATTCTATTAAATTATATGTTTTATTATATTTTTTAACTCAAAGCTAGCGGAGAAATATGCAAGACATAAAAAGAATAATTGTTTCTTCTTAGATTGTGAAATTAGGCTCTCATTTCATTTCCCCGCTTTTTCGACAGCTTTTATACAGGGCGAGTACACGGTGAATCCTTTATCTAGACTTTATAAAGCAATTTAATTTTTTTTGTGACAAGTTTTTTATTCTGCCCATAACGTATAAGCTCCCGCGAGGGTGCTTGTTTTCAACGCTGGACAGCTATTCCACTGTGAGGCCAGGTTGCCAGCACCATGACCTGATATCCCACTCAGTCACATTATCCTGAGACTGAACCAACCAGTCCTTGTCCTATCCTAATAATGCCGAGCGCCTGGCCAGGAAGTGACAAGTATAAATTTTTAAGTGATTGGTTTGCCTCGCCCAGGTTTCGAACCCCATGATCTACCAAACCATGAGATGGATGCTCAACTCATTCGACGATCCCGTCTGGTTGTGTAAGCAGAACATGATGAACTTGCGAGATTTAACAGGAAATAATGGTGTCATTTTAGAAGATGCAAATGCCACGGGAACCGATGCACTTTGCATTCTCACATAACACGAGGGTCACCTTCCCTACTTTGAGCTGACAATGGCCGCTGAAACGCGCCGTGAAGCCGTTATAACGTACAGAGATCGACTAGGGGACAAGACAGCAGATGCTCCTCATGCTGGTACCCACCCGCTTTACTGCACCTGGCGGGTTGTTGTGGTACTATGGTTCTAGAGAAGGAGCTTCACTTTTTGAGTTGCTTAATTATATCCTAGTCGCATTATGCTTGTGACCACTGTGCGACCACAATAATATTGTCAGTCGCCAAATAGTCACAAGTGGTCACATAGTAGTCGAAAGTGGTAGCAAGTAGTTGCAATGTGGTCCTCGGTTGTTGTCAACCTACTTGCGACCATTCTGGTTGCCATGAGGTCGCAGCTGCTGCAGCAAGAACCTCCTTGTGACCAAAATGGTCGCTGACCATTGTCATAGCTTGGTCACAATGTCCATGACCAGTCGGTGACCAATCAGGGACTAGTGGGTTGTTTAGTGACAAACTGGTCACCAGGGAATGGAAGCCCTAGTGTGACTGGGCCATAATCTACCTTTGTACCTGCATACAAACCAGACGGGATGGCCAAATGAGTTAAAGCGTTCTTCTCCCGTGTTGGTCGACCATGGGATCGTGGGTTCAAACCCTGGTCAAGTCAAACCAATGACTTCAAAATTTATACTTGTCGCTTCCTAGCCAGGCGCTCAGCATTATTAGGATAGGGCAAGGACTAGTTGGCTCAGTGTCCGGATAATGTGACTGAGTGGGATATCAGGTCATGGTGCTGGCAGCCTATAAAGTTGCCATGACTGCGCACTGTCACAAGTCAGTACCAGTCCTGATATGATCTTAGATGTTACTAGGACGTAAAACAACAACAAACCAACAAAACCTGCATACAGCTGGTGGGGCTCCACAAGTAGTTGTATCCTAATCAATGCAGTGCATTTGTTCTATTTCCCAGGAGAAGTTAAAATCTTCATTACAAATTGCGTCGCCTTAAGTGGTCAATTAAAGTAACGGTGCTGTTTTAACGTCAGGTATTTCTAATTCTGCTATCTGTCGTGGATGTCATATGGCATTCTTCAACTTGAAGAATTAGGTTTAAATCCCACACTTGAATTCCAAGTGTGGGATTTAAACCCAAAGTAAAGTTTGTTTTATTTACCGACGCTTCTACATCACATTGATTTTCATCATCGGCTATTGGATGCCAAACATATGGTCCTTCTGACATATTTCTTTGGAGGAAACCTGCCACATAGGGTACCCTTTCTGAATAGCAGCAAGGGGTCTTTTATATGCACTTTCCCACATACAGGACAGCACATACCACAGACTTTAATGAACCAGTTGTGGCCCAGTGGTTCGGCATTTAAACCTATATATCATCCATATGCAGTGTATCTGACTAATGTACACAGTGTTCAAAATATGACTCAACCGAAGACGTGAACACCTTTGAACTCTACCTGTCAACCCCTCCCCCCCCCCCCACACACACAGAAATATGCACCGTCATGAACAATACACTTACCCATCACAACAACCATTTATCTAGACACACAATTCTGCTAAAAGAGTATACACTGAGGTCAGTCCGACATCGCTCTTTTTTTTTTTTCTTTTTTTTGTTGTAACATCTTTTGTCAGCACCAAAGCGCTGGTCTTCCGGCCTTAATGAATATAGAGCATATGAACTATTTATAGATGAGATGATGAGATGATATGAACAATATAGACAATAGTAGGTTAAAATGAGGCATTACAAATATAGTAGAGATCTTATTTTGCATATGTAGACTGGAGAATAGTGATTTAGCTTAGACTATATCAGTGATTTGATGATCATACCTGTGAGGAGACATTAATATAATGGGCATGACTTGCTGATACAGGTAGTCGTCGATTTTGGATTGTGCAACCATTATTTGCATAATCCAACATATATTTGGATCATGGTTGGCAAAGAGGGGTTCAGTATTTTTTTCTAGTAAGGTTTCACTAAATTTCTCTATTTTATAGTTCATATAGCTTCTTCCCCACAATTCTCTTAATTTCTTATCATCTTTAGTTTTTTTCTTAATTATGTAAATTGGCTTGTGGTCACTAATATTATAATTTAGAACTCCAGTGTTTTTGCAGCACTTCATGTTTGTGAATCCTAGATCAATTGTTCTGTTTGTTTCATTTGTTTTTCTTGTACCTGATGTAATGACCTGTTCAAGTGCTAAGGTTGTTGCAAATTGTATTATTTTATTGGCTCTTATTGAGGTTTTCTTTGCAACATCAGCATTGAAGTCTTCTATGACGACAAATTCAAATTTGTCTGTGTCTGGTATTTCCTCCAGGATCGATATTATTTGTTCAAGTGCTGCATCAAAGTTTCCATTTGGTTGCCTGTATATGTTTCCCAGGAGTATTTTCTTACAATAGTCCCTTTCTATTATGACCCATTGCAACTCTATATTTGTATTTGAGTGATTATCTTTTACAAATGTATCAGTATCTATGTTGAGCCCTTCTTTTTAGTAGATTCCCAGCCCTCCACCAGCCTTAGTTTTGTTTGGTGATCAGATCTGGTTAGTTGATACCCTTTGACAACTGTTAATTTATTTTCTGTTGTTGAGTTCAGCCAGGGTTCTGAGATTGATAATACATCAAAACCTGAATTAGCTAGATCAATCCATAGTGTTTCAATATTGTTAGTTAGACTTCTAATATTTAGATGTCCTATTTTGAATCCTGGTTGACCTTTGATGCCATCTAAGGGCATTTCCTATGTCCCTTCATTGGTGCCCTTCCCAGACCTCCCTGAGAACTCCTCCTCTCAAATGTTGTTAGCATCAGTGCTGATGGTATATCGTTTAGCGAAGTGTGTCTGCGTGTGTGTGATTCAACAAAGAGATGTCTAATAACCCCTTCTTGGTTGGGTAAAGTGATAATGAATTTCATCAAAAATGTTGAGGCCGCATTGTCATTTGCTGTATCTTAAGTATAGAGCGATATTATGTGGCTATTGGGTGATTTGGAAGGTGAATAGCTAAGTAAAAGGTGAATGGTAAAGGGGCTATGTGGCTTGAGTGTCACACAATATCTCCAACAAGCCATATTTCACAGAAAAACACCTCTATTGTAATTTAAGGAAATCTATAAATATCTCGTAAATGACCCCCTTCGTAAAGAGCCCTGACAGCTGGCCATTATAACTGCCATTGAGGCCTCCAATTTCCATGAGCAGACTGTGCACTTGAGAAAATAGCTGCTTAGAAAGAAATATAAAAATCTGCAGAATAAGACGTATGCGATATTACACTTGCATCAATGCAAACACTTATTTAAAGCTGCATAGTCCGATGAAAATATCAAATTTTCAAATCCAAAATAATTATCTATATTTAATTCATATTTAACTTAGATACTGGTGCACTTATTAAACATGTGTCGCCACATAGAAGGGCGTCCTTATTTGACCTCAGATGTTGCCAGGATGTAAACCTCCAATAACCAACCATAGAAGGGACAATGTAGTGTGATAGTCCACAGTCTTTTCACTCTGCCATGCACTCATGGAAGAACGCCAAGATTTACTAACAGTACGCTTCCACCGGTTTATTACAAAACCTAGCCGCTCTCTGCGGTGTCACCAGTCAACTGACCCACCCCCTAACTCGCTAGGTCCCACGTCTCCTCTATTGGTGGGTGGGGGGTGGGCAAGCCACAGTCGGTGTCCTGCCCGGTGGCTAGCATGCGGCCACCTAGCGCAGTTCAGTGTAACTGCATAGGTGTGCAGCGTAGTGTTTGCTGCTACCGCGTGGTAGTGGAGCTCATGTACAGACTACTACATTAGTCAGTTTAAAAGAATCTCTTATTGCAGAAGTATTTTGTGTCAGAGTGTTGGCATGCTTGCCTAAATTAATGTGGCATGATCTCACTTCAAATAGCTGAAACGTTAATTAATTAAAATCAAAGTTGTTTCAAACTAAAGTAAGGCAGATTGTAACGATCAACCTAATATATCTATGTCAGAAAATGACAGAAACCCAAAACCACGGGACTAAGCAACTTTAAGTGTACAAAGTAATGACCATTATGGGTAAAGCACGCCCCTCTCCCATGATACATTGTGCTGATTTAGCCCGTTCGGGTTACCAGCGCTGTCTAACACATGCAGCAGTGACCATGTAAAAATGTATACTTGTCCCTTCCTAGCCAGGCGCTCAGCATTATTAGGATAGGGTGAGGACTGGTTGGCTCAGTGTCAGGATAATTCAATTGAGGGGGATATCAGGTCATGATGCAGGTGGTCTGGTCTCCCAGTGGGCAGCACTATAAGGTCACCATAAGTGTGCACTGTCACGAGTCGGTACCCGTCCTGCTATGACCTTAGATGTTACTAGGATGTCTAACTCCAACCACCAACCAACCAGGCAGCAGTGTGCATTGTGGTGCTGGTGACTGAGTGTGTGTGTGTGGGGGGGGGGGGGGGGGGGGGCAGTTGCTACTACACCCAAGCCTAGCAGTGTGCATTGTGGTGCTGGTGACTGAGTGTGTGTGTGTGTGGGGGGGGGGGGTGAGGGGGCAGTTGCTACTACACCCGCGCCTACAACAGTATGACAGGAAGATGTGGCTGCATGCTTACAAACAGAGAAAGAATGCATGGCCCAGAGGCGGGGTGGCCACTTGCTACTACACCCGAGCCTGCAACAGTATGGCCGGGAGATGTGGCTGCATGCTTACAAACAGAGAAAGAATGCATGCCCAAATAGCTACAAACCAACTGATAGTAATAAAACAAGGGGAAGCAACGAGACAACAAGTATTAACACACATATCCGTTATGAGCAGGGTAAATAAATTCATCACAACAAACATATTTTTCAAATACTGTCTACCTGCGAAAACAAGTCATGAGACTTAACCATCATATTATGGGCAGCATCACAAACAAAATATCAAGAAGTAAATTAAAAAATAACAGCGAGTACATTGTAAGAAGCTGTTTCCCTGCACCCAAGTGAGATGAAGCGCTTCCCCAAACCTGGCGACCAGACGGGATGGCCAAATGAGTTGAGCCTCCGTCTCCGTTTTGGTAGATCGTGGGATTTCAAACCACAGTTTTGAACCATTGTCGCGTTATACCAATGACTTGAAAATGTATACTTATCGCTTCCAAGCCAGGTGCTAGGCATTATTAGGATAGGGCAAGGACTGGTTGCGTCAGTGTGAGGATAATGTGACTGAGTGGGATATCAGGGCATCGCCTTAGGTGTTGCGAGGATGTGAATCTCCAACAATCAATCAATCCCGAGTGTGACAGTCTGCCCTCATGGCCGAGCACCGAGTCACGGCACTGAGACACGGGATGGGACGGGACTGGGCGGGGCGGGGCGGGTCGGGACGGGGTCAGGCACTGGCCGGGATGGAACAGGACAGATTGGCTCAGCATCAGGATAATGTTACTGAGTGGGATATCAAGTCATGGTGCTTCCGGCCTGATCTCCCAGTGGGGTAGCACTATAAAGTCGCCATACGTGCTCACTGTCACAAGACGGTACCCTTCCTGATATCACCTTATATGTTGCCAGGATATAAAACTCCAAGAACGAACCAACCATGCAGGGTGAGTTTAATTCCACGTGATAGCTCTTCAGCTGGAAACCAAGCTGGACTGCTCAGTTTGCGGGGAAATATAAATATGTGAATTGTTGTTGCCACATGCGTCTACTCTGCATTTATTATAGGACACTGTACACAATGCTTTGCCATCCACTTTGGGTAACCGCAGCCACCATTTGCAGTCCCGATTTAACAGACTCAGAGGTGTTCGGACCTGCTCGGAGCAACTCGGAGCTGCTCGGAGCTGCTTGGCCGAGTGCGGAAACAGAGGGCCCCCGTGTTGAATGCATAATAGCGGGTGTTGGGATTAGCTGGCACCGCTCCACCCTGTCCCGCTCCACCCCGCTCCACCCCGCTCCGCCCCGCCTCGTCCTCTCCCGCCCCGCCCCGCACCGCACCGCACCGCACCGCCTCTTCCTGCCCCACCCCGTACTGCCTCGCACCATCGCGTACTTCACTCCGCCTTGCCCGTGCCTCACCCTGCCCCGCCCCGCCCCGCCCCGCCCCGCCCCGCCCCGCCCCGCCCCGCCCCGCCCCGCCCCGCCCCGCCCCGCCCCGCCCCGCCCCGCCCCGCCCCGCCCCGCTCCGCTCCGCCCCGCCCCGCCCCGTCCGGCCCCGCCCCCGCCCCGCCCCGCCCCGCCCGCCCCGCCCCGCCCCCGCCCCGCCCCGTCCCGCCCCGCCCCGCCCCGCCCCGCCCCGCCCAGCCCCGCCCAGCCCCCGCCCAGCCCCGCCCAGCCCCGCCCCGCCCCGCCCCGCCTCGTCCCGCCCCGCCCGTGCCTCACCCCGCCCCATCGCCCACCGCCCCGCGCCGCACCGCCCCGCCCCGCCTCGCCCGTGCCTCACCGTGCCCCGACCCGTCCCGTCCCGTCCCATCGTGCCTCACCCAGCCCCGCCCAGCCCATCCGCCCGTGCCTAACGCCGCCCCGCCCAGCTCTGTGCTTCACCCCGCCCGGTACGGCTCCGTGCCTCAACCCCGCCCCACCCAGCCCCGTGACTAACGCCGGCCCCGCCCCACCCCGCCCTGCCCCGCCCCGTGCCTCACCTGAACATCATTTCACTGTCCCCAAATCTCTGCTAACCCACACGTTCTGTCTCAATCACCCCACCACCCCTTTGACTTTCACCCCCCACCCTCCACAGTCCTGGCCAACCATCCATCTCCTCCCCCAAAACACTGAACCATCACAATGGAGTACAAATATTCACTTCATCACAGCCCGCGGCTGTGGTAGGAACGTGGAAAGTTCTTCAACGCAGTTCAATATATTGTAAATACCCCAGTCACTTATTGCTTGCGCCCACTTTGCGACCACAATGCAACAGGATGGTCAGAAAATGGTGAAAAGTGGGTGTAAAATGGTCGCTAAGGGGCCCAGAGAGGTAGCCGACCTTCAGGGGGTCATTATGGTCGCAAGGAGGTTGCAGCTACTGCAAGAAAAGAGCCTGCTTGCAACCAAAATAGTCACCAACCATTGTCATAGATTGAAGCCCCGTCAGCGACCAGTCGGCGACCAGTCGGCGACCAGTCGGCGACCAGTCGGCCCACTATCTGCCACGACTCGGCACCCAGTCGGCGACCAGTCGGCACCCAGTCGGCACCCAGTCGGCGACCCAGTCGGCGACCAGTTGGCGACAAGTCGGTGAGGTGTCAGCGACTAGTTGGCTTTTTGGTCATAAAGTGGAGCAATGTGGTCGCCAGATGTCGCAAAACATAATATGACAGGCGCTTTGCAAATAAGTGATAGAGTTGCCTTTGCATCACATGCGTGTTATTGTCTACAGAAACAGTATCAGTTCCTCTGCGATGGAATGCCGGTGTAGTAAGTTCAAACACTACCGCACAAAAACACTACATTAGTGTGACTACCATTGTGTTTTCAACCTAGTTGAATGTAGGTCCAGAAACTACTGCGGCCACGCTCAAAACACTATCCTTAAGTTCAAAGCACTACCTTTAAGTTCAAAACACTACTGTAAAAAAAATGGTTTAATTGCTGCATATTCATTGTCATGTGTAGTAGGGTGAGGCAGTATGCAGTAGCGTGGGGCAGTATGAGGTCCGGTGGGGAAGAATGGAGTAGGGTGGGGCAGTGTGCATTTGTGTTGGGCATTATGCTGTCAGGTGGGCAACTATACAGTAGGATGGGGCAGTATGGAATAAAGTGGGGCAATAGAAATTGCTGTACTTTGGTTGTTGTTTTAGTTCTAGCAACATCTAAGGTCATATCAGGACGGGTACCGACTTGTGACAGTGCACACTCATGGTGACTTTATAGTGCTGCCCCACTGGGAAATCAGGCCATAGGCACTATGACGCGGTACCTACTCAGTCACATTATCCTGACACCGAGCTAACCAGTCCATGCCCTATCCTAATAATGCCGAGCGCCAGGCTAGGAAACTGTGTGCAGTAGGGTGGGAGTGTATGCAGTTAAATGCCACAGCACTATCAGCGTATTCTAATATGTTGATACACCCTGCAGCGCTATCAGCGTATAGTAAGTAATACGTGGTGCAGACGCCACAGCACTATCAGCGTATTCTAATACGTTGATACACCCCTGCTGCACTATCAGCGTATAGTAAGTAATACGTGGTGCAGATGCCACATCACTATCAGTGTATACTAATACGTTGATACACCCTGCAGCACTATCAGCGTATAGTAATATGTGGTGCAGATGCCGCAGCACTATCAGCGTATACTAATACGTTGATACACCCTGCAGCACTATCAGGGTATAGTAGTAAGTAATAGGTGGTGCAAACGCTACAGCACTATCAGCGTATACTAATTTGTTGTTAAACCCTGCAGCACTATCAGCATATACTACTAATACATGCTACTAATATACTATTAATATGTCCATATTGGTATAGGCTGATCGTGCTGATAGTGTTTTGAACTTGCGTAGTGTTTTGGTCATTTTTGGTCATAGCGGTAGTGTAAACACTACGGTAGTGTTTTGAACTTAGGTTCAAAACACTACCGTAGTGCATTGGAGTGGGTAGTCTTTGAACGTCCTACACCGGTCGTGTATATGAAACTTGGACCAGACTATAATTTAATTAGTTCGCCAACCTAAAAAACTGGCTTCATGTGTCATATTGTAATGGAAGAGTTCCAATTTCTATTTCCTATTCACGGGATTCGGAGCCTGAAAAACAGCGACGGTTATTGGAAACATAATGGAATCCTGTCAGTTTGTCAATTATATCTCAACAAATTGAAAAGAAAATAATTAGAATGGCTACCCCCACCCTTCAATATTGTTTGTCGGGATGTGTGTATCCGTATGTATGTTGGTATTACATAGCACACTTTCAAAGTATCTAGGGTATCTACGTATGACAGATATATCACTCGAATAGAATATTTCTGAAAGTTGCATAAATGTACGCATGAATATATATATATATATATATATATATATGCTGCATAAGCTATTATACGAGTATAATAAGTTGGAAAATCCATCTACTCCCCAGTCCTCGGCTGGTGAATTACTCATTAGGTCATCTATCAGTACCTCATGACCTCCCGACGTGGCGCCACCTGCTCGCCCATGCCTCAGCTGCCGTTATCCTCACTCACAGTACCGCTAAAAGCCGGCTACGTTACAAAGAAAGAAGGAACACAAGAAGTGGGTTGAGATAATGTATTCTCTGGTGTAGGGAATATTAAGTGCTAGTCCATAAAACTAATTATTTGGGTGCGAGTGATAGTCCCCAGCATCCGTAGGTAGGATCGGTGGCAGCGGTGAGACTACAGGCGACGGGCGGGGACGATCAGCACCAAATGGATATATATCAAATAGCAATATAATAACAATAGCAATAAATTCCCTTTGATTTGCCTTCATACCCGCATATTGTTTATGGGATGTATAATTAATTATGCAGATATAAATAGGCAGAGTATCATTTATTATTTATTATTTGCCATTACATTACTCACAATATATTATAGCCAATCGCTGACCTGCCCGAATTTGCCCCGGGTTGCCTAGACTAGCACCGACAATGAGCATTTTCCTCGGCAAGCTCGGCGGGGCAGTCACTTCTCCATGCGATTTCAAACCTTTTACCGGTAAGCCTGTTATTGTGCTAGCCAAGACGCTCAATAAAGTGTCCGACCCAACACTCGTCTGTATCCTTCATTTTCCTTACGTAGCCCTACTTTATACATTGGGTATATATATATATATATATATATAGGTTGTTTGCAAAAGGAGAAGAAAGACTAGGACTTAGTTTGTGTTGAGTTTAATTATATGCCCTCACGAAAAACTGTTGAAAGTTAGCCAAATGACCGTTGGCTCACGGTGTAGAGGAGCCTTGGAGGAGAGAATGCCTGCTCCACAGCGAATAACGTGGAGGTTAAGGTGGTTAGAGAGAAACAGAAAGCCGTTATTTATATCCACATAATAAATGATATAGTACATTGTTATTAGATTTTGCTGTAATTAGCGTACTCATTGTGGTGGTTATATTCATCAAACACATTACACACACAAACTCAAACCTGCTAATTAAAGCAATTCGTGACAAGACCCGGTTTCAGTAATGACAAAGATGACGGGAAATCATGTGAGGTCTCCGCCCACAACGCGAGATGGCGCAATGATCTTCGTTACTTCCTCAAGATCACTTCGCCTTGAGGAGACTCATTCTCCTAATTGGGGAATCGTGTCTGAGGTGCACTGCGCATTATCAGGCGTCATTCTGCCTGATAATTGGCATCTGACCTTCCCAACCTCTCCCACTCTCCACACACTACCACTCCCAACCCCAGTCTCCACACACTATCCTTCTCCTCCCACTCCAGCGCCCTAACCCTGCCCTGCCTCTCCCACTCTCCACCCACCACCCCTCCCCACCCCACTCTCCACACACCACCAATCCCCCCCCCACTCTCCACACACTACCACTCTCCACCCACCACCCCTCCCCACCGCACTCTCCACCCACCACCCCTCCCCACCCCACTCTCCACACACCACCAATCCCCACCCCACTCTCCACACACTACCACTCTCCACCCACCCCCCTCCCCACCCTCTCCACACACACCACTCCCCACCCCCCCCTCCACCCCACCCCCCCCTCCCCACCCTCCCCCCACCCCCCCCCCCACCCCCCCCCCACCCACCCCCCCCCCCCCCCACTCCCCACCCCCCCCCCCCCCCCCCCCCACCCTCCACCCCACCCCCCTCCCCACCCCCCCCCACCCACCCGCCCCCCCCACTCCACCTCCCACCCCACCCCCCCCCCCCCCCCCCCCACACCCCCCCACTCCCCCTCCCCACCACCCCCACCCCCCCCCACCCCCACCCCACCCCCCCCACCCCCCCCCCTCCCCCCCCCCCCCCCCCCCACCCCCACCCTCCCCCCACCCCACCCTCCCCCCCCCCCCCCCACCCCACCTCCCCCCACCACCCCCCCCCACCCCCTCCCCCCACCACCCCCCCCACCCCACCCCCCCCCACCACCCCCCCCCACCCCCCCACTCCCCACCCACCCCCCCTCCCCACCCACTCCCCACCCCCCCCTCCCCCCCCACCTCCCACCACCCCCCCACCCCACTCCCACCCCCTCCACCCCCCCTCCCCACCCCCCTCCCCCCACCACCCCCCACCCCTCTCCACCCCCCACCCCCTCCCCCATCCCACCCCACCCACCTGCCACCCCCCCCCTCCCCACCCCCCCCCCACCCACTCCCCACCTCCCACCCCCACCACCCCACACCCCCTCCCACCCACTCCCCCACCCCCCCCCCCCACTCCCACCCCCCCCCCCCTCTCCACCCCACCCTCCCCCCCCCCCCTCCCCCCACCCCCCGCCCCCCCCCCACCCCCACCTCCCCCCTCCCCTCCCCCCACCCCTCCCCACCCACCCCCCCCCCCTCCCTCCCCCCACCACCACTCTCCCTCCCATACCCCCACCCCCCCCACTCACCACACTCCCCTTGCCTCCCACCCCACCACCCTGCCCTTCCCTCCCACCCGACCAACATCCCTTCCCTCCCACCCCACCAACCTCCCCATCGCTCCCACCCACCAAAAACATCCCCTTCCCTCCCAGTCTCTCACTCCTCCCGCTCCCAGCCTCCACCACCCCTCCACACTCCCCTTGCCTCCCACCCCACCACCCTCCCCTGCCCTCCCACCCTACCAACCTCCCCTTCCCTCCGACCCCACCACCTCTCCTCCCCCCACCAACCACCCTTCCCATTCCCTCTCACCCCACCACCATCCCCTCCCCTCCCACCCCACGACCCTCCCCTCCCATTCCACCATCCTCCAGTCCCACTCTCCACTCAACACCACTCCCCTCCCACTCCACTACCAATCCCCTTCCCTCCCACCCACCCCACTACCCTCCCCTCCCACCCCATAACCATGCCCTCCGACTCCTCCAATGTCACTCTTCTTGTCCCCCGCCCCAGCCACCCTGCGACCCCCCCCCCCCCCCACACACAGACCCTCCGACCGGTGTTTCGTCGCTGCAGGGCCGACTGTCAGTCAGTGCGGCCCCGGTCATGGCCCGAACTTCGATGTGGTCAAGTGCCGCATGCGATGATTGCGTGTTTCCAAGGCAACAGTGTAGATTGAGGCAGCCTTATCAGAGCGTGGCCAAGCGAACCACCATGCTGGGAACTAGAAACACTGGCACGCAGTCTGATGCCGTTGTTCTCAGTTATGCAGTTAGTCACATCCAACACTGGCATGCAGTCTGCTACCGTTGTGCTTGGTTATGCAGTTAGTCACACCAACACTGGCCTGCAGTCTGCTGCCATTGTTCTCGGTTATGCAGTTAGTCACACCAACACTGGCCTGCAGTCTGCTGCCGTTGTTTTTGGTTATGCAGTTAGTCACACCAAAACTGGCCTGCAGCCTGCTGCAGTTATTCTCGGTTATGCAGTTAGTCACACCAACACTGGCCTGCAGCCTGCTGCTGTTGTTCTCGGTTATGCAGTTAATCACATCCAACACTGCATGCAGTCTGCTCCCGTTGTTCTTGGTTATGCAGTTAGTCACACCGACACTGGCCTGCAGTCTGCTGCTGTTGTTCTCGGTTATGCAGTTAGTCACACCAACACTGGCCTGCAGTCTGCTGCAGTTGGTCTCAGTTATGCAGTTAGTCACACCAACACTGGCCTGCAGTCTGCTGCCGTTGTTCTCGGTTATGCAGTTAGTCACACCAACATTGGCCTGCAGTCTGCTGCTGTTGTTCTTGGTTATGCAGTTAGTCACACCAACACTGGCCTGCAGTCTGATGCAGTTGTTCTTGGTTATGCAGTTAGTCACACCAACACTGGCCTTCAGTCTGCTGCTATTGTTCTTGGTTATGCAGTTAGTCACACCGACACTGGCCTGCAGTCTGCTACCCGTGTTCTCAGTTATGCAGTTAGTCACACCGACACTGGCCTGCAGTCTGCTGCTGTTGTTCTTGGTTATGCAGTTAGTCACACCAACACTGGCCTGCAGTCTGCTGCTGTTGTTCTTGGTTATGCAGTTAGTCACACCAACACTGGCCTGCAGTCTGCTGCTATTGTTCTTGGTTATGCAGTTAGTCACACCGACACTGGCCTGCAGTCTGCTGCTGTTGTTCTCGGTTATGCAGTTAGTCACATCCAACACTGGCCTGCAGTCTGCTGCTGTTGTTCTTGGTCATGCAGTTAGTCACACCAACACTGGCCTGCAGCCTGCTGCTGTTGTTCTTGGTTATGCAGTTAGTCACACCAACACTGGCCTGCAGCCTGCTGCTGTTGTTCTCGGTTATGCAGTTAGTCACACCAACACTGGCCTGCAGTCTGCTGCTGTTGTTCTTGGTTATGCAGTTAGTCACACCGACACTGGCCTGCAGTATGCTGCCCTTGTTCTCAGTTATGCAGTTAGTCACACCGACACTGGCCTGCAGTCTGCTGCTGTTGTTCTCGGTTATGCAGTTAGTCACACCAACACTGCATGCAGTCTGCTGCCGTTGTTCTCGGTTATGCAGTTAGTCACACCAACACTGCATGCAGTCTGCTGCCGTTGTTCTCGGTTATGCAGTTAGTCACATCCAACACTGCATTCAGTCTGCTGCCGTTGTTCTCGGTTATGCATAGCTCGGTTGGTTGTTGGAGCTTTACGTCCTGGCAACATCTAATATCATATCAGGGCGGGTACTGACTTGTGACAGTGCACACTTATTGCGACTTATTAGTGCTGCCCCATATGAAGATGGATGTGAAGAATCTAGAGGGTGGCGAAAGGCTGGGTAACTGAAATGAACACATATATTCTTTGAAAAATGTAATATTCATAGCCTCATCATATAATATATACTATAATATCATCGTCTCATCGCCGTGAATATGGCCTGTGCTGCGGACATGGCATAAAGCAACCACCAATCAATCAATCACCGTCTCATCATAGCCTCATACCCTTGTCTTAGCCTCATCATATCCTAATAGCATCAATCTAGCCTCATAGCAGCGGAAGTGGTAGTCTAATACCACGACTTCCGGTCCCATGATGAAAGACGCTGACTGCAGCGTTCCTGGTGGGGTGCATGTAATAATTGGTAGAGGAGTACCTGTGCTGGTTTACTCACTCTTTTCCAACACTAAATGTCCTTTGCTGCAAATCCTTGTAGCGTCAGTAAAGATGTGAGGCATTCAGTGGCAATGAGCATCTCTGAATGATGACCATTGCTAAGCCAAGCTAAAGCAACAGTAACGCGATACATTTGTTGCACAAGTCTAATCCCGTGCGACAAATGAAGCGCTCAGGCAGAAAGACCGACAAATCCATGTTAGTTGTCTTGTGTAAAAATAGAATATAGTGTTGTGCTTCCCAGTAAAAGTCTATTAATTTCACATTGAATAGCGCATTCTATAGGGATGTAGGGGAACAAATGGATTTCTTTATCAGAATGATGCCAGCTTCAGCTCAAAGTTGGTAGTCACGGTTTCATTTTCGCCTGGATGGCATTTGTTGGTTTATGTGTGTGAACTCTTCAACTGTACTCATGGATGTAATCTAGACAGGTGGTCTACAACAGAGCTACCAACTCACCAGTCAGACATACACTTATCCAATATGGCGACCCTTATTCAACATGCTCCACTAAGCGAATTGGGGCTAGGGAAAATCCCAACCTAGTTGAACACATCCCAACCGAGTTGAACACATCCCAACCTAGTGAAACAAATTTAAACTGAGAAATAAAAACATTGAACAGAAAAGCTCAGAAAACCAGACCGTGATGAGATCCATGAGTAAGTAAGCTCCACCATAAGAAGGGAGGGTTAACCGGAAGTGCATGATCCACCACGGGCATGCGCAACAGGGGGTGGTGGCCGAAGTGGTAGAGCGATGGGGAGTTTGGTTCTCAGTCGAGTCAAACCAATGACTTACAACATTGATAATTGTCACTTCCAACCTGGCGCTCAGCATTAATCGGATAGAGCAAGGACTGGTTGCTCAGTGTCAGGATAATATGACTGAGAGGGATATCGGGTCATTGTGCCTGTGGCCTGATTTCCCAGTGCGGCAGTAGTATATAGTTGCCATGAGAGTGCACTGTCACAAGTCAGTACCCATCCTGTTATGACCTTAGATGTTGCCAGGACATAAAACCCCAACAACCAATGGGCATGCCCAGCACACCCGGTCAGAAGGAGGCGCCCACAAGAGGGGGGCCTCTGGACGCCGGTTCGTCGTTAAGGTCGGGATGGTGTGGACAATGGGGACAGGACAAGTAGAGATCAGCAACAACAAAGACTCCCCCCTCGCCCCCCCCCCCCTTGCCCTTAAATGTCTCCAGTATTTGTGCATTATTGGGCGACTTGTTGACATAATCTAATTCTGGCAGGGTGTAGGGAGAGTGGGAGCCGTGGCAAACCTAATTTGCTGTCGTGTTCGGAAAAGAGGCGTGTAAACAGTGCAGCATTAAGGGTGCCGACGAATTAATGAAGAGGGGAAAGGGGATCGCCTCTCCGGGCCTCGCCTGGAGGAGGGCCCGGGGCGGGGAGATAGGCACGGTGCCCGCCCCCCCCCCCACCACTCCCGGGCCGCGCCTTGAGGAGGACCCTGGGTGGGTGGGGGTGGGTGGGTGGGGGGGGGGGGGCACGGTGCCCACCCCACCCCTCCCGGACCGCGCCTTGAGGAGGGGACGGGGGGAGGGTGGGCACGGTGCCCACCCCTCCCCGGAACGCGCCTGGAGGACGGCCCGGGGCGGGGGGATGGGCACGGCGCCCACCCCAACCCTCCCCGGGACGCGCCGCGCCTGGAGGACGGCCCGGGCCGGGGGGATGGGCACGATTTTCTGGGAAAGATTTTCTGGGATAGATCTAGATGTATTGCTAATACAGTTAATACAAAGAATCAAAAATAACTATATGACTTACTCCCATCCCCGGCCCCAAAGATACAGCTAACATTAATGTAACATGGCAGCCAAATATGTGGTACACAGTATCTGAAAATGACCCAAATATAAACAGTCATCTAAATGTGATTGCATTTCATATAGCACCACATTATCATATATCACTAAAGAGTAAAAAATTAATATCACATGCACTGGTCACCCATATAAATCAAACATGCCATTATATAATATATTTTCATTGGTATAAATGTAAATATTTCCGTTATTACTTTGTTAAAACGGTCGGTGATTTATTGGTGACTCGCCCCCTTCTTGCATTGCCCATGCGCTTAACTGGAAGCTCCCAGCTTTCTTCCATGTGCATGGCTCTAACCCCCAACTCCCCCTCCCCTCCCACCCCCATTTTCCCTGTGCGGGTGATGTGTGGTTCTGCCGAAGGATTTCCACACATTTGTATAAATGGGTCATTCCCAGTCAACTTTTGTGACATGGAAACTAAATGTGAAAACATTCCAAATAATAGCAGAATCCATATTCATATGAAGCTTTATACATTGTGCATATGTCAAAGTTGAATTTCTTTTTTCTCACTTTTTTGATTTGATTGTATACACATTGAGAAAGGTGTACATAGTACTTGTGTAGCAATCTTCTATAACATCAGTTTAACACAGGTCCATAAAATCATTTTAACACACACAACAAATTCAAACAAATATATGATTAATTACAATGAAGCAACAAAGATTGTCTTACAACAGGTTTTTAAGCATTATTGTAGATACCGGGTGTCGATATTGTGATAGCCCATGGTCTTTCACTCTGCGATGCACTCCCCGAAGAACGCGAAGCTTGAGTAACAGTATGCTTCAACTGGTGTATTACAAAAACCTATCCGCTCTCTGCAGCATCAACAGTCAACTGATCCGCCCCCTAACTTGCTAGGTCCCATGTCGCCTCTACAGGTGGGTGGGGGGGTGCTAGCCACACACAGTAGAGGGCAGCCCAGTTGCGGCCCTGCCTGGTGGCTAGGTGCCGCCACCTAGTGCAGTTCACTGTAACTGCGTAGGTGTGCGGCGTAGTGTCTGCCGCCACCACGTGGTAGTGGAGCTCATGTACAGACTACTACACTATACATACTCTCACATTTCCAGTTTAGCACAACATTATATAAGGATATTTTTTTAATATTTTTTGTGGGATAGATTAAAGGCATATAATATTGCTAACAGACATAATACACAGAGTCAACAATAACTATTGGACTTACTTACTATTCCCCCCAAAAAATAGGCCAATTCATTAAAAATGCAATGTGGAAACCAACTATATTGTACACAGTTTCTGAGAACGACCCATATACGCAGACAACACACCCAGATCAAACCCATGAGCCACACTCGGGGACAGTGGAGTAATCGGCAGAGCGCAGGGTTCCCATACAGAAGGTCGGCAGTCCAAATTCCACCCAACTCAAACCAAGGATTTCTAAATTGATGCTAGTTGGAACCTAGCCTAGTTTTCGGCATTACTAGTATCTGCGAAGGACTCGTTAGGGAAATAACAGGATAAGATCCTTGTGAGATATGGGCACACCTGTACTCTGGTTCCAGTGGGGCAGCACTATAAAGTCACCATGAGTGTGCACTGTTAAAAGGTCGGCACCTATTCTGATGTGACTGTAGTAGTCTTCACTGACCTCAGCCAAGGCGTCAGATAGACAGGTGGGCATGGATAGGGTGGTGAGATGAGGGATCCTAGGTGGTGTAATGGTTAGCACACTGACCCGGAATGCAACATATGTGGGTTTGATTCCCACTCTAGACATTTCCCATTTTAGTCACCCCCACGACATGACCTTAGATGTTGCTAGGATGCAGAACAACAACAAACAGACTAAACAAACAGTAAAAGTACATTATATTGGACTTAACAAGAAGGGGCCTTCTTTTCACAGTGAGTGATAAACATGTGGAATGAGCTACCGGAAGAATGTGCTGGACAGGGCCTGGGCCAGAGAAACATTCCTTTACGATTTCGAGGCTGCATACCATTAGAGCTGAGAGCTACGAGCTTAGAATAGGCTACCACACACCTGCATCAAAGAAGAGGATGATAATAATAATAATAATAAACAATTGGCTACATAGCGACAGGTGCCTTTCAGAGGAAATGCCTACTCGGTGATGCATTTGGCATCGGCTTTGGGTCAAGGAAGCTGGGCATCCATCTGTCCTACCTATGTGTCATGCGCACTCACATCCATATACCATCTCGCTGACAAGGTCCTTACTGCCTATTTTGAGGGGTGGTCTGTAAGTGGTCTGATTAAACCTTGCTATCCAAGTTAATCTGTCTGACCTAATTCCCACTGAAGCCAGTGATGAGCGATGTTAGCTTGGGCGGTGGGAAGCTCCTCAGAATAACTGACCCAATCAGCCATTAGCCAAAGTCAGAGACTGGGAATATCTGAGATGGTCAACTCCTATTAAAACCGGGAGACGCAGATTCTAGTGGTGCCTCTGGTGGTCATTATTGAACCAGCAAAAAGGTTGCTTATATCATACATGACAAGATGGTAGCTGTGACAGTCTGGGCTTATCCATTAATTTCCAAAACATTGATGATAATTTTTACAAAAGAACATTAAAATAAACCGCAAACAATTACTCGAATCGGCCGAGTACAGGCTCCCCAGGTTGGAAGTTCGAATCCAGAACTCAGTCAAACCAATGACTTATACAAGTGATACAACCAACGACTTATACAAGTGATATGTGTGCCTTCATAGACTGGCGCTCATCATTACTAGGATAGGACAAGGATGGGTTGACTAAGTATGAGGATTATGCGACTGAGTGGGATATTGGGTCATGGTGCTGGTGGCCTGGGCTCCTAGTGGGGCAGCACTATAAAGTCACAATGAGTGCGCACTGTCACAATCAGGCCATCAGTCCAGAAAACGGTCTGACAACAAGGACCGGCAATGTTGTAGAAATGGACCAGCTTGGTCCCTCTCTCCAGACATTGGTTGTTGCAGTTTTACGTCTTAGCAACATCTAAGGTCATATCAGGACGGATACCGACTTGTGACAGTGTGCAGTCATGGCGGCGACTTCATAGTTCTGGCCCACTGGGAAACACAGACCACCAGCATCATAACCTGATATTCCACTCAGTCATATTATCTGTACACTGAACCAACCAGTCCTTGCCCTATCCTAATAATGCCGAGTCCCTGGCTAGGAGGCAACAACTTATACATTTTTAAGTCATTGGCTTGACTTAACCAGCGTTCAATTCGCACGATCTACCAAAACGCGAGATTGACACTCAACTCATTTGGCCATTCCGTCTGATCTCTCCGAAATCGTGTTTAGCGGGGAATATAGAATCTCTACTGAAAGTATTGTTCTCCAGACCAATCACACTGACCAATCAAATTGTCCCCCCGAGCAAAAGCTGGGGTGGAGCATTGGATTATCTTGGGTTACTCGACATGGCCTGTTCTCATGGAGACCAAGGTTAGAAGTGTCGGTCCACACCGTTCGGAATGACTATTTCCCGCCGAAGCATTTTCTTTTCTGGGACGAGTAATGTCGGCATCGAAATTACGCATTAGCCTAATTACTTCCACGTGGGCCTCCGGAATGTTCATCTCCTGATTGCTTGCTTGTATTTCATTTGTTCTTGAAACCGATTGCAGTTTTATTTGAGGAATCCGTTGAAAAATACACCATGTTTATATATCACCCTTCGTAAGTTGGTTGGTCGGGTGTTGGAGTTTTACGTCTTGGCAACATCTCAGGTCATATCAGGTCAGGTATTGACTTGTGACAGGGCGCACACATGGTGACTTTATAGTACATCCCCACTAGGAGACCAGGCCGCCAGCACCATGAACTGATATCCCACTCAGAGACAGTATCCTAACACTCAGCTAAGCAGTCCTTGCCCCTTTCTAGTAACCCTGAATTCCAGGCTAGGAAGTGATGAGTATCAATTTGATAAGTCTTTGATTTGACTCGACCGCGAACCGAACTCCCGATCTCCCGCAAGCGAGGCCCCCAATCTGCTGATTCGCCCAGTGCGCCCCGTCTGAGGCGAATTATTTGCTCTGATCTGTTATATCAGGACAATCTTTTCAACCATATCGTCATACATAGGCCAGCTTACATAGATTAAAACCCAGATACCACAATACATGCATCCTGCACATGCGTCGCTACCATATGTGTCATATATATACAGCAGGGGCGTAGCTAGACCTTTAACGATGTGTACTCCTAATTTTGGCAGGGGGTTTAGGGGGCCGCTTAAGCTTAAGCTGGCGGATTTTACACATTTTAGACTTGAGTTTTCGACACTCCAGACTACTACATGCCTCCTCTCTCTCTCTCTCTCTCTTTATTATTTTTAAATTGTTGTTGTTGTTGACAAAACGATGTGGACGTTTTGCCGTACATGCGTACGCCTAGCTATGGCCCTGTACAATATGACCCTGTTATAAAAGGATCGTTCAGGTCCATATAATGCGATCATGAATAAAATGGGGTCGCACTACATTGGGCTTCAGTTTACTGAATTACCTTTGAATTACAGAATGTTGGGGGCAATAAATGATCGCGTTATATCTGAATGTGCGCTAAATCAGGGGACATTATAACAGGGTTTCACTGTATCGCCACATAAAATACCAGTATAAATACTATCACTTACCGAGATGCTATCACATTCTCATATACGTTAATTAACGACAGCGAACACATCCCGTGTTGGCTACGTTAAACCCATGTCAGGCATAACAAATTACACAACATTGGACGCTACTGATTAAGGCCATTAAGGGGCTGTCACATTACGACGCATCTCGCAAGCTTGTGGTCAACGCGTAAAATCACTTTTTTAGATCGAGATACGTCAAACTTTTTAGTGCGGGGGGCAAAGTTTGACATATACATACTGTATACATAGCATATGGCCAACATATGGATAATGTGCCTCCCAGCGAAAAACACTAAAATTATGGTATGTTGGCAGAATGCTGGTGAACGTTATACATGTTATTCGGTCGCCAGAACTACGTCTCATACATTGCATACGTAAAGACACCGTGGAGGAATGCTAAAAAGTACATTAGATGTACATTAGACATATGTTATCCATACGTTGTCAGTACGCAGACTGTGCATTTCCACTGTATTTAACGTAGGTCAACGTAATGCAACATAGTGAACAACGTATGTCTAACATACATCGATGTATGCCTAACATATACATACCGTATAGCCGACATAACACCCATTTGTTGTCGCGACCTCCTAATGTGCATCAAGGTATGTTAACGTACATCGACATACCTTGACGTACATCGACGTATGCATAACTAAGGCATAACGCATTACGACATATCCCAACGTAGAGGCCAAAAATCAGTTTCGTCGTACTTTTGCGCGATGCATCGTAATGTGACAGCTCCTTGGTGAGACGATATTAGCCGAGTACGGCAGTTGAGCCGACTGGTGCAACATGGAGCACGGCCTGCCTTGAGGCTTATGGGCGCCTGTCAAGGGGCTTCGACCGGCCTGCCTTGATACTTCTACCGGCCTGTCGTCGGACCGCCACCGGGCTGCATTGAGACAGTCGTCAGGCTTTTACTGGTCTGTCATCGGGTTTCTGCCGGCATGTCGTCAGGCTTCTGCCGGCCTGTCGTTCGGCTTCTGTCGGCCTGTCCTCAGGCTTCTGCCGGGTTGTTGTCTGGCTTCTGCCGGCCTGTCGTCGGGCTTCTACCGGCCTGTCGTCAGGCTTCTGCCGGCCGGTAGTCAGTCTTCTGCCGGCCTGTGTTCAGGTTTCTGCTGGCATGTCGTCAGGCTTCTACCGGCCTGACGTCAGGCTTCTGCCGGCCTGCATTGAGGCTACTGCCAACCTGCCGTGGGACTTCTGCCGGCCTGTCGTCGGGTTTCTGCCGGCCTGTCGGGCTTGTAGCGGCCTGTCGTCGGACTTCTGCCGGCCTCTCGTCGGGCTTATGCCGGCCTTTCATCGGGCTTCTGCCGGCCTTTCATCGGGCTTCTGCCGGCATGTCGTCAGCCTTCTGCTGGCCTGTCGCGAGGCTTCTGCCGGCCTGTCGCGGGGCTTCCGCCGGCCTGTCGCGGGGCTTCCGCCGGCCTGTCGCGGGGCTTCCGCCGGCCTGTCGCGGGGCTTCCGCCGGCCTCTCGCAGGGCTTCCGCCGGCCTGTCTCGGGGCTTCCGCCGGCCTGTCGCGGGGCTTCCGCCGGCCTTTCGCGGGGCTTCCGCCGGACTGTCGCAGGGCCTCCGCCGGCCAATCGCCGGGCTTCCGCCGGCATAGCTTCCGCCGGCCTGTTGCCGGGCTTCCGCCGGCCTTCCGCCGGTCTGTCGTCGTGCTTCCGCCAGCCTGTCGTTGGCCTGTCGTGGGGGCTTCTTCCTACCTACCGGAGGGCTTCAGGCGGCCTGCCGTTGGTGGGGTTTCCTGTGCGGCTCAGACACAAGCAATACCACCGTCGGTACGTCCATTTGAGTTACTGTTAGCGGTGTTGTAGTCATTGTGGCACTTTAAACACAGAGCAGAATCCTAACGCACGCGTGTGTCCCCCAAGGCAAGCTGCTTAGCCCCTGATCCCATTAGGTGTTTGATGTCAGCACCCGGGCTGCACCTACCTGTGGAGGTTGCAGCTTTCCTGTTGAGGTAAGTGCAGCTCTTTGCTTTACTAGTGATGGTTTTGTTGGAAGCAACATACAGACAGGGCAGTTTGCCCCGCAACATGTAGCCAGCCCTCACATATCCAATTTACATACACCTGTCCCATGCATGCATACAGCCTGCTGCCACGACAGTTTGCTCCCTTATTGACAGTAATAATAGCGATACTATTAACAATATATAAATAATAGTAATAATAATAGTAATAATAGGATGGCAATACTAGTAATACTAATAAGAATACTAATAACAATAGTAATGGTAATAGTAATAATAGTAATAATTGGCATAATAGTAGGAATATCAGTATTAATAACAGTAATAGTATATTTATACTAGTAGTGACACTAGTAACAATACTAGTAATAAACTAACATTAATAATAGTGATGATAATAATAGTAATACTAGTAATAGTACTACTAATAGTAGTCATGCTAATAGTAGTAATACCAATATTAATAATAACAATAATAGTAACCGGGTTAAGTGTCATAATAACAGAGCAAGTGTCATAATAATAGTAATACTAGCTGTCATACTAATAGTAATGGTAATAATAATAATTGTCATAATATTAAGAATAATAGTAATACTATATCAATAATATTAGTAATAATAGTAATAATAATTGTTATACTAACAGTAATAATAGTAATAATAATAGCAATACTACTAATAATAACACTAATAACAATAAGGGCCACGGAGACCACACCTTGCATGTGTGTGGACGCAGAAACACTGGCATACCACCAATTAACAATCAGTGTTTCGTTGAGTAATGATCGGGGAATAATTAGTGAAACACGAGTATGCCCTCAGGCGCCGCTGTGGGCGCTGCCCTTCTTCTGTCGGGTAGGCAGGCGATTTCCTGTGGGTGTCTCTAAAGGGGTCAACAGCGAGTGCGGGGCGTATGGGAGGAAGTGGTTGATTATTGGACGTTTACGTCCTGACAACTTCTAAGGTCATATCAGGACGGGTACTGATTTGTGAGAATGTGCACTAACAGTGAGATTATGGTGCTGCCCCACTCGGAGACCAGGCTGCCACCACCATGACCTGATATACCACTCAGTCACATTATCCTGACACCAAGCCAACCACTCCTTGCCCTATCGTACTTATCCCAAATGCCTGGCTAGGAAGCGGCAAGTATAAATTTTTAAGTCCTTGGTTTGACTCAACCAGGGTTCAAATACCATGACCTACCAAAATGGGAGATGGACGCTGAACTAATTCGACCATCCCCTCCGGTCTTGGGAAGAAGCAGTGGGGCGGCTAGATGGCTGAATTGATGCGGGCTGAGGGCTGATTGTCAGTGTGGGGGAGGACGAGAGGAGAGGCGAGCCGGGCAGCAAGTGCCGGGTCAGCTGCAGCATCGGCCGGGAGGAATCCACCCGCTCCTCCTCCCCATCCCTCCAGGGGAATCAGGGGGAAAAGTGGGCCTTCTGCAAAGTGGAACCTCGGTCTGAAAGTGGCGCGCCAGCAATTCCTGGAAAGGAACACAAGATGCAGCACCCTGTTCTAAAAGCAAACCTATTGTTGGAAGTGTAGGGGTTAGTGCTAAAGGGATAGGTAGGTAGGCTGGGCTTATCTGGCGTGGGTAGGGAGAGAAATGAGAATGTTAACGCTGCTTAGTCTGATAGAAGCATCACATTTTCAAAACCGAAACACTTATGTGATTGATTGATTGATTGGTGGTTGCTTTACGCCGTGTCGGCAGCATAGGCCATATTCCTGCCGAGAAATGTTTGTTTTTTGTTCAAACCATCACTTTTACATGTAAAAGCAGACAATCAATTATGTGCCAATAGACACTCATTAAATTAGAAAGCTCACAATCATATATTTGTGGTCAAGGGAAACAAATTCCCATAGAAAAAGAAAAGCTTGATTAATAATTGATAGAATTTATTCAGTAAACTATATCAGGTGGTACAGTCCAGCAACCCTCAAAAAGGCTAAAATGTTTTCTTGTTTAACTTTAGTAAAAGGGTCATGCATACTGTCTGCAGTGTAGAACTGTTGGCGCAGGGAACAACAAATCAATGCAACTTAGTAAAATGTGTCTGAGTGTCAGGGGGGACTGACACCCAATACATTCAGGGGGAGGTTCCCCCTTGAGCAGAAAAGCATGTGTAAGCCACGAGTGGCCAAAACGGCAGCGGCTAAGAACCACTTGGTCCAGCCGACCTCCTTCCACATGAGTCTGTGGTGGTTTTCCCACAGATGGTTCAATTTATGTAGATCTGATCCTAGATATCCAACTTAGATACTGGTACACTGATTAAGAATGTGTTGCCAAATAGAAGGGAATGCTGAGTCAATTTGATAGGATCTGTTACTGCTGAAGCCTATAGTGTCAGAGCTTCGGTCTGCTTGCCAAAACTAATTAGCATGTTTTCAGTTCAAATACCTACAAAGTTAGCCATTTCAAGTGAAAGGTATTTCAAGCTAAATTAAGATAGCCTTTAGCTATCAACCTAATACCCCTGTCACACTACGACGTAACGAGCCAACGTGACCCCAACGTGATGATTTTTCGTCATTACGTTGCCGTACGTTGGGTTACTTTATGATGACGTCATAATGACGTTAGAGTGACGTCGAGCTACGTCATGTTACGTCGTGTTACGTCGGCGCGCGTCGAGGTTTTGAACCTGTTCAAAACTTTCGACGTATCTCGACGTGAAGCCGTTACGTCGGGATGACGTGACAATGACGTTAGGTAGACGTTCCGCGATCGTTATAGCAGCGTAACTGACATTAGAGTCACGTTATGTCACGTCAGACCGACGGCCCGGGTGGGAGCAACGTGTGGGCAGCGTTTTGCACGTTACGGTCACGTTACGGTCACGTTACGGTCACGTTACGGTCACGTTACGGTCACGTTACGGTCACGGTTACGGTCACGTTACGGTCACGTTACGGTCACGTTACGGTCACGTTACGGTCACGTTACGGTGGCGTTACGGTCACGTTACATCCATGTCGCACCCGTTACGGCGACGTTACGCTCACGTTACACTAACGCCCGGGCACGATGTACACCGACGTTACTTTCACGTTACGCTCACATCCACAATTTGCATATTACGCCCATAACGTCGACGTAATATAATTATTTTCACGTTCTGCCTATGCTGACGTAGTCACGTCGTAGTGTGACAGGGCCTTAAAGCGGCTGTCACACATCACCGGATTAAGCAACAGACATAATTGTCTAGGCTGGTGGTGTTCGGGCGTGATAAGTATCAAAATGTATTAAAATGTGTTAAAAGGTTGTGATATCGGGTCAAAGGCCGCCGGACGAATGGAATGAAAGGGACATGAAATGGACATGAACGGATAACAAACGGATGGAAAGCCGACTAAACGGACTCAAACCGGACAAGAACCTCAGATGTCAATCCGCCGACATCCATTCCAAGTTTTGTGCATGTTCAAAACTTGTACTGGATCGGGCCGGATATCAACGGATATCAATGGATATGCAACAGATATGCAATGGACACAAACCGGACTTTGCCGGATATCAACGGACTTTGTTCGGTTTCTTTCTGTTTCCCCAAACCGGTGATGTGTGACAGCCGCTTTATGGAGATTTAAGGTTAGGACTTGGAATCTGCTATACCATCCTGCCAGTTTGTACCATTTCTATTTCTATGTCTAGACTTCATCAGAAGAATTTGGTATATCATGTAGGACATTCAAAACAAGCAGATTATTTAATCCCATGTAAGACTTCCCATTTATATAGACAGTAGCTGTTACCAACAATTTGGCAACTCTCTGACAGGAAAGGAGGGCAGTACTGTACAAGTCGACGAGATTATAACAGTGTAGGGGTCTACGTTCCTGAACTAGAGAATATCCTTAAAGTTGCACAGTCCGATGGCTTTGAGTTTCTGTCATTTTTCTGAGATAAATATATTAAATTGATCGTTATAATCTACAATACTTTAGTTCCAAGTAACATCAACTTTAAATGGCTGACTTTTGAGATATTTGAAGTGGAAACATGCAAAATATCCTCCTTAACTAGCCAGTATCCCTCAATTGGTTTGAACATTCTTCACCGAGAGGGGCGCTACTAAATCAAATTTGGGACACTCCTAAATTCTCAAACACTTGTGGATCAGTTCTACTTTCTCATTTGGCGAGTTTTAACTGGACTGGTTTCATAATTAAAACCCCTCAGGGTTCGCTACCTAACCCTGAGAAGATTAGCCATTAGTGAACCTATTTATTCTAGTTCAGAAGCCAGGAATTATTACATCAATTTCGATGTATTAAAGTTGCATGGCCCGATGATATCCATATATTTTCAAAACCAAAACACTCACCTAAAATTGATTCTACATATCCAAGTTAGATACTCGTGCCCACACTTATCAGTTGGTGCCGCATATATATGGAATAACTCAGATTTTTCGCAAGAACGTACTTCACACAGCAACTGAAGGAAGCCATATGCCTCAGAAACAGCTCCCAAAAAATGCAGGTCAATCTCGTGACCTCTCTGAGCCTCTCGGCAGTTTTGACCTAATTTCAAACACCACTTAACCTGAATTGAAACACTCCCCAAAACAAAGGTATGTTTGCTCTCGGTGTTTGGGGATTGCTTGTTTTTGTATCGCAGTTGATGTTTCTTGGTATGGAACCCTGAGTTCAAATAGTCAAGAAACTTGCCAGTGATGTTCACATTTGAGCAAACACTGTTACGTACAAGTCATCCCTGTAGCTTAAACTACGCTAACCACTTTAAGTGTCCTTGACATTTGACAACAACAACGTGAATAATACAGCTAAGTGTGAAGGTAGAGCACTGACAACCTCTAGCCCAGGGTCACGTGCGCAGGTGGTAAGAGGCAGTTGATTGCATTGGGGTAGTCAAAGGGCTAATACTAGGTCTAGGAATAGCAGAAATGGGGGTTCAAACCCCACTCTAGAAATGGTGTCCAATGACTTTACATTCCCTGATGACAATACTAGGTCTAGGAAAACATAAATGAGGGTCTGAGACCCGCTCTAGGCATGGTGTCCCATTTATATCAATTCCTTGAGGACAATACTATACATAACCCACGACCATTATAGCATACAGAAAAAGTCACTTATTCGCTTAAGAATGTTCCCAGCATTTGAGACGTTATTGCTAAATGAATTGCAACGCAGCTATGACGGCATGAGTAGATCTGAGAAGCTCTGAGCAGCTCTGAGCAGCTCTGAGCAGCTCTGAACAGTTCTGAATAACTGAGAAGCTATGAGCAGCTGTCAGTAGCTCTGAGAAGCTCTGACCAGCTCTGACCAGCTCCGAGCAGCTCCTGGTAACTCTGAACAACTCAGAGAAGCTATGAGCAGCTCTGGGAAGGTATGAGCAGCCCTGAGAAGCTATGAGCAGTTCCGAGCAGCTCCCTAAATAACTCTGAGCCGCTCTCAGTAGCTATGAGCGACTGTGAGTGACCCTGAGCAGCTCTGAGCAGCTCTGAGCAGCTCTGAACAGCTCTGAACAGCTCTGAGCAGCTCTGAGCTGCTCACAGTGATGGCTGGACCCGGACAGCGGGGTCGGCGGGCGGCATTTTGATGGAGTGGCTCAGCGTCGGAGGAAGATAGTGGCGCCAGGACGTCCAGGGCAGAGTGCATGATGCCGGTCCCCAGCCGACCAGTGCTGCACGGTGGGTGGTGCTGGCTGTGCTGAATCCAGATTCTCTGTGAGTGGGGTTGATGAAAACAAATATAGCTCAGACTCTTAATCTGAAGGTTGGTGGTTCGATTACTCATGCCATTACCTCTGGCAATTTATAACGCTGTATAACTTATAGCGTCATCAAAGTCTAGTTGCTCCCAAACCATGTCTATGAGGTGTGGGAGGAGCACTATCTAAGGACAGGTCTTGGGTGAAAGAATGCTGTAACAAATCTTAATGGCACGGGATCCTCCCTTGCAGGCCTGTATCTCATCCAGGTAGATGTACATAGTAGGCTAAGATATCATATACAGGTTAGACAAAAACTTTGGAAAAATACAAAAAAATGAACATGGAGACTACTAACATCCAAAGCTGCAAAAGGCTGGCCCAAGCAGGAAGAGGTAAACACTCCTGGGTGCAGGACCAGACCAAACCAGTATCACAGCTGTCCACCATTGAAAACAAGCACCCTCATGGGAGCTTATACGTTATTTGCAGCATAAATACTTTGTCTGTAAAAAAAATAAAAAAATAATACAAAATATAAAAAATCCATAGGGTCGGTAAAATGGTAGGCTTGGGCTTTCTATCGACCAACTGTCTAATGGTGAAAACAAGTATATTCGGACTTATTCATGATAGGCGGTATCAATCTTCAAGAGAAAAGAAATGGTGTGCAGGGTTGGGGCGGCGTGGGGGTGGGGTGGGAGGGGCAGCGACGAATGGGGCTGGTTGAGGGTGAGGTGGGCTGAGCGTTTTATACTGAGATATACTATCTGCATCCACACCTCAGGGTTTAAAGTAATAATCATGGTATAGTGCCATGATTGATAGACCTCTACAACGATGTTGTATATGGTTGACAGCCCTACCGTCCTACCCCACATGTACAAGACCCGACATATTGTACTAAGCTCTTCTCTATCTCCTCGTTAATAGATTTGACTTTGCATCAGTGTTTTTAGATTCAAAGAAATAGTATTTGTATGTTTGATGTTTCACATCCTAGCAACAACTAAGGTCATATCAGCTGATGGTATGGCTGAATGAGTCGAACATCCGTCTCCCGTTTTGGTAGGTCGTGTGATTTGGGGCCATGGGTTCGAACCCTGGTCGAGTCTAACCGATGACATAAATATTGATACTTGTCGCTTTCTAGCCAGGCGCTCAGCATTATTAGGACAGGGCAAGAAGCAGTGGAATGAGGAAGATTGATCGTTCGCGATTAAAATTTGCTCTGCTTGATCAACTAATGTACCAAACAAACAATAAATCACGATGAGTACCAACTGGTGGCAGTATGCAATCATGGCGACTTTATATTGCTGCCCCTTTGAGACAACTGGGTCGCCTACACGATGATCTAATATCCCAGACAGTCACATTATCCTGATAGGATGCTAACCAGTGATTGGTCTATCATATCCATGCCCAGAAGCAGCCTATATAGTGACAATTATCAATTTTATAAGTCATCGGTTTGACTTGGCTGTGATTCGAACTCCCGACCTTCCGGATAGCAAGTCTGCGTCCGTGTATGGTTGCAATGGATACACGTGCCTAATTGGACAGTACCAGTGATGACTCTCCAGTTCCTGTCAGTAGCATTATGTGTTTGCTTGTTGTTGTTTTACATCATAGCAACAGCTAAGGTCATATCACGATGGGTAGCGACTTGTGACAGTGCCCACTCATGGTGGATGTATAGTGCTGCCCCGCTGGGAGATCAGGCCGCCAGGACCATGATCTCCCACTCAGTCACATCCTGACACTGAGCCAACCCGTCCTTGCCATATCCTAATAATGCCGATTGCCTGGCTAGGAAGTGACACATATCAATTTTTAAGTCATCGGTTTGATCTGACCAGGTTTTGAACCCATGATCCCATGGGTTCGGATCCCCCGATCTCCCAAAACAGGAGACGGATGCTCAACTCAATTGGCCATCCCGTCTGGTCTCAACGTCATGTGTATAGCTAGTTAGAACTTAGAGTAATTATACATCTATGCCATGTACATTATACAATGGCACCCACTTTGTTTAAGCAACGAAAAGCTATCAGTGGGCCCGACAGATAAAATAATGCCCCCCTCCAAAAAGAAATAAAATAAAATAAAATACCATCACCAATGGCGCCCACTCGATGCTAATGGCATCCGATGACCCACTTTATTTCTGCTCCTGGCCCGTTGAGGTGGTGATGGATCCAAACTTGCGGAGCGGAATCTGGAAGGATGTCCTCAAATTGAGGAGACCTGATTGCCACTGCCACAATGTACACGCTGGGTTGGTTGATTGGGTGTTGGACGTTTACATCATGGCAACATCTAAGGTCATATCAGGATGGGTACCAACTTGTGACAGTGCACACTCTTGGCGGCATTAAAGTGCAGCCCCACTGGGAGACTAGGCTGCCAGCACCATGACATGATATCCCACTCAGTCACATTATCCTGGCAGTGAGCCAACCAGTCCTAGCACTATCCTAATAATGTGTGCCCCTGAGTAAGAAGCGACAAGTATATATTATGTAAAAAAAAAAAAGAAGAGAGAAAGCAAAGGAAGAAAGAAGTGTTTAAAGACAATTCTAGAGTCATCTTGTACATTTCTTGATGCATGCTCACCAAGTGCATAATACATATGTTGAACGGGAATTGCATCCAGTTACTAGTACGACGAATAGTCAATTTATATTCTGCTTCTATTATCGAACAGGTTTTTCATGTGATTATTATTGCAACTGATATTGTCATTTATGGACCAACAAATTGTAATGAACGGCCTGAAGAACAATGCTTTGGCGCTGAAAAAAGACATTATTCTCTGAATAAAATACATTTAGTAAAAAAAGAAAAAAGTCATTATAAGGTGAGTCATTCTCTCAAACTGGACACCACATATTCGGTTTCCATGTTACGGTGGTTATAATGAGTTCTTTCTTAATTTTCGTAGCCAATCAAATAATTATTATTGCCGAAGTGTGTTAAGTATGTTAGCAATACTAAATGCATTTAATCTATCCCCCAAATGTATTAAAAATATGCTTGTATGATTGTATGAATAAGTGAAAATGTGTTTTAACGTGTAAATCAGGATAATTTACAAGGTGTAGATCCCAGTATATAAAACAGGCAGATACCATGTTTATACATTTTTTTCTTGAAGATTTATACTGCCTATCATGGATAAGTCTGAATAGACTTGTTTTCACCATTATACAGTTTGTTGATAGAAAGCCCAAGCCTAAACATTTACCGACCCAAGGGATTTTTAACATTCCACACCAGATAGACATGGTATGAGAGCAACTGGCCATTGGTGTCACTGTAAGTTATACACAGCAGTGGCAATCCAAATTGGCAGAGGTGGGAGGCACAGGGAATCGAACCACTGACCTTCAGATTAGGAGTCCGACCTAGAAAAAAGTCAGACACTCTAACCACTTCACTACAGAGAAACCCATATGTGTAGATCAACATAATATATGGAACAATATGCTCATCACACGATAATGTTGTGGATAGAGGGCACATGAGGGTAGCATTGTATAGGCATTGCTTGATGTACAATGTGTATATCCCAGTATGTAAAACAGGCAAATACCATGTTTATAAATATGGTAAATCAATATACTGTCATGGGGGTGATGAAAATGGGAAATATTGTGCCTAGAGCGGGACTCGAACCCAGATCTCTTTGCATTCCGGGCCAGTTTGCTAACATTTACACCACCTAGGCTCCCTGATATTACCATACTACCCATGCCTACCTGTCTATGTGGTTACTTGCCCAAGAGGTCAGTGCAGACTACTACACTCGCCCCACTGGAATTGTAAGTCTTTTAAATGGTCATTTAATGGTTACAATTACATACATACAGGCAATGCACTTACACATACATACACAGGGTAGGTTCAACAACTATACAGCGCATAGCATGTACAGGATCATGGTCACGGCAACCAATGTCATGGGGTGATGAAAATGGGAAATATTGTGCCTAGAGTGGGACTCGAACCCACATCTCTTTCCATTACAGGCCAGTGTTCTAACCTTTACACCACCTAGGCTCCCTGATATCAACACATTACCCATGCCTACCTGTCTATGCGGTTACTTGCCCGAGAGGGTAGTGCAGATCACTACAATACTATATGGATCAATATCTTATGCAAACTATAACGTTGTGGATAGAGGGCGTATGAGGGTAGCCTTGTTTGATTTACGATGAGTAGAACGCAGAATATAAATGAGGCAATTGGAAGTTGAGCATTGTCAGACTCTGTGTTGAAATCAATCAGCTTAAGAGACTGGGAAGCGGGCTATTGACAAGTGAAGTGCATTACTGTGTATACAAACAAAAGCCGTCTGAGATCTCAAGCAAACACCACATTACATGTGGATGGAGTTACTTCAAAACAAAGTGTCTGACAAATAGTAGGATTGCACACATTGTGTGTTCATTATTATTCCCATCGCAGTTAGTTTAGAATAATATACTGTTTCTTATTCAGATACTTAGATCGGAAATGTTGAGGTAGATAATGAAGGAAACGTTAGTTATTGATATAGTGGTGTTGTGTGAGTGAAGAAAAGGGGAAATATTGCGCCTAGAGCGGGAATCGAACCCACATCTCTTGCATTTCAGGCAAGTATGCTAAGCATTACACCGGCTAAGTGCTATGGAAGCGAATATGCCAATACCCCATGGCAAGGCGCCACGATGTAGGAACGGACGCGGGGTCTCCTGGGGTACTTACAACACTCTATATTGCATGGCTTCACGATGGGCACGTCTAGATATGAGTTTAAAACACTGGGCACCAACCAATCAGATTCCAGTTCGTTTTCAGAGCGAAGTCACTGCTGTATTTATAATTCATGCTGCACCTGGGCCGGTTATCTCGACACAGGAAGGCCGAGTGAGGAAACATGGAGGTCTGAATTGTGTTGCGTTAGTGCATTTAAATTAGAAAGTAGGTCATAGTTCATAGTCCGCTGCAGCTTCATTTTTTTTAAACCTGAACACTTATCTAGATTTGATTTTACATAATGTGATGGGCCCCTTTGTTGGCCATGCAGAACTTGACCCTGACGTTGTAGACCCCCCACCCCCACCCCCCATGAAAGCAGGAGAACGAGTATGCTTGCTTCTTTATCGTCTTTATTTGCTCTCTGCTGACTGTGGCGTCAACTATCAAGTGATCCCCCTCTGCCTTGCCAGGCCCCATGTCAACTTCCTCGGAGGGGCCCATCCTGATATGACCTTGGATGTTGCTGGGATGTAAAACAACAACAAACAAACAAAATCCTCGGAGGGAGGTTATGCTAGCTGAACACAGTGCATTTTGATCTATCAGTTAATCTTTACTTTGTTAGCATTGTTTTTTTTTGCACATAGAATGTAAAGTTGAATCATTTATTGTTGTTGTATATATGTAACATATAATATAGTGGGTCTGGAGGCGATAACAACCAGACACAGCTGGCTTATAGGTGGTCAGAGCCCCTGGCAGGTGGCGCCAGCGTGGCCAAGCCTGGAATTATTCACTGGCTTACACTAGCTGTGGTTTGCAAATAATAATACAAATATAACTGAAGATGATAGTGTCCTTGTTTATATTCCCATGATACATTATAGCGCACATATACATAATACTTATATTTGCAGAGGAGTACTTAGTGTTACTAGCTGCATGGGGCGCTACTGGTTTGTGGTTGCGCACAGAATGACGGAGGAAGATGTCCTTCTATAGCAGAATCTCTGCTATATCCATAATGTATTGCGCATCAAACTAATTCAGTTAAAATTGGCCCGTATTTAGACTAGTAGGAGTATGCAGGTATTGCAATACCTCAGGGAGTTTGACGCCCCTGCTCTGCAGAGTTGTAAACCACTGCCTTGTGGTACAGGTTCTTGACAGAACTGAAGGCTAAGGGAGCAAACCCTAAACAGAAAACCATGTCACTGTGGCAGCATTAAGGGCGGTTGATGTATGGAACTCCCAACATCTCCCGACCAGCCACTGCAGGGACAAATAGTTTTGCGCCTGCCTTGACATGTTCTTGCTGGTGTGAAAGCTCTATTTGATCCCCGAGAGAGTGCCGCTGGTAACTTGCAAAATCCAGCAGCACCTCAACAGGCAGCTTTCATGAAATGTACAACCGCACAAGAGCGGCAGTCAAGTAATGAAAGCAGTCTTTGTCACATCACGACCAACAGCATGATGATGACACAGTAGATGGCAGCCATGTCATGGCGCTGCCCGTACAATGGCAATACCACCACCTAGCACAGTAAACTGCAGCGGTGCATAGTGGCAGAAGCAGGAACTAACTCCTATGACAGGATAGTAGGTAACAACTAATATATAGAAGAGAAATGATAAGTGGTAGTGTTCTTGTTTATATTTCCATAATAGATTATAGAGCACATATGTATATACATATATGTATATACATCTATTTGCATACAAATATACAGGCAGTTGTATTTTAAAATAAAGTCTAGGGAGGTGGAGGTCTTGCGTGAAGGTGAAAGTGAGGGGGCTGGAGGATAGTGGTTTATAGGGAAGGGAGGGAGGCAGAGTGGAGTGTATATGGGACGGGCAGGGAGGGAGGAGTGTGGTGGTTTATAGGGAAGGGAGAGATGGAGGGGCATAGAGGGGAGGAGAGGAGGGTGGTGGTTTATAGGGCAGGGAGAGATGGAGGGGCATAGAGGGGAGGAGAGGAGGGTGGTGGTTTATAGGGCAGGGAGAGATGGAGGGGCATAGAGGGGCGGAGAGGAGGGTGGTGGTTTATAGGGAAGGGAGAGATGGAGGGCCATAGAGGGGAGGAGAGGAGGGTGGTGGTTTATAGGGCAGGGAGAGATGGAGATGAAGGTGGAGGAGGTAGGAGGGGAGTAGAGAGGAGGGGAGAGGAGGGTGGTGGTTTATAGGGCAGGGAGAGATGGAGGGGCATAGAGGGGAGGAGAGGAGGGTGGTGGTTTATACGGAAGGGAGAGATAGAGATGAAGGTGGAGGAGGTGGGAGGGGAGTAGAGGGGAGGAGAGGAGGGTGGTGGTTTATAGGGCAGGGATAGATAAAGATGAAGGTGGATGAGGTGGGAGGGGAGTAGAGGGGAGGATAGGAGGGTGGTGGTTTATAGGGCAGGGAGAGATACAGATGAAGGTGGAGGAGGTGGGAGGGGAGGAGAGGGGAGGAGGGTGATGGTTTATATGAAAGGGAGAGATGGAGTTGGATGAGGTGGGAGGGGAGGAGAGGGGAAGAGGGTGGTGGTGTATAGGGCAGGGAGAGATGGAGGTGGAGGAGGTGGGAGGGGAGGAGAGGGGAGGAGGGTGGTGGTTTATAGGGCAGGGAGAGATGGAAGTGGAGGAGGTGGGAGGGGAGGAGAGGAGAGTGGTGGTTTATAGGGCAGGGAGAGATGGAGGTGGAGGAGGTGGGAGGGGAGGAGAGGGGAGGAGGGTGGTGGTTTATAGGGCAGGGAGAGATGGAGGTGGAGGAGGTGGGAGGGGAGGAGAGGGGAGGAGGGTGGTGGTTTATAGGGCAGGGAGAGATGGAGGTGGAGGAGGTGGCATGAGCGTAGAAGGGAGCAGAGGAGGGTGGTGGTTTATGAGGAGTGGAGTGGATATGGGAGGGCAGGAGAGGGGAGGGGTGAGGTGGTTTATAGGAAGACACCGGCCCTGCTCCTCATCATTAGTAGCACTGTATTGTAGTAAACCTGGTTGCGTGTCAGTGTCAATGTGAGTACAATGCAAGCGCGCCGTGAAACCGTGGAACTCAGTAGTTTCACCTTTAATTAGGTTAATTATATATGCACACATATACTCTAACGTATACAACTGGCGACTGGTGGTGAAAGCTATAGTTGATTGCTGCAAGAATAAACCCATGGACATCATCAAATGCCTTCACTAGCGGTGTAGCCAGAGTTGCGCTTCTGGTTAGGCGCTTAAGTGGTAGATGGTTGGTTTCTGGAGTTTTGCATCCTGGCAACGTCTAAGGTTATAACTTATATCAGAATGGCTTAAGTGGTAGAAGTACAGTCTATAGGACGAAGACGCATTTTTGGTAAATATGTTTATTCATCGGAAGATATATTTTGACGGTAGGCATTTAAATGGTAGATGGATGCTTTTTGGAGTTTTGCATCCTGGCAACATCTAAGGTTATATTAGGATGGCTTGACTGGTAGAACTACAGTCTATAGGACTAAGATATATTTTTGGTAAATATGTTTATTCATCGGAAGATATATTTTGACGGTAGGCGCTTAAATGGTAGATGGATGTTTGTTGGAGTTTTGTATCCTGGCAACATCTAAGGTTATATTAGGATGGCTTAAGTGGTAAAATTACAGTCTATACTATAGGACGAAGATGCATTTTTGGTAAATATATTTATTCATCAGAACATACATTTTGACAACACTGGAGCACTGAAACCATCGTATTTTGGTTATACATAGCGACGAGGGAGTGGACTGTGCTGTGTATTCGATATACGGTATTTGATTAAAGTTAACGTAGTTCTGCCTAATGTGGTGCACACACAACGGTGCCAGTGTAGGTACCCGGTGCATTCTGGGCACTCTGGTTGTCTGCGCCAATCAGAATGCTCGATACAGATCTGATGGCATGTTGCCAGCTGTGGCCAGTTCTGCGTGCGAACCTACAACACAGCGCGCAACACATCAACGAACCGCTTATCCGCACTTGTTGTTTTACGTCCTGGCAACATCTAAGGTCATATCAGGAATGGAACCGACTTGTGACAGTACACACTGATGGTGATTTTAGAGTGCTGCCCCACTGCAAGACCGGACCGCCGGCACCATGACACAATGTCATACACAGCCAGATTGTTGTTAATGTTATGAAGGTCGCCTTCATTTGAGTATTTAGGTACTGGGCACGTCCATTTGTGAGTAGAGATTTCTAAATCACTGGAATAGAACATGCGTGGTCAGTTGAGTTAAGCATGCTAATCGTACATGAATAGCGTGGTGTGGTTGTAGGTAGAAGATGGTTGGTTCGTTGTTGGGGCTTGACGTCCTGGCAACATCTAAGCTGATATCAGAACGGGTACCGATTTGTGATAGTGCACTCTCAATCACATGGTGACTTTACAGTGCTGCCCCACCAAAGGACCAGACCCCAGGACCCATGACCCAATGTCCCACATAGTCACAGTATCCTGATACTGTGTGAACGCTGTCCTATCCTAGTAATGCCCAGCACTAGACTAGGTAGTGAAAATGATCAATTTGGTACTGGAAGGGTGTGGGACAGCACTGTTCCACCGCGTTCCACCTTCTGCCACCTCGTGTCACCTCGTTCCACCTCATGCCACCTCGTGCCACCTCGTACCACCTCGTACCACCTCGTGCCCTTTGGTGCCACCTCATTCCACCTTGTTCCACCCTGTTCCACCATTTTTTCACCATGTTCCACCTCGTTCCACCATGTTGCACCTCGTTCCACATAGTGTAACTGTGTGCCACCTCGTTCCACCTCGTTCTACCTCATTCCACCTCGTTCCACCTCGTTCCGCCCTGTTCCATCTCATTCCACCTCGTCCCCCGCATTCCACCTCGTTCCACCTCGTTCCACCTCGTTCCACCTCGTTCCACCTCGTTCCACCCTGTTCCATCTCGTGCCACCTCGTGCCACCTCGTGCCACCTCGTTCAATATCGTGCCACATCGTGCCACATCGTTCCCCCTCGTTCCAACCTCGTGCCACCTCGTGCCACCTTGTGCCACCTCGTGCCACAGGCTAACCGGAGCCTACACGAACCCACCAGAGGGCGAGGTACAGATGCTGTTGGGCAAAGTCTCATCTTGTGTGGCTTATAGAAAGGAGGAGCCAAACAGGCGGTGGGGTTCCTCAGGGACTCAAGACTTCAAGGCAACACGAGGATGTTGGTAATAACAGAGGCACTATGGCACTCTATCTATCTATACACATGTGGATAACCAGAAGGGATGGCCGAATGAGTTAGAGCATCCGTCTCCCGTGTTGGTAAATCGTGGGGTCGTGGGTTCGAACCCAGGTCGAATCAAACCAATGACTTAAAAATTGATACTTGTCGCTTCCTAGCCTGGTGCTTGGCATTACTAGGATAGGACAAGGACTGGTTGGCTCAGTGGCAGGATAATGTGACTGAGTGGGATATCAGGTCATGGTGCTGGCAGCCTAGTCTTCCTGTGGGGCAGCACTATCAAGTCACCATGAGTGTGCACTATCACAAATCGGTACCCGTCCTGAAATGACCTTAGGTGTTGCTAGGACGTAAAAAAACAACAACAAACAAACAAAAAACACATGTGGATATTTAACATAACACGCGGAGAGAGCGAAAGGCAGTACAGGAAGTAGTTGGGGTGTGCAATGTTAGTCAATTCACTCAATAGGCAGTGACCAGACAGGATGGCCACATGAGTTGGGCATCCATCTCATGTTTTGGTAGAACATGGGATTCAAAACCACACGTTCGGACTCTGGTCGACTCATACCAATGAGACATAAAAATGTATACTCGTCGCTTCCTAGCCAGGCACTCTGCATTATTAGGATAGGGCAAGGACTGGTTAGCTCAGTGGCAAGGTAATGTGAAGGTAGGATATAAGGGCATGGCATTAGCGATCTGGTCTCTCAGTGGGCTAGCACTATAAAGTGCCATGAATGTACACTGTCACAAGTCGGTACCCGGTCTGATGTGACCCTAGATGGTGGTCGGACGTAAAACTCCAAAAAACATCCAACGCAACAGGCTGCTCAGAAATATGTAGCAAGCACCAAGGTGCTGATTCAGCAAAAGATATATTGAAATGTAGGTATACAATGCCGGCCGCAGCTAGGTACCCAAAGCTGTGTATCCATATACTGTTCCCCTGTGGTGTGTTCTCTTCTTCATTGTTTGCTCGTGACCTTGTGACTTGCCGCACATCTGTGTTTTGCTTAGTAGTCATTCCCATCGGTGGGACCCAGTGACCGTATGGCCATGTGTATGGCACATAGAGAATGAACATGTTCATTGTTTGTGTGGAATGTCACAAGATCACAAGCGAACAGAGAATGAGGGAACATGCTACAAGAGAAGTCTATGGATACACGGCCCAATATATGTCGGCACGCACAGAAATCTGAATGATACAATGGATCTGTTGATTTGTGAACCCAAAGTTTGTTTGTTTGTTGTTTTATGTTCTAGCAACAGCTGAGGTCATATCAGGATGGATACTGACTTGTTACAGTGCACACTCATGGGAACTTTATAGCCCTGCCCCACTGGGAGACCAGGTCACTGACACCATGACCCGACACATATCCCACACAGTCACATTATCCTGATACCATGCCAACCAGTCCTATCTTATATTAATGTCAAGTGCCAGAATAGATAGCGACCAATATCAATTCTATATGTATTTTATTGATTTGACTCAGCTCGGATTCAAACTCCGACCATCCGTAAGGGAAGCCTACGCTCTAACGATTTGGCAGACGCGTCCGGCCTTGTGAACGCTAAGTTCCTCACTCATGAAATAGCAACTCAGATGAATAGACCTGTGATGGGGCCCCTTAGTTGGCCCCCTGGAAGTCGACGCTCATGCTGTAGACCCCCAAACCAAGCAGGAGAACAAGTATGCTTGCTTCTCAGTCGTCTTTATTCTCCACTCACTCCGGCGTCCATGATCAAATGACCAGCCTCTGCCCTGCTGGTTCTCATGGCAAATTTCTCAGGGTTATGCTAAGCCACATGCAGTAGGATGCAGCCCTATCGCGGGGCTGCCCGGTGGCTACCGTACCTGCATCTATTGCTGTAAACTGTGACGGTGACTGAGCAGTGCTTGCTGGTAGTTGAGCTCATGTCTGGACTACTACAGACCCATATATACTGAATAACTGCCTAGAAGTGTGTTTCCACGTTTAGTGCGCATGCCCGATCGCGGCGAGGGCCTCAACTCTCACTGGGCCCATTCACTGCTCTTTTAGGGCAGGTATACAACCTCATCACACACATGGACATTCACCGGGGACTAGCGGCGCGGGGAATGCCGTACTCCCGTAACGGAACCTGCCTTTATCAAGGGGAACGCCGTAAGCTGCACCAGATTGCAAGTCATCTAATAAACTATTCATTTTCAATTATCCGCAAGCTTTAGTGTATTGTGGGCGCCAATTTGGGAGAATCGCTGGATATTGGATACGGGAGGCCGATATACAAGCGCTCTGCATGAACCTAGAGTACAGAATCATTAGGAAGTTCACCTTCAATTTGAGTATTTAGGTTCTGGCGATGGCTATCTGAGATTTGAGATTGCCAAATCACGGGAGTTGAACACGTGTGGTCAGTCGAGTTAAGCTTGCTAATCTTACATGAATAGTGAAGTGTGGCTGTAGGTAGAAGATGGTTGGTTCCTTGTTGGAGTTTTGCAACCTAGCAATATCTAAGGTCATATCAGGATGAGGACCCACTTGTGGGAGTACACACTCATGGTGACTTCATAATGCTGCCCCACTTGGAGACCAGGCTGCCAGCACCATGACCTGATATTCCACTCAGTCACATTATCCTGACACTGAACCAACCAGTCCTTGCCCTATCCTAATAATGCCGAGCACCTGGCTAGGAACCGACAAGTATACATTTTAAAGTCATTTGTTTTTGTGGCGATCAGGGTTTGAACCTGTGGATTGGAATTGGACGATCTACCAAGACCAGAGACAGACTCTCAACTCATTCCGCCATGACATATGGTCTACGTAGAAATAGGGCAGCAGGGTGGAAGACTCTCAACTCATTCCACCATTACATATGGTCTAGGTAGAAATAAGGCAGTGGGGTTGAAGACTCTCAACTCATTCCACCATTACATATGGTCTAGTTAGAAATACGGCACCAGGGTGGAAGACTCTCAACTCATTCCACCATTACATATGGTCTAGGTAGAAATACGGCACCAGGGTGGAAGACTCTCAACTCATTCCACCATTACATATGGTCTTGGTAGAAATACGGCAGTGAGGTGGAAGACTCTCAACTCATTCCACCATTACATATGGTCTAGGTAGAAATATGGCGGTGGGGTGAAAGACTCTCAACTCATTCCACCATTGCATATGGTCTAGGTAGAAATACGGCAGTGAGGTGGAAGACTCTCAACTCATTCCACCATTACATCTGGTCTAGGTAGAAATACGGCAGTGAGGTGAAAGACTCTCAACTCATTCCACCATTGCATATGGTCTAGGTAGAAACATGGTGGTGGGGTGAAAGACTCTCAACTCATTCCACCATTGCATATGGTCTAGGTAGAAATATGGCAGTGAGGTGGAAGACTCTCAACTCATTCCACCATTACATATGGTCTAGGTAGAAATATGGCAGTGGGGTGGAAGACTCTCAACTCATTCCACCATTACATATGTTCTACGTAGAAATATGGCAGTTGGGTGGAAGACTCTCAACTCATTCCACCATTAGATATGGTCTACATAGAAATACGGCAATTGGGTGGAAAACTCAACTCATTCCGCCATTACATATGGTCTAGGTAGAAATACGGCAGTGAGGTGAAAGACTCTCAACTCATTCCACCATTGCATATGGTCTACGTAGAAATACGGCAGTGAGGTGGAAAACTCATTGCACCATGACAAATGGTCTACGTAGAAATACGGCAGTGGGGTGGGGCGGTGTGTGGGGGGAATAGTACAATGAGCTTCCACCCATGCTGGTTGATTAATGAACAAAGACAACTAACCCAAATAGTTATAGTCGGCGGATAGAGCAGACGTGGCTAAATTGTATGATGTAAGTGGAAACAGCTGTAGTGATGTCAGCCTATCATACATATAATTACATAATGATCGATCTTTATGTATATAGATTTGCTGCAGTTCTGGTTTCATCTTTGATATGGTAATTTTTGGATTGTGATGCTACTGTAGTAGTATGCACTGACCTCTCAGGCAAGCAGACACATAGACAGGTAGGTGTGGATAGGGTGCTGACATCAAGGAGCCTAGGTGGTGTAATGGTTAGCACATTATCCTGAAATGTAAGAGATGTTGGCTTGATTCCTGCTCGAGGCGCAATACTTACTATTTGAATCAGTCCCCATGACACTGGTTGCCGTGACCTGGATCCTATAGGAGTTACATGTTGTATGGGTGTTGAACCTATCATGTGTATGTATGCGTAAGTATATTGCATGTATGTTTGTAATTATAAGCTTTAAAACCATTTATAAAACTTACAATTCCAGAGAGGACGAGTGTAGTAGTCTGCACTGACCTCTCAGTAAAAGAGCCACATAGAGAGGTAGGTATGGGTAGGGTGATGACATCGGGCAGCCTAGGTGGTTTAATGGTTAACCGGGAATGCAAGAGATGTGGGTTTGATTCCTATTCTAGGCACAATATTTATAATTCCCATTTTCATCACCCCAACTACATTATATATATATAAGTAGTTAAAGGTGTGCTATATATATATATATATGTAGTAGTCTGCACTGACCTCTCAGGCAAGTAACCACATAGACAGGTAGGCTTGGGTAGTGTGGTGATATCAGGGAGCCTAGGTGGTGTAATGGTTAGCACACTGGCCTGGAATGCAAAGAGATGTGCGTTCGAGTCCCGCTCTAGGCGCAATATTTCCCATTTTCATCACCCCACGACATATATATATATATATATCACACCTTTAACTACTGTTAGCGGGATCCCCCCCCCACACCCACACACACCCACACCGCCCCTCTCATCACTCTCCCCTCCCAACCCCACCCCAATGTGATAGCCTCTCAGTGTAAGTTGACAGGAGTACATTGTCAGTTTCTTCCCTCCAAGCCAGCGATCATCTGAGCGCGGCCCCGTAAAACCGAACGTCCTTTGAAGCTGCGGCTCGGCTCGGCTCGGCTCAGCTCGGCTCGGCTCGGCTCGGCTCGGCTCGGCCCGGCTCGGCTCGGCTCGGCTCGGCTCGGCGAGCCTTTGCGGGCAGACATTAGACGGACCGTGTTTTGCTGGTTTCTACATTGCTGTCTCTGACGCACCCCCCCCCCTCACCTCTCTCCTTCTGGTACTACAAACCAGAGGCAGACTCTCGTTGCCATGGTGTTTACATTACCAAGACTGGCAGGTCTCAGTGTGCTCAATAATGGATGAATGACACTTCGGGCTCTCATTAGAATAAGCAACCACCTGACGCTGTGTGCCCATCGGTACAGCGCAGGGTTCCCGCGCGAAAGGTCGGTAGTTCGATTCCTAGTTTAGTCAAACGGATGAATTTTATAATTGATAGTTATCGCTTCCCAGCCTGGCACTCGGCATTAATAGGATATGACAGGAACTGGTTAGCACGGTCTCGGGATAATATGACTGTGTGGGATATCGGTTCATGGTGCAGGCAGCATGATCTCCCAATGGGGCAGCACTATACATTCTCCATGAATGCGCACTGTTACAAGTGGGTACCCTTCCTGATATGACCTATCATATTGCTAGGACATAGGTACATTATAGCTGGTCAATATAATGTAGCTATCTCACAAAATAGCACAAACTCAAAACGCTCGGACGAACAACTTTCATCTGCTTAATTGATTGATTGATTGATGGTTTCATACCATGTCAGCAGTAAAGGCCATATTCATATTCATGACAAGAAGTGTTTAATATGCATTCGCTCCATTTTCATTTAACTATTGCTTTTACACAATCAAATATGTGTCAAAAGACACTTGTTATAAAGCTCACACTTATAATAATTGTTGTCAAGGAAAAGGAATTCTAGATAAATGTCTTTCTTAGTAAGACTTGAACTGGTACAAACCATGGAGTAAGAGTTCCTACAAGGAGAAGTGCAGGGTTTGCTTGCAGCCGAGAAGTGATAGCTTCAGAGCGGACAGCCCTAGGAGACTGACACATTCAAGCTGGAAGCCCTTGTCCCTGGCTGAGTGTTATAGTCACGGAAATATAAGAATCAGTTGCCTGAACTAATCTTCTCCGCAAATAGGATTATTGCCTTGAGCAAGGATCCAATGGGCATTCATTGGAAAGTTGGATTAATTTCTAGGAACTCTCCGGCTAATGTCCCATGGCTGCTTACATTGGTGGGATGTCTGGAATGAAGTAAAACAAAAAAGGTTCTGCTTCCAGATGTGCCTTTTAATTAGGCTAATAATGAAATCCAGATTGTCTGTCCTCCTCAGAGTTTAATTTTGGAATGTATATTTTTTTATAAATGTAAATATTCGGTCGCACCCCGGATTTGTAGAAGTACATGAAACTAGGATTGAAGTCTGCGTTAGACATTTGGATGGTTGTCCAAAGTCCAGCTATCACAGTAAGCTGCCTTCTGGGATGTAAGAATAAACTATTCAAAGCCAAAAACACTTACCTAAATTTGTCCATATATACACAACTTAGATACTGGTGTACTTTTTTCTTTTTTTAAAAGATTTATACTGCCTATCATGGATAAGTCTGAATAGACTTGTTTTCACCATTAGACATGTTGTCGATAGAAATTCCAAGCCTACACTTTTACCCACCCAAGGGATTGTTAACCTCCCACACCACATAGACATGGTATGAGAGCAACCGGCCTTTGATGACGCTGTAAGTTATACACTGCGGTGGAAATCTACATTAGCAGAGGTGGGAGGGGCATGGGGAATCGAACCACTGGGGAATCGAGTCCTACCTAGAAAAAAGTCAGACACTCTAACCACTCTGCCACAGAGAACACCACAAACTACTTATGAAGCATTCGGTGTGTATATAAGGTGGGGGAGTGTTTCAGTTTTTGTGTGCTTGGCAAAATCAAATTTGCATGTTTTCACTCCAAAGTTAGCCATTAAGATCAAAATTAGGTAAAGTTAAAGTAAGGTAGATTACAACGATCAATCTAATGTATTTAAGTAAGAAAATTGCTGAACCTCAAAACGATTAAACTTTAAGGCTACTTCCTTCGTTAAACCAGCAAAGTCGTGGTGGCCCGAATGGTAGAGCGCAGGCTTCCCATTCGGAAGGTCCTGATTTTAAATTCCCAGCCGAGTCAAACCACTGACTTACAAAATTGATACTTGTCGCTACCTAGCCTAGCTCTCAGCATTATTAGGATAGGGCAAAGATGGTTTAGCTCAGTGTCAGGATAATATGACTGAGATAGAAATTGGGTCATGCTGCCATTGGCCTGATTTCCAAGTGGGGCAGCACTATGAAGTTGCTAAATGTGTGCACTGTCATAAGTCGGTACCTGTCCTGATATGACCATAGCTGTTGCTAGGGTGTAAAGCCCCAACAAACAAACAAAACAAAACAAATATATCCAACAACTAAGTTAAACCGCGATAATCAGAAATCTACTCTCTCCGGTAACTTTGCTGTGAAGCCTCAGCACCATGCTCATTCTGAGCCCAACACCCCGAGCAGTAGATGAAAGATTCACCCCATACTTACAGCACACGGGTGAACAACAACATAGTCTAAATACTGGCGAAAATAGCTTTAGTATGGAACAGGAAATAGAATGCCTGGGTCCAGTATCAAATGGCTACTTTTATCGGCACAGAGTTGGTGAAATGAGAGAGAATGGAAAAAGACAAGATGGCGGTGATAGAACACCGACGATTTCACTTTTAACATTACTTAAACTACATCTTTTATTATATTTTTCAACTAAAAATTAGCGCGTAAATATGAAGACATATATAAAGAATATATTTTCTGCTTCTTAAATTAAGAATTCATCTGCTCAATTGAGTCCCCCCGCATGTCGAAATTCTTCACCAGTTTTTCTAATGGGTTGGTTTTCACCCCTACTACACATATGGGGTGATATTTTATCTACCCCAGCAGGTGACGTCGTCTAGATATATAACGCCCACAATGCATCGCGCAGGTAATGAGCACAGGTCAATGACGTAGGCACAGTGCCCGGTGAGTGCGGGCAGCAATGGCCGACTGGACCCCACTTGTCCACTCCCTCTACACTCTCACCAACCGGAAGCGACACAGAACACCCTCACCCCCACCCCCCCCCCCCGCCCCCCACCCCCATCTGACCAGGAGCGGTGACCGAATCGCTAGAGCGTATGTCGCCAATGCTGGAGATCGGGAGTACAATTCCAGGTCGAGTCAAACCAATGACTTATCAAATTGATACTTGTCGCTTCCTAGCCTGGCGCTTGGCATTAATGTGATAGGGTAAGGACTGATTGGCTCAGTGTGTGGATAATGTGGCTCTAGGATATTGGGTCATTGTGCAGGCAGCCTGGCAGCATTAATAGGATAGGGCAAGGACTGGTTATCTCATTTTCATGATTTATCTTCTTTTTTTCTTTTTTTTTCTTCTTTTTTTTTTTGTGACAAGTTTTTTTATTCTGCCCATAATACCCCTGAGTGGGATATCGGGTCATGGTGTTGGCAGTCTGATTTCCCAGTTGGATAGTACAATTAAATCGCCATTAGTGGGAGCTGTCACAAGTCAGTACCCATCCTGATATGAGCTTAGATGTTGCCAGGACATAACACTCTAACCACCAACCAACCACCACCCCATCGATGGTGACTAATCGGCAGCCAGGCGTGTACAATAGAAGCACCCCCCCCCCCTCTTGTCATTCATCCACTACATCCAGCCTCAGCTCACACAGAAAGAGGTCAAGCAAACTGTTTGGCTTGGACTTAATGCGAAATGTTATTAAATGATAAAAACCTTTTATGAGTTGGCTCGCGGGGCCCGATTTACTGACTCGCTTTCTCTGGCTGCCTCGCTGTCCCTTTTATTTTGATGGGGATCATAAATCAAGGATAGCAGTAATTGTGTTCTGCTGGTGCCGCGTTGGTTGGGGGGTAGAGAGTGTGTGGGGGGGGGGGGCAAGGCCTTTCACTTGTAACCAGGGCCCGTATTCATGGGGCGGTGTTAGTGAGCCAAAACTGGTTTTGGCGGGGATTTCTAGGTTAGCGGCGAAAAGTCAGTACGCAAGTAGTGCAAACACACCGAGTGTAAGCTAACACCATGTCATGCATACGGGCCCTGGCCGGTGTAGTTGTGAGTAGTGGTCTTGGTGGTCACGTGACCAACATGCTGAGTTCTAGCGTCCGTCAGTATCCCATAATAGACAAGGCATTGAAGCTGCATAGTCCGGTGAAGCCTCAAATTTTCAAAACAAAAGCAATTATTTAGATTTTGATTCTAGATATCAAACTTAGATACGGATGCACTTATTAAGCATTAATTGCTACATAAAATGCAATACTGATTCAATTTAATCGAACCTGCTACTGCAGAACCTTATGGTGTCAGAGTTGTGGAATGCTTTTGCCAAAACTAATTTGACATGTTTAGACTTCAAATATTTCAAAAGTTAGCCATTTAAAATAACAATTACATCACGCTTAAAGCTGCATAGTCCGATGAAATATCAAATTTTCAAAACCAAACCAATTATCTAGATTTGATTCTACATATCTAACTTAGATGCGGATGCACTTATTAAGCATTTGTTTCTGCGTAGAAGGCAATACTGAGTCAATTTAACAGAACCTGTTCCTGCAGAATTCTATGGTGTTAGAGTTTTGGCAAGCATGCCAAAACTAATTTTCTATGTTTGCACTCAAAATATCTCAAAAGTTTACCATTTAAAATAAAAGTAACTTTGAACTAATGTAAAGTAGATACTAGTGATCGATCTAATATATTTATCTAAAAAAAATACCAGAAATTCAAAACCATCGGACCGTGCAACTTTAAGTAAGGTAGATTAAAATGATCAGTTTAATACATTTATCTCAGAAAAATGGCAGAAACTCAAAACCATCAGAGTATTCAGCTATAAGCAGCACGGCACAGATTTTGTGTGTTCTATGTGCATATGGGTATGCAGGTATTGCAGGTATAGCAATACCTCAGGGAGTTTGAAGCCCCTGCCTTGCAGAGTTGTAAACCACTGCCTTGTGGTACAGGTTCTTGACAGAACCGAAGGCTAAGGGAGCAAACCCTAAACAGAAAGCCATGTCACTGTGGCAGCATTAAGGGCAGTTGATGTATGGAACTCCCAACATCTCCCGACCAGCCACTGCAGGGACAAATAGGTTTGCGCCTGTCTTGACATGTTCTTGCTGGTGTGAAACCTCTATTTGCTCCCTGAGAGAGTGCCGTTGGTAACTTGCAAAAGCCAGCAGCACTTCAACACTTTTGCAGGCAGCTTTCATGAAATGTACCATGGATGCAACTCTCACAGCAGAGAGCTAAATGGAGAGCAGCAGTCAAGTAATGAAAGCAGTCTTTGTTGCATCGTTACCGACAGCATGATGATGATGATGTGCATTATATGTGTCTCTTCAGAGGGAGCCTTAATTAACTCGATGCAGCAATGTGCTAGTGCAGAAGGTAGTCAACACTTGAGGCTTGGAACAGGTACTTTATTGTCGGCATCAGGCTACATTGCTATCAAAGTGAAAACCCGTTATTAATTGTCCTGATTTAACACAAATTCAGATATAACGCGATGATTCATTGGACCCAGAATTCTTTAATTCAAAGGTAAGTCAGTAAACTGAACCCTTATTTAGCCAAACCCTGCTGTTTTCATGATGACATTGCATGGACCCCAATGATCGCGGTATAACAGGGTTTTACTGTTATTACTTATCTGTCGTCTTGTCTCATGGATAAGGTGTTTAGAAACCAATAATGAATCTTAAGTCGGTAGTTTAATATGAGCAAACACTTCAATAGAGGCAATGGATGAGCGGTATTAATATAACACAGCTATTTATTTGTTTGTGTCATGGTATGGTGCGTCCATTGACTGACAATTAGTGTGAGCCGATGGTGAATACCTCCTACATACGGTGCAGGGGGTCGGGAGTTCAATTCCCGGTAGAGTCAAACGAATGACTTACAAATTTGATACTTTTCACTTCTCAGCTTGGCACTCAGCTTTAACAGGATAGGGTAATGATTGGTTAGCTCAGTGTCAGGATAATGTCATGAACTACAGTGACTGGCGCTGTACATTCATTATACAGCAGGAGCCATTCCCTTAATTCTACAGGATCGGTGCTGTAACTAATACAGCACTGATCAAACTTAGATTATCTATTATGTCAACTACAATAGTAAGATGGCCGGAAGACCAGTGCTCCGGTGCTGACAAATGTCATATTCAGATGAATAAATAGTTTACCAAAACAAAAAAAGCAACAACAAAAAAGGGATAGCAGGTCATGATACCGGAGGCCTGATTTCCCAGTGGGGCAGCACAATACATTTCCCATTAGTGTGCATTGTCACAAGTCGCTACCCGTCCTGATATAACCTTAAATGTTGCCAGGACGTAAAACTCCAACAAACAACACTCCTACATTCGGTCGGCTCATTGATGTCCCAGAACAGCCTCCATTCTGTGGACGTGGAGCCTGTTAACACCGGCAGGGGGAGCCACGTAATAATCCAATAACAGCCCACAGTGACCGCCCCCCCCATCCATCCCCACCACCCTCCTGGCGCCCTGTCACAAAAGAATCTACCGAGCAAGTTGGGAGCACTCAAAGTGGCATGGCGGTTATTTGTTACTCCCGCAGCCCCACTTCTGAAACAGGGTTGCTAAACAACCCAGTGGAGCAAGTGTGACAGGAAATGACTGAATAAATTCTGAATTTATGAAGCAAAATATATTCTTTACATACCATTTCATGTATACCCACTACTTTTGAATGAAAATAGTATGAAGTAATATAGATGAATACACTTTGCTATTCCAATTGAGAGCATTCCGTAGCGGCCATCTTGTTTGTTTGCATCCTCTGCCATTTCAGCGATTCTAACCCAATAGAGATAAGCACAGGAGGCTGGAACGAGGCATTCCAGATCTGTTTAATAAATATCAGAATTAGATGTTGTCATTCACCCAATTTCTGAGTAAGTTGGCTGTTGGAGTTTTACGTCCTGGAAACATCTAAGGTCATATCAGGAACGGTACCGACTTGTGATAGTGCTCACTCATGGTGACTTTATAGTGCTGCATCACTGGGATACCAGGCCACCAGCACCATAACCTGATATGCCACTCAGTCACCTTCTCCTGACACTGAGCCAACCAGTCCTTGCCCTATGCTACTAATACTAAGCGCCTGGATAGGAAGTTACAAGTATTCATTTTTAAGTCATACGTTTGACCTGACGAGGGATAGAACCCTTGGGTTCGAAATCCACGATCTCCCAATATGGGAGACGATCGCTCAACTCATTCGGCTATCCCCTCTGGTCACGTTGAGTAGGAGGTGAATCTTGTATCTAGCTGGCTGTGTGGGAAGGAAACCTGAGGATCAGGATTGAACCTGTATGTCGGCTCAGTACTAACCCATGTACAACCAACACGCTAATCATGTACATGTGCATCGTGCAGGCGTGGGCCTATCGTGCAGAAGGTCGGGAGTTTGGTTCCTGGTCGAGTCAAACCAATGACTTCAAAATTGATACTTGTCGCTTCCTAGCCTGGCACTCAACATTACTAGGATAGGACAAGGACTGGTTGGTGAATGTCACTGTCAGGATAATGTGACTGAGTGGATTATCAGGTTATGGTGCCAGTGGTCTGGTCTCCCAGTGCGGCAGCACTATACAAGTTGCCATGAGTGCGTAATGTCACAAGTCAGTACCTGTCTTGATATGATTTTAGATGTTGCTAGGATCTAAAACAACAAAAAATTGACAATATCGTCCGATAAATGCATCAAATTCTCGAAAGCAAATCACTTATCTAAATATAAAGCTACATCGCCAACTTAGATAGAGGCGCACTTACTAAGCATTTGTTGATCTAAGAGGCTCACTTACTAAGCATTTCTTGATACATACAAGGGAATACAATGTCAATGAACATTTTTTTTCTTGAAGATTTAAACTGCCTATCATGGATAAGTCTGAATATACATATTTTCACCATTAGACAATTTGTTGATAGAAAGCCCAAGCCTACACCTTTACCGACCCAAGGGATTTTTAACCTCCCACACCACATAGACATGGTATGAGAGCAACTGGCCTTTGATGTCGCTGTAAGTTATACACAGCGGTGGAAATCCAAATTGGCAGAGTTGTTGCTATTGAAGCCTTTTCTTTTTTTTGGTGAAGTATTTATTCATCTGAATACGACATTTGCCAGAGTTTTGACAAGGATGGTGACATTAATCGTGCATGATTACACTTCAAATATCTGTGAACTGTGGATTGCTTCTGACCAAACGCACAGTAGATTAGAAGGATCAAACCCACCATATTTATCTAAAAAGAATGGCAGAGATGCAAAACCATCAGATTATTCAACTGTAAATAAGGGGCAGTGGTAGAACATCTATGGTCATATCAGGAAGGGTACCGACTTGTGGCAGTGTGCCTTTTATGGTACCGGTGTGCTGGTACCGGCGTACTGGTACCCACGTGATGGTACCGCGTGATGGTACCGGCATCCTGGTACCGGCGTCCTGGTGCGTGCGTCCTGGTACCGGCGCCCCGATACCGGCGCCGTGCTATCTCCATCCTGGTACCGGCGTACTGGTACCGGCGTTCTGGTATTGTACCGGCGTCCTACTCTCGGCGTCCTGCTACCAGCCTCCTGCTACCGGCCTCCTGCTACCCGCGACTGGTACCGGCGTCCTACTCCCGGCGTCCTGCTACCAGCATCCTGGTGTCGGCGTCCTACTCCCGGCGTCCTGCTACCGGCGTCCTACTTCCGGCGTCCTGGTACCGGAGTTCTGGTACCGGCGTTCTGGTCTGGTATCAGGGTCCTACTATCGGCGTCCTGCTACCGACCTGCTACCGGCCTCCTGCTACCAGCGGGTGGTACCGGCGTCCTACTCCCGGCCTCTTGGTCCCGGCGTCCTACTCCCGGCGTCCTGCTACCGGCCTCCTGGTACCGACGTCCTGCTACCGGCGTTCTGGCCTGGTACCGGCGTCCTGGTACCGGCGTCCTGCTACCGGCCTCCTGCTACCGGCGTCCTACTTCCGGCGTGCCGGTGGCTCTTTAACCGGTACTGGGCCGTCAGTCTCCTGGGTACAACCTGACACGGACCACTTCCTGCAGCTCAGATTCGATTATCGCCGTCCTCCATTAGCTGATATGCACTGAAAGAAGGCCCTCAATACGCCGCCCCCTCCCCCGTCCCCGCCCCCCCCTACCCCCTCCCCCACCCCACAACAGGGCGCGGTGGTCGAATCGACAGAGCGCAGGCCTCTGTAGAGCGCGGGCCTCGCGTGCGGGAAATCGGGAGCTAAGTTCCCAGTCGAGTCAAACCAATGACTTCCTAGCCTGGAACTCGGCATTAATAGGATAGCACAAGGACTGGTTAGCTCAGAGTCAGGATAATGTGACTGAGTGGGATATTGTGTCATGGTGCCAGCTACTTGTTTTCCTAGTGGTGCAGCACTATATACCATGAGTGTGCGCTAGCCACAAGGTAGTACCTGTCCTGATATGACCTTAGGCATTGCCAGGATGTAAAACTCCAACAACCCATACACAAAAAACGCCCCTCCCCCCTCCGGTCCTCGGGAGGGTCCTCGTCCCGGCGCCTCACCACCACCCCCGCCGCCCCCCGCCCCCCGCCCGCCGGCACTGAGCGGAACGCCGTGACGCGACTGCGGCGTGTGTAATCACTCGCCACCTCCGTCACCGGAGCATAATTGGACGCGTTCAACTTGCGCCTCAAACTCAACATTGAATCAGTGAACATCAGTGTGTAGCTGCAGTCAGAGAGTCTGGCGGGTGAAGGAGATTCTCTCTCCTCTACGGACACTTTTGCTTAGCTTCAGATATATATAAAATCAGCTTCAAAATGCGTTGTGCCTAATATGTGACATATATTCAGATCAGAACATACATATAAATAGGATATATATATATTCACATACTTTATATGTCCCAATAGAAGCACGCCACCCAATCGAAGCACACCCCCCATTTCAAGATTGGAAGCTCGCACAAATTTACGATCATATTCAGACTGAATGCACATAAAATAAGACAATCCCACTTTATTTCGGAGGCATGATAAAAACAAATCCAGGAAATAATATACAGTTTTGAATGTTTCACAATATCTGCACATGTAATCATAGTACATGTTAATTTGAAACAAAACATCGCAAATAATTACTTTGCGCCCAGGGTAAATAAATAGACCCGCATCCATGTGTTTGCACTCTATTGGGACAGATACGGTATATACAAATATATCATATAATGTTTGTATATGAACATACACATAGATATGTGGGATATATTTATATGGATAGTGATAAACCCTTTATCGCGTGTACTAAGTTCTGTAGTGGTTCCTTCCCCACCAGCAGATGGAACGGAATATATACAAGTGAAGTGGGCGTGTCTATTCGCCGTGAGCAATTTGCGCGCGCGCAATTTGCGGGCGTGCAAATTGCTAACACTTGTGCACGCGAGGGTTCTCGGTGGTAAAGCGTTGCTTAGCGACTAGCTAAGCAACGATCAGGGGGTCGGGCATTCGGGGCCAGACCGGTCAGACGTGTTTTTAACACGCTCTGATCTTTCAGCCGATATTTAGGCTTTTATTATCGAAATTCCAAACTTTATTAATGAAACGGTAAGGGAGCGAAAAAGGGTAAACTATATTTATTCATTTCATACATCCATTTCGCTGGTATCATTGTTAGTTTTGGTAAGAATAAAGGCGTGAGTTCTTGCGAAGGTGGATTGGGACGTTCCTTGCATTCTTAACTATCCTCCAGTAATACTGTAGATTAACCGCTATGGAAAACCTGATATTCGATTGCTTTATACGTAATTAAGGGCCTTATGCCTAAGAAAGCCTTACGCAGTTCCTTTACCCATCTGCGGGAATATTAAGACGAGACATTAACGGAATTAACTTAGTGTTACATTCGGGTGGAAATTACGACGTTAACTTATTAGACTGATTATCAGTGACAGTGGCAGCATCTTTAGCTAGACCGCATACTTCTAGATTCATTCAGTAACATTAATAACATGAAAAACACCCCGATCCGCGAGGGGGTACAGCCAGTAGTTGAAATAATCTAACTTATAGACACATATATACTATAGGCCGATAAATGCGTTTCATAGCAGATTCAGTATTTAGACGAGACTCTGGCTGTACGCCTTTTGCGCCGGGGGAAGACATCGACGGCGACGGACTACCTGCAGACGGGACGAGAGGCCGCATCAGCCCGCGGCAGGCCCAGGAAATTCACATGAAAATAATTACATAAATTAACTTGTTGGCTCGCCTTAAGACATGCATATAAATATGTGGTATGTATCTTTATATGTACATACATATAAATAGGTGATATATTTTCATATATATATATACCCATATAATATAAGTATCGGATTTATATTCCTATATGTACATACCTATACTGTATATGTCCCAATAGAAGCACACTACTCAATAGAAGAACACCCACCCACCCCCACCCATTTCAAGATTGAAAGCACGCACAAATTTACGATCATATTCAGACTGAATGCACATAAAATAAGACAATCCCACTTTATTTCAGAGGCACAACAAAAACAAATCCATGAAATTCTTCAACTTTGAATAGATGCGCATCCATGTGTCTGCCCTCGCGCAATACGCATCTATTGGGACATATAGAGTAAATAGATTATATTATATACATATCCCCATACATTCAATTAGCTGATATATATTAATGTGCGAACACACATATAAATAGGTGGTAGATATTCATATATATATATGTGATGTATAATGCATTATACGAGTATAAATACAAGGGTAACATATGCATCCTATATTTCCTCTTGGTGGTATATATATATATATCCACGTACTGGTTGTCAACTTGTGCCACCTGATACAGCAGGCTCCTAATTGTATACCACAGTAGATTATGTTCCCCAGTCAAGAGGTTTAATACAGCTAACCAGATCAGACTAAATACAATTCCTAGCTCCGGGCCGAAATCATCTAATTCACTCTAACGCGAACGATGTGCAGTATTTAATAGCTAAGACCAGCACTACCAGCTTAACCCTGATACACACATCCCCCACCAGTCTTAATCACAGCCTCTGGCAGCAGCCCCTGTGATTCCACAAAGACCAGGTCAAACCCACTGGAAAGCACTAACTCCAGCCCTCAATCCAGCCCTCAATCCAGACCTCAGTCGAATGGCAATGAATGCAGAGAGGGTTGCTTGCACGAGTAAGAGTAAGACCGAAAGCAAAGCCCGACAACGAAATGAAAAGCATGCCCAGCCTCATTGACGGCCCTCTCGGCAGACAAGTCCCGGCAGCTCTGGGTGAAGCCGTAATGGTTGCTAGGTCCGAGTCTTTATGGGGCACTCATTCAGCACGTCAGCAAGCTGCCACATGTATGTTAGACGTACGTCACATGTCCTAAAAGCCACATGTCCTAAAAGGTCAGCGGACATAAAACCCCATTACCGGATCCAACTCCGGACCGAATGGCTTCTTGTGTTCGTGATCTCTGCTTCCTCCCTCCCCGTCGCGCCTCCGCCCCTCCGCCCCGCCCCCCCCCGCCCCTCTTCTTCGTGGGGGTAAGCTACCACAAAATAGGAATGTTTACCATTAATCCCTTCGGTCGGTGATTCATTGGCACAGCGCGTCCGGGTGAGCAACTCATTGTCTGTGAGCTGTTGGTACAGCTTGTCCAATCGAGCAGCTCATGGTCGGTGATTTGTTGGTACAGCTCGTCCAGGCGAGCAGCTCACAGTCGGTGATTTGATGGCGCAACGTGTCCATGCGAGCAGTTCACGGTTGGTGAATTATTGGCGCAATGTGTCCAGGCGAGGAGATGACGGTCGGTGATTTGTTGGCAGTGTCCTGGCGAGCAGCTTCCAGTTGGTGATTTGTTGTAGCAACGTGTCGCGGCGAGCAGCTCACTGTCGGTGAATTGTTGGCACAATGTGTCCGGGCGAGCAGTTCATGGTGCAACGAGCTGCTCATTCTATCGCCAAGAGTTCGGGGTCATTTGGGTTTTACTCCCACCCACACCCATTCCTGTTCGTTGGTTGTTGGAGTTTTACGTCCTGGCAACGTCTAAAGTCATATCAGGACGGTTACCTACTTGTGACAGTATGCGCTCATGGCGACGTTATAGTGCTGCCCCACTGGGAAATCAGGCTGCCGAAACCATGAGCTACTCAGTCAAATTATCCTGACACTGACCTAACCAGTCCTTGCCCTATTATATTGATGCCAAGTGCCAGGCTAGGAAGCAACAAGTATCAATTTTATAAGTGATTCGTTTGACTCGACCGGGAACCGAACTTCCGGTCTAGCGACCTCACGATCTCCCGAACATGAAGCCTGCGCTCTACCGATTCGGCCAGCGCGGCTGGTCCCCGCATTCAAATGAGGTCCAAGGCGCGCAGTGGTTCGATGGCTAATGGCAGTGTCTGGGTATTAGTGTCCTAATCCGACGCGCCATTAACGACAACGTCAGCAGGACAACGTTGAGTCAGCAGAAGTATCCGCACCGGAAGTAAGGCTGACCACCATAGGGGCAGAGGTCAGGGGTGAGGGAGGGGGTGTATTCAAGGGGGGAGCCTTGGAGGTGGGGGGGAAGCAAGTCCAGGCCTGAACGGCAGGTTTTAGAATGTAACAGGATGTGAGCCTGAGTACAGTGGCATCTCAAGGCCCTGTTACATTACGACACATCTCGCAAAATCACTTTTTTATGTCGAGAAGTGGCAAAGTTGGACCTATACATTCTTTATACATAGCATATGGCCAACGTATGAACAATGTATGGCTAACATGCCTCCCGGCGAAAAACGCTTGAATTACGCTCATGGAATGTTCACAGAATGCCGGTGAACATAATATACGTTATACCAGAACTACGCCTCATATGTTACATACGTCAAGATACGCTGGAGAAATGCTAAACGTATGTTAGATGTACATTAGATGTACGTTATCCATACGTTGTCAGTACATGACTGTACGTTCCCACTGCCTTTAACATAGTGTAAAGTCCACGGCTCGAATCTGTGGTTGTGTAGGCAGGCCATAGTGAAATCAATACAGGCAAAGAGAAGGAAAGAGTATAAAGGGTGAAAGAAGAGAGAGAGTCAAGCCCTCAGGTTTATTATTTATATCGTACATGGATCCAGTATAGTGTATCACCCCACCCCATTATCCAAATTCGCTCCACCAATGAAAAACAAGCATTCCTGGTCCCCATGGTTACAGTGATCTGCCCACCATCACCTGCCTTGAGCTGAGTGTAGTGATCCTGACTAGCAGAGCGGGGAGGGGGTAGTGGGTAGGGCTCTAAGTGCCCCTTACACACTATGTTACTAGCACCACAATGTCTATGTACCTATCAATCAAGCGCCACCAGCAACTACATGGACATCACTCTCACAGCAGAGAGCTAAATGGAGAGCAGCAGTCAATTAATGAAAGTATTCTTTGTCGCATTGCGACCGACAGCATGATAATGATGATAATAATGATGATGATAATGGTCTGCTCAGCAGCTGGTGTCGCAATGCACCAGCACTAAACAGCTAAAGCTGGCTTGAGTATTTATATATATGTGCTCTATAATCTATTATGGGAATATAAACAAGGACACTATCTGTCTTCAGTTCCCTATATTATACTCACTATCTCCTATCTACTGATCCTACCTATGTAGTTGCTGAAGTGGCCACATCGGCGCCACCTGTGAGGGGCTCTGACCATTTGTATCCCAGCTGTGTCTGGTCTTTAGCGCTTACAGACCTGCTCTGACGGTCACATTTTAATTACAGTCCAGTATATACCACGGTTTGGAATCTGACCTGGGACTAGGACGTTAAACCCCACTCACTAATCCACCGTTTTTGAAGTTCTGGATATCGTAATATTACCACAGTATATCCCACAGGTCGGTAGCGGTTTGGAATCTGACCTGGGACTAGGACGTTAAACCCCACTCACTAATCCACCGTTTATGAAGTTATGGATATCGCAATATTACCATGTCTCCTATGTTTCTGAATTTGGTATGATTATGTTACCATGCTTCACATATTATTAGTATGATACATATTATTAGTATGATGGACCGCATTTCATAGATATTATTTAGTAAACCCTCATTAGAATGCCATCAGTACAAGTTAACGATAGTTACTCGCCTTACTGTAGGTGGATAGTTATCACCTCACACATGACTGCTAGTGACAGTCCCACAGAACACAATGCACATACCTGACAATACAGCATCTTAGTACAGAATCAATCAATCCTTTAATTATCATCAGTTTGGTAATATATACAGATAGTAGTACAACAATATCTGCTTGGAGAATGTAGGAGAGCATGCTTCTGATTGGCTCTCCTCCCATTGGTTGTAGGGCTCCACACATAAATGATTGACAGCTCGAGATAGAGGTGGAATAGACAGCCCCCCCACACCCCCACACCCCCACCCACCTAAACACACTAGCCTGTATGCTGGCTGGAGATATCATTATCTGTCTCTGTTAACCCTCTGCCTGTTGTATCCCTGTAGTTCCCATAACCGTTTCTTGTATCTTTTTTGTTGTGTTTTGGTGGTTTTGTTGTTGTTGTGAGGGTGTATTTATTTATGCTGCCCATAATGGTTAAGTCTAATGACTTGTTTTCGCCGCGAGACAGTAACAGTCTCATGGTTCCCCTTGTTTTATCACTTTCAGTCGTATAGCTATCTACTGCACACACTATTTCTCTGATCGTATGCATTATCTTGCCTTATAATCGGATAATTTTACACGTTGTCTGCTAAGGAGCTTAAGCTGCAGTCCCGGGTGGATGGCACAGATAGAGTCCTCACTCACTGCCGCCTCCAATCTGTGGAAGGATTGCCCTAGTTACATGGATTACCGGAAGTTAGCGGGGCGAAGTAAAGCCTCTCGGTTCACTGACAACAAACTGTGTTCACCGATATCAGTGTTCACAATATTTTGTCCAGAGTGACCAGACACGATGGCCGAATGAGTTGAGCATCCGTCTCCCGTTTTGGTAAATCGTGTGATTCGAACCGCTATTTATTTGTTTGTGTCGCAGTGTGGGGGAAGTGGAACGTAGCTCAGGCGATAGAGTGTCCACCTGTGAAGGTGTGGGTCACCCAATAGATCCCGCTCAGTAGACACATTTGCAGTTTGGGCTATATTCCATTCCAACCAGTGGTCCACAACTGGTTCATCAAAGGTTGTGGTATGTGATGTCCTGTCTGTGAGAAAGTGATATAAAAGACCCATTACTGCTTATCAGAAAGAGTAGCCTATTTGGTGGAATGACCACAAGCGTGACATCCAATAGCCGATGATAGAAATCATTGCGCTGTAGAGGCATCGTTAAATAAGACAAACTTTTCTTTTGTGTCACAGTGTGGTGAGTGCGTTAACCACCAGTTAGTGTGAGCCCATGGTGAATACCTCCTACATTCAGCGGATCGCTCCAGTTCGGGAGATCGGGAGTTCAATTCCAGGTCTAGTCAATTGAATTACTTTTAAAAGTATACTTGTCACTTCCTAGCCCGGCGCTCGGCATTAATAGGATAGGGAAAGGACTAGTTGGCCCAGTGTCAAGATAATGTGATTGAGTGGGATATCAGGTCATTGTCCTGGTGGCCAGATTCCCAGTGGGGCAGCACTATAAAGTCACCGTGAGTGTGCACTGTCACAATTCAGTACCGGTCCTGATATGCCCTTAGATGTTGCTAGGACGTAAAAACAACAACAAACAAACAAGCGGCATTACACTTACAGCCCCACTGCCGTGTTATGATAGTGTTTTGAACTTGGATAGTGTTTTGGACGTATGTAGGGGTAGTTTTTTTAACTTAACAGTAGTGTTTTGAACTTATACCCCTGTCACACTACAACGTTTCTCTCCAACATGCGTCGACGTGTTTCACTTTTTGGTGAAACGTCGGGAAACATTAGGAGGACGTTATGAGGACGTCGGTACACGTCGGTACACTATCCTAGACTTTGACAGTCGCCGGAGGACGTCGGCGAGCGTAGCAGTTTGCTAGATGTTTTTAGCGTGTCAAAAAAAAACGACGACCTACAACGCGCGTCAATGCGCGGGTTCCAATATTATGGCGACGTCAGAAGGATGTCAGAAGGACGTCGACAGCGCTGGAATAACATTATGCGAATGCTAGGCAGTCACCGCGCGCGCGTGAGGGTCATCTCCACATGTAGTGCCAAATGGTTGCTTTGTTGTTTTATGTCCTACCAACATCTAAGGTCATATGAGCACGTTGCACCAAACTTTTTTTTTTTTCCCCTCACTCGTCGACTAACGTTGGTCGTGCGCGAATAACACGCTGTGCTGAGGCCGATCTTTTTCCCCAAACCGCCGAAAAGTTGGACGTGTCTCGACGCGTAGAAGATATTTTGCGCGCTGACGGAGCGCCGGCGAGAAGCGTCGTAGTGTGACAGGGCCATTAGGTTGAACACACTACCGGAGTGTTTTCAACGGGGTAGTGTTTTGCACGTGCTACACCAGCTCACGCTGATGCACTGCTCACACTGCTGCAGGGCTCACGCTGCTGCACAGCTCACACTACTGCACGGCCCGCAGTCGACTCTCCCAAGCCGCCGTGCATTCACAATTGATGGTCATTGCGAGGTCTCATAAAACCGGCATCGAACACAATTGGAGCAAGTAAGCGCGTGAATATTGCACCGCGCCGTGGGACTGGGGCCGACCTAACCTCACAGGCACAGACGCACACACCCAGTCACACACCCACACACGCGCACACCCACACACCGGCCCAGTCCCCCACCCACCCACTCACTCAGAACACCCACACGCACACAATCACCTACTCACACCCCCACACACCCACACACGCGCACACTCACACACGCGCACAGCCACACACCCACACACCCGCCCAGTCACCGACCCACTCACGCACACACGCACACACCCACAAACCCACACACCCACATACCAACACACCCACACACCCGCCTAGCCACACACACACTCAGGACATCCCCACGCACACAGCCACACACGCACACCGGCCCACTCACGCACACACCCACGCGCACACCCACACACCGGCCCAGTCACACACCCACACACACGCCTAGTCACCCACACACACACGCCCAGTCACCCACCCACACACGCATACACCCACACTCGCCCAGTCACACACCCACACACGCGCACACCCACACACCGCCCAGTCACCTACATACACACGCACCTACCCACACACCGGCCCAGGCACCCCCCAACACACGCACGCACACACCCACACACCCACCAAGTCACTCACGCACACATGCACACACCCGCACATTCACCCAAGGACACACTCACCCACCCGCCCACACCCACAAACCCACACGCCCACGCCCACGCACACACCCACACACCCACACATCCACACCCCACACGCCCACATGCCCACATACCCACACACCCACGCACCCACACACCTAAACACCCAAACACACCCCCACACACACCCACACACATCCACACACACACAAGCACCCACAACCGCGCACACACCCACACACACATAAACACCCACACACACCCACACACACATACACACCCACACACACACATACACAAACAACCACACACACAAACACTCACACACACAAACACATCGACCCACACCCACACACCCCACACGCATACACCCACGCACCCACACCCAAACACACACCCACACCCACACACATATCCACACACACATCTACACACACAAGCACCCACAACGACACGCACAGACACAAACATCCACACACACAAACACACACACAAACACCCATGCACACACCCACACCCACACACCCCACACGCATTACACACACCGATCTACAACCACCCACCCACACCGATCTAGTTCCACAAACACACGTATTCCACACCCAGTGCACACACCCACATCGAGCCAACCACCCAACTATACGACCAGACGGGATGGCCCAATGAGTAGAGCGTCCGTCTCCTGTTTTGGGAGAGTGGGAGATCCGAAGCCATGAGTTTGTGGGTTCGAATCCTGGTCGAGTCAAACCAATGACTTAAAAATTGATACTTGTTGCTTCCGAGCCATGCGCTTGGCATTATTAGGATAGGGCAAGGACTGGTTGGCTCAGTGTCAGGATAATGTGACTGAATGGGATATCAGGTCATGCTACTGGTGGACTGGTCTCCCAGTGGTGCAGCACTATAAAGTCGCTATGAGTGCGCACTGTCACAAGTCGGTACCCATCCTGATATGATCTTAGATGTTGCCAGGATGTAAAACTCCAACAACCAACCAATCAACCAAGCTGTGGGGAATTACGCGGAACAGTGTTGGTGATACGCTGAGAGCCCTGCGGTCACCTTGCAGTGCCCATATCGATGGTTCCCACCTGTCACTGAGGCCGGAGGCAGTATATGTGTGACACGGCACCCTCGTTGTGATCCAACTCGCTACACACCGCCTTATCCTCATAGAATGCATTCATAATAGATTCCTTGCTTCTTGTTGTTTTACGCCGTAGACAAATGTATGGTCATATCAGGAGTGGTCGCAATTTGTGACAGCTTACACATTTTTTGTTTGTTTGTTTGTTTGTTGTTTTACGTCCTAGCAATATCTAAGGTCATATCAGGATGGGTACTGACTTGTGACAGTGCACACTTATGGCAACTTTAGAGTGCTGCCCCGCCGGGAAATCAGGCCACCAGCACCAAAACCTGATATCCCACTCAGTCACATTATCCTGACAGTCCTTGCCCTATCCTAGTAATGCCACTCGCCAGGCTAGGAAGCAAGAAGTATCAATTTTTAAGTGATTGGTTTGACTCGACCAGGGTTTAAACAGAGAGCGTGTATATAGATGAGAGGGACAACTCCCGCGAAAATATGTAACACAGGCTGCAGTGGCGATCCTGGCGGTTATTGTTGAACAAGCCTTGAGTTTGCCGGTACGCGCAGTGCAAACCATTAATTTTCTTAAAAGATTAATACAAATCCAGAACCCTAACCTTATAAATTCAATATAATCTTGTTGGTAAACATGTTTTCTATATGTGTACTAAGCGGCTTGTTTCTATTTGGTGTAGTTTTAGAGATATTTCACTTTTTCTTTAGGAAGATTGCACACGACCATTGACAATGCATTGAGTTTGCCGTACATGCAGTGCAAAATGTCAGTTTTATTCAAAATTAATATAAATCCAGAACTGTAACCTTATACATTTAATATAATCCTTTTGGTAAACATGTTTTCTATATGTGTACCATGCGATTTGCTTCTAGGTGGTGTAGTTTTAGAGATATTTCACTTTTTCTGTAGCAAGATTTCACATGACCATTGACAATGCCTTGAGTTTGCCATACGTGCAGTGCAAAATGTCAGTTTTATTCAAAATTAATAGAAATCCAGAACTGTAACCTTATACATTTAATATAATCCTTTCGGTAAACATGTTTTCTATATGTGTACCATGCGATTTGCTTCTAGGTGGTGTAGTTTTAGAGATATTTCACTTTTTCTGTAGCAAGATTGCACACGACCATTGACAATGCCTTGAGTTTGCCCATATGTGTAAACTGTTCAACAACCACCACTTGGAGTGCCACAGTCGGCAGCTGTTACACGGTATAGTACGGGAGTTGTCCCTCTCATCTATATACAAGCTCTCTGGTTTAAACCCACAAACTCACGCTCTACCCATTTGACCACCGTGTCCTGGTTTAAAATAGGAACAGAACATTGAAATAGTTAGCGGACATAAAACCCCATTACCGGATCCAACTCCGGACCATATGGCTTCTTTTGTTCATGATCTCTGCTTCCTCCCTCCCCGTCGCGCCTCCGCATATCACAGTTATCACGTGACCTAACCTCCCTCCTTTCTCCACCTTGTGTGCTTCAGACGTAGCTCACCCTCTGCTGATCACGGGCGGCGAGAAGACTCCCATCTATTTGGAAGGTAAGTAGTAACAACTCACACTCACAACTCAGCGGACGTCAGGTAAAGCGCGTGTGCGCGTTCAGTCAGACCCGACACGGGCCCCCGCCATCAGAGGGCGCGCAGTAGGAAGGTGGGGGACGCAGCCACCGGAAGTGCCTGGTCGCGGAGCCGGCGTCTCAGAGCGAAAGGTTCATCAGGCACACAGTGAAAACCCGCCTAGCGACCGGCATCAGTATTCCACTGTTTTTTTTCCAGTTAGCTCAGTGTTCAATTTGTTATCTCGTGTATCACAGTTTGGGAGTATGAAAACTTACAGATCCATTTCTGGCTAATCTAGGCCCTATTGGGCCTCTAATGCCAGCTCGCTATGGCAAAAAAGAACTATTTGTGTGCACACATATGGAGGTTGACAGTGCCCTGAAGTCATATAATTGTGGGTGTCCTCTCCAATGTCTATCCAGCCTTCTCTCAAATGCTTCTACTGTTGGACTATCAAGTCTCATCCTTGTAAGATGTTATCTGAGATGTAATGATGTATTTATTTACATATATAGAGAGAGAGAGAGGCTTGGGTATTTTGTTGCTTTGTTTATCGGAGATGTAAAGAGAGCGGTCGACTTGGATGGTTTCCACTGTGTTTCACCATCTAACGCTGTGCAAGCAGAGAAAATGGAGAGGTTGATTGTCCGGGAACTGGGTCACCTAAAATTGTCTGTACACGTGACCTGCCCGGCAGTTATCGTTCTGCAGTTATCACATTGTATACTGCCCCGGACGCGGTGGCCGAATCGGTAGAGTGCAGGCTTCCCATGCAGAAGGTCGGGAGTTGGAATCCCAGCCGAGTCAAATCGATGACTTATAAAATTAATACTTGTCGCTACCTAGCCTAGCGCTTGGCATTAATGTGATAGGGTAAGTAGTGGTTGGCTCACTGTGTGGATAATGTGACTGTGGGATATTGGGTCATGGTGCAGGCAGTCGGGTATCCCACTGCAGCAGTACTATGAAGTCACCATAAGTGCACACTGTAACAAGTCGCTACCCATAATTTCGAGTCCCTGGTCGAGTCAAACCCATCGTCCTATCCTATTGTAGGATAGGTAGCGTCAAGTATCAATGTTATAAGTCATCGGTTTGAATCGGATGAGATCCCAACTCCTGATCTACAGCACGCGGAGCGTGCGCTCCACTGATTCGGCCACCGTGTCCGGTTGGCCATTTGGAACTCGCTAAGGATGTATATATATATATATATATATATATATATATATTCAGCGGTACAGTAAATGAACATAACGGCCTTGAGGCATGGATGAGTAGGTGGCGCCACCTGGAGAGGTCGTGAGGTGCCACTAAATGACCTAATGAGTAGCGCCTACCAGCTGATGAATTAGTGGCTTGGGAGTAGATGGACCTTTCGGTTTATTATACTCACATAATGCTTATACAGCATGTATATACACGCTAATCAAACTGGCAGCGATTGAGTGGGTTTTCTTAAAGGGACTGTCACACTACAAAGTATGGCCTTAGCGTATGCCAATGTATGCAATTTTCGACTAACACATCAGCATACTGTGTCATACATTACATATACATTGGGCATATGTCGGGTACCTCAGGATATGGCATCATAGGTCATCGGCTTGTGTTGAGCCGCTCAAAAATTGTTGTGCATGTTCAAAATTGTCAATATATGTTGATGTGTGCCTCGTACTTGAACGTATGCTGTGTGTATGTTCAGGATATGTTGCCGTACATTGGGAGTATGTTATGGATAAGTTGGAATACATTGCTGCACATTAACCATAAGTTCAGCCTGTTGGGAACGTACAGTCCGCATACTGCCAACCGATGTATAACATACTCCAAATGTACTTCTAACGTATGTCTGCCATATCTCCAGCATACTTAATGTATACACCATACTTCTAGCGATGGAGTAACGTATCTAACATTGGTAAGCATACCGTCAACGTATGCGAACATGTTGCGAAGGTTTTGTGAGGCACATGAACGCTCTCAATAGGTCAGAGATACGTTCTGCATATGTTACATACTTTTTGTGTATGTTGTGTGTAAGTTGTGTGTATGCCCATTTTTATCCCTCGCAGCGCGAAAAGTTTGGCGTATGCCGACCTATTTCTATTTGAAATTTATTTCAACACGTTACGCACATGCTCGCGCCATACATCATAGTGTGACAGGGCCTTTATGTTAAGATGGGAGGCGTATATGTAGGCAGGCGTTTTAGGTGGGTGGCATGTACACTTCAACCCGCCAGTTCTTCGGCATTGCTTCAGGCTCTCTCCGCAAAAGTTACGGAAAGGAAAGAATGTGCCTCATCTTAATCCCTTAGGATATTGAATTGTCTTTCAATGTGGGTAGTTGGATGTTTGGGTTTTACGTCGTGGCAACATCGAAGGTCATATCAGGACAGTTACCAACTTTGGATAGTGCTCACTCATGGTGACTTTATAGTGCTGCCTCACTGGCAAACCAGGCCACCAGCACCATGACCTGATATCCCACTCAGTAACATTACCCTGACACTGAGCCAACCAGTCCTTGCCCTATCCTAATAATGCCGAGTGCCTGGCTAGGAAGCAACAAGGATCAATCTTCAAGTCATTGGTTTGACTCACTAAGGGTTTGAACCTGTGGGTTTGAATCTCACGATCTACAAAAATGGGAGACGGACACTCAACTCATTCGGCCATCCCGTCTGGTTCCCTCAATGTGAAAGGGAAAAAATTGCTCCAGTGTGTGTGGCACGAGGGGAGGCCACCCGTATACAACTCCCGACAGCTGAGGGGGGGGGGGGGACTCCACCAATGCGCCGATATATGTTCCCCTAGCATTTATACTTGGATAATGTGTTATATTTCACATATATATATGGTCAGCCTCACGAAAACGGGCCAATCGGTGGTCAAGTGAAGGTGTCGGCATTGCAATTCTTAAAAGTGTAGTGCATTTCTTTGTTTCATATTAAATTATCCTAGAAACAATTAAGGTTGTTGTATTTTCTCGACCTAAGCATTCAGTATAAATTTAAGGGCTTTCCAACATCTCTGTCAATGCTAAACTATATTTATACCGATCGACGCCGACATCCAATGATCGACGCCGACAACTTTAACAGATGTCGGTGTCGCAATTCTTAAAGTCTCGTGCATTTCTTTGTTTTATATTAAATTATCCTAGAAACAAATCAGGTTGTTGTATTTTCTCGACCTTTACAATCAGGATAACAATTATAATTATACTGATCGACACCGACATCCATGCTCAAAGCCGACAACTTCCACCAATTGGCCTCTTTTCATGATCCTGACCCATATATTTACATATATATATATATATATAGTGATAGCTCGCCGTGACAACGGCAAAGCAGCCACACAGCTACGCACAAATCGGTCTCCTTATCGTGAATAACCGGGTGCGATGGCCTAATCGGTAGAGTGTAGGTCTCCGGTGCGGAAGATCGGGAGTTGGATTCCCGGTCAAGTCAAACCAATGACTTACAAAATTGATACTTGTCACTTGCTAGCCTGTCACATGGCCGATTTAATTGTAACCTGGTTTGACCTTAGATGTAGCAAGGACGTAAAACTCCAACGGCCTGCCAACATATTGTGTGAAGTGACGTCGATGCTGGTTCATTGACGATTGAACCACCAATCACCGTGCCGACAGAACAATGGCGATGCCTCCCAAACCACGTGCTAAACATATCCTGAAGGATCGACACATGTAAACCACGGACCCGGAGCCCCCTCTACCCCCCCCCCCCCCACCCCCATACACAAATGAGGGGGGGAAAGAGAAAAAAAAGAGAGAAACAAGAAAGAAAAGTCCAGAACATTGCGGCCGTCTGCAGCCTTTGTTTTTTCGATAGACCCCTTAAGTGCTTCAATCTGGGCTGGTGGGATATTCAATTAGACCGAAGCATGCGACGGCGCGTCTCTTGATCACTGGACCATTAAAGGCCTGAGACGCATGCGCCGGGGGTAGGTTGGTGGTTGGGGGGGGTGGGGGGGCGACAGCTGAACGGTAAAAATATCAGGCTTTTAAGTCTAAAAATCGACATGGGCATTCTGCGTCAATTTGATGGTAGTAGAAAGGGATCGACTGGGGCCAGATCAGTGGGTGGCGATGGAGGATAATTTGTGTGTGGTCCAGAGAAAATGGGCCTTCATTACGCATGCGCCTCTGTATCAAGTACCGGTTCACAGGGACGAGATGGGATGGCCGAATGAGTTGAGCGTCCATCTCCAATTTTGGTAGACCATGGGGTTTGGACTTACTGGTTGAGACAAACCGATGACTAGCCAGGCGATTGGCATTATTAGGATAGGGAAGGGACTGGTTGGCTCAGTTTTAGGATAATGTGACTGAGTGGGATATCAGGTCATGGTGCTGGTGCCCTGGTCTTCCAGTGGGGCAGCACTATTAGGTCACCATGAGAGCGCACTGACACAAGTCGGTACCCACCCTGATATAACCTTAGATGTTGTTGCCGTGATGTAAAACTCGAACAATCAACCAACCAAATTTCAAATTTTCAAAACCACAACAGTGATCTAGATTTGATTGTACATATGTACATTAGATAGTGGTGCATTTGTCAAACATTTGTCGCCACATAGAACAGAATGCCGATCCAATTTAATAGAACCTGTTGCTGCAGAAGCCTAGGGTGTCAGAGGTTTGGTGTCCTTACTGAAATTAATTTAGCATGTTTGGACTTCACATTTCTTAAAAGTTAGCCATTTAAAATTAAAGTTAGTTCCAACTTAAGTAAAGTCGATTATAAGAAAAAGATCCTCCAGAAAGTGAGGCGCGAAGGGGGGCCCTGCCCCTCAATTACCCCGATATCTGGGGGGGGGGGCACCACCGATGCGCCAAGGCGGAATAGATATTTACAGTATATGTTGCCCTTGAATTTATATTCGTATAATGTGTTATGCATCACACATCTAAAAAAATTACATGAGCTCACACTATCAGATTATGCAGCTGTAATCTATCACTGAATGAGTAGCATGTACAGGCCGGTGAGCTCAGATGTTGCTAGGACATAAGTCTTCTAAGAGGATTAATGACCACGTGTGCATCGGTTTAAATGTTAGCCAGTGCTGCACATCTACGGTATACATACTATAGGATTACATACTAATCTAATTATTAAGAATACAATTAAGCAGTCTTTTTTTTCTAGTTTAGGATTAAACAGGACTGCATATTATTTATATTCTTCCAGGGAGCAACAACAAAACATCTATATAGTTGGACGAGACAATACTCTGGCTGGTACCTCTAAAGGCCTCTCCATTTAATCAATAGTTCGAAGTCAATACAAAATCAATACTTCAAAATCAAAAGATATAACATCGAAATAACTCAAAAGTCTAAATTCCGGCCGCCTGGAGACCCAGTGGGAGCTGCGCCACCCGAAAACGCCTTCCCCCACGATTCTTCCTCCTGATTGGAGGATAGCCTGCAGCTCACCGGAGCAGCAGCTGGGGGAGTAAGGCGGGACAGCACCCCCCCTTGGGGCGGATGGCAATGGCTCACAGAGCAGCAGCCGAGGTAGCGCAGGTGACCCAGCACCCACCCCCCGCCGGTGGCCATAGGTGAGGCGCTGCAGCCTAAATAATATGTGCATAACTAATTATACTGTACATAAATCTGGTGATTTCTGCTAAGGGTAGTGGAAGGTGCAGCTTTGGTACACTAGGGGCAGGTTCCTGCATATCTTGTCTACAAATTCTAGCTTATTTACATTTGTTTAGCGGGAATGTATACAGATATTCAGTCTCTGCCTATATTATGAGACCATGTATATATCTACCTTCTCTGCTATGTTCCGGACTCGTGCACAGTCCCATTTGAATACAGTGCAGCCATCTGGTGGAAACCGTCTGTACCATTACGCCATATTGGTGGCACTGTCTAATGACAGAGTTAACAACACTCTCAGTAATGTGACTCAAAATGGGTGCCAGTGTGGTCGAAGTGACCAAAGTTAGTAAAAAAACCATCAACTTTAATATGAAATGTGTCGAGTAGGCACAACAAAAAATGCTAGTAACAACGGAGACATGGTAAAGCATCAGTGGAGTATGATGATGTGCGTTGGCAGCACCAATTAACAGATGAGTAGTGATCCGAAGAACTTAACTAACATTTGGTATTGTATATATATAGGTTATATATATTATTCAGAACATACTTATATATTAATTGCAACCAAATAAAAAGGGCAGCAATGTACTCTATGATATGGGCTACCAGAAGCCCGGTTTTGGGCGTCCATTTGAGGGTTGGTGGATGATGTAGAGCTGGTTACATACAGCTGGGGGAGGGGGAGGGGGTGGAGGGGGCCGCAAAGTAACAGTGACAGTGACAGTGACAGGCGGTGGCCGTGACAGCGCGCCACGCCCCGTGCTGACCTGTGTTGTGCGTTTAATCAGTCACCGGAAGTTGACGCCCGAGACAAGCTTGAACACGTGACAGCCATCTAAGAGGGCGCCGAGGGTGGAGGGGTGGAGGGGCAGCGGGGATGTCATCGACAGGCTTGGTTTTAACGTGAAATATGAGACAAGCAAGCAGAGCGGTGTGCATAGGCATGTTCAGTCACCTGCAACCCACATACACCACGTCACGTGACTAACAACAGGCGGCCTGTCTGCCTGCCACCTCCCTCACCACCTCACCACCTCACATAACACCTCACTACCTCACATAACACCTCACTCAGCACCTCACTCAGCACCTCACTCAGCACCTCACATAACACCTCATGCATCACCTCACTCACCACATCACTCACCACCTCACATAGCACCTCACTCATCACCTCACTCACCATATTACATAGCACCTCACTCATCACCTCACTCACCACCTCACTCACCACCTTACATAGCACCTCACTCATCACCTCACTCACCATATTACATATCACCTCACTCACCACCTCACTCACCACCTCACCACCTCACATAGCACCTCACTCATCACCTCACTCACCACCTCACTCACCACCTCACATAACACATCACGCATCACCTCACTCACCACATCACTCACCACATCACATAACACCTCACTCATCACCTCACTCACCATATTACATAGCACCTCAATCATCACATCACTCACCACCTTACATCGCACCTCACTCATCACCTCACTCACCACATCACATCGCACCTCACTCATGACCTCACTCACCACCTCACACACCACCTCACATAACACCTCACTCATCACCTCACTCACCACCTCACTCACCACCTCACATACCACCTCACTCATCACCTCACCCATCACCTCACTCACCACCTCACTCACCACCTGACATAACACCTCACTCATCACCTCACTCACCACACTACATAGCACCTCACTCATCACCTCACTCATCACCTCACTCACCACCTGACTCACCACCTGACTCACCACCTGACATAACACCTCACTCATCACCGCACTCACCACATTATATATCACCTCACTCATCTCCTCACTGACCACCTCACGCACCAACCCATTCACCACCACACATAGCACCTCACTCACCACCTCACCCACCACCTCACTCACCACCTTACATAGCAGCTCACTCATCACCTCACTCACCACCCCACACATCTCCTCATTCACCACCTCATATAGTACCTCACTCACCACCTCACTCGCCACCTCACACACCACCTCATTCACCACCTGACATAACACCTCCCTCATCACATCACTCACCACCTCACTCACCACCCCATTCACCACCTCGCATAACACCTCACTCATCACCTCACTCATCACCTCACTCACCACCTCACATATCACCTCACTTACTACCTAACTCATCACCTCACTCACCACCTCATTCACCACTTTACATAGCACCTCACTCATCACCTCACTCACCACCTCACACACCACCTCATTCACCACCTCACATATCACCTCACTCACCACCTCACTCACCACCTCATTCACCACCTCACATAACACCCCACTCATCACCTCACTCATCACCTCACTCACCACCTCACATATCACCTCACTTACCACCTAACTCATCACCTCATTCACCACTTCACATATCACCTCACTCATCACCTCACACACCACCTCATTCACCCCCTCACATAGCACCTCACTCATCACCTCGCATAATACTTCACTCAGCACCGCACATAGCACATTACAAACGACCTCACTCACCACCTCACACTGCAGCTCACCAACCACCTCACTCACCACCTCACACAGCACCTCAAATATCACCTCACTCACCACCTCACTCACCACCTCACACACCACCTCACACACCACTTCACTCACCACCTCACTCACTCATCACCTCACTCACCACCTCACTCACCACCTCAGTCACCACCTCACTCACCACATTATGCACCACCTCACCACCACCTCACACACCACCTCACTCACCACCTCTCTCACCTCCTTACTCACCACCTCTCTCACCTCCTCACTCACAACCTCACCACCACCTCACACACCACCTCACTCACCAACTCACCACCACCTCAGTCAGCATCTCACCACAACCTCACTCACCACCTGCAGAATCAAGTGCTAGGTGGCCTTCAAAAACACATATATGGAGATTCACACAGCATCAGAAAACTGCAGATTCATGAGGAGGGTCGTGAAGTCGTGAGCATAGTGTCAAGTATTGTGTCGTCCCTACACATACTCTGCAGTCTTCTTGTACTTTATAGCATTTCAAATCCAATGCGCGGTATCTTGCCAGTCAGTGTGTGTTCAACATAAATAAAGGTATGAACAATACAGCAAAAGGGATACTGGCACTTTACTTGGTCTTTTACCCATCAGATTATCCTGACACTGAGCTAACCAGTCCTTGCCCCATCCTATTAATGCCCAGCACCAAGCTAGGAAGTGACAAGTATCAATGTTATATAAGTCATTGGTTTGACTCGACCGGGAATCGAAGTCCCGATCTCACGGACTGGAGGCCTGCACGCTACCAATTCGGCCACCGTGTCCGGTGTACAGCACCTGAAGGTGAAGGTCACTGCCTCAAAGATCGGTAATGGCTATTCAGCCATTCTAGCATACCCAAATTGTATGCATACGCATAACACCCAATGGTAGATCGTGCGATCTGAACTCATGGTCGATCGAATCAAACCAATGACTTAAATATTGATATTTCTCGCTTCCTGGCCTGGCGCTCGGCATTATTATGATAGGGCAAGGACTGGTTGGCTTAGTGTCAGCATACTGTGATGGAGTGGGATATCATTGTGCTGCCATCCTGGTCTCCTATTGGGGAAGCACTATAAAGTCGCCATGGCCCATCCTGATATGACATTATATGTTGCCAGGACGTAAAACCTCCAACAACCAACCAACCCAATCCATATAAGGGTGGTGGGTGGGTGAATGGAGGCAAATACTGAATCTAAGCAGTTATATGTGCAGTAAGGCACCACTCAAAAGGGAGGAGGATGGCAGCCATCGTTTGAAGATGCAGAAGAAACAGTCAGGAGTGCACTCTCAGTTACGCCCACATTGCTAACCAATATGCGCCATACAGAAGCGCCAAGTTTCCCAAGTTGGCTGGAGATCTCCCTAAAATATAGCAAAATACGCCCAATCTCCCGATGTCCCATGTTTAATTTGTTATCTCCCACCGAACAATCATTTTACATTGTTTTTCTTAAATATATTTGTACACGTATTTTAATGTCAAATTGCGCCAGAATGCACACTTTTGTATCATTTGTTTGGTCAATTTTTTCAAGCGTCTCCCCCCCCCCCTTCCTGTGGCATGGGGTGACTTCTTTCATCCCATCGGCTATGTTATTTCTCCCTATTTAGAAGTTGTGTAGGACGGAGATCTCCCTACTCACACTCTTATCTACTTGGCGCCTTTCGACCAGACGGGATGGCCGAATGAGGTAGAGCATCTGTCTCCCGTGCTGGTAGATCGCGGGGGCGTGGTTTCGAACCCTGGTAGAGTCAAACCATGACTTAAAAATTGATACTTGTCGCTTCCTAGCCTGGTGCTCGGCATTATTAGGATAGGGCGAGGACTGGTTTGGTCAGTGTCAGGATAATGTGACTGAGTAGGATACCAGGTCATGGTGCCAATGGCCTGGTTTCCCAATGGGACAACACCAAAAAGTCACCATGAGTGCGCACTGTCACAAGTCGGTACCCGTCCTGATATGACCTTATATGTTGCTAGGATGTAAAACAATAACAAACAAACAAAACTTGGCCCCTTTGATTATATGTCATCAAGATGAGAGTCGCGTGAACGAAAATATCCTTCCTGATGTCATATATGTAAACCTGATACATTGAGTCGGACTCATTCATCCATCTGATATCAGGGGATGAGTTCTCAAACATGAACTCCTCAAACACATAAAGGCAGTTGTCATTGATCAAAAACATTATCACAAGGAGGAAGATGATATGCAAAAACCCATTTCATATGCGTAAAGATTGCAGTATTTCAGAAAGTTGCAAACACAGACTTCTGAGGACGTCAGGGAGTTTCAAAGCATATTTTTGGTTGCCAGGCAACCCACTCAGAAACTCCAATGAGATTTTCCATATTGTCGACCGGGATTCAATGGTTGATTGACAGCGCCTTGCCCGACATAAATAACTTTCATTATTACCCAAATGGAGTTGTTTGGCTATGGGAGATCTATGCTGAGTACACAGGTTCCAGTGGTCACCGCTAGGTGTTGTTGTTGTTGCATTCTGGGTAGATATGTTTAACAATGATGTTGTTTGGTTCTTGGAGTTTTACATCCTTGCAGCATCTAAGGCCATGGAATGGGTACCACTCGGAACAGCTAACCAAACGGGATGGCCGAATGAGTTGAGCGTCCGTCTCCAGTGTTGAAAAATCGTGGGATTCGAACCCATGAGTTTGAACCCTGATCGAGTCATGCCAACAACTTACAAACTTGATACTCGTTGCTACCTAGACTGGCACTCGGCATTATTAGGATAGGGTAAGGACATATTGGCTCAGTGTCAGGATAATGTGGCTGAGTGGGATATCAGGTCACAGCGCTGTTGGTATGGCCTCCCAGTGGAGCAGCCCTGTAAGGATGCCATGACGGCGCACTTACACAAGTTAGTACCTATCCTGATATAAACATAGATGTTGCCAGGGCGTAAAACTCCGAAAACCAACCAATCAATCAGGTGCTTCACCATGGTACCACGTGACAGCCGTGGATTGGGAGGCAGTTACAACCAACAACAAACCAATCAGTAACGGCTTTAGATCCTGGTCTCCAGCATTCAAACGACGATGCTATATCGGTTCATGGAGGTAGCTAGCTGTTCGCTATGTCACAATGGCAACACTATAAAGCTTCCGAATGTGTAGATGGACCTAAGTCAGTACCCGTCCTGATACTTGTTGGTGCTGACGCGTTAATTATGAAGCATTGTTACCATACTGAGTTTTTTTGTATTCGCATCCTTCAGTCTCTCAGACTATGGAGTAGCGCCTGTAGAGTTGGTTGAGGAACATCCTCTTGTATGGCTGTATAGACCAATCCTCCATTTGCACAATCTGTTGTAGCCCTAGCACTTAGTGAGCTTTTATATTTATAAATTCAACGCAGGATCTTCAATTGAAGCTGCCATAAAGTATACATATGTAGAAATATAAGTGTCCTGTCTCCAACTAGGATTTCTTGTCATCCTGCTGGGGCAGTATTATAGACTACCACACTCATATCTGTATATATATATATATATATATATATATAAACAGTTGGCCCTGGTAAACAGAATAAGAAGAAATGCTTCAGCATGCCCTGGTAGCCATAATACAGCAGGTCCATGTAGGGGCTTGTGGGTGTTGGGATCCGGAATGCCATGGCATAAGGCCCTACTGGGACTTCTCTGAAGTGCCTCTCAGCCCAGTGGACAGCACAGAGTGATAGGTCTGGGTGCCGGGCCATGGGGATTTCCAGCACCTCTTCTGAGAATTGTATGGTCTTGGAGCGATGGACCCTTACCAGCATCCCCAGGGAAGAAATGAAAAGTCTCTTCTATGAAGAAATGACTCTGAGGAGGTAACTTGGCATTTTCTCAAAAGTGCTCTAAAGCTGCACATCACAGCCGCCGTCCAAGCAGTGTGCCCCTCGGAGGAGGTTAGGCTGGAGAATATCCGCCTAAGCATATCTGGTAGTATTGGAGCTGCCTGCTTGGGATGGCAGCCCTGCTCTCGTTTGATGCTCTTCAGGGTGGAGGCCACCTCAAAGTTTGTGTAGTCAATGGCCTCCGTGCCCTCAGATTTTAAGAAGAAGTTCAAGCCACTGATGTAGTTGCATACCGATGTGTATTTTAGCATTCGGCCAGCCATACAGCATACAGCCCTGTGGTAGGGAAATGGCCCCCCAAACTCCTCAATGAAGTCCAAGTATCGTCTCACCTGGCGTCCTCTTGTTATTATCAAATTAGGGGTGAAGTACTGGTGTTGCATCGCCAGGTCCTCCTTCTGCAGAGCTGCAACAGGAAGTAGAAGAAGACAAATGATGTGTAAAAATCTGGCAGCAGGAGAGTAGTTGAGCAGCGTCTGCTGCCCTGACCCGGGCTCTGCTATCAGTGCCCCAATGGCTCAGGGCATCACAGATGGTGTTGTCGGCGCTCTTTACATGCACTGATTGAATGTCAAAGTGGTGCTCCATGGCTAACCAGAAGAGCCTCCGGATGCAGTAAATTACTCCCTTTGACTTCGATCTGCCAGTGGTCAGGCCGACCCGGACAGTCTCATTGTCCGTTATCATCACAACCGTGCTGTCCCTCCACTGGTGGCCCCAAGTCTGGGCCGCAGAGAATGCTGCCCACATCTCAAGCACATTTATGTGAGCTCCCTGGCAGGTATCATCAGGGGGAGCGTGGTGGTGGCCCACATGGTGACTGATCGCATCATCTGCCTCCCTGTTGAATACTCCCACCCTCCAGGCTAGGTTGTGAATGGTACCAAACCCCTCACTAGAGGCATCACTATAGGTGGACACGCATGGGGTGTGGCGACCAATGATCTTAGCCTTCCCATTCAATCTCCTCATGAAGGCCAGCCACCAGTTCCTGTCCTCGTGGAAGCCTCCCGAGAGGCGGACCATGAAGTGCGACTTTGCCACTGCATTAACTATGTGGTAGATTCGTCTACAGACGGACCTGCCCACCCGGATCACCTGGGAACAGTGGGCCAACATGCCCGCCAGACGTTCCAGCTCACCCCTTGTGGTCTTCCGCTTGCTATCCAATTCCATGAGGGCCGCTGTCATCTTGACAAGCTTGTCCTCCGGCAGTGACATCTCGAATACCACCTTGTCCCCAAGAACCTGGCCAGGGTGGCTGGGGAGGTGACCTTTTGGAAGCTAATGTGTAAACCTAGCCTCCTGAGGATAGAAATTAGGCATCAAAGTCCCATGCCACCATGCAGAAGTCATCGAGATAGTTAACTACCTCAGCGGCCGCCTCACGGACCTCGCAGCGCACTATAAAGTCAGCTAGCTTGCTAAGTACATACAGGCTGGAGGCTAGGCCCATACATAGTCTGTTGTCATCGAGGTACATTGGGTTATCACCAAAATCCCAGAATAGAGCATGTCTCTCTAGATCTTGTAGAAGGATGCTGACTGCTTGGTATGCGTCATGGATGTCAATTGCCGCGAGGCTGTCCCCTCTCACCATGAGGACTGCCACATCATCAACACTGTTGTAGGAGAATTTAACAGCCATACCATCTGTGTAGACTTTGTTTTATATTACAGCGGTGCTAACATGAATGTCATAGAGAGACAGCTAAAACCAAGCATAAATGGGATCCATCGATGGTCAGTTCTGAACGGTTTCAAATTTTCCAAGCCCAAAACAGTCTGCATGCACTTCTGCCTGCTGCGTAGAATACATGCGGAACCGGAGCTGACCCTGGATGGGGATCCCATTAAAGTCATTGAGAAAACCAAATTTCTGGGCCTCATTCTCGACGCAAAACTGTCTTGTGTGCCACATATAAAGTACCTGAAAACAAGATGCCTGAAAGCGCTGGATATTCTGAGGGTGCTGTCCAGCTCAGAGTGGGGAGCGGACAGAGATGTTCTGCTCTCCGTGTACAGAACCTTGGTTCGTTCACGAGTGGATTACGGCAGCATAGTATACGGTTCCGCAAGGAAATCATATATTGGGCTGCTAGACACGATCCACCACCAGGGACTGCGCCTGGCCCTTGGGGCCTTCCGCACCTCACCAGTTCAGAGCCTTTATGTCGAAGCCAATGAACCATCACTTAACAACAGGAGAATCAAACTGGCCATGCAATATGTAGTCAAGATAAAAACTAATGCATTGAATCCTGCACACAATTGTCTATTCGAGCAACATGACAAATCCAGGTATGAAGCCAGGCCAAATTACATCCGGCCACTGAGGCTCCGAATGAAACCTCATTTGGAGGCCTTGGGCGTGGATTTGGACGTGTTGGAGGATGCCAAAGTCCCAGAACATCCCCCGTGGTCGTTGAGAAAGCCATCGGTTATCCTCCGACTCACGGAACTGAGGAAATCTGGGACACATCCACTCGAGTACCAAGGACTGCATGCAGAGATTCAAGGCCAGTTTGCAGACTACCTCTCCATATACACTGATGGTTCGAAAGACCAAAGCTGGGTAGCTGTTGCGGCAGTCTGCCGACGGGAAAAATTTGGTGTACGTTTGCCCGATCAGAGCTCGATTTGCACTGCAGAGGCCCGAGCACTCCTTCTCGCTTTGGAGTGTATCGAGGTATCCAACCACACTAACTATGTTACATACAGTGATTCGTTCTCTTGCCTCCTGGCTGTTGCTGGACTGAAAACGAATCACCCTATTCTAGCAACGGTCATTTATAAAATGAACCAACTGACAACAGATGGGTATGATATCCACCTGTGCTGGGTGCCTGGCCATGCTGGCATACAAGGAAACGAACGAGCTGATCGGGCTGCGAAGAAGGCCCTGAACTGTGATCTTGAACCGTGTCTGATCCCTCACTCTGATCTGAAACCACTAATAGCCACCCACATAAAATCCAAATGGCAACATGAGTGGGATGAAAACATCAATAAACTTAAAGAAATTGAACCATCTGTGGGAAAGCCACCACAGACTCATGCGGGAGGTCGGCGGGACCAAGTGGTCCTTAGCCGCTGCCGTGTTGGCCACTCGTGGCTTACACATGCTTTTCTGCTCAAGGGGGAACCTCCCCCTGAATGTATTGGGTGTCAGTCCCCACTGACACTCAAACACATTTTACTAAGTTGCGTTGATTTTTTGGCCCTGCGCCAACGGTTCTACACTGCAGACAGTATGCATGACCTTTTTACTAAGGTAAAACAGGAAAAGATTTTAGCCTTTTTGAGGGCAGCTGGACTGTACCACCTTATATAGTTTACTAAATGGATTCTATTAATTATTAATGAAACTTTTCTTTTTCTATGGGAATTTGTTTCCCTTGACCACAGATATATGATTGTGAGCTTTCTAATTTAATTAGTGTCTATTGGCACATAATTGATTGTCTGCTTTTACATGTAAAAGCGATGGTTTGAACAAAAAACTAACATTTCTCGCCGTGAATATGGCCTATGCTGCCGACATGGCGTAAAGCAACCACCAATCAACCAATCAATCTGTGTAGTTGTTCACTGACTCTCCTTCGGGGTGACTGCAGTCTACTATGCTCCTGACCCCTCCCCCATCCTTGGGGATACAGAAGAGTCTGTGGACACAAGTGGGTCGCTCCTTGACCACCGTCAGCGCCCCACTCTCTATCTCTGAGTAAAGTTTTGCTGACATGGCGTATCTGTCAGCCTTGTCACCCCCGCTGCCATGCGGGCAGTCATAGGCGGCAGTGCAATCATGGTTTATTACCATAAAACCAAAGCACACCCCTTTGAGTATGTACTCCGCATCAGGGTCGGTGTCTCACCAGAGGAAAGCTTCCGTAAACACCCTGCAGGATCTCATCCGAGAGACCACTCCCTCAATCCTGTGTATGCAGCCACATACACCCCAGGTGCAATTATGCCAGATACCAAACTCAATGGTGTGATCTCCACCAGCATCGGCCACTCGTACTGAGAAGACCCGGCCGTCGCCTCGGCCCCCGTTCTCCAATCGGAGCCAGCCCGGCTCACGGCCATCTGGTCATTGTATCACGGTTTGGGTTACCCCACCCCCTGTGGGGTGTATGACCCCACCCCATGTGGGGGGCGTGTCAGTGCCGTCCGAGCAGGTGTGGAGGCTAGTAGTGACCAGAGGCCGCTGGTATCAGGGTGGCCAGGAGCCACTCACAGGTGGCGCCATAGTGGCAGAAGCAGGAACTAACTCCTATGACAGTAGGATAGTAGGTAATAACTAATATATAGAAGAGAACTGATAAGTGGTAGTGTCCACAGATAACAATAAGACTGGAGTGGTGGAGAAGAGTATATATTCTCTGGTGGGAATATATTAATTGACCACCTAAAGTTAAATTTAAAATTGGACCAATCAGTGAGTCTGGAGGTGATAACAACCAGGCACAGCTGGCATACAAGTGTCAAAGCATATGACTAGTGGCTCCAGTGTGGCTCAATTTGGAACTACATGCAGGCTGCAGTTGAGCCTAGATAAATGGTATATAATAATAGAGCGAACTGAAGAGAGTTAGTGTCCTTGTTTATATTCCCAAAATAGATTATAGAGCAGATATATGCAATGTTGGTTTTGAGAGTCTCACATTTAGTTATATAATACAGCAGGAATAGGACAGTGGGTTCAAAGGTAAGAACGGCATTACGAGGTCCTCTCCATTTTTGTCTGAGCCCATGTAATGGATGATTCAGACATATCAGCCATCTATGTGACAGGACCCTATTGAATCTCCAGGCGCGGGGACCTGCAAAAAAAGACTACTCTGTCAACTCCGAGGCAGTGGCATGTCATTAATGTTACTAATTCCTTCATCACAATCTGCATCAAAGCCTAGTGTACACTACATGACACTCTGAAGTGAGTCGATAGCTTTGTTTGTGCTTTTTGTTGTTGGTAAGATAGTTTATCCATCAGAACATACATTTATTCAGTGAAGAGTCACTAGTCTTCCAGTTATTTTCATTACATTGTGAATAGGTAGTTATGCGGGCACTCAGGTAGGGCATATTAGTAGATTATGAAGAAGGTTAGTGTGTTAGTGGGTTGGCCATAATAAGTTCAGTATTATGTGCTAAGATATTGGGTCGCTGCTAAAACTGTACTGCTATTATGGGTACGGTGTATGTGATAGGAGAATGGAGCCCTCTCGCACCACAAGTTCCCACACTCAACCCGGTATTCTCTGGCACCTAATATATAGAGGTTGGTTAGTGGCCTGTATGTGAGGATCTCTGACTCTAAATCATATTGTCGACCTATCGGAAAGTTGTCCATTGATTTGACGGTGTCAACATCTGTAAGGAGGAGGTGACACCAGGACATGACACCAGACCCTGACACATCTCCCACGATGCAGGTTTATTCGAGAATATTACTTTTTTTCTTTTTTTTCTATACTAAAGGCATTTTATTCAGCGAATAATGCCTTTTGTCAGTGCCAGAGCACTGGTCTTCCGGCCGTTCAGTGCAATTTGTTGATACATGAATGACAATATCAGTTGCAGTAATAACCACATGAAAATCCTGTTTGATTATAGAAGTATAATATAAATGAACTATTAGTTGTAATAGTAACTGCATACAATTCCAGTTCAACAAAGGTTTTACTCACTTGGTGGATATGCATCACATGGTATTGCATGATTCTAGAATTATCTTTAAACATTGATTTCTTCCTTTGTCTTTCTCTCTTCTTTTTTTCAATGTGATATAACATATCTCCACTATACATATATATATTATAGTGTAAATATGCAAATCAGATAATCCAGTCACCAATACCAAACTTACAGCTGTTCCCGATGTATAATTTAACTGCGGTTTAACAACAATTACCGTGCCGTGTACAGCGGTTTTATCTCAGCGAAGTAGACAATTGTACACACTTTCAAATAACCTTCTCTTTTTGTTCTTGAAGATTTATACTGCCTATCATGGATAAGTCTGAATAGACTTGTTTTCACCATTAGACAGTTTGTCGATAGAAAGCCCAAGCCTACACTTTTACTAACCCAAGGGATGTTTAACCTCCCACACCACATAGACATGGTATGAGAGCAACTGGCCTTTGATGACGCTGTAAGTTATACACAGCTGTGTAAATCCAAATTGACAGAGGTGGTGGCACCGGGTATTGAACCACCGACCTGCAGATTAGGAGTCTGACCTAGAAAAAAAGTCAGACATTCTAACGACTCCGCCACAGAGAACACCACCTCTCTATCCCAACTGCTAAAACCCAGTAAGCAGCATGATACCTTCGTGACTGCCTATCGGCTTAGGTCTCTTTATTGCACCACCACCTTCCCTAACCCTCAGCACTCCAGAGAGTGGCTACCTATGCAGCTAAATCCATATCGGTTGTATAGCGCTGCCAGACACGGACACGTGACGTTGTGACGTCAGAGCTGACGTCATTGCTTATACAGCAGGGTGGTGCTTAGCTGCGTAGTGCAGTCTAGCTGGGATTAAAAACGCACAAGCCTTGCTCCTATCTGGGAAAGAATTTAATTAAAGGGGAAGCCACTGAAGGAAAGCAAAGTCTAATGTGGGCCTTATTTTACTGTAGGGGCTTCTTGTCAGTTTTCTTTAATCCCCGCTTAGCTGGCTTAAGTGGCATATTTGGCTTATCATCAGTTTCCAGGGCCACTTCTGGAGTCGTTGATCAACTGTGGGGAGTGACACTGCTGTTTGGGTAATCGCTTGACTGCTGATATCTTCGTAGAAAACCCCCATGAATAATAATTAATCAGACCGGATGGCTGAATGAGTTAGAGCGTCCATCTCCTGTGTTGGTAGACCGTGGGGTTGTGGGTTCGAATCCTGGTCGAGTCAAATCAATGACTTAAATATTTATACTTGTAGATTCCTAGCCAGGCACTCAGCATTATTAGGATAGGGCAAGGAGCAGTGGAATGAGGAAGACTAATCATCCGCGAGATTGAAATTTCCTCTGCTGAAACAACTAATGTACCTACAAACAAGACAAAAATATGTGACAATAGCCGAGAACTGATTATTTAGTAGGGAAATCCTGAACATATTACACACAACTATAACAGTAACGACAAAACGGGCATTCGTTCCATTCTCAGCATTTGTCTGAGCAAATGGATTCTTCCCATTGTCTATTTTACCTCCTAATTAATGAAAATTGCATTCTTTCTTGGGTGGTAAAACAGTTAATTCATCAGAGTATAATTTTATTTCAGCGCCGAGGTAGTTAAAGATTTCTTCATGGGGATTCATTCATATTGCCAATTATGGATAAGTCTGAATAGTCTTGTTTTCACCATTAGACAATTGGTCGATAGAAAACCTTAGCCTACACTTTTACCGACCACAGGGAGTTTTAACCTCCAACACCACATATACATTGTATGAGAGCAACTGGCCCTTGATGATGCTATAAGTTATTCAAGTTTGCACAAGTGTGTCTACGCTGCCAGGTTAATTTCGCCGCTAGGCTACCAAATTTGGATTTAGCTGCATTCCAATTGGGTGATTTAACACTTGCGTCTCTACCATCACTAATTCAGCGCTCTGTGGGAAGGACACCACCCCTCTGTGCGGACACCTAGCCCCTCCTCCCCTGCCCCTTCATCCCTTCTGCACTTAACTGTGCCCCACAAACCCCTATTAAGTGACTCACACATTCAGTTATGTATGAATTAAGGTCTTGTCACACTACCATTGCTTGCATAAGACGCACATACCCATCTCCATCCATCCATACATCCACACCTCTCATGCCCACTATGGTCTTGTACTAGTTGCCAGTTTCCCGCCTTTCTCTGCAGCCAAACTTTATGTCAAGTCTCCGAGAGTGCAAGACGAACTGCTCTCACCCCCCACCCCCACCCTACCCCTCCCATGTGCCCCGCATTTACCCCCACCCCAACCCCACCCCTCCCATATGCCCCCCCAGACTCTTCCACTCCAACCCTACCCCTCCCATATGCCCCCACCCACACCCGCTCCCATATGCCCCCCCTGGACTCCCTCCCACCCCCACCCTGCCCCTCCCATATGCCCCCCACACTCCCCCACCCCAACTCTACCCCTCCTTTATGCCCCCCAGACTCCCCTCACCCCCGCCCTACCCCTCCCATATGCCCCCACCCTCCCCACACCCACCCCCTCCCATATGCTCCCCAGACTCCCCACCCCACCCTACCCCTCCCTTATGCCCCCCAGAGTCCCACACCCCCACCCCACCCTACGCCTCCCATATACCCCCCCAGACTCCCTCCCACCCCCACCCTACCCCTCCCATATGCCCCCCCCAAACTCCCACCACACCCACCCTACCCTCCCATATACCCCCCAGACTCCACCCCTACCATATCCCTCCCATATGCCTCCCCACACTCCCCACCCACCCCAACCCTACCCCTCCTCTATGCCCCCCAGACTCTCCCTAACCCCCACCCTACCCCTCCCATATGCCCCCCCCCCCCCCCCACACCCACCACCACCAACCCCTCGCATATACCTGCCAGACTCCACCCGCCACCATATCCCCTCCCATATGCCCCCCACACTCCCCCACCCCTACCCTACCCCTCCTTTATGCCTCCCACACTCCCCAACCCCCACCATACCCCTCCCATACTCCCCCACCCCCCCTACCCCCCATACCCACTCCCACAAGACCCCCCATATACCACGACTCCACCCCCCCACCATACCCCTCCCATATGCCCCCAGACTCCCCCCACCCCAACCATACCCCTCCCATATGCCCCCCCCAGACTCCACCACCCCCCCCATACCGCTCCCATATGCCCCCCACACTCCCCCACCCCGCTACCCCTCCCATGTACGCCCCAAGATTCCCCCCACCCCGCCCTCCCCACCCATATCCCCTCCCATGTACCCCCAGACTCCCCAACCCCCTCCACCCTACCCATCCCATGTATGCCCCTAGACTCCCCCATCCCCCTCCCACCCTACCCCTCCCGTGTACCGCCCCAGACTCCCACCCAACCCATCCCATGTACGCCCCAGACTCCCCCCAATCCCACTCCCACCCTACCCCTCCCATGTACGCCCCACTCTCCCCCAACCCTCCCTCCCACCCTACCCCTCCCATGTACGCCCCACGTCTCCCCAACCCTCCCTCCCACCCTACCCCTCCCATGTACGCCCCACACTCCCCCACCCCGCTCCCACCCTACACCTCCCATGTATACCCTAGACTCCCCCAACCCCCCTCCCATCCTACCCCTCCCATGTACCCCCCAGACTCCCCCAACCCCCCTCCCACCCTACCCCTCCCATGTACGCCCCAGTCCTCAGAGTCCTCCCAGCACCACCACCTTCCCTGCCACTCATATCACCACCAAGTCCCCCGGTGCGCATTGCGATGTGTTATCATTAATATGCTGCCCGCCCGTCCGCACTCTCCCCCGGTCGCCTCTAAATCCCCGGGTGCACTTCCGGGACCCTCCAATCATCCGTGCCCGTATCCCAGTGTGCCCCGCGACCTTTGCTGACCTTTGCGGCTCGTGATCTGACCGTCTCCGATGCGCGGTGGTGGTTGTCGGCCGGTGGGCATCCCCGGCCGGGCGGGCGGGATGGGGTCGGCTTGGGGCGGCCGGGTGAGCAGTTCTGGGTGGGTGGGCGGGGCGGCGGCTTGGGGCGGCCGAGGGAGCAGCTCGGGGTGGCCGGGAGAGCAGCTCTGGGAGGCCGCGTGAGCAGCTCGGAGGGGCCGGCGATCAGTTCGAGGTGGCCGGGCGAGCAGCTCGGGGAGGATTTCTACTGCCTGTCATGGATAAGTCTGAATAGACTTGCTTTCACCATTAGACAGTTTGTCGACGGAATGCCTGACCCTACAATTTTACCAACCCAAGGGATTGTTAACCTCCCACACCACATAGACATGGTATGAGAGCAACTGGCCTTTGATGATGCTGTAAGTTATTCACAGCGGTGGAAATCCAAATTGGCAGAGGTGGGGAGGGCACTGGGAATCGAACCTCTGACCTTCAGATTAGGAGTCTGACATAGAAAAAAGTCAGACACTCTAACAACTCCGCCACAGAGAACACCTGCGGCGACTCGGCGAGCATCTTGGGCCATCCGGGGGGGGGGGGGGGGGGGGCGTCTTAGCGCGGGCGGGGCAGAAGCTCGGGGCGGGCACTGAATATAAGAGTGAAAACCTTCCAAATAATAGCAGAAACCATTTTCAAATAACAGCAGAATCATTGTTCATATGAAGGTTTACATGATGACCATACATACATGTCAAAGTTGAAACAAAAGCTATTTCACATTTTAATCTTGATCTTATACGAATTGAGCAATACATTGATATTACTGGTGTAAAATGGAAATCATACACACACCCAAACCATTATTTTAATATACACAACACATTCCAACAAGATTTTATTGATTACAGTTAAGAAAACAAGAGTATGTCTTTCAAGACAAAAATGGGAAAAAAAGTCTGGGTAAACACATTGTGTCGGTTGGGTGGTGGGTGTCCATTTTCACATTTTCACTTTATCACAAACTCATACTAGCATACTTGTTATCCATTTAGTGGGAAAGATTAGGCACCTGCAGTAGTGCTAGCATGCGTATCACACATACACCTTGATAATTATTTTACTTGCTACCGAAAAGGAGAAATAATGAATTATCACCATCGTAACGTGGACACCAAATATGTGGAGTTCTGATTCTCAGAGAATGAGCCATCAAGCGCAAGTTGGAAAATATGCACCAGGCAGCCACGAGGGTCACATGTGGGCTTTCTAAAGGAGCTGATACAGCGCCACCGAACAAATGGAAAACAGGAACTTTATTGGGACTGCCGGAGGAGGTCCTGAGAGAACAATTCAGAGAAGATGGATTGCAGATGACTGAAATTAGGATTCAACTTAAATTAATTGTTTTGAGAGATTTGTTGTATCGTTGCGTGGATAGCTTAAGGTAATGGCTTCATTCTCTGAGGGTTTGGTCACCTGCTTGTCTAAAACACAGCCAACATACTTAGCTTGTTTTATGAGAGAAAAAATGTAACCCACAATGATTGTTTGAGTTTCCCTGAGTATACACTTTCTACTTGGTGCTGCTCCCCATTTTTGCATGAACTACAGTGACTGGCGCTATATGTTATACAGCAGGAGCCACTCCCTTAATTCTACAGGATCGGTGCTGTAACTAATACAGCACTGATCAAACTTAGATTATTTAGACTGTCAATTCCAATAGTAAGATGGCCGGAAGACCATTGCTCCAGCACTGACAAGTGTCATATTCAGATGAATAAATACTTTACCAAAAAAAACAAAAAAAACTGCTGAAGGCTGTTTCCCGCTTGGCAGTGGAATGTTACCGCTGGGTCCATTCCACACAGCACCACCTGGTGAGGAATTATAGCGGGATGTAGGGTGCTCTCTGAGAAGAACACAACTAGAGAGCAGAACAGCAGCATCTGCAGTTCTTTATCCAGAAGCACAAACTGCATGTCTTCCATAATGACAGGCACTTTTGGGGAAATTCAGGAATTATAACTTTCAAAATAATGTCAACAAAATATGTTAATTTCATTTGCAATGTATAAGTCATATGTAGTGTGTATTGATATATCTGTTTGCATACATACATATGTATATCCTTGAAGATTTATACTGCCTATTTTGGATAAGTGTGAATAGACTTGTTTTCACCATTAGACAGTTGGTCGATAGAAAGGCCGAGCCTACACTTTTACCGATCCAAGGGATTTTTAACCTCCGCACCACATAGACACGGTATGAGAGCAACTGGCCTTTGATGACACTGTAAGTTATACACAGCAACCCTTTTGATTGTCCATTGGTGGGGACAATGACAGTCACTCATCATTTATTGTGAATTAGTCGATGACTGATGAGTCCAATTGGTGCTGGGAATGTGTGGTTGCATGTTGGACATATATATATATATATATATATATATATGTGTAGATGCAGACACATAAGCGTCTGCTAGGGGAAGGAGATTCTCTTTTCTCTGCTGATGCTTTTGTTTAGCTGGAGATATACGATCAGTTTCAAACCATATTGTCCCCTTACAAATAGAAGCATGCCATTAACTCCTCTCCTTGGCAACTATTTCTAGGTTGTAGTGTATTTTATAAGTCATTGGTTTGACTCCGCTGAGTTTCAAACTCCCGACCTTCCGTACGGGAAGCCTGCGTCCTCCTGAGTCGGCCAGTGCGTCCGGTCGAGTATTCGGGGGACAGGAGGGCGGTGGGGGGGGGGGGGGAAGGCTGCATGCCCTGTTCCCGCCCTGTGCCTCCTTCCCACAGTAGGGGGCGCTGCCCTTTATCGGGCACCAGGAGACATGCGTGCCAGCCGCCAGCTCCATTTGCTAAATTGCCTCCAGGGCTGCTATGACTTCTGGTTGCTGGCAAATAAAACGCGCCATTGGGTTTTATGTTCTCGTGGACGTGATGTGTCCCCGCGCGCAGCGTCCCTGCCCCACTCATTTAACTATTCGCCATTCTACCAACATTGCTTGACAAATTGGCGAAAATTACAAGTGAATAGGAAAGAAAGATGATAACAACGATGGTAATTAAAGTTGCATAGTCTGATGGTTTTGAATTTCTGTATATTTTATGTGATCGATCGATCGAGAAAGATATTAGATCGATCACTAGTATCTACTTTACATTAGTTCAAAGTTACTTTTAATTTAAATGGTAAACTTTTGAGATATTTTGAGTGCAAACATGGAAAATTAGTTTTGGCCAGCTTGCCAAAACTCGCACACCATAGACTTCTGCAGTAACAGGTTCTATTAAATTGACTCAGTATTGCCTTCTATGCAGAAACAAATGCTTAATAAGTATCTAAGTTAGATATGTAAAATCAAATCTAGATAATTGGTTTCGTTTTGAAAATTTGATATTTCATCGGACTATGCAGCTTTAATGTGGAAAGCTTATCGCCAGTGAACAGGTGTGAACAACAGCACTGATAACAACATTGGGGTTTGGTATGGAGCACTGTCAACAGCTTTGTGGGAAGGTTATTTTACCGTGAGATTGCTGGCGCACATGTTAGCAGGCCTCCTCCCGCCTCCTCCTCACCTCCTCCCGCCTCCTCCAGGGCGCCTCCCCACCTCCCACGGCTCCTCCAGCCTCCTCCCGCCTCCCCCACCTTCGCCCTCCTCCCTCCTCCCGCCTCCTCCAAGCCGCCTCCCCACCTCCCCCGGCTCGTCCAGCACCCTCCCGCCTCCTCCGCACCTCCTCCCGCCTCCTCCAGGCCGCCCCCCGCCTCCACCACCTTCTCCCTCCTCCCTCCTCCTGTCCTCCCGCCTCCTCCAGGGCGCCTCCCCACCTCCCACGGCTCCTCCAGCCTCCTCCCGCCTTCCCCACCTTCTCCCTCCTCCCTCCTCCGGCCTCCCGCCTCCTCCAGGCCGCCTCCCCACCTCCGCCACCTCCTCCAGCCTCCTCCGTCCTCCCCCACCTTCTCTTTCCCCCCTCCGGCCTCCCGCCTCCTCCAGGCCGCCTCCCCACCTCCGCCACCTCCTCCAGCCTCCTCCCGCCTCCCCCACCTTCTCCCTCCTCCCACCTCCTTGCCTCCCCCCTCCTCCCCCTCCCCGTTGCCTCCCCGCTCCTCCCCCCTTCCTTCCCCCTCCCTCCCCCACTTCTTCCCCCTCCCCACCACCCTCGCCATCTCCCCGCCTCCTTCCCGCCAGCTCCCCATCTCCTCCCCACCTTCTTCCCGCCTGCTCCCCACCTCCTGCCCACCTCATTCCTGCCTCCTCCCCACTTCCTCCCGTCTCCTCCCGCCACATCCCCCATCCTCCGCCCGCCCCCGCCAGTCAAAAGAGGCGGTCGGACCTCGGGTTGCCCACTGGTTATTGCCTCTTCCACCATAGCCTTCCTAATCTGCAACTCCACTCCCAAAGTACCCACACTGCTATCATCTACGCGGGCAACCCATAGTGAAGGCCAGGCCATGGCAAAGACAGACCTGCTTAACCCACGAGGCTTCGACAATAATAATAGTAATAACATATTTATTTCCACATGATCAATGTACACGCAATTTTATATTTATATCAGTAATTTTTTCACATGAAAAAGGAGAAAGCAGAAGAACAATATTTATGAGGTGCTTTCTTCATTTAAAAATAACACATATACATTACATATACCATAGAAATAATGAATAGAAAAATAAAAGTAAAACGCATATCAACGTTACCCTCAATACTGTAAATTACATCTCCATGTTTATGTACTAGACTACGATGGTTATTCCCTCTGGTAGAGCTTAACGATTTTCTTTTTTATACATTTGTTGAAACATATAGATGTTTTTTAACATTTGAGTTTATCATCAAGTGAATTGCATATTGGTATACCACATATAAATATACATTGAGACTTTAAAGTTGTTCTTGCAAATACGTGTCTTAAGGGGCTGTCACATTATGACACATCGCGCCAACGTATGCCTACGCATGTGATTTTTGGCTGCTATGTCGGGATACGTTGTTATGCGTTATGCATGCGTTAGGCACTAGTTGGTATATGTCAATCAATGTACGTCAATGTTCATTGTGATACGGCATCGGACATCAGGGGGTCGGCAAAGTTTTGTGCTGTGAAAGTACCATGAGCGTAATTCAAGCATTTTTCGCCGGGAGGTACGTTAGCCATATGTTGGTCATACATTGGCCATATGCTATGAATATGGTATGTATATGTCCAACTTTGTCCAACACGCCGAAAAGTTTGACACTTCTAGACGTAAAGAAGTGATTTTACGCATTGGCTGTGCTCTTGCGATATGCGTCGTAATGTGACAGGGCCATGTGTCATGGCTACTAGCTGAACTTATTGTGACTAAAGACTGTTAATTGTTTGGCAGTAGCCCTTTCGTTGTATTGTAAATTATCATACTAGATTTGATCTTAACCAAGTCTATCAATTTTAAAACATGAAGATCAAAGAACAGCTTATTAGTGTGCTCTCGATATCCAACATTGCAAACAATTCTCACTGCTTTCTTCTGTAGCAAATAAACAAACTCCATAGTTGTTTTATATGCATTTCCCCATACTTCGCAACAATACAATCCATGAGGCAGAACTAATGAATAATACAATATTAAGCATGCATTTTTGTTGAATACATATTTCGCAATTCACGCATTTGCTGTACGCGCACACTCATGAGCAGTGTGAGTCCCTATATGTGTTTTATGTATAACTTATTTATTAAATCCAACAGACACCGACATGGCTAGTGCATGGGTCGCTACTGTGGTGAAATAGCTTCTTGTTTTTGTTGTCGGTAAAACAGTTTATTCATCACAACATACATTTTTTTCAGTGCCAAGGCACTGGTCTTCCGTAATTTTACATTACATTGTAAACAGGTAGTTCGATGGTTAGTGCATATGAGAAGATTATGAATTAAGTCAGTGTGTTAGTGGATTAGCCATACTAACGTCAGTATTATGGGATAAGTTGATGGGTCACTGCAAAAACTGTGTTGCTATTATGGGTACGGTGCATGTGATGGCGGTGGGTGAGAGAATGGAGCCCTCCCCCCACATCCCCACACTCAAGCCCCAGTCAGATACACGTTAGTGGACGTAGTTGAATGTAGTGGAGGCTAACGTAGTTGAACTTAGTTGAACATAGTTTAACATAGTTTAACGTAGTTGAATGTAGTTGAACGTAGTTGACCACAGTTGAAAACATAGTTGACCATACGTGAACGTAGGTGAACGTAGGTGAACGTAGGTGAACGTAGGTGAACGTAGGTGAACGTAGGTGAACGTAGGTGAACGTAGTTGAACGTAATTGAATGTAGTTGAACATAGTTGAACGTAGTTGAACGTAGATGGAGAAGTACCGGAGGAGTATGGATGCTGGTATGTTCACCTATGTTCAACTATGTCCAACTATGTTCAACTATGTTCAACTACGTTCAACTACGTTCAACTACATTAGCCTCCACTACTCTCAACTAGGTCCACTAACGTATATGAGACTAGGCCTTCAACCTCTCTCAGTAACTGCTCTCTCTCTGCTCTCCCTCCACTCCCCACTAACCGCCCACTGCCCACATTAACCGTCCACTCACGTGCCGGTCCCTATTTAACCAGTCCGCAGCGCCTTGACTGCTCACCGGCTCATCCTGCATTCCTCTCTGTCTCCCTCTCCATCTTCTACTCAAACACAGACGTGTTCATATATGCTCTACACAGTTAAGTTTGCTTTCATGCAGTGTCAGTCCTGTATTGATGCCTTTACAGTACTGCGCGCTGAGCCTTTACATTACCCTGTGATACGGACGTAATCACTCTCATTCCCCAATCAACCAGGCGCGATGGCCGAATGAGTTAGAGTGTCCGTCTCCCGCGTTGGTAGACCATGGGATCGTGGGTTCGAACCCTGGGCGAGTCAAACCAATGACTTACCAATTTTAACTTGTCGCCTCCTAGCCAGGCACTCGCCATTATTAGGATAGGGCAAGGACTGGTTCGCTCAGTGTCAGGATAAGGTGACTGAGTGGGATATCAGGTCATGGTGCTGGTGGCCTGGTCTCCATGTGTGGCAGCACTATAAAGTCGCAATGTCACACGTTGTGCACTGTCACAAGTTGGTACCCATCCTGATATGACCTTAGATGTTGCTAGGATGCAAAACAACAACAAAGAAATAAACATTCCCCTATCACGCCCCTCTCGGGTATGTACCATTCGTCACTGCAGTCGCGTCCACTCTCACCCCCCCCCCCCAACCCCCACCTACCTCCCCTGTACTCGTACTACTCGATTAGTTCTTTGTTGCAGTCCTCTTGCCACACCCCACTTTCTCACCGTCCCACTGCAGCCTCCCCCTCTGCCCTACCCGACTCACTTCCCGCCGTCTATTCCTGCTCATCTGCATCCCACATCCCAATCGCCATGTGCCAGCGCCACCTACAGCGCCTAATTTCTCCTTGTGCCCACACTATATGCAGGCGAGGCTCGTTGAGCCGTGTCTCCATGTCCCTGCAATCTGCATCAGCGCCAGCTGGGTGGTTGGTTATTGGAGTTTTACGTCCTGGCAACATCTAAGGTCATATCAGGATGGGTACCGACTTGTGAGAGGGTGCCCGCATAGTGACATTATAGTGCTGCCCGAGTGGGAAATCAGGCTGCCAGCACCATGACCCAACATCCCCCACCGTCACGTTATCCTGACACTGAGCTTACCAGTTCTTGCCCTATCCTAATAATGCCGACTGCCGTAGTATCTCGACGTAAAAAAAAGTGAATTTTACGTTGCCCACTCACTGGCCTGTTACGTCATAGTGTGACAGAGGTATTAGACACTCACCTAAACACTCACCCTCACATAATCACTCTCACAATCATATTCACTCACACACACTTTTTTGGGTGGGGGTAAATGATCCTTTTATTCAGTGAATAAAGGTATTTTTTTCCGCGCCGAGGCACTGGTCTTCCGGCCATGTTATGTTACATTCATACACATATGTAATAGTCTACAATCACCAAGATTATTTACTGTGACAAACTCACTCACACACACACTCGCCATGCACACTCACCCATATTACACTCACCCAACTCACCATTACACGTACCCAGTCGCACACACTCTGTTCTGCACTCATACAAACTCTACAGTTACACATACTCGCAGTCCCACACACTCCCACATCCTCACACTCATTCACTCACCTCAATCACCATCACACACAATCACTCATGCATACTGGCCCTCACACATACTGGCCCTCACACATACTGGCCCTCACACATACTGGCCCTCACACATACCGGCCCTCACACATACTGGCCCTCACACATACTGGCCCTCACACATACTGGCCCTCACACATACTGGCCCTCCTCACACATACTGGCCCTCACACATACTGGTCCTCCTCACACATACTGGCCCTCACACATACTGGCCCTCACACATACTGGCCCTCACACATACTGGCCCTCACACATACTGGCCCTCACACATACTGGCCCTCACACATACTGGCCCTTACATGCAATCAAACTCAATCACCGTGACAGTCACAAAACTCAACCTCGCTCACCACCACACACACTCACCATTACATGCAATTGTGTTTAATCATACTCACACACTCTCACTCACATTCGCACTCTGACCTACTCCCTCATATGGACCCAGCCTTAGGCATTCAACCTAATATATACACGCCTACAGGCGCATCTGCACACTCAGTCAGCCACTCATCCTCACACACTCTCACACAAACCCTGTCACCACCCACCAGTAAGAGACAAACTCCACACTCACACACCCTCACCCTCACACACACACCCTCACGTACCCTCACACACACCCTCACGCACCCTCACACACACCCTCACACACACGCTCACCCTCACACACACCCTCACACGCCCTTCCGCACCCACCAGCCCCACACAAGTCCACACTCACACACCCTCACCCTCACACACATCCTCAAACCACTCACACACACCCTCACCCTGACACACACCCTTCCGGGAGCTGCCACTCCCCCATAGCTTCACACTCACCAACCTTAACCGCCATGCACCCTCACCCTCACACACACCCTCACACACCCTTCCGCACCCACCATCCCCACACAAGTCCACACTCACACACGCTCACCCTCACACACACCCTCACACCACTCACACACACCCTCACCCTCACACACACCCTCACACACCCTTCCGCACCCGCCAGCACCACACAAGCCCACACTCTCACACCCTCACCCTCACACACACCCTCACACCACTCACACACACACTCACCCTCACACATACCCTTCCGCCACCCGCCAACCGCCCATAACCTTCACACTCACCCACCTTAGCCGCCACACACCCTCACCCTAACACACACCCTCACACACACTCTTCCGCACCCGCCAGCCCCACACAAGTCCACACTCACACAACCTCACCCGCACCTTCACACCACTCACACACACTCTCACCCTCACACATACCCTCACACAGACCCTTCCACCACCGGGCAGCCCCTCACAAGCTCCACACTCACACACCCCCACACACTCTCACACACACCCTCCCGTCTCCCACCAGCCCCTTGCAGGCTCTACGGTCACACCACTGCCTTTATTCGCTGATGCCAAGACTCCCACGTCGTCACACACTCTTTCTTTGTAGCTTAAAAAACGTAAGGTACTCTGTGACATCTGGTGTAGCCAAGCCAACCCCGTCTAACGCCACCTCCCTCCCCGGCCTAGCCCACCTCCCTCCCCGGTCCCCCTACCTCCCTCCCCGGCCTACCCCACCTCCCTCCCCGGCCTACCCCACCTCCCTCCCCGGCCTACCCTACCTCCCTCACCGGTCACCCCCACCTCCCTCCCCGGCCTACCCCACCTCCCTCCCCGGTCCCCCACCTCTCTCCCCTCCTGCACCTCCCCCCGCCCCCCACCTCCCTCCCCGGCCTACTCCACCTCCCTCCGCGAACCCCCCACCTCCCACCCAGCCTACCCCACCTCCCTCCCCGGCCCCCACCTCCCTTCCCGGTTCCCCACCTCCCTCCCCGGCCCCCACCTCCCTCCCCGGCCCCCCAACTCCCTCCCCGGCCCCCACCTCCCTCCACTCCCCCACCTCCCTCCCCGGCCCCCACCTCTCTCCCGGTCCCCCACCTCCCTCCACGCCACCACCTCCCTCCCCGGTCCCCCACCCCCCTCCCCGGTCCCACTCCCATCTCCCTCTCTGGCCCCCCACCTCCTTCCCCTATCTCCCTCCCCGGCCCCCAACTCCCTCTCCAGGCCCCCACCTCCTTCCACGCCCCCACCCATCCCCGTCCCCCCGGCCCTCCACCTCCCTCCCCGCCCCCACCTCCCTCCACGGGCCCCCCGCGGCCCTCCACCTCCCTCCTCGCCTCCACCTCCCAATCCGGTTCTGCCACATCCCCTATATAATGCCCTACTCAATATGAAATGTACACACTTTAACTGAAAAAGCGCCTGAAGCCTTCAAATATGCTCCCATCTGATGGTGGCTGGGAAATTGCCGTCTGTTATTGTCTTAGATTCTGCAAAATCAAAGCAAATCCTCATTTTAGTTGCAGAAGAGGTAATCGTGACAAGAGAGGAAACGGTATATAACTTATAATAGCATATAGGCCTACTCTGCCTGCTTGTGTGAGAAAGTGAGTATTAAAGAAGAAAGGCTGCTTATCAGCGGCTTGGCTTTAACGGAAGGTCCAACTCAAAAAGTAACCTGTCGAGCTACGTTAGGGTTTGCTTTTAAGTGTTGTTTGTTGTTTGTTGTTGTTTTACCTCCTAGCAACATCTAAGGTCATATCAGGACGTGTACCGTCTTGTGACAGTGCACACTCATGCTGATTTTATGGTGCTGCCCCACTGGGAAATTAGGTCGGAAGTGCCATGACCTGATATCCCCTCATTCACATTATACTGACACTGAGCTAACCAGTCCTTGTATTGTATTAATGCCAAGTGCCAGGCTAGGAAGGGACATGTATCAATTTGATAAGTCATTGCTTTGACTCGACCGGGAACTGAAGTCTCGACCTCCGCACATGAGGCCCGCACTCGATTAGGACACCACGCCCTGTGCAGTTTGCTTTAAAAACATGGCGTCAATAACTGCGGACGGTTTTAGGTATGTCTGCTTCATGTGTACAGGGCGCAGGCCTAGAAAGGCATTCTTCCTCAACGTGGGAATAGCAGCTAATAGAACGTGAGAGAACTCAAATAAAATGGCAGCTAGTAAGGCAGAAATGCTGATGTGGAGATGTGATGCTGGGGCTGGGGGGAGGGGGCTGGGGCTTGCACTATGAGGTTGGACTGGCTGTTTGCACTCCGATAAAGAAGGCTGTTAAAGTTTACTTCGGAATTAACACAATATTCCTCACTTTCATCAACCCACCCCAAGAATCAGCCTGCCAACGGGCACTGATGCAGTTTGCAGGGATGTGGCATGATGGGCTGAGCTCACCGAATGTGTGGGCACAAGTAAGAAATAGGCGCTGTAGGTGGCACTGGCACATGGCCATCTGGATGTGGGAAATAGATGAGCAGAAATAGACGGTGAGCAGGGGGTCGGATATGTTGGTTCTATAGGTTCTCCAACTATGGTGGTAGTTTGTTAGGCTCCATCAGCATTCACTTTGATATTTGATTGTCCGCTTGCAATTAGCTAGAGAATGCTGCTGATTATATCTTCTGAATTGACACAACATGCACACCTGTATATTAGGTCAATTTTATTTTAAAGAGAATGGATTAGAATTAGTCATATATAGGATAATCTTGTTTTCCCTGCAGAAAATCTAGCATCATATCAACTTTCCCTAGTATAATCTATTCCCCAAATTTAGTTACCACTGAGTAAGGATTAATTTGATCAATGGAAATGCATTAGTCAAATGTGGCATATTTAATCGACAATCAGTTACATAAAACAAATTGTGTAAAGACAACATAAAAAAACCTCCACACACCATGTAATGTTCCCACAATTGATAGGCTATCCGGTGGTGTACGTGCAAAAATAAAGAGAGCAGCGATCGATACTGACTATATTATCTGAACAGCTGTAGAGCCGATGCATTTATAATGGCGCTGAGCGCGGGTATTGCAGCGCGGGTGCACCGGGGCAGAGGCGCGACACGGCCGACTAATAGGCCGCTTAATCCGACCATTATGTGCGCGCTCCTCGCGGCCAGCGTTCTGCGTTGTTCTGTTTCCGGTTGAGGCGTTGCGGGGAGCGTCCCTGATTAATTGCGACGGGCGGCGGGAGGTCCGGTCTAAAGATAATTGATCAATGAGACCGCGTGTGTGTATGTATGTGTGTATGCATTTGTATGTATGAGTGTGTGTGTGTGTAAAACGATAAATGATGCACACAAATGGGAATGTGGCCTGGACGGCTAAGTGCATTGCACCCCCTACCGCCACCGCCCCCCACCGCCCCCCCCACCGCCCCCCCACCCCCACCCAAATAAGCGCAGTACGACGTTGGATGGGTATGGTGACTAACATATCTCTTACATCCAGAATACATGCGCAGTAGGCACTTCCGGTACGTGGGAAGCAATGGCGGCGCGTTGGCAGGCATGCGCAACAACCATTAAGAACATGGTTCACTTTCACAGACAGGTGAGGGACCTGTGCCGCAGCTGTCAACCCTACATGTATTTCTCACATCGAGGCTGGGTGACACTGACAGTCCCAGCACCCTTCTCCGCCTTCCTCGCCCGGGCACGATGGCCGAATCGGTAGAGCGCAGGCTTCCCGTACGGAAGGTCAGGAGTTCGATTCCCGGTCGAGTGAAACTAATGACTTACAAAATTCATACTTGTCGCTTCCTGGCCTGGCACTCGGCATTAACAGGATAGAGCAAGGACTGTTTCGCTCAGTGTCAGGATAATGTGACTGAGTGGGATATCAGTTCATGGTGCCAGCAGCCTGATTTCCTAGTTGGGAAGAACTATAAAGTCGCCATGAGTGTGAACCGTCACAAGTCGGTACACATCCTGATATCACCATAGGTGATGCCAGGACGTAATCCTCCAACAACCAACGTTCCCCGCCTCCCCGCGTCCAGAGGCTGCTCCGTCACCACAGTTACCCGTCACGGAGATTGACGGCACTTCCGGTAACGCTATCCAGCAGCTCCCTCTGGCGGCGACTCTGTCAGCGTCTTGACAGTAACCCACGTCTCTGTGTCTGGTCAGTGTCAATAAGCAACAGGCCATGGCGGTCAGCACCCTGAGGTGATGTCTCAAACCCCCGCCAGGTGGCCCTGCCTTGTACATCACCGTAGTCCGGTTGGAGGCGGCTTCCCAAAGAAGCGCGTTGAGCTTCACTTTTATTTTATTTTTTTAGTGATGGTTTATTTACCCTGTGCATCACGAGTAAATCGCATTGCGGCTTGTTTTTATCGCTGAACAGTGATAGCCTCACTTTGCTAGTTGCCTTGTCATCTTAGCTGTTAGTAGCTAGCCGTAATTATGTTAGTTCTTTTGGTGCCAAATTTGAAACATGTTGGTATATAACTTACCTATGGGCTAGTGTTAGTGGAGATTCTCAGTTTACGCTGTGACTTTGATAGGTCGGGGTATGAAGTCATTTGAAGAATTCTTAGGAGTTAGGTCTTGAATGATGGTCGTGAGGGCACACCGACTACATCAGACGACCTCGCAGCATTTGTACTTAGAAAATTACCTCTAGGCCCTTTATTGTAGTTTCCAGGTTGGTGAACTTTGTAGACAGTGGAGGTTGACCTCAGATCTGTCGAAATCATGCACTAATTTCCTTTTTATGCCCCTAAGAATTGACTACTCATCCACTGACCTTGGTTTTGTGCACCTTAGACTCTAAGATCACCAACAAAGAAGTTCTCAGAAAAATTAAAAATAAGAAAAGCTTGTTTGCCACTATACAGACAAAGAAACTTATTTATTTTGGCCACATCATTCGTCAGAGTTCAATATACCATACATTGTTGGAAGGGAAGGTGAATGGCAGCAGACGGAGGGGGAGACCAAGAACATCATGGTTTACAAATATTTCACAGTGGACAGGCTTGACTTATTCACAGTCTATCAGAACAGCACAACATCGGGACAAGTGGAGAACAATTGCATCCAACCCTCGACTAGAGGACGGAACTATTGATTGATTGAGACTCTAAGATCAGGGGGCACTGGAGTTTGACCTTGAATGGGTGTCATGCTCAGTTACCCCTGCACACACTCCTGTGCCGGTGACGTCACACTGCAGCTGAAGAGGGCCTTTAACAATGGCTCACCTAACCTAAGATTGCGCCCCTGATGACCTCTGCATATAGGAAGGATGCGTATTACTCTCACACAACATGATGTCGCATAAGATCAAATTCAACACTCGCATACACAAGAAATTGCGCAACAGGTCAGAAATAATCCGCTGTACGTCGGCATTCATGGTAAATATACTAGCCTTGCCACTTCATGTATAACTCTTCCAAAAGTTGGTAAATATGTCATTTTAAATAATAATAATAATAATAATGTGGAGAATTCCTGAAAGCAAACTAAAATGTCCAGGTTTAGGATTATCTGTTCTATGTTTATGTGCTCAGTAAGCAACTGGTGGCAGTGCACACTCATGGCGACTTCATAGTGCTGCCTCACCGGGAAATCAGGCCACCAGCATCATGACTCCAATATCCCACTCAGTTACATTATCCGGCCACTGAGCTAATCAGTCCTTGCCCTATCCTATTAATACCGAGCGCCAAGCTAGGATGCGACAAGTATCAATGTTGTAAGTCATGCAATGCCTTGCGAACATGGGTAAAGGCTTTGGGATGGTAATTGCTCTCCTGCTATGGACCTGAATCGTCGATGGGGGAAGGCACACAAAAAAGCCAGGAGTATGTCTCTGCGGCTGTTACTTGCTCGGCGCTATCGACTGCCTGTCACGACGTGGGGTCCGTTCATGGCTGCACGCTCATTTCCTTGACGCCGTCTTGTTTCGCTGTCAATACCACTCGGTGCCCTACCCCACTTCACTACAACATCACGGTCAGCTGGCGTATAAATAGTCACCCAGTAAAGCAGATCTCCTTTAATAGCTGTGGAGGGATTCATTCAAGTTTAAGACATTCAGTAAAGAAGCGCAATCATTGTCCGGGACCCTGCAGTGAAAGTGTTGACCTGCTCCTTTTAGGGTAAATTGAAATGTTTGCGTGGCCCAGATATGAGTGGCGGGTGGGAGGGCGGCGTGGTCACCTTGAATCACCATTAAGATTTCCGCGCAGGCGCCACGCCACGCGTTGCAAAACAAGGAGCTGCACCACGTCACGTGACCGTGGAATTGAGAATTACGGCCCAGCGCTTCAGTAATAGAGGCCTCCACGGCGGGAGGTGAGAGCAGCGCGCCTGGTGACGTCACAGGTGGTGTGGATAGGTCAGGTTACCATATATCAGATTAGTCGATATGATTCCGTGGCTTCTACTGAGTCTAGTTTTAACAGATCAGATTAGTCGATGTGATTATGCGGCTTCTACGTTAGAAGAGATCAGATTAGTTGATATGACTATGTGGCTTCCACAGGTTCTAGTTGCAAGACATCAGATTAGTCAATATGATTACATGGCTTCTACTGAGTCTAGTCACAAGACATCAGATTAGTTGGTATGATTACATGGCTTCTACTGAGTCTAGTTACAAGACATCAGATTAGTCAGTATGATTACATGGCTTCTACTGAGTTTAGTTACAAGACCTCAGATTAGTTGATGTGATTACATGGCTTCTACTGAGTCTAGTTACAAGACATCAGATTAGTTGATATAATTACATGGCTTCTAGTGAGCCTAGTGACAAGACATCAGATTAGTCGATATGATTACATGGATTCTACTGAGTCTAGTTATGAGAAGGCACATTAGAATATATAATTAACTGGCTTCTACAGAGTCTAGGAACCAGACATTAGCGTATTCAATATTGTTACGTGGCTTCCATGCAATCAAGTCTAAATGGACTGGAAGTCTAGTATTATTGCTCTCACCTCCTCGATGTTCTTCGGGAAACCAACTTAGTTTGTTATAGGTTTAACAAAATTTAAACTGAGTTCTACTAATGAGGTTTGGTATCTTCACTGTCAACTGAGAAATCTACCGAGAGAGGCATCAGTGTAAGTGCCTTGACACAGTACCTGTTTCCATTAGTGTATATCTCTGTTTAAGTCGGGCTTAACCGAGTTGAGGGATATACAGGCTTCACAAATAAAGCTGCTGGACTGCGGAGGACTTTGGGTATTCCCTAGCGAAAAAGGTGTTTGAAGCCCGCTGCATTTCATTCTTGGATTAAGTAAGTGTGTTTCTTTCATTCAACTGCAAACAACAAGATTAAGGAGAACAGTTGGACCCTTTGGCAGGACACTGGGAGGGTAAATGTGGATGTAGGTTCCAATGGCACTGATCTCAAAAGGCATTAGAGATATAAGAATAGCTACCTGTTTTCCTGGTATAGATTGCAAGGACATTAAAGTGAAGTTCATACTTATGCAAAAATACGCTGTTACAACAAATCTGCAATTGGAATCTTATCCTAGAAATGTATCAAGATAAAGTAATATATTGATACATATATAGTGCTACTGTTGGAAGCGATTCGTTGGAACTGGCCTACAGATGGCAATAACCTTGGCACTACAATCTGTACTGAGATACGCATTACCAGTTTAGTCCTCAGTCTAAGCAAAGGTTCTCATCATTCTACCCCGCAATGTCATCTATTCTTAACGGACGCAGTGGCTGAATCGGTAGAGCGCAGGCTTCACGTGCGGAAGGTCCGGAGTTTGAATCCCAGCCGAGTCAAACCGATGATCTATAAAATTGATACTTGTCGCTACCTACCCTGGCACTCGGCATTAATAGGATAGGACAAGGACTGCTTGGTGAATTGTCAGGATCTTGTGTGGGATATTGGATCGTGGTGCTGGCAGCCTGGTCTGCCTCTGGGGCAGCACTATTAAGTCGCCATGAGTGTGCACAGTCACAAGTCAGTCCCCGTCCTTGTATTCCCTTAGATGTTGCATGGATGTAAACCTCCAAGAAACAAATAAGCAAACAACATTTCTTGGTGTAGTACATAAAGCGCTACAATCTATAATGAGATCTATACTGAGATTTATTGGTTGCCACTATAGTGCTCAGTCTTCATCATTCTATACTACAAGGTCCTCTGTATAGCCTAACTTAGAATAAGTAGCTAATATGCTATATAATATGTCTATTGCATCTCTAAAGAAGTTCCCTGTCTAGCATCTGGGTGTTCTTGTCCCAAAGTGTTTTGGGCGTTATCATCATCATCATCATCATGCTGTCGGTCGCGATGTGACAAAGACTGCTTTCATTACTTGACTGACGCTCTCCATTTAGCTCTCTGCTGTGAGAGTGATGTCCATGAGTCGGTCTTAATGTATCTCAGCTTCAGGTTTCTCTTGATGGTTTGGGCATTATAATGAGGCAATTAAAGGCCTGATTCTTAGCAACAAAAACACAGTTCCCGATTTAACTGGTACCATGAAAAGGCTATCTTTCGTGGGTCTTGTCAGTTCGGACACAAGTTCTTATGGCGGCTGCCAATAGATTAGATACAGCTGGGTGTCGAGGAAGGTGGAGGGGAAGGGGGTGAGGAGGGGGACCGGGTGGGATGGGGTGGGGAAGGGGTGTGGATGGGTAGGAGGTGTGGGTGTGGAAGGTGATAGGGTGCGGTTAGGAGGGGTGGGTGTGTGGGTGGATGGGAGAAAGGATTGGGGGTGGGGTGGGGAAGGGGATATAGTGGGTGAGAATGGGCAGGATGGGAGTGGGGAATGGGACAGGGTGGGAGGGAAGAGGGGCTGGGATAAGGGTCTGGAGGGAGACAGGGTGGGGAGAGGAGGCGTGGGGTGTGGAAGGGTAGGAGGTGGGGATGTGAGGATGGGGTGAGGGTGGGAAGGGGGTAGCGTGGGGAAGGGAACAGAGTGGCTGAGCAGGGTGTAAAGTCCTTGGCTGGCAGTCTTAGTTGTGTAGGTAGGCTAAGAGGAAATCACTACAGGCAAGGAAGGAAAGCAGATATAGAGTGAAAGTAGGAAAGCGAGACTCCAGTCTTTATTATATTTATAGTCTTCAAGAATCAAGGTGGTGGCTCACACCTGATCAGAAACCTCCAATCAGCAACAGGCATTCTTATATCAACCAATGAACATTCAATACCCTTGTAACCAAGGCATGGTTATGTCTGGCTACAGTGCTCTGTTGTGTCTGGTGTGCAGTGATCCGTAAATAACACTCAGGGGGAGGGGGTATGTGAGCAGAACTCTGTACATTTCAAGAAGTGCCCCTCTCACACTATAATACACAATTTCTATCTTAAATCAGTAATGAATCACCAACACCACATATACCTAATATGCCTTTGGTTGTACATACAATTTACCATTATATAGACCATTTGTAATTTATTATGGAATAGTTCAAACCTTAACCAATATCTCAAATATCGGAATATTGTACAAGGGGGTTGGATAGGGGTGTGGAAATTGCCAGGGTGGGGGGGAGGAGGGGGTGGGGTGGGCCAGGGTGAGGGAAGGAGGGGGTGGAATAGGGTTGGCGAAGGGGGCAGTGTGGGGTAAAGAGGGCGAGTATTCCGGGTATTGCTAGCGTGCTAAATGAAAAATCTACGATTAGCATCACACAGATGGTTAATCCTTCTATTATAATCCCCACTTCCCAAATACACATTACTAGTGGCGCACACCACTCAGAATTTGTGCTTAGGATTCTCATCGATCGCATGGTCGTGTGAAAATCCAGAATTGGAAATGTGAAATTAGCGTTATTTTCTATTTTGCCAGAAGGAATGCGCAGCAGGGTGATTTCCTCTGGGTGTGTCGCCTGAAAGGGCCTGGATAATTCCAGCCGAGGCCATCGGACGCCCTGTACCGGCGGGTGAATAACTCCCACTCACTAGGGCTCCCCCTAGTGGCACTTAATGAAAGCACCAACAAGTCCGTATTTTACCAGCCAGGCCGCACCAACTTGCAGAGTCCTCCACACCCAGCTACCAGACGGGATGGCCGAATGAGTTGAGCATCCATGTCCCATTTTGGTAGATTGTGTGATCCAAACACGCAGGTTGGAACCCTGGTGGAGCGAAACCAGTGACTTAAAGATGTATACTTGTCACTTAATAGCCAGGTGTTTGGCATTATTAGGATAGGGCAAGGACTGGTTGGATCAGTGTCAGGATAATGTGACTGTGTGGAATATCAGCCTGGTATCCCAGTGGGGTAGCACTATAAAGTTACTATGAGTGTGCACTGAAACAATTTGGTACCTTTCTTAGATGTTGCCAGGAAGTAAAACTCCAACAAGCAACCAACCACACCCAGCTTCCATTCAGACCCCGACCCCCCCCCCCCCCCCGCCCCACCCTCAGTTCCGAGCCGCAAGATAATTGTGTGTAACTAGTGGAACTAATGTCCTATACCGTTGCAATATTTGGAATTCCCCTATTGAAAGTATACAGTTTTCGTCTAATTTGTCATAGCATCTATTATCTATTTCTGGTTATCTTTTGTGCTGGGTGGGCGGTCTATAAGAAACAAACAAAGTATTATTCATTTCCTTCATTATCTGCAGACATGGTCTGGAATAAGTGGGGACACTCATTCATGGTCATTGCTGGAAGCGGAGACTGCGAGGTGGAACACAGCCCCCCACCTGCCCTCCTCTGGGAGGGTGGGGTGGGTGGGGGAGCATGCCGCACACCACCACCCACCGCGGAGGGGCTGCGCACACCTCCTCCTACAAACAACTCTTCACAACCCACAACACCAAACCCACCCGACCAATCAGGTCACTACACAACATGGAGCCCATGACTCCACACACCCCTATGGTCAGTCTGCGAAACCACCCAAGACTGACCACATCAACAAACTTTTTCTTTGCAAACAAAGAAGCAGAAACAAGGATCATGAGGAAAGAAGCAGGGCCGTGGCCGGCCAGCAAGGGCCCAGACCCAACCAGGGGCATCGGCCACACTCCCGATCCACCTTGCCGACAGCCCAAACTCATCGGGTGCCAAAAGCAGCACCCCTGGGCCAAATCACCACCCAGGCCCAGCACCAGCCGGATATCCCTGAGAGAGGTGTCAAGTGGGACGGACACTGAATCGGATGCGTCCTAACTGGAACCTGGAACCACGTCGAGGAGCCCCATATCGACCACAGGATATGCAAGATGTAGGAATGTGTGTTGGGGAGGCTGGATGAACACATGGAAGCGATGCAAATAACGTTACAGCAGCTGGTTGACGCCCGCCCCGACAGAGGGTCCCAACTCTCTACCCCCTGGCAGAGCCAGCACCGGGACACGGAAGAAGGAGTGGGACTAGCTGGCCGGCCAGGACTGGGCCAGGAACTACTGGCCCACCCGGCAATGGGCAGCATTGTGCTCCCCGGAGCTTGGCGAGGGACGATGGGATATGTACCCATAGCTACTCCCCAGAGCTGGGGCCCGCCATGGGGCCGACAGAAAGGGCGACCAGCTCTGATGGCGGGATGATGAACTGGAGGACTTCTATCAGTAACAGGCACGCTACAAGAGACTGGAAGGTAGGTATGCAGTGTTACAAGATATGTTTGTCACTAACCCTATCTCAAAACCATACAGTTAAAACAAAGAAATGTTGTTATTGAGGGCAAAAGAAAGCTAATACATGGAATTGTCGTTTCAAGTACATGTACTTGAAATGAGAGGGGTGCTACTTGGTGGCCCAGAAACTGGCTGAACACACCACCATGATCAAGAGAGAGTACATGCAGGCGTTCATGGGGCTCATGGCTAATCACCGAGCATACCATACACCAGACTTCCCACATATGTTTGAACACATCAGGTGCCTAATGGACGACTGCTCGCACTAGCCAATATGTACTTGGACAGCAGTGATTGTGGTCGCCAAAGACCGCGACACATGCTGGACCCAGTTCCATGACACATGCAAAATATTTGTGAGCCTTGGATTGCCCGAGGCAACTGAGAAAATCCACCCCCCCGGCTAGGTCCATCAGGTGGCTTGGCACATGTATTGATGCACCAACAATGACACTCACCATACCATGCGACAAGATTGAAAGTACTGTTAAGCACCACCACGGATCGGGATCATGTCACCTGAAAGCAGCTCCAGTCGCTGGTAGGCAAGCTCCTACACCTAGCAAAGTGTTTGCCACATGTGGGACAGGTGGCTGGCCCCATTCATGGATGCGCAATTCTGCCCGGTTACTGCGTACCGTGCCATCATCACTGAGCCGCCCACCACCACTTCTCAACAGCCACTCCTTACATTCCCCCATGACGGCACCACTGTCGCCATGCCCTACCTAGCTAGGGAGTGGCGCGATGCTCAAATAGGCATCAGGGTCTCCGCTCCATACACGCTACACGCAATATGCAAGGCAGTTGCAATGGAGGCCTTTGCATCAGGAAGCCCCTAGCTGCAGGTCCAAAGGTTCGGGGGATGGGCATCGGATGCCCACCGGATATACATCCCAGAGACGCCAATAAGGTTAACCACGCACTCGTACATGCAACAAAATCGAACGGACAAAACTATGGCTTGGCTGAATGATTGGCACAGCCAATCAAACACAAAAATAAATAAACCATGAATACAAAAAACTAAACATAAATAACACAAACAATTAAACAAAATCACCAGCCAATTGACACCCGAGCAATTGGCCTATCAACAATTGTGCATCATCATTGTTATATGTAATTGCTATGTTCTATTGACCTGCTTAAATGTGTAACATGTCGATATGATATGATCAAAGCTATGTATGCAGCCAGGGGGGGCACGCTGGAATAAATTGTCATGTTTTTTCCCAGCATCATCCTCCTCGTCTTATCTACCCGTGAACAATGTGTGATGAATGTGGTGATAAAACATGCCCAAAATGGAAAGATCGTTTGGAGAATGTTATATCAAGCCTCCTCTTCCAGCTGAATGCGTACCAAAAAAGACCAACCATTATCGGCATGGTAGCCATGTAGTGTATCGGGACGCTGGACGTGCTGCACTGGTTGCCCTGGCTGCATTGGCTGCACTGACCGCACTAGCTGTACTGGCTGCACTAGCTGTATTGGCTTCACTGGGGGCACTGGGTACACTGGGTACACTGGCTGAACTGACGGCACTAGCTGCACTGACGGCACTGATAGCACTGACTGCACTAGCTGTATTGGCTTCACTGGGTTCACTAGCTGCACTGGTTGCCCTGGCTGCACTAGCTGTATTGCCTTCACTGGGTGCACTGGGTGCACTGAAGGCACTGGCTGAACTAGCTGCACTGACTGAACTAGCTGTATTGGCTTCACTAGCTGCACTGGTTGCACTAGCTGCACTGGGTGCACTGAATGCACTAGCTGTATTGGCTTCACTGGGGGCACTGGCTACACTGGGTGTACTGGGTACACTGGCTGCACTAGCTATCTGTATTGGCTTAACTGGGTTAACTGGCTGCACTGGCTGCACTGACTGCACTGGCTGCACTGACGGGCACTAGCTACACTGGCTGTACTGGCTGCACTGGCTGCACTGGCTGCACTGGCTCCACTGACTGCACTGGTGCACTAGCTGCACTAGCTGCACTAGTTGCACTGACTGCACTAGCTGTATTGGCTTCACTGGCTGCATTGGCTTCACTGGAACTTGTCACTACCTAGCCTGGCACTCGACATTACTAGGATAGGGCAAGGTCTGGTTAGTTCAGCATCAGGAGATAATGTAACTGGGTGGGATATCATGTCACGATGCATTCACCTGATCTCCCAGTGGGCAGCACTATAAAGTCACCATGAGTGCGCACTGTCACAAGTCAGTACCCGTCGTGATATGACCTTAGATGTCTCTAGGCTGTGAAACGCCAACAAACAGACACGCATGTGCCCCGAACAGAGCCCTGAGCCTAGTCCAAGGAGCTGATTGTATCGCTACAGCCATGGGGGATAGAGGGGTGTGTGTGTGTGTGTGTGCTGTGGCAGACGGTGGAAGGGGGGGGGGCGGGTGAAGGTGGTGTGCGTGGGGGCGGTGTGAGGTTGTGTTCTTGTGGGAGAACCCGTGTTGACGGAGTAGGCTGCTATGGGCGGTACATAATCACTGCGAGCCTGCTGCCTCGCTTGTTTGTGTTTATAGCAAACGGGTATGGAGTCCCACAGAGTTGTTGCTTAAAATGGAGCCTGTGATTGAAGGGTGTGACTGGCTTAGCTCCCAGCTGAAGCCACCTCTGTTATATATTAGATTGGTCGGTTATTGGAGTTTAAGTCCTGGCAATATAAGGTTGTATCAGGATAGGTGCCAACTTGTGACAATTTGCACTCATGGTGACTTCATAGTGCTGCCGGCCAGCGCCATGACCTGATATCCCACTCAGTTACATTTTCCTGACACTGGCCCAACGAGTGCTTGTCCTCTCCTAATAATGCTGAGTGCCAGGCTAGGAAGCGACAAGTATCAGTTTTTGACTCGACCAGGGTACGAATCCCACGATCTACCAAAATGGGAGATGGATGCTCTGGTCTCGTATTGTAGACACTGCCTTGTAGCCGGTCAACTCGGGGCAGCTCACCGAAATACATGAAGCATAGGCGGTCCTTGCAAGCGAACCAATCTCTTCTAACAGTAGCACTATATATTTAAGTATGAACTTTAATTTAATGTCACGTTGGTTGCTCGAGTGGAAGATCACCCTGTAGGGTAAGCCATTGGTTAAATAAAACTCAAGTCAAATCATCTATGAATCTACAGAGCTGGTGATTTTATGTGGATAGAGAATTGGTCCGTGATATTTGCACTCGTTCATCACCCATCTTAACACTCGATGCGGTGGCCGATTTGGTAGAGCGGGGACTTCGCCTGTGGGAGATCGGGATTTCGGTTCCCAGTCGAATCAAACCAATGACTTAAATGTATACTTGTCGCTACCTAGCCTGGTGCTCGGCATTAATAGGAGAGGTTAAGAACTGGTTAGCTCAGTGTGCGATATGGGGTTATAGTTCCAGTGGCCTGATTTCCCAATGGGGGAGCACTATAAAGTCATCATGAGTGTGAACTGTCACAAGTCCATACCCGTACTGATATGACCTTTGATGTTGCTAGGATGTAAGACTCCAACAAGCAACCAAACAACCCATCTTCACACAACTACAATCATTCTGGTAGGCGACTGTCATGTTCGCGAAAAGAAGACAGCACCCTGCTTGAAGCATTGCAGTTGGATGCCTGTTCTCGATCAAATTGCACCCACTTCGTCTGGTCATCGATTTTGCTGTCTGGTATGCGGGGAATATAAGAGACACCACACGGATGTGTGGAAAGTTATCAACTAGCAGCGTAGACAGCGGCTGAATCGCTAATGCACAGACTTCCCGTGTGGAAGGTCGGGAATTGGAATCACAGCCGAGTGAAACTAATGACTTCTAAAATTGATACATGTCACTACCCAGCCTGTCATTCGGCATTAATAGGATAGGACAACGACTGATTAGTGAAAGTGATCGATAATATGAAGGGTTGGCATATTAGATCATGGTGCCAGTGGTCAGGTCTCCCAGTGCCACAGCACTATTAAGTCACCATGAGTGCACACCGTCACAAGTCAGTACCCATCCTGATATGACCATATAGATGTTGCCAGGACGTAAAACTCCAACAACCAACCAACTGTATAATGCATTATGCAAGTATAAATAAGCATAAGGGAATTATCAATATTGTTGTTATACTCTGTAAGACCCAATGCCCTAGAGGTGGCGCCACCTGCAGCCTCCTCACCTCCACCGGATGTAGACCAATGTTAGTCACATATATGTATATACGGTTAAATGTAATTTTTGCTTATTTCCTTATGAGGACGCAAAATAATAAAAACAAACAAACATTATCAATTATCAGTTCTGTACCAGACAGCGCTGGATTTACACGTGGTGTGCAAAAGGGGAATTAGCCAGATATCAACATAAATAGTGAGTGCATAGAAGCAGCTGAGTGATGTATCGCCTCCTTTTATGGCCAGTTTCACACCAGAAAACAAACACACAAGCCTTTACAGCACAGCTGTGTCAATGACAAACACTTCAAAAAGAGCCATATGTCGCTGCTTTGTCTGCTGCATGGCATTACCAGGATAAGGCAATGTGGTTTGGTTTGGGATAAGGATGATATGCCGGTGACATGGTACCTCGATTGGATAGCGCTATTAAGCCACCTCTAATGCGTAATTACATGCAGGTACCCATCCTGACATGATATCCGATGTTGCTTGGATGTTAAACCCCAACCACTCACTACAATTGCCACCAGTCAATAAGGTGCATCCTTTGGGCCTGACATTACCTCAGATGTTGCTTGGATGTTAATCTCCAAGCTCTCAGTACCATTGGTGCCAGTCTATTAGGTGCGTCCTTTGGGCCTGACATGACCTCAGATGTTGCTTGGATGTTAAACCCCAATCACTCACTACAATTGCCGCCAGTCAATAAGGTGCATCCTTTGGGCCTGACATGACCTCAGATGTTGCTTTGATGTTAAACCGCAATCACTCACTACCATTGCCGTCAGCCAGTGAGGTGCGTACTGTGGGCCTGACATGACCTCAGATGTTGCTTGGATGTTAATTCCCAAGCACTGGGTACCATTGCTGCCAGTCAATAAGGTGCATCCTTTGGGCCTGACATGACATCAGATGTTGCTTGGATGTTAAACCCCAATCACTCACTACAATTGCCGCCAGTCAATAAGGTGCATCCTTTGGGCCTGACATGACCTCAGATGTTGCTTTGATGTTAAACCGCAATCACTCACTACCATTGCCGTCAGCCAGTGAGGTGCGTACTGTGGGCCTGACATGACCTCAGATGTTGCTTGGATGTTAAACGCCAATCATTACTATCATTGCCTGCCGACAATGAGGTCTGTACTTTGGGGCTAACATGACCTCAGATGTTGCTTGGATGTTATACCCCAATCACTCACTACCATTGCTGTCAGCCAATGAGGTGCGTACTTTGGGCCTGACATGACCTCATGTGTTGCTTGGATGTTAAACCCCAATCACTCACTACCATTGCCTGTAGACAATGAGGTCTGTACTTTGGGCCTGACATGACCTCAGATGTTGCTTGGACATTAAACCCCAATCACTCACTACCATTGACTGCAGACACTGAGGTCTGTACTTTGGGCCTGACATGACCTCAGATGTTGCTTGGATGTTAAACCCCAATCACTCACTACCATTGCCGTCAGCCAATCAGGTGCGTACTTTGGGCCTGACATGACCTCAGATGTTGCTTGGATGTTAAACCCCAATCGCTCACTACCATTGCCGTCAGCCAATCAGGTGCGTACTTTGGGCCTGACCTGACCTCAGCTGTTGCTTGGATGTTAAACCCTAACCACTCACTACCATTGCTTCCAGCCATTAGTGTGCATCATTTAGGTTTCGACTGGTGACGTGCTGTCACTCTGAATCTGTCAGTTTATCTCATTACCAGGGCTTGCAGCACACAGTTCACCCTGACCGGACGCGGTGACCGAATCGGTAGAGCGAAGGCTTCCCGTGCGGAAGGTCGGGAGTTCGAATCCCGGTCGAGTCAAACCAATGACTTACAAAAGTGATACTTGTTGCTTCCTAGCCTTGCGCTTGGCATTGCTAGGGTAGGACAAGAAGTGGTTAGCATAGTGTTAGGATAATGTGACTGTGCGGGGTATCGTCTCATGGTGCCAGCGGCATAGTCTCTCAGTGGGACAGTGCTATTATGATGTCTTGAGTGCACACTGTCACAAGTCGGTACCCATCCTGACATCACCTTAGACGTTGCCAGGACGTATAACTCCAACAACCAACCAACAAGTCAGGACCCGTCTTGATATGACTTTAGATGTTGCCAGGCTGTAAAGCCCCAACAAATACCCACCCAGTTCCCCCAGCTCTCCATGGCTTAATGGTAAATGATCATTTTTTTGGCGAATAAAGGTATATTTTCAGCGCCGAGGCACTGGTCTTCCGGCCATGTTACGTTACATTCATTCACATTTATAATAGTCTAAAATCAACAGGGGTTTGCCTGTGTGTGAGCAAACCAAATGTGGTCAGGCCGCTCAACCAACTGTGAGCCGCCTATGGTAGGCACTAAAGGCTCAATTTGATCAATAATAGCTATATAATCGGTAGTAATATATCCTGCGTGTCATATGTTGTATTATATTCCACATAGATTTAGCTATAAAAAAAAGTAAAGCTTATTTTATTTAATCACACCTCTAGAGCGCATCAAGTTTTATCATCAGTTATTGGACATCAAACATATGGTCATTCTGAAGGAAACCTGCTGCCGCCACATAGACTACTCTTTCCGATAAGGAGCAAGGGGTCTTTTATATGCACTTTCCAAACAGACAGGATAAATTAGTTATCCATAGAGTTGTTGCTTGTATGTATGCAGTGTCATCTTGTATGTTGGTGAAATCTGTCCAGAAAATAAGAGGTAGGAGTGTGTAGGAGTGTGTAGGCCATATAGGACGCAGGTTTTACACCGACCACAATATCTGGGGGGAGATTCTGTAAACACTTGCCTCCAGAATGTAAGGCCATTGTGTCCGGAGTAGGGCTTCACTGTCCATGCCTCTCTATCTGCCGCTTACCGCTCTCCACATTGCTCACAGAAGGAAACCCTCACAGCCGCCTCTGGGGAGAAGCCGTTCAACTATCCCACCTACGTCTCGTGCCAGAATCGGTAGAGCCCGGGGTACCATGCGGAACGTCGAGAGGTCGATTCCCAATCGAGTCAAAATTGATACTTGTCGCTTCCTAGCCTCACGCTTGGCACTAATAGGATAGGGCAAGGACTGGTTACCTCAATGTCAGGATAATGGAACTGAGTGGGATATCGGATCATGGTGCCAGGGGCCTGAAATCCCAGTGAGGTAGCACTATAAAGTAACCATTGGTGTGCATTGTCACTGTGTAAGAAATTAGGTCATTGTGCTGGCAGCCTGGTCTCCCAGTCGGGCAGCACTGAGTGTGCACTGACACAAGTCGGTACCCGTCCTGATATGACCTGAAATGTCCCCAGAACGTAAAACTCCAACAACCACCAAACCAATCTTCTACCATAAGGCTTATTTGTAGAACACACTCCAGCACGACTTCACCTATTTCCTATATCTCACATATCAATCGCTAGGGATCGATATCCTTATCGAAAGTGTTGCTTTACGCGCGAGCCGTTTCGTAGCCGCCCGAGGTTCCGTTATTTGTGACACTCACGAGAGCTGTAAACTATTATCAGAACGTTCCCGCGTCTCCCCTGATCCTCACTCATTCCCCAATTAGCTGGGCCTGTTATCTGCGAGAAGTAGCCTAACGGAAAGTGTGGCTACTTTTTGCGGCTAGTAACGATGACTTTCGTGAGGTTTATGCCGGGCCGGATTTAGATGGAGAATTGGTTGGTTGGTTGTTGGAGTTTTCGGTCCCGGCAACATCATCATCATCATCATCATCATGCTGTTGGTTGCGATGCGACAAAGACTGCTTTCATTACTTGACTGCCGCTCTCTATTTAGCTCTCCGCTGTGAGAGTAATGTCCATGAGTCGGTCTTAATGTCTCTCAGCTTCAGGTAATACATTTCATGAAAGCTGCCTGCAAAAATGTTGAAGTGCTGCTGGCTTTTGCAAGTTACCAGCGGCACTCTCTCGGGGAACAAATAGAGGTTTCACACCGGCAAGAACATGTCAACATGGGCACAAAGCTATTTGTCCCTGCATTTGTCCCAGAAAACACGATACTGGCATAATAATAATGCTAGCTCCCGACAACATCTAAGATCATATAAGGACGGGGCCTTAGATGAAGGGAGGCGCTAGGTTATTCCACTTGTGAGGCCCCTCTCAAAATCCTATAACAGCGTCAATAATATAATGCACCTTGGCTGGAGTCCCTCTAGATTTAGAGCTTCAAAGTTTCCGCCTGCCAAGTCTATAGATCAATTCGGCACTGGGTTTATTCCAAGTACAGGGGCTTGCTCCATTGCTGCCTATTAGGACCAATGGCGGGGTTCCATGGGGTGTCACATATAACCCCAGGTTGGTAGACCATGGGGTCGTGGGTTCGAATCCTGGTCGAGTCAAACCAATGCCTTTAACATTGATACTTGTCGCTTCCTAGACAGGCGCTCGGCATTATTAGGATACGGCAAGGACTGATTGTCTCAGTGTCAGGATAATGTGACTGAGTGGGATATTAGGTCATGGTGCTGGCGGGCTGGTCTCCCAGTGGGGCAGCACTATAAAGTCGCCATGAGTGTGCACTGTCAAAAGTTGGTACCCGTCCTCATATGACCTTAGATGTTGCTAGGACGTAAAACAACAACAAACAAAACAAAATATATAACCCGATTCGTGTGCGCAGCTCTGTCTGTGTTACCAGATTTCGGCATGTATAAATATATGAACACGGCAGCTAAATTGTCCCACCACCAACATCCCCCAAAAGTTGCCATTTAGTGGCAGTTCGACCACCACCACCCCCGGGCGGGCGGGACCGGGCGGCTGCCTTGGTCTGCCCGGCGGTGTCGCCCAGATTCCATCACAGCCCGGGAGTATTTAATGTAGTGGCAGACAGCTTAGCACTGCGCCACAGCCTTCAGTGGAATATAGATTGCCACTAGTAGTAGCAGCAGCAGTCAGGGAAGCCCCGGGGACCAGGTTGAAGCGCCGCGCGCCCCCTACAGGCGGGTAATAACAACTTGTGGGGGCGGGAGGGATTCCGCTCCAAAATCGAGACACAGACACAACACTGTCTGTCGTCGGCGACAGTTGTTGCAGATCCATGTAGCACCGCGCCAATCTGCAAGCTTTGCACCTGCAAATCTGCGCGTGTGCAGAACATATCTAGGCATTTCCGGAATGAGCAGACGACAACCAGAAACCAGTCAACGCAACGCACACGGGGCATGTCGGCGGCGGGCGGCACCGGGGGACAGTCGGCGAAGTGTGCGCGCTATGTCGGCTGAACTAAGCCGGCCATTATGTTACGTCGCTAATGGCCGCTGCCTTGTTTTATCTGCATGGAATCAAAATTAATCGATCGGCTGAGTGTGGGATTTGCTGCACTCGCCATCACATCACGTGGTGCTGAGAGTGCGCAATCAGCGTCTATTGATGTTGAGGCCCGCGCAGGTTGAGGCGCTATTACCTATTTTTACGCATGCGCGGCGGCGGCTAGTTATTGGCAGTTGGCGGGAGACGCGAGGGTGTGTGGGGGCCGGGCGGGCGGGTGAGTGTGGGTGAGTGCGGGGGTGGAGGCTGAACCCACTCAGAGTCTTGTGTAACTGATCCATGAGTATGACACAACAATCACCACCCAATGCGGGCCCAACATAAAGAGCGAGCGCAGGAAGCCCCCCCCCCCCCTCCCCCTCCCCCCTCCCCCGCCCCCTTCCCCTCCCCCCTCCCACCTCCCCCCTTCCCCCACCAAGCCGGCATTCCACTCAAACCTGCGTCCTCCTCAGTTTAATTAGAACTCAGTCGATTAGTTAGTTGGTTGGTTGTTGGTTTTACGTTCTGGCAACATCTAAGGTCGATTCTGCATGACGACTGGGTTTGTTTATAAATGTGCTTGCGCACAAACCGGCGCGGGTGTTTAATATGGTGTGGGTCATCGAGGAATAACTTAGCGAGTTTCAGGGCCGGTTGGGGGGTTTCACTGGAGACGGATTCAATTCGCTGGATTATTTATGAGACTGAACAAAGCGAGTATCTAAATGTGTCATCAAAGTGTGTTTAACAGTGGACTTGGTCGGATTAGCGGGTACCTGATATGGCTGAAGGCACTGCGCCTACTCGCCTTGATTCTGTTACCTGAATAAAGCCAGGCAGTGTTCCCCGCCATGTACCAGATGTACTTCAACATAGAGTTATTTTGCTGAGCCTCGGAGCGAGCTGCAGCTAAAACAGGCTAAAACAGGCTTACCTTAAGTCAATATTATTCTGTGTTAAAATGAGGGCCAGGGAATCTAAAAGCAAACTTTGCTCGCCACTGAATGGATGTTGTTTGCAAGACGCAGTTGCTATCAGGCGCATATTACAAGGTTCATCATCTAATGGATATGTTTTAACAGGATCTGTAACAAATGATTCTCTATTTATTAAGAATAGACACTTACCAAGATTGAGCCATCACTTGTCCTACTCAGCTGAACCAAGAGTATTGCCATGTTGTTATTGGCTGCATGTTTGTATCGGTACAAGTAATTTATCATGTTTCTACATGTTCTGTTATTACTAATTATTGTATTGTAGATTTCCGAAACTATGATGATCTAATTGGAAGACAAGTGTTTGGATGCTGAACAACGATGTAAATCTGTTATATTATTATAGCCTCTGTAAGAGACACCGTAACAGGTATGCTCAATACCTCTGGCGAGCCAACAATTTAGCCTCCTGTTTATTTATGTTCAGCATTTCCAACGCGAGTGAGGGTGATGATAGAGCTGACGCCTATTCGGCGCAGCTCGCATCGGGTGTGCCTCCCTGAGCACAAACCGAAGTCGCCCAAGCCATGGAAGTTCAGGTGGTTAGAGAGAAACATTAAGGGGCTGCCGTTATTTATAACCACATAATAAATTATATATATCATAATCTATTTATATATCACGAAATTAATGGATCCCCTTTTACATTGCAATTATATCATATTTCTGGGTTCACTACAATCTACACACTTCTGAGTTGGTTTAAAATCTTAGTTAGAAATACAGAATATGAATAGAGATATCATCATCATCATCATGCTGTCGGTCGCGATGTGACAAAGACTGCTTTCATTACTTGACTGCCACTCTCCATTTAGCTCTCTGCTGTGAGAGTTGCGTCCATGAGTCGGTCTTAATGTCTCTCAGCTTCAGGTTTCTCTTGATGGTATCCCTGAACCGTAGATGGGGGCGCCCTCTCTTTCTGTAGCCAGAAGACAGTTGGGAATAAAGGATCTGCTTTGGTAGCCTGTCTGATGACATCCTCATGAGGTGTCCAGTCCACCGGAGATTCTTTTTGATCAGTAGATCTTCCATAGAGGGCAGCCCCATCCGTTTGAGTATTTCCTTATTCATCACTTTGTCCTTCCAGGTTAGCCTCATGATTGCACGCAGATGTCGCATCATGAAGGCATGCAGCTTTTTCACCTGCCGTCTGTACACTGTCCAGGCCTCAGCTCCGTATAGTAGGGTGGATAGCACGATTGCATGGTAGATCTTACCTTTGACCCGAATGGACACATGGTGGTTGTTGCAGAGTCTCTGGCGTAGTCGGCCGAAAGATGCGCTAGCCTTGGCCATCCTCCTCTGTATCTCAGCATCAATGCGTCCATCACTTGATATAGTGCTAGAGATATATAAATGTAGATATCAGTATATATTTAGTGGCATACTAGGTGGTTTCTGTTGTCCATCGGTGGCGATGATGACAGCAACTCATCATTTGTTATGACATCACCCATGACGAATGAGTCCAATTTGTGCTTGGAATGTGCGGTGGCACGTTGGACATGTTTGTGCAGCTGTAGTGAGAGAATATGATGGGTGAAGAAGACTATATTTGCTCTGCTGATTCTGTTGTTTTTGCTTTGTTTGGTTGTCGGTGGTATTACTTTTGCGAATATCTTCTATAACACAGTGCATATTGAGTATACGCATTGAAGCTTTCTTACATTTGTGTTTATTTTGAGTTCAATACAATTCTTGCCGAAATGCCTAGAGAATTCCACTTACAATTAAGCGCCTTCGACTTCATATGGATTAACCAGTTCTCATATCGATTTTGTTATTCTCTATCATGGCATACTTCGCCATTTCAAAAGTATATAAAGCCATAGCTTTTAGGCGAAATGTATTCCTCTTATATCCTGAAATTAGTTCCTAAGCCGGTCTTTAAATGTTAATTGCAAATGCAGTTGTATCAACTCAATTAAATTGAACCGGTTCCCATCCACAATATTAACATATTATTGTTGATTTATCGAGGGAAACCTTACTCGTCCTATTGCTGTACAATGGTTATAACATTTGTACTTGGCGCTACCTAGCCTGGTTATCTGCATTACTATGATAGTATATGGACTGGTTTGCACAGTATCAGGATAATGTGACTGTCACTGATATCGGGTCACATTGCTGTCAGCCTGGTCTCCCACTAGCGGCAGCACTATATGGATTACCATAAGTGTGCATTATCATAAGTCGATGTCCGTCCTGATTGGCCATATATGTTGCTAGGATATAAAACAACAAACATACAGACCGAAATGGGCAGGATCCGAGCAATCAGCAAACTGTTGCCGCTTCCTGCTCAGACTCATTTACTAGTGCGACCAGACGGGATGGCTGAATGAGTTCAGCCTCCGTCTCCTGCTTTGGTAGATCATGGGATTCCCGTGCGTTCGAGACCTGGTCGAAGCAAACCAATGACTTAATAATTTACACTTGTCCCTTCCTAGCCAGGCGCGCAGCATTATTTGGATAGGGCAAGGACTGGTGGGTGTATAGTCAGGATACTGTGACTGAGTATGAAAGCAAGTCATGGTACAAGAGTGTACACTCTCACAAGTTGGTACCTTACGTGATAAGACCTTAGATGTTACCAGGACGTAAAACTCCAACAACCAACCAACCTTTTGTGGTGGCAGCATTCCTGTTGTGTTGATAACTATTACGGCTCGCCGGTTTGTATATCGAGGTGTGATTAAAAAAGCCCTTAGTGTGTTTGCTCTCGGGTGGTGGGTTATAAATGGTGCCAAAAAGATATGTCATCGAATTGGGTGTGACGCATGCGCAGAGGCATTGGGTGAGCCCCAGGGTGAGCAGCTCGAGCGGGAAGTGGGCGAGGAAGCCCGAAGCGCCCCCCCCCCTCCCGTGAGGCGGAGTCGAGGCGGGCCGCGTCGGCAACTACCGCTAGCGTGCGCGGGGCGGGGTGGGAGGACTGTCCGGGGAGAGGGCGGGGTCTGGGCGGGGACTGGGCGGGGAGAGGGTGGGGATGAGGTGGATGAGTGGGCGGGGAGCGGGTTGAGACTGGGGTAGCGGGGGGGGGAGTCGCCGGGGACTAGGCGGGGACTGGGCGGGGATCGGGTGGGGATCGGGTGGGGATGAGGTGGAGGAGTGGGCGGGGAGCGGGCGGGGAGCGAGGCGAGGAGCGGACACGGAGAGGGTGGGGACAGGGCGGGAACTGGGAGGGGACTGGACGGGGAACTGGCGGGGAGGAAGTGGGGGAGTGGGCGGGAGCGAGACGAGGAGCGGGCGGGGAGCGGGAAAGTTGCAGACGGGGAGCGGGTGGGGACAGGGCGGGTTGAGAGGTACGGTGACCGGGCGGAGGGGTGAGGCGGGAAGGGAGGCCTGGGCGGGAAGCGGACAGGGAGCGAGGCGGGGAGCGAGGCGAATAGGTGGGAGACAACGGTTAAAGGTCAGCTCAAAGATACTTTTTAATCGAGGGTAGCATGTCTGTGTGTCCTGAAGCACTACGCCACCAACCAACTCCCGGCTAATCTAGGTTCGTTGAAGATAAAGGTCAACTGATTCATCTCAGGAGGTCACGTAGTTTCGACGTGCTGTAATATACAACTTCCCTCAAAATTGAGCTTGCAGCTTGGTTGTCTGTTTGTGTGTTTGTTTGGAGTGTTGCGTCCTGGCAATATCTAAGGTGATATAAGGATGGGTACTCACTTGTAACAGTTTGTACTAAATGGCAACTTTATTGTACTGCCCTCCGGGGAGACTAGGCCACCTGCACCATGAACTGATAACCCAATCAGTCACATTATCCTGACACTGAACTAACCAGTCCTTATCCTATCCTAGTAATCCCTAGCACCAGGCTAGGAATCGAGAAGTATCAATTGTGTAAGTCATCGGTTTGACTCGACTGGGAATCGAACTCGCGATCTCCTGCATGGAAAGCCTGCGGTGTACATGAACGGGGCCGCATACCGTCTGGCAGCTTGAAGACTGTGCATAATTATATAATACAATGTCGGTTTGTAAGGTCCATGCGCTGTCTATATACCTATTTCATATGATGTCAGCATAGGTATTTAGGTCAGCGCGCCTGCGGCTTGGCTGCAGGACGACACATGGTCATGCTCCCAACTCAATGGCCATGAGCAATATGAGCAATCTTCATACAGATAAAGTGAAATATCTCTAAAACCATACAACCTAGAAACAAACCGCTTGGAACACTTACAGAAAATATGTTTCACAACCAGATTATATTAAATGTATAAGGTTAGAGTTCTCTATTTCTATTAATTTTGAATAAAACTGATGTTTTGCACCGCACATACCGGCACTCAATGCATTGTCAATGGCTGTGAGCAACCTTCAGAAAAAGTGAAATATGTCTAAAACTCCAGTACCTAGAAACAAGCCGCATGGAACACATACAGAAAGCATGTTTAATGAACAGATTATATTAAATGTATAAGGTTAGGGCTCTGTAGTTCTATCAATTTTAAATAAAACTGACGTGTTGCACTGCGCTTACTGGCAAACTCAATGGCACTGTGCATTACTGATGCAGCCAAGCTGCGCGCGCACACACAATAAACATTGAATGGATACCAAAGTCAGCGCACCCTCCTCATCCCATCAACTCCTGCTGTGCATCAATACTGATATCCATTAACCAGAGCGCGTCACTGTAATATGAGTACTTGGAAGGGTTTTCTGAAAAGAGACTCTCTTTGCAAGAAACACAATTTCCCATTGCCTTGATATTAGTTCTTGAGGTGTTCTCTGATGTTAGCGACTAAACAAGTTAATAATGCTTCCTTCTTTTTGTATCGATGTACTCACATCAAAGTCCTTCGGAGGGTGGAGCTTGGCCGTGTGTGCTGGTGCTGCACCCGGGACCCCTCCCCAACCCGGCCCCAAACGGCATCGGCCCTGGTTCCCGCCACACCTCGCCCCGGCCACGGCACCAGCCCCGGCCCGCTCCCCAACCCTCCCCGCTGGTCATCGATCCCGCCCCACTGCGGCCCCTTCCCTGACCCCTCCCCGGCCCGCCCGTCATCGGTCCCACCCCACCCCGGCCACTTCCCCGACCCCCGCCCCGCCCCGGATCCCCCCGTCATCGGTCCCGCCCCACCCCTGCCCCTTCCCTGACCCCTCCCCGCCCCGGCCCCGCCCGTCATCGGTCCCGCCTCACCCCGGCCCCTTCCCCGACACCTTCCCGCTCCGGCCCCGCCCGGCATCGGACCCGCCCCACCCCCTGCACCGTCCCCGTTCCCGCCCCGCGCCCCTTCCGCTCCCCGCTCTGCCCCACCAGGGCCACCCACCCCTCCCCTCCCCTCCCCTCCATCCAACCAGCACCGCCCCACACTGGGAGTACAGCGGCAGAGTTGGCCACCAACGCGGCATTTCGCGTGCGCTATCACACTTACCGTGACAACAGAAAGTGATTTATCTGTCCTGGTCAATTCAAACAGCCAGCATCGCCGCCCGTCGCGATGAATAAGTTAAGCGCGTAGATGACAGTGGGCGCGCGTTTTTGGGGGGTGACACAAACACAGCAGTTTATCAAGCATGCAAGCATCCATTACCGGTGCGTTTCCACGACCCGCCATCAGGGGACTGGCGTTCTGTGCTAACTGCGCATGCGCCGTTACCGACCAATAATTCATCTAGGCACCATGTGGTCCAAAAGGGGAATGGGGGGAATGGGGGAGAATGGGGCAGGGGGACGATTATTGTGAATGAGCTTTTATCGAGTTGTTTTTTGTTGTCGTTTTTTTCTGTCGTTGGTGCGACTATGCATGCTTTCGCTAATAAATTTGGACGTACGAGTTCCACAGTGAGTAGTGGATAGTGCGCAATGGTATCCGTGTGCTGCCACCTGTCGGGCCAGGGAGGACTAAGTAGCCAGGTTTGTAGAGGGTACCAGATGGGTGGGGGGACGCACTTGGTAGCCTCTCCGTCCTGATATGACCTTAGATGTTGCTAGGACGTAAAACAACAACAAACAAACAACAATGTTAGCCTCTAGTGCGAGATCCGCACTTTATCTTCATACTAAATCAATCAATTAATCAAATCAATCAAATAAATCAATCAACCAGATAAATCAATCAACTCAATCAATCGATCAAATAGATCAATCAAACAATGGTTGTTGGAGTTTTAAATCAGGCCACTGGCACCATAAGCTGATATCCCACTCAGTCACATTATCCTGACACTGAGGTAACCAGTCCTTGCCCTATCCTATTAATGCCGAGCACCAGGCTATGAAGCAACAATTATCAATTTTATAAGTCATTGGTTTAACTCGACCATGGACAGAACTCCCGACCTGCCGCATGCGAGGCCTGCGCTCTACCGATTGGACCACCGCGCCCGGTCTCTACTGGGCTTATGTAAGACATGCACTTGATACGGAACTTATAGGGATGCAAGCCAAATTGACTGATAAAGGTGCAGCTTATTGGGAACCATCTCAATTTGACTCTTTCTTTTTTGGTACGTTGGTTGTTTAAGCAGGGGAAATTTCAATCGCGGACGATTGGTCTTCTTCATTCCACTGCTCCTTGCCCTATCCTAATAATGCCAAGCGCCTGGCTAGGAAGCGACAAGTATACATTTTTAAGCCATTGGTTTGAATCGACCAGGGATCGAATGCACAATCATAAAGGTACAAGTTATAGGATTTTATGCCAATTTGAGAGATAAAAGTACAGCTTATAGGGATCCATGCCAATTTGACAGGTAAAGCTACTACGTATAGGGATCTGTCAATTTGACAGATGAAGGTACTACTTATAGGGATCTGACAGAGGAAGGTACTATGTATAGGGATCTGACAGATGAAGGTACTACTTATAGGGATCTGACAGATGAAGGCACTACTTATAGGGATCTGACAGATGAAGGCACTACTTATAGGGATCTGACAGATGAAGGTACTGCTTATAGGGATCTGGCAATTTGACAGGTAAAGCTACTACGTATAGGGATCTGGCAATTTGACAGATAAAGGTACTACTTATAGGGATCTGACAGATGAAGGTACTACTTATAGGGATCTGACAGATGATGGCACTATTTATAGGGATCTGACAGATGAAGGTACTACTTATAGCGATCTGACAATTTGACAGATGAAGGTACTACGTATAGGGTTGCATGTTACTTTGCTAGTAAGATGGCGTATCCACATCGTGCAATCTGTCATACGTGTCACACCTATCATGCTTGTCACACCAATCATGCTTGTCACACCTGTAATACATGTCACATCTGGCATGCATGTCACACGTGCCGTACCTGTCATGTTTGTCATGGAATACCAGGCTTGGTTCCATGTTACCACGAGTACGATGGCCAGTCGGCTACCCCGAGGTGGTAGGCGCTGTAGCCGTTGTACGTTCACCCTGAGATCAGCACATTCCTGTCTTACAAACATAATCGGCCACAAAGAGGGGCGTGTGGTGGAGAATGCACTTAGAGTGAAGGCGGGCTGAGGGAAGGAGGGGGGGTGGAGGGGGGAGGTGGGGGTGGAGTGGGGAGAAGAGAGGGTGGAGAATGGAGGAGGGGAGAGGGGGAGCTCGGAGGGGGATGGAGGGCGAGTGGGGAGGAGGAGGGGAGCGGTGGGGGAGGAAAGAAGGGGAGGAGGGGGAAGGGGGATGGGTGAGGTGAGGGGGGAGGGGTAGGAGGAGGAGGAGGCCGGAAGGGAGGGGAGGGGAGCGGGAGGGAGAGGAGGGGGGAGGGGCCGGGGATGGAAAGGAGTGAGCGGCAGGCGAAGGGGATTGAAAGGAGTGAGAGGGAGGGGAATGGAGGGAATTTTAGGGACCATGTAATGACGGTAAGAGCGCGTGTAGCGTTCTACGCTGTGATCCAGTCGAGACAAAACTCACACACAACAAACAACGAAATTACTGCGCGAAAATAGTGCATCTTGGGACATAATAGCTTCCTGCTCTTGAGTTGCTCAGCGCTGAGGAGGATAACTCATGGGAAGCAGACGAGCTGAGGAATAGATTCTAAATGAGGCCCTTATTTTATGTGATTTAAGAAGTGATAGGAAGTGGGTTCTTTGTGCACTGATTGGGGAGGGGCCCGGGTCCGAATGTGAAATCTGTCACCGAGGCGCTAATAATTAGTTTGGCGCGCTCATTTTCGGTTCTTCTGACAATTATCGAGGGCAAAATAACCCCGTTGTGAAGCCTTGTAGATGTATGGGGAGAATATATATATATATATATCTATGGTGTATAACGTATTATGCGAGTATAAAAATACGAAGGGAATTTCCTATTATTCTATATTATTATTATTACTTCATACCATTGTTATTCTCCTTAAGACTATGCACTTGACTGGTGGCGCCGCCTGCGCTCACCCTCCACCTGGCTGACATTGTCAGTCGTGCCGGAGGATTTATATATTCACATTCTCCCTGTACATGTCTTCTCCACTTATATATATATGTATATATATATATATATATATATATATATATATAGAGAGACAGAGAGCGAGAGAGAGAGAGAGAGAGAGAGAGAGAGAGCGAGAGAGATACGAGGCGGAGTAAGAATTATACCCACAGCGACAAAATTCTTCACAGAATTAATTATTTCCAAAGGCTGCAAAAATGTCTTGCTCTGAACTAGGGACAGCACCCCCGAGATTCCCCTCCACCCCCTCCCCAGCCCCATTCCTTATCGGGCGGTAGGTTTTCAATGCGGAGGCCTGTCATCTTGATCCCCCACCAGACCACTCAGGGGCATGGTCTCCTAGGGATTAGCTGATAGTTTCCCTCGGCATCAACTCATATATGTATATATATATATATATATCTATATATCTATATATATAGTTGGAGGCAGGCTGCAATGTGGACATATATATATATATATATCAGGTAAGTGTAGGAGAATGGGCGTGAAGCATTGTCTCGGTGAAATCTGGTCGCCGCTGTTTTACCCACTGAGGGCACGTCGACTTAACATGCCGGCGTGGGTCTTTTAACCGTTGGTGAAGCAAAGACTAGCAGCAGGCCCTCACATCCGACAGCTGATAAAAAGGGCAGTAGGTGGCCGTTTCACTTTGACGGGATTAATTCGAGTGCGGCTGGTGGCAGTCGGTCGGGTGGAATGGCCGTGTGGTAGGTCAAAGGTCACCGTGTGTAGAGACGGGGACCAGGCATGTTAACAGCAAGGTCAGTGGTATCCGACATGTAGTGAATGAATATGGTGTTGCATGTTCTAGCAACCGGTGCGGTCACATCATGGCTGGTGCCGACTGGTGACAGCTCGCGTAGTGTTTCCATGTCGCCGGCATCATGGCGCGATATCCGACTGAGAGTGATATTATCCTGGGACTGAGCATGGGTTGGAGCAACACGAAGGGCTTTAGTGTTGTTAGTTAATAGCTGGAGGAGAGGAGTGAGTTGTTCTCCTGTTTTTAGTCTCGGATTGTCGCAGTGGCCGGATCGGTAGAGTGTAGGCTTCCGTGCGGAAGGTCGGGAACTTCGATTCCCAGTCGAGTCAAAGCAATGACTTGCAAAATTGATTGTTGTCGTTACCTAGCCTGGCGATCGGCATTACTATGCTAGGGAAAGTACTGGTTATTTCAGTATTAGGATAATGTGACTTAATGGGATATCAGGTCAACTGTCATGGTTCCGGCGGCATTATATGCCTGCCTGCAATAGACTGAAGCAGGGTAAACCAGGCATGTGATTTCTCTGGTTTAAACCGGAGTTCTGTTTTTTTTTAATTCCGTTTTTTTTCTGGTCGCCGTTTTTTTTTCTGGTCGCCAAAACACCTCTGAAATACACTATTTGCATCCCTCTAGTGACTCAGTGGGATGCTGTGTGTCCCCACGATGACCTAAAAAGATGTTCAGGTTTTTTTCCTGCACCCAATCACATCCCTGGTAAACAAATTTGAACAGCTTAAATGTGCTGGACAGTTGAACTGCTTTGTGTTAATAGATTCTGACATTGTTTACCTCTCTGTGGGCTAATCGAAGCTTTATAGTGCTGCAATGAGCGAGCATTGCTATAAGCAATGTACCTGAATAGATACAAGGACTTTTCAATTCTACAGCTATCCATGCTGAAATGTAAAATAAATAGTTGAGGTATCTGAGACGGTAGATTCTGTAACTAAGATTAAATAGGTGGTGTTTCATCAGAATGCTTGATTGATATAAGATTATAGGTCATTTATCACAAGTAATAATTCCAGAATCACCACGAGTCAGCCTTGAGCAGAATGATTTAGGAAAGCAGACAGCGGAACCACCTCGAGCCTAAGTGGTGTAATGGTTAGCACACTGGCCTGGAATGCAAAGATATGTGGGTTCGAGTCCTGCTCTAGGCACACCATTTCCCATTTTCATCAACCCCCATGACACTGGCACCATAACCAGGATCCTGTACAAGCTATGCACTGTATAGTTGTCGAACCTACCCCGTGTATGCATAAGTGCTCTGCCTGTATGTATGTAATTGTCAGCATTAAAAGACTTACAATTCCAGAGGAATGAGTGTAGTAGTCTGCACTGACCTCTCAGGCAAGGAGCCGCAATGACAGGTCGGCGTGGGTAGTGTGGTGACATCAGAGACCCTAGGTGGTGTAATGGTTAGCACAATGGCCCTGAATACAAAGAGATGTGTGTTCTAGTCCCGCTCTAGGTGCACTATTTCCTATTTTCATCACCCGCCCCCCGAAAATATGTACAGGGAAAGTCATGATTGTCAAGGTCCATAAAATGTCATCACAAAAACAGCAGGGTTGCGCTAAATCCGGGTTCAGTTTACTGAATTACTTTGAATTAAGGATTTTCGGGTTCAATAAATCATTGCGTTATATCAGAATTTGCGTTAAATTGGGGCACATTACAAAGGGTTCGATTGCATGTTACTTAACTGCTCGATAACGCAGTGAATGCTTTGAAATCCTTTTTAATATTATAACTGCAGCTCTGAATATACTAAGTGTTGACCTAATTTGGTATATCCACGCTTGATCACTTTGCAGGCATCCTTTATTATCAAGCTCCTTGTTTTATCTGTTGTTTTCCCATAAATTGTTGTTATGCTGCGTTTATTCTGTCCATAGCAAGTAAGCTCGAGTGCTCTGGCTTGTTTTCAATGCTGGCCAGCTGTAGTAGTGGTTTAATCTTATCACACAGTAGGAGGTGATGAGATGTTTTTGTTTCTCACACAGTAGCTGGTACATGGTGATTATGTAGTATCAGCTGTTCTGATAGGTACATTGTTTTTATTCTCTGATTGCCCTTGTAGTGGGTATGAATAGTATATTAATGTTTTTATTTTTTGTTTCACTACTACTTATGAACTAGCCTACCCTACATTTATAGGCTTCTACATAGTTTGTAGCTGTTTGTTATCTACTGAGGGTGGTCCAGATTAGCCCCTTGGGGCAGCCCAGTTTGTGGGCCATGACCTATCACCCACCCCTTTATGGGTGAATTCAAATAAAATGTACTCGAGAATAAGCGAGCAAACCACAGCTAAGCTATTTGCTTTAAAATAAAAGTGAGGTAACACCAGAAATGAGTAATCGATCTCCTTTTTCGCTTTTACTGTACGCTGTGATCGAATCGGCAGAGTGCAGGCTTTCCATGCGGGATGTCGGGAATTTGAATCCCAGTCTAGTCAAACTGATGACGTATCAAATTTATACTTGTCACTACCTAGCTTGGTGCTCAGCATTAATAGGATAGGGCAAGGACTGGTTAGCAGAGTATCAGGATAATGTGACTGTGTTGGATATTGGGCCATGGTGCTGGCGGCCTGCTTTCCCAGTGGGGCATCATTATAAAATCCCCATCAGTACACACTATCACAACTTGGTACCTGTCCTGATATGACCTTAGATATTGCTAGGACGTAAATCAACAAAAGGACGTAAATCAACATACCAACCTTTTTCGCTTTCTCTGTTGATCAATTTATTCTGAATTGCGCAATCAATCACAACGGCGGCTGCGCATGCGCGTGACTGCACTAGTGTGGTTGGTATGTGGCTGGTCCGCTTCATTTCAGAGGTGACTGCTGAGACAGGTGAATGACAGTCATCGCACTAATGGCATCACCATTAAGTGGGTGCAGTGAGCATGTGCACTGAGTGGCCGTCTACAGGGGTGGGGCTGGCGGTGGGCAGCTGTCAGGGCCCGGCCGGTGCCAGTCCGCCACCCGGGCAGCACTACGCCGTAGGCCAACCACCCCCAATATTTATTTCATAACCTGTGCAATTAATTACCTGTCGTGGCTGACAGCAATCATCAGAGACTTGCTGGTCAGTGATCATGTGTACTGTACCTACGTACACAAGACCAGATAGGATAGGCCGAACGATTTGAGAGTCTGTATCCCCTTTTGGTAGATGGCCGGGATTTGAAGCCATGTGGTCCAGCTTTGGTTGAGTCAAACCAATGATTTAAAAATGTATGCTTGACGCTTCCGAGCCAGATGCTCTGCATTACTAGAATATGGCAAGGACTGGTTGGCTCAGTGTTAGGATAATGTGACTGAGTCGGATGTGAGGTCATGGTGCAGGCAGCCGGGTCTCCTAGTGGGACAGCACTATAAGGTTGTCATGCATGTGCACTGTCACAAGTCGATATGCTGTTAGATGTTGCCAAGATGTCAAACTCCAACAACCAAGCAACTACCCTGCATCCTACCCATCTCGTTCCAGTATTGCACCTATAAACAATGGCAGCCACATAGCGGGTGTGCGGTTGCCAAGCGCCAGCTAATAAGCGGTGGTCGTTACCACTCAGCATCCATGACAATGACGCCGCGTCAGGCAGCGGGAAAGCCGCCCCATGTAAACCACCCCCCGGGGGGATGGGGGTGGGGCTTGGGGCATGGGGGGTGGAGGGTGGGGGGAGTCCAACAGCAGGGCGGACCATCCCAGCATTCAGCAGCCATCATCTCTGAGGCACTCCGAGTCCAAGCCAGAGGTGACAAGTTGGTTGGTTGTTGTAGTTTTACGTCCTGGCAATATTTATGGTCATATCAGAAGGGGAACTGACTTGGGAGCGTGTGCAGTCATGGCGACTTTATAGTGCTGCCCCACTGGGAGACGAGGCTGCCAGCACCATGACCCGATATCCCATTCAGTCACGTTATCCTGACCCTGAACCAAACCAGTCCTTGCCATATCCCAATAATGCAGAGCGCCTGGCTACCATGCATTGGAGATGGTGCAAATGCAGGGTGAATCTCCGCTGGTTCGTCAGCGATATCCGCTACTCATCTTACTGTGTGAATTTATCTGGGTGTGAAGTGATGTATTGCAAGGGGTTGACAACTGCTAGATGGAAATCATTAGGCGTCCTATCAGCCGGCCCTCCAATAAGTCAACTGATCTGCCAACCGACCCTCAATAAGCCAGGCATCGCTGCATGCAGATATGTTTGTCTCAAATTGCAGTCCTCTCTTTGCTTAAGGTTTGGAATACGGAGTCGGGGACAATGCGCACTAGTTAGCTAGCACCCAGAGCATTCACAGGGCCCGGTATGAGTAGTAGTATTAGTAGTAGTAGGAGAATGTAGGTTTGGAGCAGGCGGCAACCAGCATTCACAAAGCCCGGTGTGAGTCGTAGTAGTAGTAGTAGTAGTAGTAGGAGAATGTAGGTTTGGAGCAGGCGGCAACCAGCATTCACAGGGCCCGGTATGAGTAGTAGTAGTAAGATAATGTAGGTTTGGAGCTGGCGGCAACCAGCATTTACAGTGTCGATGTGAGTAGTAGTAGTAGTAGTAGTAGGAGAATGTAGGTTTGGTGCAGGCGGCAACTAGCATTCACAGGGCCCGGTGTGAGTAGTAGTAGTAGTAGTAGTAGTAGGAGAATGTAGGTTTGGAGCAGGCGGCAACCAGCATTTACAGGGCCCGATGTGAGTAGTAGTAGTAGTAGTAGTAGTAGGAGAATGTAGGTTTGGAGCAGGCGGCAACCAGCATTCACAGGGCCCGGTGTGAGTAGTATTAGTAGTAGTAGTAGGAGAATGTAGGTTTGGAGCAGGAACCACCCAACACTCACAATGCCGGTGTAAAGATTCCCCCCTGATTCAAGTTCCCCCCCCGGGAATTTGAAAACGTTTTCAAATTCATCCCAGGGGAATTTGAAAACGTTTTCAAGTTCCCTCCCTCGTTTTAACTTTCCCTCCCTCATATTTTAAATATTTTTGTTTGATAAATATGTTTATTCTGCTGAATAAGTCTTTTGTCAGTTTCGAAGCACTGGTCTTCCAGCCATTTTTCAATTCAGGGTTATTTACACAAAAAGTATATAGAATAAGGTGTACAATACCAGTTGAATGCACAATTTGCACCATGTAACACAATGAAATTCTGTAACCCAAAAGTTCCATAGCAGATGGTAACAGTAGTGTCATATAATTAGATCAATATTAGTCAGATCAATGTGAGTATTTACATAATATTTAGAATGTAAGCAGAAGTTATCTTCTGTATCCAGTTGGTAAAGTTGTAGTAAGTTTAATGTTCAGTTGCAGTTAGGCAAGCGGTATATAAATGTTGGTTTGTTAGGAATATTCTAGTGTAACTCTAGTGTAGTTAGTTATGTGAGTTTATGAATTATGTTGTTGGGGTTGGGTTGTTAATAATAAACTGGACCAGCTGTGACCAGTGAAGCAGTGGTACCAATCCCAGTGCATTTAGGTATTAAATTTTACATTTTTACCTGGACTGTCTCTGTCATTGTATATGGTTGACTGGAGATAACAGAGGAACAGCAACAAATAAAAAAAAGTGGGGGGTGGAGGGGGAGAAACTGAGGCTGAGGGTTTGGTGGTCTGCCACTCACGGTATGGTGATGGCATGGAACATACTTTACTGCAACTGCATAAGGGCCTGCCCAATCCGATGTACTCTTAGTGAGTTTTTAAATTCTAGGTAAGAGGACGCTGCCCTTGTTCTGGCTGGTAGGTTGTTCCACATCATGCTGCCTTTGTAAATTGGTGCTTTAATTAGTTTGTTTGTGGAAGGCTTGGGGACTTTGAGTAGAGTGGAATCAGCCCATCTAGTATTCCTTTTTGTGTTGTCTTTATATTTTTAGGGAATTTTCTTTATTTTTGTTATTTAAAAAAAAAAATTTTAATTTGTCATGACAAATATAATAATACACAGAGAATCGCATAATGGCAATTATTACTAGTACAACAAAACATATTTCACCCTAAATGACACAAAAATTCTCCAAGATGGCTAAGAAAAAAATATTATAGGTCTGAATTTTAAAAGGTTTTTTAAAGTTTTTTAAACAATTTTAAATTCCCGGAGGGGGTAATTTGAAAATAGGGGGAGGAATCTGAAAACTCTTTTTAGTTTCCCCCCCGGGGAATCTGAAAACGTTTTCCCCGGAGGAAATTAAAATCATTTTCAGATTCCCCAGGGGGAACTTGAAAAGGGGGGAAATTGAAATCGTTACACCGAGGCTGCGACTGTGCCTGTCAAATGACAAGTTTTTGCTGACAGCATGTAATCCAGACAAACACCTCGCAATGCACACTTTACATACAACCTCCTGTTTGCAGAAACAGCACACCACCTGTCTTTGGCATCAGGTAAGCTGTAGCCATTAACAATGGCTTATTAACAGAGACTCCAGCAAGGATTATAATAGTAACTCGAAATGACAAATACTACATGCCCATCAAAGTCGCCTATGGTGCAGTTCATGGATTGCTGTTTCTATGGCTAGGAGTGTGGCTTGTCGTGTCTATTATTTCAATCTAAGCCATACTTACCGTCAGACTCCTATTTGCTGTGTCTACTTTGTGAAGTATGTGATTCTAAGGAGAAATTGTTAAACATCTCCAGCCAAAACGGTAATACTGCCTCACATCTTAAAACGGTAATACAGCTTATATACTATGGACCCCCACAATATGAATGTTAGCTCATTACGGCAGAATGGAAGATTCTGGTTGGAGATCTCTTGTGCTAAATTCAATTTAGTTGATAATCATGATTATTGACGGGCGAAATACACCATGGAATGATAATGGTTAGATCAATATTTACTGGAATTATCCGATGTATGATCTATTATGCTAATATTATTTAGGCCGTAGTGTTACATACCTCAGCACTGCCTGTTTGCCACTACGTTGTACCTATGTGTATTTGTCGGTAGTTCTCTACCTTTGCGTATGTGCTGGTATAGGCATGGCTAAGTGACCTGGACACCTGCTCAATTTCATGCATGCAGACCTACTTTATTCTGGGATTGGCTGCATGTAGGTGTAGACTGCTGTAACCACCTCTCTTCATTTAAAATGTTGACTTAATAAATGATTGGTAGGCCTTTTTGTGTGTTCAGCCAGAGGAGTTCTCGCTCCAAGCCATATTCATCATTGTTGTCCTTGATGGAAGAATATAAATAATATGAAAACAATACCAACTATGTTTGTGTTCGGGATGGTCTGTGCCTTCACTGTGTTACCAGCCCATATAAGGCAAGTATGTGGCTGGTCACACCTTCTGACGCATTCAGACCAAATGTGCAGTTCCCCTGCTCGAGGCTGAGATTGTCCATTGAAAGGCTATTGTTTGTGTTATGAATCCAGCCTCAGATTAGTTCTAAGTAGCTGAACGTGTCGTGAAATCGATACCCCAGATAGCCCATCTGTTATCACTAGCAGATATGAATGACTACATTTCAATATGTCGATGCTGCATGGGTCACGCAATGGGTTTTGTTTCAGAGGCAACGTCAGATAACAGTATTAACTGGGCGCTAGCAGGTCTTCTTGGTTGTCCATGGGTGGCGATGACAGGTACTCATCATTCATTGTGAACTCATTGATGGCCGATGAGTCCAATTTGTACTCGGAATGTGCAGTGGCACATGGTACATGTTTGTAGCTGCTGTCAGAGAGTCTGGTTGATGAAGACAATGTTTTCTCTAATGACGCTTTTGCTTAGCTTGAGCTATACAATCAGTTACAAACTTGGCTGTCTTTATGAATAGAAGCACACCATGCATTCATTTCCATGGCCACTATTTCCCAGGTTCTAGTGTTGACATTCCATTTCTTCAGGTTGTATTTTAGGCAGTCCGTGAACCTTTTCTTCTGACCAGCTTGATTTCTGTGTCTTTATAAAAGTTCACGGTAGAAGAGAACTATTGGCGGGCAGCAGGTAAAACACAGACCATGCCATGGAGACCTCTACGTTGGCATTCCCGGGATCAGCGTTTTGCTGGAGCCCTCAGACGACACGACAGGGCGCCTTGTCTCCTCGCTGATTCCAGCCACAGCGCCAGATGTGTTGCGAGGGTTAGACCTGGCTCCATCACAATCCATGACAGCTTCTGAAATTAGCTTTTTTTTAATTGTTTCTACAACCAATGGCAGTGAGGGTAAAAAAGACTCACCCATCGTTATTGCTACGGACCCACTCTGCCACAAGCCATGGTTATCTGGTCAGATAGGCTGAACAGGCCGTGTGGCAGGTGGGGTGTTCGAACCCCACCCGCGTCAAACCGATGCCTTATCAAATTGATATTTGTCACTACCTAGCATGACGCTCGGCTTTAATAGGACAAGACAAGGACTGGTTTGCACAGTATCGGGGTAAAATGACTGTGAGATATCGGGTCATGGTGCCAGCGGCCTGGTCTCCCAGTGAGCCAGCACTATAAAGACGCCATGAGTGCACACTGTCACAAGTTGGTACCCGGGCTAATATAAGCTTAGATGTTGTCAGGAAGTAAACCGCCAAGAACCAACCATTGAACCAAGTCGGTACCCATCCTGCTATGACCTTAGATGTTGCTAGGACGTAAAACGACAACAGCCCAACAAATAGGTAGACTGGTAACGCACTGCGTCGGCGGCACTGTGCGCGGTGATCGTCACCCTGGAGACTTAAGTATCCGAGTCAAGATAGCAATTAGGACAGAGAACTATCATTCTTAGTTGCAAGTTAAGAGCAACTGCAATTCGTGGTAATTGCAGGAGACTAATTGCAGCTGCAACCACGTGATCTGCATTCAAATGGAGCTGATGCTGATGACGCGCAGTCATTGCAACTGTGGGCTAGGTTGTTTCTTTCTCGACTGACAGATCCAGCTGCGCCACATTGCCCTTCCTGCATTCCCTGCTTTCAGTAATGGTGCATTCACACTACGACGCTTCTCCCGGTGACCCGTCAGCGTTGAAAATAAAATCTTACGCGTCGAGAAACGTCGAACTTTTCGGCGGTTTGGGGACAAAGTTTGGTGTCAGCGCGGCGCGTTATTCGCGCGCGGCCAACGGGTGTCGACGCGTGAGTCAAAAAAAAAAAAGCTTGGTGCGACGTCGATATCTAACCTTAAATGATGCTAGGGCATAAAACAAAAACGCCCCAGTTTGCCGCAACGTGTGAGCAACGACCCTCCCGCGCGCGCGCCGTCTTCCTGGTGTTCCCATAACGTTATTCCGGCGCCTCCAACGCATCGCGATGCGCGCCTAACGTCCTTACCCATATATTTGCCAGCGCTGCCGGTCGCTGTTTTTTTTTTGACACGCTTAAAACCTTGGGCGACCGGCAACGCGCGCCGACGTTGTCCGCCGACCATCAACGTCAAGGATAGTGTACCGACGTGTACCGACGCGTGCATAACGCGCCCCCAGCGTGTCTCGATATTTCACCCATTTTCGCCCAAAAACACCACACGTTGCCAGGTCGCCGGCGAGAAGCGTCGTAGTGTGACCCCACCATTACAAAGCCATCAAACCCCTACCCATATTCAAATCTCACTACCACAGTCCCATCAGCCCCCTACCCATATTCAAATCTAACAGCCCCATCAACCTCAGGTATCATCGTCTAGTTCAACGAAACTATTGAAACACGCTGAGAAATATGTCAAGTGAAAGCTACATGTCACATTCCCTAATCCCGATCCATCGGGCTGCAGGACCCACATCGGCTAGTATTATGCGGGCATATGGTAATTGAGTGTTGGAGGTTGGTGCGCCATCTGGAGGGCTGGAGGTCTGATCCAAGCATCTGTACTCTTCTCCTTCCCTCTAGGTGGCGCCTCTGTCCCTCTCCACCCGCCTTTATACTGGCATAATGCTTGTTTTTTTCTCTCTTATTTTGGTAAATGATAATTTTATTCAGCGAATGAAGGTATTCTTTCTCAGTGTAGAGACACTGATCTTCCAGGCCATATTATGTTACATTCATTCACGTTTATAGCAGTCTAAAATGAACAAGAGTTTGATACAAAAACAAAAGGAAAAAAAAAGAATAATAGTGATGTTACATCACATATATCTGTAGCATGGACAGGAGTTACTAATTTCAGTCAGCGTATGAAACAACGCATACCGCAACCACGAATCAATCAATCCTAACCATTGCACTCTAAAGCAATGCTTCTTGTGGATGCATTGCTTTTAAATGGTACCCAGACGGGATGGCCGAATTAGTTAGAGCATCCGTCTCCCGTATTGGTAGACCGTGGGGTCGTTGGTTCAAACCCTGGTCGAGTCAAACAGATGGCTTACACATTGATGCTTGTCGCATCCTAGCCAGGCACTCGGCTTCATTAGGATAGGACAAGGAGCAGTGGAATGAGGAAGACCAATAGTCTGCGATTGAAATTTCCCCCGCTTAAACAACTAATGTACCAACAACAACATTTGTTTTAATGTCTGCATTATATAACATGACACATGGTTATATAACATAAAACGTGTAGTCTGTTCTGTCAAGATGGAAGTTGCCTACATAATGGCCAAGGTGCATCTGGTAAACGCATTACCCACTTAAGTGTCTAACTGACAGTAATCGAGTGGCGACGGGGCCGAGGTAGGCGATGTTCATATTAGCGAGCCACTATGAGGCATTACATCAGCGTGCAGCAGTCGTTGGGGCGTGGCTTCAAATACTAAGGGATGATAATTATAATTATTCCAACATAAGCCATTATGTTGGAATAATTGTAATATATTCTAACGTTGCTACATAAGTTGACATAAGCCAACTGGTCCTTGCCATAACATTTGAAATTAATCGCCACCGGAACCGGTGACCTAATCCGTAGAGTGCCCAGTACCCATGTGGAAGGTTGGGGATTTGAACCTGAGCCGAGTCAAATGAATGAGTTACAAATTTGATGCTTGTCTCTACCTAGCCTGGTGATAGGTGGCATTATTAGGATAGAACAAGGACTGGTTACCTCGGTATCAGCATAATGTGACTGAGTGGGATATCGGTTCATAGTGCTGGTAGCCTGATTTAGTGTGACAGAGTGAGATATTAGGTCATGGTACTGGTGGCCTGGTCCCTCAATGGGGCAGCACCATAAAGTTGCCATGATTGTGCACTGTCACAAGTCGATAGGCATCCTGATATGACCTTAGATGTTGCCCGGATGTAAAGCTCCAAAAAACAACCAACTGTCACATGTCGGTACCTGTGGTGATATGACCATAGATGTTGCCCGGATGTAAAACTCCAACAACCAACCAACCAAAAATCGGTGCCCGTCCTGATATGACCATATATGTTGCCCGGACGTAAAACTCCAACAACCAACCGAGTGTCACAAGTCGGTACCTGTCTTGATATGACCATAGATGTTGCCAGGACGTAAAACTCCAACAACTAACCAACTGTCACAAGTCGGTACCCGTCTTGATATGACCATAGCTGTTGCTAGGACATAAAACTCCAACAACAACCAACTGTGACAAGTCTTGATATGACCTTAGATGTTGCTAGGACGTCAAACTCCAACAACCAACCAACCAACGACACATCGGTACCCGTCGTGGTATGACCATAGATGTTGCTAGGACGTAAAACCCCAACAAACAAACCAACAAGAATCGCCATCCGGACACTGCGGCGCCAGCAAGATCCCGCCCTACTTATCCCATAAGGCCGAGCAGCTCACGGCGACAGGGGGCGCTCCTCTGTCTCACTCAGAGCTTCCCGCCGTCCGCCATCTACCCGGGAGCAGCTCGCTCAATGCCCGCTGATGAAGGGCGCAGGTCCCGTAGTGGGAGGCGCGCGTGACGTCACACTAATGGCGCGAGGGGGAGGAGGAGGGGGAAGGGGGATAGGTACTGACCCCACTTAGGTCGCGCATGAGTGAAGAGCCAGGTTCACGCGCGAGCCGTGAGGGGGCGCGGAGGACTCTCCCCCGCTTCGGCGCGGGGAGAGAGGGGCGCCGTGGGCAGCAAGCCGGTTCTACGCGCTAGGTCCCGGCAGGAGCCTCTCTCCTCACCCCGGAGTGGCTTCGTCCCAGGAGGCCCTGTCGGACGAACGGACGCCCTTGCGGTTTGACGAAGCAACTCTTGCAACTCATGATATGACCTTAGATGTTGCCAGAACGTCATGATTGCCACGGCCAACCTCCCACCGATTGAGCATCGTTATCCGCGTCACCTAGCTATTATTCACCCATGCGTGTCCGTGCAAACGTACAGAACGGAACACCACAGCGTCGGTACCCTTTGTAGGGAGTGTGCATTACTAATGGAAGAGGTCTGTCAAAATGGAGAGGCATTCCAAGATGGACTGCAAAGAATTGTGTTGCTTTGTTCGGCAGATGGGGCAGATGAAAGGCCCTGTCACAGTACGATGTATGGTGGTGGTGTATGCGTAATATGGCGAAATAATTAATAGCTTGAGATATGGTCACCTTTTTGCACTGCGGGAGGTCCCAGCGACGTATGAAACGTAAGCCTAACCTATGCCTAACCTATGATGGCATATGCAAAGCATATGACGACCTATACATGGCATACTGGGACCTTTCTTGACGGTTAAAGGTGACAGGTCTAGCCTATGAGTAATCTACGCTGACATATGACTAGCGTATGCATAACCTATGCCGGCATACATCTAGCGTACATCTAGCATATGCCCAACCTATGCGTAACATATGATGGCATATGCCGAAATGTTGGTCGGAAAGCGCATACGTCGGCATACGCTAACGCTATACGTCGTAGTGTAGCAGCCCCTTTAATGACCCAAGTTATCACATGTCACCTAGGCACAATGTGACTTCCACAATTAGCCGGAGGCATGTTACCGGATTTTATCATGATGTTTCATCTTACCGGGTTATATCATGATGAGACATGTTACCAGGTTACATCATGCTACTGGGTTATATCATGATGTGGCAAGTTACTGTGTTATATCATGATGAGTCAATGATGTGACATGTCACTGAGTTATATCATGATGTGGCATGCTACTGGGTTATATCATGATGTCACATGTGGTTGGGTTATATCATAATGAGACATGTCACTGGGTTATATCATGATGAGATATGTTACTGGGTTATATCTTGATGAGACATGTTACTGGGTTATATCATGATGAGATATGTTACTGGATTATATCATGATGAGACATGTTACTGGGTTATATCAGGATGAGCCATGTTACTGGGTTATATCATTATGAGACATGTTACTGGGTTATATCATGATGTGTCTTGCTACCCGGTTATATCATGATATTACCAGATTATATCATGATGAGACATGTTAATGGGATATAGCATGATGTGTATTGCTACCCGGTTATATCATGGTGTGGCATATTACCAGAGTATATCATGATGAGCCACGTTACTGGGTTATGTCATGATGACACCTGTTACTGGGTTATATCATGATGACACATGTTACTGGGTTATATCATGCTGACACATGTTACTGGCTTATATCAGGATGCGTCTTGCTACCTGGTTATATCATGATATTACCACATTATAGCATGATGAGACATGTGACTGGGGTATATCATGATGTGACATGTTACTGGGGTATATCATAATGAGCCATGTTACTGGGGTATATCATGGCATGAAATGTTACTCGGTTATAGCATGATGTGACACATTACTGGATTATATCACGATCGCGCATGTTACTGGATTATATCACGATGGCGCATGTTACTGGGTTATATCATGATGTGATATATTACTGGGTTATATCATAATGAGGCATGATACTGGGTTATATCATGGCGTGGAACTCGGTTAGAGCATGATGTGACGCAGTACTGGATTATATCATGATGGTGCATGTGACTGGGTTATATCATGGCATGGAATATTAGCATGATGTGACATGTCAATCGGTTATATCATGATGTTACTGGGATAGTCAGAGCAAAATACTAAATCATTCTCTTCAAATTACTAATCTAATATAGAATTTATCAGATGGGGAAGGCCGCAGAACATTACAACTGATACATTACTAATACTGTATTATCACCATTATTTAGACATTCAATAAGTGAATATAGCATTGATTGCATTGCCTGGTGATTTAGCTGTACTAGAAAAAAGGAAACACACATATATACCAAGTAAGGCGTATGTGCCCTTTATGAGTCCTGCATATCAAATGATAGAAGATCTCCGAGAAGGAAGGCGCGACTGCACATTCACCAAAGGACTCGGTCCTTAGCAACTCGCTGTCAAATATTCATGGTAAGCGCAGAAGCAGTCTGTATTGCCGATCGTTACCCTATCATCACCTCCGAAGCCTAGCGCTACATATCGTTACAACTGGATGCGGTGGACTAATCGGTAGAGCACAGGCTTCCCATGCGGAATGTCGTAATGTCAGGAGTCTGAATCCCAGCCGAGTCAAACCAATGACGTATAAAAGTCATAGTTGTTGTGTACCGAGCCTTGCGCTCGGCATTAATAGGATAGCACAAGGACTGGTTTGGACAGTATCAGTATAATATGACTGTGCGGGGGATTGGGTCATAGTGCCGGACGCATGGTTTCCCAGTGGGACAGCACTATTAGTTCACCAGGAGTGTGTACTATAACAAGTAGGTACCCATCCTGATGTGACCTAAGATGGTGCTAGGGCATAACACAACAACAAACAAACATACCATTACTAACTGTATGGTCTGATCAATCTTATGCCATATCTACCTACCGATGCATCACCCAGAGCTAATAGCGGCGAGACGGAAATATAACGCACGCACCCGGTGGCGCCCCGAAAAAGTGATATCCCCACGGACTGCCACACCGACGTACAACTTAGCGGTGTTCTCGCTTTTAACAAGGCAGCTCCAGCTGGGCTGTGCTGTTGTGTGCAGATATATATATGTGATGTATAAGCATTATGGGAGTATAAAGCCGTGTAAGGGATTTTCCATATGTTTATTAAATTATATTATATTCTTCCGATACTATATTGTTAGCCAATGGGCTCTCTGCATGTATTTGCTCCTTACTCATACGGGTACTGGTGGCTCCACCACTGCCCAACCATACTTCCGGCGCTAACATTGTCACTTACGCCCGGAACTTATATATATATATATGTTGTATAAGCCATTATACAAGTTTAATAAGCTGGAAGATCAATCTACTCCCCAGCCACTAAGTCATCATCCGGTCATGTCTACTCATTAGGTCATCTACTGGTGCCACCTGACCTCCCCACGTGGCGCCACCTGCTCACCCATGCCTCAGTGGCCGCTGAAAATATATATAGTAAAACATCTCTACCCGACCATCTCCACAGATCGACCATTCCCCTATATCGATCGCTTTATTTGGGGCCCAAACCATCTCCGTTACAATACCATTATAGCGATAAAAAAAATCCATAAGCTGAGCACCTCCGTAAATGGACATTTTAAGTCGGTTATACGATCGGTCGATTTAGAGAGGTTTTGCTGTACATATATGCATGCATATATATAGACGTCCAACAACTAGTTCCCATAGCTCCATCATGCCCAGATACAGAGATTACTACACAAGACATTGGGAGCGCACCATTAACAATGCCTCGACTATTTCCGTCCGCAAACAAAAGCTGCGTCTCCATCCGACGGAACAAAATGTGCGTCATTTCTAACTAGGTCTCCCCTCCAGAGGCACAACGCATTGGAAAGGAGATACCCGGCCTGAATGAAGTCTGAGTAATGCAATATACATCTGCTTCTTTGTAACACCCTCACCGGGCGGCGTGGCCGAATCGGCAGAGCGCGGGCCTCGCGTGCGGAAGGTCGGGAGTTCGGTTCCCGGTCGAGTCAAACCAATGACTTACAAAATTGATACTTGTCGCATCCTAACCTGGCGCTCGCGATTAATAGGATAGGGCAAAGATTGGTTAGCGCAGTGTCAGGATAATGTGACTGAGTGGAATATCAGTAAGGTCATGCTACTGGCGGCCTGGTCGCCCAGTGGGGCAGCAAGCGCTATAAAGTCGCCATGAGTGTGCACTGTCACAAGTCGGTAGCCGTCCTGATATGACCTTAGATGTAGCCAGAACATAAAGCTCCAACAACCATGTAACGCCCCTCAGTAATGTTTAGTGAAGGCGGAAGTCTGTGGCAGCCGCAAGCTGTCAGTGGCCGAGGGATTCATTACGGAGGGTTAAGGACGGCGAACACTCAATATAGCTTTATCAGGGTCGTTTCTTGGTGAGGCTCCTTTATCAGATATTTCGGCAGTCATACCCCCCTCCGCCCATATATTCACACGGCGGCACGGCTTCTCACTGCCTGTACCTCAGCAGCTGTATCACACTGCACTACGCTCGACCTCCGGAAAATGATACTGCTGCACACTGCCAAGCACAAGACGGCATCGTAACAGCCTGCTAAAGGGGCTGTCACATTAGGGTTTTTTGCGGGAGCGTATGGCAGCGTAGGCGCGTTACGTCATATACGTCGGCATACGCCGTATACGCTATGCATACGCTACTCATACGCTACTCATATGCCGCCAGATGCCACCAGATGCCGGCTTATGTGAAGCGTATGAGGCATACGCCGCCATACGCTTTCATAAATCCGTCCGTCCAAATTTGTTTGTGCATGCTAAGAAAAACTCGACCTATGAGGGCGTATGGCCCATACTGTCAAAAAATGTCACAGCACGCTCCCATACGCTCCTCATACGCTCCTTGTACGCTCCTCATAGGTTCCACATATGCTCAAAACCACCGGAAAGGTCACCAAATGTCATCATAGGCCGGCACGCGCAGGACCTACGTAGGTTTTCAATACGCTCCCGCCATACGCCGTGATGTGACAGGGCCTTAAGCTAAACAATGTGTACCGTAAGAGAATGGGTCTACACTGCTCACACTATGGAAAGGACAGGGTTGGGTGCCCGAAGCTGTAGAGAGCAGTTCTCCCGTGCGGGAGATCGGGAGTTCAATTCCCGGTCGATTCAAACCAATGAGTTACGAAATTGATACTTGTTGCTTCCTAGCCTGTCGCTTTGCATTATTAGGATAGGTCAAGGACTGGTTAGCTCAGTGTTAGGATAATGTGACTGAGGGGGCGATCTGGTCATGGTGCTGGCAGCCTGATTTCCCAGTGGGGCAGCACTATAAAGTCACCATAGGTGTGCACGGTCACAAGTCGGTACCCGTCCTGATATGATTTTAGATGTTGCCAGGACGTAAAACCAACCATGTAAAGGCTCTGTCACACATCACCGGATTGGGGAAACGGAAAGAAACCGAACAAAGTCTGTTTATATCTGGCAAAGTCCGGTTTGTGTCCGTTGCATATCCGTTGCATATCCGTTGATATCCTGCCCAAACTGTTACAAGTTTTGAGCATGCACAAAACTTGTAACGGATTACACCGGACTGACCTATGTGGTTATTATTCGTTACCGTCCGTTCCCAGTCCGTTCCCCATCCGTTCCTGTCCGTTCCCGTCCGTTACATATCCATTACACGTCCGGTATCCGTCCGTTACCCGTCCGTTCACCGTCCGTTCCCCGTCCGTTTCTCGTCCGTTCCCGTCCATTACAAGTTATTTACCCGTCCGGTACCCATCTGTTGCCCGTCTGTTACACATTTGTTACCCGTCTGTTGCCCATCCGTTACATAATCGATACATTTCAAGTCCGAATAACACCGGACTAGAATATTCTTTGTCCGGTTCTGTCCGTTGCTCAATCCGCCATAGAGTGATAGGCACATAAGCTTTATAATTAAGTTTAATTTATTACGCATGCTATGCAAAATCTACGGCGACGTTGCACCATAGCTAAATACAGCCATTTCGCATAGTTTTGATTTCACAAGAGATACAACACCTTATCTTTATTGGGGAGAGGTTTCAGGTACCAAGGTACTCAGGTATGTGTGTGTGGTGAATCTTTGTAAGTGGTGGGTTTTTTGTTGTTGTGTTTTTCCCCCCAACTCACTCCATCTAATGCGATTGGCGTCCAATCAATGAGTCCCACAGAGTGGTGTACGGCTCGCCACATTCACCAGCCAGGCTCCCCCCCCCTCCCATCTCTCCCCCTCCCCTCCACCCCTCCCCTGACAAACGAACCAGGGCCGCATTCAGGATATGCCTAGGAGATGTGAGACGGCTCCGCAACTTTTTTTGGCCTATTTGCGTTCAGAGTGCGCCTCGAAGACTACTCTGAGACATCTTGCTTTTCATGTAGGAGGCAAAAAGCGCCTCGAAAATGCCACCATATTCAGTGATTTCAGCCAATCAGAGCTGTTCTTTTAAATTGCAAATGGCTGCTCCCCTATGGAGGCAGCCATTTTCGAGGCACCAGACAGCTCAAATCGTTCAGACTATTGCGACATCCAGAATTTCTCCGACGTGCCTCCGAGGTGTACATGGAACGCAGCCCTTGCCATATCCCAGTAAATGGTGCTCATTTCCTGGGAACACATATCGAACAGCAACCACCCGCTCTGAGCGCTAAGCACCCAGAAGCAGAGACCAACCAGGAGTCACGCAGTCAGAGAACCTAAATCTAGACTTCCCATTGTCAGACTCCAAAATTGCAATGTTCAGGAAAAGGCACCAACCATTAGGGTAGCCTGAAGGCTGCCGATACAATGTTCATGCTGCCTCGGTTGCCTGGTGCGAACACGGTAATTGGCGACAGGCAGAGGGCGCCCTTGACGACAATGGTCTGCCAGCTGACGGCCCGGCGAGCCCGGCCACTGGGACACCACGGGCCGAACTTTGCCGCCCGAGTCGTTATTCTTGCGCAATCAAAGAAAAGTTTGTTTTATTTAACAACGCCTCTAGAGCACATTGATTTTTTGGACATCAAACATATGGTCATTCTGACATTTCTTTTGAGGAAATCCACTGCCGCCACATAGGCTACTCTTTCCGATAAGCAGCAAGGGGTCTTTTATATGCACTCTCCTACAGACAAGACGGCACATACCACAGCCTTTGATGACCCAATCATGAACCACTGGTTGGAATGGAAAATAGCCCAAATTGTAAATGTGTCCATTGAGCAGGATCGATAGGATGACCCACACCTACACAGGTTGACAACCTACCGCCTAAGCTACGTCCCGCTCCTGTCGTGCGATCAATGCACATTCTCTGCTTCACACATCAACCTCGCCGCAACAAGCCGGGCATGCACCTGCCCGTATGCTCCAAGCTCCCTAATGTTGCCAATTACAGCAATAAGGGCGCATGCGCGTAGAATCGCCGCGGGTTTATTTGAATGCGTGTCATGTCATGCGCATTGTCTTATTTCGAGCATGCACCCCACCTCCATCACCACTCCCAGACAATAAAATTATGACAATATGACACTTGTAATGTTATAGACGTGAACGCTTAGAAGTCTGTATGCCAAGTGGCGTTTATTCAACCACGATCCACCACGTCACCTTGCTCACGTGACCCGCCTCGCTGGGTTCGGTGTGCTTCCCGTACATACACTACATCTCCCCTTTACGGATTAAATTCATATTTACCGTACGTACTGTTCCTAGACGCATCCGTGGATCATTCTTAGAGTCTCTGGGTATCGACAGGATCTGATCTCAAATGGATCCGCTTGAGCTGATATATATATCTTAAAACTAACAACGAAATGGTATATAATGTTTACATGGTGTCAGATGTGGTGGAGCGACTTCAAACATGGCGCTAACAGGTTTGAAACCGCCAGCTCCCCTGAGTTTGAAAAGGAACTTGGCTATAAATTGGCGAGTGTGGCATGGAGCATACGAGTTATATGCTGGGGCCACTGGACTATCTTCAAAGAGCGAGAAGGTGCAATGTTGTGCTTTTTTGCATGTGGCGGGCCTAGAAGCGCAGAAGTTGTTCCATACAATGAACCTGGACAGCAGTGACAGCGAACAAATAAATGCGATAACAACCGCGTTCCGAGAATATTGCCATGGGAAGTCTGTATGCCAAGTGGCGTTTATTCAACCACGATCCACCACGTCACCTTGCTCACGTGACCCGCCTCGCTGGGTTCGGTGTGCTTCCCGTACATACACTACAACACTCTTTTGAACCCTCACAGCGTATGAGATCAAAAATATAACAACATAGAATGTAAATCAAATGGCAACTCAAAATGGCAATGTTCATGAATTTGTTTGACAAATATAGACATCGATATATATGATATCATAACTAAAGGCTCAGTCACACCTTACCGGACTGGGGAAACGGATAGAAAACGGACACTGTCCAGTGAAATATGGCAATGTACGGTTTATATATGGTACGCATCCGGCTTGTCCGTTCTCTCTCCGGTGGTGTCCGGTGTGTATGGTGTCAAGTTTTGAACATGCACAAAACTTGTACTGGACACCGCCGGACTGATATGTACAGTTGGTGTCCGGTTTAAGTCTGTTTAGTCTGTTTTGTCCGTTTCATGTCTGGTACCCATCCATTACGTCTCCGGTTTGCTTCCTGCAGAGTCCGTTGATGGTGTTGCAGGAATTCGGCCAGTATATGTTTTTGGTGCATCCGTGAACAGTCCGGTATGTGTCCGTTTGATGTTCGGTCCATCCGTTAGACATTCGGTTGTCATCCGGTTGTCATCCGGTTATCGTCGGGTGGCTATTCGTTAATGTATGTTCCTTGTCTGTTTAGCGTCCATTTCGTCCGACTCCCTTTGAAACATTTTGACACATTTCGGCACATTTTGATACCAAACACCAACGGACTAGACAATTCTTTGTCCGGTGGTGTTCGTTGCTCAATCCGGTAAGGTGTGACAGGCACTTAAAGAAGGGTTATTTGTATCGCCGCTTCCAACTCGTACCTCTACATATCTTGAAACAAATAACTATTAGTAACCATTATTTAGGCTATTTAGGTGCAGAAGTATAATAAACACCCATAATGTATTTATAATATAAGAATCTACCGTTTTGGTAGATCCTGGCATTTGAACCCACGGGTTAAAACCGTGGTCAAGTCAAACCAATGCCTTACAAATGTACACTTGTCGCTTCCTAGCCAAGCACTTGGCAGTATTAGGATTGGGCAAATACTGGTTGGTTTAGGGTCAGGATAATGTCACTGGGTGGGATATCAGGTCATGCTGATGGCCTAGTCTCGCATTGCGGCAGCACTATAAATTCACCATGAATGTGCACTGTCACAAGTCGCTACCCATCCTGATATGACCTTAGATGTTGCCAGGTCATAAAACTCCAACAACCACCAAACTAACCAACCTCCTTGTGTTGACAGCTCTATCTGCGCATGTCTATGACCAGCGTCCAGAGCCATAGCGCGAGCGACAGCATCACGCAAAACCCCAATATCGCCCACTTTGATTAAGATCTGCGTCGATTAGGTGCGACAATGAGGACGCCTGTCGGCGAGCCTGAACACAACGAGTGACGTCTGAGTTGCCACGATGTGACGTCAGAAGAGGGCGCTCTGTCTCTATTCAGCGGCCACTGGCTCGTCTTGGACAATGACTCGCATCGATTTTCCTCTGAATGATGCCTTCACATTGGTATTCAGGTCATGCGATATCTCATAATATTGTTCTATATCCGTCAGCACAAGCTTTGCCTTCTTCCTTTCCACAGCATTGGCAGATATCCGCAAGGCCCATCTATGTAGATATGTCCATAACATATACACACAGCTGTCATGGATGCCATTCGCTGTCACAAATAATAAGCGGCATAGTGTGCACTGAACCCTGATGGTGTGCACTGAACCCTGATAGTGTGCACTGAACCCTGAATTTGCTGGTTGGTTGGTTGCTTGTCCCGGAAACATCTGAGGTCATATCAGGACTGTTACTGACTTGTGACAGTGCGCGCTCATGACAACTTTATAGTGCTGCCCTACTGGGAGACTAGGCTGCAAGCACCATGATCCAATATGACACTCAGCCGTATTATCCTGACACTGAGTTAACCAGTAATTGCCCTATCCTAATAATGCTGAGCGCCAGGCTAGGAAAAGACTAGTATTAATGATGTAAGTCATTGGTTTGACTCGACCGGGAATCGAACTCCGGATCTCCCACACTAGAGGGCTACGCTCCAACGATTTGGCTACCGCGTCCGGTCCCTGAACTTGCGGACAGTGATACGTGTCACGTGGTATCCTGCTAGTGCCTGGATGCATCCAACTCGGGCGGCTTGTATACCCGGTCGTTGAGGTCCCAAGTAGCTAACAGTGTGAGGAAGGAGATCTCCCTAATACACAACTTGTAAATGGGTCATTCTCTGAAGCTGGGTACCACTTCAGTGGCATGGAAGCGAAAACTGAAAGCATCCCAAATAATAGCAGAAAACATTCCAAATAATATCAGAATCCATATTCATATGAAGCTTTACATGCTGTTTATGTGTCAGAGTTGAAAAAGAGCGATTTCACTTTTTGATTAGTAAAAGGAATAATGATAGGAAAATATCTCCTATGTAGCATGGAAATTAAACACACATCCATAACGATCATTTTTAACATACACAACACACTCAAACTAGATTTCTTTATTCACAGTTAAGCAAACAAAATGATATCTCACAAGAAAAAAGTTGAAACAAAGTTGACCCAGTTTCAGAGAACGACCCAAATATGGAGAAATAGCGTGGCTGGAAGGAGAGAGGATCTAGGAGGGGGGGGGAGTTGCCCTTCCCACATAGCGGAGTTCCATGGAGCCTCCCCTATAACATTTTGGAAAGAGCGACACAAAATTGTGGATGGTGGTCCATTTTGACGAAAAGTAAGCATAAATATGTGTTAAAACATTGGAGTTATCTGTTGCCTCGGCAAACTCCTTGCCATCTGTAACTCTAGCAGTCCCACCCCGCCATGTTGTCCAGCCGTAACACTGGTCCCACGAGGCAACATGGGCAAGCAGACTGTGAGCTTATCACGGAGATGAGTAGCACAGCGAACCCCATCACCTTGTCAGGGCCTATGCCTTATCAATACGTCACGTGATATCAGATTTATGAGCGTACCTTCCTCAGGACCGGAGATCCTGAGGCCATCTATTGGTTCATTAACAAGATTACAGGCATATGGCGTCTCAAATGCCCTTAGTGTTATTCTAATGGAAAACAAAGAAGTCCTCCCCACACGCAGTGAGCGGCGTTGTGGACTGTGTGTGTAGTGCGTGTGCGCGTGTGTGGGTGTGCGTGTACATTGTGCGTTGTATGCCTGAGTGTGCACGTGTGTGCATGTGCATGTATTGTGTGCGCTGTGTGCCTGAGTGTGTGCATGTGTGTGTGTGTAGTGTGTGTGCATGTACTGTGCGGTGTGTGTCTGAGTGTGTGCCTGTGTGTATGTGTGCATATCCGTGTGTGCGTGTACTGTGCGTTGTGTGCCTGAGTGTGTGCATGTGTGTAGTGCGCGTGTGCATGTACTAGGTGTGGTTTGTGCCTGAGTGTGTGTGTGCATGTATGCATGTGCGTGTGTGCATGTACTGTGTGTGTTTTGTGTCTGAGTGTGCACATGTGCACATGTGTGCGTGTGCATGTGTGCATGTAATGTGTGTGTTGTGTGCATGGGTGTGTGCAGGTATGCATGTGTGAGTGTGCATGTGTGCATGTACTGTGTGTGTTTTGTGCCTGGGTGTGTGCATGTATGTGTGTGCGTGTGTGCATGTGTGTGTACTGTATGTGTTTTGTGACTGAGTGTGTGCATATATGCGTGTGCATGTGTGCATGCGTGTGTACTGTGTGTGTTTTGTGCCTGAGTGTGCACATGTATGCATGTGTGCATGTGTGTGTGCGTGTGTGCGTGCATGTGTTCATGTGTGCATGTGTGCGGTTGCTGCAGTGTCTGGAGGCAGTGATCAGTGTCGTGGACGGCGTGTAGTGTGTAGTGTGCAGTGTGTGTGTGTGGGCGTAGCGCCGTGCGTTTAATCAGGGTTGTGTTACTGTACGACACAGCCCGCACACTGTCACACAACACAGCACCCTGTCATGTTCAGCGCTAGCTAATCACGTGGGAGCTGTCACGGCCCGCACACTGTCACGTGCAGCGGATAGCTAATAACGTGTGCGCTGTCACAGCCCACCCACTGTCACATGACACAGCACACTGTCACACGCCATGGTGAGCTAATCGCATGGGCACTGTGACAGCCCGCACACTGTCACACAACACAGCACACTGTCACGCACCACGCCAAGCTAATCAGGTGGGCGCTGTCACAGCCCTCACACTGTCACACAACATAGCACAATGTCCCATGCAGCGCCTAGCTAATCATGTGGGTGCTGTCACAGCCAGCACACTGTCACATGACACAGCACACTGTCATGCGCCGTGCCGAGCTAATCACGTAGGCGCTGTCACAGCCCGCACACTGTCACATGACACAGCATGCTGTCGCGTGAAGTGCCTAGATAATCACGTGGGCGCTGTCACATCCAGCACACTGTCACATGACACATCACACTGCCATGCGCCGCGCCGAGCTGATCACGTGGGCGCTGTCACATCCAGCTCACTGTCACATGACACAGCGCACTGCCACGCGCCGCGCCAAGCTAATCACGTGGGCGCTGTCACAGCCCGCACACTGTCACATGACACAGCACGCTGTCGCATGAAGCGCTTAGATAATCACGTGGGCGCTGTCACATCCAGCACACTGTCACATGACACATCACACTGCCATGCGCCGCGCCGAGCTGATCACGTGGGCGCTGTCACATCCAGCACACTGTCACATGACACAGCGTACTGCCACGCGCCGTGCCGAGCTGATCACGTGGGCGCTGTCACCACTGGGCGCTAATACTCTTTAGGCGCCAGTAACAAGTCATTCACTCTCTTTTTGCTCAGACACTCGGTATCAAAAACTGCAGAAAACGGTATTTTTTACTGGGCCGGAATTGATGCCTGGTTTAATATGTGCAATAAGCTGTGTTCATTTCATTATAAATTGGTTGGTTGTTTGTTGTTGTCTATGTCCTAGCAACATTTAAGGTCATATCAGGATGGATAGTAACTTGTGACACTGCACACTCATGGTGACTTTATAGTGCTTCCCAACTGGGAAACCAGGCTGCCAGCACACTGACCTGGTATCGCACTCAGTCAAATTATCCTGATACTGAGCTAACCGGTCCTTGTCATATCCTAATAATGCCCAGTGCCTGGCTTAGCAGCGACAAGTATCAATTTTGTACGTCACTGGTTTGACCTTCCGCACAGAAAGCCTGCGCTCCACCGATTCGGCCAGTTTATAAATTGGTTGACATGTCTCAGTGAAAGAGTCCAGTCAACAACAGCACCAAAATAGCAGTGTCACAGGGTTGACTACTCAACGTGACAGCAGCAGTGGAAACAAATTAGACGTGGCTTATACTACAAACAGACATAATCTTTTCATTACATACAACTACAGCGATTCTAACAATAAAAAGAGGGAATTGGATGTAGGTCAGGCAGTAGAGTGTCCACCTGTGAAGGTGTGCATCATCTGATCGATCCTGCTCAGTGGACACAACCCTGGTCGAGTCAAACCAATGACTTACAAATTTATACTTGTCGCTTCCTAGCCAGGCACTCGGTATTATTAGGACAGGGCAAGGACTGGTGTGCTCAGTGTCAGGATAATGTGATTGAGTGGGATACCAGGTCATGGTGCTGGCGGCTTTGTTTCCCAGTGGGACATCACTATAAAGTTGCCATGAGTGCGCACTGTCACAAGTCGGTACGCGTCCTGATATGACCTTTGATGTTGCTAGGATGTAAAACAACAAACAAACAAAACATTTGTAGTTTGGGTTATTTTCCGTTCCGACCAGTGGACCACAGCTGGTTCATCAAAGGCTGCAGTATGTGTTGTCCTGTCTGTGGGTAAGTACAGATAAAAGAACCCTTGCTGCTTATCGGAAAGAGTAGCCTATGTGGCAGCAGTGGGTTTCTTCCAAAGAAATATATCAGAATGACCATATGTTTGAGGTCCAATAGCTGATGATAAAAATCAATGTGCTCTAGAAGCGTGGTTAAATAAAAGAAACATTCTAATAATATAAAAGAAGTTGTTACATATATTACAGCTTCCAAATCTGTGTATAAAAAATATATAGTATGGACAAATTAGCGTGGGGAATCATGCCTTAATACTAGCCGGATAACTCCTCCTGCGGACAAAATTGCATCGCATGTGAACGCCTGGAGCAAGAGTATCAATCATATCAAGTTTCCATTTGGCTTAGGGAGCAACACCACTACTCCTCTAACAGTCTGGCGAGCAATTATCCATAGAAGCTGGGCTATTTTAGTACTGACATATAATATATATCGGGTTACCAATTTGACAGTGGTGAACCATGCATGCTAAGGTAAATCAAGCCTTTTGACCGCCCCCCCCCGGACCCTCCCGCCGCCCCCGCCGCCCCCGCCCCCCGCCCCGCGCCCACACCGCCCCATCCATCTCAGGGCGGTGCATGCTGGGACAGTCATACCATCAGGCATTCCGCGTCCGTTTCCGACTGGACCGGTTTAATAAGTTCAAAACACTACTCCACAGAAACACTATGGTAGTGTTTTCAACCTAGGTTCAAAACACTACGGTATTGTTTGCAACCTTGTTGAACGTAGGTTCAAAACACTACTGTGGTCACGCTCAAAACACTCTCCTTAAGTTCAAAACAACACCCTTAAGTTCAAAACACTACTCTAATTTAAATAATAATAATTGCTACATAGTCATTTTCATTTGTAGTAGGGTGAGGCAGTATTCAGTAGGGTGGGGTAGGATACAGTAGGGTGGGGCAGTATGCAGTAGGGTGGAGCAGTATGCAGTAGGGTGGGGCAGCATGCAGTAGGGTGGGGCAGTATGCAGTAGGGTGGTGGAGTATGCAGTATGGTGGGAATGAATGCAGTTGGGTGAGGCAGTATGCAGTAGGGTGGGGTAGGATACAGTAGGGTGGGGCAGTATGCAGTGGGGTGGAGCAGTATGCAGTAGGGTGGGGCAGTATGCAGTAGGGTGGGAATGAATGCAGTAGGGTGAGGCAATATGCATTAGTGTGAGGCGGTATGCAGAAGGGCGAGGCAGTATGCAGTAGGGTGAGGCAGTATGCAGTAGGATGAGGCAGTATGCAGAGGGTGGGGCAGTATGCAGTAGGGTGAGGCGGTATGCAGTAGGGTAGGGCAGTATGCAGTAGGGTGGGGCAGTGTGCAGCGTATACTACTATATATTTGCTTCACGCGCCGCAGCACCATCAGCGTATACTAATAGTAATAGGTGCTAAAATCGCCGCAGCACCATCAGCATACACTAACACGTGGTGCAGACGCCACAGCGCTATCTGCGTATGCTACTATAGTACAAGGACTGGTTGGCTCAGTGTCAGGATAATGTTGCTGAGTGGGATATGAGGTCATGGTGCTGCCGGCCTAGTCTCCCAGTGGGCCAGCATTATAAAGTCGCCATGAGTGTGCACTGTCACAAGTCGGTACCCGTCCTGATATGACCTTAGATGTTGCTAGGACGTAAAACGACAAAAACATACAAACAAACAAACAGAAACCTAGCAACAAGCAACTTGACGACAGGAAGTGACCACAGTTCCAGAAGTGGGATTTCTTAACACATGTAAAGTACACAGAAGGTCCTCGAGAGAGCCAAAGAGTTCTCAAAAGGACCCAACGGAACATGGGGAAATTAAACACTGTAAAGTAGCTTTTTGGCGTCGTTGTTGCCAGGTCTGAATGTGGCGGGTTGACGAGGAGGCAATGGTGGCTGGTTGTTGGAATTTTACATCCTGGCAACATCTAAGGCCATATCAGGACTTGCACCGACGTATGACAGTGCGCACTCATAGCGACTTTATAGTGCTGTCCCATTGGGAAGTCATGCCACTGGCACCATGACCCGATATCCCACTCAGTCAAATTTACCTTATACATAGCCAACCAGTCCTTGTCCTATCCTAATAATGCCAAGCGCCAGGTTCAGAAACGACAATTTTATAAGTCATTGGTTTGACGCGACCCGGAATCGATTGAACATCCCGACTTTCCTCACGCGAGGCCCCGTGGTCTCCAGATTCGACCACGGGCGTCCGGTTGAGGAGGCAAGGTGTGAGTGGAGTGACTGGGCGGACGTGCCGGGGGTGGCCGGGAGCGTCCCGGCCCGGCTCACAACAACACGCCTGTCCCTAAGTAACACCTGGCTTGTTCCCGGCCTGGCTTCATTCCCGTCCCGATAACGAGGCAGCCACATTAAGGGGGTCACTCCCCCCCCCCGCTCCGCACACTCAGACCCACATACACAAAGCCTTCACCGGCCGGACCATTCAATGGCGACGCCTGGCGGCAGTGGCACGTACCGACCATCAACAAAGAGCACTGTTGCGGTGGACATCGGGCCTCGCTGGCTTCACTGGTTGTCGATGGTCACTTCATGCCATAAAGACGGTATGTAGGCCCCGCCCGCCCCGCCTCTCCCCGCCCGTGCCCTACCCCGCCCCACCCCACCCTACCCCGCACCGCGCCCCGCCCCGCCCCGCGCCCCGCACCGCGCCCCGCCCCGCCCCGCGCAAAACCCACCGTGAAAAACACTCAATATACCCACCACATGACCAGATAGGATGCCCGAATGATTTGAGCGGCCGTCTCCCGTTTTGGTAAATCATGGTATCAAGGTATTAACCTTTTAAGCATAACCCTACAAGCTAACCACACTCTATCTAACAGAATAAACAAACCATTCTACTAACACTCGATCTCAAAATGGTAACTCCAACGACATGATAATTTTGCAATTCACAACATAGTAGGCATACAAACCTATGAAGGGAAACTATGCACCTAACCACTCCGTAATGTAAAGGTCTAATCAATACACATGTATGTATCTAAGTGTGTATGAATACAACATATAACTGCTATTTTATGTGAATTGTCAAACTATACCATATGTAAGTCTTTGAATGTTTGATATTGTTATTTCAGCTAATTTGAGCTAGCCGCTGATGACAATATCAGACTACATATACATATATTGTAATTAACTGTATTGTCACATGGCTGGAAGACCAGTTCCACGGTGCTGACAAAAGACTTTATTCAATGAATAAACTATATTTACCAACAACAACAACAAATGGGATTCCGAAACCTGGTCAGGTCAAACCAATGACTCAAAAATGTATACATATCACTTCCTATACTGGCACTCGGCATTATTTGAATAGGGCAAGGACTGGATGGCTCAGTGTCAGGATAATGCGACTGAGTGGGATATCAAGTCACAGTGATGGCGGCCTTATCTCCCAATGGCACATCACTATAAAGTTACCATCAGTGTGCACTGTCACAAGTCGGTGCCCATCCTGATATGACCTTTGCTGTTGCCAGGACGTAAAACTCCAACAACCAACCAACCAACCAGATCGCCTGCCACGAGCGGAAACATCCGCATTCCGGGCCGCAGCTTGTCCAATCTCGCGTTGCTTATATTGTCTAATGCAATGTCTTTTCAGCCATGCATTATTTCCTGTTCCACCTTTGTAGCGTCGGCTGCAGATCAATAGTTCTCTCAATCAGTTGGATCTGGATCTGCGAGCAGTGACCCTAGACGCGGTTTGGACTTTGAGGTTATCGAGTGCAAATCGAATGTCAAGAAGCCTGTCCTAGTTGGCAGAGATTGGGTATGCATGAATGTATAATCAAAAAGTCACAAATGCTAGCCAACTAAAACCTCTGACAGAGTTCAAATTGCATAGTCTGATGGTTTTAGGTTTCTGTCAATTTTTGTTATGTTGGTTGGTTGTTAGAGTTTTACGACCTGGCAACATCTAAGGTCATATCAGGACAGGTACCGACTTGTGACAGTGCACACTCATGGCAACTTTATGGCAGCACCATGACCCGATATCCCACTGTCACATTTTCCTGACACTGAGCTAACCAGTCCTTGCCCTATCCTATTTTATGCTGTGCGCCAGTCTAGGGAGCGACAAGTATTAATTGTGTAAGTCATTGGTTTGACTCGACTGGGAACCGAACTCCTGATCTCCCGCACGTGAGGCCTGCGCTCTACCGATTCGGCCACCGCGCCCGGTGCTAATTGTTTTTTGTTTTTTTAACAGATAACTACATTAGGTTGATCATTATAACCTACTTTACTTTAATTGAGTGCTAGCCCGAGGCATTCTTAACAGTAACAAAAAAAGATTTAAAAATCAGAGGCATGCGATGCTTGAGGCACAGACGGGGACGAGAACCAATTTTTTAAAATATCTTGCATAATTGCGTTAAACTCGATAAGGAACACACGTACATGAATTTCGCAATAGACAATTTTCACCAACCCACCATCTGACAGTGTCTGATGGCATAAGAGGAAATAATTTACTTCTACCCAAATCACACTTGCGACCGCTAGTGACCATTTGGAACCGCTAGTGACCACTTGCGACCGCTTGCAGGTGGTTACAATTGGTTCCAAGTGGTCATCAGTGGTTGGCGACCTCCTGACAACCATTTTGGTCACGATGAGGTTGAAGTTGCTGCAACCACAAACCTCCTTGTGACCAGAATGGTCGCCTTTAAATCCTCGGTTAGCACAGCATCAGGATAATGTGAGTGACTGGGATATCGTGTCATGGTGTCGGTGGCCTGGGCCACGTTCAGGGTACCCCTGCAAGTCGACTCCGAGAGGGCTCCGCGATGTCTTTTTGACCAATGTGCATTCAGGGTGCGCTTTGGGGTCGACTCTGAGACGTCTCACTTTTCAGATAGGATGCAAAAAGCACCTCCAAAATGGCTATCCGATTCAGTAGTTGCAGGCAATCAGAGCTGTTTGTTTCAATTGCATATGGCTGCACCCTATGGAGGCAACCATTTTTGAGGCACCAAACAGCTAAAGTCGTTCTGGCTAGCACGACATCTCGAATATCTCTGAGGCGCTTCCAAAACATACACTGAACTCCGCCCTGGTCTCCAAGTGGGGCAGTACTACAACGCTACCATGAGTACGCATTGTTACAAGTTGGTACCTGTCCTGATATGACTTGAGATGTTACTAGGATGTAAAACAACAACAAACAAACATTGTATGAGAAGCCAAGCATGTACTTTTCATGGCGGTCATTAATTACTTGAGGCAATGACAAACCTCCATTTCTGTGCGTGCCCGTTATGCAACTGGTTATGTGTGAGCGATAATAAGGGTTCCAGCTGCAATTGCACCGCGGTATTATTAATTGTTATAATGGCCTGCCGCTGTGTGCCAATACACGCATATTAATTACCTGCCAGCTAGTGTGTCCACACCCGCTCTGTCCCAGCGGCTGCCTGATGGATTCGACTGGAAATATGTGTTGGCATTACCATGACAACACCACAAATAAGAGTGCGTCCTGTGCGGAGCGGGCCAGTGTGTCTGTGTGTATGTGTGTCTGTGTGTGTGTGTATGTGTGTATGTGTGGCTGTGTGTATGTGTGTCTGTGTGTATGTGTGTCTGTGTGTGTGACTGTCTGTGTGTTTGTGTGTATGTGGCCTGAGTCGGGCATCGTGTGACGCGGCCAAACAGTCCCGAGTCAAACCGGAAGTAGTCGCAGTAAGATGGCCGTCAGATGAGCAGACGGCATCGAACAGCGCCTTCACTGTTCAGCTAAACACTCCCATCTCAAACCCGGAAGTGGTCACAGTAAGATGGCCATCAGAGGAGAAGACGATGTCGAACAGGGCCTTCACTGTCGGCCAAACACTCCCGACTCAAAACCGGAACTCTTCACACTAAGATGGCCATCAGATGAGGAGACAATGTCAAACAGCGCCGTCACTGTCGGCCAAACACTCCCGACTCAAAATCGGGAGTAGTGGCAGTAAGATAGCCGTCAGATGAGGAGACAATGTTGAACAGCGCCTTTTCTCTCGGCCAAACATTCTCGACTCAAAACCGGAAGTCCTCACAGTAAGCTAGCCATCAGATGAGGAGATGATGTTAAACAGTGCCTTCACTGTCGGCCAAACACTCCCGACTCAAAACCGGAATTAGTGGCAGTAAGATAGCCATCAGATGAGGAGACGATGTCGAGCAGGGTCTTTACTGTCCTCTCTTTATATTCCAGAGTCACTGTTCATGTCAGAACTGCAGATATGCACATATTTGTGCAAACTGGGCCACATCATTAGTCAACGTTACATCGAAATTGTCTGACTGGCAAAGCCACACCCATATATATAGCCGTGACCAGGGCTTGCAAACAGTTAAGATGGATGACTGACGTTATTGGAAATGGTAACAATTTAAAGCTCTTGTAACATTAAAGTAACAACTTAAATTCCCATTGAGTGAAGTCTTCTCCTTCCCAGTGATTGTGTGTTGACATGTTGATGTTGGTATAGTCTCCCACCTTCCTCCGTGATACTGCGGCTGAATTGGTAGAGCGCAGGCTTTCCGTGGGGAAGGTCAGGAGTTCGATTCCTAGTCGAATCAAACCAATGACTTACCAAATTGATACTTGTCACTACCTAGCCTGGCTGTCGTATTATTACGATAGCGCAAGGACTGGATAGCTCAGTATCAGGATAATGTGACTGAGTGGGATATCGGGTCACGGTGCTTTGCGCTGCAAATAGCGTTTCTTTTTAGTTTGATGCAAATTTGTGATATTAGGGATATATTTGTATAAGTGTTTCTTTCCAGTTTGATACATATTTGTGATATTATAGATATATTGTATAGGTGTTTCTGACTAGTTTGATGCACATTTGTGATATTAGGGATATATTTTATAAGTGTTCCTTACTAGTTTGATACATATTCAGTTTTACCTAGGATCATATCATATGAGTGTAGTTTAGTAAATGTTGGGCGCATATTGCACTGAAGTACAGTAAACCCTTTCTAGATCGACCGACCATGGGGACCGACTTTAAATGGTCAATTTAGGGAGGTGGTCGGATTAGGGACTTGTTTTTATCGTTACAATGGTATTGTATGGGCGATCATTTGGGACCCAAATAAAGCGATCGATATGAGGGGAGTGGTCAATCTGTGGAAGTGGTCGGTTAGCGAGGTTGTACTGTATTAATGTACATTATACCCCCATCGCACCACACTAGTTCTCACTATGTTCTTGAAAATGTTGCTGAACGAACACAAACTGTGGTCAAACGGAATGGGCGTAGTAGCAATTGTTTACGGTCTTTTTACAAATGGAATGGATGGGATAGAACGGAATGGTGCTCCATAACTTTGAGCATGCCCAAAATGTCCTTACAGCCATATTCTACCCTGACCAAAGCCTGTTTTAGAATGTGGTCGGACGTTTTGAGAACTAGTTTGGTGTGATGGGGGTCTTAGCACTTGGTTAAATTAGCATGATAACATTTATTTGTGGATAGAAGCTAAATACTATAAAAGAAAAGTATGTATATGTATATATACAGATAGATATATATATATAAAGACAAGCTACAGTACAAAAGAGACAAGACAATGAAAGTGGGTTGAGATAATATATTTCTCTGGCATAGGGCATATTTGCGCTAGCCTAAAAGGACAAGGTTCCGGGCACAAGTGACAATGGTAGCGGCGGAAGAATGGTTTGGCAGTGGTGGAGCCACCGGTACCCGTATGAGTAGGAAGCAAATAAATGCAGAGAGCCCATTGGCTAATAATATAGTATCGGAATAATATAATATAATAAAACATACAAAAATCCCTTACACTGCTGTATACTCGCATAATGTTTATACATCACATAATATGCCTACATATATATGGGTATATATGCTCTCTATATCAGTGATTGATTGATTGGTGGTTACTTTACGGCGTGTCGGCAGCATAGGCCATGTTCACGGCGAGTCTATATCAGTGATTGGTGGATGTCGACAGCATAGACCATATTCACACTGAGTCTATAGCAGTGATTGATTGATTGATTGGTGGTTGCTTTACGCCATGTTGACAGCATAGGCCATATTCACGGTGAGTCTATGTCAGTGATTGGTGGGTGACGGCAGCATAGGCCATATTCACGGCGAGTCTATATCAGTGATTGGTGGATGTCGGCAGCATAGACCATATTCATGGCGAGTCTATATCAGTGATTGGTGGATGTCGACAGCATAGGCCATATTCACGGTGAGTCTATATCAGTGATTGGTGGATGTCGACAGCATAGACCATATTCATGCTAAATCTATATCAGTGATTGATTGATTGATTGGTGGTTGCTTTACGCCATGTCGACAGCATAGGCCATATTCACGGTGAGTCTATGTCAGTGATTGGTGGATGTTGGCAGCATAGGCCATATTCACGGCGAGTCTATATCAGTGATTGGTGGATGTCGGCAGCATAGACCATATTCATGGCGAGTCTATATCAGTGATTGGTGGATGTCGACAGCATAGGCCATATTCACGGTGAGTCTATATCAGTGATTGGTGGATGTCGACAGCATAGACCATATTAACGGCGAGTCTATATCAGTCGTCCCCCTGACTAGCTTTGCTTACCGGAAAGTTTGCGCCCCAATTGTCCATGGGTCCTTATTAAGGACACGCGAACCACACAGCACATCACGCTACCTAAATGCACCAATTGCTGTACCCACCCTATAGCTAACTCCACAGTTAGGTACAGGTACCACCAGGTACAGTTGACATCCCATCCATCACGTCCTAACCAAGTTAGCGACGGGCCAAGTTACGAATAGCTACACTAGGGTGCTTTTACACTTTAGCCTATACTGGAGGAACGCTGCCACACCACACACGTGACCCCTAGCGGCCATTGGTATAAAACGCATCCGTTTGGTCATACGTCGTATCCGGGCCCGACTTTGAGTAGTTAAATGAGCCGCCGGTAGGGGCTATGGTGGCGCTAGTAGTTATGAGGTGGTATTAATAAGAACATGGGGAATGGTGGGGGGGTGGGGGTGTTGGGGGTGTTGGGGGGGGGGGGGGGGGGGGTTGAGGAGTCGCGTGCTAACTGGGCAATAAGACGAGCCTGAAACAGGAGCCTCAATAGGCTCAGCGGGTATAACCGCTCATTTAGGTTGCGGCATCAGAGAGTGTCGCCGTTATGCATTTTGAATGAAGTTGGAAGGTTTTATTGATGTGCGGATGCAGTTGATCGTGGAGAAAACACCCCAATTACTCGATCGCATCCACTTCTGAATAGTGCCAGGAAGTCGCCGTATATTAACCCGGGACACAAACAAGTCACGTGGTAGTATTTATATCGAAGTAAAGCCTTTAGTTTCAGATATAACAGCGGGTTCTGGTCGTACTGGTCAGCAACCACATACACCTCCGCCCCACCCCCCAATTTCTCTGACCACTACCCATCGGAAGCCAACTCCCGACCACATGGGACCGCGTTCAGCAGTGCCCATTCGGTGCTGCAGATTTGCAGCCTTCAGCTCACCGATGCGACTGAAAACTCCCCAAAAACAACGCATACATTCATGAGCACTCGCGTCGATAGTGAGCACACAGCACAGAGTTCTGTTGTCACAATCACTGCTGATTGTTGGGGTTTTAGGTGCTGGCAACATCTAAGGTCATATTATCAGACAACGCACTGAGTTGTGACAGTGCACACTGATGGCGACTTTATTTCACTGTCCCACTGGGAGACCAGGCCGTCAGCCATCCTGATATGACCTTAGATGTTGCCAGGACGTAAAACCCCAACAACCAACCGACTTGAGACCCAGAACACACTCGGGATGTCAACATTGGTTGGGGACAAAATCAAATAGACATCTCTTGATACAGAGTCCAAGACGCAGATATATATATATGCTGTATAAGAATTATACGAGTATAATAACCCGGAATTCTATACTATCCTAACACCCACCCACCAGTAATCGGGTGGTTGGGCCTCGGACTACTCATCTATTGCTCAAGCTTCAACCCCGACTGTGGTGCCACCGATCACCTGCACACTATCCTACTCACTTCACGCCGAGAATATATATATATGTGATATATAAGACTTATGCGAGTATAAAGGCACGTAAGGGAATTCCTTATTAGCCACCCTGATGTTGTGTACTACTTTATGGGTGGCCCCCTCTGCACAGTGGGAAAGGTGGCGCCACCACCCCCACTGCTACCAGTGGCGCGAATACTGTCACTCGCGCGCATACATATATATACATATATATATACATATATATATCACATTTCCCGGCATGCTGCTGGTAATCAGTGTCCTTTGATGTAACTCACGAGATTTGGTGATATATGACGAGGTCTGCTGGGGACCAGTGAGAACCGGGAATGGGGCGATATGGTGGCCGGGGGGGGGGGGGAGGACATTAGTCACAACCTCGTCCGCCCCTCTCAGTCCTCCTCGTCCATGCTGTCTAATAACTAGCCTGGATCACTGCACCTTGTTCATTTCCGTCGGCATTTTGAGATGGTTTATGGTTGTTGGAGTTTTACCTCCTGGCAACCTCTTATACCCCTGTCACACTACGACGTAATGAGCGAACGTGAGCCTAACGTGGTGATTTTTCGTCATTACGTTGATGTACGTTGGATTATGTTATGATGACGTCATAATGACGTTAGACTGACGTCGAGCTACGTCACATTACGTCGTGTTACATCGAGTTACGTCGAAGTTTTGAACATGTTCAAAACTTTCGACGTAGCTTGAACTTAAGGGTTTACGTTCGCCATACGTTCTGTACACGTTCGGCGAACGTTCTGTACACGTTCGGCGAACGTCAATGACGTTAAACAAACGTTATTAAAACGTCGGTCAGTACGTTCAACTACGTTGCATTACGTTGCACTACGTTGACCCACATTAATCCGAGGGGGAACGTGCAGTCCACGTAGTGAAAACGCCGGGTTAACGGACGCCTAACGGACATCCAACGTAGGTTTACCGTTTTGCCACCGTTTCCTGACGTAAATAACGTAAGGTAACGTAAAGCAACATAGTTCTGGCGATGGAATAACATTCATAACGTTCCGTGAGCGTAGTGACGTTGTCCTCTCTCGGTGATTGACGGTATCACTACGCTTTACCAACGTTACGTTCTCGTCCACTACGCTGCATCCACGTTCAACTTGTGCCCAAATTTGCATACTACGCCGAGAAGTTCAACGTTCTTCATGTTCTCCCTACGTTGACGTCATTACGTCGTAGTGTGACAGCCCCATTAGACCATATTATCTTGTGACAGTACACACTCATCGTGACTTTATAGTGCTGTCCCACTGGGAGACCAGACCATCAGCACTATGGCTTGATATCTCACTCAGTCACATTATCCTGACACTGAGCCAACCAATTTGTTGCCCCATCCTAATAATGTCAAATGCTTGGCTAGGAAGCGACAAGTATCAATTTTGTAAGTCATTGGTTGGACTCGACCAGGCTTCATATCCCACGATCTACCAAACGGGAGACAAACACTGAACATTTTGAGATGATCTCAAACAGAACAGCGCCGCATGGTACACATAAGGCACCATTGTGTGTACATGAGGCAAGGGTCACGTGGCTACATCGCAGAAGCAGGCATTGAGGACCGACTGATGTGCAGACACACGCAGAGTCTGTAAACATGTGAAGATATGCAATCCAAGGCTATTTCAAGGCTATTTCAAGGCTATTTCAAGGCTATTTCAAGGCTGTTAAATGATGCTTTTGCTAGAAATTGAAGACTATTTTCATTTGGATTTCAGGCAAAAATAAAACGATGTCGAAAGCCGATTTCGGCCTAATTTAGATCATTGGGGAAAGGTTAACGATAATTAAAGTTTTTATGAAACAATCTAAGGTTTTTCAAGACTAATTACCCAAAATAGGTTCAATTCAAGGCTTTAAAATGGATCAAATGAAGGTCAAGACTCCCCAGGCTTATACAACATGCACATAGCAATGTCACGTGATTATAGCACAGACGCAGGCCATAATGGCCGACCGGCGTGCACACACAGAGCAGCAGGATCCGGCTAGGGTCCGTTTACCAGAAAGGTGCCACAGTGCATGCTGGATCCTCGAGTGGGTGGGGGGACGAGGGGGGGGGGGGTGTATCATGGCGTGACACTGTCAGGGGTGCTGGGTCGCCACCTGTGTACGCCGTTAGGGGCGCTTCAGGCGGGTGGATAGTGGGGGTGGGGGGGGGGAGACACGTGACCTCCTCTTGTGTGCTTCCGGATGTGCTGCTGCCGACCCGGGAGTGTTGGGGGTGGGTGGGGGGGAGGGGCGTGGTGAGGTGGGGGGAGGGAGGTGGGGTTGGGGGGTGAGGGCAGCGTGTGTGAACACACCTAGGCGCACTACTGGTGCAACGTTCGACGCTGTGTCATCACACTGGGCTGTTATTACACGGGTGTTATTACTCATGTTGTCTCATTATATTGGCAGCGAAGGTCATGGTATTGCTCCATTTAATGTACTAGCTCTGAGCGTGCTTACACAGGCTGTGCTCTTACAGTGGGTGTGTTCTTACACAGGCTGTGTTCATACACAGGCTGTGTTCTTACACATGATATGTTCTTACACAAGCTGTGTTCTTACACAGCTTGTGTTCTTACAGTGTTCTTACAATGGTTGTGTTCTTACTGTAGCTATGTTCTTATACAGGCTGTGTGCTTACACAGCCTGTGTTCTTACAGTGGTTGTGTTCTTACAGTAACTATGTTCTTATACAGGTTGTGTTCTTACAGTGGTTGTGTTCTTACAGTAACAATGTTCGTATACATGCTGTGTTCGTACACAGCACGTATTCTTACAGTGGTTGTGTTCTTACAGTAACTATGTTCTTATACAGGTTGTGTTCTTACACAGGCTGTGTTCGTACACAGGATGTGTTCATGCACAAGTTTTGTTCTTACACATGCTGTGTTCTTACACAGGTTGTGTTCATACACATGCTGTGGTCTTACAGTGGTTGTGTTCTCACAATAACTGCGTTCTTATACATGCTGTGTTCTTACACAGGCTCTGTTCTTAAACAGGCTGCATTCTTACAAAGGCTCCGTTCTTACACAGTCTGTATTCTTACACAGGCTGAATTCTTACACAGGCTGTGTTCTTACCAGACTCCCGGTCGAGTGTGTTTCTAACCGCATTCTTATAGTGGCTGTGTTCTTACACAGGTTGTGTTTGTACACAGGCTGTGTTCATACCCAGGCTATGTTCTTACAATAACTGCGTTCTTACAGTGGCTGAGTTCTTATGGCGGTTGTTGTTTTACACTGGCTATAGTATTACAGTGTCACTGTTCTTACACATGGTGTTTTATTACAATGAGTGTGTTTCTAAACAGGCTGTGTTCTAACAGTGTGTGTGGCGAGTCAAACCGATGACTTACAAAATTGATACTTGTTGCTTCCTAATCTGGCGCTCAACATTAATAGGATAGGGCAAGGACCAGCTGGGTCAGTGTCAGGATAATTTGCCTGATTGGGATATCAGATCATGGTGCTGGCAGCATGATTTCCCAGTGAGGCAGCACTATAAAGTTGCCATGAGTGCGCACTGTCACAGGTCAGTGCCGTCCTGACATGACCATACATGTTGCTAGGACGTAAAGCTCCAACAACCAACCAACTGACGGATACAAATTTGAAACAACGCGACTATCTTAGTGACATATAAGTTGCCATATAATATTATCAAGGTGCATTTATAATCAATCAAGTAACGGCACCCGAAGTAAATAATTAGTAATCAAGGAAATCTGATGTCTGCCCTTTTATTTTATCCAGACTTTCAGAAAATAATAATCATAACTTGTCATTTCCTTGAGGATATTACTCTGACATTTGGCGTCCTGAAGCTTTCAGGAGTGGATGGGATGGGGGGTGGGCGTGTTTTCATCGGTACCGGATCACGTCCGGTGTCGCATTATTTTCAGTAGGCTGGGACAGGACGCAGTCGCCGAATCGATACAGCGCAGGATTCACGTCGCGAGTACGATTCCCGGTCGAGTCAAACCAATGACTTACAAAATTAGTACTTGTTGCATCCTAGCCAAGCGCTCGGCATCGTTAGGATAGGGCAAGGACTGGTTGGCTCGATGTCAGGATAATGTAACTGGGTGGGATATCAGATCATGGTGCTGGTGGCCTGGTCTACCAGTGGAGCGTCATGGTGTTGGCTGTGAGTGGTCACGTGACCGTGGGTCATTTTCTGAAACTGGGCCCAGTATATTTGGTGTCCATGTATTGTTGCCTCTGTTGTGTATTCAGTATCGTCGCAATACTACATGTATATCATCTATCCCTTGAAATGTATCAAAAGTATGCTAATATCATATTGTGCTAAAGTGGAAAAATGCCCTTATCAACACAACGCATTTACCCAAACTTTGTTTAAACCTTTTTCTCGTAAGACATAATCTTGTTTGCTTAAGTGTTATCAATACAACCTTGTTTTAATTTGTTTTGTATGTTAAAATTATGTTTTGGACATGCATTTGATTTTCATGTTACATAAGTGATATCAACAAACTGCTCAAAACTCTCAAGATCAGAATCATCAAAATCAAAAAGTGACACAACTTTTTTTCAACTCTGACATTTGTACAACATGTAAGCTATGTATTCTGCTATTATTTCGAAGGTTTTCAATTTTGGTTTCGAGCGTCACACTTTAGTGCCCAGTTTCAGAGAATGACGCTGGTCCCAGTCGAACAGTGCCTTCGACCTGTGACAGCGCCATCTCGCCAGCGCGGTGGGTGGAAGTACCACTCTGCTGATACGCGCTATGAACATACATACAGCTACACCTAGATTAATCGGATCTATATTGCGGTTTGATTTCCCAGCAGTGCGCACGCGCAGATATGGTTTATGTAGACATGGCCAACACTTCCCACCCACATCCATCTAACTTACACACAAATTGATGTGTGTCAATTTACATTACTATGACAAGGTTGGTTGGTTTTTGGAGTTTGATGTCCTGGCACCATCTAAGGTCATATCAGGACAGGTAATGACTTGTGACAGGGTGAACTCATGGTGGATGTATAGTGCTGCCCCACTGCGACATCAGACTACCATCACCATGACCTGATATCCCACTCAGTCACATTATCCTGACACTGACCCCAGCCAGTCCTTGCACTACCCTAATAACGCAGAGCGCCTGGCTAGGAAGTGGCAGGTGTAAATTTTTAAGTCATTGGTTTGACTTGACCAGTTCGAATCCCACGATCTACTAAAATTGGAGATGGACGCTCAACTCATTCGGGCCTGAATCAGAACAGACATAGCTCGAAACATGTGGGCAAAAAGTTAACATTATTTCTGATGCTTGATTATTGGTTGAAAGGATGAGGTGATTGATTGATTAGGATGAGGCGAGGTTGATGTGACGCGTGCTCATGTGGCGACAGGTATAGGCGGGGGCGGGGGGTGGGGGGGAGGCAGTCGACGGCAGTCAACGGCAACATAGAACTTTCTAATTTTAAAGGGAGAATAGACCTGGTACCGGACGACCAGAAGCAGTGTTCGAATCGGTAAAGCGCAGGTTTTCCATGTGGAAGGTTCGGAGTTCGATTCCCGGTCCAGTCAAACCAATGCCAGGATAATGTGACTGTGTGGGAAATTGAGTCATGGTGCTGGTGGCCTGGTCTCCCACTGTGGCAGCACTATAAAGTCACAATGAGTGCGCACTGTCAGAAATCGGTATCCATCCTGATATGACCTTAGATGTTGCCATGATATAAAACTCCAACAAAAAACCAACCCTGGTATTGGAAGTAGTGTTGATCAAGGTGTGGGTAGCGTGTTGTGTGTAGTTTTATAATGTAATAATGTCCGGTTTGAAGATTAATACATAGCATGACATTTTCTTAGCAATTTACCTTTATTCAATTGGTTGGACTACGGGTAACATCACTCAGCACTTATGCAATCTCTGAGAACATTTCCTTGTACCAGACAACGTAGAAGCGCTGGAGGGCCGATTGGGTAAGGAATCCACTTCCCGTGTGGAAGGTCCCGGGTTCGATCCCTGGTCAACTCAAACCACATATTCGCAACATTGAAGCCTATCGGTATCATTCTCGCATTAGCATTATTGGGTAAAAACTAACAGGTTCAATCTCAAGAATAGTGCCATCCCATATCATGTCAATTTGTTGGTGGCACTGTAACCCATTGCGGCAGCACTATAGAGTTGTCATGAGTGCGCAATGTAAGAATGCAATACCGCTGCTGATATCACCGCTGTTGCTAGGGCGTAAGACCTCAAACAGTCAGTCACTCGATGCTGGGTGGCCACCGTGGAATGCACCTACACAGTTACCTCGGACAAATTAATGCAGTCTATGCTTCTAATATGCAAGTTTTGTTTGTTCGTTTGTTGTTGTTTTACGTCCTAGCAACATCTAAGGTCATATCAGGACGGGATATCGACTTATTACAGTGCGCACTCATGGCGACTTTATAGTGCTGCCCCACTGGGAAACCAGGCTGCCAGTGCCATGACCTGATATCCAACTCAGTCACATTATCCTGACACTGAGCCAACCAGTCCTTGCCCTATCCTAATAATGCCGAGCGTCAGGCTACGAAGCGACAAGTAACAATCTTTAAGTCATTTGTTTGACTCGACCAGGATTCGAACCCACGAACTGATGGGTTCGGATCTCCCAGGACACGGACGCTCCACTCATTCGGCCACTCCAGTGGACGGAGCTGCGTCATGTTTTCTGGTTATTTTGCCCCCCTTTCTTTAAATTCCACCAATTACCTCGCTAAAACTAGCGCAAGAGTTGTGGATACAAGCAGGAAGGATGTTTGTTTTTTCGTTTGTTTTACATCCTAGCAACATCTAAGGTCAGATTTGGACAGCTACTGCCTTGTGACAGTGCGCGTTAATGGTGACTGTATAGCACTCCCCCACTGGGAGACCAGGCCGCCAGTACCATGACTCGATATATTACACAGTCACATTATCCTGACCAGACGGGAAGGCCTTATGAGTTAGAGTGTCCGTCTCCCGTGCTGGTAGATCGTGGGGTCGTGGGTTCGAACCCTGGTCGAGTGAAACCAATGACTTAAAATGCATACTTGTCGCTTCCTCGCCAGGTGCTCAGCATTATTAGGACTGGGCAAGGACTGGTGTGCTCAGTGTCAGGATAATGTGACTGAGTGGGATATCAGATCATGATGCCGGTGGCCTGGTTTCCCAGTGGGACAGCACTATAAAAGTTGCCATGAGTGCGCACTGTCACAAGTCGGTACTGGTCCTGATATGACCTTAGATGTTGCTAGGACGTAAAACAACAACAAACAAACATTATCCTGATACTAAGCTAACCAGTCCTTGCCCTATCTTATTAATAAATACCACGTCCTAGGATAAGTAGTGACAAGTTTCAATTTTATTAGTCATTGGTTTGAGTCAGCTGGGATTCGAACACCCGACCTTCGGCACGGGAAGCCTGTGTTATGCCAATTCTGCGCTAAGGCGTAATGGGGCGCGGCGGTGTGCGAATATGTTATCAGATCATGGTGGCCAGGGAGCATTCTTTCATCGGATTTAAACTGGAATAAACATTTTTGACAGGTTTTATATTTAAATCCCTAATGAAAAGAGATGACTGACACTTGAAAAGACCCGAAGGCAACGCCCTGGCGGGGAGGCGTTCGCGCGCACAGAGCGATGGATTAAAGGCAGTGTAAAAAGAGACAATCAAGCCAATAGTTCCAATCATGGCCACGGTGTGGCGTGGCAGCTGGAGGGAGCCGAGTGGTGGTGAAGGGTCCCGTCTCGAGGTAGTGCATAGAAATATGTTAGGTAAGGCGCAAACCAAGCAGTTGTAATCCCACAATTCGAGGTTTAATCATATAAATCAGAGCATTTGTCGTTCGGAATATCACAGGAAGAGAATCCGATACAAAATAATTATCTTTCAGTAGGAGTTGAATAGTCAATGGAAGGGGACGGGACATAGCTCACTCGGTAGAGTGTCCACCTGTGAAGGTGTGGGTCATCCAATCGATCCTGCTCAGGGGACCCATTTGCAGTTTGGGCTATTGTCCGTTCCAACCAGTGGTCCACAATTGGTTCATCAAAGGCTGTGGTATGTGCTGTCCTGTCTGTGGGAAAGTGGATATAAAAGACCCCTTACTGCTTATCGGAAAAAGTAGCCCATGTGGCAGCAGCGGGTTTAATCCAAAGAAATATGTCAGAATGACTATATGTTTGATGTCCAATAGCTGATAATAAAAATCAATGTGCTCTGGAGGCATCGTTAAATAAAACAAACTTTTGAATAGTCGATGGGAATATAGAACCTTTGTTTGTGGTAAAACAGTTTATTCATCAGAATATGCATTTTATTCAGCGCCGAGGCCCTGGTCTTCCGGCCGTTTACATTACATTGTAAATAGGTAGATCAGCGGGTACTGAGATAGGACATATTAGTAGATTATGAAGGGGGTTAGTTAGTGTGTTAGTGGCTTAGCCATAAACAGTTCAGCGTTATGCGCTAAGATGGTGGCCATCTGACCTTCTAATCTTAAATGGAGAATAGACCTGACCTTGACCTGGTACCGGACGACCAGACGCGGGGTCCGAATCGGTAGAGCGCAGGGTTCCCATTTGGAAGAATGGGAGTTTGAATCTCATCCCAGTCAAATGAATGACTTATAAAATTGATACTTGTTCCTAGCTAGACTAGCACTCAGCATTAATAGGATAGGACAAGCACTGCTTAGGACAGTATCAGGATGATGTGACTATGTCGGATATTGCATCATGGTACTAACACTAACAGCCTGGTCTCGCAGTGGGGATGCTCTATAAAAGTTGCCATGAATGTTTTTTGTTGTTGAAGATTTATACTGCCTATCATGGATAAGCCTGAATAGGCTTGTTTTCACCATTAGACAGTTTGTCGATAGAAAGCCCGAGCCTACACTTTTACCGACCCAAGGGATTTTTAACCTCCCACCCCACATAGACATGGTATGAGAGCAACCGGCCTTTGAAGACGCTGTAAGTTATACACAGCGGTGGAAATCCAAATTGGCAGAGATGGGGGCATGGGGAATCAAACCACCGACCTTCAGATTAGGAGTCCGACCTAGAAAAAAGTCAGACACTCTAACCACTCCACCACAGAGAACACCACTGTTAAAAGTCACAAGTCGGTACCCATCCTTATATGATCTTAGATGTTGCTTGGACATAAAACAACAAAAACAAACCAACCGATTGTCTGCCAAAACCCGGTGTGCAGCACCAGATAGTGCAACTACAAGGGTCTAGCGGTCCTATGATGCAGTACATTACAATAATTAGCATGAGGTCTCTGTGAGCGAGGTGACACTGATAGTACCACCAGTTCATGATTCCTTCCCTGCCGGATGTCGATAAGGACATATCCGGAAGTTGAACTGGGAAAAACCGGATGTTTTCTGGGTAGGCCCAATGTATATTGAACACAGTCTTGTTTTAGTGTGTAAAATCTGACACCATGTAACGTACAAGTCGACACACCAAGTTCTGGAATGAACCTCATTTTATTTACCGGTCTGGTTACCATCCAACATGCCCGCGGTTGGTCACGTGATTCACACGTGACCCATATCGAGATCGGGTGATTCACATACATTACAGTGGACAATCAGGGGTTACTGAAATTCCACAGATTGAATGTATTGCCATGAACAAGCTTCACGAGTTGTCTGTCATTAGACTAGAGCAAGAAGTCTCGTGACCTTGCTCTTTTGTAGGTCACCAGTGCACCTCAGCGCCCCAAGGGAGAGGCTAAAAAGGTCAGATGTCCCACCTTCCGGTTTGGGCTTTACTTCATTTCCTCCTGGGTGACAGTGAATGTTTAACCCTTCAGCCGCAACTGCTTCTCTGTTGACATTCGCATCGCGCAAGCGCAGCTCAACACTTCCGGTTCCCAACTCCGAAACTCTGATTATCAGATTAATGTGACCCATGCCATCACCTCTGCCAATTTGGATTTCCACCGCTGTATATAAATTAGAGTGTCATCAAATGCCAGTTCCTCTCACACAACGTCTATGTGGTGTGGGAGGTTAAAAATCCCTTGGGTCGGTAAAAGTGTAGCCTGGGGCTTTCTATCGACCAACTGTCTAATGGTGAAAACAAGACTATTCAGACTTATCCATGATAGGCAGTATAAATCTGTAAGGAATAAAATGGCAAGAGAAATGATGGGTAGTTAACAGTTCACATGCTGTCTAGTTGTAGCATATAATAGAGCCTGTGTCAGATAGGCATTTGTGACTTTTTCTCCGTTCATTGATCGCCTTTATAGAAGATAGGTCATAGGTCAAATCGCTATTAGCACTCATGCAGGCGACACCTGCCTGGAAACAGCAATATACGTTCATCACAATAAGGAATAGTTGGATGGTTGTTCGAGTTTTACGTCCTGGCAACATCTAACGTGATACCAGGACAGGTACTGACTTGTGATAGCGTGCACTCACTTTATAGTGGTGCCTCACTGGGAGACCATGCCACCCGCACCATGATGTGATATCCCACTCAGTCATATTATCCTGACACTGAGCCAACCAGTCATTGCCCTATCCTATTAATGCTGATCGCTTGGCTAGGAACCGATAGGTTTTAATTTGATAAGTCATTGGTTTGACTCGACAGTGAACTGAACTCTGGATCTCCCACACGAGAGGCCTGCGCTCTACCCATTCAGTTATGGTGCCCGGTCAACCTGGAAACAGCAATAGACGTTCATCAGGTTAAGTAGGCTCTACTGAAATATAGAGGACTGGCTCGAGTGGAAGCTGCTTTGTTTAGCCTTGGAATGTGGACAAATTGGGTTCCCACAAAAACTACACAATAAACTACACAATCAATTATGCAATAAACCAGGCAATAAATTACACATTAAACTACGCAATAAACCACGCAATAAACCATGCAATAAACTGTGCAATAAACTAAACAATAAACTACACAATGAAGAATGCTAGTAAATATGCAATACATTACACAATAAACCACATAATACACCACACAATAAACTACAAAATGAACTGAACAATAAACTACACAATACACTACAAAATGAACTACATAATAAACCACACAATAAACTACACAATAAACTACATAATAAACTACCAAATAAACTACACAATAAACTACACAATAACTGCACAAGAAACTACACAACAAACTACACGATAAACTACACAATAAACTACACAATAAACTACACAATAAATAGACAATAAACTACACAATAAACTACACCATAAACCACACAGAAAACTACACAATAAACTACACAATAAACTACACAATAAACTACACAATAATTACACAATAAACCACACATTAAACCACACATTAAACCACCCATTAAACCACACAATAAACTACACAATAACTGCACAATAAACTACCCAAGAAACTACACAATACATACACAATAAACTACACAATAAACTACACAATAAATTACAAAATAAACTACACAATAAACTACACAACAAACTACACGATAAGTACAAAATAAACTACACAATAAACTACACAATAAACTACACAATAAACTACACAATAAACTACACAATAAATTACACAATAAGACACACAATAAACTGTACAATAAACCACACAATAAACCACACATTAAAACCACACATTAAAGCCCACATTAAACCAGACAATAAACCACTCAATAAACCACACAATCATCATCATCATCATGCTGTCGGTCGCAATGCGACAACGACTGCTTTCATTACTTGACTGCCGCTCTCCATTTACCTCTCTGCTGTGAGAGTTGCGTCCATGAGTCGGTCTCACACACAATAAACCATACAATAAACCATACAATAAACCACAGAATGAACCACACAATAAACCACACAATAACCACACAAGAAACTACACAAGAAACTACACAATAACTACACAATAAACTACACAATCAACTACACAATAAATTACATAATAAGACACACAATAAACCACACAATAAACCACACATTAAACCCCACATTAAACCACACAATAAACCACACAATGAACCACACAATAAACCACACAATAACCACACACAAAACTACACAATATACTACACAATAAACTACACAGTCAACTACACAATCAACTACACAATCAACTACACAATCAACTACACAATCAACTACACAATCAACTACACAATCAACTACGCAATCAACTACACAATCAACTACACAATCAACTACACAATCAACTACACAATCAACTACACAATCAACTACACAATCAACTACGCAATCAACTACGCAATCAACTACGCAATCAACTACACAATCAACTACACAATCAACTACACAATCAACTACGCAATCAACTACGCAATCAACTACACAATCAACTACACAATCAACTACACAATCAACGACACAATCAACTACACAATCAACTACACAACCAACTACCCAACCAACTACACACTCAACTACACACTCAACTACACACTCGACTACACAATCGACTACACAATCGACTACACAATCGACTACACAATCGACTACAGAATCGACTACACAATCAACTACACAATCAACTACACAATCAACTACACAATCAACTACACAATCAACTACACAATCAACTACACAATCAACTACACAATCAACTACACAATCAACTACACAATCAACTACACAATCAACTACACAATCAACTACACAATCAACTACACAATCAACTACACAATCAACTACACAATCAACTACACAATCAACTACACAATCAACTACACAATTAACTACACAACCAACTACACAACCAACTACACACTCAACTACACACTCAACTACACACTCAACTACACAATCAACTACACAATCGACTACACAATCGACTACACAATCAACTACACAATCAACTACACAATCAACTACACAATCAACTACACAATCAACTATAGAATAAGGACATGTGTGTACATAATCACAATGCGCGCTCAGGCCAAATAACAAAAAAAGGTGCTAACCATGCTTTTGATCACACAAATCAGGGTCAGGCTGGCGTATTTTGTTGTTGTTTTAAAGAATATTTGTAATATATATATTTTTCTAATAGTGTACCACCCTAGACTGATACACGGATTACATCTCATTGATTTACACATCACAGTGTTTTCAGTCAAACAATGAACATTGTATTCTCATTTTGAAATTGATTATACCATACAGTTCTAGAAGTTTCCATTGTGTGCAATTAATGCTAGTGTCATGGGGGTGATGAAAATGGGAAATATTGCGCCTAGAGCGGGACTCGAACCCACATCTCTTTGCTTTCCGGGCCAGTGTGCTAACCATTACACCACCTAGGCTCCCTGACATAAACACGCTCCCCACGCCTACCTGTCTATGTGGTTACTTGCCTGAGAGGTCAGTGCAGACCACTACACTAGCATGACATTTTTTAACAGTGGGTTTTTTTCAATTAAAAATTCATGGGCCAGCGATTTTTCAGGCACGGGCAGGGACGATCACCAATTTATTTTTTGATTTTGCCTAATTAGGTATTATATCTGGTATTAGCTAATAGTTGTTTGATATATTGATTCCTGTCTTAGGGAGCGGGACGTAGCTTAGCCGGTAGAGTGTCCACCTGTGAAGGTTTAGATCATCTGATCGATGCTGCTCAGTGGACACATTTGCAGTTTGCGCTATTTTCCGTTCCAACCAGTGGTCCACCACTGGTTCATCAAAGGCTGTGGTATTTGCTGTCCTGTCTGCGGGAAAGTGCATATAAAAGACCCATTGCTGCTTATTGGAAAGAGTAGCCTATATGGCGACAGTGGGTTTCCTCCAAAAAGAAATATGTCAGAATGAGCATATGTTTGATGTCCACTAGCCGATGATAAAATCAATGTGCTCTAAAGGCGTCGTTAAAAAAAAAAAACTTCTTCATTCCTATGTTTTGTAATTGTGGAATTATTAATTCCTTCCCTATCATAATAGAAAACAGAAAGTGTGACCTACCGTTAATTCTATTCAGCTAAATTCGTGGCGAAATGGACAGATAGCAGGTGGGTGAGGTGCCACCTGGAGGGAAGGAGGGGAATTAGGGGAGCTGCTTGGCAGCAAACCTCCCACTGTCCAGGCCGCACCACAATCTCCAGTAACCCATAGTAAAAAAGGAGCATATCAAAAAGAAGGTTTGACATCCAATACCCGATGATAAAAATCAATGTGCTCTAGAGGCGTCGATAACTAAAACAAAAGGAAGGTTACAAGAGCAATATCGGATTGAAGAACAATAATAAGACATGATAATTACATACATATTACTATTTGCATGAGTAGTTTACACCTCACATACGTATCTCAATCCACCTTCATTGTTTGTCTGCCATTTGTACTGTAGCCAGCCTTTATAACCATATAAGTCATAGCAAAATAAGCAAATGTGATATTAGACGAGCCAATCCTAGATGAATCTTGTCAGGGTGAGAAGTTTGAAGTCACGGTCATTCTACTAGATAGCGCCTTGGGAAAGTGGCATCGATATTCTGTTGACATTTCATAAATATTGCTATTAAATTCTGTTCAATAAAAGGGATCTCAGACTGGACGGTCGATATAGCTTGTTGGTATGTTACTATTAGTAGGTATCGGCAGCGAAATATAAAAGAAATGCATTGTGTGCAATATCTGGATTGCTTCGTGTAAACTTGTACTTAGAAGCCCAAATCCAAAAACAGGAAGTCTATAAATATCAATTATTGTGTTTTAGATAATCAAGTTTTAAGATCCAATATATAAAACAACACAACCATGTTCCATATGGATTATGACCACTACTATTGCTGTTCAGCGATGAAAACAAGTGCATGCGCTTAACCATTATGAGCAGAATAAACAAACAATCAAACAATTAAACATTTAAACGAATTAAAATGTGTTAATATTGAATTAAAATTAAACCTTACCCAAATATAATAACTAGTGGAAGCATGTGAGGGGAGATCTGCTAATCAATTTCTATTATGCACATATGAAGTATTTTTGAAATGGAAATTGTTAAATCAACTAGCTAAGAGTCCTTCGGTGTGTACTGGGTGATACAGAACATGATGCATTGTCTATAGTTTGCATGGTGCATGACATAAAGGGCTGTTACACTACAACGTAAAAGCCAACGTAAGCCTGGCGTAGGTGACTTTTCGTCATTACGTTGAGGTGCATTGGATTACGCTATGATGACGTTAGAATGACGTTAGACTGACATCGAGCTATGTCACGTTACGTCATGTTACGTTGGCGCGTGTCAAGGTTTTCAACATGTCCAAAACGTTTGACATAGCTCGATGTGAAGCCGTTACGTCGGGATGATGTTATGCTGATGTTAGGCCAACTTTAGGTGACCATTACAGCTATGTCGGTGATGTTAGAGCTACGTTCCGTTATGTCAGAGCGACGCACAGTTGGGGAGGAACGTGCTGCCAGCATTAAGTCAACATTGCTCTAACATCGGCCGAACAAGTCTGTGGCACATGGCGAATGTCGCTCCAACATTTCGCTAATGTGTCCTGACATAGTTGACATCATTGACATCGTTGACGACCCTTTAGCATGTGCGGAATGTCGGTGACGTCATTTGAACGTGTTCTGAATGTGGTGTGAACGTATATACACAAGGCGCGGGTGGGTCGGGTGCTTTGACTGACGTCAGCCCATGTTCCCGTTATGTCGAGCGCATCAGCCACACGCTGTAATCACGCTGACAACGTTGGCATGATGTTAGGCTCTCGGTCAACCGACGTCAACTGACATCGAGATATGACTGTTGGCGCAGGCGTGATCATGCCTGGCTGATGCTAAGGCACCATCAAAGTCATGCTAGCCCGGCGTCGCGGGTGCTGGAGTGTCGCCAGTCCGACTCTTACACAATACGCTAGCCCGACGTCATGCTGATGTCACACCCACATCAACTATGCTGCATCGACGTCCAACTTGTGCCACAATTTGCATACTACCCCGAGAACTTCGACGTAATATAATTATTTTCATGTTGTGCCTATGCTAACATTGTTATGTCATAGTGTGACAGGGCCTATACATCCATACATCTTTCGACATTTAGACATTTCTTATTCAAAATGTTGATACCTATTCTACAAACATTAGCGAACCTATTGACAACAGAAATTGTAGGAACAGTTTAGCCATTAATGGTTATCTTCCCATTTCCCTTTATGAACAAATAATATGGGATACAAAATGATGAGCGCTGGAGCTCATGTATGAATAACCGATAGACTGCTCTGTAAGGAAACAACAACATGTTACAAAAAGATACTATGACATCAAGACATGTTCACCGATAGACAAATTGTGGAGTTTAAGTTGTAAATATTTCATCGTTACTCATTGGGTCTATATGGCCCTGGGTAACAATCACGACACAATTTGTTGTTACACCTATAGACTATGCTAATGGTTGACAAAGACACATATATACCATCTCTGGCTCAGGATAACTCTGCCCATACCTTACAAAATACAATTTCTTTTAACGGAGACAATGTTTACCTGCGTTTCCCGGCAATATGTACTGCCGGGTTCGATCACTGACCAGGACCACGGCAGTGAGCACTCAGTGAATTTGTTCTATTTCGCCATTGGTCCACATGAATATGGTCACAAATATACAGCATAGTTCATAGCGATATTTAATAATATAACATATTTCTGCCGCTGATCTGTATTTGCATAATAAATTTTACATCACACATTGTGGTTAGGTGATGAAACAGGGGCCCCAGACCCGAGCAGAGGCTGCATTCACAGACCCCAGGTCGGGCCTTGCCGGGCGGTGGGGCGGGCTGCAGGGCGGACGGCAGGGCGGGCGGCAGGGTTAAGGTTCCAATGTTGTGTAGGTATTCAGGGGCCATAATGTGCCCAGTGGGAAATTACGTCCAATGACACACCCGTCTTACTAACAATAAAACTCACCACTCCTAGTGTCCCTCGAACTCACGGCCACCAGTTAGCGGGTAGGTGAGGATAGAGTTCCGGGAGGGGTGATGGTGTAACGGTGTAGGCGCTGGGGCACCCACTGATGACATATGATCTAGCACTCTCAGACCTGCAACTGGTGTATTTTTGGGGGTTTTATTGTGATGGTTTATTTACCCTGTCCATAACGAGTAGGCTGCATGGTGGCTTGTTTTCATCGCTGAACTGCAATAGTCTCAATTTGGTAATCAGGTAATAAATAGCCTTGTCATCTTAGCTGTTAGTAGTTATGTTTGTTTTTTTGTTTTTTTATTGTTGTTTGTTTAGTGCCACATTTGCAACATTTTGTTATATACCCACACCTGTGCTAGTGTTAGTAGCGATACTCATTTTATGCTGTGATTTGTGAGGTCAGGGTATGAGGTCATTTGAAGAATTGTTTGGAGTTAGGTCTTGAATGATAGTTGTGAGTGCACATATCCTACATCAGACGACCTCGCAGTCTTTGTTCTTAGAAAATTACCTCTAGTCCCTTTATTGTAGTTTTAGGTTAGTGAAATTCATAGTCAATGGAGTGTGTCCTCAAATTTTAGGGTATCATACACTAATGTCCTGCTTAGGCCCGACAGCCAACACTACTCATTTAGTGACCTTGTTTGGTGTATCGTAAACTTTGCGATCAGGGGGAATTGGAGTTTGACCTTGAATGGGTGTCATCCGAGTGCGCTAACGACCCAGATGGTCATGCAGCCGAGTCTCTTCCTTCATCATCTGTTTTTGCAGTTGTAGTAATTGTATTGATTTTGTAGGTGAGTACTCTATTTTATCTTTTGCGTGTTTCTGACTGAAACCATTTGCCCGTTCCATGCTTTCGCAGCCATGGTAACAACACTGCAATCAAAAGAGGCCAATTTCAGACGACTCTGGTTTATAGTCGGTGCTTGGTTTCTTCTTATTGTTGTTATGCTTGGCATCATCGCATATTTTGGAATTTGTGTATTGGTGAATGCTAGTTTTAGTAGGTGTGATTCCCTGCTTGTTTGCAGCATTGCTATTTTTATTTGGTTGTGTAGGTCAGTGGTCGGGTGCATTTTAGTTGTTTATCAGCAAATTTGGAGTACTTTATTTTGGAGACGTTGTAATTTGATTAGGTGTGTGGTATGAGTGCCATATATATATATATATATATGTATATATATATGCATATATATATATATATATATGCTCTCTAAGAATTATGTGAGTATAATAACCCAGAATATCCCTCCTTTCCCGCACCACTCACTCAGTTCATGAACTGATGGAGTCTCGCCTAGTCATCTACTGCTCCAGCCTCCCCAACCTCAGCTCCGATGGTGGCGCCACCACCCACTCCACACTGTAACCACCACTCACTGAACCATTGAAATATATATATATCAGCTATACTAGCGGTGCAGTTTTTACAGTGTATTCTGGTTTCGCCGCTAATGCTGGGATTCGCGGGGGGGAGGGAGGGGGGGGGGGGGGGTTAGAGCCTTCTGACTGCTCCTTGCCGTGAGAGGGCGCCGCAAAGGTGTGATAAAATGTCGAACAGAGTCGACTGAATGACATGATTTCCTGTGCTTAATGCAGTGTGTAATACCCAGCACATGGCCCCACACACACACCGTTCCCCCCCCTTCCCCCCTCCATCCCACCCACCCTCCCTCCCCCTCCTCCCTGAATGCCAGGCTCCTGATATGGGACACACAGCGGCTGTCGCATTAGCTGCAGTGTTTTAGGAAGTCGGGCCGAGGCAATGGGCGCTAGACCTCGTAGTGATTTGTTTGAGGCTCATTGCAAAGAACTCCAGGCACAACAGATGCGAACTGAGACTGGTACCCCCAGGAGGCCTCTACCCCAGAGCAGGAAGCTCAGGACCAGACGGGATGGCCGAATGAGTTGAGCATCCGTCTCTCGTGTTGGTAGGTCATGGGATTCGAACCCATGGCTTCGAATCCTGGTCGAGTCAAACCAATGACTTAAACATTTATACTTGTCACTTCCTACATAGCCAAGCAGTCGGCATCATTGGGATAGGGAAAGGGCTGGGTGGTTTTGTGTCAGGATAATGTGATTGAGTGGGATATTATACTATAGAAAACTCCAACAACCAACCAACTGAAGCTTGGCGTGGAGCTGCTGGAGGAGGCTGGTGGGATGGTAGTGGGAGTTTTACGTCCTGGCAACATCTAGCGTCATATCAGGATGGGTACCAACTTGTGAGAGTGCACACTCATTGTGACGTTATAGAACTGCCCCACTGAGAGACCAGGGCACCAGTACCATGACGTGAAACCCCACACAGTCACATTATCCCTACACTCAGCTAACCTGTCCTTACCCTAGCCTAATAATACAAAGCGCCTAGCTTGGAGGCGACAAGTGTCAATTTTGTTTAGTTATTGGTTTGACTCAACTGGGAATGGAACTCCACACCTTCCACAAGGGAAGCCTGCGCCTAAGCCATTCGGCCACCACATCCGGTCGCGGAGGCTGGAAAGCAGGTTAATGATTATTAATATTAACAATGTGCACTCAATTGAAATTGCCAGATTGCAATTGCTGGCAGTGGAAATAATACATTCAGCGTTTCGGAGATTGGACTTCACTTTGTTGTCGCAATTTATTGCCTTGGATATGGTTTGTGCTGCGACTTTAATTAGCAAGAACAATGGTGGAAGTTTGCAATGTTAGCAGCTTTTGTCCTGTTGTAATGTACAGCTTTGCAGGATGGTGATAAGGCGGCTAAGTTGTGTGATGTCCTTTGAAGAGACCGGGCAATCTAGCTGAATCGGTTGAACGCGGGACGCACGCGTGGGCGATCAGGAGTTTGGTTCTCAGTCAAGTCAACGCAATGACTTATAAAATTGATACTTATTGCTTCCAAGCCTGGCGTTCGGCTTAATAGGATAGGGCAAGGAATGGTTCGCTCAGTGATAGGATACTCTGACTGAGAGGGATATTGGGTTCATGGTGCCAGGGGCCTGTGCACACTCATAGTGACTATAAAGTCACTATGAGTGTGCACTGTCACAAGTTGATGCCTGTCTTGATATGACCTCAGATGTTGCCAGGACGTAACACTTCCAACCAACCGCTGAAGGAAATCTGGTTGGGACTATTGTAAAGTTTGTTGATGCTTCAAGCTAAAGGCTTCCTGCTCTGTACATCTTGAAGGACAATTACGCACTCCGGAGAAAGACTGCCTAGCAAGGTTCTTGGCTACCCTGAATAGGAGTGGTATGACCACAAACCGAGCAAAATGTGCTCAGTTTGTGGTCATACCCTTTGCATGACCATAATCACAACTGTTTGAATCTTCTATCACATTTCGACAGGTGGCCAATATTGGTGCACTAGAACTAATTAAACAGCGGCTTGAATAGCAATATTCTACACCACATTGCTGTTATGTTACAGGATTGGTTGTTCATTGTTTATAACCGGTCGCCAATAAAAGTCATATTCACGGTACTGGAAGCGGTGGTCGGATCGGTAGAGCACAGGCTTTCCCTGCGGAAGGTTAGGAGTTCGATCCCCAGCTGCATCGAACCAATGACTTTTATTCCATTGATAATTGTTGCTACCTAGCCTGCCGCTTGGCATTAAAATAGGAGAGGACAAGGACTGGTTGGCTCAGTATCAGGATAATATGACTGTATGGGATCGTTGGTCATGGTGCCGGCGGCCTGGTCTCCCATTGAGGCAGCACTGTAAATGTTGCCATGTGCACTGTCACAATTTGGTATGCGTCCTGGTATGACCTTAGATGTTGTTAGGATGTAAAACAAGAAACAAACAACCAATTTCACGGCGAATCTCACTAAGATTAAGAAGATACCTGATTAATGCGGCATCGATATGGTGGAGCATATTTTGTGGTCTTCATGTCTGTAATCAACAGGGAACTCACATAGATGTGCGTGAAGTCAATTTCCTGTCACAAGCAGCATGTTCCCAGCGATTTTTCTTGAAGATTTATACTGCCTATCATGGATAAGTCTGAATAGACTTGTTTTCACCTTAAGGCAGTTTGTCGATAGAAAGCCCGAGCCTACACTTTTACCGACCCAAGGGATTTTTAACCTCCCACACCACATAGACACGGTATGAGAGCAACTGGCCTTTGATGACGCTGTAAGTTATGCACATCGGTGGAAATCCAAATTGGCAGAGGTGGGGGCATGGGAATCGAACCACTGACCTTCAGATTAGGAGTCTGACCTAGAAAAAAGACAGACACTCTAACCACTCCGCCACAGAGAACACCATGATTGTCAACGGTTGACAGCAGTTGGCAGCAGTTGACAGCGGTTGACAGCATGTATCAGCAGTTGACAGCAGTTGACAGCATTTGGCAGCAGTTGACAGCAGTTGACAGCAGTTGACAGCAGTTAGTTGACAGCAGTTGACAGCAGTTGACAGCAGTTGACAGCAGTTGACAGCAGTTGACAGCATGTGACAGCAGTTGACAGCAGTTGACAGCAGTTGGCAGCAGTTGACAGCATATGGCAGCAGTTGACAGCAGTTGACAGCATGTGACAGCAGTTGACAGCAGTTGGCAGCAGTTGGCAGCAGTTGGCAGCAGTTGACAGCAGTTGACAGCAGTTGACAGCAGTTGACAGGAGTGTGCTCAGTTTGTGGTTATCACCAGGGCTGACATTCCATGAGGACGTCATTATTAAACAGGGCACTTTGACTTTGAGAGGTCTTCCAATCGGCACCACTCGGGAATGATTGTTATTCGGCAGCGGACCGTGCAGTTCCTTCATTGGATTCATTACTCGAATTTGTGCCCAACAACAGCCTTGGCGGCCAATATTACGCTCGTTTCGACGCCGTGGGTAGGTGGCGCCACTAGTCCGAACTCATGTGGTCTTCTACAACTGGACGTCGTGGCCGAATCGGTAGAGCGCAGGCTTCCTGTGTGGAAAATCGGGAGCTCAAATCCCGGCCGAGTCAAACTAATGATATATTCAATTGATATGTGTCACACTATAGCTTAGCACTCGGCAGGAATTAATATTTGTTTGTTTGTCTGTTGTTGATTTACGTCCTAGCAACATCTAAGGTCATATCAGGACAGGTACCGACTTGTGACAGTGCGCACTCATGGTGACTTTATAGTGCTGTCCCACTGGGAAACGACTGCCGCACTGACCAAGTGTGGTCAGTGCGGCAGTGTGACAGTGTGACAGTGTGGCCGGTGTGGCAGTGCTAGAGTGTGGTCCGTGTTACAGTTTGACACTGTGGCAGTGTGACAACGGGCTGGTATCTCACTCACACACATTATCCTGACACTGAGCACATCAGTCCTTGCCCTGTCCTAATAATGCCGAGTGCCCGGCTAGGAAGCAACAAGTATCAATTTTTAAGTCAGTGGTTCGACTGGGGTTTGAACCCACGACTCCACGATCTACCAGCACGGGAGATGGATGCTCTAACTCATTCGGCCATCCCGTCTGGTTAGGAATTAATAGGATATAACAAGGACTGGTTAGAACAGTATCAGGGTAATGTGATTGTGTGGGATATCAGATCATGATGCGCATGTTAGAAAAAGATATCGGGACATGTTGATCGATAGACAAATTCTGTGGTCTAAATTGTTAATATTGTACCATTACTCATCGGGTATATATATGTTCCAGGGTAACAATCACGACACAATTGATCTACATAGCTGCATTTGGACCAGCGTCCCACCTACGGAGTCTGCCACATGTAAAATGCCAACAAGCAATTGGTGGTTGGTTGGTTGTCGGAGTTTTACATCCTGGCAACATCTAAGGTCATATCAGGACGAGTACCGACTTTTGACCATGTGCACTCATGACAACCTTATAGTGCTGCCCTACTGGGAAATCAGATCATCAGCACCATGAGCCAATATCCAACTCAGTTACATTATCCTGACACTGAGCTAACCAGTCATTGCCCCATTCTAATAATGCCAAGCGCCTGTCTAGGAAGCTACAAGTATCAATTTTGTAAGTCATTAATTAGATATGTAAAAGGAAATCGAAATAATTGCTTTGCATTTGAAAATATTATGCTTTTATCGGACAATGCATGTGATGGTGGGAAATGACCCATATATTATATAACCAAGAAAGATATTGAAGGTTGCTGCTTTTGTGGCTGACAATTGGAACAGACAAGTCCATTAAATTGTCTGGCATACTCCCACAACCAGGTGATACAAACCACGGTGTGTAAACTTACAAAGCAGTCAGCGCACCCAACGACGTGCGCATGCGTGCTGGGTGAAAGCAGGCCGTGGTGGTCGGATTGCAGTCTCCTGCACGACCGGGCTGTGTTTGCTGAAGGACGGTAGCAGGAGGCAGGTGGCTTAGTGCTGGTTTGTGTTGGCTGTGTTGGTTGTAGCTCATGTTGGGGCTGCTAGGTGATGATACTGTGTGTGGTGTGTGTTGTGTGTCATGTGTGGTGTGGGGGCTGTGAGTTGTGTGTGGTGTGTGGCAGGGCTGTGTTGATGGTGCTGTGGGTGTGTGGTATGTGGTGGGGTTGTGTGTGTGATGTGTGAGGGGGGTGTGAGTTGAGGGCGCCGAGCGTGTGGTGTAACGGGAGGCCTGTGAGTTGAGGGGGATGTGTTTTGTGTGTGTGTGTGGGACTGTGAGTTGAGGGTGGTGTGTGTGATGATTGTGGGGGTGAGAGTTGAGGATGGTGTTGTGGTGTGTATGTGTGTGTGTGGGGGGGGGGGTTGAGTTGAGGGTGTCATGTGTGTGGTGTGTTGGTGAGATTGTGAGTTGACGGTGCCATGTGTGTGGTGTGTGGCCTGTGTTGGGCTGTGAGTTGAGCATGATGTGTGTGATGTGTGGTATGTGTGTGGCAGTGAGTTGAAGGTGATGTAAGTTGAGGGTGCTGCATGTGTGTGGTGTGCGGGGGGTGTAAGTTGAGGGTGCTGTATGTGTGTGGTGTGTGGTGTGTGTGGTGTGTGTGGTGTGTGTGGTGTGTGGGGACTGTAAGTTCAGGGTGCTGTATGTGTGGTATGTGGGGGCTATCAGTTGAGTGCACTTTAAGAGGTGACTCACCATACATTCAGCCACATGTGTCCAAACATGCAGAGAATGCGCTATAGGAAGGTGAAGACAGCAGGAACAGCGACAGGAAAGCCCCGCCTTTGTTGACCAAGCAGACCGATATGACTAGCATCTCAGACACAGTAGTTATTAACCCAGTTTTCAGCATCGAATCCTTCATCTGTCAACGACTCGTCAAAGATGGCCCTGGGACGGGGAGACGATGCGACTGATCTATCCGCGGAGACGGGCGGGGACTAAGGAAGATAGAGGATGCTACAGAAGGGGAGGGAAGAGAAGGCAGTCAATGGGGCCGGTGGGACAGTGTGGCAATGTGACAGCGTGACAGTCGGGCAGTGTGATAGTGTGGTAGTGTGGCAGTGTGATAGTTTGGCCGATATGACAGTGTAAGACTGAGAGTGAAAGTGTGGCTGGTGTGGCAGTGTGAGAGTGTGGCCGGTATGACCAGTGTGAGAGTGTGGCCAGTTGGGTAGTGTGAGATTGTGACAGTGTGACAGTGTGGCCGGTGTAGCAGTGTGACAATGTGACAGTGTGGACAGTGTGACAGTGTGGCCGAATTGACAGTGTGGTCAGTGTGGCAGTGTGACAGTGTGGCCGTGTAGCAGTGTGACAATACGACAGTGTGGCCGGTGTAGCAGTGTGACAATGTGACAGTGTGGTCAGTGTGGCAGTGTGACAGTGTGGCCGGTGTAGCAGTGTGACAATGTGGCCGAATTGACAGTGTGGTCAGTGCGGCAATGTGACAGTGTGGCCTGTGTAGCAGTGTGGCAATGTGACAGTGTGGCCGAATTGACAATGTGGTCAGTGCGGCAGTGTGACAGTGTGGTCGGTGGAGCAGTGTGACAATGTGACAGTGTGGCCGAATTGACAGTGTGGTCATTGTAGCAGTGTGACAGTGTGGCCGGAGTAGCAGTATGATAATTTGACAGTGTGGCCTGTGTGACAATGTGGCCAGAATGACAATGCAACAGTGTAACAGTGTAACAGTGTGGCAGTGTGACAGTGTGGCCGGTGTGAGAATGTGACCCGGTCGGTGTGACAGTGTGGCCGGTTTGGCAGTGATGGAGTGTGGTCCGTGTTACAGTATGACACTGTGACAGTGTGGCAGGTGTGACAGTGTGGCCGGTGTGAGAATGTGACACTGCCGGTGTGACAGTGTGGCCGGTGTGGCAGTGCTAGAGTGTGGTCCGTGTCACAGTATGACACTGCGACAGTGTGACAGTAACCCCGTCACCCTGCTGAGCACCAATATAATTTGCCTTTGGCCCGTGGGTCCTCCTAGTTGTTCGTTACCTCAGGAGGGCCCGAGGGTAGGCAATCTAAGAGAGTCGTCCTGCTCTGGTCTGTGGCCTGTGACGTGTGTGGCGTGTGTGACGTGTGTGGCGTGTGTGGCGTATGTGGCGTATGTGGCGTGTGTGGCGTGTGTGACATGTGTGGACTGTGTGGTGTGTGGCGTGTGTGGCGTGTTATGTGGCGTGTGTGGCGTGTGTGACATGTGTGGACTGTGTGGTGTGTGGCGTGAATGACGTATATGTCGTGTGGGGCGTGTGTGTGTGCGGAGGCGGGGGCTCCTGCTACCCCCAGAGGTAGTAGACCTCCCTTTATTATGATTTGTTGGGGGAAAATTAATTTGATTCATATGTAGACCCGCTAAGGCATAAGGAAGAGAAGTTGTGGGAAATACAGTTTATTGACACAAGAAAGTACTGTACCTGGCTGGCCATAAACCGCCGAATCATAATATCAAAACAAAAAATTGTTCACTCTCGCCCGAACGGTGGTTAGTTTGGCGCGCAGGCTGGGTGGCGTATCACAGAGGCGTCGGGCCGGTCCAGCGCCGTGGATATATATAGCTGGTGGTGGTGCTGACTAGCGAGTAGTGGGCGCATAATGCTTTAGTTAACCCACCCACCCAGTGCTGGTGGCGCTAACTAGCGGAAATGCCAGAACCACCGCGTCGCCGGCGCATTCGAAATGCTGTCACACTGTCACACTGGCAACTCAATGGCTATGAGCAATCTTCATACAGAAAAAGTGAAATATCTCTAAAACGACACCTCCTAGACATAAACCGCTTGGAACACATATAGAAAACATATTCAACTAATAGATTATATTAAATTTATAAGGTTATGGTTCTGCCTTTCTATTAATTTTGAATAGAATAAACGTTTTGCACTGTGCATACCGGCAAACTCAATGCATTGTCAATGGCCGTGAGCAAACTTCTTACAGACAAAGTGAAATATCTCTAAAACCAGACCACCTATACACAAACTGCTTGGAACACATATAGAAAACATATTCACCGAATAGATTATATTAAATTCATAAGGTTAGGGTTCCGCATTTCTATTAATTTTGAATAAAACCTACGTTTTGCACTGCGCGTATCGGCAAACTCAGTGCATTGAATGGCCAAGAGCAATCTTCTTACAGAAAAAGTGAAATATCTCTAAAACCACACCACTTAGACACAAACCGCTTGGAACACAAATAGAAAACATATTCACCGAATAGATTATATTAAATTCATAAAGGTAGGGTTCTGAATCTCTATTAATTTTGAATAAAGCCTATGTTTTGCACTGCGCCTACCGGCAAACTCAGTGCATTGTCAATGGCCGTGAGCAATCCTCTTACAGAAAAAGTGAAATATCTCTAAAACCACACCACCTAGACACAAACCGCTTAGAACACATATAGAAAACATATTCATCGAATAGATTATATTAAATTTATATGGTTACGGTTCTGCATTTCTATTCATTTTAAATAAAATAAACGTTTTGCACTGCGCGTCCCAGCAAACTCAGTGGCTGTTTGCATTCGTTCTGCAGCCAAGCTGCGCGCGCATACATAATATTTACAAACATTGAAATAGGTCTATTGGGAGGAGCAGGCCAGCAGGCAGCACATACCGTAGGTTTTGTTTTGTTTGTTGTTGTTTTACGTCCTAGCAACATCTAAGGTCATATCAGGACGGGCATACCGTAGGATGGGACCACAGTGGGCACAGCTCTGGTTGTGCATTCCGTTGTTTCTTTATCTTATTGTCTTTTGGCCTTATATGTACTGACCTAATTGTTTTTCAATCAAGCATCTCAAGGTCAACATACCACACCTTCCACACGTGTAATGTGGCAGGTTGGGTCACCTCCTGGTCCATGGGTTCGAACCCTGATCGAGTCAAACCAAAGACTTAAAAATTGATACTTGTCACTTCATAGCCAGACGCCCAGCATTATTAGGATAAGGCAAGAACTGGCTGGTTCAGTGTCAGGATAATGTGACAGTGGGATAGTAGGTCATGCTGCTGGTGGCATGGTCTCCAAGTGGGGCATCGCTATAAAGTCACACAGAGTGTGTACTGTCACAAGTCGGTACGCATCTTGATATGACCTTGAATTTGCCAGGACGTAAAATGCTAATAAACAAAAAACAAATAGTTTTAGGAGGTCACTAAAGGGGTAAGTAAAAGAAAAAATAGTCATAGGAGGACGAGGCAGCATGCTTACTGTACAATCAAACAGGGCCATAGCTAGGCTGCACGGTGGTCCTAATTAATATCCATACACACATTGATAGGCTGACGTCACCACGCCAAACGTGAGTGCCCGCTAAAGAAGGTTGCACATTAACGGGGTGTTAGCTGTCAGTGTGATGACTATTACTGTCAAGGGTGTCTTTACAGTCGGCTGTCAGGAGGCAGCTTGAGTCATTGCTCCTCTATTTATAATGTCAGATGGGGTTATTTACACTTTACACGCATGATTATAGCTTTAATTATCCATATCTAATACTTCTAATTGTGGAGACTGTGAGCAAATCATGAATGCCTCTTCTTAGCAAGAGAGTGATAGGCCCGTAAATGCTTTACTCGGACATATTTAAGATATACTTAGTATTAGGCAATATTTCTTTTTGGGGGTAAAACAGTTTATTCATCAGAACATACATTGTTTCAGCGCTGAGCCACTGGACTTCCGGTTATTGACATTACATTGTAAATAGGTAGATCAGTGGTTAATATGTGCTCTATAATCTATTATGGGAATATAAACAATGGCACTACCACTTATCAGTTCCCTTCTCTATATTAGTTATTATCTAGTATCTCTTACCACATGAGATAGTTCCTGCTTTTGCCACTATGGCGCCACCTGTGAGTGGCTCCTGGCCACCTAGATACAAGATTCACGCCGTACTGCTGCAGCAGGGGTGCAAACCAATCCTATGTAAAAGCTGTCGATAAAACGGGTCAATGATTTGAGAGTGTAATTTCACAATCTAAGAAGCAACATTTATTCTTTGCATACATCTTATTGATAGCCCACTACCTTTGAGTTGAAAAATATAATATAATATCTAGTTTAATCAGATTTAAAAGTGAAATCGACGGCGTTCTCTGGCCGCCATCTTGTCTTTTTGCATTCTCTCTCATTCACCAACTCTGTACTCGTATAAGTAACCATTTGACACTGGTGCCAGGCATTCTACTTGTTGTTCCATACTAACGCTATTTTCACCCGTATTTATATAAGGCTGGTCTTCACCCGTGTACTACAAGTACCGGGTGAATCTTTTATCTACTGGCCACCCTGATACCAGCTGCGTCTGGTCACTACCGCCTCCAGTCCTGTGTGGATGGTCAGAGTATAATATTAATAAGGCCGGAAGCTTCAATCTGGTCCTTAGCCCTATTCCTTACTCAGGCATCGGCTTCTGGAGCCTGAACTAAGTCATCTACTGCTTTAACCTACCCCAACCTCAGGTCAGTTGTGGCGCCACCTGTCTGCTAACCCTTGTGATGAACTGTCACGTGACCCACAGTCACTGTACCGTTGAATATATGTGATGTATAGTGCATTATGCAAAAATAAAGATCTAAGGGAATTGGTATCATATTGTTATTCCCTGTACAGGTGGCGCCACGTGCGTCCCTCCTCACCTCCAAAGGATGTTGACAAGTGTCAGGCGCTCATAGATTGGACACATATATGTGTGTATACTTGTCTGTAAGTATGACGGGAATTGGTCGTGGGTTTGGGAAGTAAATCTCACATCATATTCCAAAAGGAAAGCATAAATAATCCAGTGTGGGCTGGGACAACAAAGAGTGGTAGACAGACAGAGAGTGAGTGGCAGCAGGGAATGAGGCCATTACTCAAACACCGCCTGTAACTGGCTTTCTGCTTCCGCTTATTACCGCCGTCCCTCGCCCGCCCCCCCGCCCCTCCCCCCTCCCCCTGCTGCTATAAACCCTTGGCTTTCTTATGTTCAACCACTAATCCCGTGCAAGGCTAATCTTCGAGCACTAAGCAAGACACTGTGTGGGCGGGGCGTGAGTTACACCCCGCCCCGCCCCGCCCCGCCCCGCCCCGCCCCGCCCCGCCCCGCCCCGCCCCGCCCGCCCCGCCCCCAGCCCAGCCCCCCAGCCCAGCCCAGCCCAGCCCCCCCAGCCCAGCCCAGCCCAGCCCCAGCCCAGCCCAGCCCAGCCCAGCCCAGCCCAGCCCAGCCCAGCCCAGCCCAGCCCAGCCCAGCCCAGCCCAGCCCAGCCCAGCCCAGCCCAGCCCAGCCAGCCCAGCCCAGCCCAGCCCAGCCCAGCCCAGCCCAGCCCAGCCCAGCCCAGCCCAGCCAGCCCAGCCCAGCCCAGCCAGCCCAGCCCAGCCCAGCCCAGCCCAGCCCAGCCCAGCCCAGCCCAGCCCAGCCCAGCCCAGCCCAGCCCAGCCCAGCCCAGCCCAGCCCAGCCCAGCCCAGCCCAGCCCAGCCAGCCCAGCCCAGCCCAGCCCAGCCCAGCCCAGCCCAGCCCAGCCCAGCCCAGCCCAGCCCAGCCCAGCCCAGCCCAGCCCAGCCCAGCCCAGCCCAGCCCAGCCAGCCCAGCCCAGCCCAGCCCAGCCCAGCCCAGCCCAGCCCAGCCCAGCCCAGCCCAGCCCAGCCCAGCCCAGCCCAGCCCAGCCCAGCCCAGCCAGCCCAGCCCAGCCAGCCCAGCCCAGCCCAGCCCAGCCCAGCCCAGCCCAGCCCAGCCCAGCCCAGCCCAGCCCAGCCCAGCCCAGCCCAGCCCAGCCCAGCCCAGCCCAGCCCAGCCCAGCCCAGCCCAGCCCAGCCCAGCCAGCCCAGCCAGCCCAGCCCAGCCCAGCCCAGCCCAGCCCAGCCCAGCCCAGCCCAGCCCAGCCCAGCCAGCCCAGCCCAGCCCAGCCCAGCCCAGCCCAGCCCAGCCCAGCCCAGCCCAGCCCAGCCCAGCCCAGCCCAGCCCAGCCCAGCCCAGCCCAGCCCAGCCCAGCCCAGCCCAGCCCAGCCAGCCCAGCCCAGCCCAGCCCAGCCCAGCCCAGCCCAGCCCAGCCCAGCCCAGCCCAGCGCCCAGCCCAGCCCAGCCCCAGCCCAGCCCAGCCCAGCCCAGCCCAGCCCAGCCCAGCCCAGCCCAGCCCAGCCCAGCCCAGCCCAGCCCAGCCCAGCCCAGCCCAGCCCAGCCCAGCCCAGCCCAGCCAGCCCAGCCCAGCCCAGCCAGCCCAGCCCAGCCCAGCCCGCGGGAAACCCAAGGACTGGTTTGCTGAATGTCAGGATAATATAACTGAGTGGGATATTGGGTCCTGGCGCTGGAAACCTGGTCTCCTAGTGGGGTAATGCTATAAAGTCACCGTGAGTGTGCACTGTCACAAGTCGGTACCCGTCCTGATATGACCTTAGATGTTGGCAGGATGTGAAACCCCAACAAACTACCAAGCCAGCAGCCCCTAGATCCGCTGTATTTGAGGCTTCGTTCGGCCGAGGCTCAGTAGTCAGCCCACATGGTTAGTGGATCAAGGATAGTAGTGACACAGTGACACCGTGACACCGTGACACCGTGACACCGTGACACCGTGACACCGTGACACCGTGACACCGCGCCCAGCAGCCCTGACCTCCTGACTGACGTTGGTATCGACTTGTGACAGTGTGTACTCCTGGCGTCCCGGTGCCGGCTCTCGGCACGCCCCGGCCATATTTACCCGCGCTTTGTTCCCGCCCACCTATGACAAGAGGTCGCCTACTAACTCCACCTCTATTTCTTCTTCTACGTATTCACTGAGGAGGAAGGGTGGGGGTATGTGGGGAATGGGTAGGGGGCCATAGGGGCGCCATCTAGATTCAACTACCGCCACTAGGAGGCGCCACCATCTCAGATCGTCGGAGCAGCATCAATCATCATTGGCGGTCATTTTACCGCCATCTATCACTGCCCCCTGGTGGCCCGAGCAGGTACTGAGCTGCTCTGTGGTCCCTGCTACTAACATGTAATGGTCTATCACTGCCCCTTGGTGGCCTGAGCAGGTACTGAGCTGCTATGTGGCCCACGTTACTAAAATCTAACCATCTATCACTGCCCCCTGGTGGTCTGAGCAGGTACTGAGCTTCTCTGTGGCCCATGTTTGTAACATCTAACCATCTATAGCTTCCCCCTGGTGGCCTGAGCAGGTACTGTGCTACTCTGTGGCCCAGGTTACTCAAATCTAACCATCCAACACTGCCCCCTGGTGGCCTGAGCAAGTACTGAGCTCCTATGTGGCCCATGTTCCTAACATCTAACCATCTATCACTGCACCCTGGTGGCCTGAGCAGGGACTGAGCTACTCCGTGGCCCATGTTCCTAACATCTAACCGTATATCACTGCCCCCTGGTGGCCTGAGCAGGGATTGAGCTGCTATGTAGCCCATGTTCCTAACATCTAACCGTATATCACTGCCCCCTGGAGACCTCAGCGGGTACTGAGTTGCTTTGTGGCATGTGTTCCTAACATCTAACCCTATATCACTGCCCCCTGGTGGCCTGAGCAGGTACTGAGTTGCTCTGTGGCCCATGTTTGTAACATCTAACCATCTATCACTGCTGCCTGGTGGCCAGAGCAGGTACTGGACTGATATGTGGCCCATGTTACTCAAATCTAACCATCTATGACTATCCCCTGGTGACCTGAGCAGGTACTGATCTGCTCTGTGGCCTATGTTCCTAAAATCTAACCATCTATCACTGCCCCCTGGTGGCCTGAGCAGGGACTGAGCTGCTATGTAGCCCATGTTCCTAACATCTACCCCTATATTACTGCCCCCTGGTGTCCTGAGCAGGTACTGATCTGCTATGTAGCCCATGTTCCTAACATCTAACCGTATATCACTGCCCCGTGGTGGCCTGAGCAGGTACTGAGCTGCTCTGTGGCCTGTGTTCCTAACATCTAACCATATATCACTGCCCCCTGGTGGCCTGAGCAGGTACTGATCTGCTCTGTGGCCCATGTTCCTAACATCTACCCATCTACCACTGCCCCTGGTTGCCTAAGCAGGTACTGAGTTGCTCTGTGGCCCATGTTCCTAACATCTAACCGAATTGCCCGAACTCTGTCAAATCACTTAATTTTCTCTTGAAATGAAAGTTTGCAAAGCACGTTTCCTCGAGATTGTCCATTTGACAGGGAGGGACCCTGTGGTGGGGGGGAAGGGGGTGGGGGTGGGGGTGGGTGGGGGGGGGGGCGCTTCCCAAAGAGGCCGCTTAGTGCCGGGCAATACTAGGATAGGGCAAGGACTGGTTAGTGTAGTATCAGGAAAATGGCCGAATCAGTAGAGCGCAGATCGGGAGTTCGGTTCCCTGTCGAGTCAAACCAATGACTTATCAAATTGATATGTGTCGCTTCCTAGCCTCGTTCTTGGCATCAATAGGATAGGACAAGGAGTGGTTAGTTCAGTGTCAGGATAAGGTGACTGAGTGGGATATCGGGTCATGGTGCCGGCAGCCTGAATTCCCAGTGGGGCAGCACTATAGAGTCATCATGAGTGCACGCTGTAGCAAGTCGCTACCCGTCCTGATATAACATTAGATGTTGCCAGGACGTAAAACTCCAACAATCAACCAAGCTTAGTGCTACGGCGGGGCGGGTCGCAGGGGGCGTTTCACAAAGAGGTTGCTTAGTGCTGGGATAGTATGGGTGTGGTGTTGGTAACGCGTGGCCCCCATGTGCCCTGAGTGGGCCGTGTTGGTGGCGCCTGTAGCGTTCCTGTAATGCATTGATGAGGTGGCACGTGACTCCTAAACAAGCCGACACTGTGGGAAACATAATGCTTACCCCGCATTAGCGACTGATCCTGCAGGGGTTGCCCCTCCTTAGTGATTGGACGAGTGGAGGTGTAACGTGGGGAGGGGGTGTCGGGGGGAAGCTATCGGGGTAGCTATCGGCCCCAGCTTTGCGGCGGGTAGGAGCGGGCGGAGTGTCGATCAGAAACTCGGTGTGCCCCAAAGTGGTGCGCGCGGAGTCCTGGTTGGAGAAAATTGGTTTTTGGAGTTTTACGTCCTTGCAACACCTGAGGTAATATCAGCACGGGTACCGACTACTGACAGTGCGCACTGAATGGCGACTTTTATAGTGCTGCCCCCAACTGGGAAATCAGTACACCATGAGCTGATATCGCACTTGGTCACATTATCCTGATACTGACCTAACTTAATATCCTATTAATGCCGAGTGGCAAGCTAGGTAGCAACAAGTATCAATCTTGTGAGTCATTCGTTTGAATCGACTGGGGAACCGAACTCCCGATCTCCCGCACGCTAGGCCTACGCTCTACCGATTCGGCCACCGCTCCCGGTCGGCTGGAGACAACTCGAGAGGAGGTGGCAAAAGTTACAGCGACTTGTCGGGGATTTGCACTCATTAGGGGGCAGATTCTACTGATTCTACTGATTCCACTGATTCCACTGATTTCACTGATTCAACTGATTATACTGATTCTACTGATTCTACTGGTTCTACTGATTCTACTGATTCTACTGGTTCTACTGGTTCTACTGATTCTACTGGTTCGACTGGTTCTACTGGTTCTACTGGTTCTACTGATTCTACTGGTTCTACTGGTTCTACTGGTTCTACTGATTCTACTGGTTCTACTACTGGTTCTACTGATTCTACTGATTCTACTGATTCTAGTAATTCTACTGATTCTACTGATTCTACTGATTCTACTGGTTCTACTGGTTCTACTGGTTCTACTGATTCTACTGGTTCTACTACTGGTTCTACTGATTCTACTGATTCTACTGATTCTAGTAATTCTACTGATTCTACTGATTCTACTGATTCTACTGATTCTACTGATTCTACTGGTTCTACTGGTTCTACTGATTCTACTGGTTCTACTGGTTCTACTGGTTCTACTGATTCTACTGATTCTACTGATTCTAGTAATTCTAGTAATTCTACTGATTCTACTGATTCTACTGATTCTACTGATTCTACTGATTCTACTGATTCTACTGGTTCTACTGGTTCTACTGATTCTACTGGTTCTACTGGTTCTACTGGTTCTACTGGTTCTACTGATTCTACTGATTCGACTGATCCTACTGATTCTACTGATTCTACTGGTTCTACTACTGGTTCTACTGATTCTACTGATTCGACTGATTCTAGTAATTCTACTGATTCTACTGATTCTACTGATTCTACTGATTCTACTGGTTCTACTGATTCTACTGGTTCTACTGGTTCTACTGATTCTACTGATTCGACTGATCCTACTGATTCTACTGATTCTACTGATTCTACTGATTCTACTGGTTCTACTGGTTCTACTGGTTCTACTGGTTCTACTGGTTCTACTGGTTCTACTGGTTCTACTGGTTCTACTGATTCTACTGGTTCTACTGATTCTACTGATTCGACTGATTCGACTGATCCGACTGATCCTACTGGTCCTACTGGTTCTACTGGTTCTACTGGTTCTACTGGTTCTACTGATTCTACCGATTCTACCGATTCTACCGATTCTACCGATTCTACCGATTCTACCGATTCTACCGGTTCTACCGGTTCTACCGGTTCTCCCGGTTCTACTGGTTCTGCTGGTTCTGCTGGTTCTGCTGGTTCTGCTGGTTCTGCTGGTTCTGCTGGTTCTGCTGGTTCTGCTGGTTCTGCTGGTTCTGCTGGTTCTGCTGGTTCTGCTGGTTCTGCTGGTTCTGCTGGTTCTTCTGGTTCTGCTGGTTCTGCTGGTTCTGCTGGTTCTGCTGGTTCTGCTGGTTCTGCTGGTTCTGCTGGTTCTGCTGGTTCTGCTGGTTCTACTGGTTCTACTGGTTCTACTGGTTCTACTGGTTCTACTGGTTCTACTGGTTCTACTGGTTCTACTGGTTCTACTGGTTCTACTGGTTCTACTGGTTCTGCTGGTTCTGCTGGTTCTGCTGATTCTGCTGATTCTGCTGATTCTGCTGATTCTGCTGATTCTACTGGTTCTACTGCGGACCATGCACCCATATGAGCGGGTCGAAATGGGATTTGCGATCTTAGGCACAAACTTGGTAGTCCAAGCCGCTCACGCACAAGCACTGAGCACACTGACAGTGCCTGCCAATAGATAATATACTATGATATTCATATTATATTCCACCTATCATGCAGCAATACCAACCCTGTCATTATAAATGAGTAAAAATGTGTGCTTAGTTAAATGTACTTAGCGATAATGATTGCGAACAATGTATAGTTGGTTGTGGTATTACCTTTGACAAATAATACCGTCACATAGATTTTCATCATCGGATGTCAAGCATTTGGTCATTCTGACATATTTCTTTGGAGGAAACCCACCATCGCCATATAGGCTACTCTTTCCGATAAGCAGCAGACATGCACTTTCCCACAGACAGGACAGCACATCCCACAGCCTTTGCTGAACCAATTATGGACCACTGGTTGGAACGGAAAATAACCCAAACTGCAAATAGCTCCACTGAGCAGGATCGATCGGATGACTGACACTTACGCAGCTGTGGACACTTTACCACCTGAGCTACGTCCCGCTCCCCTATATTCACTGTTCAGTTGCATCACGTCATTTACTTAGGTCACATATACTGTATGCGTTTAGGAATACCTAACACAGGACGCTATTTGAAGCCTCCGGTTGTGATTATAGACGCGTTCTATGATACTGCCTGGGAGAAGTGATATACAATGTGATATCGCATGTAATTAACTATGCATACCCCGCCACCTATCTGATTCAGCCCGATATCAGTCTGTTCCAAGTAGCTGCTTCATTGCCGACAAGGTTCCATTATCAGCGTCATATCAGCACTCATATCAGCAACAGGCCAGCTGCTACATAACCTGTATGGGATATGGAAGTGATGCGGAGCAGAGGGTTCAGCGAAGCTACATGCCGTGTTTCCATATCTCACTGAGGATGCCATTCACTCACGGTGAAGCTACACACCGTGTTTCCATATCTCACTAATGATGACATTCACTTATGGTGAATGTAGGCACCTTGTTTCCTTATCTCACTGAGGATTCCATTCACTCACGGTGAATCTACACATCATGTTTCCATATCTCACTGAGGATGCCATTCACTCACGGTGAAGCAACACACTGTGTTTCCATATCTCACTGAGGATGCCATTCACTCATGGTGAAGCAACACATTGTGTTTCCATATCTCACTGAGGATGCCATTCAATCACGGTGAATCTACACATCATGTTTCCATATCTCACTGAGGATTCCATTCACTCACGGTGAAGCTACACATCATGTTTCCATATCTCACTGAGGATTCCGTTCACTCATGGTGAATCTAAACACCTTGTTTCCATATCTCACTGAGAATTATATTCACTCACAGTGAAGCTACATGCCATGTTTCCATCTCTCACTAAGGATTCCATTCACTTCCGGTGAAGCTACACGCCATGTTTCCATATCTCACTGAGAATTCTATTCACTCACAGTGAAGCTACACATCATGTTTCCATAGCTCACTAAGCATGTCATTCAATCACAGTGAAGCTACACACTGGGTTCCCATATCTCACTAAGGATGCCATTCACTCACAGGGAAACTCTGCAACTTGTTTCCATATCTCAAATAGGATGCCATTCACTCATGGTGAAACTCTGCACCTTGTTTCCATATCTCACTGATGATTCCATTCATTCAGGGTGAAGCTACACACCATGTTTCCATATCTCACTGAGGATGCCATTCACTCATGGTGAAACTCTGCACCTTGTTTCCATATCTCACTGAGGATTCCATTCACTCATGGTGAAACTACATGCCATGTTTCCATATCTCACTGAGGATGCCATTCACTCATGGTGAAGCTACATGCTGTGTTTCCATATCTCACTAAGTATTCCATTCACTCATGGTGAAACTACATGCCATGTTTCCATATCTCACTGAGGATGCCATTCACTCACGGTGAAGCTACATGCTGTGTTTCCATATCTCACTAAGTATTCCATTCACTCATGGTGAATCTTCACGCCATGTTTCCATATCTCACTGAGGATCCCATTCACTCACGGTGAAGCTACACGACATGTTTCCATATCTCACCAAGAATTCCATGCGCGTCGCCACATGATATGCCCCACCCCACGCCTCACCCCGCCCCGCCTCACCCCACCCCGCCCCACCCCGTGGTTCGCCTTGCCCCACGCCTCTCCCCATGCTTTGCCCTGCCCCACGCCTCGCCCCGCCCTACCTTGCCCCGCCCTGCCCCGTGGTTCGGCTCGCCCCACGCCTCTACCCATGCTTTGCCCCGCCCCACGCCCCACGCCTCGCCCCGCCCTGCCTTGCCCCGCCCTGCCCCGTGGTTCGCCTTGCCCTGCGCCACGCCCCACGCCTCGCTCCGACGCTCTGTCCTCTCCAGCAGTAATGAGGTCTATGTATTCGCAATAGATTCAGCTGGGTGCCCTTTGGTATATTAGGCTCATTACTTACAGTTGATACATGTTGCAAGCAGCCCCCGCCTTCACACCGGCTGGCTCTGCATGTCAACCGTGATGGACAAAGAACCATATATGGGGAGTGGCGTTGATTCACAAACATCTGATACGGTGACAACTGCTGCCACCTGGGGGGAAACCAAGAAACGAGTGGTAATCGAAGAGCCCAGTTGCTGTTCTTTACAGGTTGTGATATATAATATGTTTCATACTTCGCCCTCAGGCATGGCTAAGTCTTTGTGGGACAATCCCGCCTTCTCGCCTCCACCCGCCTCCACCCGCCCCACACAGAGCTTTCTCGCACATGTCCACGTTCTCAGACCGGGGGCGGGTTCCCTGGAGGTAGGCGTTGATGACATATTGATTGGTTGGGCAGCCAACAACTGGACCAACTCACGAGTAGCTCACACTGACAGCCTGATCTGCTACGGGTCACGTGGGCAGGTTGCCATGGTGAGGCGTGGCTGAAGCAAGGGTGGGGAGGAGATGGAGGGGGCGGAGGGGGGGGGGTGCTTGGGAGTTTCCCAACCAGAAGCGGACCTCACTAGTTATAATCCAGCCAACTCGGGAGTAGGACGTAGCTCAGGCGGTAGAGTGTCCACCTGTACAAGATGTCAGGCATCCGATCGATCCTGCTCATTGGGGCCATTTGCAGATTGGGTTATTTTCCGTTCCAACCAGTGATCCACAACTGGTTCATCAAAGACTGTGGTATGTGCTATCCTGTCTGTGAGATAGTGCATAAAAAAAGACCAATTGCTGCTTATCGGAAAGAGTAGCCTATGTGGCTGCAGCAGGTTTCCTCCAAAAGAATGTCAGAATGACCATATGTTTGACGTCCATTGGCCGAGAAATCAATGTGCTCTACCATCATCATTAAATAAAACAATCTTTACTTTTACCAGCAGAAGTTATGTAAATCTAAAGTCAACACCACACACGCACACACACATCACAGACCACCTACCAAACAACACACTCCACCCACCACACAATGCACAAAGCACAACGCACAGCACACACCGCACACTGCACAACACATACTGCACACCAGCCACCACACATCATACCCCGCACACCACACACCACATACCACATACCACACACCACACACCACGCACCATGCACCACTCATGCACACACCACACACCACACATGCCCATACCACACACATCACACACCACACATGCACACACCACACACACCACACATCACACAACACACACAGCACACACAACACACAACACACCCCCACACACCACACGCCCGAGATCGCCTCATTGATGGCATTCAATAAAGTTATGAGGATGGATCGCCTGTTGTGGTTTTTTTTCCTGTGCGTGAAATACCAGTGTTAGTGTTGGCTTACCGAAATAATTTCCAATGCGCAACCTAAAGGGCGGGTGGGTGGTGGGAGCCCAGTAGGTGGCGCTGAACCGGCGGTCATCGAGACTTACTTTGCAGTAAGGACGGGAGGCCGTCATTATGCACGGCAGGCTCTGCACACTCAACGACAGGCGCGTGTCCAATGTGCACACGTGATGCATCACGGGATGCATTAGAACTGAAAACTGCAGACAGCAGTTTCAACTTTCAAACTGACGCATGCGCGCGACAGCCGCCCCGCGACCGGAAGTGCCGTGTGAAGGCGCCATTTTACTCCCTCCCAGTAATACATAACAACACCCGGCCACCATCCCATCCATCACCGCAGTCCCAAGTTTCCTCCTGCTTGGTTGCTTGGTTGGTTGTTGGAGTCTTACCTCCTGGCAACATATATGGTCATTCCCATCCTGAGTGGGATATCAGGTCATGCTGCTGGCGGCCTGGTCTCCCAGTCGGGAATCTCTATAAAGTCACCATGAATGTGCACTGTCACAAGTCGGTGTATACCCGTCCTGATGTTGTTTGTTTGTTTGTTTGTTGTTGTTTTACGTCCTAGCAACATCTAAGGTCATATCAGGACGGGTAGCGACTTGTGACAGTGTGCACTCATGGCGACTTTATAGTGCTGTCCCACTGGGAAACCAGGCCGCCGGCACCATGACCTGGTATCCCACTCAGTCACATTATCCTGACACTGAGCCAACCAGTCCTTGCCCTATCCTAATAATGCCGAGCGCCTGGCTAGGAAGCGACAAGTATCAATTTTAAAGTCATTGGTTTGACTCGACCGGGACTCGAACCCACGACCCCACGATCTACCAGCACGGGAGACGGACGCTCTAACTCATTCGGCCATCCCGTCTGGTCTACCCGTCCTGATATTACCTTAAATGTTGCTAGGACGTGAAACTCCAACAACCAGCCAACCAATCTAAGGTAATATAAGGATGGGTACCGACTTGTGACAGTGTGCACTCTTGGTGACTTTATCCTGCTGCCCAACTGGGAGACCAGGGTGACAGCACCATGACCTGATATCCCAGTTAGTCCCATTGTACTGGTATTGAACCAACCAGCTATGACCCTAATCCTAATAATGCCAGGACGCCACAAGTATCAATTTTGTAAGTCATTGTTTTGACCCGACGGCGAATTGAAGTCCCGATCTTCCACATGGGAAGCCGGCGCTCTAGCGATTCGGCGACCTCGTCCGCTGCTTCGTGTTGGTGTTGATGTGTGTCGTTTGTTGCCGGCCCCGGTGTATATGCAAGGGAGGTTATGCAAATGGCAATTAGTGTTGGCGCCCACTGAGTGGGTCTGGGTAATGCGCCACCGTCCCGCCCCGCGCCGGGCCCCCAGCCCCGAGCCCCGAGCCCCGAGCCCCGAGCCCCGAGCCCCGAGCTCCACGCGGCCCCGCCTCGTCCCGCCTCGTCCCGCCTCGTCCCGCCTCGTCCCGCCTCGTCCCGCCCAGCCCCGGGCCCCCAGCCCCGAGCTCCGAGCCCCGAGCCCCGCCTCATCCCGAGTTCCGCCCCGAGCAGAGCTCCACCCGGCGCCGACCCCACCCCAGACCCCTCCCGCCCCCTCACCCCGCTCTCTCACCCCAACTCCTCCCGCCACGCACCCCGCGCTCAGCGCCCCGCGCCCCCCACCCCACACTCCCGGTCCCACGCCCCATGCACCCCGCCCCGCTTCCCTCCCCCCGCACCCAGCCCAGAGTCACGCATCCCGCTCCGCCCGCCCCCCGCCCCACACACCCAGCCCCACGCCGCGCCCCGCACCCAGCCCCGAGTCACACATCCCACCCGCACCCCCGCCCCACACCCCCCGCACCCAGCCCCGAGTCACGCGTCGCGCCCCGCGCCCCGCGCCCCGCCCCACGCCCCACGCCCCGCGTCACGCCTCGAGTCACGCCTCGCGCCGCGCCGGAAGCTTCACTCCGACTCTGTCCTCCCCAGCAGTACTGAGGTATATACACAATAGATTCATTCACCTGGGTGCCTTCTGGTTATATCCCTTAGGACATCACACGCTTATTACTTACAGTTGACACTTGTCGCAAGCTAACCTAGTGCTCGGCATTGATCTATTAGGAGACAGACTGGTTGCTTCACTTCTAAGGTAATATAATCGGGTACGGTTTCGGGTCATAGTTCTCACCCACAGGATCCCTGTGTGGCGACGCTGTAAAGCCACCACGAGTGTGCACTGTCACAAGTCAGTACCCGTCTTGATATCACCCTATATGTTGCTAGGATGTAAAACCCGAACAAGTAAACAATACCCTCCTGATATGACCTTAGATGTTGCTCGGATGTAAAACTCAAACAAGCAAATAAACAAGTAAACAATATCGCTGCAGGCAAGGTGAGGGCTATATGAGGTTTTTTTCATCGGCGCTGTGCAGCCAGGTGTGGAATCGAACCCTAATTTTTGTAGGGTTACACTTCCACGTGCAGGGCGCGCCCATATATCTGTTGCGTGCTCTGTAGTTTCAGTAGCGATTGAACTGCACTGTTACCTCAGGGTACCTCTGGGCATAACCCGATGCATGTATGTGCTCTATTTATATGAATAGGTGCATTGACACCACTACACACTTGGTAGCCTTTTTGGATGGATGATACATGTATTTGATAGGCAAATTGTTCTTGTAAAACAGCATTATTAAGCTGTTATTTTGGTTCATTCTTGAAGTTTAACGTCCTGGCGACACTTAAGTTAATAGCAGGATATGTACCGACCTGTGACAATTTGCACTCATGGTGGCTTTATAGTGCTGCCCCACTGGGAGACCCGGCCACCATCACCACTCAGTTATATTATCCTGACACTGAGCCAACCAGTCCTTGCCCTATCCTAATTATGATGAGCGCCTCGCTAGGAAGCAACAAGTATAACTTTTGCAATGATTGGTTTGACTCGACCAGGGTTCGAAACGGAGACGGACGATCAACTCATTCGGCCATCCCGTTTGGTCCCTTGGTTATTTGGTTGTGTGCGTCACGCGTCAGCCTCCAGCCACACATGGGCGGACAAGTAATGTTCTGCAGGGATGTATTGCGTCGACTTTAGCATTAATTCTGATGACAGCGTTAGTGTTTGGATTTGTTTTTCTGTCGCTGAAATTATAGTCGCGGAATTGGTTGCCGGACCGGGCTACACGCAGGTGTTCCCGCCGCCCGCCTGCCCGCCTCAGCGTCCCCGTCTCCCCCCAAAGGACGCTCCGCGCTTTGATTTAAAACCCACGCGACTTGCGGGCACCAGCGACCCCTGTCTCCATGCGGAGATTTAGCGGTCGAGTATTGACAGGGCGGTAATGGTAATGACTGTGCTGGGAGAGGCTGGTTCGGTGAGTGTCTGTGTAGGTGTCGGGAGGGTAAGATTGTTTGGTTCCCTACGGACTAGACCTGCCTCCTTCCACGTCCAGGTATCACCAGAAATGTGTTAATTTGTTGCTGTGTATTTGTCGATGCGCCTTACAGTTAGTTATACTAGCTTTAATCTGTGATGTGCATCGGTTAAAGCTAGGTTCTGCATTAATCCCCAGAACAATATTGTGTTGAACTGTCATTTTATGTGATGTATAACGCATTATACAAGTACAAATGCCAAGGGAACATATATACTTTGCTACTTCCTCCATTGGCGCATTGGTGGAGTGCCCCCCCCCTGGAGTTCCCCCCCCCGTCCCCCCGCCTGGAGTGCCCCCCCCCGTGTCCCCCCCCCGCTTCACTAGTTACACTTCACATATTAGTCAAACTGTTCCCGAGTCACGTGATGTTCCTACACTTCCACATCTCCCTGTCCTGTGTCTGTTTGTGAGGTGGGAGGTGGGAGGTGGGAGGGTGGGAGGGTGGGAGGGAGGGACTGCCTGGACACACTGTCGGCGTAGTACGCATGCGCAGAGAATGGCTCTACGACCGGCTCTCATCTTCTCAAGTTCACAGCCTAACCATCAACATGCTGGCAACGCAATGTCCCTGCACGCGCCCGGGCGCGTCCCCGTGCCCCGTAGCACCATGCGGCCACCTGGTGGACAGATTAAGGTGAAGTGGTCCCACCGACCCCCAGCACCGTGCTGCCACCTGGTGGACAGATTATGGTGGAGTGGTCCCACTGCCCCCCAAGCACCATCCTGCCACCTGGTTGATAGATGAAGGTGGTGTGGTACCACTGCCCCGCAGCACCGTGCTGCCACCTGGTGGACAGATTGATGCGCGAAAAGGAAGAAGGCAAGGCGGGGGTGGAAAAGAGAGGCATTTATTGGTACGCCTCCGGCAGAAACATAACAAGATAACAGTGAGGAGGCTCATGAGGAGCAACAAGCAAATAGAAGGATAACTACAGCGTACAGTGAGGAGGCTCAGAGGAGCAAGAGGGCAATCATAGGATAACTATGTAGAGGGCCCATAAGGAGCAAAAGTCAAAGTTCGAGCTTTTTAGGGGAGGGGCGCCGAAGAGCCCTCCACCAAAAGAGGAGGAGAGGGCTCGAGGCGCACCCGAGGCGGGGGCCCGAGGCGTAGGCCGCGTCTGAGATCCGGGGCCTGGGCCGGGAAGCGCGGGAGGCTTGGTCGGGGTTCTTGGCGGAGGCTGGGGAAGTTGAAAGTCTGGGTGTGGTGAGTGTCCGGGGCCTATGTCGACAAGGAGCGGGCGGCCAAAAAGGGTGGGGAGGCCCGCTCCTTGGAGAGATGCAGTGAGGAGGTCCGGCGAGGGTCTAGCAGGGGGGCAGCGAAGTCCTCAGGGCTGGGTGGGGTGGGGGTCGGGGTCGGGACGGGTGGGTTGATGACGGCGGTGTCGTGGAGGTTGTGATGGTTGGCGGATGTGCTGTCTGGGGAGGGTTCGTCCTGAGGATGGGCGGCGTCTGGGGCCTGCGGTGCGAGGTGATGGTCCCCGGCTCTGTCTGGGCGGTGTTTCGATCGGTGGTCGCTGGGGGGTTGTCGGTGGTCGTGATGGTCGGCGGCGGTGCTGTCTGGGGAGGGTTCGTTCTGAGGATGGGCGGCGTCTGGGGCCTGCGGTGCGAGGTGATGGTCCCCGGCTCTGTCTGGGCGGTGTTTCGATCGGTGGTCGCTGGGAGGTTGTCGGCAGTGGTGTGGGTGAGGCGCCGGGGAGGGCCCCCCGGGCCGGCCGGGGGGGGGGGCCGGCGGATCAAAAATCCGCTGAGGCGGCCGGGGTCTGGCGCTCAGGGGCTTGCTTAGTGAGGCACCCGGCCTCGCTGTGCATCGTGAGGATGCGCCGTACGTTGGCGCAGTAGGCGCATACGTGCCGGTGTCTGCTGCCCGACGGGGGCCCGGTCGCACGAGGCGGGCTCGCGGTTCCAGGCGGCGCAGGGGGCCACGTGAGTCTGCCTGTCGTAGGCGATGCGGGTGTTGACTTGGGCCCGGGGCAGGTGTGTGCCTCGGGGAAAGTCCTCGCCTCGGGGGGCTGGTGCTGCCGGGGCGGCCTGGGGGGCAGGCACGGTGAGGGCAGCGGGCATGGTGAGGGATTCCACCCTCAGCAGGTTGAGGGCAACTGGATCGTGCCAGCCGTGGGGGAGCCTCCCGTCCGCTATCCACGTGAAGATAGTCTCAGAATAACAGCGGACGGTAGGCCACGGATACACGAGGTTGTCCCTCAGCACGGTGAGGTGGTGGTGGTGTAGGCCTGAGATGGAGTGGGCGGGGAAGCTTGGATGGCTGATCAGGGTGAGGAGGGCAAGGCTATACTCATCCTTGGTAGCCTCGCCCCTCTTCACGGGCTTCCGCTCAGGGCCCCTCTCCACCAGGTCCGAGGGGAAGATGTAGTCAGAGGCTCTACCTTGGCGCCTGACCATGTGTCGCGCCTCGGCGGAGGCCAGGATCTCGCGGACGGCGTCGGCCGCGGATCCTGGGGTGTGCTCGACCACGTCCTGGAGGTAGGCTGGGGGCGGAGCGGGGGCGGCTTGGGCGGTGAGACGGCTGTAGCGTTCGTATTGGGGGTGCACTGCCCCAGGCAGAGTCGCTTGAGGTGGCGGCGGGGGGCGGGCCCCGCCCGCGGTGCGTGCCCGAGGCATTGGGGCGGGCGCCGCGGTGTAGGCGGCTTGTCGCCTCGGCGGAGGTGAGGGGCTCTCCGGCGGTCCTTGGGGCCCCCCCCAACTCGAGGGCGTCCATCCGGGCGGTAGTGAGGTGCTGGAGGGCCTCGAGGCGGTGGAGGGCCTCGAGAATCGTGGTCGTCTCGGTGCCTGAGGAGCGGACCGAGGTGCCGAAGGAGACGCCGGGGCCGAGGAGGGTGAGGCGCCTCCCGGCGAGCCCGAGGAGGGTCCCGGCGTGGCCGGGGCGGTCGCCCGGAAGCTCTTGCGGCCCTTGCCTCGTCCGTGTCCGGGCATGCTGGAGTGGTCCGAGGGGATGCAGCGGTCCGAGGTGAAGGCAGCGGTGGTGGAGAGCCAAAGAGGAAAATGGCAGGGCGTCGAGGAGGCTGGAGGGCGAGTGACTGAGGGAGGCCGGCGGGCGGCCTTATAAGGGAAGGGAGGAGGGCGATGGCAGGGGAGGTCTGAAAGCGGCGGGGCCGGGGGAGGGCGAGGGAGAAAGCTGAGAGGCGGACGTCAAGGGAGGTGCGAATGCTGCACGACGACCCGGGGGCGGGGGAGGGTCTCTTCTTCTCCACGCATCAAGCGCAATGCTCGCATTACGACCAAGGTACCAGTGGTCCCACTGCCCAGCAGCACTGTGCTGCCCCCTGGTGACCAGATTAAGGCACCAGTGGTCCCACCGCTCCGCAGCACCGTGCTTCCTCCTGGTAATTTAATACTGGTAATACAATACAAGTTGTAATACAATACAAGTTGTGGTGTCAGACAGCGCAGGATACAACGTAACGCCTTGCTTCTGGTGAAATGATAAAACAAGTGAATTCGGAACACATGCCGAGATGTCGATGCTTCAACCACAAGTCGCTTTGGTAAATTGTGGGATTCGAACCGATGGGTTCACACCCTGGTCGAGTCAAACCAATGGCTAGAAAATTTACACTTGTCGCTTCCTAGCCAGGAGCTCAGCATTATTAGGATAGGGCAAGGACTGGTTTGCTCAGTGTTAGGATTCGAATCCCACGATCTACCAAAACGGATGACGGACGCTGAACTCATTCGGCCATCCCGGTTGATACTGATAGGGATACTGTGATGCAATACTAATCCGATTGTATCCGCATGGTTTCCTAAACCGGGGTCGGACACTGCCTGTTGTCAGTCATGAAATGCAGACAACCTTTACCTTGCGAACATATCGCGACACGTGACCAGCCTGATGCCTGACTACCCCAGCGCGACAACGAGAGCAATCAGCAGTGACCTTATCACGTGATCACTCACATGGGCATGTTTACACACCGCCACCCTGGTGTCAGCCGGGTTTGGTGACTGTTACTGGAGAGTCTCACAGAGAAGGTTTGTTTGTTAGTTGGAGTTTTACGTCCTAGGAACGTATACAGTTGTATCAGGACGGGCACCGACTTGTGACAGTGTGCACTCGTAGCGACTTTATAGTGCTGCCCCACTGGGAAATCAGGCCATCATCATGACACAATATTCCACTCAGTCACCTTATCCTGACACTGAGTTAACTAGTCCTTGCCCTATCCTATTAATGCTGAGCACCAGGATAGGAAGCGACATGTATCAAGTTTGTATGTCATTGGTTTGACTCGACCGGGAACTAAACTCTGCACCTTCAGCGCACGAAGCCCGCGCTCTGCTGATGAAGTGAGGAGTACATTACACTTACAGCAAGAAGGACACCCGTTATTAAACACCACTTGACCGAAATGAAAGTTGCAGATTTGCGGAACTTGCGGAGCATCTATCCCGGTAGCCGGATATTGATGTTTTCTCATTGAAAAGTGAGATCAGGATCTGATCTGATCAAAAGAAAATTACTTGTAGCAGCAAGTAAGATCTGTACGGTCCATACGGGGTCTGGAAAGTCAGTTGTCCTATTGCAATGCTTTGAAAAGCCTTGGATTTAACCGACTTTGGGAAATTAGTCCCGAAAAACCTAGAATATCAGTTAAACTGTCTCCACTGATCTAAATTAGTCTGAAATTGCCAATTGCCATTGTTGTTTTTCTTCCTGAAATATACATGAATTCCTATCCAAATGAATTCCTATGAAAACAGCCTTGAAAAACCCTGGAAGGCCTTGAAATAGCGTTGAAATCTATATATTCACAGGTGTAGGGAGGAATCCTGTGAGATGATTAGGAATGAAATTTGTGGAGTCGCCGACACGTCCCTCTCTCCCCGTGCACACCGTGACGTCACGTCGGGACCCGCCTCTAAGTGGTGTGGTTCCCCGCGTCACGTGATGCAGTGTTGACACCGTCTTGTTGAGCCGCCAGGTGGTTGGTTGGTTGTTGGAGTTTTATGTTCTGACAAGATCTAAGGTCATATCAGTAGGGCTACCACCTTGTGACAGTGTGCACTCATGGTGATTTTCTATAGTGCTGTCTCTCTGGGAAATCAGGCCACTGGTACCATGACACGATATCCCATACAGTCCCATTATCCTGATACTAAGCTAACCAGTCCTTGCCCTATCGTAATAATGCTGAGCGCCAGGCTAGGTAGCGAAACATATCTATTCTATAAGTCATTTATTTTGCTCGACCCGGAACGAAACTCCCGATCTTCTGCGCGGGACCCCCGTGCTCTATACCGATTCAGCCACCGCTTTCAGTGCGGGGCGCCAGTCTAAGGGGGAGGGGGGGGGGGGGGGGGGGGGGTTAATATGAGGGTGGCGAGGTACTGGGTCAAGTGGTGCACAAACGCGCGCCTGCCTTCCATCTCTAACTGCGCCCGCCATTGGACAAACCACCACACTGTCGGCATGACGTCACATCCGGAGACGCGCCGGCGAGCACACACGGCCAGGGAGCGGTGCGGAAGTAGAAAGTGACGACTGTGGAGCGGCACCCGCCCGCCCCCCCCCCCGCGCACTGCAGGCACCATCACACCGCCAGGCGGCGCGGGGTGCTCAACCCGCGACACCACGTGACCACAGTCCGAGCTGCGCCCAGAGTGCTTTATGGATCCGAGTTGTGTGCGTTTCAAGAAATGATGGGTCAGTAGGGGAGCTGGGGGAGGGGCGTTGAGAGGGCAGGGAGGGGAGGCGGCTCTATTGAAAAATCAATTATAGCCCAGCTTGTTAGAGGCCTGCCGGTGTGCGGAGTGCGCGTGCGCGGACCCATCCTTCCGATTTGTCGACAAGAGCATCGGCGAGCCTCTGTGTATAGAGACCGTCCTGATACGACCTTAGATGTTGCTAGGACGTAAAACAACAACAAACAAACATCTGTATAGAGACTGGGGAGAATTCACCGCAGTCACGCGCTAAATGTGGGAGGGCTCTATATCGATCAGTGATTGGGTGCTAATTAGGAACTAAAGGTTGTAAGGAGTGTGAATGACCCCACCCATCATCCAACAACACCCCCCCCACACACACACACATAAACATAAACAAACACACACCTGTGAGTCAGTCACCCGTGTGAGAAAATAGTGCTGATGTATCACCAGCTGAGATCTAATGTCAAGATTGTTATTTGTTCGTTGGAGTTTTACATCCTGGCAACATCTAAAGTCTTCTATTTTTTGTGATGAATTGACAGGGTGCACTCGTGGCGACTTCATAGTGCTGCTGTACTGATAAATCAGGCCGCCGGAACCATGACCAGATATCCCACACTGTCACATTATCCTCACACTGTGCGAACCAGTCCTTGCCTTATCCTATTAATGCCGAGCACCTGGCTAGGAAACGAAAAGTATCACTTTTTAAGTCATCGGTTTGACTCGATCAGGGTTTGAATCTCACTGTCAACTCATTCGGCCAAACCCGTCTGGTCGGCGGACTGGACGCTGACCAGGTTAACAGTGGACCAGGAGTCTAAATATAGCACGAAGAAGACCGGAAGGACACTGCCAGGTGACTGCCAGGTGACGTCACTGGTTTGACTCAATCAGGGTTTGAATCACACTGTCAACTCATTCGGCCAAACCCGTCTGGTCGGCGGACTGGACGCTGACCAGGTTAACAGTGGACCAGGAGTCTAAATATAGCGCGAAGAAGACCGGAAGGACACTGCCAGGTGACTGCTAGGTGACGTCACTGGTTGCGGAGGTGGTCCCACTCGGAGAGTATGCACAGAGGAATAAAGGATGTGAGTTGAACAGCTGGATGATTTATATGCTGTATAACTATAAGTCATTATACAAGTATAATAAGGCAGGAAGCTTCCATCTACTCCTCAACCCTACCTCCTCCCTCACTCATCTACTGGAGGAACCTATCTGTTCACCTAAACTTCCATCCTACTCACACTCAGATCCGTTGGGGGCGCCACCCATCTGTGCACACACCAGTGCCCCCCCCCCCCCCACACACACACCTACACTCACTGTACGATACATCATATATACTAGACCCTTTACTAAAATAAATTTTCCGAATGTAGGTAATGCATTATACAGAAAACATGTGATGGGGCGCGACTACCTCAGACTTGAGAGACAGTCGGGATACATATGTCTGGGGTAATGAGGAACTAAAAGGGCTTGTTTTATTTAACAACGCCTCCAGAGCACATTGATTTTTATTATCGGCTATTGGACATCAAACATAGTCATTCTGGCATATCTATTGTGATAAAACCTGCTGCTCCCACCTAGGCTACCCTTCCCGATAAGCAGCAAGGGTTCTTTTATATGCACTTTCCCGGAGACAGGACAGTACATACCACCACCTATGATGCACCATTTGTGGACCACTCATTGGAACGGAAAATAGCCCAAACTACAAATGTGTCCACTGAGCAGGATCGATCGGATGAGCCACACCTTCACAGGTGGACACTCTACCCGCTGAGCTACTTCCCGCTCCCTACTGGAGGAACTAGACCCCCGACCCCCCCCCCGACCCCCGCCTGCCACTAGGCCGGGCTCGTGCACAATTAATGCACCCAGCCCAAAAATACCACGGGGGCACATCAGTGGCATAGGGAGGACTTCCGGTTCCGGACTAGACTTCCGGTGCGCCGGGGTTCGACCCGGCGTGTCCGTTATCTCTCATTGCGTGCCCACCTTCCTGTGTACGGCTTAATGTTTAGATGATGCCGACAGGATGAGAAGAGGGATCAAGGTTCAGGAGATTTGTGCAATCTTTGGTGTCATTCTCGTCGCGATTTGACATAATCTATGGCAGGGAACACGGCCTTCTCTGAAAAATGGCGGATACGACCCTAGTACGGGTGTAACGCCTGGTCTGCGTCTTCGCACTGCGCATGCACAGAGTGCGCCCGTTGTGGAGTTTCTCTGTGTCTGTCCTCAGTGTGCTCCGACATCTCATATTCGCTCTGGTGCCATGAGCCTCGGTCTGAGTCATTTGGTCATGGTCTGTTGAACAGCTATGATCGAGGTTGTTGGTGCGTATTTTTCAGTGTGACGTCATCAGGATGCAATAATGGGGTCAGTAACGTAGGTGATGCGGACTACATACAGCCTGGAATGAGGATATGGCAAATGTTGGGAATATACTTGACATGTGCAGTAGCATATTCGAGTTGTTACCTCTCTGCGAACTGCTCAGACTTACTCAGAGCTGCTAAGACTTACTCGGAGACTTTCAGAACTGCTGGATCTGTTTAGAGCTGTTCAGAGCTGTTCCTAGCTGCTCAGACTTGCTTGCAGCTGCTTAGAGCTCCTCATAGTTGATTAGAGCTGCTCAGACCTGCTCGAAGCCTATTCAGAGCTGCTAGTAGCTACTCAGACCTACTCAGAGCTGCTCACTGGCAATAGTGACGGTTATCACCTCTACTTAGCCCACTGCCTGCCACGAGGTGTGCATCCTGCTGAGATCTCCTAGGGAAGCCTCCAACATTGTGCTTCCATTGCAATGTGGCATTCAGGAATTTTCTCCCAGATGTGCATGTGTGCATGCTATAAAGGACAGAAGTACGCAGCAGGCACCGCTCCCGGTAGGGGGCGGGGTGGTGGCTGAATGTACTGCATCACCGGGTCATCATCGCCATCTAGCCAGTTCATTGCTGTGTTGATGTGATGTGCAGAAATGCCATTAGAAGTCATTGGTAAACAGCAATAAAGAAGTCATTAATGACTTCAGATACAGAAGCCATCAGAAGTATCGCATTATGTAATGTATTAGCTAGATTATATTACTCACTTCAGAAAGGTTTTTTCGTTGTCTCCGCACACCTGACATTAAGTTATATCTTTCACGGCTGACGAAGACCAAACGGGGTGGCCGAATGAGTTGAGCGTCCGTCCCCTGTTTTGGGAGATCGGGGGATCCGAATCCCATGAGGTCGTGGGTTCGAACCCTGGTCGAGTCAGACCCATGACTTAAAGATTGTATACTTGTCGCCTGGCGCTCGGCATTTCTAGGATAGGGCAAGGACTGGTTTGCTCAGTGTCAGGATAATGGAACTGAGTGGGATATAGCAGGTCATGATGTTGGCGGCCTAATTTCCCAGTGGGGCGGCACTATAAAGTTGCCATGAGTGCACACTGTCACAAGTCGGTACCCGTTCTGATATGACCTTAGATGTTGCTAGGATGTAAAACAACAACAAACATACAAAACATCACTGCTGACGATGCTGACTGTATACCAGGGTACCGAACGTGGTGGATGAATCGGTGCGGTGCAGGCTTCCCGTGTGGAAGGTCGGGAGTTCTAATCCCAGTCAAGTGAAACCAATGACTTATATAATTGATACTTGTTGCTGCCTAGCGTGGCGCTCGGCGTTAATAGTATATGGAAAGGACTGGTTAGCACATAATCAGGATAATGTGACTGTGTGGGATATTGGACATCAATCATTCTGACATATTTCCTTGGAGGAAACTCGCTGCTGCCACATATGCTACTATTTCCGATAAGCAGCAACCGGGTCTTTTATGTACACTTTCCCACAGACGAGTCAGCACATACCACACCCTTTTTTGATGAACAAGTTGTGGACCACTGCTTGGAACGGAAAATATTGCAAACTGCAAATGAGTCCGCTAAGAAGAATCAAACGGATGATCCACACCTTCACAGAGACACAGACTGACACCTGAGCTATATCCCTCTCCTCTTTACAACCACACAACCACCACACAACCACACAGACAACCACACAGACAACCACAGTAGAGAAGCAGTTCAAACATGTAACCTCTGAGTTCGACTCTTCAACAGATGGCTAGCTGCACCCCTCCTCACCTCACCTCAGTGCAACACGCAATGACAAACGCGCCCAACTCTATCACACTCACCCACCTATCGGCTGCCACCCAGACTCAACCAGCCACTCGGGGCAGGCAGATAGCCTCGCCAAACGGCGCCGTGCTCGGCTCCAGTGAGCGGGATGTAGCTCAGGCGGTAGCGTGTCCACCTGTGAAGGTGTGGATCATCCGATCGATCCTGCTCAGTGGACACATTTGCAGATTGGGCTATTTTCCGTTCCAGCCAGTGGTTGACAATTGGTTCATCAAAGGTTGTGGCATGTGCTATCCTGTCTGTGGGAAAGTGCATATAAAAGACCCTTTGTTGCTTATTGGAAAGAGTAGCCTATGATATATATGGCGTTTGGGGGGGGGGTCCAGGGAGCCAGCCCCCCCCCCCCCCCCATATACATCAGTGCTTGCCTCTAGTTGGAGACACTCAAACTGAATGTCGCTCCACTGCCGAGACTGACACCATCCACCCATCCGCCCACCACACCACCCACCCATCATCCCCACATCCCACACCCCCTCCACATACAATCCACACCCCCCCACACCCTCTCCACACCCCCTCCACAACCCACACCCCTTCCACACACACCTCGGGATCCGTCCATATTTGTCCGGATCTAATGGCTGGCCATGACAACGCAATGAACTGAAACGTCAGGGTTAATGAATGGCCCCCGAGTCCGGCCTTGACCCCTGACTCTAGGGTGGCTGATTGGTCGGTGACGAATGGCACTGCTGAATGAGGGGTGGCAAAGTGTCCCTCTGCGCGTTCTCCAGGGTCCCCCGCCAGGATGCGCCACCAGTCTGTCTCAGTGCGCAATGCTCGCCACATGCATTATGTAAATATGATTCCGCCGTACATCTCCAGTGAGAGCAAAGGAAAGGCGGGAATTCCCGAGATATCCCCTCAGAGTCTGATTTATCAGACCTGTCTTTCATCCGGGCGGTTTCGGTAAAAGAAATCAGAGAATATTGCTACCTTTGAGCAACGGGTATGGCATTACAAATCCATTACCATGATGCATCAGTTATTTATCGATGGCAGTGTGATAATGAATATTAATTCAGGAGGCAATTTTCCCAACTATTTTCAGAAATCATCCATTAGTTTGGTTCCGGTGAATTCTATGTAGATATTTCCATTAATTGGTCATCTAATGGGGACCTTTCAGTTTGCATGACTCTCTCATCAGATGGCGCACCATGCCGGTCTCTGTAATGCTTTTTGTTGGATAGAAGAAGTTCCTTCTACTATCAAGTGTGAGGATGTTGACGTGTGTGGTGGGGGTGTATGGGTTTTAGGGGTGTGCCGTGGGGGCTTAGGGATGTGGTGGGAGCGTAGGGATGTGGTGGGGGTGGAGGGATATGGTGGGGGTGTAGGTGTGTGGTGAGTGGGTGTCGTGGGGTGGGTGTGTTGAGGGCTTAGGGATGTGCTGGGGGTGTAGGTGTGTGTCGTGGGGGTGTAGGTGGTTTGTGGTGGTGTAGGGGTGTCTTGCAGAGCTCACAAACTTTAGCATCCCTAAACCCCCACCCCACACCTACACCCCACCACAGCCCTAAACCCCCACCACACACCCACAACACAGACCTATACCCCATACACCCCACGACACATGCCTATACCCCCAGTACCCCTTACAGCCCACACACATCCACCCTCACCACACACACCTACACCTCAACCACACACTCATACACCCCCATCACACACCTACACCACCACACACCTACACCACCACATACATGATACACCACACACCTACACCACCACCACATCCCTAAACCCCCACCACACACCTACACCCCCACCACACATACACCCCCACCACACACATACACCCCGACCACACACCTACACCCCCACCACACATACTCCCCCACCACACACATACACCCCCACCACACACATACACTCCCACCACACCCCTAAACCCCCACCACACACCTACACCCTCACCACACATACACCCCCACCACACACATACACCCCCATCACACACATACACCGCGAGCACATCCCTAAACCCTCACCACACACCTACACCCCCACCACACATACACCCCCACCACACACATACACCCCCACCACACACCTACACCCCCACCACACACCTACACCCCCACCACACATACACCCCCACCACACACATACACCCCGACCACACCCCTAAACCCTCACCACACACATACACCCACACCACACACATACACTCCCACCACACCCCTAAACCCCCACCACACACCTACACCCCCACCACACACACACACCCCAACCACACCCCTAAACCCTCACCACACACCTACACCCCCACCACACATACACCCCCACCACACACCTACACCCCCACAACACACATACATCGCGACCACACCCCTAAACCCTCACCACACACCTACACCCACACCACACACATACACTCCCACCACACCCCTAAACCCCCACCACACACCTACACCCCCACCACACACATACACCCCGACCACACCCCTAAACCCTCACCACACACCTACACCCACACCACACACATACACTCCCACCACACCCCTAAACCCCCACTACACACCTACACCCACACCACACATATACACCCCGACCATACCCCTAAGCCCTGACCACACACCTACACCCACACCACACACACACACTCCCACCACACCGCTAAACCCCCACCACACACCTACACCCACACCACACATATACACCCCGACCATACCCCTAAACCCTCACCACACACCTACACCCCCACCACACACATACACACCCACCACACCCCTAAACCCCCACCACACACCTACACCCCCACCACACACATACACCCCGACCACACCCCATAAACCCTCACCACACACCTACACCCACACCACACTCACCTACACCCCCATCACACACATATCTAGACTCCCATCACATCCCTAAACCCCCACCACACACCTACACCCACACCACACACATACACTCCCACCACATCCCTAAACCCCCACCACACACCACCACCCCACCACACACACACCTACACCCTTCTGTCCAACCATGATGGCCGACCTGGACTGGGAACGGGTGCTGCCACCAAGTGTATAGCGAGAGATATGGCTCATGAAAGGTCCCCATTGCAAATTAATGTTTGATATCGTCTAAGAAATAGTTTAACACAATTGATTATACATTTCCATTTCGCCGCTTACTGGTATGGCGTCCCCGGGCGAAAGCCGCGTCTGCTCCTACTTTGTGTAATTAATGGCAATGACAATAATTGTACAAACAGAAGCTAGAGTAACAATGGTAGCAATGACGTGGGAGGTTCAGAGAGGGGGCGGCAAGAGTGGTATTGCAGTGTGGCCTGAGGGGGGAAGAGCAGTGGCAGTGGCGGGATCCGGATGCGTTATAGTTCCCTGCAGTGTTCTCAACAATCACATCATTCACTCACACCGTGTTGATGTCATGTTATGATTGATGTCATGTGATCATTGATGTCATGCAATGATGCCAAGTGCTACCCAATGTCACTGTTCATAAAACAAGTGTCTCTGGTTAACACCTGCCTTAGGTCTATTACGCATACACGCGCTCATTCCATTATTGACAAATTAAATTTGCCACTGGGGGGGGGGGGGGGTGCATAAAAGGGTGCCCATGCTGCAGTATTGCCATATACATCCTGGAGACTGCGTGACTTGGTTAGAACGCTTAGTTCCATCTCCTTCCGGTAGTCTGGTTCGTTGATAAGCCTTCTCAAAGTCACACAATTACCATTTGTAAATTAGATAGCAATGCTACTAAGTGAAATTGGGATTGCGTTATTTATGTTTAACCCGCTACTCCTCCAAAGTATATGTATCTAAATAAATCAAAAACATTTCATTCATTGATGCTCATGGGTGGGTCCGATCGCTCGACTTAAACCCCAGTCACACTAAGAAAAAGGAAAGTTTGTTTTATTTAATGACGCCTCCGGACACCTCTTGATTTTTATCATCGGTTATTGGATGTCAAACATTTGGTCATTCTGATATATTTCATAGGAGGAAACCCGCCGCCACTACATAGGCTACTCTTTCCGATAAGCAGCAAGGGGTCATTTATATGCACTTTCTCACAGACAGGACAGCACATACAACAGCCTTTGAGAAACCAGTTGTGGACCACTGGTTGAAACGGAAAATAGCTGCAAATGTGTCCACTGAGCAGGATCGATAGCATGCCCCAAACCATCACAGGTGGACATTCTACGGTCTGAGCTACATCTCGCTCCCCCAGTCACACTAGGACACTAGTGATCAGCGTCCGACCAAACCAATCCAATGGTCGCCGACTGGTTGCCAACTGGTCACCAACATATGTGGTGTTCTCCGTGGCGGAGTGGTTAGAGTGTCTGACATTTTTCTAGGTCGGATGCCTGATCTGAGGGTCAGCGGTTCAATTCCCCATGCCCCACCTCTGCCAATTTGGATTTCCACCGCTGTATATAACTTACATCGTGATCAAAGGCCGGTTGCTCTCATACCATGTCTATGTGGTGTGGGAGGTCAAAAATCCCTTGGGTCGGTAAAGGTGTATGCCCGGACTTTCTATCGACAAACTGGCCACTGCAGGAGCATCCACATCGTGACCCTGGGAATCAGCTATCTGATTGCAAATCCTGCTACCAACATCCACCAACGAGAGCATGACCCATGAATAAAGATCATACCTCTGCTCGAAAATCCCTTGAGATAACTGGTGGAAGGACACAATGAAGAAGAAGAACCAACATATGAAAATGATCGGTGGCCATTTTGGTCATGAAGAGGTTTTTGGAGCATTAGCAGCAACCTCATTGCAACCAAAGTGGTCGCGCTTAGGGCAAGGACCACTGAGGACGTCTTTGTGACCACTTGCGACCATTTTGCGACCATTTTGTGACCACCTGGTTTTTGTGTTCGCAGGCATAGTGTGTTGTTGTGTTAAATATCCATATACCTACAGTAAAACAGATGGTGTACAATTTCCGAAGCGAATGTGACATTTCTTAATTCTTCGGCTGTAAAAAAGTATTATTATAATTGTTATGGTTTTATTGTACAGCACCTTACAATGGCTCATGCTAATGAAGGTGTGCTATAACATTTACATCATTATTATTGCCCAAGTATCATTATTAACCAGACGCGATGACCGAACGAGGTGAGTGTCGCCACCCATTCTGGTTCAAACTCCGGGGTTTGAACTCTGGCCGAGTCAAGCCGATGACATAAAAATTTATACTTGTCGCTACCTAGCCTGGCAATTGGCATTGCGAGGATAGGGCATGGAGCAGTGGAATGAGGAAGACCAATCGCCCACGATTGAAATTTACCCGTCTTAAACAACTAATCTACCAAAAAGGAAAGTACGCTGGACCTCACGTGTAAGCACACAGGGCGGCCTTCCGGTACCCGCCCACCCCCCTCACCGAGCCGTACTTCCTGCACGGCCCCTCACTGCGCAACACACGCAGTCCGCAGTGACTAACCGAATCCCGCTCCACCTGTGAGCTGCAACCCTCCATCAGTCAGAGGGAGGAAGGCTCGCCATCAAGGTGCGCTGCGGGGGGGGGGGGGGGCAGCTTTCTGACGGGAAAGGTTTTTTGTGTTTGTTGTTGGAGTTTAACATCCTGGCAACATCACGACGGACACTAACTTGTGACAGTGCGCACTCATGGCAACTTTATAATGCTGTCCCACTGGGAAATCAGGCCGATGGCACCATGACCCGATATCCCACTCAGCCAGATTATCCTGACACTGAGCTACTTACCCAGTCCTTGCCCTATCCTATTAACGCAGAGCACCAGGCTTGGTACTGAGAACTATCTATTTTATAAGTCATTGGTTTGACTCGACCGGAAACCGATCTCCATATCTCCCGCATGGGAGCCCAGAGCTCTGCCGATTCGGCCATCGTGCCCGGTGGAAGGCCAAAGAAGGGGCGGCGTCGGCTGAAGGTGGGTGGCGTGTTGGGGGCGCGAGTCCCGGCCGGCGGCTGTCGCCGGGGCTGACAAGCCAGCCTACCGGAAACGCCTGCAGGGGGCGCCAGGTCCGCGGGGAAGGAAGTCCGGAGAGGCACATGCCGGGAACCGGCGTCCAGAGGCCCGGCATCTGGGCCGGCAGCTGATGTTTGAGGCCCCCGGTGAAGGCTGGTCCGCAATCAGGCAGGGAGCGGAGCAGAAACTAGTTTGATGGCGCATTGGAAATATGGGTCTACTTTATGTGTACTGAGGGCTCAAGGCACTGCTCGTATTATAAAGCTTGTAATCTCTGTACAGATTATGGATTGTGTTTCCTATCTAGCAAGGTCTGTCCTTGTACAACACACTGGTTTTGTTTGTTTGTTTGTTGTTGTTTTACATCCTAACAACATCTAAGGTCATATCAGTACGGGTACCAACTTGTGACAGTGCACACTCATTGTGACTTTATAGTGCCGCCCCACTGGAATACCAGGCCACCAGCAGCATGACCTGATATCCCACTCAGTCACATTATCCTGACACTGAGCCAACCAGTCCTTGTCATATCCTATTAATGCCAAGGGCCAGGCTAGGATTAGCAACAAGTATCAATTTTTAAGTCATTGGTTTGACTCGACCAGGTTTCGAACCCACGACCCCACGATCTACCAACACGGGAGACGGACGGTGAACACAATGGAGATTGCTCCATGGACTAATAAGTGTCACTGTTCTATATCCTGATACCACCAGTAACTTCCGGTGCTATAAAACCAATTGTACACCAAGGCTCTCGGCTCATGCACTCAGGCCACCTCAAACACGCTTGTCAACTGACAATGCTAATAATGCCCTAATCATATGGGGAATGGTGAGATGTGTGAGACTGGTTATCAGGTTTATAGTTGGTTGGCTGCCTAGTGGCTTGGTTGATGAATGTTTGAAGCTGGGTATGAAGTAGATAAAAGATTCAACCGGTAATTTTGCTACACGGATGAACGACAACATAGTGTAAATACGGCTGAAAATAGCTTCAGTATGGAACAGGAAGTAGAATGCCTGCCTCCAGTATCAAATGGATACTTATATAGGCACATAGTTGGCTAAATGGGAGGGAATGCAAAAAGACAAGATGGCGGCCATAGAATGCCATCAATTTCACTTTTAAATCTTATTAAACTAGATATTTTATTATATTTTTCAACTCAAAGGTAGCGGGGAAATATGAAGACATATTACAAAGAATAAATGTTGCTTCTTAGATTGTGAAATTAGGCTCTCATTTCATTTCCCCACTTTTTCGACCGTTTTTATATTGGGCTGGTATTCACCCATGTACTACAAGTACCGGGTGAATCCTTTATCTAGGTATGAAGGTGTAGTATGGAAAGCAAAAGTGAAAATCAATAATCAGAGTAGATATTTCAATTAACAGCAGAATCCATGTTCATATGAAGGGTTATATGTTTTGAACTTGTCAGAGGTTGTTTTTTTTTAAGAAAAAAAAGCTATTTCACTTTTTGATTTTGATTTTATACAAATTGAGCAATACGTTAATATCACTTGAGTAACATGGAAATCAAACACACATTCAGAACGTGATTTCATCTTATACGACAAATTCAAACAAGATTTTATTGCAAACATGATTAAGCAAACGAGAATAAGCAAACAAGGTTAAGCAAACCAGATTATGTCCTGCAAGAAAAAAGTTGCAAAAAAGTAAATGTGATGTGCCAATATGTAAATTTTTATATTTTCACTTTAATACAAAATCATACAAGTATACTTATAATAAATGTTTCTGAATAGAATAAATACATGTAATATTACGTACGTAGTCAACACACAGAGGTAGCAATGTTTACTTGACTTGCTACCAATAAAAGAAAGAATTAATTATCACTGCCCTAACATGGAAACCAAATATGTGATGCCCAGTTTTAGAGAATGACCCATATATGCTGTATAAGGATGACACGAGTATATTAGCCTGGAATGCCCCCCCAGCTCCTCAGCTACCACCTGTCATCGGGTGCTGGAGCCTGGGCTAGTCATCTGCTGCTCCAACCTACCCATTACAAACTGATGACTTACAACATGGATACTTGTCGCTTCCTACCATGACACTCGGCATTATTAGGATAGGGCAAGGACTGGTCGGCTCAGTGTCAGGATAATGTGACTGAGTGGAGCATCAGATCACAGAGCTGGCAGCCTGGTGTCCCAGTTGAGCAGCACTATTAAGTTGCCATGAGTGTGCAATGTTACAAGTCGGAATCCATCGTGATATGGCCTTATAATGTTGCCAGGATATAAAACTCCAATAAACAAATATATACAAACATGCCACTTACTGGAAACCATCCCTTACCAGTTTGGGAGGTAGTAAGTCAAATAGTTATTGCTGACTCTGTGTATTAATTATGTTAGCAATATCATATGTATTTATAGCTGCGTAGTCCGATGAAATCATCAAATTTTCAAAATCAAAACAACGATCTAAAGTTGATTCTACATATCTAGCTTAGATACTGATGCACTTATTAAGCAGTTGTTGCCACACAGAAGGGAATAGTGAGGCAATTGACTAGATCAGGTTACTGCAGAATGCTATGGTGTCAGAATTTTGGCAAGCTTGCATGGTTGCACTTCAAATATCTCAAAAGTTAGCCACTTCAAATAAAAGTTACTTCAAGCTAAAGTAAGGTACATTATAACGATCAACCTAATGTATTTATCTCAGAAAATTTCAGAAACTCAAAACCATCGGACTATGCAACTTTAAGCTATCCCACAAAATGTATAAAAAATATGCACATTAGAACTGCAGTCGTGGATTTCCACCGAACTGTGCATCTTTACCTCATACGGAGACCGCATAAAGCCAGACAATCCTCAGTGAGCAGACCGGGAGACAGAACTCTCAGGAAGTATATATATATATCCTATTTCAGGCTGGCAGTCATCTACAACAGCAGATAATGACGTCACACACAAACACAACTGACACATGATAGCGCGCCCTCAAGGCAGTGTTACCCCGCTCACTTTTTGTTATATATATTTTGCTATGGTTTATTTACCTTGTCCATAACGACTAAGTCGCATTGCGGCCTGTTTTCATCGCTGAACAGCAATAGTCTCAATTTGGTAGTAGCCTTGTCATCTTCGCTGTTAGTAGTTATGTTAGGATTTGTTTTTTTAATATTTTGGTGCCACATTTGCAACATTTTGGTATTTACCTACCCCCTGCGCTCGTGTTAGTAGGGATACTCAGTTTATGCTGTCACTTTGTGAGGTCAGGGTATGAGGTCATTTGAAGAGGTGTTAGCAATTAGGTATTGAATGACAGCTGTGAGTGCAGACATACTACATCAGACGACCTTGCAGCCTTTGTTCTTAGAAAATTACCTCTAGCCCCTTTATTGTAATTTTAGGTTAGTGAAATTCATAGTCAATGGAGCTTGACCTCAAATTTGAGGGAATCCTGCACTAATTTCCTTTTTAGGTCCTACAGCCATGACTACTCATTCCTTCTGGTAAATCGAGTCCCGGTCGAGTCAAACCAATGACTTTAAAATTGATATGTGTTGCTTCCTAGCCAGGCGCTCGGCATTATTAGGATAGGGCAAGGACTGGTGTGCTCAGTGTCAGGATAATGTGACTGAGTGGGATACCAGGTCATGGTGCCGGCGGCCTGTTTCCCAGTGGGAGAGTGCACACTGTCACAAGTCGGTACCCATCCTGATATGACCTTAGATGTTGCTAGGACATAAAACAACAACAAACAAACAAACAACCTTCTGGTAAATCTGTTATGTTCGTTTGAATTTGACTTCTAGAGTAACTAACTCCCCACACCAGAATACAGCCGTACATTAAATGAAGTGTTCACTCGTCAGCTGATGGTTGGTCTAATGTTTTAAAAAAGGTGTGTTGTAATTATATACAGAGAACTCCTTCATACGTGCGTACAAGACGCGGTGACCGAATCGGTAGAGCACAGGCTTCCCGAGCGGATGGTTGGGAGTTTGAATGCCAGCTGTGTCAAACCAACAACTTATAAAATTGATACTTGTCGCTACCTAGCCTGGAGCATGGCATTAATAGGACAGGCCAAGAACTGGTTAGCCTAGTATTGGGATAATGTGACTGTTATAGGGCTGTCACACTACGACGTAACGACGTCAACGTAGGGAGAACGTGAAGAACGTTGAACTTTTCGGCGTAGTATGCAAATTTGGGCACAAGTTGAACGTGGATGCAGCGTAGTGGACGAGAACGTAACGTTGGTAAAGCGTAGTGATACCGTCAGTCACGAGAGAGGACAACGTCACTACGCTCACGGAACGTTATGAACGTTATTCCATCGCCAGAAGAACGTTACATGACGTTAGCTATGTAATGAGACGTTGAACGTACGTTGAATGCACGTTCTCCTGACGTTCTCCTGACGTTCTCCTGACGTTTTCCTGACGTTCTCCTGACGTTCCCATTAAGCCTCGTAGGCTTTTGCACTTGGTTTAATGTGGGTCAACGTAGTGGAACGTAGTTGAACGTAGTGAGCAGCGTTGAAATAACGTCCGTTTAACGTCATTGACGTTCACTGAACGTGAACAGAATGTACGGCGAACGTAAACCCTTACGTTCGACCTACGTCCAAAGTTTTGAACATGTCCAAAACCTTGACGTAACTCGACGTAACACGACGTAATGTGATGTAGCTCGACGTCATTCTAACGTCATTTTGACGTCATCATGACGTAACCCAACGTCATGACGAAAAATGATCACGTTAGGCTCACGTTGGCTCGTCACGTCATAGTGTGACAGGGGTATAAGAGATATTGGGTGCTGGCAACCTGGTCTATTACTGGGGCAGCACTCTAAAGTCGCCATGAATGTGCACTGTCACAAGTCGGTATCCATCCTGATATGACCTTTGCTAAGATGTAAAAGAACAAACAAAAAACTAAGCAAAATCCGACACATCCGTTAAGGCCCTGTCACATTACGACTCATCTCGCAAGAGCTTGGCCGATGCGTAAAATCACTTCTTTATTTCGAGATGTTTCAAACTTTTCAGTGCGGGGGCAAAGTTGGATGTATACATACCGTATACATAGCATATGCCCAACGTATGGCTAACATGCCTCCCAGCGAAAAACGCTCAAATTACACTCATGGTATGTTCGCAGAATGCCGGTGAATGTTATATACATTATTCGATCACAGGAACTATGCCTCATATGTTATATATGTCAAGACACAGTGGAGAAATGGCAAATGTATGTTAAATGTATGTTAGACATATGTTAGACATACATTATCAATTCGTTGTCAGTATGCGGACTGTACGTTTCCACTTCCTTTAATGTAGGTCAACATAGTGCAACATAGTGCAACATAGTGAACAACATATGTCTAACATATGCCTAACGTATATATAATGTACGGCCGATGTAACACCCATACGTTGTCATACGTCAAACGTTTCGTGCATGAACAGAACTTTTGATGAGCATCGATGTACATCGACATACATCGACATACATCGATGTACGGATAACGAACATGTAACGTATTATGACATATCCCGATGTAGTGGCCAAAAATCACATACGTCGGTGTACGTTTGCGTGATGCGTCATAATGTGACAGCCCCTTTAGAGCTGAAGTCATTCTCAGTTGCTCTCTGGATTCTTATGTATTTGTAAGTTGCGGACTGAGACGCAGTCCTGATAGTAAGGGCGTCGGTCTGTCTCCTACTAGTATTACCATTCTTAGCGATACGCCGGGCCACGTCCATACTATGACTGCTCTTCACGCGTAGCCATCTCGGTACCCGATGGTAATGGCCATACGCAGTATGATGGGAATGGTGATTGAAGAGTGACTGATGCTATCTATGTCCTCCCGGAACCAGATTTCACCACAGCCCTGGTCTAATGCTTAGCACATAGATGGTGCCACTGTAGCGTGTCATAGGTTGACTGGACACACGTGACCTTATCTGGAATGTTTTGTTGTTGTATCCTTGTTTGACGCTCTTTGGTCTTCACTATAGGGAAGTTTTTTGAAACTATAGGGTTCTATTTCATGCATATCTCAATAAGAAGTGGAACTTATCCTCTGTCATATAATATTAAGGATATTGAAGCTGTGTTGTTGGTTTGTTGTTCGACGTCCTAGTAACATCTACGAGCATATCAGGACGGGTACCAACTTGTGATAGTGTGTGCACTCATGGCAAATTTATAGTGCTGCCTCACAGGGAGATCAGACTGCCAGCACCATGACCCGATATTACACACAGTCACATTATCCTGACACTAAGCTAACCAGTCATTATCCTATCTTATTAATGCCGAGCGCCGGGCTAGAGAGCGACAAGCATCAATTTTATAAGTCATTGGTTTGACTGGGTTGGGATTCGAACTCCCGACTTTCCGCACGGGATAGCTCCGCTATACCGATTCAGCCACTGCAAGTGTTTTGGAAATACAGGCTTCTAATTTGTGTACAGCTCAATAAGAAGTGGAATATATACTCTGCCATATAATATTAAGTCCACTTGAAATACCGGGACGTAATTCATGTAAACTTCATTGATGACGCGCTGCTGGTGCTAAGTAGACTCTGCTCATTTGTGGATATGGGCAGCTTTGAGAGGTAAGAACTGCTCGCAGATGTTATCCACTCCTGTCCCACGTGGTGCACAAATGTCAGCCCAGCCAGCACAGTCAGCCCAGCCAGGCCCAGTCAGCACAGTCAGCACAGCCAGGACAGCCAGCACAGCCCATTCAGCCCCGACAGCCCAGTCAGCCCAGCCAGGCCCAGCCAGCCCAGTCAGCCCAGTCAGCCCAGTCAACACAGTCAGCACAGTCAGCACAGCCAGCACAGCCAGCACAGCCAGCACAGCCAGCCCAGTCAGCACAGTCAGCACAGTCACCCCAGTCAGCGCAGTCAGCGCAGTCAACACAGCCAGCCCAGCCAGCAAAGTCAGCAAAGTCAGCCCAGTCAGCCCAGTCACCCCAGTCAGCGCAGTCAGCCCAGTCAGCCCAGTCAGCCCAGTCAGCCCAGTCAACACAGCCAGCACAGCCAACACAGCCAGCCCAGCCAGCCCAGTCAGCACAGTCAGCCCCAGTCAGCGCAGTCAGCGCAGTCAGCACAGCCAGCCCAGCCAGCACAGTCAGCACAGTCAGCACAGTCAGCACAGTCAGCACAGTCAGCCCAGTCACCCCAGTCAGCGCAGTCAGCGCAGTCAGCCCAGCCAGCCCAGTCAGCCCAGTCAGCATTCCCAGCATGCCAGCCATGCTTGTTTGCATGCTACTGGTCCATTTACCTCCCGCGACACTCAGTAGCCAAGTGATGATGAGCCGCTCCCATTGCACACTGCATGCCGGGCGGTGGGATGTTTGTCCCATCCACGGCGAGGCAGTGTCACACAGCATGCCGGTGTGGCGGTTTCAGCTCGTACCCGTGCTCAGCCGTGTCCCGTTGCTTCTGCGCATGCGCAGATTTTGCATCAACTCGGGTCACCCGAGCCACTTATTGGCGCATGCGCACATCCTACAAACTCGAGTCGAATAATCGAATACGGTCGGGTGAACAATTTTTTCTTTTTTTTTTAATAACCGATAAAAGTACAGCAAAATAGGATTTAAAGTATTTTATGATGGCCTCGTTTAGCTATATTTCCATTTCATTAATCTAAGTTATTCTTTTTTGGCACACGGCACGTGTATTTGTCGACTCCACTCGCCATGTTCTATTTGAAATTCGGATGACCCGAGTCACCCGGGTCATGTTAATCGATTACGGCCATGTTTATTAGATTCTGACGCATGCGCAGAAGCGAGGGACACGGCTGAGCATGGGAACGAGCTGAAACCCCCACACCGGAATATGGGTTGTGTCCCATCCACGGCGAGGCAGTTCCACACTGTCACCTGTCATGCTGTCACACTGTCACCCTGTCACACTGCCACACTGGCACACAGTCACACTGTCACACTGTCACATTGTCACACTGTCACACTTCCACACTCTCACACGGTCACATTCTGTCATCTGGGTCGCTTGCCCCATCTCACAGCCTTCTACTGACCCCATCTTCTGCCCCTTGCCTCTTCTCTAACTCCCTTATCCCCAGCCATCCTCAGCTTAGGCTGGACCCATCCTGTCCCTCCTGTATCCTCGCTATCTCTATCTCTATCTCCCCCCTAGGATGGACCCATCCTATCTCTCCTGTATTCTCTCTATCTCTATATATATCTCTATCTCCCCGGGCCTTGCAAACCGTCATCTTCCCCGCCCCTTGCCCGCCTCTTCGGTCTCCTCTCGCCGCCGGATACTTTGTGTCCACTTATCAGATAGCTCCCCCAGTCTGCACCCAGCCCGGCCTGTCACTATAGCGATCCATTCGCAATGTGGCCACCCCTCAGCATTGACCAAGCCGCAATGGTGACACACATACCCTGTCATCCACTAAGCCGCACCCCGATACCTAACACTGCTCACACTGGTCACACTGCACACAGTGATCACACTGCTCATACTGCTCACACACTGCTCACACTGCTCACACTTCTTACACTGCTCACACTGCACACACTACTCACACACTACTCACACACTGCTCACACTTCTCATACTGCTCACACTGCTCCCAACGCTCACACTGCTCACACTGGACACACTACTCACACCCTGCTCCCACTCCTCCCACTGCTCACACTGCTCACACTACTCTCACACTGCTCACACTGCTCACACTGCTCACACCGCTCACACTGCACACACTGTTCACACTGCTCACACATCTCACACTGCACACACTGCTCACACTGCTCACACAGCTCAAGCACTGCTCACACTGCTCACCCTGCTCACACTGTTCTCACTGCACATACTTCTCACAATGCTCACACAGTAGACAGTCTTCTCACACTGGTTACACTGGTTCCTGCGTACTCACACTGGTCACACTGACCACACTGACCACACTGTTTACACTGCTCACACTATGTACACTGCTCACAGTGCTCACATTGTTCACACTGTTCACACTGTTCACAGTGCCCACACTGCTCACACTGTTCATAGTGCTCACACTGCTCACACTGCTCACAATGCTCACACCATGTACACTGCTCACACTGCTCACACCACGCACACTGTTCACACTACTCACACTACTCACACTGCTGATACTACTGCTCACACTACTCACTGCTCACACTGCACAAACTGTTCACACTGCTCACACACACACACACTGCTCACACTGCTCAGGACTACTCGCCCACAACAAACCCACACACCCACAGCACACCCACAACATACCCTACACTAAACCTGCACCCGCAAACCGCACACCCACACATGGTGGACCACACACTACCACACACACAGTCGAAGCTGTCAGCAATACCACACACCAGGCGGCAGCACCGCGAGATCTCCACACGACGAGCAGCGCCACCGCCCCCTCCCCACGCACCACCATCCCGCCCCCAACCCTAGCGTCGCGGCAGGGCCCGAAGCTCCCTCAGCCACGGAGCCCTGTAATCTTACAGTCAATACGCCCAGCACTCCCCCCCCCCCCCCCAGTTGTTGGCTTTTTCTTCCACTCATCTTCACCAACATGGAAATAAAGGGGACTCCGAGGAGAGGCCGCGCGCCGAGTGTGGAGGCGTGGATGGATTGATTCGCCCACAACCACAGCGGTCTAATGCAGCAATGTGTGACGCAATTACCGGAAATCGGCACCGGTGCGCATGCGCACTCACACAATGTCGGTACGATTGTGATCTATGTAAGGGGATAAGAGGTGTGTAATGCAGTTCCGCAAAGTGATCAATGTGTTCGAGTAAGCGGCTTCAGAATTAAAATTTGACGTTTGTTTAGGTGGACCTTTCTTATGTGTACTATCCAATAACTTCATTCGCAATGTTAAATATATATATGTGCTCTATATAATCTATTATGGGAATATAAACAAGGACACTACCACTTATCAGTTCTCTTCTGTATATTAGTTATTTCCTACTATCCTACTGTCATAGGAGTTAGTTCCTGCTTCTGCCACTATGGCGCCACCTGTGAGTGGCTCCTGGCCACCCTGGTACCAACTGTGTCTAGCCACTACCGCCTCCAGACCTGCTCGGATGCTGTATAAGAATTATACGAGCATAATAATCTAGAATTCCGTACTCACTCCTCAGCTCCACCCACAAGTAATCAGGTGATGGAGCTTGGGGCTAGTCATCTACTGCTCCAACCGACTCAACCTCAGCTCCGTTGGTGGTGCCACCTCCCACCGCTCACTTCTCCTGAATAACCTCATTCACTTTCTAAAATAATCAAGAGCCATGGGTAACCCCCGACTTAATCAGCACAATTATGGACAAATACAAAACAGGTAAAATAGCTCAAACAAGTGGGCATCTACAACACATAGAAGGCAACCATAAAGCACAAAATCGGAGCCAGAAATCAGTGGGGAAAGCCAAGAGAAAGTAAATTGTCAAAGAGGATCAACAATGGGGAAAAACTCATATAAATTTTGGAAAAATGTAAAGATACTAATCCCAAACAACAAAAATAAAGACTCAATTACCCTATTCAACAATGAGGGAATTGAAATCAACAAAAGTGATGCAGCAAACAAAATGAACAAACATTCCTCCGCAATAGGAAATACGCTATCCAAAAAATGTAACTCTGACTCGGCCATGAAAACACCAACACTAAACATAGCCAGTGGGGACTGCCAAACCACAATAGAAGAAATAAAAGAAATCATACAAAAATTGACTACAACAAACCATCAGGCATCAAAACCATATCAAGTATAGTACTTAAGGATGCACTTGGATGCATCCCAGATGTCTCTTGTAACCTTTTTAATAAGTCATTCAGAGAAGACACATATGTAGACTGCTGGAAGATAGCCAAATTAACCCAACTCCACAAAGGGTGGGGGGGGAGAAACTAACCCTGAGTAACTATATACTGATCTCTATACTACCATTGCCTGGTAAACTGATGGAAAACGTATTGCATAGACATGTTATGGACCACCTAAACGAACACAAAGTACTAAACAGCAAACAGGGTGGATTCAGAAAAAAACACTGGACAATAAAACCAAGTGCTAACTTAATAAACGATATCTCTAACAATATCAACAAAAAGCAATATCAACTTCAGCAAATCCTTTGACATGGTAGACGACACTATCCTAATTAGCAAGCTATCCCAAATGGGAATAACAGGAGTAACAGGGAAATGGCTAACAAGCTACCTAGAGAATCAGAAACAATGCATCACAGTAAATGGGGCCATATCAAATGAGAAGAAAATTAACCACGGGTTACCTCAGGGGTCAGTCCTAGGTCCACTTCTTGTCCTCATGTACATAAATGATCTAAGCAACTGGCTGGAGATTGATAACATCCAGTTATATGCAGATGATACTGTGGTATACACTGCAGGAAAATCAACTGAAGAAATAAAAACAAAACTGAACCAAACACTAATAAAACTGACTGAGTGGTGCAACCTAAACAAAATAACTATAAATAGCAGTAAATCAAAAACATTACTATTTGGTGCAAGACTAACCAGTAACAATAACTAACCAGTAACAGCCATCTAGAGCAGGTAGACAACTACAAATACCTGGGAGTGGACCTAGATGGACACCTAAGTTATGACCTCTGCATAACAAACACTATAAAAAAAAGCAAACCACAAAATATGGCTCCTGGCAAAATTAAGACCCTACATGACTGAAAACATGGCCATTAAAATATATATGGGTATGATCCTCCCCTACTTCGACTACGGTGATGTAGTCTACATGGGAAGAAATACCAAAGTCCTAAACAAACTGCAGGTGCTACAAAACAAAGCCCTCAAAATATGTCTCCAGTACACAAAAGATACCCTACGATGGAACTACAAACAAAATTCAATGCAACACCATTGACAAATACAAGGGAAATGCACCTTAAAATACTAGCACACCACTACACCACAAAACCAGGCTACACAGTAACCCACCGTAGGGACACCAGACATGGCATCCCCGATACTTCTGACAGAATTGAGTAACACTAAAATATATGAGAGGAGTGTACTCGCCATGGCAGCACATGCCTTGAATAAGCAAAACACCAAACAACGGGCACTCTGTAACCTTGACCACTACAAAAAACTACTAAAGAAAGAAACTACTTCCCAACAGTCACTGCTTGCTGTGCAATAGCGCAAAAAGCAAAAGACAGGCCAGAAAAATGGTAGATACGAAAAGAAAATATGGACACTAGCCCCCCTAAGCACTAAGGACATCAGAGAAACCATCACCACATGGTGCAGTCCACCAAAAATGGACAGGCCATGGTCATGCATCTGATCCACCCTGAAATGCAAAATGGCTAAGCAAACAACACAGCCATCCCACGTAGTCACAGTCCTGAAGAGGCCGGGTGTGCTCTGGCGCACTGTGCACTATCTAAGGACAGGACTTGGGTGAAAGGGGGTTGCAACAAACCAATATGGGATGGGATCCTCTCCTGCAAGCCTACATGACACCCAAGTAGATGTACATAGTAGGCTACGGTATCATACTCAAAGTAGACACAAATTCTGGAAAAATACAAAAAAACTAACATAGATTACTACTAACACCCAAAACCACGAGAGACACCCCTGGGAAAAGGATCAGAACAAAAACAACATCACAGCTGTCCAGCATTGAAAACAAGCGCCCTCACAGGGGCTTATATGTTAAGGCAGGGTAAATACCTTGTCACAACAAAAAAGGGAAAAAAAGACATATCAGGATGGGTACTGACTTGTGACAGTGCATACTGATGGCGACTTTATACTGCTACTGCACTGGTAGACCAGGTCTTCTGCTGGCCCCATGACCCTATATCTCCCACAGTTGCATTATCCTGACTCTGTGCTAGCCAGTCTTTGTCATATCCTATTAATGCCGAGTGCCAGGCTAGGTAGTGACACGTATCAAATCTATAAGTCATCGGTTTGACTCGGGTGGGATTCGAACTCCCGACTTCCCGCACGGGAAGCCTGCACTCCTCCAATTCGACCACCACGTCCGGTAGCATTAGCAGGACACTGCGGAATCTCGAAGGGCAGCCTGATGCCACAAGTTTGTTAGAGCCGAGATAATGCAAAGTGGATCTTTTTACCCCCCACCCCCCATGCTGACTAGCATCGAGAACATTTGGAGTCCTTTTTCTTTGATACCGGGCGCGGTGGCGTAAGTTCGGTTCCCGGTCAAATCAACCGATGACTTTAAAATTGATACTTGTCGCTTCCTATCCTGGCATTCGGCAGTAATAGGATAGGACAAGGACTGGTTAGCTCAGTGTCAGGATAATGTGACTGAGTGGGATATCAGGTCATGGTGCTGGCAGCCTGATTATAAAGTCGCCATGAGTGCGCACTGTCACAAGTCGGTACCCGTCTTGATATGACATTAGAGTGAGTGACTTGGACGTTTTACGCCATGTTGGCAGCTATGCCCATATTCATGGCGGTATGACCTTATGTAAAAATATACGGATTTTCGGTTTAGATTTATATATTGGTAAAGAGCATGATTATTCTTGGGTGACAGAATAAGTAAGGGGTTATGTAATCTAATGAGCAATGAGGCCCACTCACATTATGACAAGTAATAGACTATGTGAAATATATGTGCATGCATGGTGCCTAGAGATTGATGAAGAGATGTGGTATATCAGAAGTAATTTAAGGTTGAAGAAATGTTCCTCTATGTATTCATAAAGAATGCAATTGGAGAAAAAGGACATTTTAGTATATATATATATTTGTAACTGTTTGCAACTATCTGTCACCAGGGTGCCGAATGGCCTAGCACACCAGCCTAATCAACATATACACTGAGGCGCCGCCTGCAGCTGGGGATGAGTCACCATTACTCAAATGGGGTGGTGCCGCCTCCCAGGCTGTGGGGGGTGTTTTGATTGGCGGGTTGTGGAATGGCCAGTCGCTCTCTCCCCCCGAGCCCCTGACCGCACGAGCAGCATAAGATTAATTATTAATAAAAAACCGACCGATGCTCCCGTCACACTGGACATCGGCACTCTTCTCCTGCCTCTTGAATGAGACAGACCTATTCTTGAGCAGGACCCCAGACACTCTGTCTGATGCTAGCAAAATTCACCTATTCCAATTGAGTGTGTGCAACAACCCTGGGGCTCTGGTTCCATGGGCTGTAGGCACTGATTTTGAGACTAACTATAGAGACCAATGAGTTGTGGACAGAACAGGAGGGGTGAGGGTGATAGGTCACTGATAGGTGAGCAGGAGTTGTTGCCAATAAAGCACAACATCCTCACTGTCTATCTTTGTCCTTGTCTTCCTTTCTTCCTTATTATGGTTAATGTGTTAGTAATCTGGGTTCGAATAATAGCATCACAGGTGATATGAAGGGGAAAGAGTCTGTTGGTATCATCTGGTGTCCAAAACGTGCCCGGGCATCCAGCAATATCACACTTAGATGTTGCCAGGACGTGAAACTCCAACAACCAACCAACCTTTTCTTTGGTGAACTTGCGAAATGAATTGCCCAACGTTGGGAGGTGGGGATGGATTATGCCCGGTGGGGAGTGGAGTAGTAGCGGCGTGGGTCATGTGACCATGTCTGTAGCGGAACTAGCAGGACTGGGGGTGTCAGAGCGCCGTGTACTTGGTGTAGGTGTGTGGAGCGGGGAGCAGGGAGCGGGGTGGGGCGGGGGGTGATTAGTGGGACGGGCTTGTATGTTCAAGGCGTGACGTGCCCTAATTGGAACCGAGTACTGCATCCGGGGGTCCTAGGTCTGGTGACTGAGTGACTGGTGGCAGAACGAGGCGAATCACGGACTGTCTCCTCAAACATAACATGGAAAATGTCTTCAGGGATCACAGCTTCGGTGAATAGGTCATATTTAGACACCTGCAATGTGCTGCGGGTCTGTGCTCCGGTCCGTGCTGTGGCCCTGAGTTGACCAATATATGCTCTGGTTGTGCGCGTGACTCGCCCCACTTGTCTATATATATATATATATATATATATATATATATATATGATTAATCCAATACTACAGTAGCCTAAGTATGGGTGAAGAACAACCTTATATAAAAATCAGAGAACATGTGGGTAAATGAAACGAGCAATAAATCTGTTATCTAAAAAGCAAAATATATTCTTCACATATCTGGATATATTAACCCACAGCCTTTGAACTGATTAGTAGATTAACTCCATTAGATAAATGAAGTTTGAAGTTTGAAATGATACAGCCGACATATCCACATTGCAGCCATCGGCAGGAAGTTGAGAGGTTCCTTGGTAATAATCAAATCTAGGTCAGGAAGCAGTTATTTTCATTGGCTGAGGTAGTCGGGTAGTATAACCAGTTCATTCAAACATGGTGGATTTACTTCATATGAACTATCTTACTTCGAACCGATTGTGTATCATTATGCATCGATATTATTTTATTTGAACACTCTGGAGCATATATATTGAGGGAAAACATATACAATCGGATTGTACCTATTAGATTTTAATCAACAGAAGGCAGGAATACCAAAACTAAGACCATCAACAGTGAGACACATTTTCTCCTATGTTTACATAGGGTTATAATTCACCTCTGAATAGAGTCAGAGGTCAATCTTGTATGTAGCTTCATGCATACTTGCAGCGGTACGAGTACAAGATCTGCGGTGGGCGATATTAGAGCGTCCGGCCGGGCTGAGCTCGTGGTGGTGCCTCACCTAGTTACTGGCCTCACTGGAAACTTGTCCTCCGCTAGGTGTCGCCCCTGAGTTACTTAGGGCTCAGTGAGGGTGACTTGCTTCTCCACATTGGGACAGTTGGACACACCCTCATTGACACACCAGCCAAAATGCGGATTGAGAAATCGCCATCATCACCATTAGTGTGTCGACGGGTGGGGCGGGCAGCGTGGCGGGATGGGGCGGTGCCCGCAGGGGCGGCCGGGGCGGGGCAGGGGAGGGCGGGGCGAGGCAGCCGGGGCGGGGCGGGGCGGGGCGGGGCGGGGCGGGGCGGGACGGGACGGGACCGGCAGCAACCCGCTTCAACGTATGGGGTTTGCCAACCTCCTGTCCTCCCCTGCGTGTCTGCACTGTCAAATGTTCAACGAGCTACTCGGTGTAGAACTGCCAGGTTTTACTAACTCACAACTGGTGTGGGCATAGCAAGACCCACTTTGCAGCATATGTGATGTACAACGCGTTATGCGAGTACAAATATGCCGAAGAGAATTATTATTATATTATCATACTCTGTAAGACCCAATACTGTACCGGTGGTGCCACCTTCGGCTCACCTCGCCTCCACCGACTGTTGACCATTGTCAGTCGCACCGGAAGATTTCTTTTTTACATATACATGTTATATACTACTTTTAATAGAACATGTAAATACAAATACCAAAGATATTCACCAATTTATTGTGTTCCCATCTGCCTACCGATGGCCGCCATGTATGTACCTATGGCGCCACCTGGGTGTATATATCTACATATATATTTTCAGCGGTAAATGAATTAGGTTAATGAGCAGAGGCTAGCAGTGGCATCACTGTCGGACCTGAGGTTGAGTAGGTTGGAGCAGTAGATAACTAGCCCCAGGCTCCATCATCCGATTACTGGCGTGTGTAGGTGAGGAGCGAGTATGGAATTTTGGGTTGTTATACTCATATAATTCTTATACAGCATATATAAATATACCTAGCATGAAGCCAACTCGCCCGACTCGCGCCGTACACAACGTGGCGCAGGGGATTATGGGTAGGGACCAAGATATACTGCTGTAGGCCTCCTATGTGTGCGGGTTATTTCAATTATACTCCCCCACCCCGGATGTAAACCTGTGTCTTCCGCATCATTGTAGCCTTCAGCATCGTACAGCGGACCAGGCGGCGTGACGTCACAAAGGATACCTAGGCCGCGTTCAGGGTGCCCCTCAGAGGCGTCTCGGAGAAATTCCTGATGCCACGCTAGTCTGAATGGTAAAAGCAGTCTGTTACCTCGAAAATGGTCAGCTACATAGGAGGCAGCAATTTGCAGTTGAAAAGAACAGCTCTGATTGGCTGAAACCACTGAATCTGGTGGCCATTTTGGAGGTGCTTTTTGCCTCCTACCTGAAAATGGAGACATCTCCGAGTCGACTCCGAGGCGTACCCTGAAAGCAAATAAGCAACAAAGACATCGCGGAGACGTCTCCGAGTCGACTCCGAGGCATACTCTGAACGCAGCCCAGCTCTCTCAGCAGAGCTGCAGTGATGCACAGTTCTATATAACTACAGCCACGTTTCCCCTTGATAGAGGGATGCCTGTTCAGTGAAATGGTTTAATGTCATATGAAATCACTGCGATATAATTCCACAGCGAATGACAAAACAACTCAGCACTATACAATTAAAGACATGCTTCACAGGCAACGTAATGCCTCCGATGGATGGATGCAGTTATTTTCAGTCTTTGAATTCCGCCCATTTGAAGTTGCGTGTGTTTACAGACATGCAAAGTCATATCTTGTTATTATACTAGGTTATGTGTTATTGTGTTCACGAGGATATCTCACTCCTACTCGACCGGACGGGATAGCCGAATGAGTTGAGCGTCTTTCTCCCGTGTTGGTAGATCGCGGGATTCAAACCCACGGGTTCGAACTCTGGTTGAGTCACATCAATGACATACAAATATATCCCTGTCGGTTCCTAGCCAGGTGCTCGGCGTTATTATGATAGGGAAACCGCTGGTTGGCTTAGTGTCAGAATAATGTGACTGAGTGGGATATCAGTTGATAGTGCTGGTCTCCCAGTGGAGCAGCAATATAAAGTTGCCATGAGTGCGCACTGTCACAAGCCGGTATCCATCCTGATATGACCTTAGATGTTGTCAGGACATAACACTGCAACAACCAACCAACCACTCCTACCTAGTCTTAGGGCTGTAACTCATCAGCACACTTGTATCTCTCTTATGTGCAGATATAGTTAGTTATTCGTAAAATATTTAGACAGTAGCCCCCATGCCCCCAAACGAAGGCGCTATTTTCAGGACAATGTCTCGAATTGTACTTCGCGATTGTTCACATGATCACCTTGGCTGTATACAGGGAGTGGGATCAACAGTTACACCTGAGCAATATTGAGCGTATTTACAGGTTTCCCGTTATATCGAGTTGGCCGGTATGCCAGTGTGAACATTTCACTCTCCGGGCCGCACCCCCAGCCTCCAGTAACCAGTGGTAACCCAGACTACAAAGGTGCATATCAAAACGAGGTTTCAGGAGCAGTAGTAGAAGACGATAACAAATAATAATAAGCAGGATTATTATTACATACATGAATCAGGGATGAAAGATCTCCGCGATTTCGCGGATTTCCGGGATTTTCCTGTAGCTATAATTGTATACTAATATGTTGCAGCCGTTCTGATATGACCTTAGATGTTTCCAGGATGTAAAACTCCAACAATCAACCAACCAATACGTTGTTTCACGCTGCAGCACCATCAGTGTATACTAATATGTAGTGCAAACGCCGCAGCACTAGCAGCGTGTACTACTTATGGTTTCAAACGCCGCAGCAGGGTCAGCGTATACTACTAATACGTGTGTCTAACAGCGCAGCACTATCAGTGTATACCGATATGTGGTGAAAATGCCGCAGCACTAGCAGCATATACTACTAATACATGCTTCAAACCGTGCAGCACTATCAGCATATACCAATATGTATGAAACCCGACTTCCGGGAATTTTCAGGGATTCCCTGACAATGCTAAGCCTATGGGAGAATATCAGCATTTCCGCTTTTTTTCCCGGAGACCACTTTCATCCCTGATTGAATACTATTTGCATAAGTGCTTTAAACCTCACAACATCAGCTGCGGAACTGCTCGGAAAGTTTGTAGGATTCCTAAGTGGATGACGTCACCTAGATGTGCTGTTCAGCTGCAGTAAAAAATCAAGACCCCACAGTTCACCAAGTGGCCGCCGCGACTGCCTTTTCGAACGCGACCTCGTCCAGGCTAATTTGGCGGGAAATATGTCCCGGCAATATCGTCTGATTCGCTGTTGAATAGGCCCGCGCTGCCGCTTGTCGTCTGCCGATCGCTGGCCATTGTTCCGCGCTGCGCGATCTGCGCGATCTGCGCCGCTGGTTTCCGGCGGGAGAGTGTGACGTGTGAGGTCGGGGCGACGCGCCATAGTGAGGCTATCACTTACTGAGTCGCGCTGCGAGCAGACGACAATGCTGAGTCATTGCCCGCCTTCTGGAAACGACCACCACGCATGCGCGGCGTGTCCGATCCGATGTCTCTTAGCGGCTGAATCTGAAGCAACCTTGGAAAAGAAGTTGTCTCATTTAGATTTGGAATAACGATGCCTTCAATGAGAGAGGGCGGGTGTTGTGTGACACGTAAGTGGAGAGAATGCATAAGCATGGTTGCACGCTATCTTGAAAGGCCATAGCTTATCAACAGCTAACCACCACATGAAAGTCGATTTCTATACGTCATTGTTAGAGTTATGTCATGCATATGTTGGTTGTGGGAGTTTCAGTGTTAGAATAATGTGACTGAGTGAGATATCAGGTCATGGGGCTGGTTACCTCGCCTCCCAGTGGGGCAGCACTAAAAAGTTCCCATCAGTGCGCACTGTTACAAATCGGTACCCATCCTGATATGACCTTAGATGTTGCTAGGACGTACAACAACAACAAACAACAATAAGCCACGTCTCTATTGGTTTCCCGCCAAAACCGGCTCTGGGCAGACGACAGGCCTGGACGCGCGCGGATAGATAATCACCTGGAAGACAAGATAAAGTTGGGTTAGTAATTGCCAGACTGAGGCGCCATATCGCCTGCCCTCCACCTCACCAACATCCATGATAATACCAGTAACGCTGACTTATGCCAAAGATTACTTCTAATGCATATCTGGGCAATATAATGCATTGTGCGAGTATAAAACAACACCGGTGAGTCTATGCTACGTTGTGCTCTATTCAGTTCTAGGCTCAACCCTATACTGGTTCCTCATTTTGAAACCAACGAAAACCTGGTGAAGTTTTATTTCCGGTTCAGGCAGTTTAGTCCACTCTTCACAATACACATGCAAGAAATATGCATATATATAAAGATATATTGTGTGCGGATGGGTAGATCATTAAATTATGTAAATATAAAAATGTATATATTTTATTAATTCCTTCCATAAAAATAGGAGACAATACATACGTATATGGATCGAACCTAAAAGTATGGCAGGCCCTTTAGACCTACCGTTACATTTTATTCAGCAAAGGTTGTGGCGAAAAGGGCAGGTAGTAGGGGGTGAGGTGCCACCTGGAGGGAAGGAGGTGAGTAGGGAGTGGCTTGGAAGCAGACTTCCTGCACTTCAGGCCGCACCCCAGCCTCCAGTAACCCAAGTACAAAGGAACATATCAAAGGAGGTTGCAGGAGCAGTCAGATAATAGAAGAAGATAGCAAATAATAAGCAGGGAAATTACTTACATGAATAATATATGTATAAGTACTTTGTACGTCATATATATATATAATATTATATCCATCATTTAAGTATCTACCCATGTACTCACAATGCACATAGTAATGTTTATTTTGGAAACTTGGGATTAATTTGGTTTTTGTTTGTTATAAATTTAAAATTTGGCAATTAAATAATGATCCAAAATCTACCAAGCCGACAGCCTGATTTTAATAGCGTTGATAAGGATGGAGTGATGGCTAATCCCATTTTACATTTAATTTAAACAATTGGTCCATGTGTATGATGCAGATAGTGCCTTTGTGCTAATAGTAGTGTATCCATAGTGTATTATCGCTCATTAAACTGATATTGACACTATTGGAACCTGAACGAAGTTAAATTAAATATGTTGTGAACATCCAGCAACTATTGTCGAACATTATTAGAACCTCAATGACAACAACAAAGCTTTTCAGTGAAAAAAACACCTCATCTCAGTGAATTTCGCTTCACAACAGACGCCATTTACTCAGAGCAGACGACAACAAGACAAGTCGGCTGTCTCGTGCTTTCTGGTTCGCGCTCATATCTTCCATATCCACATAATGACGGCGCCAGTGTAACAGCCAACATTTGTCACGTCGTCTCCTCTACCAAGTCTTCCACACTGCTTTGACTTTAACATGTACAGAACTATATTATGCCCTATATTTACATGTAATGTAGCAAAACATATACCTGTGGTAGTCTGCACTGACCTCTCAGGCAAGGAGCCACATAAACAGGGAGGCGTGCATATGGTGGTGACATTAGGAAGCCTAGGTGGTGTAATGGTTAGCACACTGGCCCGGAATGCAAGAGATGTGGGTTCGATTCCCGATCTAGGCACAATATTTCCCATTTTCATCACTCCCCCCCTCAATGACCCCATCACTATGACCCGGATCTGGTACAAGCTATGCGCTGTATAGTTGTTGAACCTACCCTGTGTATGTATGTGTAAGTGCATTGCCTGTATGCATGCAATTGTCAGCATTAAATGGCCATTTAATAGATTTACAAGTCCAGGGTGTAGTAGTCTGCCCTGACCTCTCAGGCAAGGAGCTATATATATATATATATATATATAGGTGGGCGTGGGTAGAGTGGTGACAGCAGGGAGCCTAGGTGATGTAATGATTAGCACACTGGCCCGCAATGCAAGATATGTGGGTTCGATTCCTGCTCTAGGCACAATATTTCCCATTTTCACCGCCCCTCCATGACATGCGTATCCAGACATGTTTATTGGAAATAACATACACCATGCCCCTAGGGGGAAACACGCCAACTTTCACAAACCTGACATTTGCTGACTAGCGGCTTGACTACCATAGGGTAACACTAGAATATTCCTATCAAACTGACAATGACATATTCCTGGTCTGACTGCAACTGACCACATCCTACATTAAAACTCATTGCAACTTTACCAACTGAATACAGAAGGTAACTTCTGCTTACATTCTAAAAACCATGAAAATACTCACATTGAACTGAGTAATATTGATGTAATCATATGGGAATGTTGCTATATTGATGGAGAACTTCTAGGGAACTATCAGAATTATGTTGTGCTAAATGCGCCAAACTGTGTATTCAACAGCTATCGTTAGCTCACCTTACATACCTTACTCTACACACAATGTTGGTGTAAATGATACATAATTGGAAGACGGCTGGAAGACCAGAGCTTCAACGCTGACAAAAGAACTTAGTCAGCAGAATAAATATATTTACCAACAAATAAAAAAAAGGAACCGTGTAGAAACTAGCACCAGTGTGGTACATCAAATGAAGAGTTCAGGCGCACAAACATGTAAATGCCAATCCAAAAATAGAGAGAAACATTGGAATCAAACATTCAAAAAGTTTATATTTTGACATTCCTACTGTTTTCTTTATTGTTCCATAACCATGTAATAAAATGAAAAGTGGAATTAGTCAGCATTAAAGTTATTTTCAGGCCTTTTATTTAAACTCAATTTTTGGGTTGGCATTTCCGTGATTTTGCGCCTGAACTCTTCAAATAGTACCATGCTACAGCACAGGTGTTAGATCGTACATTGCCGAGACCTGCAACTCTCGACAGAATCTACATCTTAGCTAGCTGTGCCATGTCGGCGACCAGTACGTGGGTGGCTCTGTCTACTCTCAAACAGCGGCCGAGGGTGCTCCTACAACAACTCTTTTCAGACGTGAAAGTTCTTATCACACTGCCTTAAAAGTGTGGTGGTGTGAGACTAGGCTGAACACACAGGAAGCCATAGCGGGTTCAAAGTGAATTAGCGGACGCGCTGGCCAAAGCGATAGAGAGCAGCCCTGCTGTGCGGAAGGTCGGGAGTTTGATTCCCGGTCGAGTCAAACTAATGACTAACAAAATGTATACTTGTTGCTACCTAGCCTGACACATGGCATTACTAGGATAGGGCAAGGAATGATTAATCCAGTATCAGGATAATGTGGCAATGGGGGATATTGGATCATGGTGCTGGTAGCCTGGTTTCCCAGTTAGACAGCACTATAAAGTCGCCATGAGTGCGCACTGTCACAAGTCGGTACCCGTCCTGATATAACATTAGATGTTGCCAGGATATAAAACTCCAAAACAACAAACAAAACAAGCCCACATCAGCGCGCTGGGCAGTGAATTTAGTAGTAGTCTACACTGGTCTCAGGCAAGGAGCCGCATACAGATGTTGGTTCGATTCCCGCTCTAGGCACAATATTACCCATTGTCATCACCCCCACAATATGGGTTTCCTTGACCAGGATCATGTCCAACATTGCATAGGGCCTAGTTGTTGAACATACCCTGTGTTTGGATATGTAAGTGCATTGCCATTGTAATTGTAAGCATTAAATTACCTTTTAAGAGATTTAACAATTACAGCGGGACGAGTGTAGTAGTCTGCACTGACAGGTCAAGGAGCCGCATAGATAGATAGACACGGGTAGGGTGGTGACATCAGGGCGCCTAGGTGGTGTTACGGTTAGCACACAGGCCTGGAATGAAATAGATGTGGGTCCGATTCCCGGTCGAGGCGCAATATTTCCCATTTTCATCACTCCCACGACAATAGTATATTACAGGCTGGCAAAGTGTGTGGGGGGGGGGGGGGGGGGGGGGGGGCGGCCTCAATCTGAGACATAGTAGATGTTGGGGTTGGTGGCGCGTACAGTGGTTGTGTAGGGCATCAAGCGGAAGTAATCTGCGTGACTAGTGGTGGCGGTACCGGTTGTGATAGCCGAATCAATAGAACGCTGGCTTCCCGTTTGGAAGGTCGGGAGTTCGAATCCCAGCCGAGTCAAACCACTGACTTCTAAAATTGATACTTGTCGCTACCTAGCCTGGTGCTGGTGCTCGGCATTAATAGGATAGGGCAAGTACTGGTTAGCACAGTATCAGGATGATATAACTGTGTGGGATATCGAGTCACGCTGCCAGCAGCCTGGTCTCCCAGTGAGGCAGCACTGTATAGTACCCATGAGTGTGCACTGTCACAAGTCGGCACTCGTCCTGATATGACACTAGATGTTGGTAGGACATAAAACAACAGGAACCAGACAGTGGTGGCGGCTTGGGTGTGTGTATGTATATGGGTCACTCTCCTGAAAACTGGTCAGCATGAGATGGGATTTTAAAACATCAATAAAAACCTTCCTACTTAATTGTTTCTCTTATACTTTTCATATTCACGCTCAGATTTGGTGAAAGAAATAAGGGAAATAAAATAAAACTGTGTGCAACTTTGGTCTTTTTAATTATGAACTGTTTTTGTACCAAAAAACCCCATTTTACAGTCAGCCATTTGTAACATGACATATGGGACGTGGTTGAATCCTTATTAACATCTTGTATTGCATTGATATATCAAACAAAACAGTTCCCAAATCAAAGAGGAAGTATTTATTAACATGTATGCATGCTTAAATTTAAAAAAAATATAATTTAATGTCTTCAGAAATAACATTACAAATATCCGTCACACGTGTAACCGTGGTGTCTGGATGCCACACAAATATTGTACACTAATTATTCAGTGAATAAAGCATGGCTGGGAATTACTTTTTGTTATCAATATAAGCACTAGATATTTCTGTATATTATGCCATGATTAATATGCTTCTAAGTATGATATTATTTAATTCTGATTAGATATTTATTAAGCAGACTGTGTGGTGTCCTAAACATGTGTTACACGTGTGACACCCATGTTATACTGCCATAAGAGATATCTTATTCATGGACTACACCTTTATTTTTTATCTCTTAAATTTATATTTTACATAGATGTAAAGGGGAGATTTCCAGCTTTCATTTGCAACCAAAAAATGTAAAAAATTCAAATATTAAATTTTAACTCTCCATGTGACACTTCTGGCCAGTTTTCAGGAGAGTGACCCATATGCAACTGGCTAGGCTTGACATTCCAGTGGTCATTGGACATATGAGGATGTGCTTTCTGATTGATGAAATGGTACTAGTTCAGTACGAAGTCAATAGAGCATAGCTCCATAACACTGATAACACATTAAGTTAGAATATATGCTATAAAACTGAAACAGTGACTCTACATACTTGTGGAAGAGACTTGGTCTCTCTGCCTTGGCTTCTGCCCATTTGCATTTCACTTCAAGCACCAACTATGCATTTCCGTATAAAGCTTTGTTGTGTTGCTTATCTTGTAGCGAGGGCGATCTGCAAATGGCCAACCCGATTGGCTGAGCCCAGCGTTGGAATTATCTGATTATGGTATTCGCGAAATCTGCCTCGCGTATGCTTAGCATTAGATGACACTAAAGACAATGTATGACAAGATGCATTACTCAGCGCTTTCATATAGGAATTTCTTAAATAATCCTGCAGTGGCGCCATCTGATAGCAAACAAGGTGAGCAATAAATGGCAATTGAAATCTTATATTTACACAATGTATATCTCCTGCTCGTCTTGCATACTACTTGCATTTCTTCACTGATTCAGTGGTAATTTGTCTTCAATATGCCATAAGTAATAATAACATTAATTTCATTATTAATATTAGGAGATCATCATCATGCTGTCGGTCACGATGCAACAAAGACTGCTTTCATTACTTGACTGCCACTCTCCATTTAGCTCTCTGCTGTGAGAGTTGCGTCCATGAGTCGGTCTTAATGTCTCTCAGCTTCAGGTTTTTCTTGATGGTATCCTTGAACCGGAGACGAGGGCGCCCTCTCTTTCTATAACCAGAAGACAGTTCAGAATAGAGGATCTGCTTTGGTACCCTGTTTGATGACATCCTCATGAAGTGTCCAGTCCACCAGAGATTCTTTTTGATCAGAAGATCTTCCATAGAGGGCAGCCCCATCCGTTCGAGTATTAGGAGATAATACACTATAATTGCTGTACATTTTTGGGGGGGGTTAAATATGTGTATTCTGCTGAATATATCTTTGATGGTACAGCAGTCAGGGTGGGCTAGGGAACCTGTCCCCTTGTTTCAATGGTACAGCAGCCAGGTTAGCCTAGGAGACCTGTTCAATCCCCTTCTCTGCTGTTGGGTGGCAGCACTACATCTGTATTTCACGGGAAAGCGCTGAGTGGCATGTCTTGTTGTACATTGTCTTTGATGCCACTTAAGTGCTACTGAGCAAGAAGGCACGCAGCAGCAATGTAGTATAATACTGAATGATGTAAAACTGTGTGACTAGCTTTATCACGTGACATCACCATTTACTTTTGAATCAGAAAAGAGCATATATGTATTTTGGGGGGTTCATCTTAATTATGGCGTAAAATCAAGGCAGATCTCTAGAACAAACGCATCATTTATTGCCAATTTGAAATTGCTTAGTTTCTTGTTATGCCACTGTAAAGTTTCAATATATTACATATATATCTACACATATGTGTAAGCATATATATGCAAATATATTATTTCAATTCATGTCAGATTTACCTGCATGTCTGTATATGTAAGACCAGGAAGGACACATTCAATTCCACATTTCCAGTAACCAAAGGTAAGGAGTTTAAAAATAAATAAATATATAAATAAGTAAGGTCATATGATGCCCTGGAACAATCTTATACTAAGGTATGTTGAATAATATATTTTAACTAAGTAATATATCCATACGAAATGGCATTAGTACCAAGAAAATATACATTTGTAGTACGATAAACTTATATCCTCCTTAGATTTTGAAGCGGGTGTCCGATATCTATTCAGCTAACAACGAAAATACGCGGCAGTGTTGTTACATGTGCATAGTGGTGTCCGACTTAATTTAATATAATATATATATGTATCATTAACCTGCCATTTCACTAATCTACATTGTAAAGTATTAGCTTGGCAGACATAGTCTAGATTTGTATTCCAAACATCGATACTCCCCTTTGGCTTTATTTGTTGGTTGAACAATGAATCTGGAGCGGTTGTATATGTTTGGAATCGCTCTATTAATGAGGAGTGCTTGCAAACTAAAGTAGGCTTTGTGTATATATAAGCTTTAACTGTTTCAGCTAGTTTTACAAACTACTATTTAACTGTAGCTTATTAACAACAAAATGTATCCCTAAGTTACGAATTTCCTGGAATGTCCATGTAGGCTTATCATTTTGAGTGCTTACACTACTGCAGAAATATATTTAATTCTGCCTGATCTTGAAAGTTTATTCATGGACCTATGTCTGGACATTGTACAGTAGATACCCATTTCCAAAATGTCTTCATTCAATGTGAACAGTAGTTCCACATTCGATGACAAATTACATCTACCAAAAGACACCATGTTCTAAATCTAAACACACAAGAATAACATTTAATCGCTATTTGACTTGTATATAGACCGTTGTGTCAATAATCTCTAAGACAATTCTGAACTGTTCAAGCTTGACATGTTAAATTGAATGAACCGAATTTTGGGAATTCTGTAATAGATATATATATATAAATATATATATATATATATATATAAGAGACCAATAAAGAGAAAAAAGTAAGTGACCTTTTTCTCCCTCCCATACTTGTATTTGAAATGTAGTCCTTTCTCCATACCCGCTACATCTCTCACCTTAAAGGTCCAGAATATTGAAACAAGATCTAGAAGCTTCTTGAGAATTAATCAAGCTGCAGTTGTTAGAAAGTCCCTATAACTTATAAGTGTACCTGTTGTTAGACAGTCCCTATAAGTGTAGATATATTACATATAGATATATATATATCTATATATTACATATATGTATATATATATATACAACAGGCAATGCTGATAAACAGCAGGGTTTAGCCTAAATATAACCTCAAACTGTGTGCAAACTAAGGCGCAATGAACCAGAACATGGTAAGTAAAGGCGCAACCAGAACACTACCCCGCTGTTCTTTCCCTGATTACTCTAGCATCATAATGGAGCCCTCCCAGTTGCCTAACAAAGTAGAACCTGTTTGATTGGGGCCGTGAACCCAGGGCGGCGCGCCCACTAGGGCGCGCCAATTTCGTTTGCCTTCTCAGTGGCGCGCCACAACCACAATCAAGTTCGACCATCATTCTCTTCTGGGCATTTTTGACCGTTCTTTCAGCAGCACTACGAAAACGGAAGCCCCTGCACAAAAAGCGTAAAAGCAAGTTATTTTTACCCATTCTTGCCTTGAGCCGTCAGAGGGCGCTGGGCTTATTACCTATGCACACTCACTCCGCTTGATGTAGTTCAGTTTGTTCTGCAGCAGCCTCATTGAGTTTCCATTCCCCTTTGTACATATAACTGTTACTACTCTATAAGAATCCCGGTGGCTGGATATGTGTATGGTGATGATGTTTGTCATATTTAGTAGTAATTATCGGTAGCAACACCCACTAATTAATTAATAGCATTAATATCATTACCAGTAGTTCTCTAAACATCATGTAATTAGCATGTGATGATATGAGTCTTTACCATGTCAATTTATATGACATGTAAATCCCAATTAACGTGGTTGGCTGGTTTACCCCCCCCCCCCTCCCTGTGGTTCTCATTTTGTCTGCATGTGGTTGTGGTAGAAACCTTTGCACAGCATTCTCGATCCACCTTCACAGTCCATCAGTCTCCCCCCGTGCCCGACACATCACTCTCTAAACACAACATGAGGTGGAAAACAAGCTCTGCTAACTAGCACCACTATACGACCAGGTGATGTTTCATTTAGTGATTGGTATATATGATTGATTATTGGTTAATCAATGTTCATTTCAGTTCATATGCTTCTCTCATACAGACAGGCGCATGTGTCTGTATGAGGCATCCCGACTAAGCCCCCCACCCCCCACCCCCACCCCCACACTCACATTGCATGCACTTGGATGGATGCATTCTGGTTCAAATGCATAGCCAAGTATCACAAGCAGAATAAAACCTTCAAAACCAAATCTGATGACGTGGCACTCGAAACACCCACCGCTCCGACCACGTCTCAACATCTTTCCACCCACCCACCCACCCCCCACAAGTAGTGTGTTCTGTCTCATTAGATTCATCAATGCATCAAAGCTACGGATCAAATGAACGTTGTGTAGAGATGGTAGTGGATTGCTTGCCTGAATGTACATAATACCCATCAACGCCTTATGGCCGGTACACACCTACCGTTTGTGCGCGCACACCTCCCGTTTACGATCGAAAACTGCCCGTTTCGCGCACAAAAATCGCTAGGTGTGCGCCCCCCGCGCACACCTAGCGATTGCGATTCGCGCATAAAACTCAGTTTTTAGTGATAAAAGCGGCCGTTTACGATTGCAATTCGCGATTCGAAAAATGAATCGGCCCGTTGTCAGTTTTAAGCGGGTCGGGTCGAGTCGCGAGTTTTAGTGCGCGAATCGTATACAGTAGGTGTGTACCGGCCATTAGGCTCGACTTCCCTTCAGATACTTGACTCAATGCTAAGAGCTTACTTTTTTCCTTCCCAATACCTTGGTAGTGCATATGCTAGATATCATATTCCATGAGCAATACTATTTACTGTTCATTATTTATATTTGTATATTTATGCATTTTGGTTCCATTGACTCATTTGGAATGATATACATGTACATATGGTAATGAACGCATGCTAACTATGTGCATGCTACCTAATTAATGTGAATGTTTATCTTTTTGATTATTAGCGATTTTAATTGGAATTAACAATTATTCGGTTATTTTCTCCGATTATTTCGGTGTTGGCTATCATGGCAAATGGGATTTACAAGATGCCTTTAGTTGACAGTAGACTAAAAGTAAACTCTTGGAGATGAAAGAAGTTTGATGAGCTAATCAAATTTGGTTTACTTCTCCGTTGGTTTGCCTATGTTCGGTGCCACCCTGTTCGACTCAGTGGTAGATTTCATATTACAGTCCAGTCACCTCTGTTATGTTGGTTAATATCAGTTGACAAACACATGTTCTCGTGTTGTGAGAATATATATATATATATATACTTAGAAAGCGAGATAATTTCTGCCATACATGATCAGCTGTAAAGGGTTACAGTGAAATGTCAGATTGAAATTATAAATTAAATTACAACAATGGCAGTTTTGGAAGGACTCCCGGTGTGTGACATACATTTGCAGGGTTCGTGATTTGAAGGTGAATTATCCGTCCATCTGTCGATATGTCCTGAAGCGCTTTACCCATACCATGTATGTATATGCAATTATGACACCAGAACAAGTGTTTGTATGTTAAGGTATCAGTGGCGCAGTCACTGAAACAAACATAGTTACTTGTATGTACATATGTACGTACATATATACATGTCACTGATTAAGTTATTAAGGCACTGCTTGCTATTCCTTATTTCAGTATTTTAATCTTGATTTATATCTAATAAAACAGTATTTAATATTATCATCATTCAATGTATTTGACAGTGGATCTCCTTTGGTATTATTACCCTAGGTTCAATCATTTAGCCGCTAGTACTAACCAGAATTGTAGCGGGGTGTTTTTTTTTAAGGAAGGAAAGGAGGAAAGTATAAGAAATAATGAAAAGAGTAAGCCTTTTTTGTAGATTGATGTCGCAGTTTTCTTTGCCATGTCTCTTGCTTATCTGATCTGCAATGCTTTTATTGTCCGAGTAAAGTTACTGTCTGTCCACCTTGCCTCAGTGGAATTTCATAACAACCATCCTGATATGGGGGCAAACCTATGCAGCTGACATTCTAACACAATCCAACCACCACGATGTGCTTGCCCAGCGGAAATGCGGTCGCATGCCAAACTAAGTAAACTCTAACACACTGGTGGAATGCACGGTGTCAGTGAAAGCAGTCAACAAAACAGCTCGCTCTCTACACTTATGGCTTTCTGCATTGGTGCTGGTGCGGTGAAGGAACTGTGATTTAACTCGAGGGAATTCTGATATTGCTTATGAACTTGACCTCTTGGCTGAGATCTGATTATGACCATGACCGTTTGGTGGAGGTCTGCTTATGACCTTGACCTCTTGGCTGAGATCTGATTGTGACCTTGACCTCTTCGCTGAGATCCATGTATGTGGATCGCCTACAGACATGCGCTATCAATGCGCCACCTTCCGAAGAGTAGAAAATAAAAGATTAACAATAAAGGCAAGATTAATTTCCCGGGTCTGGCATGCCCATCGACCTGTACTTGGATTTCTGTATTTGTGATGATGTGAAAGTGTTGCTGGCAGCATGTGTTCTGGTCTGCCAGGTCATTCGTTGTTATTCCTGAGGCGAGGTAAACACAAAGAATTAAACACCTGTTGAATGTTTGCTATACAAGAAGCAGTAACGTGGCAATAGAGTGACAGAGTCGGTGAGGTGGGGCTGAGTGCGACAACCAAACACTGTTTTAAAAAGCCACCACCCTCTCTGCTGCTTAATGCCACAGCTGGTGAAACAAAGAGAACTAAGACTGTCTTCAGATCATCAGATCATCAGATGATCAGATGAAATGCCACTGACTGGTGGTTTCAGAAGTTTAAAAAAAAGCTAACTGAATACCCTTACCATCGGGGTATAGGTACCAACCCTACTCGCCTGCCGCCGGTAGCATAAGAACCTACCTGCCGGCAGCTCCCCCCGGCCCCAGCAAAACACCGCGCACTCTGTGGCTTATATCCTCTTTGGTCTCTGTGCATTACAGGGTTAAAGGTTGAGGCCTCCGAGAATGTGTTCCTGGAGAATCTGCACAGCACGCGTAACCTGGAAACGACTTACTACGTCACCGACATCACTCAGGCCTCCGACTTCTTCTGGATGCGCGAGTCGGGCCTACAGGTGCACATCGGGATACTCGACGTGGCCCTGATCCCCAAGTATGTGGATGTGAGCCACGACTCCGACAATAAGTACATGCTGGACAATCCCAACACCAGTGAGGATAAGTCCAAGTTCAGGAACATCGCCAGAAACTACTGCAGGTGAGTGGTAGTTTCAGTTTGTTACTCATGGGAGGGGGTCTTCTTTCAGCAGCGGGAGGACGATGGCACGGCACGGCTCGATTTCCTCGCTTTGTTTGATGATGGTGACCTACTTAAGCGGGTCACGTGATGTTGCCTGCGTCCAATGTTGATGTTTATAGCTTTTAGTATTGCATGACTTGCTAAGATTGATTATGCTTCATGACATCACATCACTTGGTGTTAAGTGGTGTCTGAACTATGATGACCTACTTAAACAGGTCATGTGACATTGCCTGCGCCCAATGTCGATGTTTATAGCCGTAGTATTCCATGGCAGCTAAGATTGATTACAATTCATGGCATCATATCAGTTGGCATCAAGTGGTGTCTACGCTATGACGACCTACTTAAACAGGTCATGTGATGTTGCCTGCATCCAATGTACATGTTCATAGCCCTAGTATTCCACAACAGCTAAGATTTATTACACTTCATTGCATCTTATCACTTGGCATCAAATGGTGTCTAAACTACCATGACCTACATAAACAGATCACATGACGTTGCCTGCGCCCAATGTTGATGTTTATAGCTTTGGTATTCCGTGACTTGCTAACATTGATTACCCTTCATGGCATCATATCACTTGGCACCAAATGGAATCTAAGCTATGATGACCTACTTAGATGGGTCACGTGACGTTGCCTGGGCCCAATTTTAATGTCTATAGCCCTAGTATTCCACGATGGATAAAATTGATTCCACTTCATGGCATCAAATCACTGAGCGCCAACTGTTTTCTGAAGCTTCAAAACAATGAGCTACCGTTGCTATGGTGACGCACGTGTCAATCACCGTGCATAATTGGTCTATAGCTTCAAAATCCCAGCTAATAGGGCAAGGACCAGTTAGCACAGTATCAGATTAATGTGCCTGAGTGGGATATTGGGCCAGCAGCCCGATTTCCCAGTCAGGCTGCACTATAAAAATCACCATGAGTGCTCACTATCACAAGTCAGTACCCATCCTGAAATGACTTTAAATGTTGTCAGGATGTAAAAACTCCAACCACCAATCAACCTCATTTCTTAACGGTATTATTACCGAACAGTTGATATATGGCGAGAGAGTTACATTGGATTACTTCATTTTTCATTTGCTTCTTCTTCTTCGTGCGGAAGCGTTAGTGCACTTGTGGGAATTTATGAAATTGGCCTAAGATAATGTGTGGAGGGGCATTGGGGCGGGGCCCCTTGTGGATTGCTCAGCTTCAACACTGTAGTTGTGAGATGGAATCAGCAGACGATGGATGAGGGTGATTTAGCAGTCTTTACCTCACACTTATTATTGTCTGTGGTGTGCTGATAAAGCAGCTGCTCCCCTACTTATCACTCCGCCTCTCCTCTATCCCTCCTCAGCATACCCATTGGGGACTGCGCAGCTCTTATCTCCTTCATCACGTGAAACAGGGTCAACAATGTAGCAATGCACTGTGAGTCATGTGTGCTCACTCATGTCATAATATAATGTCACCACCAAGACGCCCATTAACAGCTTTGGTGATGTGAATTTATGATGTTGGCGGATGGAAATGGTGAATCTTTCAGTGTGATATGATGAGGTACAATTGTATGTGCTTTATAATAGATTATGCGAGTATAAACAAAGAACAAGCCACCTCCCAGTGATTTCTCAGTGGGGTATCACTATAAAGTCGCTATGACTGAACACAGTCACAAGACAGTACCCAACCTGATATGTGGCCAGGACGTCATCATCATCATCATGCTGTCGGTCGCGATGCGACAAAGACTGCTTTCATTACTTGACTGCCGCTCTCCATTTACATTTCATGAAAGCTGCCTGCAAAAGTGTTGAAGGGCTGCTGGCTTTTGCAAGTTACCAGCGGCACTCTCTCGAGGAGCAAATAGAGGTTTCACACTGGCAAGAACATGTCAAGACAGGCGCAAAACTATTTGTCCCTGCAGTGGCTGGACGGGAAATGTTGGGAGTTCCATACATCAACCGCCCTTAATGCTGCCACAGTGACATGGTTTTCTGTTCAGGGTTTGCTCCCTTAGCCTTCGGTTCTGTCAAGAACCTGTACCACAAGGCAGTGGTTTACAACTCTGCAGGGCAGGGGCGTCAGGACGTAAAACTCCAACAATCAACCAGTTCCTAATTCTGCTACTGGCGCCACCTGAGCGTGGACTTTAAACTTGTATTCAGTGGGTTATATATTATATCTCTGAACCAGAAGATATGTAATTCTCTGTAACCAGCCTTGTCACCTTGTTCTCTCTGTTATGCATCAGAACTGGTTATATATATATATATATATATATATACATATATATATATATGTCTAGGGGGTGTGGACATTGTCGAGCCAGTGTGCATCTATAGTGTTCGGATTTCACTTAAAGTTGCATAGTCCGATGGTTTTGACTTTCTGTCATTTTCTGAGATAAAAATATTAGGTTGATCATTATAATATACTTTAGTTTGAAGTAATTTTTATTTTAAATGGCTAACGTTAGATATATTTGAAGTGCAAACATACCAAATTAATTTTGGCAAGCACACCAAAACTCTGACACCATAGGCTTCTGCAGTGGCAGGTTGTATTAAATTCACTCCCATTCTATTTGGTGACAAAATGTTTGATAAATACACCAGTATCTAAGTTAGACATGTAGAATCAAATCTAGATCACTGTTTTGGTTTTGAAAATTTGATGTTTTTATTGGACTATTCAGCTTCAGCTAATCGTGAAACCAAATTTGTAATCCATCAGTTAAGGGGCTGTCACATTAGGGTTTTTTGCTGGAGCGTACGGCGGCGTAAGCGCATTACGTCATATACATCGGTATACGCCGCCATACGCTATGCATACGCTATGCATACGCCGTCATATGCCATCATACACCATCATACGCCGATCCTCCAACAAGCCTGTTTCCTTGCTCAAAATTGTCAGCATATGGCAGCATATGGATCATACACTGCTCATACGCTAGGCGTATGCTATGCATACGCCGGCATAGGTTACGCATAGGTTAGGAGTACGTCGGCCTAGGTTGGGCATATGCTGGATTGACACCCGCCGGGTGTCTCTTGCGTACCCCCAACGTTCTGTAAAAGTGGTGTCACACTACGGCGTATGGCGTTAGCGTATGGATTTTTGACCCATACTCCGGCATATGCCGTCATACGCTTCACATGCGCTATGCATACGCTATACATATGCCGGCATACGCCATCATACGCTGTCATACACCATCATACACGCATCCGTCCACATTTTTTTTCAGCATGCTCAAAAATTGTTGGCGTATGGCGGCGTATGGCTCATACGCTGCTCATACGCTGCTCATACGCTCAACGTATGCTATGCGTACGGCGACATAGGTCATGCATAGGTTGGGCATATGCTGAACTTGTCAATCACAACCGTCAAACCTCATCACAGTACGCTGCGCATAGGTCGGGATACGCTTTGAATACGCCGCCATAGGCTAGGGGTAGGTTAGGCATAGGTTAGGCATAGGTTAGGCATAGGTTAGGCATATGCTGGGCATATGCTTCAGATGCCGATGGGACCTTGTGCATAGTGTATGACGGTGTATGACGGCATATGATGGTGTATGGGGCATATGGGTCGAAAACCGCATACGCCGGCATATGCTAACGCCATATGCCTTAATGTGACAGGGCCTTTAGGCACCTGTCAAATCTCCCTGTGTTTCGTTGAATAAGCAAGGGGAACTTCTATAGCAGACAATTAGCATCCTCCATTTCCATTGTTCCTATCCACGTCTTACTCTTAGAAATGCTGAGAACCAGGCAGCGTGCTGATTGATATGTGACAAATTGTTGCGTCTATTGTTCAAACCATGTCTACTCACACCGGAAGCATTGGATGCGAACTCTCTACTCATCCCTAACAGCTGCAGTTTGGAGTCGTTGTCATGGCGACCTACATCAATCAATGAGAGGCCTGTGATGTAAGTTGACTTAATGCAGTCTTCCTTTTGGTAGAGCGCAGGCTTCCCATGTGGAAGGAAGGTCACAGAGTTTGAGTCCCAGAGCAGTCAACCCAATGACCTACCAAATTGATACTTGTCGTTACCTAGCCTGGCGCTCAGCATTACTAAGATAAAGGACTGGTTAGCTTAGGATATAAGGATAATAGGACCTAAGTGGGATATCAGGTCATGGTGCTGGTCACCTGGTCTTCCAGTGGGGCAGCACTATCCAGTCGCAATGAGTGACCACTGATATGACCTCAGATGTTGCTAGTTTGTAAAGCCCCAACAAAAAAACATCCACTTGGAGATTGTAAGCTTCATAAAGTAGATGCTGACATATGTCGGCATACATTCTTTCTTTTTCTTGTAGATTTATACTGCCTGTCCTGGATAAGTCTGAATAGACTTGTTTTCACCATTAGACAGTTTGTCGATAGAAAGCCTGAGCATACACTTTCACCGACCCAAGGGATTTTTAACCTCCCACACCACATAGACATGGTATGAGAGCAACCAACCTTTGATGATGCTGTAAGTTATACACAGCAGTGGAAATCCAAATTGGCAGAGGTGGGGGCACGGGGAATCGAACCACCGACCTTCAGACTAGGAGTCCGACCTCTAAAAAAGTCAAACACACTAACCACTCCACCGCAGAGAACACATTGCTAACTGCCTACAGGAGCCCACCCCTGCATGGTTGTCATGTGACTTTCAAGATGGCCGCCGACCGGAAGTTGTGACCTACATAGCCGTATCCAGATCCCATCGCTATCACGTGATCATCATGTCACGCATGGGTGCTTTCCAGCGAGTAAATCCACTCGATAAATTTGCATCCATACAAGATTCCCCAATACAAATAATGCTGCTTTCTGTAAGGTGTTTAAAATTGCATAGTCCGATGACTTTGAATTTCTGCCATTTCCTGAGATAAATCATTTATTTTAATAGTTATAATCAACTTTCCATTAATAGATGAGATCACCGTTCCGACTGTGCTTGCGCTGAAAAAGGCGATGGCAGAAAAGCAAAGGTGTACAGCCATTGAGTTTGCCTATATGCGTAGGGCAAAACTTCCATTTTATTCCAAATTAATAGAAATACATAACCATTTTGCATAAACATGTATGCACACATGCAATATAATGATCTGATGAATATAACTAAGACAAAACTAGCCACAGTTAAACATTTTGAGCTAAGAAACATACAATTCCACACAAAACAATCAGTCACTTTATCCGCATCACTATTATTAATTCTTGTTCTAAATATTAAAATGCCAAATGTGTCAACAGACTCTTGTTTCAGAGAAATATATAACCAATATATGATTAACCCTACTAATTTTCTAGTTCTACATATGTCATTAACCATAGGATATAAATAAAAACATGAATAAAATAAGTAAAACTGACTCTGGCTATTGATCTAACACTAGTCTCAGTGCCCAGATTATTCTAAATCTAAATGCACATGGCATAAGATGTGCTGATTATATTGATGTAAATGCAATGCTGGATAAAACATTAATATCTTCATTTATTTTTTTTTTTAGTTGGTATTCTATGTACCAAACAAGAGCTGAGATGAGCCGAAACTAGCACATTTCATAGCTGCACCCAGTGTATTAGCATTAGCCACGTGCTTCTCATGGGTTTGTTTTTCTTCCACGCATCCCACAATGCATCGCGCTGCTGGAATGATGATGTAGTCTATTTGAAGTGAGTTTAATTTCCTAAACTTTGGAGGTATTTGAAGTGAAAACATGCTGAATTAATTTAGGCAAGCACGTCACAACTGTGACAGCATAGTTTCAGTAGTAACATATTCTCTTAAAGTGACGTATTAGACCCGTATATGCAGCAGTAAATGCTTAATAAGTACACCAGCATCTAAGTTAAATATGTAAATCAAGATGAGTGTTTTAGTTTAAGAAATTTAATATTTTCATCGGACTATGCAACTTTAAGTGATATATTCTGATCTGCGTTAAGTCTGTGCGGAAACTGGGTAGAAAAGGAAGCAGTACAAATTGTAGACGAGTTCTGCAAGCCTCGATGGATTGCTGTCTTGGGAGCCTTCTACATTCTGCCGATATATGCCAGGTGTCAACAGAGTGGCAGCGTTATCAGTCTGAGCGTTGCTCCAGAGCCGAAAGAGAATCAGCATGAACGAAGGGGATGTAGCTAGTCCCTTCTCGACAAAGGCAGACACTTGGGATTGATAGCCATTCTAGGCAGTCATGTTTCCTATAAACGAAAGAAATTTGTTTTATTTAACGACACCTCGAGAGCACATAGATTTTTATCATCGGCTATTGGACGTCAAGCATATGGTCATTCTGACATATTTCTTTGAAGGAAGCCCACCGCCGCCACATAAGCTACTCTTTCCGATAAGCAGCAAGGGGTCTTTTATATGCACTTTCCCACAGACAGGACAGCACATACCACAGCCTTTGATGAAACGGTTGTGGACCACTGGTTGGAATGTAAAATAGCCCAAACTGCAAATGGGTCCACTGAGCAGGATCGATCGGATGACCGATCGGGACCGCGGGAGGGGGGAGTGGTGGGGAGGCATCAGTTAGAGCCCGCAGTATATCGGCCCAGCCTGTCACCATATTGACAGCTCGTCTATAAAAACGCCGCTGGTTATATAACTTACTAAAAACCCGCGACCACTCTAAACCTCCACACTGCGACCAGGGCCGTGATCAAGGTCCATCTTGGAGGCGCCTCGGAGATGGCACTGACGTCACGCTAGTGTGAACGGCAAAAGCAGTTTGTTGTCTCGAAAATGGCCGCCCCCATAGGCAGCGGCCATTTGCAATGGAAAAGCTGCGCTGTGATTGGCTGAAACAACTGAATACGGCGGCCAGTTTCGAGGCACTTTTTGTCTCCTATCTGAAAAGGGAGGCGTCTCCGAGACGTCGCCGAGACACACCCTGAACCGAAATAGGACAAAAAGCATCGCCGAGACATCACCAAGGCGCCTCCGAGAGACACCCTGAACGCGGCCCCGGTCTTGGTGATTCACTCCGGCTGTCACAGAAACCCTGGCCCGACCACAAACCACACGATCCCCCACACATCACACCAATCGTCTGGGAGACTTGAGTGGTCAGGGTTTTACATTCTAATAACACCTCAGGTCATACCAGGAAGGGTAGAGGCTTGTGACAGGGTGTATTTTTGGTGGCTTTATGGTGCTGTGCCATTGAAACAATGTGAGTCTAGTACCATGATATTGCTATGCGGGTGATGAAAATGGGAAATATTGCATCTGGAGCAGGATTCAAAACCACATCTCTTGCATTCTGGGCCAGTGTGCTGCCGGTCACACCACCTAGGCTCCCTAATGTCACGTGACCCCTATCCACGCCCAGCTGTCTGTGTGGTTCCTTGTCTGAGAGGTCAGTGCAAACTACATACTCGTGTCCTTGTAAGTCTTTTCAAGTCCAATAGTCGATGATAAAAAATCAATGCGCTCTAGAGGCGTCTTTAAATAAAACAAACTTTCCGAACTAAATGACCCACCCTCTGACCAGGAAGAGACAAGTATCAATTGGTTTCACTAGACCAGGTGTAGAGTCTAATGCTCGGATCTGTGGCTGTGAGAAAAACAATACAGACAAAGTTTGTTTGTTTTGTTGTTGTTTTACATCCTAGCAACATCTATGGTCATATCAGGATGGGTACCGACATGTGACAGTGCACACTCGTTGCGAATTTATAGTGCTGCCCAACTGGGAGACCAGGCCGGCAGCACCATAACCTGATATCCCACTTGGTCACATTATCCTGACACTGAGCAAACCAGTCCTTGCCCTATCCTAATAATGCCGAGCGCCTGGCTAGGAAGCGACAAGTATCAATGTTTAAGTCATTGGTTTGACTTGACCAGGGTTCGAACCCACGATCCCACGGTCTACCAACATGGGAGACGGACGCTCTAACTCATTCGGCCATCCTGTCTGGTGGGTACTGACTTGTGACAGTGCGCACTCATGATGACTTTATAGTGCTGCCCCACTGGGAGACCAGGCCACCAGTACCATGGCCTGATATCCCACTCAGTCACATTATCCTGACACTGAGCCAACCAGTCCTTGCCCTATCCTAATAATTCCGAGTGCCTGGCTAGGAAGCGACAAGTATCAATTTTTAAGTCATTGGTTTCACTCGACCAGGGTTCGAACCCACGATCCCACGATCTACCAACACGGGAGATGGACGCTCAAACTCATTCAGCCACCCGGTCTGGTATACAGACAAAGAGAAAGTAAGAGGGTAAAGTGTAAGAGAGAGAGTCCAGCCCTCTGGTTTATTCTTATATAGTTACATGGGTTCTTGGTAGAGTATCATACCACCTCCTTCCACCAATAGGAATCTAGCATTCCTGGTTTCACCAATGGGAATCCAGCATTCCTGGTCTCCATGGATACCAGTGGTGTGCCCACCACCAGTAGCTGTCTGTCCCCTTGGCCACCACCAACCTTGACCTTTTGAGTGTGGTGACCCCTACCCCAGCAGAAGGGCTAGGTCTTGAGTGCAATCACACCCAGACCTGCCAGCACTACTATATATATTTAACATCCCACTCAGGCACCACCAACCCATATATATATACATATATGCACCTGGCCAAGTACACCGATCAATAATAGAACAATTGCATTCTCCCCTTGCCGAATATCGGAACATTTTACACAGGGTTCGAATCCACCAAACCATGGGTTCGGGTCGCCTGATCTCCCAAAACAGGAGACGGACGCTCAACTTATTCGGTGATCCCGTTTGTCCTATATGGACTACTATCTATATATATATAGTATATATATATATAAGATAAAGGTATTAGTTCAAAAGCGGAAAACAAGATTTCCTTCAAGACAAGAAATGGATAAAGGACGTCAGGTCGCAGCAGAAGAGCAGCCTTTCATGTCTTTCCTGCCGCTTTAAAAGAAAGCGGGAAACATGCCAAATGCTGCAGCTCCCCCCCACCCCCCACCGACCCCCCACCCCGACCCCCCACACACCCAACCCCACGGGCAGCATCCATAGTCCGACCAGTTATAGTGATTTAGTTCTAGATGACTGGATACAGCGTCCAAACCACGCTCAGACCGGCTGGCGCGACGCCTAAACGGAGGCAGCTATGGGGAAGCCGATGTCGACGACGGATTTAGGATGGGGACCCAGTCTTCTATTGGACGGCCCAGGACTTTAAGAGATCAGTGTGTGTGAGTCCAGACTCCACATGGGTCCGTGTCAACAAGCCCTGCATTTTAATAGCGCCTGGCACTTGTTCCAGCCACCTCTGTATACAGACCGCAGAAGGTCTTACTAGAAATTCACCTGTCAGTTTCCTCAACATTATAATAACTTACCGGACGCGATGGCCCAATCGGCAGAACGCATGCCTCCCGTGTGGAAGGTCGGGAGTTCAATTCCAGGTAGAATCAAACCAATGACTTACAAATTGATACTTGTGGCTTCTTAGCCAGGCGCTTAGCATTATTACGAGAGGGCAATGACTGGTTGGCATGGTGTCAGGATAATGTGACTGCGTGGGACATCAGGTCATGGTACCTGCTTCCCGTTCTCCCAGTGGGGCAGAACTATTAGTATTAAAGTCGCCATGAGTGTGCACTGTCACAAGTCAGTACCAATCCTGATATGACAATAGATGTTGCCAGGACGTAAAACTCCAACTACCAACCATCCAAGGCGGGTCCGGCAGGGCGTGCCACTGCCATTCCTGTGTTGAGATGTGGTTGCCTAGTGTGGAAGCAGGAGACAACACACACACACACCCTCCGTCTCCCCCCCCCCCCCATCCTGCATACAGCAGTACCACGTGACGCCGCCGGACGCAGCACGAATTGAATTGTGGAGGAAACTGCGACTGCAGGACACATCATTGAAAGCTGACGACGACGTAATATAATACCCAATATAGCACGGCCTCAAGTGAAACCCAACCAGGTCAATAGTGTGCTTTACTCATAAGCCTGCTTCCACCAACGTCGTCAGAAGGTCAACAACGACGACGTCTTATTTGTAGCTAACTGCAGTGAAGTCATGAGTCTGTTTATGCCACATGTGGGATTTTTAAATGATTAAAGACTGAATGTAGGCTTAGCAATTGTCATTATGCAAGGCTGCGATATGAGCAAACTTCTGAGGAAGCATTTGTGCTATGTCATGTGTAACTTGCTACAGTGGTCTGTAGTATGAAGTGTTTTACAGGCTGATATAGGTGTTATTACAACTACAATAAACATCATGGCTACAAGGACGTTCCACTGTCAAGTGCTGGTTCTTATATATGCTACAAGCATCACGTCTATAATGACCTGTCACTGTGAGGTGTTTACCGGGCTCCTATAGATGTTACAAGCATCATAGCTACAAAGACCTGCCACTGTCAAGTGCTGGTTCTTATATATGCAACAAGCATCACGTCTAGAATGACCTGTCGCTGTGAGGTGTTTAGCGGGCTCCTATAGATGTTACAAGCATCATAGCTATGAGGACCTACCACTGTGAAGTGCTGGTTCTTATATATGCTACAAGCATCATGTCTAGAATGACCTGTCACTGTGAAGTGTTTAATGGGCTCCTATAGATGTTACAAGCATCATAGCTACAAGGACCTGCTACTGTGAAGTGCTGGTTATTATATATGCTACAAGCATCATGTCTACAAGGACCTGTCACTGTGAAGTGTTTAATTGGCTCCTATAGATCCTACAAGCAACATGACTACAAGGACATGCCACTGTGAAGTGCTGGTTCTTATATATGCTGCAAGCATCATGTCTACAAGTACCTGTCACTGTGAAGTTTGTAATTGGCTCCTATAGATGTTACAAGCAACATGACTACAAGGACCTGCCAATGCAAAGTGGCTAACAACCTGCTGTAAATACGACAAGCTACATCTTTGGTTGACATCATCCTGTGAATGCTCCAAACATCCTCCCTATTGAGACAGTCACCACGATGTGGTTGACAGCCTCTTGTAGATCCTACAAACATCCTCCCTATTGAGACATGTACCGTGAAGTGGTTCACAGCCTATTGTAAATGCTACAAACAGCAGCCCTATTGAGACAGGTACCGTTGTAAAATTCTCCGATTAAGTATGTATTGAGTATCGAGATGGCTAAATGAGAAACAGTACTCCCTTTATAAAGCTCACACCGGGGGAGGGAAGAAGTGCCCCTTTAAGCAGAATCCCTCCCCCGTATCTCACCCAGCCACACGGTCACCGTCATGTTATGTGGTAATCCCACGATGGCTAGGTGGTGGCCAGAGCTGGGTGGGAGGGGGGGGGGGGAGTCCTGAAGGCAGCCAATGGTGAACAATGTCAGGGAGAGATCATGCGGGAGAGGAGTGACTGGTGTGCAAGAGTGTAATAGCCAATAAGGAGGTCTATAACATCCACTGTTGTATGTATCTGAAAACAATATATAACTGAATAAAACTAAGCATTCAGGATCTATTATCGACACTTCTGCTGGTGCTGAACTCGGAACGCGTGTTGTGTTGTGTGTTGTGTCTATTATGGGGTAAGCTCTAATATATAATACAGAGAGAAAAGGGGAGCTATGAACCATACGTATTACACCGGATATGAGGGCAGTATAGCCTGGTGGAGCAGTACAGCTAATAACATGAGAGAACATAATGACAGTAACCATAGCCTCCGTGTTCCACCTAACAGGATTTACCATCAATAGCATTCTGTCGCCCGCATATATTGTGCGGGAGCCCGCAAACACAGGATTTCATACTGTGACATGGTTCACAGCCTCTTGTAGATCCTACAAATATCATCCCCTATTGAGACAGGTACCGTGAAGAAAAAAACCTACACCACCACTACCCTTACCACGCACACCTACACCCCAACCACACCCACCTACACCCCTCAACCCCCACCACACACACCTACACCCAACCTCCCCAACCCCCACTACACACCCCCAACCCCCACCACACACACCTACACCCTAACCACACAAGGCAGAAGGCCCGGTGTCGGCTGCTGCCGCCTAGCGGCAATCTGCCCAGAAAGTCTCCCATAGTGTTCATCTTATGTTTCCTGACGCAGCAAGTCATCCGGTGAACCTTTCCTTAAGCGGTGTGACTGAGTGAGATAGGGGAACGTTGGGGGATGTGTAAGGTGATGTTAGCTGGCGTAACTATCTTATTAAAGCAGCATAGTCCAATGAAGGATCAAATATTCAAAACCAAGACAATTATCTAGAATTAAATATACATATCTAACTTAGATAGTGATGGACTTATTAAGCATTTGTTGCCACATCGAAGGGAACACTGAGTCAATTTAATAGAACATGTTACTGCTAAAGCCTATGATACCAGAGAGTTGGTATGCTCACCAAAACTAATTTGATATATTTGCACTATAAATATCTCAAAACATAGCCATTTAAAATAAAAGTTACTTCAAGCTAAAGTAAGGTGTAATGTAACAATCAATTTAATATATTTATCTCAGAAAAATGGAAGAAACTCAAAACCATCGGACTATGCAACTTTGAGGATAGCCGTGCTAGCCTCATATCCTTAGTTCGCTCTGGTTATCCTTCGCAACTAACTGACTACAGTAACTGACTAACCCCGTTAAACCAAACTTGAAGGGACCCTAGACATTTGTTTGGATTAACCTATCATTGGTTTGACCAAGCTTTGGCTTAGACTTTGACTTGGCTTTGGTTATTGTTTTTTAATATATATAAGAGCAAAAGACCTATTTTTAATACAATAAATTATTAACCACTATATACTATATAGTGATAGCTCCCCATGAAGCTGATGCATACATGTAGGCCTACATCTCATTACAAATACATGACATGAAGCTAATGTATACATTGTACAACTCATTACATTACATTGTACATCTCATTACAAATACATGACATTGTACATCTCATTACATTACAGTGTACATCTCATTACATTACATTGTACATCTCATTACATTACATTACATTGTACATCTCATTACATTGCATTACATTGTACATATCATTACATTACATTACATTGTACATCTCATTACAAATACATGACATGAAGCTAATGTATACATTGTACATCTCATTACATTACATTGTATATCTCATTACATTACATTACATTGTACATCTCATTACATTACATTGTACATCTCATTACATTACATTACATTGTACATCTCATTACATTACATTGTACATCTCATTACATTACATTGTACATCTCATTACACATACATGACATGAAGCTAATGTATACATTGTACATTACATTACATTGTATATCTCATTACATTACATTACATTGTACATATCATTACATTACATTGTACATCTCATTACAAATACATGACATGAAGCTAATGTATACATTGTACATCTCATTACATTACACTGTACATCTCATTACATTACATTGCACATCTCATTACAAATACATGACATGAAGCTAATGTATACATTGTACATCTCATTACATTACATTGTACATCTCATTACATTACATTGTATATCTCATTACATTACATTACATTGTACATCTCATTACATTACATTACATTGTACATCTCATTACATTACATTACATTGTACATCTCATTACAAATACATGACATGAAGCTAATGTATACATTGTACATCTCATTACATTACAGTGTACATCTCATTACATTACATTGTACATCTCATTACATTGTACATCTCATTACATTGTACATCTCATTACAAATACATGACATGAAGCTAATGTATACATTCTACATCTCATTACATTGTACATCTCATTGCATTACATTACATTGTACATCTCATTACATTGTACATCTCATTACATTGTACATCTCATTACAAATACATGACATGAAGCTAATGTATACATTGTACATCTCATTACATTACATTGTACATCTCATTGCATTACATTACATTGTACATCTCATTACAAAACAAAGTCTCTTATGGCTGATTGAGCCTATAAATGATTTTACTTTGAAAAATAGTCTTGAAATGTCATGAAAGTTTGGTCTAACCGTATCGGGAGTGGACAGGAGTCCAACAATTTAGTTTGAATTAACCGATAATTTGGATTAACTGACTTTGGTTTAACCAACTTTTTTATGAATAAATTGTAGTATTTTGCCGGGACGCTGAAAGAAAGTGTGGATTAACCTATCGTTTGGTTTAACCGAGCTTGGTTTAACGGCCTTATACTGTATCTTGGTGACTTATTTAACGGAAAAGTATTTATTTGCCAGTGCTACAAAGTTAAACATAAATGCGCAGCCCTATATGAAGAGTTCATTTTCAAATAAGAACCGTGTTCCATGAGTTCCAACCACAAGTGCCCTAGGTTTGAATTCCATTGGTAACTGAAGGTGAATTCAAACAATTTTCCTACAAGAATAAAATTGGCTTCATATGTAAACAGTCCAGACTTCCTTCGAATGAAACGATTTTCGGAATTCAAACAGAAGCGGGGGCTATTCCAATTCTATGGGATCCTAGTCAGACAATTAGATAGTATCTGGAGGGCAGGAAAATAGTCAATGTGGTGTTCTCTGTGGCAGAGTGGTTCGAGTGTCTGACTTATTTCTAGGCCGGACTCCTAATCTGAAGGTTGGCGGTTCAATTCCCCGTGCCCACCCCCCCCCCCACCCGACCTCTGCCAATTTGGATTTCCACCGCTGTGTATAACTTACAGCGTTATCAAAGGCTGGTTGCTCTAATACCATGTCTATGTTGTAGGAGATTAAAAGTCCCTTGGGTCGGTAAAAGTGTAGGCTCGGCCTATATATTGACAAACTGTCTAATGGTGAAAACAAGTCTATTCAGACTTATCCATGATAGGCAGTATAAATCTTCAGCAACAAAAAACTTTAAAAAACTTCTCTCAACAGCAATCCGAATTGTCGGGTATGTAAAAGTGAATCAATACGAGATTCTTAGTGCCCAAGGCAGTTCTAAACACTAGATGCAACACCGGAAATAGTAATATCGCACTATGCTCTTCGTCTGGTCGATATTAAGGGATTTGGCTTCACGATTACAGTTATTCAGCCAATGAGCATCACTGAGAGAAGGGTCAGTTGTCCAAGTATGGCTAACTGTATATATATATATTGGTGGTTCTATGACATTTGCCACCCAATAATTGCCAACCGATACCTGCCACCCAACACTTTCATAGCTGGGATTTTTGCCAGCCGAATAGATTCCCCATACAATGATCGAGAGTATGCACAATAATATGAGCACACATGTGTGTGTATACACATGCACACTGACACTCACACATATATGCACACATGCACACGCATGTACACATGCACACACACTAACACATACTCACGCACATGCACAAGTGTTGGCTTAAAGAAGGATTTGTTGTTCGTTGTTGTAGGTCCTGGCAACACCTAAGGTAGGGGCGGGGCGCGAAGTGGGGGGGGGAGCAGGAAGGGAAGGGAAGGGAAGGTATCAGGCAGGATACCGACTTTTGACGGTGTGCACTCAAGGTGACTTTATAGTGCTGCCCCACTGGGAAATCAGGCCGCTGGCACCATGCACCGATATCCCACACAGTCATACTATCCTGATACTGTACTAACCAGTTTTGCCCTGTCCTAGTAATGCCAAGTGCCAGGTTAGGTAGCAACAAGTAGAAATTGTATACGGTTTGACTCAGCTGGCTTTTGTTTACTCTGATTTTTTTTTTTAATTATTTAAAAAAATTGTTTACTCATAGAATGTTGTTTTGTAAAAGATTCTAAACCCTTAGTTATATTGGCAAAAGGCCAAGTAACCCTCCATGGGAGTGCGGCTTTTAAGTGTTTACACAACATTACACCAGCTATTAAAATAACACATTCTATTAAAGCTGCATAGTTCGATGAAAATATCAACTTTTCAAAACGAAAACAATTATCTAGATTTAATTCTACATGTCTAACTTAGATACTGGTGCATTTATTGAACATTTGGCACCACATAGAAGGGAATACTGAGGCAATTTAATAGAACCTGTTACTGCAGAAGCCTATGATGTCAGAGTTTTGCCGAGCTTGCACAAATTCTTTTTACGTGTTTGCACTTCAAATATCTCAAAAGTTAGCTATTTAAAATAAAAGTTACCTGGTTACTTCAAACTAAAGTAAGGTAGATTATAACGATTAACCTCATATATTTATCTCAGAAGATAACAAAAACTCAAAACCATCGAACTTTGCAACTTTAACCCGTTTTCAACTGAAGTAATTAGAGCTACTATAATGGTTGGTTGTTGAAGTTTGACGTCCTGACAACAGCTAAGGTCATATCAGGAGGACCTTCTACGATACACACACATGAATAGGCCTACTAAACCCCCAGTCACACCTACCCGGATCAGAGGCCGGACGAGCCCCGGACCATCATCCGGCGTGGTCCGGCGAGGTCCGGCGTGATCCTTGGCTGGTCCGGGGTTCGCCCCGGATGTTTTAAAATGTTTAAAACATCCAGGGCATCCGGGCTCGATCCGGCATGGTCGTAGTAATAGTAGTAGCGAAACAGCCCCGGACCAACCCTGGAGAGCCCGGACAGGCCCCGGTTCACACCCGGACTACCTGGACCACAACCGGACCGCACCGGTCGGGTAGGTGTGACCGCGAGGCAAAAAAGGACGAAAATATCGATATTATCCGGGGCTGTCCCGGAAAGTCCATGCAACTGGTCCGGGGCTGGTCCGGCTCAAAATCCGGGGCTCGTCCGGGTAGGTGTGACGGGGGCTTTATAAGCTATGAGTTTAGTTCCTGCGACTGTTACTCGGTTTGCATATTATTGGGCGCTGCAATTCGCTTCACTTCAATATCGACGACTCAATCCTTATTGTATCATTGGAGGCCATGACCATCACGGTAAATCTTCTATTTAAAAATGGAGGAAGCAGCAACCACCCTGTTTGCCATGTGCAACGGTCACCTTTTTCTTTCTTGCTGATTGATGTGCTATATAATTAATTATGTTAATATACTGCCCATCACGGATAAGTCTAAATATTCTTGTTTTCACCATTAGACAGTTTGTCGATTGAAAGTCCAAGCCTAAACTTTTACTGATCCAAAGGATTTTTAACCTCCCATACCACATGGACATGGTATGAGAGCAACTGGCCTTTGATGACACTATAAGTTATAAACAGGGATGGAAATCCAAATTGGCAGATATGATGGCACGGGCAAAGACTGGTCAGCTCAGTGTCAGGATAATGTGACTGAGAGTGATCTCAGGTCATGGTGTAGTTGGCCTGGTCTCCCAGTAGGGCAGCACTATAAATTCACCATGATGTAAAGACGACCGTCAGGCTAAGAAGCAACAAGCTTCAATTTTTAAGGGATTGGTTTGACTCGGCCAGGGTTCGAACCCTGAATGCCACTTGCTTATTGGACAAAGGGAAAATAAAAGAAGTCATGGCGTTATCTAGAGATGCTGATTGTGTTTTGACCTAAGAGATCTCGCTTGACTTCCGGGTGGAACTCTCCGGTGTGGCGTGTACCGAGGCGGAAAAGCCGTGCCCTTGTGGGTTTATGATGTGGAACGCTCGCTCTCATTGGCGCGTGTTGCGCTTCGGACCACCCGCCCACGCCCACGCCCACGCCCACGCCCCCGCCCCCGCCTCCTCCCTCTCCCGCCCCTACGCCCTCGCCTCCTGCCGCCCCCGCTCCCGCCGCCCCTGCCGCGTCCGCCGCTGCATACCAATCACTGCCGCCACCCGACCACGCACTTCCGGTCAATATGGGAATGGGCAGGGCTGGGCAGTTGTGATTGTCAGTGGACGCCTGCCACTTGACCCCGCGAATCTGACAGGAGTACAATGGCGCGAGACCGGGCGCGGTGGCCGAATCAGTAGAGCGCTAGCCTCGTGTGCGGAAGGTCAGGAGTTCGGTTCCCAGTCGAGTCAAACCAATGACTTATAATTATATCAAATTGATACTTGTCGCTTACTAGCTTGGCGCTCGGTATTAATAGGATAGATTAAGGATTGGTTAGCTCAGTGGCATGATAATGTGTCTGAGTGGGATATTGGGTCATGGTGCCTGATCTCCCAGTGGGGCAGCACTATAAAGTTGTCATAAATGCGAATTGTCATAAGTCGCAACCCGTCCTGATATGACCTTAAATGTTGCCAGGATAGCTCGAACAACCAACCAACAATGCCGTGCATGGGCACGCGGGCGGGCGGGGAGGGAAGGGGCGGGGCGCGAAGTGGGGGGGGGGGGGGAGCAGGAAGGGAAGGGAAGGGAAGGGAACGGGCAGCCCAAGCTCCTAAAACACCGCCGCAGAAGTGCGAGCACAAAATGGTGGCGGCAAGAACGAGGTCACGTGACCACCTAAGGTCGAGTGCCTGCACCTGAGGTGGGTGCGGTGGTAGTGACGCGATGCTCTGGCTGATAAGCTTTGTTCTTTGTTTGTTGGAGTTTTACGTCCTGGTAACATCCAAGGTCATAGCAGGACAGGTACCGACTTTTGACAGGGAGCACGCATGGCTACTTCACAATGCTGCCCCACTGAGAGATAAAGCGTGCGTTCTAAGGTAGACTTGTGTGATTAAAGACTGCACAGGACATGTGGCCCGTCTGGTTAAATGACTGCTCATGTGATTAAAAACTGCACAGGACATGTGGCCCGTCTGGTTAAGATTATCCTGACACTGAGCTAACCAGTCCTTGTCGTATCCTATTAATGCTGAGCGCCAGGCTTGGTAGCGACAGGTATCAATTTTGTAAGTCATTGGTTTGACTCATCCATGAATCAAACTCCTGACCTTCCGCAAGAAAGCCTGCTTCTGTTATCACGTGATGCCTGCTAACCCATCCTGCCCCTAGCGGTGATATCTGTTCCATGGCAGTTCTCTGTTTGCGTCGTTCTTGGTGTGTGACAGTGGCGCCACCTAGCGTCGATTGGCATGACCTCTGTCTACAGAACTTGGCCCAGTTTGACTTGGCTGGCGCGTTGTATTCGAGTGGAAGGAGGCGCTCTGAGTGCACGCCATGTGCCGTGCTTAGTTGACGTTGGCGCGATAGTTGTGTAATGGGGGGTAGCAGAGCGACTCCCTCAAACCCCAACATCAGTAGCCTCGACTTGCCACAGTTTACTGTTAACATCAGCAGATGTCTCGATAGATAAAGGATTCACCCCGTACTTGCAGTTGAGGGGTGAATGACAATGTAGTCTAAATATGGGCGAACATAGCTTGCGTATTGAACAGGAAGTAGAAACTCTGGTTCCAGAAACAAAAATGGTTACTTGTATCGGCACAGAGTTAGTGAAATGAGAGAGAATGCAAAAAGACAAGATGGCAGCAATAAACCGCCATCGATTTCACTTTTAAGGCACGTTAAAGTATGTTTTATTATATTTTCTAAATCAGAAGTAGCGGGGAAATATGAAGATGCATGAGAAGAATATATGTTGCTTCTTAAATTATATAAGGTTGTTTTTCACTCCCTACTTACACGTATGAGGGTGATCTTTTATCTACTATCTCGATAGCATGACCCGCTTCAGAATTGGTGACAATCTAAGTAAAGCGTGCGTCCTAATGTAGACTTGTGTGATTAAAGACTGCACAGGACATGTGGCCCGTCTGGTTAAATGACTGCTCATGTGATTAAAAACTGCACAGGACATGTGGCCCGTCTGGTTAAATGACTGCTCATGTGATTAAAAACTGCACAGGACATGTGGCCCGTCTGGTTAAATGACTGCTCATGTGATTAAAAACTGCACAGGACATGTGGCCCGTCTGGTTAAATGACTGCTCATGTGATTAAAAACTGCACAGGACATGTGGCCCGTCTGGTTAAACGACTGCTCATGTGATTAAAGACTGCCCAGGACATGTGACCCGTCCAGTTAAACGACTGCTTGTGTGATTAAAAACTGCACAGGACATGTTACTCCCATGGTTAAACGACTGCTCATGTGATTAAAGACTGCACAGGACATGTGACTCGTTTGGTTAAACGACTGCTTGTGTGATTAAAGACTGCACAGGACCCGTGACCCATATGGTTAACTGACTGCTCTTGTGATCAAAGACTGCACATAACACATGACCCGTATGGTTAATTGACTGCTCATGTGATTAAAGACTGCACAGGACACGTGACCTGTCTGGTTAAATGACTGATTGTGTGATTAAAAACTGCACAGGACACGTCACCCATCCGGTTTAAACGACTGCTCATGTGATTAAAGACTGCACAGGACACGTCACCCATCCGGTTTAAACGACTGCTCATGTGATTAAGGACTGCACAGGACACGTCACCCGTCCAGTTAAATGACTGCTCATGTGATTAAAGACTGCACAGGACACATGACCCGTCCAGTTAAATGACTGCTCATGTGATTAAAGACTGCACAGGACACATGACCTGTCCAGTTAAATGAATGCTCATGTGATTAAAGACTGCACAGGACACATGACCCGTCCAGTTAAATGAATGCTCATGTGATTAAAGACTGCACAGGACACGTGACCCGTCCAGTTAAATGAATGCTCATGTGATTAAAAACTGCACAGGACACATGACTCCCCCAGTTAAACGACTGCTCATGTGATTAAAGACTGCACCGGACATGTGACCTGTCCAGTTAAACGACTGCTTGTGTGATTAAATACTGCACAGGACACGTGACCTGTCTGGTTAAACGAATACTCGTGTGATTAAAGACTGCACAGGACACGTGACCCGTCTAGTTAAACGACTACTGGTGTGATTAACGACTGCACAGGACACGTCACCCGCCCAGTTAAACGACTGCCATGGACTACTGCCTGTGGGTGAGGCTCTGTTTTTGCTAAATTTTCTGAGACTGGACTGCTGGCTTAGCACCGGGCGGGATGGCCGAGTCGGCAGAGCGCGAGCCTCGCGTGCGTGCGCAAGATCGGGAGTTCGGTTCCCGGTCCAGTCAAACCAATGACTTTAAAATTGATACTTGTCGCTTCCTATCCTGGCACTAGGCATTATTAGGATAGGGCAAGGATTGGTTAGCTCAGCATCTGGATAATGTGACTGAGTGGGATATTGTTTGGGTCATGGTGCAGGTCACCAAGAGTGCGCACTGTCACAAGTTGGTACCCATCCTGATATGACCTTAGATGTTGCTAGGACATAAAACAACAACAATCAAACAAACAAACTTGGGTCATGGTGCCGGTGACCTGATTTCCCAGTGGGGCAGCAATATAAAGTCACCAAGAGTGCGGACTGTCACAAGTCGGTACCCGTCCTAATGTGACCTTAGATGTTGCTAGGACGTGAGACTCCAACAACTGGCTAAGTGGCGCAGGAAAGCCTGGCTGTGGGAGCTGAACTCGCAGCATCAGATGGATGAGCAGTTTATTTGGAGCATACCGATCTAAATAGCGTAAGGACGCATGCGCCCGCAGGGGTCATGGGGTCAGGCGGTGCGTCTCCAGTGACAAATTATTAAAACGCGCATGCGTCGCGCAGGCCCAGTCATCCGTATCCCGCCCCTGGTTGGAGAGCGTGCGTTTGAAGTTGGGCGCCAAGCAGAATTTAGGTCCAGTCCTAGGGTACGGAGAGCGGGTGCCCTTCCGTACCAGCTCACCGGAAACCAGCCACTGTAGTGGCATAGCGCCACCTAGCGACGTGTGTGCTGGTGCCGCGATGGGACTGGTGCACTGGTGTCAACACCTGCCGCTAGGTGACGCTAATGCCATGATGTCAAACACAGAACCACTATGTGACGCTAGTGTCATGACGTCACAAACAGATTCTTCTTCTCTTCTTGGTTGTCCATTGGCAGCGACGATGACAGCAACTCAGCATTTATTGTGAACTCGTGGATAACTGTTGAGTCCAATTTGTGGTCGGAATGTGCTGTGGCATGTTGGACATGTGTGTAGCTGCTGTCAGAGAATCTCGTAGACGAAGGAGACGGTCTTTTCTCTGCTTCACACTTTTGTTTAGCTTGAGATATATGATCAGTTTAAAACTGTGTTGTGCCTTTATGAATAGAAGCACACCATGAACTCCCATCATTGGCCACTATTTCCCAGGTTGTAGTGTAGCTTGTAGTGTCACAACATCACATACAGAGTCACAGAGTCAGTGTCACGACATCACACACAGGGTGGTGTGCTGGTGTCAACACCTGCTGCTAGGTGACGCTAGTGTCATGACATCACACACAGGGTGGTGTGCTGGTGTCAACACCTCCTGCTATGTGACGCGAGTGTCATGACATCACACACAGGGCAGTGTGCTGGTGTCAACACCTGCTGCTAGGTGATGCTAGTGTCATGACATCACACACAGGGTGGTGTGCTGGTGTCAACACCTCCTGCTATGTGACGCTAGTGTCATGACATCACACACAGGGCGGTGTGCTGGTGTCAACACCTCCTGCTAGTTGATGCTAGTGTCATGACATCACACACAGGGCGGTGTGCTGGTGTCAACATCTGCTGCTATATGACGCTACTGCCATGATGTCACATATAGAGTGGTGCATTGATGTCAACACCTGTCACTATGTGATGCTACTGTTATGACATCACACACATGGTGGAGTGCTAGTGTCAACACTTACTACTATGTGACGCTGCATTCTGCCTGTCTGGCCCTAAGCTGGGTACAGAGAGTGATGCGCAAATGGCGGGATGTGTTTGCACTGACGTAAGGGGCGTTTGTTACAACTTACATGCCTCGGATCTGAATGTGGAAGTATTTTGTAGAACTCAAACCCTTATCCATCATGAACAAACCATCAACACACCGAACATCCTACACAACTATCAATCTGTTTAAACACATTGAATATTATATAAGACAGACAAAATGTCTTGTCAACTCTGAACTTAACTTGTTTTATGAGAGAAAAAATGTAACCCACAACGATTATTTGAGTTGCCCCGAGTATGCACCTTCTACTCAGTGCTGCTCACCATTTGTGCATGAACTACAGTGACTGGTGCTGTACATTATACAGCAGGAGCCACTCCCTTAATTCTACAGGATCGGTGCTGTAACTAATACAGCACTGAACAAACTTAGATTATTGAGACTGTCAATTCTAATAGTAAGATGGCCGGAAGACCAGGACTCTGGTGCTGACAAATGTCATGTTCAGATGAATAAATACTTTACCAAAAAAAACAACAACAAAAAAAGTCTCATGAGATGCGTTATCACACTGAATTTTAAAACGCAGTCCAGCATTAATGCGCTGACAGTGTGCACATTGGTTCACGCTCTGGTAAACCTGAACATAATGGTAGCTCTGCCTCATCTTATAAAAATGCCACAACATCTAGATGAGGTGAATATCAAAGTAGTTTGTGCATGGCATCTAATACCAAAAGCTCTCTTCTACTGTGAACTTGTAAAAGGATGCATAAATCAAGGTGATCAGAAGAAAAGGTTCAAGGCCTGCCTCAAATACAACCTGAAGAAATGTAATCTCAACACTACAACTGGAGAAATAGTGGCCAAGGACAGAGTTCATAGCGTGTTTCTATTCGTGAAGACACAACACAGTTTGAAACTGATCATATATCTCAAGCTAAACAAAAGTGTCAGCAGAGAAAAGATTGTCTCTTTCATCAATGGGACTCTCTGACAGCAGCTACATACACATGTCCAATGTGTGACGGCACATTCTGAACACAAATTGGACTGATCAGTCATCGACGAGTTCACAACAAATGATGAGTTGCTGTCATCATCGCCACCAATGGATAACCAAGAAGAAGAAGAATATTTTAACGGAAGGTATGGTTGTATACTTAAGATGAGTATCCTAAAGTATATAAACATCAGCTCCAGTCCACAGTCTACACTGAAAGGCACTTTGACCACAATAGGATCGTTTAGTAGATGAGACAGCGAGGCGAGCAAGCTCGTTGAGTTTTATCAACAAATTATCGACTGGTAAGGCTTCCTTGAAATATGAGGTGTTAGGGCCGAGAGAGGCTGTGTGGTTGCTGTAGTTTTACGCCCCAGCAAGACCCTAGGCCATACCAGGACAAGCACCGACTTGGGACAGCACGCATTCCTGGTTACTTTATAATGCTGCCTCACTGGGAAATCAGGCCATCAGCATCATCACATTATCCTGACACTGTTCGCCCAGTCCCTGTCCTGACCTCATAATGCCAAGCGTCAAGCAACAACAGGTACCTATTTTGGTGTTCTCTGTGGCAGAGTGGTTAGAGTGTCTGACTATTTTCTAGGTCGGACTCCTAATCTGAAGGTCGGTGGTTCGTTTCCCCATGCCCCCACCTCTGCCACTTTGGATTTCCACCGCTGTGTATAACTTACAGCGTCATCAAAGGCTGGTTGCTCTCATACCATGTCTATGTGGTGTGGGAGGTTACAAATCCCTTGGGTCGGTAAAAGTGTAGGCTCAGGCTTTCTATCGACAAACTGTCTAATGGTGAGAATAAGTCTATTCAGACTTATCCATGATATGCAGTATAAATCTTCAATCAAGTCATTGGTTTGTCACTGTGTATAAGTATGCAAGACGCGTACTATATTGCATACCAGAAGTATTTATTACCTTCATGATACACGCGAATGAAACGGGAAATGCCCGAGCCTGCCCGCCTAAACACTGCCGAATGGGGTGTGAGTAGTATATATGAAGTTGTTATTGGCGACACATGGGTGTGTGGAATTAACGCAGTGATAAACTGTCTTTGTGTTCTCATCTGATATATGTGCTCTATAATCTATTATGGGAATATAAACAAGGACACTACCATCTTCAGTTATATGTGTATTGTCAGTTGTGTACCACATCTCGTGTATGCCATTGCTTAGTTCCAGGTTTGGCCACGCCAGCGCCACCTGTCAGGGGCTCTGACCTCGTATAAGCCAGCTGTGTCTGGTCGTTATTGCCTCCAGACCCACTGGGACGGTCAATTTTATAAACATAACTCCAGTACAGATACGGTCAATTTTATAAACATAACTCGGGTACAGATAAGTGAGAACACAAAAGGTAGTGTTTGAGTAGTCTAATCTCTGGCACAGATTAGAGGCACTAGCCCCTAAAGAAAGAAAACGGTGTGACTGACACTTGCCAATATCCGGTGGAGGTGAAGTAGGCCACAGGTGTCGCCACAGGTTAAAGTTGCATCGTCCGATCGTTTTGAGTTTCTCTCATTTTCTGAGATAAATGTATTAGGTTGATCATAATAATGTCATGGGGGTGATGAAAATGGGAAATACTGTGCCTAGAGCGGGACTCGAACCCACATCTCTTTGCACTCCGGGCCAGTGTGCTAACCATTACACCACCTAGGCTCCCTAATATCAACACACTCCCCACGCCTACCTGTCTATGTGGTTACTTGCCTGAGAGGTCAGTGCAGACCACTACACTCGTCCCCCTGGAATTTTAAGTCTTGTAATGCTTACAATTACATACATACAGGCAATGCACTAACACATACATACACAGGGTAGGTTCAACAACCATACAGCGCAAAGCTTGTACAGGATCCTGATCACGGCAACCAGTGTCATGGGGGTGATGAAAATGGGAAATACTGCGCCTAGAGCGGGACTCGAACCCACATCTCTTTGCATTCCGGGCCAGTGTGCTAACCATTACACCACCTAGGCTCCCTGATATCGATACACTCCCCACGCCTACCTGTCTATGTGGTTACTTGCCTGAGAGGTCAGTGCAGACCACTACAATAATCTACCTTACTTTTGTTTGAAGTAACTTTTATTTTAAATGGTTAACTTATGAGATATTTGAAGTGCAAACGTGCTAAATTAATGTTGGCAAGCTTGCCAAAACTCTAACACCATAGGCTTCTGCAGTAAAAGGTTCTATTAAATTGACTCAGTATTCCCTTATATGTGACAACAAATGTTTAATAAGTGCATCAGTATCTAAGTTAGGTATCTAGAATCAAATCTAGATCCTTGTTATGGTTGTGAAAATTTGATGTTTTCGTCGGACTATGCAGCTTTAAGGGTGGAGTCTTACGGAGTATAGCAATACCGGTAATATTAATAATAGCAGTAATATCAATAATTACAACAATTCCCTTACATATCTTTATACTCGCGTAATGCGGTATATATTGTTCAGCAATGAAAACAAGCCACGATGCGACTTACTCGTTATGGACTGAGTAAAAAAGCTATCACACACACAAAAATAATAAATAAATCTCATATAACCGGACGCGGGGGATGCGGAAAGTTGGAAGTTGGAATCCTGGTCAAGTCAAACTAATGACTTACAAAATCGATTGGTGCTCGGCAATACTAGGACAGGGCAAGGCCTGGTCAGCTTAGTATCAGGATAATGTGACTGAGTATGATATCAGGTCATGGTGCTTGCGAGCTGGTCTACCAGTGCGGTACACTATAAAGTTTCCATGAGTGTGCACTGTCACAAGTCGGTACCCGTCCTGGTATGACCTTAGATGTTGCTAGGACGTAGCACCCAAAGTAACAATCAAACAATCTCGTCTGATATAGATCTAAGTGAGGAACGTGCAGTGGATGCCGCTGATGCGCCACCTAGCGCCACCTAGCGCCGAGTCAGGGATTCATGATTAAATCATATCAACCTACTTAAGCCGTGTTTACACGGGCAATTGTGAAGCGAATTAGGCAAATCGATTTATATGAAGCGAAGAAGTGGCACGTTCACACGAAGCGAGTTTGAAAGTGTTTCGGCGCCGGGAACCAGCAGCCTGAGTTCCGCCTGTAGCCGACGAGCACTGTTATTTGTTTTCTTTACACTCGGCGATTCGACGCCGATGCAGCTGCTACGTTAATATGGCTTGTAATTTAGGGTTAATTTAATTAAATTTCATTATTTGAGTATGTAATTCTGTTAAATATGATCGCATTCAATAGATTTCGGCCTAATCGGTCCCTAACACTGCCGGGCACCAGCGATAGTTACAGCTGCGCATGTAGCCGGCGAGCACCGCTATTTTACACTATGGCCGCCCGGGAACCAGCGGAATCGCTTCATATAAACCACCTGGCAAGGTGGTTTACATAAAGTGAATCATATGAAGCGAATCAGCCCTAATCCGCCTCAGAGTCCTGTTTACACGGCGAATGTGAGGCGAACTAGGCAAAGCGCATTATATGAGCCGTTTTAACTCGCCCGCGTAAACACGGCTTTACTCACTCAACAGGCCCCATTTGAGATTACCGCAAAGACCAGTTCAAACACAAAGGCCTACCCTACATCCCACCATCACCCTTTCACCAAGTATGTCACCTCTAAAACGATTATATCAGTTATGCCCCCCCTACTAACGCTTTCCATAATAGTCTAACATGGTTACCTCGACATATATTTCTTTTTCTCTTATCTTGTTCTTTACCTGTCATTCATATCGATGCTTCGCTTATTGTCTTGTAATTGTCTATCTATATTGTTGTAGATTTATTGACTGTGTAGTGGCAAGTGTCAGTACAACTGAAAGACTGGTACATTAGCACTGACAACATGTTATTCAGAGCAATAACACCACTTGGGGGGGGCCGGGGGGGGGGAAGCAATGACTGGCTGCTGTGGTGTGTCCAAATTGGTGAAACCGGGCAGACATGCCCCAGAACCAGGATGCATGTTTATCTTATAAATTAGTTCTTATCGCAGCGTGCCATCTGCGCATTATTCACCACAAATGGCCTCTTGGGACAAGCCGACGTGAATAATAATTCTGGCTACATTTGCCACCAGAGATCTGTCTCACGGCTAGAGTTCCCTCACACAGTCAAGAAGAAGCCTTCGCCACCAAGGTTCTACATTGTTATAACTAGTACAAGTCGCTGTTCGACGGCAACCAGCCCTATAACAATCCTAACACTGTTCTTTAAGCTGGAACTCTTGACCCATGATGGAGTTCGCTTTTCACAGCAAAGCCCACAGCGGACGTGTTGGTCGAATTGGTAGAGTGCAGGCTTCCCATGCGGAAGGAAGGTCAGGAGTTTGTATCCCAGTCGAGTCAGACAAATTGATAGTTGTCGCTACCTAGCCTGGCACTCGGCATTAATAGGATAGGACAAGGACTGGTTAACACAGTGTCAGGATAATGTGACTGTGTGGAATAACGGATCATCGTTGCCAGGGGCCTGGGCTCCCAGTGGGGCAGCACTATAAAGTTGCCATGATTGCGCACTGTCACAAGTTAGTACCTGTAATGATATGACCTGAGATGTTGCTAGGACATAAAACAGCAACCAACCTCACCGATAAGGTTCCCTCAATGAATATGTCAGAATGACCATATGTTTGATGTCCAATGGCCGATGATAAAAATCAATGTGCTCTAGAGGCGTCATTAAATAAAACCCACTTTCTTTTGCTACCCTTAGACTGACCTTTAAGATCGACCTCTTTGCATGATGGAGTTGACTTTTCAGAGCAAAGTGCATGCCATTATTTGAGAGGGATACAGTGGTTGTAGCATGTTATTGCTTAGTTAGTTGGTTGGTTAAGTATGCAGGTATAGCAATACCTCAGGGAGTTTGACGCCCCTGCCTTGCAGAGTTCTAAACCACTGCCTTGTGGTACAGGTCCTTGACAGAACCGAAGGCTAAGGGAGCAAACCCTAAACAGAAAACCATGTCACTGTGGCAGCATTAAGGGCGGTTGATGTATGGAACTCCCAACATCTCCCGACCAGCCACTGCAGGGACAAATAGTTTTGCGCCTGTCTTGACATGTTCTTGCCGGTGTGAAACCTCTATTTGCTCCCCGAGAGAGTGCCGCTGGTAACTTGCAAAAGCCAGCAGCACTTCAACACTTTTGCAGGCAGCTTTCATGAAACGAAACCTGAAGCTGAGAGACATTAAGACCGACTCATGGACGGAACTCTCACAGCAGAGAGCTAAATGGAGAGCGGCAGTCAAGTAATGAAAGCAGTCTTTGTCGCATCGCGACCGACAGCATGATGATGATGATGATGAGTTGGTTGGTTATTGGAGTTTACATCCTGACAACATCTAAGCTCAAATGAGGATGGGTACCGACATGTAACAGTGCACATTCATGGTGACTATATAGTGCTGCCCCAATGGTACAACACACTGCCAGCCCATGACCTGATATCCCACCCAGTCACATTATCCTGTTACTGAATCAACTGGTCCTTGCCCTATGCTAATAATGTTGAGCGCCTGGCTAGGAAGTGACAAGTATTCATTTTTAAGTCATCGGTTTGACTCAACCAGGGATCGAATCTCACGATCGACAAAAACAGGAGACGAACGCTCAACTCATTCGGCCATCCCATCTGGCATGTAGCGCGTGGCTATGTTGGTCAAAGTGGGAGAGTATTTACCATCAGGCTGGGGTGAAGACGGTCAATGACGTCATTATGAAAGTGTCGCTGGCAAGTATCTGGATGAAATATAAGTTCCCTCTCGATCCGGCTATAGTATTTACATGCAGGATTCATGATGTGAACTGTTTACACATTCACCCACACCCGCACTCACCCACACACACATACACACACGCACTTACCCAGACACACACACCCACACACCCGCACTCACCCACCCACACACGCACAGACACGCGCACACACGCACTTACCCACACACCCGCACTTACCCACACACCCACACTTTCCCACACACCCTCACACCCGCACTTAGCCACCCACCCACACACACTCACCCACACCCACATCCACACCCACACTCACCCACACACGCACCCACACCAACACCCACACCCTCACCCACACTCACCCACACATACACCCATACACACACCCTCACACACCCATACTCACCCACACCTACACCCTCACACACCCACCCTTACACCAACACTCACACATTCGTACACATGCACTCACCCAAACCCACACCCTCACACACACTCGCACTCACCCACGCGCTGACACATTCACACACACCCACATTCAACCACACTCTCACACACCCGCACTCACCCATACGTACACCCTCACACACACCCTCACACCCACACCCACACCCACACCCACACCCTCACATCCACACCCACACCCACATCCACATCCACACACACCCGTACTCGCTCACACCCGCACTCACTCACACCCGCACTCACGTACATCCACACACCCACACCCTGACACCTATACCCACACACTCACACACCCACACCCGCACTCATCCAGACACACACACACCCACACACACGCGGTCCGGGTGTGGTCTTTGTCATTTGTCGCATCGTCAGGAAATGTCCCCTCCTTCATCCTGCCGTCCGTCGTAAGGCTGCGAACCTTCCACCCCCAGCGTCGAGTATGATTAACGACATGCTCCAGGTCCCTGAATGCGCACGAGCACCTACCAGTCCCGGGTCAAGTGTGCGATTTAGGACGCATGCCTAACTGGGGTCACATCGCCTATGATTAACCCGGTTTATTGTGGAGAGTTCTGGGCGCCATTTGTCATTATTGGTCGATTAAATGCGCATGTTTCTGGCATTCCTCCAGGGAGAGGAGTGTATGCCATCCCAGAACATGTAAGTCGGGTGGAAAATTAAAACAAATGTTAATTTGACACTAAGGCTCATTCAGTGACAGTGATAGAAATAAGCAAAATTGTTCACTTGTCCACAGGAGAAGTTTGCTATGATTTTCACTCGTCCGTCTGAATTTTCACTTGGTTGCAGTACTTTTTGTTATCTCAGTTAACATACATGGTTATGGAAAGAAAAATACACAAATAAATCAAAACAACAAAATAAATGCCATGCATAATGTAAATTTTCATTTCTCCGATGGAAAATCTCAATCGTTGTTCCACTTGTCCGTGCCTACTCTCACTTGGCTCGGACAAGCAGACAAGCTCTTATTTCGAACGCTGAGTAAGCGTGGAAAGGGCTGGGTGTTGCAGTTATGTAGCAGACTCTCTATGGTCAGAATGGAACACATCATATGTTTGAGTTTGGGTGGGTTTTATCAAAAATGAATTTCATTCATATGGAGGTCATTTGTCAGTCTTCCTCCTTGGATAGTTTCACAACTGAAACAATTCTTTTATGTTCTCTGTGGCGGAGTGGTTAGAGTGTCTGACTTTTTTCTAGGTCGGACTCCTAATCTGAAGGTTGGTGATTCAATTCCCCATGCCCCCACCTCTGCCAATTTGGATTTCCACCGCTGTGTATAACTCACATTGACATCAAAGGCCAGTTGCTCTCATACCATGTCTATGTGGTGTGGGAGGTTAAAAATCCCTTGGGTCAGTAAAAGTGTAGACTCAGGCTTTCTAGCGACAAACTGTCTAATGGTGAAAACAAGCCTATTCACACTTATCCATGATAGGCAGTATAAATCTTCAAGAATATTCAGAACTTCCACATTCAGAATCAAATGTTGACCTCCAGGAGCGTAACTTGGAGTCATGCCACAATTGTACAGTGATGCCTTCTGAGTGTGCTTGCCATGAATTCACACTTTTAGTCTCCACTTTTAGTCTACCGCCGTGATATATCGTGTTCAATCGTGTTTTATTCAAAGTTTGTTTCTGTTGCTAAGCTTAGACTTTCGGTGTTGATTTAATGTGCCATCATGCAACAACTGTACAGTGACGTTGTCTGGTCATTCGTACCAGGAATTCATTTTCAGCACCCACTCTACGGCTATATGGCATATGGATTGATTTGATATGCCACAGTAAACACCACTACTAAAATGACTATTCATCATCATCATCATGCTGTCGGTCGCGATGCGACAAAGACTGCTTTCATTACTTGACTGCCGCTCTCCATTTAGCTCTCTGCTGTGAGAGTTGCGTCCATGAGTCAGTCTTAATGGCTCTCAGCTTCAGGTTTCTCTTGATGGTATCCTTGAACCGGAGACGAGGGCACCCTCTCTTTCTGTAACCAGAAGACAGTTGAGAATAGAGAATCTGCTTTGGTAGCCTGTCTGATGACATCCTCATGACGTGTCCAGTCCACCGAAGATTATTTTTGATCAGAAGATCTTCCATAGAGGGCAGCCCCATCCATTCGAGTATTTCCTTATTTGTCACTTTGTCCTTCCAGGTTAGCCTCATGATTGAATGCAGATGTCGCATCATGAAGGCATGCCGCTTTTTCACCTGTCGTCTCGACACTGTCCAGGCTTCGGCTCCGTATAGTAGGGTGGATAGCACGATTGCACGGTAGATCTTGCCTTTCACCCGAATGGACACATGGTGGTTGTTCCAGAGTCTCTGGCGTAGTCGGCCGAAAGATGTGCTAGCCTTGGCCATCCTCCTCTGTATTTCAGCATCAATGCGTCCATCACTTGATATAGTGCTTCCGAGGTAGGTGAATTCGGAACAGAGTTCAGCTTGTTTCCACCAACCATGACCACCTCCTTTCGGGTTCTTGTAGAGTTGTACAGCACCTCCGTCTTCTTGATGTTAATCTTCAGGCCGAACTACTTTGATGCATCAGAGAAAGCGCCCACTAATTTCTGGATCTCTTCAGCAGAGTGGGCAACCAGTGCACTGTCATCTGCAAATAGCAGCTCTCTCACCAGTACGACTATTACAAAGACACTAATTATACTCAAACAAATAGAAATTCTTACAATGCCAAAAATGTGATTATAGCTAATCAATTAAGTCTCCAGTGTAGCAAGAGTTTGCTCCAATTGTGATATATCGTGTTAAATCATGCTGTATACAAAGTGTGTTTCTGTTCCTGAGCTTAAACTTTCGGTGTTGATTTAATGTGCCATCATGCCACAACTGTACACTGACGTTGTCTGGTCATGCTTGCAAGGAATTCACTTTCAGCACCCACTGTACCGCCATATGGCATGTGCATTGATTTGATATCCCACAGTAAACACCGCTACTAAAATGACTATTACAAAGACACTGATTATACTCAAACAACTAGAAATTCTTACAATGCCAAAGATTTGATTAGATCTAATCAATTAAATCTCCGGTGTAACAAGAATTTGTTCGAATCGTTCTATATCGTGTTAAATCGTGCTATATTTAATGCGCATTGCTGTTGATAAGCTTATGCTTTGAGTGTTGGTTTAACAAAGCACAGGGATTCTCAGGGCATTCAACCGCCAGTAAAGCCCCATAGTGCTGCCTGTGTGTATCGAGCTAGTCGTATCATGCCTTATCACTGCTTATCGCTGCAAACAGAGGAGCCAGATGCCAACCACCTTCTTTCCATTTCCCACAACGAAAGCCCTGGAGAGAATGGGCGTCAAAAGCTAACTCTTCGACGACCATTCCACCCAAATATAACGCAATTTAACATGATATAGCACGATTTGAACAAATGATTGCGACACTGGAGACTTATTTGATTAGCTCTAATCAGATATTTGGCATTGTAAGAATTTTCAGTTGTTTGAATATAATTAGCGTCTTTTTAATAGTCATTTAGTAGCCGTGTTTACTGCAGGAGAGACCTATATAAATAAGAACATCCATGTAACATGGTGGAAGAAAATCAATCTAATTGTGGAAGGAATTCAATGTATTCATCTAAAACAAATATAGATTGGTCGTTGTGAAGTAATTTAACCCCGACTTTAATTCATGCGCGGTAAAGCTAAGCCTATCGTGCAGGGAGATATAAGTTGTTTTTTTAACCAGCTCAAGCCGTCAACAGATAAATTTTACGTATTCTGTTCAGAAAGGAGACAATTCCTCAGAGAACCTCTCCACATTGCTGACTATCTAACACATCCATCAGGACTCAGATAGAGAGGTATCTTCCAGGGCCCATGCTCCCACAGGCTCCTCCTCCAGGCTCCTCCACGGTCTGGTGGTGTGTGGGTGCGGGGGTGTGGGCGGGGGTGTAGGAGCAACCATAGTCTGAGGTCATGGAGAGGTCAAAGCAGGGGTCAGATGCCAAGTTGGTGGGGGGCTTAGCCGGGAATATGGGACAATGTCAAATTAACCAGGTTATCATCTATCAATGTTGGTGCTGCCCTCAGTCGTGATGCAGCCCGTCTGAACGCGGGGCGTCTTGTGTATTCGGCGCCGCGTCCCCCTAGCGGTTGCCTGTCGTACTAACGGAGAGACACTGGGAAGTGAGGGCTCAGCAACTTCACACACTGTGTTCACACAGTGTGTTCAGCACAAACCACAATTCAGATCCACTATATATTTACATATGTGAAGTATAAGCATTTTACAAGTATAATTAACCCGAAGATTTCACTCCAGTTATTATTATCATGAGTCATCTACTATGGTGTTCTTATTATTATTACCATCGACTATGCAACCTCGGGCCGATTGTGGTGCCCCCTTTCTTTAAAATGGTACCTTGTCTGGCCATGCACAGTACTCTACCCGTGATCTTTTGTTTTTTAGGCTAGAGGCTGTTGAGGTCTAGCCAGAGGTTATATATATATATATCTTCAAGCGACTCATATTCATACGTAGAATTAATTATGTATATGTTGTATAAGAATTATATTTAGATATATATATATATATATATGGTCAGTGCGAATACGTCGTACTAGACAACAAACTCACAAAGTCAGATAATTATTCACAAACATGCCCAGTGTAGGGGACAATGTGCGGTTATACCAACGGTTTCAGATCAGTTTTTAATTGTGACAATACATTAAAAAAAAAAACCGACAGAGTTATATTATGTGCAATATGTGCAAAGACCCTATGATACTAAGACGGCTGACTCAGCCTGTACTGTGTAATCAAAATGATCAAACCCACCACTTGGTGTGCTGGCTGTTCTCTTGGTTAAACAGATGCTATATTATATGTATAAATGTATATATGAATGTGAAAGATGTGTGATGATGGCGATGCTGATGATGATGCTGATGATGATGTGTATTTGTTCATAGCTATTTCATATTGATGTGTATTCATACTTACCTATCTCATGCATAATATAATTGTATGTGTTTACATGTGAAACACCAACCAGCAGCTGGGCTGATCAAACCCACCACAAGGTGGAACTGCAAAATTTGCATTACCATGGGAGAGATAGGGAGTGAGCCGTGTTAGGATCATAGGATCTTTGATATGTGTACGCCCTGCTCTTCGATATGGACACAAACTCTGCAAATTCCACTTGAAGTTGGCTAGTACCCGGTGTCCTGGCGAGTACTAGTGTAACATCTGGTACTGGGTGTTCCATCTGGTACTAGATGTTCCATCTGGTACTAGGTGTTCCATCTGGTAACGGATGTTCCATCTGGTACCATATGTTCCATCTGGTACTAGGTGTTCCATCTGGTACAAGGTGTTCCATCTGGTACCGGGTTACCGTCTGGTACTAGGTGTTCCATATGGTACTCGGTGTTCCATCTGGTACTGGGTGTACCATCTGGTACTATGTGTTCCATCTGGTACATGGTGTACCCTCTGGTATTAGGTTTTCCATCTGGTACTATCTGTTTGGGCTAGTGATGGACGTTCCTGCGGGTGCTGGGGGTCCCGGTTGGTACTAGGTGTATTTCCTGGTCTTAAGTGTCCTGGCGTTTACTACTTGTTCTGCCTAGTGCTGGGTTCCCAGGTGGTACCAGATGTCTCCGCGTGTACTGGGTGTCCCTCTTAGTGCTGGGTGTCCCAGCTGGTACCAGATGTCTCCGCTAGTACTGGGTGTCCCTCTTAGTGTTGGGTGTCCCCGCTGGTCCTGGGTCTCAGTTAGTACTGGGTGTCCCTACTGATACCGGGTGACCTTACTGATACCGGGCGTCCCTGCTGGTTACCGGATGTTTCAGTTAGTACTGGGTATCCCTACTGATACCGGGTGTCCCTGCTAGTTACTGGGTGTCTCAGTTAGTAATGGGTGTCCCTACTGATACCGGGCATCACTGCTGGTTACCAGATGTTTCAGTTAGTAATGGGTGTCCCTACTGATACCGGGTGTCCTTACTGATACTGGGGGTCCCTGCTGGTTACCAGATGTTTCAGGTAGTACTGGGTGTCCCTACTGATACTGGGTGTCCTTACTGATACCGGGTGTCCCTGCTGGTTACTGGATGTTTCAGTTAGTACTGGGTGTCCCTACTGATACCGGGTGTCCCTGCTAGTTACTGGGTGTCTCAGTTAGTAATGGGTGTCCCTACTGATAACGGGTGTCCTTACTGATACCGGGCGTCCCTGCTGGTTACCAGATGTTTCAGTTAGTAATGGGTGTCCCTACTGATACCGGGTGTCCTTACTGATACGGGGCGTCCCTGCTGGTTACCGGATGTTCCAGTTAGTAATGGGTGTCCCTACTGATACTGGGTATCCTTACTGATACCGGGTATCCCTGCTGGTTACCGGATGTTTCAGTTAGTAATGGGTGTCCCTACTGATACCGGGCGTCCCTGCTGGTTACTGGATGTTTCAGTTAGTAATGGGTGTCCCTACTCATACCGGGTGTCCGTGCTGGTTACCGGATGTTTCAGTTAGTAATGGGTGTCCTTACTGATACCGGGCGTCCCTGCTGGTTACCGGATGTTTCAGTTAAGGACTGGGTGTCCCTACTGATACCGGGCATCCCTGCTGGTTATCGGATGTTTCAGTTAGTAATGGGTGTCCCTACTGATACCGGGTGTCCTTACTGATACCGGGAATCCCTGCTGGTTACTGGATGTTTCAGTTAGTAATGGGTGTCCCTACTGATACTGGGTGTCCCTGCTAGTTATCAGGTGTTTCAGTTAGTAATGGGTGTCCCTACTGATACTGGGTGTCCCTCCTAGTTACCGGGTGTTTCAGTTAGTAATGGGTGTCCCTACTGATACCGGGTGTCCTTACTGATACCGGGTGTCCCTGCTGGGTACCGGGTGTCTCAGTTAGTAATGGGTGTCCCTACTGATACCAGGTGTCCCTGCTGGTTACCGGGTGTCTCAGTTAGTAATGGGTGTCCGTACTGATACCGGGTGTCCCGGCTGGTGTTGTGCGCACTGTTGTGTGAATCGCCTGCCCCTGCCGCTGGGTGGCGCTGCGTGCGGCGTGTCACGACACAGAGGATCCCACGCCACCTGGTGGGCATAAACTGAGTGGCCTCTTCATCTACTGCGGGTCGCCTGGCCGCTGGTCAATTGCCCATCAGCTGAGGCTGGCACGATCCAGCTCGGACGGCACGGCCGGATGTCAAGCGTGACGCAGCGATAGAAATCAGGCCATAGTCCAGTGAGCACCCGAGCTGGCTCCACAACAGAGGAGACCAGACGGGATGGTCGAATGAGTTGAGCGTCCGTCTCCCATTTTGGTAGATCGTGGGATTTGAAGTCACCAGGTCAAACCCTGGTCGAGTCAAAGCAATGACTTTAAAATGTATACTTGTCGCTTCCTTGTCAAGTGATCGGCATTATTAGGTTAGGGCAAGGATTGGTTGGCTCCGTGTCCGGATAATGCGACTGAGTGGGGATATTGGGTCATGGTGCTGACAGCCTAGTCTCCCAGTGGGGCAGCACTATAAAGTCATTATGAGTGCACACTGTCACAAGTCGGTGTCCATCATGATATGACCTTAGATGTTGCCAGGATGTCAAACTCCAACAACCAACCAATAACAGAGGTGGGCTAACTCATGCCAGATATACGGCAGCCGCTTTGACTTGTTGGATCCTGATTGCACAAGTGAACATCCCTTTCTAGAAAATTGGAGCCTAGGTGGGGTAATGGTTAGCACACTGGCCCGAAATTCAAGAGACGTGGGTTCGATTCCCGCTCTAGGCGCAATATTTCCCATTTCCATCACCCCCCCCACCTCATTATTATTATTATTATTGATTTAATATCCTTCACAAAATAAGACCTTAGGCAAGTAGTGTGTTCTCACTGCATTCCTGCCTCTGTCACTGAACTGGTACCAGGCCGGGTTGCCAAACCTGAACGCAATATTTTAGTGGTAAGTTCTCCCGGGAAATGTTCAAGAGTTATGGAGCACCTTTCAAGCGTTTTAATCCGGAATGAAGGATTGCTGATGATTCCGTTTGGAAAATTAAATTATTTCATTAGCTTTCAGCCCTGCTTCAACTCCCAGTGGACGGAGAGGAGTGAACGCCGTTACCGGAGGCGAGTCGCTTATGTCGAGTGTGGGTGTGGGCTGTGTGGGTGTGGGCTGTTTGGGTGTGGGCTGTGTGGGTATGGGCTGTGTGGGTGTGGGGTGTGAGATATGTGGGTTGTGTGGGTGTGGGATGTGGGATGTGTGGGTTGTGGGGGTGTGGGATGTGTGGGTGTGGGCTGTCTGGGTGTGCGCTATGTGGGTGTGGAGTGTGTGGGTGTGGGATGTGTGGGTGTGGACTGTGTGGGTGTGGGCTGTGTGGGTGTGGGCTGTGTGGGTGTGGGATGTGTGGGTGTGGTGTGTGAGATGTGTGGGTGTGGTCTGTGTAGGTGTGGGATGTGTGGGTGTGGGATGTGTGGGTGTGGGATCTGTGGGTTTGGGATGTGTGGGTGTGGGATATGTGGGTGTGGGATGTGTGGGTGTGGGCTATGTGGGTGTGGGTTGTGTGGGTGTGGGGTGTGTGGGTGTGGTGTGTGGGATGTGTGGGTGTGGTCTGTGTGGGTGTGGGCTGTGTGGGTGTGGGATGTGTGGGTGTGGGATGTGTGGGTGTGGGCTATGTGGGTGTGGGATGTGTGAGTGTGGCCTGTGTAGGTGTGGGCTGTGAGGGTGTGTGGGGTGTGGGCTGTGTGGGTGCGTGATGTGTGGGTGTGGGCTGTGTGGGTATCAGACGCGTGTTTATTATGTGTGCCCACAGTTGTTGTTGTACACTGACATACCACCATTGCTCACTATATCACTTTGTTATGTCTTCTTCGGGCTAATTGACAATCCATATTTTTAAGAGGCTGTAGAGAATTTATCCATGGTTTCTTGGAGGTCATTCTCGCTGTGATCAACCATCAGTCATCAGCAAACAAAGGACTACTACTACAATAACAACAAAAACAAGCAGAAGTGATTTCACAATCTGCTCCAGGAAAGGTGTACACTACCCCGAAAATAGCCATCGATGGAACAGCTCTGAATGTGGTTGACAATTCACTTATCTAGCGAGTGCACTATCTTAAAATGTTCATATTAATGATGAAATCACTCAGCATCTATTCAAGGCAGGTGCTGCATTTGGAAGATCAAACACCAACGTCTGGGATAAATGAGATCTCAAGTTTAAAACTAAGCTTCAAGTATACTTGTCTGTAGTTCTCATATCTTTGCGCTATGCATGTGAATCATGGACAACATACCATCGTCACACTAAACAACTAAACGATTTCCACCTAGGCTGTCTCAGGAAAATTATGAAAATCAGGTGGCAGAATAAGATCCCAATCACTGAAGTCTTAGCAGCTTAGAGAGGGACAAAATGGTCTGCATTGCCTGTGTGGTTATGAGAGCACAATTGAGATGGGCTGGCCATGTAGTTAGTCCACATGGATGAGGATAGAATACTGAAAGCTCTCTTCTGCTGTGAACTTGTAAAAGGACCTAGAATTCAAGGTGGTCTGAAAAAAGGACTGCCTTAGATACAATCTGAGGAAATGTAATCTCAACACTGAAACCTGGGAAACACTGGCCAAGGACTCCAGGTCATGGCGTGCTTCTATTGGCAAAGGCACAGCACAGTTTGAAACTGATCTTATATCTCTCAAGTTTAAACAAAAATGTCAGCAGAGGAAAGATCATCTCCTTCACCGACCAGACTCTCTGACAGCAGATATACACATGTCCAGCATGTACATATTCCGAGCACAAATTGGGCGCGTCATTCATCGAGAACTTCACAACAAATGATGAATTACTGTCATCATCATCACCGATGGACAACCAAGAAGAATCACTTCCATGACCCAGAATTCAAAAGGGAGAGATTGTGGTATGGCATTTCGAAACCTTTGGGTTCAAATGCTAAAGTGATTCTATGTGCAAGAACTTTTAGAACTTAGAACAAGAAGCTTGGCCGCACCTCTCGTCTGGTGACATGCGCATGTTGCGCCAATGTACATGTCTGAGTAAGTAATTCAGCGACGTGTATCATGAGGAATAAGGGTTGTTTTTGTTTGTTGTTGTTTTACATCCTAGAAACATCTAAGGTCATATCAGGATGGGAGAGGTATACGGCTAACCAATAAGACCAGTCCATCTGCCCGACATTAGAGGCAGGTCAATAACCAGAACGATACACTTCACCAGACGTGGTAGCCGAATGGGTAGAGCGCAGGCATTCCGTGCGGAAGATCGGGAGTTTGATTCCCGGTCGAGTCAAACCAATGACTTACCAAATTTATACTTGTCGCTTCCTGGACTGGTGCTTGGAATTAATAGGATAGGGCAAGGACTGGTTAGGTCAATATCAGGATAATGTGACTGATTGGGATATCAGGTCATGGTGATGGCGGCTTGATTTCCCAGTGGGACAGCACTATAAAATTGCCATGAATGTGCACTGTAACAAGTCGGTAACCGTTCTGATATCAACGTAGATGTTGCCGGGATGTAAAATTCCAACAACCAACTAATCAATCGATAGACTTCAGTTCCAGCAGTGTCTGGGTGCCGTCAGAGCATCCTTGTCTTTTGTACAAGCTGAGTGGCCAACTTACTGGAAATGGCCATTGATTTAACGTTGCATAGTCCGACGGTTTTGAGTGTCTGCAATTTTCTGAGTTAAATACGTTAAGCGGCTGTCACACACACCTGATTGAGCAATAGACAGAATTGTCTAGTCCGGTGGTAATACGTATCAAAATGTATTAAAATGTGTCAAAGTGTTGCGACATCAGGTCAACGAATGGACATGAAACGGACATGAAACGGACATTAAATGGACAGCCAGTGGATGAAACAAACTCAAACTGGACATGAACCATAGACGTCAATCCGGCGGCATCCGTTCCTAATTTTGTGCATGTTCAAAACTTGAACGGACTCAAACCAGACTTTGTTTGGCTTCTCTCCGTTTCCCCCAATCCGGTGATGTGTGACAGCCGCATTAGATTGATCACTATAACCTACTTTGCGTTGAACTAAATTTTAGTTTAAATGGCTAATTTTGGAGATATTTGAAGTGATAACATCGCAAATTAACTTTGGTAACCACGCAAAGCTCTGACACCATAAACGTATGCAGTAACAGGTTCTATTAAATTAACTCAGTATCCCCTTCTATATGGCAACAAATCCTTAATAAGTAAGTGCACCAGTATCTAAGTTACATGCGTAGAATCAAATCTAGGAGAGTGTTTTTGTTTTGGAAAGGTGATGCTTCATCGGACTATGCAGCTTTAACTATAAGAGACACAGGTACGATCGAACTGCTATTAAGGGACTGTGGCTTAGTAATGAATTTGCATGACCTTCTAGAAAGCCGCAAAATAAATAGTATTAAAAAGCAATTAATGCCGCATCGGTTACCCACCCACCCCCACCCACCTCCACCACCCCCACCTATACCCCCACTGTAATGTATGTGTCTTCCAGTTGTGTTGTTATCCGAACACCCCCAGTGTGGCACAGAGTGAGGTCACTACAGAACGTTCTAAATAAAGTTAGTTACAGTACAGAACTCATTGTGTTCAGACGTCCTTTACCATTACATGGTGTCAGATGTGGAGGCAATGGTGCTTTCAGGCCCATTGCTTCTGGTGGATACCGGGCCACGACACCCCGGGCACCAACCAACATATAATACAAGTTCATTTTACCAGGATCGACACCCTGGTCATAGAGAAGGTACCACTTGTTTGAACTTCATGTTGAAGTAGCTGCAGCACGCCGGGCAGCCACTCCCCGGGCGCCAACAAAACCTGCACAGACTTTATTGTGACGGGTGACAATACGATGCACAGATGCCTGAGAAGATGGCACACAGATGCACGGATGCCTAGAGGCACAGACACGACTGCACAGATGCCAAGAAGCATGGATGTACAGATCGTCGGCGGAAACGAACAGCTGTAATGAAAACGGCCGTAACAAAGACGCACAGGACGTCAAGCCAGCTAAGCTACAGCAGTACACGGAGCGCTGGTAAGCAAGCACCAGACGCCATGCCACTTCAGGCTCGTGAAACGAGATGCAGTGTCAAACATACATTGATATATTCCATCCTAATATTGCTATGGACTAGTTATTAGTGATGGTAATTGTTTTTGTCAGTTGAAAGACAATACAACTAATTATGTATTATATGACGTGTAGCATATACGTTTACATACATCAAATTGTCAAAGTAATGTGTGCTGCTATCCGAACACCCCCAAGGCAGCGAGAGGCCACGTCACGAAAGAATGTATTTCAAATCAGTGACAGTGACAAAGTAGCGGTACAATGATGACGTCACGCAGTTACTGTGAAGCAAAGAATTTCCACAACAAATGCTCATATTAAGAAACGACATTAACAAGCTAGCTGAGTCTAGCGAAAACCATGCTTGCAGCACATGTACATTAAATCATCGACAGAGATGAACGAAAACGGCCGTAAAAAGGACGCACAGGACGTCAGGCCAGCTAGCAACCGGCGAGGCAGTGAGCAGTGAAAACGGAGCGCTGAGAAGCAAGCACCAGATGCCAGGCCACAGATGTTGATAGATAATTCCATCATAATATTGCTATGGACTAGTTATTGATGATGAACATTTTAAAACTGCAACTAAAAATGTAGTATATGAAGCATATTCAGATACGTCAAATGCACGGGTGCAAGTCATACAAACACCCCTAGTCACGTCTTGAATCTAGAACATAAACCAGGTCAGTGAATGAAACAAAGTAGCAGTTAGTAGTATGCTTTGTTAAAGCTGCATACTCAGGTGTAGACCTTATTTGTAACACACTATACGATATGATGTACTGCTAGAGTATCTATATCAATATAAATTATTTCATGCAGGCTGTAATAATTTGAGTGTGTCACCATAATATTGATATTTTGTTCCATCATAAGATTGCTAGGCTATGGGCTTGTTGTTAATGATGGAAATATAAAACTAAAATGTTGTATCGTATGAAACGTAGTACCTACATGCATATATGTGTTATATGTGTCGTATGCAGGTGGAATTCCTATTGGTGCACACCATTCCCATGGTGAACGAATAGCAATATATATATTAACCAACTAAATATATATTTAAAAATGTTAAAGTGGATATCATGACCACTATATTGTCGGATGTCAGAATTGAATGAAGTGTGTCACAACAATTTCACAATGACAAGGCCTGTGGATGACGAAATAATTGTGTAAAATATACATTTGGGTAAAATTAAAATATTGGTTATATAGAAACCAGTGTAAGCCGAATATGCAGAATCTACCGGATATACTGATATTTGTAACGTTGAATTTATTGTCATATGCATTAAAATAAAATAATTTATATAAATATATTTAATAAATATATCTATATGATATAGAAATATATATATGTGGAAAAGGTCAAAGAATGCAAACAAAGACATAGTATGTCGATTGTGACGTTTTGAATTAGGAATGGTTTGGTTAAACTGTGCAACTTTAAATTGTTACCGTATGTTACCATGACAATACGGCACACATTTGAGGTCAAACAAAGACTTTACAGAACACATTCACACATAGGAAATGGCACATGAAGGTAACTGAGTATGCTTTTTGGTGATGTTTTGTAAATGCTGTAAGTTGTCGTACTTGTCATAGATCCTGTCAAATAGCTGTTGACTCAGTACTGTTATTGTAGGTAATGTTCACCGATGCAATTGTAATAATTAAGCAAGTGACATGCTAGAAAAGCAGTACAGTAAGAATGACACATGATTAAAGTCAAATAAAGAATGGACACAACACATGCAAGGATAAGAAACGACACATGAAGCTAACTAAGTATACATTTTGTGTGTTGGCATAAATGCTTTAAATTGTCTTACATGTCATAGATGTTATCCAATAAATATTCACTCAATACTTATTAAACAAACAAACAAAAATGTTCACTGATGCAATTGTTATAATTAAATAACTGACATGCCATAAAAGCAGTACAATAATTAATAACGACACATAGTTCAGGTCAAACAAAGAATGGACACAACTCATGCAAACATAAGAAACGACACATGAAGTCAACTGAGTATGCATTTTGTATGTTTTTATAAATGCTATGTTTAGTTGCTCTTCATGTCATGGATGTTCTTGACTATATATGTTGACTTAATGCTTATTAAGCAAACATAAAAGAATGTTCACGGTTGAAATTGTTATAGTTAAATAAGTAACATGCTGGAAAAGCTGTACAATAAGTGGTAACGTCACATACTTAAGTTCGAACAATGAATGGACACAACGCATGATAACATAAGAAACGACACATGCAGCCAGCTGTGTATGCATTTTGTATGTTTATGTTTATACATGTTTTTAAGTTGTCTTGCATGTCAAAGATATTATCAAATGAATTTTGACTCAATGCTTTTATAAACGAACAAAACAAAAAAAAAAAAAAAAAAAACAAAATATGACGAAATGTTCACGGATGAAATTGTTATATGAAGCATGAGTTTAATTTGAACATTTTGGGAAATGTTGTGCATGAAATACTATATTGAATATTTGAATCTCATAAGTTATATAAGTCGTTTACTGTTGTTGCTATGCCACTTTCTGTTCTGCCTAGCAAGTGCCTTGTTATGTTCAGTTATGAATTGCATACAACGTTACGTAATAATACGCTCATTGTTCAGGTCATATGAAGAAGAGACAAAATAAGTCTACATTTAAGAAGTGACAACTGACCCTGACTATGTATTCGTTGTATTACTTATGGGTCATGTTTTTGTATGATGGGCTACATTCGATAGTTTCCCATTTACATGTTTCATGGTTCTCTTCTTAAACATAGTATGTATAATATCTCTATATGTATTAGGTCTTCATGTACAATGCCATTTACATTGTTCTGGAATGTTAGTAAATTTGAGCATGGCATTTTATCCTCGCAATACCTGGTACCATTCGGTTATGGATAGGAATTATTTTAAAGAGGGGGATATGGCGTTATGACATTAGTTATAATAACACAAGAAGGACCTGTTGCTATCGATGGTAGTTTATATATACAAAATGTTACCATTGAATTTTGTTCCTCTGTTCCATTGAAAGGGAGATGTAATGTATGTGTCTTCCAGTTGTGTTGTTATCCGAACACCCCCAGTGTGGCACAGAGTGAGGTCACTACAGAACGTTCTAAATAAAGTTAGTTACAGTACAGAACTCATTGTGTTCAGACGTCCTTTACTTTACACCCACCACGTCTTTCTATAGTGCTGGTAGATCATAGGGTCGTGGGTTCGAACCCTGGTCAAGTCAAGCCAATGACTTTAAAATTGTTACTTGTCGCTTCCTAGCCAAGCGTTCAGCATTATTAGGACAGGGCAAGGCATGTGTGCTCAGTGTCAGGATAATGTGACTGAGTGGGATATCAGATCATGGTGCCAGCGTCCTGGTTTCCCAGTGGGACAGCACTAAAAAGTTGCCATGAGTGCGCACTGTCACAAGTCGGTATTTCCTTTTTGCTACCCATACTGCTTTGTGGGAGTAGTTTCTGGCAGTATTATAGGCCCTTTCATCCTCTGGGTCTTTAGTACATTTCACTTTGTCACCTAGCTTTCATTTTGTTGCAATATGCATTAGCAGTTCCCTGTCTACCCACGGGTCTTGGTTTCGCTGTATTTTTAGTTTTTTTATGGGACACATCTCATCTAATGATTGTTTTATTTCTGTGACAATGTTATTCCAGTAGATATCAGGGTCATCTCTGTCTGTTGTCAGGTTGTCTATATTTGCATATAGGTGGTTTTGTAGTGTTTCTTTTGAGTAGATTTGTAGGGATCTGCCCATCTTATATTTATATTGACTTGTGCGTTTGAGTTTGTTCCTCGTTACATATATTAGCTCATGGTCACTTATACCCCAGCTTCTAGTGCCCCATTTTGTGGCATGGTTTGAGTTGGTTAGTAATAGGTCAATTGTTGAGCTATTGTTTCCTAGTCTTGTGCTGTCTGTAATAAGTTGGTGTAGCCCTAGAATGTTGATAGTAGTTTGTAGCATTAGTTTATTTTTGTCATTGCTACTGTAGTTTATGTTGAAGTCCCCTAGCACAAAGATTTCTGCATTTGTTAGTTTTCTCACTGTATTTATACTTGTCTCTAGAGTTTCAAGGAATGTTTCAATATCCCCAGACGGTGGTCTGTAGAGGCTTGCTATGGCTATGTTAGCCTGCTTCTCATTTTGTATTAGGCACCATAGTAGCTCCAGGTGTTCATTTGAGTTGTTTGCTATTTTTACGGCCTCAGTGTCTAGATTTTTTTAGGTTTTTCAGTAGATTGCAACACCTCCACCTTTTTTTGTTAGGTTTGCTAAGTTAATTTACTGTCTGTCATTATGTACAAGCCTATATCCTTATAAGTTGAGGGTGTTGTCTTGATGGCTGTCAGTGAACCATGTTTCTGACAGTGTTAAGACATCAAGATTTTCATTTTTAGGTGCATTTTTATTGTGTCTATTTTATTGGATGCACTCTGGCAATTTGGTTAAAGTATAATTGTAACAATATGTATTACTTTTATATAATTACACTTTATCAAAAATATTTAGCTACTGACGAACTCCGAAATATTTTACAAGATATTTAAGAGGAAGACCATGATTATGTCACAGAGAAGCAATGGGTGCCCCACTCGCTTTGTGACATAAGCGCCTATGTGGAAATGTATTAACACATAGCGACCAAGATTGTGATGTGATGTTCATATTTAAGAGACAGTTAATTATTATGGAAATATTCCCTCCATGCACCAGAAAGAATGCAAGTGGAGGGGAAGGGCATTTCTAATATATGTTTGTTGTAACTGTCTGTTACCATGGGGCCGATGGGCAATCACACCCAGCCATCCTCCATACATTATGGACACCACCTGCAGCTGGGTGTTGAGTGACAGCTGGCCCCTATAAGGGCATCACCCACCCAGGCTGTAGAGGGTGTCTGATTGGTTGGTTGTGTGAGCCCAGTCACCTGCATTCATATTATCTTCCACGCAGTCCCCACAAGGGACAGACTCCATTTTCTACACTCAAACAAGCAACATCTATTCAAAAGACACTGGGCACTGTGCAACGACCATTGGACTCAGGTTCAATGGGATGTAGGCACTCATTCTTATATAATATACACCAGCAAGAGTCATCAGGATCTGCGTGGACAGTTGGTAAGGAGTGAGGGTGATAGGTCGCCATTAGGTGAACAGGAGTTGATGCCAATAAAGCACAACTTCTTCACTGTCAATCTTGCACGACTTGTCTTCCTTTCTTCCTTATGAGTTGTGGAGAGTAACGCCAGGTGGGAACTGACAAACAGTTGTCAGAACACACCTGGGGAGACTAGTGATGTGTGGGGCACAGACGGCTGAGTTCTCAACATATTACAATGGGATGCATGGTTCAATGATCCTGGAAAGATCAGCCCCTACTGACTTGGATGGAGCTGATACCCCAGTCACACTATGCTTGCGACCACTTTGCAACCACAACAAAAACCGGGTAGTCGCAAAATGGTTGCAGAGAGGTCGTCAGTGGTTGCCGACCTCCTTACGGATATTTGGGTCACAAGATGGCAGCTGCTGAATCAAAAACCTTGTGACCAAACTGGAATGTCCGGAGTTCGGTTCCCAGTCAAGCCAAACCAATGACTTATATAATTGATACTTGTCACTTCCTAGCCTGGCACTCGGCATTATTACGATAGGACAAGGACTGGTTGGCATAGTGTCAGGATAATATGACTGAGTGGGATATCAGGTGATGGTGCTGGCAGCCTGGTCTCCCAGTGGGGTAGCACTATAAAGTCGCCATGGGTTTGCACTGTCACAAGTCGGTACCCGTCCTGGTATGACCTTAGATATTGCCAGGACATCAAACTCCAACAAGCAACCAACTTAGGCCCTCTTTCCTAATGTTGACACATTCCCGACAGCATTCCCAATCACACTGCCGATCACATTGCCAATCACATCCAAATCACAAGTCCATGTCTCACTTAGCCTGTTCCTGGCAACCACAGCAGTTCTACATTCAGGTTTCTTTGAAGCCATCACAACTAAAGACCTGACACACACACCCACCCACCCCTGCCCACACAGCGGTTGTCAACATTGACACTGACCACTGTCAGGTGTGCTGTCAATTACAGAGCTCAGACATTGGACCCTGTCCCGCCTCTTCTGCTACTATAAAGTTAGTCCCTCAGGGCAGCTATTGCTTTTAATAGCACATCCATGGGCAGTGCCATGCAGTCCTTAAATAACTCCATAGATGCACGGCCCCTCAGAGATTCAATACCGTTATATCAGTATATAGACGAGCAGAGGGCCATAACTACTCTGTTGTAGTGAGTGTATACATATAGGAATACTAATAGCAGCATATATAGCAGCAATGTACTGTAACGATGCGCATATTATATATGAGGTGATAACTCATTTTTGTTGTCCATTGTAACGATTGACACAAAACAGCATAGAAACGGTTACACTGAAAACACAAGGACATGTAAAAAACAAATCAGTTCATCCTGAGCAAATGCATAAGCAGATAGTATGTTGATCATTACAATGGACAAAGTTTTGTCCCAGTTTTTGAGACAGTCTCATATATATATATATATATATATATATATAAATATATATATATATATATATATATATATGTACTGTGTAGAATAAATTGGAAACACCATAAACAAGTTTACACAAATTATCGCTTAACGGAAATCAATCCATATGGATTATGACCACTACTGCACAGCGGCGAAAACAAATGCATGCACCGTTATGAGATGTAGTAAATATATGTAGTAAATATATAATGTTTGGTAATAGCTGCGTAAATAGATCCTGTTTAAAATGACCACACAGACACTGGTTTACATGACCTCACAGATCCTGTTTTACATGACCGCACAGATCCTAGTTTGAATGACCTCACATATATTGTTTCGCATGTCCTAACGGATCCTGTTTTACATGACCTCACAGATCATGTTTTACATGACCTCACAGATTGTGTTTTACATGTCCTCACATGACCTATTTCACATGACCTCACACATCCAGTTTTACCTCACAGATCCTCTCTTGCATGTCCTCAGATATCCTGCTTTGCATGCTCTCAGACATCATGTTCCACATGTCCTCACACATCCCCTTTCACATGTCCTCACACATCCCACTTCACATGTCATCACACATCCCACTTCACATGTCATCACACATCCCCTTTCACAGGTCCTCACACATCCCCATTCACATGTCCTCACACATCCCGTTCCAAATGTCCTCACACATCCCATATCACATGTCCTCACATATTCACTTTCACCTGTTGTCAAACATCCCATTTCACATGTCCTAACACAACTTGTTCCACATGTCATCACTGATCCCCTTCCACATGTCCAAACACATCCCATTTCACATGTCCTCACACAGTATGCCCCCATGTCCTCACACATCCCTGTTCACATGTCCTCACACATTCCATTGCACATGTCCTCACACCTCCCTTTCACATGTCCTCTCACATCCCATTCCACATGTCCTCACACACCCTGTTCCACATGTCATCACACATCCCCTTTCATGTGTCCTCACACATCCCATTTACCATGTCATCACACATCCCATTTCAAATGTCTTCACACTTCCAATTTCACAAGTCATCATACATCCCATTTCACATGTCTTCATACATCCCCTTTCAAATGTCATCACAGATCCAATTTAACATGTCCGCACAGCTCATGTTACACATGTCGTCACACATCCCCTTTAACATGTCCTGACACATCTCCTTTCACATGTCCGCACACATCGAATTCCGCACGTCGTCACACATCCTATTCCACAAGTCCTGAAACATCCCATTTCACATGTCCTCATACATCCTGTGTCACCTGTCCTGACAGATCCCCTTTCACATGTCGTCACACATCCCCTTTCACATGTCATCACACATCCCAGTTCACATGTCGTCACACATCCCCTTTCACATGTCATCACAGATCCCATTGCACATGTCCTCACACATTCTGTTCCACATGTCCTCACACATGCAGTTCCACATTTCCTCACACATCCCATTTAACATGTCATGACGCATCCCATCTCACATGTCCTGACACATCCAATTTCACATGTTATCACACACGCCCTTTCACATGTCATTACACATCCAAGTTCACATGTCCTCACACATCATGTTCCACATGTCGTCACACATCCCGTTTCACATGTCCTGACACATCCCCTTTCACATGTCCTTACACATTCTATTCCGCACATCGTCACACATCCCCACATGTCCTCACCCATCCCATTTCACATGTCCTCACAAACCCTGTTTCACATATCCTGACACATCCCCTTTCACATGTCCTCACGTATCGTATTCCGCACGTTGTCACACATCCTGTTCCACATGTCCTCACACATCCTAATTCACATGTCCTCACACATCTCATTTCACATGTCCTCACACATCCCATTCCACATGTCATCACACGTCCTATTTCACATGCGGGGGTAGCTCCATTTCAGCTGGAAATGGCTGCGACCTTTGAGTGCGACTTGGTCTCTCAGTGAATGTGTGGCACTAAATTGCGACATTTGGGAATTGGAGACACCCTGAGCGCAGAATCTTTGTCGCCATCTCAGCGCCGCCCTCACCTCCGGAGCAAAGATGTGTTTATCTTCCCCAGACACTGGGCGCCCCATAATTGACGCTGAATAAATCCAGTTCCTAGTCATTGAGGCAATTGCCCCTACAGTGAGATAAGTGGACTTGAGGAGAGGAAGCATTTAGCGACCATTCATCAGCAAAATGTCAAATGTAGCTCTCCCAAAAGTACTACTTTTGGATCTGTGACGTCATGGAGACGCGGCGTCGCGACTCTGGTCTATGGATGGCGGGAGCTCCGGGCGAGCTCCAGCCATGTTTCTATGGTTCTATATTGGCGCAAGTAAATCCTCAGTCACACTGCGGCTTGCGACTGCTTGCGACCACTTTGTGTCCACTTTGGACCAAGAAACCCACAGTCACCAGTGACGTACTTACGAACAAAACAATGGTCGCCGACCTCTTAGCGACCATTTTGAGTGCAAGGATTTTTTGGCAGTAGCTGCAATGTCCTTGAGATCAGAATGGTTGCAAAGAGGTTGACGACTACCAAGGACCACTTTGTGGCCGCTTTGCAACCACTTATGATCACATTGTGACCACTCTGCAATGACTCATGACCTCTTGGAGAGCAATCCATATTTGTGGTCGTAAAGTAATCGCAAGCGGAAGTGTAAATAAACCCAAGACTGACACTGGATTCGAACCGACGGGTTCGAACCCTGGTCGAGTGAAACCAATGACTTAAAATTGATATTTGATGCTTCCTAGCCAAGCGCTCGGCATTATTAGGATAGGGTGAGGACTGGTTGGCTCAGTGCGAGGATAATGTGACTAAGTGGGATATTGGGTCATGGTGTCAGCAGTCTGATTTCACAGTGGGGCAGCACTATAAAGTCACCATGAGTGGGCACTTGTAAAATTTCCCGATATTTAGACAGTGGAGGATAGTGTGAACTAGTCTATAGTAATTACAATTGTTATATCAAAAGGTAAATGGTATATAAAGCCAGAGGCATTAGGTATTATGTGGTGCTGGTGATCCTTTGCTGAGTTTGATATAAACATTATGTAGTTATAGACAGTGTGAGAGGGGCACTACTTTTAGTGTGACAGAGCCTTAGGAGCTCTGCTCACATACCCCCCCCCCCCAACTGTTATTTACGGATCACGGCACACCCAGACACAACAAGGAACTGTAGCCATAAACAGCCAAGGCTTGGATACAAGCATATTGAAATGTTCATTGGTCGATTGGAGAATGCCTACTGCTGATTGGAGGAGCTGATCAGGTGTGACAGCCATCTTGGATTCATGAAACTATATAATAATAAACCTGAGGGTGTAAGCTCTCTGTCTTTCTGTGCACTTTCTACTCTACCTTTCTCTTGCCTGTAGTGATTCATATTTAGCCTACCTACACAACCACAACCACAGCTACCAGCCGTCGACTTTACACACTGTCACAAGTTGGTACCCGTCCTGATATGACTTTAGATGTTGCCAGGATGTAAAACTCCAACAACTGATGGCGGTGAACGGTAGATGTCTGGGCTGGCTTTCCTTCTATTCTCGTAGACCTCTCAACCTATAGAGATAATTGCAAACAGGACTGTAACGTCTTAATTGTTTCTTGAAGATTTATACTGCCTATCATGGATAAGTCTGAATAGACTTGTTTTCACCATTAGACAGTTTGTCGCTAGAAAGCCCGAGGCTACACTTTTACTGACATGGTATGACAGCAAACTGCCCTTTGATAACACTGTAAGTTATACACAGCGGTGGAAATCCAAAATGGCAGAGGTGGGGGGCACGGGGAATTGAACCACCGACCTTCAGATTAGGAGTCTGACATAGTCAAATGTCAGACACTCTAACCACTCCGCCACAGAGAACACCACAATTTGATTATTATCCTTAGTCATTCGATTTATTTCACAGCCAGAAACTTCTCATGATATGTGCGTTACGTACGATTGTAGCAGGTTTCAAAAGCAGGACTGCTTGCTGTAAATGTGGAGAGGGAAAAGCATGATCTCATGGGTGGTGAGAAGTCTGTTTCATTCAACCAAGTTAGAGAGCTTCTGAGCACTCCTCGCAGGCAACTAATGCAACTCCATATTTAAATATGTATCACGACTGTAAAAGCATGTTCAACAAGAGCCTCCGATTTCATGGTGTTGATTCTCGTGCTTTGGTCACGATGGTTTGAGGGTGTGTTTGTACTACAGTCAGCTCTGGTTAATCCGACACTGAGCAATTTTGCTTCCCGGCATGATTCCGTGTCCGATTGTGGAGCATTAGACTAGTTCAGTGACATTCAAGGTGGTTCTGGTTAGACGGTACTCGTACCGTTCACTACGAACAATCTAACATATCAGACCAGGCCGGCTGAAAATTCGTGGTGTGATGTAACCCACCCCACCTGACATAGAACCACAGGACGTCAGCAATGCAGGCTCCCGGCAATTGATGTCAAGCATAAGTGTTGACTGAGAGCTTGGCGCTGATTCGCTGTCATTACTTGACACAATGGAACGCCATCAACCAATCATGTTACAGAGCTCACCTTTCTGCACCCAGTGGCAGACACCACCAGCCAATCACAAGCCACGTCGCACTACTGCCACCTCCAATCCACGCCTCAACCATTCCATGGCTGGAATAATCTCATTGTAATAAATTGTACGCTTCAGTCACCAGCCAGTAACCAGAGAACCGAAGCAATCCAGCAGGAAATTGGACCACACAAAGATCTCCTAACAATCGTAAAGTGACGCAAACTGCAGTGGTATGGTCATCTTTCCCGTTCATCAGGTCTGGTCAAAAACCATCTTGCAAAGAACAGTGAAAGGGGGAAGAAGGTAAGATGGACAAAGGAAGAGGTGGGAAGAAAACACCAGGGAATGGACAGGACAGGAGTTTGTCAAGTCACAGAGGACAGTGGAGAACAGGGAAAAATAGAGAAAAGTGGTTGGAAACTCATATGTTAATCAATGCTAATTACTCTGGTTAATCCGACACTCGGTTTCCAACACTGACACTCCTTCTTTGTAACAAACATTCCTATAGCATGCCTATAGCTCTGGTTAATCTGACAATTGACATACAAAAGAGGCCCATACCGACATCGATACCTCCATACAGTTTGTCGAGTGTCACGAAGCCCTGTGTAAGAGACACATCACAACGCTTACTCAACTTATGGACGATCTACATCACTATTCTCAGAACCATGATGTGCAGTCCAGTTTGCCTAAGTTTTTAAATATCAAATAATGTTAATGTGAATGATTGATATGTACGTTTATCTATAATAAATGTAGATATGCCACTCAGGTGTTATTATTTTAATTAACAATTGCATACATGATTCAGTTACATATAGGCTTATAAAAATAACACAAATGTTCAGGAAATAGTCTAAAATGGTTAATCCGACAATTTGCTATCCGACATTATTTGGTATGTGACAGAATGTCTTGGGTTAACCAGAGCTGGCTGTAGTAGAAAACGTGGGGAAAGGCTGGATAATGTTGATGGTGTTGTCCTAGATATTGACTTAATACCTGCCCATCCATTGTTTATGGCAGAGTCTGGATAACGTCGTGCAACGCGGACATGTCTTGATATAGCGTTATAATTGAGCACACCCTGGGTCTACACTGTGTGAGTGTAAGTGTAAGTGTGTACGTGAGTAAGTGTGTGAGTGTGTAAGCGTGTGAGTGTGTAATGGTTAGTTGGTTGTTGGAGCTTTACATCCTGGCAACATCTAAGGTCATATCAGGACATGTACTACCTTGTGACAGTGCCCATTCATAGCAATTTTATAGTGCTGCCCTACTGGGAAATCAGGCCACTCGCACTATGACCTGATATCCCACTCAGTCACATTATCCTGACACTAAGCTAACCAGTCCTTTCTCTATCCTATTAATGCCGAGCACCAGGCTAGAAAGCGAAAAGTACCAATTTCATAAGTCATTGGGTTGACTCCACCGGGAAGCAAACTCCCGACCTTCCGCACGAGAGGCCCGCGCTCTCCCGATTCGTGTGTGTAATGGACTGACTGCGAAATTCCTTTATGGATTATGTATGAACACGACAGCGCCACCTTAACACACAACAAACCATTGCACACTTACACGCTCACACACTTACACTCACACACTTACTCACTTAAACATTTACACTTACATACTCACACACTCACACACACACTCACACACTCACTCACTCACTTACACACTCACACACTTACACTCACACACTTACCCACTTACACACTCACACACTTACACACTTACTCACGTACACACTTACACTTACACAGTCACACACTTACACACTTACGCTTACACACTCACAGGACATGTGCGTGCCACATTCTCCACGTGGTCTGTTTTGGTAGATGGTCAGATTCGAGCCCAATGATTCGAAGCCTGGTTGAGTCAAATCGATAACTTAAAAATTGATACTTGTCGCCTCCCACACAGGTGCTCAGCATTAGTAGGAGAGGGCAAGGAATGGTTGGCTCAGTGTCATGATCATGCGACTGAGTGAGATATCAGGGCATGGTGCGGGTGGTCTGGTCATCCAGTGGGGGCAGCTTTATAAAATTACCATGAGTGAACACTCTCACAAGATGCTACCCATCCTGATATGACCTTAAATATTGCAAGTCCAACAACCAACTAACATCACAATAGAGGGAATGCGCGTGACATCATTTCTTGCCAATCAGCGGTCAGCGGGCTGCCATCTTGGATTACGAGCACCCTCCCTAGCCATGTTGTGAATGCATGCAAATGCAGTAAAACAGAGTTTTCTTGTGTTATGGGAGGTTCTGGGCAGTTTACATCCAATGTGTTTACTTGCAGCACTTTAGCAACAACTTCTGAGGCCAAACTGCTCAAAACAGTGACAAATAAACAAAAAAATCAGTAAATAAGCACAGTGTAGGCAGTTGCAAGCCTTCTGTATGTCATTCAATATGGCCACCGAAACTTGTCTTGTGACGTTATTACACCCCCTCTAGAGATGTACACTGCAAAGCATGAACTATGGACAAAGTTAGTGGAAGTTTTTACACATCACGACAAGTCTGTTCTTATCTGCGCAAATCTGACTGTCAGGATTGTGCGCATGCGTGTACACGTCCCATATCAAAAAAGCGTCCATCCAGAACAGACGCGGGAGGCACCAGCCCGCCACAATAGCCGCCACTTAGTATTCACACAGCCGGGTCCCATGTAGAAGGCCCGGGCACCCGGCTGACACGGCCTGGGACTCCGGTCGGCTGTCACCCCAGCGCGCATGTGCACTCGGACCGACATGACCCCTGACCTACGTGCCAGGATGTAATTACTGGCCAGCCCGCCGCTGACCATCGCGGACATTTACATGCAGGTGGCGCCACTAGCGTAATTGTGGTTTGGTGCGTGTGGGTGCGAGGGGTGACGGGTGGGGTGGGTGGGGTGGGGTGGGGTGGTGTGGTGGTACGGTGGATGGTGGTGGTGGTGTGGTGTTGGTGGGTGGTGTGGAGAAGTCAGGGTTGTCCGGGGAGTGGGGTGTGGGGTAATTAGGAGAATGTGTGTATAAATAGTTATGGGTAATTAGAGAAATGTGTACAGTGGGTCAGCCTCATGATAATGGGCCAATTGGTGGAAGTTGTCGGCGTCGAGCATGGATGTCGGCTTCGATCGGTATAATTATAGTTTAGCATTGACAGAGATGTTGGGAAGTCCTTAAATTTATACTGAATATACAGGTCGAGAAAATACAACAACCATATTTGTTTCTAGGATAATTTAATATAAAACAAAGAAATGAACGAGACTTTAAAAATTGCGATGCCGACATCTATTAAAGTTGTCGGCGTCGATCATTGGATGTCGGCATCGATCGGTATAATTATAGTTTAGCATTGCCAGAGATGTTGGAAAGCCCTTAAATTTATACTGAATGTATAGGTCGAGAAAATACAACAACCTTATTTGTTTCTAGGATAATTTATTATGAAACAAAGAAATGCACTACACTTTTAAGAATTGCGACACCGACATCTTCACTTGACCACCGATTGGCCCGTTTTCGTGAGGCTGACCCGTGTATACATAGTTGGGGGAAAGTAGGACAATGTGTGTATACATAGTTGGGGGTAATTAGGGAAATGTGGGTATATATAGTTGGGGGTAATTAGGGCAATGTGTGTATACATAGTTGGGGGTAATTAGGGAAATGTGTGTATATATAATTGGGGGTAATTAGGGCAATGTGTGTATACATAGTTGGGGGTAATTAGGGCAATGTGTGTATAAATAGTTGGGGGTAATTAGGGCAATGTGTGTATAAATAGTTGGGGGTAATTAGGGCAATGTGTGTATAAATAGTTGGGGGTAATTAGGGCAATGTGTGTATAAATAGTTGGGGGTAATTAGGGCAATGTGTGTATAAATAGTTGGGGGTAATTAGGGCAATGTGTGTATACATAGTTGGGGGTAATTAGGGCAATGTGTGTATAAATAGTTGGGGGTAATTTAGGGCAATGTGTGTATAAATAGTTGGGGTAATTAGGGCAATGTGTGTATACATAGTTGGGGGTAATTAGGGCAATGTGTGTATAAATAGTTGGGGGTAATTAGAGCAATGTGTGTATAAATAGTTGGGGGTAATTAGGGCAATGTGTGTATAAATAGTTGGGGTAATTAGGGCAATGTGTGTATAAATAGTTGGGAGTAATTAGGGCAATGTGTGTATACATAGTTGGGGGTAATTAGGGAAATGTGTGTATATATAGTTGGGGGTAATTAGGGCAATGTGTGTGTACATAGTTGGGGGTAATTATGGAAATGTGGGTATATATAGTTGGGGGTAATTAGGGCAATGTGTGTATAAATAGTTGGGGGTAATTAGGGAAATGTGGGTATATATAGTTGGGGGTAATTAGGGCAATGTGTGTATAAATAGTTGGGGGTAATTAGGGCAATGTGTGTATAAATAGTTGGGGTAATTAGGGCAATGTGTGTATAAATAGTTGGGGGTAATTAGGGCAATGTGTGTATGCATAGTTGGGGGTAATTAGGGCAATGTGTGTATAAATAGTTGGGGGTAATTAGGGCAATGTGTGTATACATAGTTGGGGTAATTAGGGCAATGTGTGTATAAATAGTTGGGGGTAATTAGGGCAATGTGTGTATAAATAGTTGGGGTAATTAGGGCAATGTGTGTATAAATAGTTGGGGTAATTAGGGCAATGTGTGTATAAATAGTTGGGGTAATTAGGGCAATGTGTGTATAAATAGTTGGGGGTAATTAGGGCAATGTGTCCAAGTAGTTGGGGGTAATTAGGACAATATGTGTATAAATAGTTGGGGGGTAATTAGGACAATGTGTATAAATAGCTGGGGGTAATTAGGACAATGTGTCCAAGTAGTTGGGGGTAATTAGGACAATATGTTTATAAATAGTTAGGGGATAATTAGGGCAATGTGTGTATAAATAGTTGAGGCATGGTGTAGAGTGAGAAGTAACTCTACACCAGGGCTTGGTGATGACACTAGTTGGGTGGTTGTACTGACATGACGAGTTTTCAGGGTAGTAATTTTGGATCTATTGATTTACCGTGAGGGGGTATCACAGTTAACAATGACATATCACCAAGACAGTTTTTCAAGTAGGTATGGCCACACTTGTATGGTTCGTTGGTTGTTGGAGTTTTATGCCTTGACAACATCGAACGTCATACCACTGTGTATATCTTACAGCGTCATCAAAGGCCAGTTGGTCTCATACCATGTCTATGTGATGTGGGAGCCTAAAAATCCCTAGGGTCGGTAAAAATATAGGTGCTGACAAACTGTCTAATGGTGAAAACAAGTCTATTCAGACTTATCAATGATAGGCAGTATAAATCTTCAAGAAAAAAAAGAGACAAAATCAGGATCAGTCCTGACTTGCGAAAGTGCACACTCATGGCAACTTTATAGTGCTGCCCCACTGGGCAATCATGCTGCCAGCACCCATGATCCGATATCCCACTCAATCACATTATCCTGACACTGAGCTAACCAGTCCTTGCCCTATCCTATTAATACGGATCACCAAGCTAGGATGCGACAAGTATCAATTATATGAGCCATTGGTTTAACTCGACCGGGAATTGAACTCCCGATCTCTCGCAGGGAGGCCTGTTCTATACCGATTTGGCCACCATGCCTGGTCACACTTGTGTGGTTCATTGCTTATAAGGCATAAGGCTGTTGAATAGCCAGAGCGGGGGTGAATCTATCTCACCATGATGCGCGAAAAGGAAGAAGGCAAGGTGGGGGTGGGAAAAGAGGCGCTTTTATTGAAAACACCTCAGGAAACAAGACAGAGTATGTACAGGGAAATGCGGTAAAAATAAACTTAAGACTAAGGAGCTCCGGGGGAGCTTTCAGAGTTTGTGGTGAGGGGTGCCGAGGAGCCCTCCACTGGCATGTAGGGAGAGTTGGGAGGGTGGGTGGAGAAAGAACTTGAGCAGGGAGGACGGCAGGAGGGCGAGTGACTGAGGGAGGCCGGCGGGCGGCCTTATAAGGGAAGGAGCGGGGAGGCGACAGGCGGGGAAGGTGAGAAAGCGGCGGGGCAGGGCGAGAGGGCGAGGTGGGAGAAAGCTGAGGGAGGGATGACAGGGAAGGTGAGAAAGCCGGGCGGCGGCAGGAGGCGGGGGGAGGGTCTCTTCCTTCCCTCGCATCAAACGCAATGCGAGCATTACGACCAATTTTCACCATATGGCCCGTCAAAGGAACTAGCCCACGCTGAGTCAAACCAGTTATACCAAAGCCGTACTTGCCACTCAATTGCCTGGCAACTCGGCGTTACTAAGGAAAGACGACCGGACAATGTGGCCGAATCGGTAAAGCGCAGGCTTCTCCGTGCGGTAGATCGGGAGTTCGAATTCCAGCCGAATCTAACCAAATAACTTATCAAATTGATACTTGTCGTTACCTAGTATGGCGCTCGGCGTTACTTCGCAAAAACGGACTGGTTGGCTCAGAATTCGGCTGACTGGGATATCGTGTCCTCGTGCTGGCGGAACGGTATCTCAATGGGGCAACACTCTAAAGCTGTCGATATCATCATGATATGAACTGAAATGATGCTAGCATGTAAAAATGACAATGATTCAGCATACTCTATGGCGAAAAAAAAACCTGTAGTATATATATATACTTACTGGCGATTTGCAAGTAAATCTTCCGATAGATAGGTGTGTAAAATAATCATTTCCGTATATCCCTTCCTCCCCGCGCCTACTCTGTTGATTGAATGCCTGCTGGACCGTAACTTTAACCAGCGTCTGAACAAGTGCATTAGCCTGATTAAAGAGGTCGTCGACCCCTTAATCCGAACACGCGTTTCTCTTTGAGCGGCCTAATGTGGTGTAACCTGCTTTGTAACAGGTCTCGTGGTAAGGTGCTGGTGTTATACTAGTAGTGTAGCGGGAGTGGTTATACTGAGAAATTACCTAACCGTCCTCACTGAGAGCTCTGAGGGAGGGACGGTGTTACCTGCTTTGGAACAGGTCTCTTGGTAAGGTGCTGGTGTTATACTAGTAGTATAGCGGGAGTGGTTATACCGGGAAATTACATAAGCGTCCCCACTCACAGCTCTGAGGGAGAGACGGCGTAACCTGATTTGTAACAGGTCTCCTAGTAAGGTGAGGGTGTTATACTAGTAGTATAACGGGAGTGGTTATACCGGGAAATTACATAACTGTCCCCACTCAGAGCTCTGAGGGAGAGACGGTGTTACCTGCTTTGTAACAGGTCTCATGGTAAGGTGCTGGTGTTATGCTAGTAGTATAGTGGGAGTGATTATACTGCGAAATTACATAACCGTCCCCACTCAGAGCTCTGAGGGAGGGACGGTATAACCTGCTTTGTAACAGGTCTTGTGGTAAGGTGCTGGTGTTACACTAGTAGTATAGCGGGAGTGGTTATACCGGGAAATTACATAAGCGTCCCCTCTCAGAGCTCTGAAGGAGGGACGGTGTTACCTGCTTTGTAACAGGTCTTGTGGTAAGGTGCTGGTGTTACACTAGTAGTATCGTGGGAGTGGTTATACCGGGAAATTACATAACTGTCCCCACTGAGAGCTCTGGGGGAGGGACAGTGTAACCTGCTTTGTACCAGGTCTCGTGGTAAGGCGCTGGTGTTATACTTGTAGTATAGCGGGAGTGGTTATAGTGGGAAATTACATAACCGACCCCACTCAGAGCTCTGAGGGAAGGAAGGTATTACCTGCTTTGTAACAGGTCTTGTGGTAAGGTCTGGTGTTATGCTAGTAGTATCGTGGGAGTGGTTATACTGGGAAATTACCTAACCGTGCCCACTCAGAGCTCTGAGGGAGGGACAGTGTAACCTGCTTTGTAACAGGTTGTAAAGTCGACGGCTGGCAGCTGTGGTTGTGTAGGCAGGCTAAATAGGAAATCACTACAGGCAAGTATAGAGGAGGAAGGCAAGATATAGAGTGTGCAGAAGGAACCAGAAGGAGCTTGCTTGTTTTATTATTATATAGTCTTCAGGAAACAAGATGGTGGGGGGGGGGGGGATGTGAGCAGAGCTCCAAAGACTCTGTACATTTCAAGAAGTGCCCCTCTCACACTATCTTAAACTAGTAATGGATCACCAACACCACATATACCTTATATGCCTTTGGTTTTACATGCCATTTACCATTATATAGACCATTTGTAATTTATTATAGAATAGTTCACACCATAACCAATGTCTTACATATTGGGAAATTTTACAAGGTCCCATGGCAAGGCGCTGGTGTTAGTCCAGTAGTTTACCATGAGTGGTTCTACTGGGAAATTACATAACCGTCCCCACTCAGAGTCAGACCTCTGAGGATCGGTTCGTTGTTGGAGTTTTATATCCTAGCAACATCAATGGTCATATCAGGATGGGTACCGAATTGTGACAGTGCACACTCATGGTGACTTCATAGTGCTGCCCCATCGGGAAATCAGGCTGCTGGCACCATGACCCGATATCCCACTCAGTCATATTATCCTGACACTGAGCTAAGCAGTCCTTGCCCTATCATATTACTGCCAAGCGCCAGGCTAGGAAGCGACAAGTATCAATTTTATAAGTCAGTGGGGACGGTGAACTTAGGTGACCTTAGAGCAATTATCGATGTTATTAGCATTGTTTTGACTACAGTTATTTTGATTAGTTATTTTGAATAGTTATTTTGATTACAGTTATTTAGATTACAGTTATTTAGAATACAGTTATTTTGATTCCAGTTATTTTGATTACAGTTATTTTGATTACAGTTATTGTGACTACAGTTATTTTGATTACAGTTATTTACAATAACTGCCATTATTTTGATTACAGTTATTTAGACTACAGGTTTTTTGATTAGAATTATCTGGAATACAGTTATTTTGATTACAGTTATTTTGACTACCGTTATTTTGATTACAGTTATTTACAATATCTGCTGTTATTTTGATTACAGATATTTAGACTGCAGTCTTTTGATTACAGTTATTTTGATTACAGTTATATTGATTACACTTATTTACAATATCTGCCGTTATTTTGATTATAGTTATTTTGAGTACAGTTATTTACAATAACTGCAGTTATTTTGATTACAGTTATTTTGATTACAGTTATTTTGATTACAGTTATTTTGATTACAGTTATTTTGATTACAGTTATTTTGATAACAGTTATTTAAAATAACTGCAGTTATTTAATACAAATACAGTGTCGTCTGAGTCGGTACGGAAAGTTGGGCTGCCCTGATCTCAAGGAGCTGGGTTCAATCCCGTGCCTTACCAATATCAGGACAGTGCAAGGCAACATCCTTTGGTTGAAACATATAGGAGATAGTTGGTTGTTGGAGTTTTACATCCTGGCAACATCTAAGGCCATAGCAGGACGGGTACCGACTTGTGGCAGTGTACACTCATGGCCACAACCAAAATTACTCGATATCCCATTCAATCACATTATCCTGACAATAACCCACCAGTCGTTAACATATCCTAATAATGCCGAGCGCCTGGCTGAGACTCATCAAGTATCAATTTTAAATCATTGGTTTGACTCGACCATGGTTCGAACCCACGATCTACCAAAACGGAAGACGGACGCTCAACTGGTTCTGCCATCTCGTCTGGTCCAGCTCCCTGAAATGTGTCACGTGGGTGACCCTGTTTGGCGCCGGCCTCCAGCTAAGTCACACTTTCCCGGAATTTCAGGAAATGCCATTTTGTGGTTTCAACAAATTCACATTCTACAATTTCCCGGCTTCCCCAGGTTCTGCATAGGGGCAGCCTGCTGCTGTGTTATGGCCCTGTCACACTACGACGTGACTACGTCAGCGTAGGCAGAACGTGAAAATAATTATATTACGTCGACGTTATGGGCGTAATATGCAAATTGTGGACGTGAGCGTAACGTGAAAGTAACGTTGGTGCACGTCGTGACCTTAGCTGTAACGTGACAACGTTAGGGGGGAGGTGTAATTGGCGACGTGACCGGGCGTTAGTGTAACGTGAGCGTAACGTCGCCGTAACGGGTGCGACGTGGACGTAACGTGACCGTAACGCCAACGTAACGTGACCGTAACGTGACCGTAACGTGACCGTAACGTGACCGTAACGTGACCGTAACCGTGACCGTAACGTGACCGTAACGTGACCGTAACGTGACCGTAACGTGACCGTAACGTGACCGTAACGTGCAAAAAGCTGCCCACACCTTGCTCCCACCCGGGCCGTCGGTCTGACGTGACATAACGTGACTCTAACGTCATTTACGCTGCTATAACGATCGCGGAACGTCTACCTAACGTCATTGTCACGTCATCCCGACGTGACGGCTTCACGTCGAGATACGTCGAAAGTTTTGAACAGGTTCAAAACCTTGACGCGCGCCGACGTAACACGACGTAATATGACGTAGCTCGACGTCACTCTAACGTCATTATGACGTCATCATAACGTAACCCAACGTACGGCAACGTAATGACGAAAAATCGTCACGTTAGGCTCACGTTGGCTCGTTACGTCGTAGTGTGACAGGGGTATTAGATAAGAAATGAGACGTGTAGAGAGTCACAGCTGGTACTTCCTGGATCACACACCTAAGACAGACCAGACGGGATGACCAAATGAGTTGAGCGTCCGTCTCCCCTTTTGGTAGATCGAGGAATTTGAACCGATGGGTTCTTTCGAACCCTGGTCGAGTCAAACCAATGTCTTAAAAATGTATACTTTGACGACGAATAGCTGATGATGAAAATCAATGTGGTCTGGAGGCTTCATTAAATAAAAATATATTTTACTTTAAAAATGTATACTTCTCAATTTCTAGCCAAGCACTCAGCATATTTAGAATAGGGCAAGGACTGGTTGGTTCAGTGCTAGGATAATGTGACTGAGTGTGGTATCAGGGCATGGTGTTGGTGGCCTGGTCTCCCAGTGGGGCAGCACTATTTATAAAGTTGCCATGAGTGTGCACTGTCAAAAGTCGGTACCCGTCCTAATATGACATTAGATATTACCAGGACATAAAACTCCAGTTGATAGCTCATCAACTCCCCGCTGGGTGCGCCAGCAACACAGACAATGTCAGTGAGGTACAAAACCAGGTTATGCATCAGAGGAATTGTCAGTGACGTACAAAACCAGGTTATGCATCAGAGGCAATGTCAGTGACGTACCAAAACAGGTTAAAGTGGTTCTTTGTGTATATCTTACCCACACATGGTAACACCCCCCGCCCACCCAACCCTCCATAGACACCCCACCCCCCGTGTCCCATGGAGACCGCTGTATCACCGCCCCAGTACCTAAATGGCATTAGTCGGTGACAGATCCAATGAAAAAGCCATAACTTTGCGACGCTACAAGAATCAGTAAAACACGGGTGGTGGGTGTGCCAGTCTTTTAGCGCCGATACCCCAGCCACCCCCACATCCCAAACCCTACATCACCACATCACCACCCCCACATCCCCACCCCCACCCCGACATCCACATTCCCACACGCACACCCACATCCACATCCACACCCACACACCCACATCCACACTCCCACCCACCACACGCACCTCCACACCCACACCCACACCCTCCCCCACATCCACACCCCCACATCCACACTCCCACCCCCCACACCCACCTCCACACCCACATGGTGCAGGACGTGAGCGTTGCCCCTGATGTGCTTTCTGACCGCAGTTTGGCGTCAATGAGCCCTAAGTGGGTGGAATCAGGCCTGTTCCCGCCCAGTCCCAGGGCGCCATTGACGCTTCAAGGCCTGGCGCCCGGCAGCCCGCGCCTTGAAGGCCGTCAAGCCCCCCCCCCCCCCCCCCCACCCCACCCACCCCCGGGTCCTAAGCGAGTTGCGCCCGGCAGCTCGAGCCACCCCCCCCCCCACCCCGCTCCCGGACCCAAGGCGAGTTGCGCCCGGCTGTCCGGCCCCCCGGCCGTCTGGCTGCCCGGCCGCCCGGCTGCCCGGCTTCCCTGCTGCCGGCTGCCCGGCTGCCCGGCCGCCTGGCTGCCCGGCCGCCCGTCTGCCCGGCTGCCCACCTCACACCCACCTCACACCCACCTCACACTTGCCTAACACCCACCTCACACCCACCACACACCCACCTCACACTTACCTCACACCCACCTCACACTCGCCTCACATCCACCTCACACCCACCTCACACCCACCTTACACCCACCACACACCCACCTCACACACCTCACACACACCTCACACCTATCTCACATCCACCTCACCCACCTCACACCCATCTTTATCCACACTCACTGAGCCCATCCCCCACCCCTACCCCCACCCAGCACCTGCTTGACTGGAACGTTCACTTCGCTCCTCCTCAACTCCCACCCCCCCACTCCCCACTCCCCACTCCCCACTCCCTACACACACTCCCCCCCACACACGCCCGCAGCCCCTCCCCTCCTGTGATGTCGGTAATGGCTTGTCGCCGGCTCACACGGGTGCTCCCCGCGGGCTGACTGAGGGGTGAAGTGTCACGGCTGGACAAAGTGACCAGCGGCCCGGCGGGGGAGTGGAGGGGGGGGGGGGGGGGGGGGGGGGGGGGGAGTACTGAGCATCCACTGACCGCCACCGTCAACCGAGGCACCCGGACTGCCGGTACATGCGGAGGCACCGGTACAGAGACACAAGTACAGAGGCATGTTTACAGAGGCGCCGGTACATAGGCCCGGTACGGAGGCCTATGTACAGAGGGGCCGGTACACAGGCGGCCGTACAGGCGGACTGGTACAGAGGCGCGTCAGGTGGGTGTGAGGTGTGCAACAGGTGGGTGTGGCTGTGAGGTGTGCATCAGGTGGGTGTGAGGTGGGGGTGAGGTGGCTGTGAGGTGTACAACAGGTGGGTGTCTCTGTGAGGTTGGGGTGAGGTGTGCATCAGGTGGGTATGAGGTGGGGGTGAGGTGTCCATCAGGTGGGTGTAAGGTGGGTGTGAGGTCGGGGTGAGGTGTGGATCAGGTGGGTGTGAGGTGGGTGTGAGGTGTGCAACAGGTGGGTGTGACTGTGAGGTGGGGATGAGTTGTGCATCAGGTGGGGGTGAGGCGCGTGCAAGGTGGGGCTGAGGTGTGGATCAGGTGGGTGTCAGGTCGGGGTGAGGTGTGCAACAGGTGGGTGTGACTGTGAGGTGGGGATGAGGTGTGCATCAGGTGGGGGTGAGGCGGGTGCGAGGTGGGGGTGATGTGTGCATCAGGTGGGTGTCAGGTGGGTGGTCAGGTGTGCAACAGGTGGGTGTGGCTGTGAGATGGGTGTGAGGTGTGCAACAGGTGGGTGTGAGGTGGGTGTGAGGTGGGTGTGAGGTGGGTGTGAGGTGGGTGTGAGGTGGGTGTGAGGTGGGTGTGAGGTCGGGGTGAGGTGTGGATCAGGTGGGTGTGAGGCAGGTGACAGGTAGGGGTGAGGTGTGCATGACTTGACAGCTCGTGACCACCCACTGACGGCGGGAGGGTGGAAGGCGGCGGGAGGCTGCGGGAGGCTAGAAGGTGGCGGGAGACTGGGAGGCAGTGGGAGGCTGGAAGGTGGCGGGAGGCTGGGAGGCGGCACGATACATGCAGGACACACGCAGGATACATGCAGGACACACGCAGGACACACGCAGGATACATGCAGGACACACACAGTATACATGCAGGATACAGGCAGGACACATGCAGGACACACGCAGGATACACGCAGGATACATTCAGGATACACGCAGGATACACCCAGGACACCGCAGGATACACGCAGGACACACGCAGGGTACATGCAGGACACACGCAGGATACACACAGGGTACATGCAGGATACATGCAGGACACACGCAGGATACACACAGGACACACGCAGGACACACGCAGGATACAGGCAGGACACACGCAGGATACACGCAGGATACATGCAGGTCACACGAAGGATACACGCAGGATACATGCAGGACACTCAGGATATATGCAGGACACATGCAGGATACATGCAGGACACATGCAGGATACACGCAGGACACATGCGTGATACATGCAGGACACACGCAGGATACACGCAGGATACACGCAGGACACACGCAGGACACACGCAGGACACAGGCAGGACACACACAGGACACAAGCAGGATACATGCAGGACACACACAAGATACATGCAGGACACACGCAGGATACATGCAGGACACAAGCACCTTGGCGTGAGCTGTCATGGCACAGTGTTCCTTTTTACTACTAGTACTACCACTACGTTTCCCGACGAAACCATACTCATCACCAACCCCTGGTCTAGAGCTACTTCTCAGTGGACACGACACACCAACTATTTATACACACATTGCCCTAATTACCCCCAACTATTTATACACACATTGCCCTAATTACCACAAACTATTTATACACACATTGCCTAAATTACTCCCGACTATTTATATGCACATTGCCCTAATTACCCCCAACTATTTATACACACATTGCCCTAATTACCCCTAACTATTTATACACACATTGCCTAAATTACTCCTGACTATTTATATGCACATTGCCCTAATTACCCCCAACTATTTATACACACATTGCCCTAATTACCTCCTAACTATTTATACACACATTGCCCTAATTACCCCCAACTATTCATACACACATTGCCCTAATTACCCCCAACTATTTATACACACATTGCCCTAATTACCTCCAACTATGTATACACACATTGCCCTAATTACCCCCAACTATGTATACACACATTACCCTAATTACCCCCAACTATGTATACACACATTGCCCTAATTACCCCCAACTATTTATACACACATTGCCCTAATTACCCCCAACGATGTATACACACATTGCCCTAATTACCCCCAACTATTTATATACACATTGCCCTAATTACCTCCAACTATGTATACACACATTACCCTAATTACCCCCCAAATATTCATACAGAAATTGCCCTAATTATCCCCAACTATTTATACACACATTGTGCTAATTACCCCCAACTATGTATACACACATGATGCTAATTACCCCCAACTCTGTACACACACATTGCCCTAATTACCACTAACTATTTATACACACATTGCCCTAATGACCCCAACTATTTATACGCACATTGCCCTTATTACCTGCTAACTATTTATACACACATTGCTCTAATGACTCCCAACTATTTATACACACACTGCCCTAATTACCCACAAATATTTTTACACACATTCTGCTCATTACCCCCAACTATTTATACACACATTTCTCTAATTACCCCCAAATATTTGTACACACATTGCCCTAATTACGCACAACTATGTATACACACATTGACCTAATTACCCCCAACTATTTATAAACACATTGTCCTAATTACCTCCTAACTATTTAAACACATTGCCCTAATTACCCCCAACTATTTATACACACATTGCCCTAATTACCCCCAACTATTTATACACACATTGCCCTAATTACCCCCAACTATTTATACACACATTGCCCTAATTACCCCAAACTATTTATACACACATTGCCCTAATTACCTCCTAACTATTTATACACACATTGCCCTAATTACCCCCAACTATTTATACACACATTGCCCTAATTACCCCCAACTATTTATACACACATTGCCCTAATTACCCCCAACTATTTATACACACATTGCCCTAATTACCCCCAACTATTTATACACACATTGCCCTAATTACCTCCTAACTATTTATACACACATTGCGCTAATTACCCCACAATATTTATACACACATTGCCCTAATTATCCGCAACTGTTTATACACACATTGCCCTAATTACCCCCAACTATTTATACGCACGTTGCCCTAATTACCCCTAGCTATTTATACACACATTGCCTAAATTACTCCTGACTATTTATATGCACATTGCCTTAATTACCCCCAACTATTTATACACACATTGCCCTAATTACCCCCAACTATTTATACACACATTGTCCTAATTACCCCTAACTATTTATACACACATTGCCTAAATTACTCCTCACTATTTATACACACATTGCCCTAATTACCCCTAACTATTTATACACACATTGCCCTAATTACCCCCAACTATTTATACACACATTGCCCTAATTACCCCCAACTATTTATACACACATTGCCCTAATTACCCCAAACTATTTATACACACAGTGCCTAAATTACCCCCAACTATTTATACACACATTGCCCTAATTACCCCCAACTATTTATATACACATTGCCCTAATTACCCCCAACTATTTGTACACACATTGCCCTAATTACCTCCGAACTATTTATACACACATCACCCTAATTACCCCCAACTATTTATACACACATTGCCCTAATTACCCCAACTATTTATACACACATCACACTAATTACCCCGCACCCCGCACCCCACTCCCCATTACCCGGACAACCCTGACTTCTGCCCGTCACCTTCATGCTGCTCTCGGTCCCTACGTCTTCCCATAACATGAACTGGATGCGAATGCGAATTGGTCGAGTGCATGCTTCCCGCAGGCTTCGCGTGCGGAAGATCGGGAGTTCGAATTCCAGCCGAGTCAAAGCGATGACTTATAAAATTGATACTTGTCACTACCTAGCCTGGCACTCTCCATTAATAGCACAGGGCAAGGACGAGTTAGCACAGCATCAGGATAATGTGACTATGTGGGAGTTTGGTCATGGTCCCAGGGACCTGGTCTCCCAATGGGCCAGCACTATAAAGTCACCATGAGTGGGCACTGGCATAAGTCGGGATCCTTATTGATAGGACCTTAGATGTTGTTAGGACATAAGACAACAACAAACAAACCACAGATTTTAGCTGATATTGAAGGCGTTAAGGCCAGGCGCAGCTGGCATACAGTGCACAGGGCCGCTCACAGGGGGTGCCACTGAGCCTATGTCATACTAACAGGGTCAGCTAGATCGGGTACAGCGCTACTATTACATAGGGGACTGAATATCGGTAGTGTCCTTGTTTATATTCCCATAATGGATTATAGAGCACATATATTTATATATTTATGTCCATTTGCCCAATATATAACCGACCACCTTCACAGATCGACCACGTCCCTATATCGATCGCTTCATTTGGGTGCCAACAATACCATTGTAAGGATATTCTAACTCCCTATCCGACCACGTCCCTAAATGGACCACTTGAAGTCGGTCCGAAGGTCGGTCGATTTAGAGAGGTTTTACTGTATATATAATCCTCCGACGTGAGTAAGGTTTCCTTACGCTAGCAGGTGCGGGGGAGCGCCGGAGGTGGCGCCGCCAGACATGATCATGAGCAGGACTTTATTTGGTATAATAAAATATATAACAAATTAATTCCCTTGCACGCCCTTATACTCGCCTAATGCGTTATACATCAGATTAGGGGTTGGGGGGCGCATCTAGCTGTACATTTAACTTGGCGGGTAAGGAGGCCTTAGTAAAACCACCCCACGTATGCCCAGTTAAGTGGCCCTAGTGAGGGCGTGGCTCAGTAATGTACTTAGCTTCCTGAGACCAATGTGTCAACATTGCTTTCGTCAGGAGTCATGTTGCCTAGCAGTTAGCCTACAGAGTAGAGCAGAGCCTACAGAGTAGAGCATAGCCTACAGAGTAGAGCAGAGCCTACAGAGTAGAGCAGAGCCTAAAGAGTAGAGCAGAGCGTACAGGGCAGAGCAGAGCCTACAGAGTAGAGCAGAGCCTACAGAGTAGAGCAGAGCCTACAGAGTAGAGAAGAGCCTACAGAGTAGAGCATAGCCTACAGAGTAGAGCAGAGCCTAAAGAGTAGAGCAGAGCGTACAGGGCAGAGCAGAGCCTACAGCGTAGAGCAGAGCCTACAGAGTAAAGCAGAGCTTACAGAGTACAGCAGAGCCTCCAGAGTAGAGCAGAGCCTACATAGTAGAGCATAACCTATAGAGTAGAGCAGAGCATACAGAGTAGAGCAGAGCCTACACAGTAGAGCAGAGCCTACAGAGTAGTGCAGAGCATACAGAGTAGTGCAGAGCCTACAGCGTAGTGCAGAGCCTACATAGTAGAGCAGAGCCTAAAGCCTAGAATAGAGCCTACAGAGTGGAGTAGAGTCTAAAGAGTAGAGCAGAGCCTACAGAGTAGTGCAGAGCCTACAGAGTACAGCAGAGCCTACAGAGTACAGCAGAGCCTACAGAGTACAGCGTAGCCTACAGACTAGAGCAGAACCTAAAGAGTACAGCAGAGCCTACAGAGTAACGCATAGCCTACAGAGTACAGCAGAACTACAGCGTAGAGCAGAGCCTAAAGAGTAGAGCAGAGCCTAAAGAGTAGAGTAGAGCCTACAGAAAGAAGGCAATGTGACGCTTTGCCAGGGCTCTGTTATGTTCATCACGTGTGTGTTGGGGGGGGGGGGGGGGGGGGGGAGGGTGTGGTGGGGGGGGGGGGGGGGGGGGGTGGGGGGGAGTGTGTGTTGGGGAGGGCGAGTCTTGGAGGAGCGTGTGTGCTAAGGAGGGTCTGTATGTTGTTGGGGGGAGGTGGGTGTTGGAGACGGGTGTTGTTGGGGGAGGTGGAGACGTGTGTCGTTGGGGGAGGATGCTTGTTGGGGTGGAGGGGTGTTGGGGAAGAGTACCTGTTTGGAAATGTGCATGTTGGGGGAAGATTTTTGGGGGAGAGGGTATTGGGGAGGTGGGTGTGTTGGGAAGAGTGTGCAGGGGAGGGGGAATTGGGAAGGTATGTGTGTTGGGGGAGGGTGCTTGCTGGGGAGATGGAGAGTTGAGGGAGGGTGCTTGTTGGGGAGATGGAGAGTTGAGGGAGGGTGCTTGTTGGGGAGGTGGAGGGTTGGAGAAGGGTGCTTGTTGGAAAGGTGGGGGTGTTGGAAAAGGGAGTCCCTTGAGATCTCTGTACTTTGTGCTATTTACGCCTGATGACTGCCGTTTGATACTCTTATTGCTATTTGTGTGACTTGAGTTGTATTGAACTGATATAATTCCACAGGGCGGTCCTGTGCAGCTCTGCTATCTCCCTGGAGCATCCCACTAGAACCTTTTTTTTTTTAAAGATTGTTTTATTTAACGACGCCTCTAGAGGACATTGATTTTTATCATCGGCTATTGGACGTCAAATATATGGTCATTCTGAAATATTTCTTTGAAGGAAACTCACTGCCACCACATAGACTATTGACCCCGCAGATCGCATCCCACTAAGTAGATAAGAGTGAGTAGGGAGATCTCTCTAATACACAAATTATAAATAGGGAGATCTCCCTAATACACAAATTGTAAATAGCGAGATCTCCCTAGTACACACATTGTAAATAGGGAGATCTCCCTCATACACTATTGTAAATAGGGAGATCTCCCTAATACACAATTGTAAATAGCGAGATCTCCATAATGCACTAATTGTAAAAAGCAAGAAATTCCTAATGCACTAATTGTAAATAGGGAGATCTCCCTAATACACAAATTGTAAATAGCGAGATCTCCCTAGTACACAAATTGTAAATAGGGAGATCTCCCTCATACAATATTGTAAATAGGGAGATCTCCCTAATACACAATTGTAAATAGCGAGATCTCCCTAATGCACTAATTGTAAATAGCAAGAAATTCCTAATGCACTAATTGTAAATAGGGAGATCTCCCTAATACACTAATTGTAAATAGCGAGAAATCCCTATTGCACTAATTGCAAATAGGGAGATCTCCCTAATACACAAATTGTAAATAGCGAGATCTCCCTAATTCACTAATTGTAAATATCGAGATCTCCCTAATGCACTAATTGTAAATAGGGTGAAATAGCATGGATAAAGGGGGGAGGGTGCGGGAGAAGGGACTGCACCCTCTCAAATAGGGGGGTCCGAGGAGGGCTCCCCTGGATAATTTGGGGGAGGGAGTGATACAAAATGGTGCATTCTGATCCATTTTGATGAAAAATATGCATACAAATTTTGACAAATTAAAAAAAAAAGATACAATGATCCATTGGTGTGAGATTACAAATAAAAAGCAAGAAATCGGGAGATTGGGGTTATTTTGCAATATTTTAAGGAGATCTCCCGCCAAATCTGCACATGAGGCGGTGTCTTGCCTCCCTGGCTCCTGTCACAAACAGCTGCAGCTAACATTAGATGACTACTGATATTGTAATTACATTTTGGGATGCCGTCAAGGACTGCAGACTACTGATGCCATCAAACACTATGAACTACTAATATTGTAATTATATCTCAGCATGCCGTCAACCACTAAGGACTACTGATATTGTAATTATATTTCGGCATGCCATCAAGAACTAGGGACGACTGATAGTGTAATTATATATCAGCATGCCATCAAACACTAGAGACTACTGATAGTGTAATTATATACCGGCATGACATCAAACACTAGAGACTACTGATAGTGTAATTATATCTCAGCATGCCATCAAACACTAAGGATTATTGATAGTGTAATTACATCTCAAACACTAGTGCCCGCCTACCGGGCCCGGAGCTGTGACTGTGTCTGCTGTGTGTTGTACGTCCGCTAATAGGACACAAATGGGATCAAATTGAAACTCGCCAGTGTACTCGGAAATATGCTACTTCGGGCAGGTGTGCACATACTATTTCCGGCCCGGGTTTGTCAAAGCCAACAAGGTCTGGGTTGTTCTCAGAAGCTGTGAACCACATTTGGGTTCCATATTACATTGTTAATGATTTTACCGATAGTGAGTTAAATAGTTATTCTTGACTGTATGTTAGAGCCTAGTTATGTTAGCAATACTAAATATATTAGTTAATTTATCTACTGGACTAATTTACTAATCAGTTAAAAAAAAATTGTAAATATATTGATGGATGTGAAGAATATATTTTGCTTTTTGGATTAATGATTTATGTCCTCATTTCATTTATCTACATTTTCCCTACATTCTTCGCTACTTTTTATATAGGGTTGTTCTTCAGCCCTGCTGAGGATACTGCAGCAGTGCTGGGTGAATCTTTTATCTAAGGCCTACTCCAACAAAACACACATACCCTTGTATCAAGAAAGACAGGAAAGGGAAGTAGCGGTAGAGTCTCCACCTTTGAAGGACCGGGCGCGGTGGCCGAATTGGTAGAGTACAGGCCTCGCGTGCGCAGGTGCGGAAGATCGGGAATTCGCGAGTTTGGTTCCCGGTCAAGTCAAACCAATGACTTAAAAATTGATAATTGTCGCTTCCTAGCCTGGTGCTCGGCATTATTGGTATAGGGCAAGGGCTGGTTAGCTCGGTGTCAGGATAATGTGACTGAGTGTGATATCGGGTCATGATGCCAGCAGCCTGATTTCCCAGTGGTGCAGCACTATAAAATCGCCATGAGTGCATACTGTTGCAAGTCGGTACCCGTAGATGTTATTAGGACGTAAAACAACAACAAACAACAGCCTATGAAGGTTTGGATCATCCGATCGATCCTGCTCAGTGGACATATTTGTCAGTTTGGGGTATTTTCCGTTCCAACCAGTGGTCCACAACTGGTTCAAAGGATGTGGTATATGCTGTCCTATCTGTGGGGAAAGTGCATATAAAAGACCCCTTGCTACTTTTCGGAAAGAGTAGTGTATGTGGCGGCAGCGGGTTTCCTCCAAAAGAAATATGTCAGAATGACCATATGTTTGACGTCCAATGAGAAAGATCAATGTGCTCTAGAGGCATCGTTAAATAAAACAAACTTTATATCAATACGATGAGGTTCACAAATGTCATCGTAACAGGAGTTCCGCTAATTTACAGCGATTGTAAGACAATAATAGTATAGACAATACTGACAAAGATCACACAGTATATATACGACAACATTAGCCCTCATTGTCCAATTTAGCTAACGATAAGGGCTCCCGATGTTCCCGCCTTCCACGTGTAGCCAGATGCTGCACTTTGATCACACGAACCCAAACGTGGTTTTCTTACTTCCGAATTATAGCGTTTTGTAATTAACGCCTATTTAGGCTGCACGCGCGTGCGTACTAGAAATGTCAGTCTCTGAAAGGTCACATTCAAACATCAAGGTTCCATGCCAACTAATTACGTTCTCTAAGGGCAGTGCATTACTTGGTGGTTTTAATCACAACCAAATCGAATAAATATATAATGCAGGCGTTGCCTTCCCAGGATGAAACTGATCCAGTTTCTTATACAGGCTTGTGTGTGTGTATACACGCACGCGTCGGTTGTGTGCATGTGTGGTGCATTTGTTTACATTATTAGCCAGTTTTGTTGGTAAAGTCTTGGTTCAGCACACTTACTGCTTGCTACTCACTGTTAATGGGAGTCAGGGCAGAAGTAAATAAGAGTGGATTTCACTGCACTCTGCACTGATTGACTCAGTCCCGTGGTGGGCGGTAACGCTGCAATCACTAGGCCTGGTTGAACTGGGATTCAATGCCACGCGGGCCAAGGTTAAGGAGCCAGGTTGCTAGGGAACCGTCTTCTGTAATGTTAATAACATCATCCACTGCCTTGTGTCTGACCAGACGGGATGGATGAATGAGTTGAGCGTCCGTCTCCCATCTTGGGAGATCATGGAATTCAAACACATGGGTTCGAACCCTGGTCGAGTTAAACCAATGACTAAAATTGTTATATTTGTCTCTCCTTACTTGTTTACAAAATGGCATGTTTGAGTGTCTACTTTGAGCACTGCATACAATAAGCAGATATGTTTCAACTTATGAAACTCTCTTTGTACATATACAGTGCCAGAATCACAATGAATCTGATTTTGCTGCTATATTGATTGAAAATAGCTTTGATTGTGAACTTTGGTTGCATGTACTACTATGATGTAGGCCTACGAAGTGCAAATTGGAATTGAATGTTTCAGGACAAAAGCTCACAAAACGTAAGCTCACAAGACAAAAGTTCACATCCATAATGAAAAAAGAAAGAGACAAAAGCTCACAAATTGTTATTCAGAGGTTTTACCAGAGTCAGCTGTTCTCGCCTATCACACCTTCTGAATTACACCTATTTGGTACATGACTAAAAAAATTAATTCATATAATTCTACTATGTATATATATAGTATAATGAATTATACATATATTATTTGTAATGGAGTCTGTATGTGAAGGTGCTATAAGTTCAATGCTCAAGCATTGTCCCAGAGCAGCTTGGTCAACATTCAGTTGACCAGACGGGATGGCCGAATGAGTTAGAGCGTCTGTCTCCCGTGCTGGTAGATCATGGGTTCGAGTCCCGGTCGAGTCAAACCAATGACTTTAAAATTGATACTTGTCACTTCCTAGCCAGGCGCTCGGCATTATTAGGATAGGGCAAGGACTGGTGTGCTCAGTGTCAGGATAATGTGACTGAGTGGGATACCAGGTCATGGTGCCGGCGGCCTGGTTTCCCAGTGGGACAGCACTATAAAGTTGCCATGAGTGCGGACTGTCACAAGTCGGTACCCGTCCTGATATGACCTTAGATGTTGCTAGGACATAAAACAACAACAAACAAACAAACATTCAGTTGAATACTCAAATAGAATGCCACAGCTTGCGTTCTGCACTACATGGGAGATTGAGATCAATTATATTATAGTAATTATACTACAGATAGTGGAGTATAAACATGCAAATTAGGAGTGGCAAGCATTTGATCATGATAATGTAGGCCTACACTAGGTACCCCAGTAAAATTTTCAAATTATTCCAAACATTCAAATTATAATTTCATTGGAAGCTCCAATGAATCAAAAGCAATATGCTTTTAGAATTTTTAAGATATTCCAAAAATTGAATGAGATATGTGCATTTGAAGTTTGTTGAATTTAAGATTTTTTGTATTAGCTAATGCACTAGAGAAGTGCCTTATTTAGGGCATTAACAACATTTCCTTGTAGTTTCTTTATTAATGATCCTATCCTGATCAAACTTCACACCAAGGTTCTTCTTCGTATACCAAATCACCCCAGCTTATCAAAACTGATATAAAAAAAATTAGATCACCGGAAAATGTAGGTTTCCATGGCAACCATAATGCAATCACTCCCACCTACAATATGAGTCAACTGTAGCTATTTTTAAATAATGGTCAGATCCTGATGAAATTTCACATCAAGGTTCTTCTTGGTCTGGCAAATCACCTCAGCTTATCAAAACTGATATAAAAAAATTAGATCACAGAAAAATGTTGGTTTCCATGGCAACCGTAATACAATCATGCCCACAACTGCAGTTTCTTTATTAATGGTTTGATCCTGATCAAACTTGACATCAATGTTCTTCTTCGTATACCAAATCACCCCAGCTTATCAAAACGGATATACAAAAATTAGATCAAAGGAAAATGTAGGTTTCCATGGCAGCCGTAATACAATCACTCCCGCCTACAATATCAGTCAACTGTAGCTCTTTTTTAATAATGGTCAGATCCCGATGAAATGTCACATCAAGGTTCTTCTTGGTCTGGCAAATCACCTCAGCTTATCAAAACTGATATAAATAAATTAGATCACAAGAGAAATGTAGGTTTCCATGGCAACCATAAAAATGTTGGTTTCCATGGCAACCGTAATACAATCATGCCCATAACTGCAGTTTCTTTATTAATGGTTTGATCCTGATCAAACTTGACATCAAGGTGATTCTTGGTATGGCAAATCATCTAAGCTTATCAAAGCTGATATATAAACAAATTAGATCACAGAAAAATGTTGGTTTCCATGGCAACCATAAATCCAAACATTATTTACATACTATAATTTAAAACAACTACTAAAACTCTAAAGACCACATTTAATCCTGGAATTCACACATTACTTACAAATACAAAATAATTCATAGATTCTTAAGCATCCCAGTAATACCACAGCTTACAAGTAAGTCTGGTATAAAGCTCTAATGATCACGCTATCCAAGGTCGATCTGAAATAGGGAAGGACCTTTTTCTCACTAAGCACATATAGAGACACTTCAATCATATATCGCTTTGTCTATGTTTGTAAACAGAGATCACCAAGCAAAATGTCTGTGATAATCTCAGCCAAGGTCGATCCGAAATAGGGAAGGACCTTTTTCTCACTAAGCACATATAGACACACTTCAATCATATATCACTTTGTCTATGTTTGTAAACAGAGATCACCAAGCAAAATGTCTGATAATCTCAGCTGGAGTCAGATAAAAGTCCCCATCTTTATCATACTGAATTTTAAATTCTGACTCCTCTAAACCACAAATCCTGCCCTTCCAAAAGGGAATGCCATCAGCCAAATTTGCATCGGTCCATTTTTGAGCAAACTCACGTCCAATGAGTGACTTATGGTCACAGAGAGCTTTGTAAAGCCTGTCCTTTTCTTCTGCCACAGAGTCCTGCAAAGGCTGCATTGCTATTTGCTTAAGGTAATTCCGAAGTTCATCAAAAGATGATTTTGTAAAGGAAATGCCTATCTTAGAATCCAAAATGAACTTGTGCCACACTTGGATTTGAAGTTTAAGAGCTGCAACCTTTTTAGACTTTACCTTGTGTTTTACCAGTTCCTTTTCAATCTTTTCACCAACCCACAAGCCACCAAGATTAATTAAAGCCTCTACTATTTTCTCTGTCTTATCACGCGTCTTCTCTTCCTTTTCACACAATTTCCGACGTGCTGCCCTTATTTTCTCCCGGTGAAATTCCAGACGTTCCCATCGTCTTCTCTTTTCAATGACCTCATTCTTGGTCGCCTCTTTAATTGCCAGTTCAATCTTCCTCTTCTTGGTTCCGTTAGATTGTCCTTCAATCCAAGAAGCAGTCTTATTCCCCTTGAACATGACTCTGGCCTCTACTTTTTCTGTGCTTGCATTGGGAGCCTGGTGCATGTATGAATCTACCATGCCAAATCGTCTCTCTCCACTGATGTTATCAGGACCACATGACTTTGCTTCTTCAATTAGTTTGAGGGATGGCTGCCAGAATTTGCCCCCAGGGAGATGATCCGACATCTGTCTGACGATGACATCTCTGATGGTACTGAGAAGGGCTTTCATGAGCGACAAGCACTGGTCATCTTTCACTGCATTCTGAGGAGTAGTCAATGATCGGAAAACATTGTCCTTCAAACATTTAGTAGGAAAGATTGGTGTGGCAGACCCATCTAGCAGACTTGTAGGATCAGTAATCCATGACTCAAGTTTCATCAAGCCTGCTTGGAGGTGTTCATTTAGGTCCAAAATACATCCCAGGGTTGGGATGAAGCGCATCCATGGCCCACTGATGAACTTCCCAATCAATCCCAAAGCCCTGTAGATGGGATCGAGAAGTCCCGATGTGAGCCATTCATAAACTGCCCGTGGTAATGGATTGGTTGCAGTTTTCACAGACTCGAAGAACTCCTTTAGTGTGCTTCTGTAGTACAGAATAACACCTGCATTGAGGAAATAGATGTGGAATCTACTCCCGACCCATCTGTGGTACAGAGTGTTTCCTTCAGCGACCTCATTGTTTGGCATGATCAACTTGTCCTTGATGTAGCGACTGAGGTCCCTTCCGTAAGTTGAATATCGATCATCATGAAACAACTTGTCAACAGCTCTCTCCATGGCCTGCGCGTAGCTTTCACCACCCTTTCTAAATAACTTTGTCCCTGGGTCCTGCATATTCAAATCCTTCTCAAACTGAAAAACCTTCTTCTCACAGTCCTTAGCAAATGTATCCAATGGATGGATAGCACATTTGAAATTATTCAGTTGTTCACCTTTATCAGCAGCTAATAACTTTTCAACACAAGTGTTAGTAACAACCCTGTCTGACATTGTGTTAGTTATTTTTGACAACAATTCACAATTCTCTTTTTCTTCAATGGTGCTTGTATTTTCTGTATCCTGAAGAGCCTCTTTCAACGTGGCATGGTATTCAGCGGCGCAACCACCCTCTTGCTGTTTTATTGCCACTAAATAAGGACGATCTGGAGTCTGGAGTTCAACTTCCACAGCATGGCGGCCAGCTTTTGTTGTGCCATCATACTTCAAGGTCAAATTAGATTCTTCTGAAGTAACTTCTTTAACCTGTTGGCGGGAGAGGATTTTCATCTCCACCCCGAATTTTGACTGGGTCACTTTGCTAGGCAAATCCCCCACCAGTTCCTTACCAGTTAGGACCTTGTGAAGTCTGCGGAGTGCTTCAGACGTCTTTTCCTCAGCCATTCCTTGGTCCTGGAGATAGTAACAAGCCTCCCTCACCCAATAAGCATAAGTTTTACCATCTCTTTTGGTTAGAACAGATTCCGGTGTCTGAATATCTAGAAGATTATCTAGTTTTTACCTACAGCTTTCTAGTTCATTTTCAAGATAATGAATGATATCGTTTCTCTTTTGCATCTCCATCTGCAACTCTATTAGTTCAGTTGTATACCTACTCTCAAGACATTCGGGATTTTCTGGAACGGGCAGTTGATTATTTGATTCTGGGCATTCTGGTTTGATTTTTAGGCTTCTCAATTTTAGTCTACAACTGCCCAACCTTTTTTTCAGGTCAGACACTTGCCTGTTAGCAATTCTATGCTTTAGAGATGCATCCTTATATTTTCTTTTCCAGAACTCTGCCTGTTTCCGGCTTCGGAATCGGTCCTCAGTTATGCGCTTTCTCTGTAAACAACTGGTTTTTTTTGCTAATAACTTTTCTTTTAAATCCTCAGCATTGTGCCTCATCTCATCTAAATGCTTCTTTAAATTACAGTTCTGTTCAGAAAGTTCCTCAGATTCCTTGCAGAATTTCTCATAGACAAGTTGTTTGACACCTTCATTGAAGTTCTCAGGCTGTCTATTTACCTGAGGTCTGGACGAGCCTACTGTAGGCTCAGGCTGAGCAATTCCTGCTCTAGGAAACTCATGAATGGCCTTCATGAAATCTGATAACTCCTTCTCATGTTTCTCTCCTCTCCCCCTCTCCTTTTGCAATTTAACCTTCTTTTCATAAACACCCAAAAAGCTCACTCTTAGGTTCTTGTCAGTTATATTCTCCATGGGAGAATCAAAAACCGATGCAACACAGTTTTTCACGCTACTCCAAGAAATCTGAGGGTCCTTCTTCTTCTTTCTTTTGGAAGCAGTGATCCTACAAACAATTTGACAAACAACATCTTTAGTGAATTGTTGTGGCATCAAGGTCTTGACTTGTGCAAGAAATTCATGCCAATCTTCACACCGGGGCTCGACTAGCTCAGCAGCCATCATCTGAAATTGAATATTAACAGATAATTTCAAACTCAAATAATGGGAGTATGCATAAAGAAATTTTATTGGTCTCTTGTACTCAACTGCAGGCCCAGGGCTTGACCGGCACAGCAGACATCATCTGGAATTGAATAAAATGTCATTTAGAGACAACGTGAAAATAAACCACCACCAACAACAAACCACCAACAACAAACAACCACCAACCACCAAACCACCAACAACAAACAACCACCAACAGAGAATACAGTTAAAACAACCAAACCACCAACCAAACCACCAACCAAACCACCAACCAAACAAACAACAAACAAACAAACAACAACCAAACCAAACACCACCAAACACCACCAAACACCACCAAACACCACCAAACACCGTTGATTTAACGACTAACGTAGCCGACGCATCCCTCGACCCTCCCGCAGGGGCCGCCAACAACCAACCACAAACAACAAACAAACAACAACCAAACCAACAACGTGTGAGTCACTCAACTAGAGAATACAGTTAAAACAACCAAACCACCAACCAAACCACCAACAACCAACCACAAACAACAAACAAACCAACAACAACCAAACCAACAACAACCAAACCAAACACCACCAAACACCATCAAACACCACCAAACACCACCAAACACCGTTGATTTAACGACTAACGTACCCGACACCAAACACCACCAAACACCACCAAACACCGTTGATTTAACGACTAACGTAGCCGACGCATCCCTCGACCCTCCCGCAGGGGCCGCGTGTGAGTCACTCAACTAGAGAATACAGTTAAAACAACCAAACCACCAACCAAACCACCAACAACCAAACCACCAACAACCAAACCAACAACCAAACCAAACACCACCAAACACCATCAAACACCACCAAACACCATCAAACACCACCAAACACCGTTCATGTCCTAGACCTAGTAGTTACTAGTACTACTACTAGTACTAGTCTAGTAGTAGTAAATTATGTTTATAAGTTTAGCCTTAGTATTACAGGAATCTAAAATATTGCTGCTATGCTATATATTACCAAGAACCTTATGTTTCTAATATCTTAGAATACATCAGCGTACAGTTGAGGAAGATTGTACTGCAAATAGTATTTTCACAGCCATATTTGACAGCGCTTTGTTTACAAACTGATTAGTTCCGCCAAGTGCCACTATGTGCCGCCAGCGACGTCTGTGCAAAGCGTGGATGTAGACACCACCAAGCGGCCGCGATGGGAACTGGAACCCAACTGTCCGTCCACTCGTAGGACTCGATCATCGGACTGTCCATATTATGTAGATAAGCGAAAGACAGGGCCACGGAAGTATGTAGGAAGTTCTTACTTGCAGTAGGTAAAGTAAGCAAGTACTTACTTACTGGTAAGTATGTACTTGCTGTTCGACAGGTCCAATATGAACCGCATTTACGAGTAGGTTCTTGTGCACCGACAATCTGGTGCTGCCACCTAGGGTTTATAGTGGGAGGATGGTAAGACCAGAGACCGTGTATATAAACACGCTCTCTGGTAAGACGTAGGAAGGGCTCCTGTTTCAACCTACAATGTTTAGCAACCACCGCATGGTGCACTGAAAATGCAAGTACAGCTAATAGACCTATTTCATATGACGTCAGCATAGGTATCTAGGTCAGTGCACTCGCCTTTTGGCTGCAGGACGACATACTGTCACACTGCAAACTCAATGGCTATGAGCAATCTTCATACAGAAAAAGTTAAATATCTCTAAAACCACACCACCTAGAGACAAACCGCTTGGAACACATATAGAAAACATATTCAACAAATAGATTATATTAAATTTATAATGTTAGGGTTCAGGATTTCTAAAAATTTAGAATAAAATAGACGTTTTGCACTGCGCGTACCGGCAAACTCAATGCATTGTCAATGGCCGTGAGCAATCTTCATACAGAAAAAGTTAAATATCTCTAAAACCACACCACCTAGACACAAACCGCTTGGAACTCATATAGAAAACATATTCAACGAACAGATGATGTTAAATTTATATGGCTAGGGTTCTGCATTTCTATTAATTTTGAATAAAATAAACTTTTTGCACTGCGCGTACCGGCAAACTCAATGCCAGTGTGCCTTTGTTTTGCAGCCAAGCTGCGTGCGCATACACAATGTTTATAACCAGTGAAAGGGGTCTATAGGAAGTCGCGGACATCTGGGCACTTAGCGCATCGCGCCCTAGCAACTGTTCGAGGCGGTGAAAACAATGGCACTCACAGCATTGAAGCGAATGTAAATAAAATAAAAAGCACAAATCTATTCACGGCTACGATCTAATTATGTTATTTAGAAACATGAATCCACATAATTGACTCAATAAGTTAAATTCGGATCAAATTAAACCCAAAATCAGAGCGATATGAATGTAAATAAAACAAGAAGCACTGCTGTCATCAAGGTCTGTTTTCACTGCGTCAACTGAAGTGACGTGAACGCCCTCACAACCCCAGAACCCCTTAATGCAACCACCCGGAATAGACGAGATCACCATTCCGACTGCGCATGCACTGAAAACGGCATTGGCAGCAAAGCAAATGGGTCTGGCCCTTGAGTTTGCTGATACGCGTAGGGCAAAACTTCAATTTGATTAAAAATGAATAGAAATGCATAACAATTTGGCATAAACATGTATGCACACATGCAATATAATGATCTGATGAATATAGCTAAGACAAAACTAGCCATAGTTAAACATTTTGAGCTAAGAAACCTACGATTCCACACAAAATAACCAGTCACTTTACTGGCTGCTATCCACATCACCACTATTAATTCTTGTTCTAAATATTAAAATGCCAAATGTGTCATCCTACACTTGTTTCAGAGAAATATATAACCAATATCTGATTAACCTTACTCATTTTCTAGTTCTACATATGTCATTAACCATAGGATATAAATAAAAACATTAATAAAATAAGTAAAACTGACTCTGGCTATGGCTCTAACACTAGTCTGAGTGCCCAGATTTGTATCAATCTAAATGCACATGGCATAAGATGTGCATATTATATTGATGTAAATGCAATGCATAGAAGATGAATATCTTAATTTATTATATATATTTTTTTTTAGTTGGTATTCTATGTTTCAAACAAGAGCTGAGCTGAACTGAAACTCGCACATTATAGCTGCACCCAGTGTATAAGCATATGCCATGTGTTTCTCGATGGTTTATTTTTCTTCTACGCATCCCACGATGCACCGCGCGGCTGCAATGGTGATGTAGTCTATACGACACGGTGAGCTGTCAAACTGAGAAGGGTCCACAGCGACGAAAGGATGAAAAACGAGTTCCCACTGGGTAATATCGAGCATACCCTTGCAGGATGAGTTTCCCATTCATTAAGTAGTGATATTGTGTGATTTAAACAGAAATCAATGTAGATCAATTTCAAATATACTTCAAACAATTTAATCTGTGCAAAAGATACATAAATATGTGATAATGTCTGAACAAACAACAACAACAACATAGTCAAATAATATTTTACTACACTGCTAGCTCTGTGGAGGTCTAGCCTGGTCCCCTGGAATTTATTTGCTCATGCAGAGGCATAGGAGTTTTCATCTATTATCGCTCAGTTTCCAACCTGGTCCCCTAGCCTTTGTACAGGTGTGGCGGTTTCAGCTCGTTCCCGTGCTCAGCCGTGTCCCGTTGCTTCTGCGCATGCGCGGATTTCGCATCAACTCGGGTCACCTGAGCCACTTATTGGCGCATGCGCACATCCTACAAACTCGGGTCGAATAATCGAATACGCTCGGGTGGACAATTTTTTCTTCTTTTTTTTAATAACCGATAAAAGTACAGCAAAACAGGATTTAAAGTATTTTATGATGGCCTAGTTTAGCTTATTTACATTTCATTAATCTAAGTTATTCTTTTTTTGCACACGGCACGTGTATTTGTCGACTCCACTCACCATGTTCTATTTGAAATTCGGATGACCCGAGTCGCCCGGGTCGTGTTAATCGATTACGGCCATGTTTATTAGATTCTGACGCATGCGGAGAAGCGAGGGACATGGCTGAGCACGGGAATGAGCTGAAACCGCCACACCGGAAACAAGTTTAAACGAGCTGAATCGAGTTCAACCGTGGCTGGTTGGGTCGCACCGTGGCTGGTTGGGTGGCTCCGTAGAGCGCTGAATATGCTTATGGTCAAACTGCACGCTGAGATGAGAGCACATTTCGGTGTGTTGACATTTCGGGTATTTACATATATATACCGGGTGAGGTGACCGAATCGGTAGAGTGCGGGGCTCGCGTGCGGGAGATCGGGAGTTCGGATCCCGGTCAAGTCACACCAATGACAATTCTCACTTTCTAGCCAGGCGCTTGGCATTACTAGGATAGGGCAAGGACTGGTTAGCTCAGTGACAGTGTCAGGATAATGTGTCGCAGTGCCGCAAGCCTGGTTTCCCCATGGGGCAGTGCTATAAAGTTGCCATGAGCGTGCAGTGTCACAATCCGTACCCGTCCTGATATGACCTTTGATGTTGGCAGGAGGTAAAACTCCAACAACTAAGCATATCGGATATGTAGGCCTATACAGAAAGGCAGTGTGATCGACTCAGACCGAGTGGATTCAATTTGTCATAACACAAGCACCGAAGGAGTTGTACTTGACTGTTGCCACATTATGATTTGGTCAAGGTCTAGATACACATACAATACATAACAAAATTCACCCCGTACATGTTCTGCGTAGGGGCGACTCTTGTATGTAAGATAAACAGTGATAAAAGATTCACCCCTATCTAGAATAGGGGTGAATCTTGTATCTACCTCAGGTCTAGTTACTGAACAACCGATTACAAAAAAAATTTCGGAAGGCTGGATAAAGGAAATGAACAGATACAAAGAAGCAACATATATTCTTCACATTCTCATTTACCCACTGCTTTTTAATTGTGTATTAGATTAATTCATGGAGATAAATAAACGTTAAAACACAATAAAATTCGAATATAGAGCTTTCTGTGGCTGCCATCTTTGGTTTGTTCATGCTATAGGCCTATCAATTTTTCCATTTTACATCAATACAGATAAATATAATATTGTGATTGGAACCACTACCTCCGCAGTTAATTCCTGTTTGAAGCAGTTTTTGCTCGGATTTAGACATAATTGTCCTTCACCCCTACTCTGGATAGGAGTTGTTTTTTTCTTGAAGATTTATGCTGCCTATCAATGATAGGCAGTATCATGAATAAGTCTGAATATACTTGTTTTCACCATCAGACAGTTGGTCGATAGAAATCCCGAGCCTACACTAAGTTAATTTACCGACCCAAGGGATTTTTAACCTCCCACACCACACAGACATGGTATGAGAGCAACCGGCTTTTGATGATGCTGTAAGTTATACAAGTCGGTGGAAATCAAAATTGGCAGAGGTGATGGTATGGGGAGTGAATCTGTTATCTACCCTATATCTAATTACACCCGCAGCCCTACTATAAAGGCCCTGTCACACCTCACCGGATTGGGGGAAACAGAAAGAAACCGAACATAGTACTGTTTGTGTCCGTACAAGTTTTGAACATGCACAAAACTAGGAATGGATGCCGCCAGATTGACGTCTACGCTTCTTGTCCGGTTTGAGTTTGTTTTGTCTGTTGGCTATCCATTCATGTCCGTTTCATGTCCATTCGTCCAGCGGCCATTGACCCGATAGCGCAACATTTTGACACATTTTAATACATTTTGATACTTATCACACCCGAACACCACCGGACTAGACAATTCTGTCCCTTGCTCAATCCGGTGAGGTGTGACAGCTGCTTAAGTAGGCTACTAACCATGTGTTGTCCTTTCTGTCATTGCAGGCACCCGATCCCTGATTACTATAGTATAACCCTGGAGATATCCAGAGACCGAATCACAACCGCCGAACAGGTGATCTGTGACTCGGACGGTCCCAAAACCAACAAGTGCCCGTCTCAATACAACAACGGGGACGAGTACCTGGATCGATCACTCAATAACGCTTGCCAAAAGATGGTAGGTGGATCCCTAGTTGTTGTCTTATCACGTGACGTCACGATGACGTGGTAGCGCCCCCTGGCGACCTGCCGACAGGTCTCGATATGGCACTGAGGGTTCCAATTCGGCTGTAGTCTGGGTTAACGATAATTATCCTATAAGTTGCATAGTCTGATGGTTTTAAATTCATTAAATTTGTTCTGAGATAAATATATTGAATTGATTGAAGTAACTTTGATTTTAAATGACTAAGTTTCGATAGATTTGATGTGTAAGTGTTCCAAATTAATTTTGGCAAGGATGTAGAAACTAGCTTCATGCAGTAACACGTTCTATTAAATTGACTCAGTATGCCCCTCTATGTGGCAACAAATGCTTAAATAAGTGCGTCAGTGCCTAAAGCTGTGTTTGCACGGGCAATTGTAAGCCGACTTAGACAAAGCGAAATAAATGAAGCGAATTAGTGTCGTGTCTACACATGCAGTACTTTTAGCCGGAAATCGATATCTGCGCATGAGCAAGTCCATACTAACCAGCGCCAGTTTCGGTTAGTCGACATCGCCACGAAAGAGTGTGGGTTCGACGTAGATATGTATGGACTGAATCATATTGTTTTGGAACGATCAAAACTTCTGCTGGGTAGTGAAAACCTAAAAATAAATGATGAAAAAAATATCGGCACGCAGCTAGCGGTTTCATAGACTAAATTTTATAATATGTGCTTTTGTTCGACCGGAAAATCAACAAACTCAGGTCTCGACTGTGCATGCGTGTGACATGCTTAAGCTAGTTCGCTTTATATAACCTACCTCGCGACATGGTCTACATAAAGTGAATAATATGAATCGAATCAGCCCTAATCCGCCTCAGAGTCGCGTCTACACGGCAAATGTAAACCGAACCAGACAAGGCAATTTATATGACATGGCTTAACTCGCCCGTGTAAACACAGCTTAAGTTAGATATGTAGAATTAAATCTATTTGAGTGTTTTGGTTCTGAAATGTTGATGCTTCATCGGACTGTGCAGCTTTAAACCAAACAGATTCCTCCCTCAGTTCTATTGTAAACGGAGTAGCAGAAATTGTCAAAACTCGCCTTCACTAGGCATTATATTAATTATTGAACAGTGTCACCCATGTCAAAGTACGGCCAAAAATAAATAAAGTTAGTGACCTCCTTTTGAAATCAAAATCTGGGTCGGACGGGCAGTTTTTATTTTTATTTTCTATCGTTTTGGCATATAACGTAGGCGTAATATGTAACCAAACTCGATGAGTTGAGCGTCCGGCTCCCGTTCTGGTAGGTCGTGGAATTCGAACTCCTCGGTTCAAACCCTGGCCGAGTCAAATCAATGACTTACAAATTGATACGAAAGTTGAATTGCTGCTATACTGATGCATTTTTAACAGTTTAAAAAAATGATTTAAGGGACCAGCTATAGGTCGCTGAGAGACGACCCGTACTCCAACAAATGCTCTCCAAGCATTCGTTTGCCTGTTTTCAGTTTATGCAACTACATATGTGGGGGGAGAGTGCTGACATTGCTTGCTTCTGTTGCGTTTTATTTAGTCCAGCAGCACTGACACTTTTAGACAACCATATAGAGAAATAAATGTTAGAAATTGCAATCTAAAATAATAAATATAAAGTTCAAATGGTTATTTCTCATAACCAGCTACTTTTTGTGTGAATAATTGATTAAATCATGTAGATTAATAGACTTTAAAAGTTTAATTGAGAGCTTTCTGTGGCTGCCATCTTGGGGGTTGCCATGGCTTCCCCTGTGTGTGGGGAACCCCTCTAGGTCATGTGATGAGGGAATCCCACCTATGATGTCATTCATACATCACACACCTCAACTCTCCTCCCACATGTTCAGTGGCATGAACTGAACAAACTAAGCAAAGGTATGTTTGGAGAGCTATTGATGCTGGATTCGTTTGTATCTGGCTGAGGTATAACCGGCGACTTTAAAATAAATTCAGAGGCGGGCGATTTTTCAGGCACGGGCGTGGACGATCACCAATTAAAAAAAATCCTAATTATCCCTGACGGTAACTGTGCTTAGACTGTACTGGTAAGTCATTCCAATCAGCGTTGAACGTGGCCAGGGTTTTAATTATGGGCAGAAGAGACATGTAATTCTGTCTGACTGCTCGCCCACCTGGAATCGCCAGTGCCTCGTCCCAACCTCCATGACACCATCGGCGTCTGACACCAGAGTGAGGCTTGTCACGTGATTGCACCAACACGCAATGTCCTCACTGTGTCGTGTATTTTAGATTCAGAGGATATACACACAAGATTGAAGAAATAGTCTCCTTCATCTGTTCATTATATGTAAGATTGGTATGCACACGATGAGTACAATATTAAATGGATGGGGTCGTTCTCAGAAACTGTGTACCACTTTTGTGACATGGAAACCAAAAGTGAAAACATTCCAAATAATAGGAAACATTCCAAATAATAGCAGAATTAATGTTCCTATGAAGGTTTATATGCTGTGCATATGTTAGAGCTTTTGTTATTTCACTTTTTGATTTTGATATTTATTCAAATGGAGAAAGCCATTAAAATTAACCATGTAACATCGATACATAATATGAATTTAACTCACACAACAAATTAAACAAGATTTTATTGATTACAGTTAAGCCAAAAATATTGTGTCTTCCAAGAAAAAAGTTGAAAATGACATTTAGGTATATGCACAGTGTCAATATGCAAATTATCATATTTTCACTTTTGCATAAAATCCTGTAAACATTTTGTTGATGGATTTTGTAGGATAGCTTAACTACATGTAGTATTGCTAACATAATTAATGCGCACACTCTACAAGAACTATTTGACGTACTACCCTCCAAAAGGAAGGCAAAATCATTAACAAAGTAACATGGAGACCAAATATGTGGTACACAGTTTCTGAGAATGACCCATATAACTATTGTCATCTGAGCAATATTGTTGTACAAAACCACTCGCTGTTCAGGGTTTCCACAAACCTACCTGAAGCAACTAACCACTTAGATCAAAATCAACTCAATATTGAAAACAACCTTCTTCCCGCTTGTATTTTTATATATTCCACAAACATAACCGAGTTAACTAACCAAGATCAAAACCACCTCAATATTGCAAACAACTTTCGCCCCGCTTGTATTTCTACAAATCCGAATCTGCAAGCGCGTCAATTCTTCTACTAAAGAGCTTTGTTTCATTTTCAACATTAATTAATTACCTTGTCCCTTTGTTAAAACCATTTATTTCAGGTATTTGATACACTTATTTAGTGGAGGCAGCCAGTTAAATGCTGGTAAACTTACGAAATGGAACCCAGCTTTCTAATGCTAGGTACACACCTACCGTATTTCCGCATCCACCTACCGTATTCGAACTAAAATTGCCCAAAAGTCTTGAGGTGTGCACTCCCCTAGCATACCTACCGATTGCGATTCGCGACTTAAAACTCAATTTTAGGGCTAAAAGTGCTTCCTTACGATTGCGATTCACGATTCGAAAAATGAATCGGCCCGTTTTCAGTTTTAAGTGGGTCGGGTCGCGAGTTTTAGTGCGCGAGTCGTAAACGGTAGGTGTGTACCTAGCATTAAGCGTAATACAATGAAGTAGTAAAACAATAAAGTCTATTTAATCAAGATTAGATGGCACTCCTGTGCTTGCTTTAGAAGATTGGACAATTACTTAGACTTGTTCCAGTCCTTGCTGTCAACACACGCACCCGGTGACACCAGCATCGTTTGCATGTATTGCTGTATTAATATGAGGTCATTATTTAAAGTTGTATAGTCCGATGGTTTTGAGTTTCTGTCATTTTCTGAGATAAATATATTAGGTTGATCATTATAATCTACTTTATTTTAGTTTGAAATAACTTTGATATTAAATGACTAACCTTTGAGACATTGGAAGTGCAAATGTCCAAAATTAATTTTGGCAAGCACACCAAAACTCTGACACCATAGTCTTCTTCTGCAGTAACATGTTCTATTAAATTTGTTTGGTATTCCATTCTATGTGGCGAGAAATGTTTGATAAGTGCACCAATATTTAAGTTACATATGTAGAATGAAATCTAGATCACTGTTTTGGTTTTGTTAATTTGATGTTTACATCGGACTATGAACCGTTAATTGCTTTGCGAAAGCAATATCTGAATCCCTGTCGCGTCACAGTGGGTGGTCCGACCAGGTAAATGAGTCATCGGACCTGCAGCCTTGTCGGCATTAGTCGGCATTACGAGTGTCTTGGGGAACAACTCCAGACACGTGACACATTTTGAATTAAAACTGAAACTACATCGCGTTTCTTCGGAATACAGAAATGTAATTGAAACACCACTGCAAATTGTATGATTTGTAAAATATCAAACAGGGGTATCACCCCTTAAGGGATATCCCAAGTCACAATCAAGATCAGACTTATGAATCACAGGGTCCGTATGGGGCCTGGAAAGTCTTAACAAGTCTTGAACTTCATTTGCCCCATTTCAAGGCTTTGAAAAGCTTTGTATTTAAATGTTAACCTATTTTGGGGAATTAGTCTTGAAAAGCCTTGAATCCCATTAAACTGTCCTCACTGATCTAAATTAATCTGAAATCGCCATTTGCCATAATTATTCTTTATCTGAATTCTTTAATTCCAATCAAAAACAGCATTGGAAATCCTTGAAATAGCCTTGAATTCCATATCTTCACTTTGTATGGACCCTCGAATCGGATATTAATTAGAAGTGTAGGAATAATGAATGTGTGATATAGATTAGTGAGGAATGTGAGGGTAGTCTTATTAATGAATGAATAATGTGATATATATATATGTTATCTACCTGGTGGTTATTATAAATAGGTCTGTAATAGGCAGGCACCCTTCCACCTAGATAAAGGATTCACCTGGTACTCGCAGTACACGGGTGAATACCAACCCTATATAGAAACGGTCGAAAATGCGGGGAAATGAAATGAGCCTAATTTCACAATCTAAGAAGCAACAATTATTCTTTACATATGTCTTAATATTTCCCCGCTACCTTTGAGTTGAAAAATATAATAAAATATCTAGTTTAATAAGATTTAAAAGTGAAATCGACGGCGTTCTAGCGCCGCCATCTTGTCTTTTTGCATTCTCACCCATTTCACCAACTCTGTGCCTATCTGGATAGCCATTTGATACTGGAGCCACAGTTTCTAGTTCCTGTTCCATACTAAAGCTATTTTCGCCCATATTTACAGTACGTTGTCCTTCACCCATGTGCTACAAGTACCGGGTGAATCTTTTGTCTACCTCCCGCCGTGAATATTGCCTATGCTGCCGACACGGTGTAAAGAAACCACCAATCAATCAATCAAGTTTCGGTGATTAGTAAGGTCAATATAAATTGCATGATTGAACACAAGACGCCTGCTAGACATCGACCAGGTAACTTGGGAAAAGGGGCTGCAGAACACCAGCTGAAGTGGAGCTATTTAATAAATACTACAGTATATTTGTTGTCTATTACAGAATATATACTGGCAATATTTATTTTGCGACAAACACCTTTTTAAAAGGATCGAGGTATGCTGAAGGACATGCCGACTGTTGTGCTTGAGACGCACGCCTGCATAAGGCAAATGCAAATATATGCAAATTCCCTCATGAATATGTGACTGAGCTGATTGCTTGAGATGCGCTTCAGATTTGGAGCGATTCTGACCCCTGTTTTTGTTTTTTACTTTTCCCTCTTACCTCCCTAACAGGCTAAGGTACAGTAACTATATTCCCTTGGAGACTCCATGACAGGTTGTTGAATGTCACTGTATGTCCCTAGCTGTTGAATAAATTGCAGTTTTGAGAATGTGAATAATGCCACATGTATTTATTATAACGCTGCAGATAAGAGGACTGACTTAGACATATGTCGCTATGGATTTATAAGGGTCATTGACAATTGAGATTTGATTGTATCCTTAGTGACTAACACTTCCGTTTTGGTTGGCTGGTTTTTACATTCATCAATGCAATGTGAGCCTGTGTATTTTGGCCCACTGATTGCATTGGTTCGCTTAGTGCTATTTCTATGCATTAATTCATTGACGTCGATATTGAGCATTAATACAAGACAAACTGTTACCCTAGGTCCCTTTAAGTGTACCCCTATCCCTACATCAGTATGATCTCCGGGACCACTTGATGGTCATGGCCAATCCCCCACTTTCCCAAACCCTACATGGTTCTGTGTTAAACCAAAATATACATGTCACCTGTATCACTTACAGTGTTCCATATAATTAAGCCTAAATCAAACCTGGTTCTATTATGCATTGACTCCTCCTTTATGCCTGTTATTTCCCAACGTTGCTGAAATATCTTTATTAATGAAGAGTTCAGGAATATCTTTATTAATGAAGAGTTCAGGAATATCTTTATTAATGAAGAGTTCAGGAATATCTTTATTAATGAAGAGTTCAGGAATATCTTTATTAATGAAGAGTTCAGGAATATCTTTATTAATGAAGAGTTCAGGAATATCTTTATTAATGAAGAGTTCAGGAATATCTTTATTAATGAAGAGTTCAGGAATATCTTTATTAATGAAGAGTTCAGGAATATCTTTATTAATGAAGAGTTCAGGAATATCTTTATTAATGAAGAGTTCAGGCGCAAACCCCCCCGTAAACGCCAATTCAAAAATGTCATTTAAATAACATTCTTTCTTCAAGCTATAATTTTAATGGTCACTGATTCCCCTTTTCTTATGATGAAATGATTATGGAGCAATGAATAAAAAATAGGAATGTAAAAAAAAAAAGTATTTGGTGGTTTTATTCCGATGTTTATCTCTGTTTATGGATTGGCGTTTACGGGGTTTTGCGCCTGACCTCTTCGTAGCATTGTAACTACACTTTCTCGATGCGATCCTAAATTCACCCACAGGGACATATATATTATGGGTTAATGAATGGTTGCAGACATAGATCTATTATAATTGGAGTAATGCAGGGTGTTGTCAACTGTAGCCGTAGACCTATGTTAATTCATATTTTCATATATATATATTAAATATTATCATAATAATAATCTCTAAACACCCCGGCATATTTCCGACAGCTTGAATCATCCAAAGACAACACAAACATGCAAATTCAATTCCCGTGTCCTCGTCCTTTCCTGTCCGTAGGAACGTAAACCAAAATTTTGGGTATGCAATCCAAAGTTTTTGCTATAACTATTTTCACTGAGCATGACAATTTAAAGGAAGCCACACATCTATTTCGGAATTGGATCACTTTTCTTTTCTTTTTTTTAATTATTCTGTATTTAAACACTTCCTAGAGTGCAACGGATAGTTGTTTAATTCATAGAGTTCTGTGGGTTGAGGTATGTTCTATACTCACATTGTCAATGTCTCTCTGTGTCAATCACCAGGGGCCGTGTGCACCAATCGGTGATAGGCTTAGCCGGAGCTAAGGCGCTAGCACCCGTTAGCTACCTCGGGGTAGCGGCGGGTTGGAGAGGTGTGTGAATCGGTATGCACCAATCTACTAGCCGGTGTGGATAGCTAACCGTGAAGTTAGTTATAGATTTGGGAATTCCCTCGATTTGACAATATGAATAACGCCACCAATGCGGTGGGAGCATTAATACTGGTTCGATTTTATAGTTAATTTGAATAAATTTCACTTATTGCGTTTGTAAATCTGTCAAATATGATCGCATTGAATAGATTTGGGTATAATATATTGCCGCCGATTTGGCGGTGGCGGGAGCGACGGCCATGTTTAGTTGACCTTGGACAGTATGGATATCGCTGCGGCCGCGGCAATTTGCTTACTTTACATTCATCGATTCGAAAATATTAATATCGGCGGCGGCAGCAGCGTTAATATCGGATCGCTTTTCGGGTTAAATTGATTAAATTTCACTTATTGGGTATGTAAATGTGTTAAATATGATCGCATTGAATAGATTGACATCCATACACGCACACTAACCGCTCCGGCTAGCAGTTAAACGTGATTTGAAACTGGGGTAGCTTAGCTGAGGCTACGGTTGGCAGTTAGTGCTGGCACCGATTGGTGCATACCTATTTCTCACATTTAGCCGTGTGGAGCTAGCCAAACCGCGGTTAAGGCCCTAATCCGATTGATGGATACGGCCCCAGAAGTGTATAATAACTGATAAGCTCTACTTCACCCGGCCCTGCCATTCTCTCTCCCAAACCTGCATGCCTATATTTCACTCCAGACGTCATTCACAATTCGAATTTAGACTTTAGAAATTATATAACATGCTCCTTTTAATCAATTTATAAATGTGAACATTAATTCGCCACGAAATTATGGCGTCCTGCGGAATTCAAATACATTCTAGACGAAAGAAAATTAATATCCCCCATCTTGAACTGTATAAATTCATTTTTGATTTTTGCATCCCCAATCTTTAAGTATGAACTGCATAAATTTAGTTTATTATGTTTTTGATTTTTCTTTTTTTTAAACAACGCTATCTTTACTGTTTTTAATTAATTAGTTCGATATCTTTCGAGCCAACTGTCTGCAAAGCTCGTTAGAAATCTGGTATTTTGACTAAGACATTGTGTGTCGTGTTGGCAGTTAGTTGTGCCTCCTGAGTTTAACCTGTGACCTCTCTGTCTGTTATCTTTGTTTGCTTCTGAGAATACCTGTAAAACTAACTAAGATAGCTTCATTCACATGACAACTATTCAAGACACAATTTTAATTCAATGCCCAGACTGCATCACATCCCCTAAAGCAAAATCTATTAGCTACCCTCCACATTACAAACCTTGTCTCGCTCTATCTGCCAGCTAAATTGCATTCGCGCCATTTAGAATATAAATAAAGACAATGTGCACTTACAGAGTTTAGAAAAGCACGTTTTATTTTCAACACAACCATTTTAAAGGAAGACCTAATGCTTGTTTCAATTTATTTCTGTAGGTTTTGCTTACAACCTTTTTCATTTTCATCCTGGTTTGTCTGGCTAGATAATATCTCAATAGGGTTGAACTAAACCAGTCCACGTGATATATATATATATATATATATATATATATATATATATATGTACATTACTGAATCCCCGAAGGCTCAGTTAGGTGGACATATAATTGGTTCTGAAGCATTTTATTGACGATGTACAGTTGAAGTGTTGGGAAGGAAACCCCAATACCTATGTTGATGATGTTTATTCATTTATTTGCGCTATCTCAAGGAATCATGCCACAATTTTACTGACCTAATCACAGTTTCATTTCTCTGAGACGGCACCAGCAGAATACATTGCAGCTAATAAATGTAGACATTGCTACGATTAATTCACAAGGACATGACATTGGAAACTGCGTGAATATGAACAGTTATTGCCTGAGCTTTGGTTTGCTCTTTTCAATGTAAGCTCAGTTTAAATGGATGTTTCTGGTGGAATTATCCTTTTGTAGCAATCAAAGGATTGAGAGAAAAAAAACACCAAAAGAGACAGTTGAAAACCACCATGCTGTCATTATACTACTCATGTACTGCTTTGATTCTTTTATTCACATTGTATTTCTCTGACTGGTTTCCGTTTGATACACATTTAATATTCTATCACGTGATAACCAGACCAATGTTCCAGCCTCTGAAAGTGCTCGCCCACGATCCCAGTGATGCGGATTCCGAGGGACACCAGTTTGCCAGGGACACTTCCATTCAAATGCATTGTTCACGGCTGTGAGCAAATCTTCATACAGAAGAAGTCAAATCTGTTCTCAAATTACACCATCTAGAAACAAATCGCTTGGTACACATATAGAAAACATCGTTACCATAAAGACTATATTAAATTTATAAGGTTAGGGTTCTTGATTTCTATTAATTTTGAATAAAACTAACATTTTGCAATGCGTGTACTGTCAAACTCAAGGCATTGTCAATGGTCGTGAGTAAAGTTCATACAGAAAATACAGAATACTCTCAAATTACACCATCTAGAAACAAATCGTTTGGTACACATATAGAAAACATCTTTACCAAAAACATTATATTAAATTTATAAGGTTAGTGACGATGCTGTTCGATTTTGATGCATGTGCAGAAGCGATGTGTCCCTCGCAAACTGGTGTCCCTGGGAAACCGCAACACCGGCAAAGGGCTGGTCCTTGTTGCTACTATGTTCCAGTCCAGTCAGACCAAAGGCCAGACCAGCCAGGATAAAATGGACCGTTGTTATCTTGTTGCCCGCCTTTTAGTAGCTTGTAGTCTAGCCACGCCCCCTTTTGGAAGCTGGTTTACATTAAAGCCCCAGTCACACTACAGGTTGCGACCAGAGGAGACCACTTTGTGATCAAAAGGCCAACTGGTCAACGATCACTGAAAGTAGTCAGCAGCCATTTTGGTTGCAATGTTTTTGGTGCAGAACCTGCAACCACCTTGCGCCCAAAATGGTCGCCCGGAGATCGCTGACCGGTCACCGACCAATCGGCGACCATTATTTATCGGGCCTTTTTTTGTGTGATTTGGTCACATGGATATCAGCAGATTTTGATCGAAAGTGGTCACAAGCCATAGTGTGACTGAGGCCTAAGAGAGAGTTGCACCGCGCCTCTCCCCGATACTGCATCATAACACAATACCTCAATGTGCCCGCCTTGAAACTAAGCCGAGTGAAACCAAGACATTTAGCATTTAGTGTGTGACAGCTCTTGACCAATAACGCTTCTCAAACACTCCCCTCTCATAGCGCCTTGGTTAGTTTCGTTGGCGCGCGATTAGAATATTTATTTTATATTGATTTAATTTCATTACATTTACATCCGGGTGGTTGTACGTTCTAGAGCAACATGTAGTACCATCCCATACACATATAATATATGTGTATGTTTATATATTATATATAATATATATTTTTATGTTTATATTACATATTTTTATATATTATATAATTATATATTATTTATATTATATTTATTATATATTTATATAGTATATATATTATTTATATTATATATATTATACATTTATATTATATATATTATATATTTATATTGTATATATTATATATATATATATAAAAGATTATATATATAATATATATAATGTAACCTTGTGTGTGTGTGTACATTGTGCTTGTTCTTGTTATCCCCCATCTTGCATTGAGAATGCTGTTCTAAGGTTGCCGTCTGCTAAGTTTACACACGAGGCCCTCCCTTCAGTCACGTTAACCCCGGCACTGTCCGCAGACGGCTAAGCACACTTAAGCCCTAGTCACATACACGTTAGTGAACGTAATTGAACGTAGGATAGATTAACATGGGTCAAACGTGGTGTAAGTATGTTAAACTACGGGGGAAAACGTTAAGGTACGGCAGGTTTTGGTACGGATAAATATGATATGGAACAGATGCCGGTATGTTCAACTACCTTCAACTACATTCAATGTACGTTAGCCTCCACTATGGTAAACTATGTTCAACGACGTCCAAGTATACTAAAGTATGCTAGAGTACACTAAGAGTATGGAGACTTCGCCACAATACTTTAGCCTCTAAGGTGGCGCTCTTTTGAACATGTCCAAAGATTAAATCGGAACTCACGGCCCACCCACGTTATTACCAAGTTAGCATGACGGAGAAGTATGGATGCCGGTATGTTCAACTATGTTCAACTACGTCCAACTACGTTAGCCTCCACTACGTTCAACTACGTCCACTAACGTGTATGTGACCGGGCCTTTAGATGTGCATCTCAGGTAGAAACGTGCAGCTTCCAGACCCAGGTGTCACACACGTACATGGGTACCCACGTTTCCGTCAGACTTGCTCCATCATGTTTCTGTGATGTAGAAACTATGTCATGGCCCGTTTTTCAGCCCAAGTACACGCCAGCCCAAGTACCTCCACCCACCTGTCAACCAATACCACCCACCTGTCAACCAATGCCACCCACCCGATACCTCCACCCACCTGTCAACCAATGCCACCCACCCGATACCTCCACACACCTGTCAACCAATGCCACCCACCCTAATACCTCCACCCACCTGTCAACCATAAAAATGCCACCCACCCTGATACCTCCACCCACCTGTCAACCAATGCCACCCACCCGATACCTCCACCCACCTGTCAACCAATGCCACCCACCCTGATACCTCCACCCACCTGTCAACCAATGCCACCCACCCCGATACCTCCACCCACCCATCAACCAATGCCACCCACCCTGATACTTCCACACACCTGTCAACCAAGGCCACCCACCCTAATACCTCCACACACCTGTCAACCAATGCCACCCACCCCGATACCTCCACCCACCCATCAATCAATGCCACCCACCCCGATACCTCCACTCACCTGTCAACCAATGCCACCCACCCGATACCTCCACCCACCTGTCAACCAATACCACCCACCCTGATACCTCCACACACCTGTCAACCAATGCCACCCACCCCGATACCTCCACCCACCTGTCAACCAATGCCACCCACCCTGATACCGCCACCCACATGTCAACCAATGCCACCCACCCGATACCTCCACACACCTGTCAACCAATACCACCCACCCGATACCTCCACACACCTCTCAACCAATGCCACCCACCCTGGTACCTCAACCCACCTGTCAACCAATGCCACCCACCCCGATACCTCCACCCACCCATCAACCAATGCCACCCACCCGATACATCCACTCGCCTGTCAACCAATGCATCCACCCGATACCTCCACTCACCTATCAACCAATGCCACTTTCCAAGTCCAAACATTGCGCAGTGAGGTTGGATTGAATACCCTCCATCTGTGTATGCTTGATGTGCCAGAACCCTGCAGTTTGACCCAGCGTTTCACGGCAATCCAAACGCTTGTGTGGGAACGCCGGTCCTGAGTGCTTACCGGGGGTTCTTGAAGAGATGTATGCTATGTGTCTCTGTAAAGTGCAGACCACACAGAAACATCGGCCTGAATAGGCCTATTTCAGTCCCTCTCACCACGACCACCACGATCAACCGCCTTTGTTTGCTTTAGCTCCCCCTCCCCCACCCCAAAAAAGGTAAACATCGGCTATTAGGGTTGCCACGACCACCCAGTCACATATCCTACTTCTAATGTACCAAATGACTGCTCTGAGTGCAGTGGAATAGGGGACGGGCGGGGAGGGAGAGTGGGGCGGGGAGAGGTGGGGGGGGTGACAATGACAATGACCAACAAATAATAATAACTAAAAAAATATCAATACCAAACATTGTAGCGGGGCGATTTTGATGAAATACAAACATTTTGTTTCTATTTGATCAAAATGGCTTCGCGAACAATAAACCGAACAGCGAAGGACGGCCCGGCTGACCGCTACCCGTGTCTGGTTTCAGGGCACATTTCCGGACCCTCTTCTGCCAGCCGCTAACAGTATCGTGTGCACCAAACAGACAGCGCTCCTGAGGGACATCTTCAACCAGTCCTTCTCCATCGAACGGGCGATCCGATTCCCTCCCAGAAGGTGCCGAACGGCCAACTCGCGCTGCCAGCAGTGTCTCAACCAGCTGAGGTGCCAGATGATTGGTGAGTGTCTCCTCGTTACTTCCGGTGCAGTTAGCAGTGAGCGCGCTCGTCACTTCCGGTGCAGTTAGCGCGTCTCTGGGGTCCGGGCGTGGGGTGTTGGGGGTAGGGGCATAAGCATATTCAGCGCTGAAAGGAGAGGGACAACCAGCCACGGTTGAACTTGTCTGAGCCCGTTTCAACTTGCTGGAAATGGACTTTCCTCTTCTCGTTTTCGCGAGAACTCAGTGTCAGCCAATCAGAGCTGTTCTTTTCGATTGCAAATCGCTGCCCCCTATGGTGGCCGCCATTTACAATAAAAAAAACAGCTCTGATTGGCTAAGAACAGCTCTCAGTGTCAGCCAATCAGAGCCATTCTTTTTTATTGCAAATGGCGGCGGCCCCCATAGGGGGAAGCCATTTGCAATAGAAAAGAACAGCTCTGATTGGCTCAAATTATGGAAAGGTCATCCATTATTTTTTTAGTAGTTTCTTGTTCAGATATTGTCACACATTTATGTATCTTTTGCACAGATTTAAGTGTTTGAAGTATATTTGAAATTTATCTACATCAACCACTGTTTAAATCACACAATATCAGTACTTAAAGAATGGGAAACTCATCCTGCAAGGGTATGCTCGATATGGGACAGTGGTCACCCGATTTTCCTCCTTTCCTCGCTGTGGACCCTTCTCTGTAGGGGGAACTGTCGGTGTAGGGTACAGTGTAGATAAAAGATTCACCTCTGACTTTGTTCAGAGGTGATTTGTTTGTTTGTTTAACGACCCCCCAGCACAAAAAGTAAACTTCAGCTATTGGAGGGGAGGGGGGGGGGGCTGTTCAGAGGTGAATTATAACCCTATGTAAAAGGTAAAAGTTGGAGAAAATATGTCTCACAATTGACTGTCTTAGATTGTTAACCCGACCTTAAGTTGATTAAAATCCAATAGCCTGTCACCAGGGGGTGTGGCGGGGCAGGATGGAGTGTAGATAAAAGATTCACCTCTGACTCTGTTCAGAGGTGAATTATAACCCTGGGTAAAAGTTAAAAGTTGGAGAAACAATGTCTCACTGTCGACGGTCTTTAGCTCTGTTCACACCCACAACTTTAGGCCGAACTAGATGAGGCGAACTAGGCGTGAAAGTGTGTCGTGTCCACACATGCAGTACTTGGGGCGGTTTAAGCCAGAAATCGATATCTGCGCATGAGCAAGTCGATACTAACCATCGCCACTTTCGGTTAGTCGACATCGCCATGAGAGAGTGTGGGTTCGACTTAGATATGTATAGACTGAGTCGTATTGTTTTGGAACAGTCAAAACTTCTGCTGGGCAGTGAAAACCTAAAAATAAATGATGAAAAAAATATTTGTGCACAGCTAGCGGTTTCATAGACCAAATGATATAATATGCGCTTTTGATCGACTGGAAAGTAAACAAACTCAGGTCTTGACTGCGCATGCGTGTGACGTGCTTAAGCCGCCTCAAAGTAAACCGCTACCGTCCACACAAGCAAGATGGACCAACTTAAGCTAGTTCGCTTCATCTAGACTACCTCACTAGGTGGTTTACTTGAAGCGAACTAGATGAGGCGACTCAGGCTTAAGTCGCCTCAGCGTAGTGTCCACACGGGCAATGTGAGTCGACTTAGATGAGGCGAACTACTTGAGGTGACTTAAGGCCCGTGTGTGAACGGGGCTTTAGTCTGGTAACCCTATGTTATGTTCATTAAAATCCAATAGGTACAATCTGATTGTATATGTTTTCTAGTTGGCTGCTTGTAATTAAGTGTTTGTAATCATACTCATACTCATACTCATCCGCTTCTGATTTTGTTAGGCTTATAAGCCTGTATCAGGTCGATGCATGTCAAAATTTGATTTACTAGGATTAAATGCATCGAGTACCGGATGTGTGCAATATTGCAGTCCCCTCCAATGCTTATCCAGTCTGCCTATGCTTATCAATTGCTTATAATAAAGAAAGTATAATTCGGAGTATGTAATTAGTATATAACTAAGTAGGGGGGGGGGGGGGGCAGGGTAGAATGTAGATAAAAGATTCACCTCTGACTCTGTTTACAGCTGAATTTCAACCCTATGTAATTAGTATATAATACGGTGGTGATTATATGGAGTGTACGGTAGTGATGTTGACATGGTTCTGGCGTAATTATTACTAATCAAACAACAGCAAAGATGCAGTACAGACAACCTACAATACAAAGTGCCTCCTCCTTTTGCTTTACAGATATATTTGAGCAGCAGTGCTGTCAGATCGACTGCTTCATTCTCAAAGACTGCAAACAATCAACGTCCGAGTACTGCTCGCAGACGCCAGTCGAGTGTGCCATGGGTGACGCATACCGCTACACCATCCAGCCGGTCTTCCAGAACCTCAAGAAGGAGTTCCAGTGTCACATGCGACAGGCCAAGCCCACCGTCCTCTACAAGATATTCTTCCACATCAAGGTGCCCGGACCTTATGGCCCTGAGAGCGAACTGGAGACGAAGCGTGTGTATAAGACAGTGTACACGCATGACTTTGACTTCCAGAGCAGTGGGCAGCTGCAAGCCGACTACATCAGCGTCGAGCACAGCACGGGTTTGAACCTGAAGGATGAGTATATTCTACTGGGGCGCGAGAAGGGTGAGTCCAAGGTCTTTAACTACACCGTCTTCCCTGTTCAGATGGAGGAGGAGCTCCGCAACAAGAAGGTCGTCGTGCATGAGATCTCGCACAACATCTTCGTCGCCTCGACGCAGTTCGACAAGCCATTCGCCTACAGCACTTCGAGCTGGGTGCGTGGTAATGAGTGCGACAAGCACGTTGACAAGTTCCGCTATGTGCAGAAGCACTACAGCGGAGAGGCGCAGAACGTCAACGTGATGATCCAGAACACCAAATCGCCGTACGAGTACTTCCTCAAGTCGGCCGACAACCCGCCCTACATCCGCTTTGTCGTTCCAGGTAAGGTCGCCTTCCCTAACCTTGAACCGGTTATGCCTAAGTCACAAATCGTCTGCGGCGTGTTTGCGGTGGCCGTACGTCACAAAATTGGGAAAACTGTGCGGGGGTCGTTTGGATATGGTGGCTGTATGGCGACCCACATGTTGGTTTTTTTCACCACAAGGGGTTGTGATTTGCTTAACTTGACATTCAACTTTTTAAGGAAATTGCAAGGCTGTAAGCCGCAATCCCGCCATATAGTATTGCAAGGTGGCCATATGGTGACTTCAATCATGCGGCGGCTGCAAGAAACCCTAAGATTTGTGAACATTTCTACCACAGACCGCAATACCGTACAATTTGTAAAAATCCCATCCACATACCTCAAAACCATACGGTGGCAGCATGATATGTGACCCAAGCATTACTTGGGAAGTAGGCGCAGTGACGAGGGCAGTGGGCGCAGTGACGAGGGGAGTGGGCGCAATGACGAGGGCAGTGGGCGCAGTGACGAGGGCAGTGGGAACAGTGACGAGGGCAGTGGGCGCGTATCTTCTTTTCTTTCCTTTTCTTCTTTTTGGGTGATGGTGTATTTATTCGACCCATAATGGTTAAGTCTAATGACTTGTTTCCGACGCTAGACAGTAATAGTCTGATGGTTCCCCTTGTTTAATTACTTTCAGTTATTGCGTAGTTATCTACTGGATGCATTTTTTTCTGTGTTTGTAAGTATTCTTGTGATAACTTGACAGGATTAATGTTGCTTTGGATAACTATGGACGTGGCTGGTTGTTTACGCTGGGTTTTTAATGCCACAAATATGCAATTTTTAGGAGTTTTTAGGGTAGGGGGTTTGTTGGTCATGGCTTAGTTACCCTGTCCATACCGAGTAACTTGCATTGCGGCTGGTTTTCATCATTGAACAGCAATAGTCTCAATTTGGTAGTAGCCTTGTCATCTTAGTTGTAATAGCAGACATAATTCTTTCTTAAATATTTATTCCTCTTAACAATCTTGCTTAAGCCCCAAGGAAAGCTTTATTGGATTTGTTTTCCTTGTCCAACATTGTCCAGACACCCACCTAGAAAACACTACCTGAGGTTCAGGGAGACAATATTAAGGTTGACGCATTCGCCTGAAAGCAGCAGGTGACATTTTTGCCCTAAAGTTGCACAGTCCGATGGTTTTGAGTTTATGTAATTTTTCTGAGATAAATATATTAGATTGATCATTATATGCTACTTTTATTTTCGATTTAAGTAACTTTTACTTTAAATGGCTAACCTTTGAGATATTTGAAGTGCAAACATAGAAAATTAATGTTGGCAAGCCCACCAAAGCTCTGACACCATAGGCTTCTGCAGTACCAGATTCTATTGAATTGCCTCAGTATTCCCCTCTAAAATATGCACTAGTATCTAAGGTAGATATATAGAATGAAATCTAGATAATTATTTTGATTTTGAAATTCTTTCATCGCACTATGCAGCTCTAATTTGACTCAGTGTTCGCTTCTATGCAGAAACACATGTTTAATAAATCCATCAATGTGTACCTTACATATTTAGAATCGAATCTAGATAATGGTTTTGAAAATGTGATGTTTCATCGGACTTTGCAGCTTTAATGTTACTAGAGCTTCTTTTTTTAAAGACATTTTTTAGACATTTTTTAGACATTTCTTTAATTCACAATTTCTATTCATTATTCTAACTATGGTCATGGCCGGTGGTTTTTGCTGTGGGCTTTTAATGTCACAAATATGGAGTTCTTGTCCAACATTGTCCATTCTGCTGAGATTCTCATCTCATGTTCAGCCTCCTTGTCTACCATTGACTCCCCTCCCCGTAGCTCTCTATGTAATAATATGGAATGCATCACTTTATTATACGCATATTATTAATTATGTAATTGTCCTGTAATTGTAATTTTTTTCTACGCTATTTGTATTTGCGCTGATATATGTCAACTATGCAGGTATTGCAATATCTCAGGGAGTTTGACGCCCCTGCCCTGCAGAGTTGTAAACCACTGCCTTGTGGTACAGGTTCTTGACAGAACCGAAGGCTAAGGGAGCAAACCCTGAACAGAAACCCATGTCACTGTGGCAGCATCAAGGGCAGTTGAAGTATGGAACTCCCAACATCTCCCGACCAGCCACTGCAGGGACAAATAGTTTTGCGCCTGTCTGGACATGTTCTTGCCAGTGTCAAACCTCTATTTGGTCCCCGAGAGAGTGCCGGTAGTAACTTGCAAAAGCCAGCAGCACTTCAACACTTTTGCAGGCAGCTTTTATGAAAAGACATCACTCTCACAGCAGAGAGCTAAATGGAGAACGGCAGTCAAGTAATGAAAGCAGTCTTTGTCGCACCACGACCGACAGCATGATGATGATGAACTACTATAATATCCAACTGCTATTTGGGGTCCTAGAGGGAGGCAGTGAGCGACCTGGGGGTGATGTGGTCTGCTACAAGGCAGGCACCTTTCTGTCTCCCACTTCTACCTATACCCGTAACACTTACGGTCGGAAGACTAGTGAATCGGCGCTGACAAAAGATACACAGTAAAACCTCTCTAACCGACCACCCCCACAGATCGACCACTCCCCTATATCGATCGCTTTATTTGGGTCCCAACCGATCGCCCATACAATACCACTGCAACGGTAACAACAAATCCCTAAACCGACCACCCCCCCTAAAAGAACCATTTAAAGTAGGTCCCATAGTTGGTCGATTTAGAGAGGTGTTACTGTATATGAATAAAATTAATTTACACCAAAAAAACACACCAAAAAGCAGTGATACGGCTCACCGTGGCGAGATTTCTTTGAACTATTTTTGTGCACACATATGGAGGTTGATGGAGCCCTGAAGTCATATAATTGTGGGTGTCCTCTCCAATGTATATCCAGCCTTCTCTCAAATGCTTTTACCTTCTACTGTTTGACACAGGGAACACCTCGGTGCTGCCGTGGTACTTCAAGGACAAGGGCCCCGTTCTGATCACCAACGAGTCGCTCAAAGTGCAGCTCGACCTCATCGCGGGGGGACGCATATGGGAGATCAACTTCTCAGGTAGATAAAAGATTCACCCCATACTTACAGTACAGGGGTGAAAACCAACCCATTAGAAAAGCTGGCGAAGAATTTTGACATGCTGGGTTAAGTAACTGAGCTGGTAAATTCTTAATTTAAGAAGCACAATATATTCTTTATGTACGTCTTCATATTTACCCGCTACTTTTGAGTTGGAAAATATAATAAAACATATACTGTAATGCAATTTAAAAGTGAAATCGACAGCGTTCTCTGGCCGCCATCTTGTCTTTTTGCATGCTCTCCCATTTCACCAACTCTATGTTGATATAAGTAACCATTTGACACTGGTGCCAGGCATTCTACTTCCTGTTCCATACTAAAGCTATTTTCGCCCGTTCTCGTTCACCCGTGTACTACAAGTACCGGGTGAATTGTTTATCTACTTCTCAGGTCGAGTAGAATTATCTGTGAACTTTGTGTTGATAAAAGACTAAATAAATACCAATCAACTAGTGATATCTATTGGCAGAGGGGGGGGATATTGGAGACAACATACTAAGCAACTACTTATCATGTACTAATTGGTAGAGCGTGGGCCTCGCGTGAGGAAGGTCGGGAGTTTGGTTCCCGGTCGAGTCAAACCAATGACTTTATAATTGAAACTTGTCACTTCCTAGCCTGGCGTTCGGCATTAATAGGATATGGCAAGGAATGGTTAGCTCAGTGTCAGGATAATGTGACTGAGCGGGATATCAGGTCATGGTGCCAGCGGTATGATTTCCCAGTGGGGTAACACTATAAGTCGCTATGAGTGCACACTGTCACAATGACCTTAGATGATGACTAAAGAATAAATAAATTTACCAATAGAAAAACAAACAAAGACCTGGTTTGAAGCTAAAACATCGCGGTCACAAGCCACACCTCCTCTTTAACAGGTTTGACAATAAGCAGTTTTCCCAATTCGCTGCTGACCCCAACTACCCCCCCCCCCCGCCATCCCCCAACAATGAACCCATCTGACCCCCATCCCCCAACAATGAACCCATCTGACCCTCCCCCCCTCGCCTCTTTTGACAGGTCTGCTCAGCGAGTGCCCTGGGTACGTGGGATTCACCATTAACGACCTGATGGAGGAGGAGGAGCTGTTCCACTACGACACTCTCGTCTTCTGCCCAGCCCACTTCAACATGACATTCAAAGTGCCGAACCGCGGCCAGCGTCCGGACCGCACGTTCGAAATCAACCTCCGCGACGCGCGCCGCAACTACAGCGTCTACCTCACGCACATGCTCTTTGAGGCGACGCTACTCGAGACGCCGCGCCAGCGTCTGGGACGCGCGCATGCACCGCCCAGCCCCTGGGCGTTCGTGGTGGTCGTGGTGGTCGGCACAGCGCTGGTGCTGGTGCTGTGCAATATGGTGTATGTATACTTAGAGTACACTAAGGTCAAGGCCATCCTCAAGAAGGAGATCACTTATTACCCACGCGCTGAGACTGAGGACGTGAGCTCGCAGAAGAGGATCTGCGGAGGAGCAGGTAGCGGGCACCTGACACACAGACAGTACGCGTTCATCGTGATGTACGTAGTGTTCCGGGTAGTGTACAGCCTCGCTTTCACCTTCACAGTCTTCCTGGCGCTCATTGGGCTCGTCATGCAGAGCGACATCGCGCGTCTGTCGCGTCTGACCCAGTTCCAGCACGAGAAGAACAATGAGTCGCGCCACCTAGCGATTGAGATCGATAACTACGGCCAAGATGAGTTACTGCGACAGGCTGAGCTGGTAACCATGATGCAGGGGGCGTGCAGCCACTACATAGAAGAGCTGTTCGAGTCGATGCTGTTCCAGGTTGATAACATCACCCTCAATCAGCATCATTCGCTGATGCACGCGCCACACACGTCGATGAGCTCGCTGATGCAGCGCTGGTTCGACCACAAGATGTCCATGTATGAGCAGGACGTGACGGCATATACAGACAGCTACCAGGAAAACTTCACCAAGGCCATTAAACCGTCGCTGCAGGGATACAATAAGTACCTGGCTAGGGTCTACTCCAACGAGTGGTTTAAATTCCCACAGCTGCTCTTTAACATGACCAGTTTCTCGCATGACAGACCTCACATATTCAAACGCTCCAATGTGTCAGGTTCGGCTGTGGATTTTGGTGCCTTTCTACCAGTCGAAGAGGTTGAGGATGTTCAACTTTGGGCGATCCAGTATTGGGAGAGGTAGGAAGCATCCTGACTTCATCCATTATCTATCTTTGTTCCCGTGTTTATTGCCAACAAGTTGCTTAATTCATTAAACCAGATCTCAGAGACATAGTTAGTTACACAGGGTCCGTACACATGTGTAGATATGGAATTCAAGCCTATTGCAAGGCTTTTCAAGGCTGTTTGTGATTAGCAATTCCAAAGTATTTTCATTTGGATTTAGTTTGGAATCGCCATTCCGAATGGCGATTTCAGACTAATTTAGATCAGTGGGGACAGTTTAATGCAATTCAAGGCTTTTCAAGACTAATTACCCAAAATAGGTTAAATTCAGCATTTTTCAAGGCCTTGAAATGGGGCAAATGAAGTTACATACTTGTCAAGACTTTCCAGGCCCCGTACGGACCCTGGCTACATTTAAAATAGCCTAAAGCGACAAACTTCTTACCAAGTTCATATTCCTAAACCAAGTTTTTCATCATAATAATAATAATAATAATAATAACAAAACATCAGTTTAATTTGTTCATTCATGCACTCGTTAGTATCTTTTAATTTATTGATGTTTATTTACACGCATCTTTTAATATTATTTTCCAGCAATATCTATCCAATAGCACTATCCGTGTGCGTTACTGTTTTATTAAAACTACTTTGTTGTCAGTTTATAATTGATTTAATTCTACGAATGTAACAAGCTTCTAGGATTTCCGTATTTTGTCTAAATATTTTATAAATACAGTTATGATATATTGTCTGTGTACTCTGTATGTATCAAGCTTTACCTCCTAGAAGAGTCCTTTCATTTAGAAAGCATGCTAACCCCTACCTAGGACGAAAGAAAGAGATTAAAAGTCAGAACCCTTTAGATAAGACTTAACATAACTGTTTCAGATTTGAGGAAGAGACGACTAAAGCAAAAGGGCATGAAAGGCATTCGAAAGGGCATAAGAGCTACGGGTTTAGGCATGTCTTCTGTTTGTTTTCCTGTCTAGCTTTTGTTCTAACCTGGTCTTGAAGGGTACATACCCATCATAGTCATTTGCTTTTGCACTATTAACTATGCTTTCATGACACTGATTTCCACTGCATGCCCAGAACTTTCTAGAGGAGATTCCATACAATTTGTTGTGTCTAACATCAGAAACACGCCATCACAGCTTGGAGGCATTACAACTACATGTATGTTTAGTATTTTAGTTAAAGATTTGAAATATTTGTACAGAATATTGCAGTACAAATCAGTGTCAATCTAAAATTTGCCAGTTGTAAAAGGCTTGGCTTCTTATGCATTTGATTATCGTACGTTGTTCATTCTAAATTGTTGTTATTTATCAAATCAATCGTATATCTCTAACTTAATTAAGTCCGTATAAAAATGGCTTTCGTTTCGTTGTTTTTTGCCGTTTTTTTCTTCCTCTAAAATTGTGTTTTAGAAATGGGCGAACAGAGACTCCAAACGGTGCTACCATATTATTAGCTTGATTAATGACGTTAGTGTCTGTTTGTTTCACTATGTTATGAGCTACTCGCAGACTTACATAAGGCTACCTTTTAATGCTGATTTCTTGCCTGAGGCTGCTGTCCTTCACTTGCGACTCTTTCTCTCCCGAGTGCTTCCTTCTCACAAACAAAGGTTCCGATAGCTGCCACCAGGTGTGCTTTTCTCTCACCAAGACTGATTAGTTCTAGTTATCCTGAGTTAGTAACTTGCCTACATTGACCTGGTTCACACCACACCACGACCGCTTTCAGCCACAACACCGCCAGCTTCTCATCACAATCACAGTCCCTTTGTTTTATATAGAAATTAAAGCAACTATTTTTCAGTGTAAACAACTATTTAATTTATTTAAATAACTATTTGTCAGTTACAGAGGAAGCCAACGCAGCACAATTTGGGAATGGAAAGAAAAGGCTTATTAAGTATCAAGGGTTTATAATTGTTGTCACGATATAATGAACTAATCTATGGAGTCCAAGTCGAGCGGGGTCAACTCTCGAGGGACCCAGGAGCCGAGCCAAGTACTCCATTAAGAGGGTGGGTGGGCGTGGAGCTTTTGAGGTTGTCTATCTCCGGAGCTGCTCCACCGAGTGAGGGTCTATGGGGCACTCGGTGTGCTAGTTGACTTGAGAGTTTGCAGTGTTCCCTCCAGGGTGGCGCATCGACTTCCGCCACCGAATCATCCCCAATTCGGAAATGATGCGCCTATGTGAACGCCTCTGGTGTGTAGTAGGGTAATTCTCTAAAACTGGGCACCAAAGTGTGACATGGAAACCAGAAGTGAAAACCTTCCAAATAATAGCAAAAATCCTTCCAAATAATAGCCTAATCCAATGTCATATGAAGGTATGCATATTGTGCATGTGTCAGAGTTGAAAGAAATGAATTTCATTTTTTTAATTAGATCTTATACAAATTAAACAATATATTAATATCACTCATGTAACATGAAAATCAAAGACACACCCAGAATCTCATTTTAACATATACAACATAGTCAAACAAGATTTTCTTGATTACTGTTAGGCAGACAAGGTTATGACTTACAAGAAAAAAGTTGAAAAAAGTTTGGCTACATGTATGGTGTAAATGTGTAAATGTTCAGATTTTCACTCTAGTGCAAAATCATACAGTTATAATTTTGATATCTTTTGTGGGATAAATTCAATACATGTAGAACTGCTAACATACCTAATAGACAGAGGCTGCAATACTTATTTGACTTGTTATCAATAAAACAAAGACTTGTAACGTGGAAACCAAATATGTGGTGCCCAGTTTTGGAGAATAACCCAGTACTCAAATATCGGCTACTGCGTCTATTACGCCAAGCACACTACTCAGCCTGTCCCAAGTGGAAATGAACTACATTACTATGAATTTCTGTTAAGCCAGACAGGGTGGCCGAATGAGGTGATCGTCCGTGTCCCGTTTTGGTAGATCGTGGGATTCGAACACACGGGGTTCGAACCCTGGTCGAGTCAACCAAATTACTTAACAATTTATACTTGTCGCTTCCTAGCCAGGCACTCAGCATTAATAGGATAGGGCAAGGACTGGTTGGCTCAGTGTCAGAATAATGTGACTGAGGTGGATATCAGATCATGGTGTTCCAGTGGGGCAGCACTATAAAGTCATCATGAGTGCACACTGTCACAAGTCGGTACCAGTCCTGATATGACGTTAGATTTTGCCAGGACGTAAAACTCCAACAACCAACCCAACTTTCAGTGCAGAATATAGGAATTTCAGGGAAGAAGAGAGCAAATTGGGAGGAGGAGACTGGTGACGGACACTTATAGCCTTAATACACATATAAATAATGCTATTTTATAATTGTTAGCAAATGAATTGCGGCTGCGCAAAGCAGAGGCTTTGCGCATGCGCAAACATTGAGCGTAGCACTATCACCATGCATGCTTAGTATCACTATCAGACAGTGAAACATAAACTCACCGGCAATCACTGACTCAGTCGCCTTATGACTAACATAGTGGGCACAGCATTGTCCACCACACCGACCACCAACCTTACATCCATAATTGTATTTTAGCACTGGAAGACTAACCTTTCTATGTGCTATTATTATCAGTGGTACTGTGCAGCTGTTGATATTTCTAAGTGCTTTTCTTTCAATTTTCTTCTATTATCTTCTCAACATTGTTGTCATATAAATTGATGTTACATATGTGTACTTGTCACCACACAATGTTTGATTTGAGAAAAGATAGATCACCAAAACTATATATCGTGCAAGACAAACTTTAACATTATATATATAATAATATATATGTATATTAGCGGTGTAAATATAAGATTGAACAAGAACATTTAAGTGCGCCATGATTTCATAGGAATCTCATTTCAAACTAAAAAAAACAACAACATTGGAATGGAGAATGCACGTACAATTTACAAAGCCGGTCTAGCAGGGTTTGTTTGTACAAAGCTGGTCTAACAGGGTTTGTTTGTACAAAGCCGGTCTGGCTGGGTGTGTTTGTACAAAGCTGGTCTGGTGGGTTGTTTGTACAAAGCCAGTCTAGTTGGGTTTGTTTGTACAAAGCCGGTCTGGCTGGGTTTGTTGTGTACAAAGCCAGTCTGGCTGGGTTTGTTGTGTACAAAGCCGGTCTGGCTGGGTTTGTTGTGTACAAAACCGGTCTGGCTGGGTGGGTTTGTACAAAGCTGGTCTGTTTGTACAAAGCTGGTCTGGTGGGTTGTTTGTACAAAGCCAGTCTAGTTGGGTTTGTTTGTACAAAGCCGGTCTAGTTGGGTTTGTACAGAACCAGTCTAGCTGGGTTTGTTTGTACAAAGCCGGTCTGGCTGGGTGTGTTTGTACAAAGCTGGTCTGTTTGTACAAAGCTGGTCTGGTGGGTTGTTTGTACAAAGCCAGTCTAGTTGGGTTTGTTTGTACAAAGCCGGTCTAGTTGGGTTTGTTTGTACAGAACCAGTCTAGCTGGGTTTGTTTGTACAAAGCCGGTCTAGCAGTGTTTGTTCATACAAAGCCGGTCTCACAGGGTTTGTTCCTACAAAGCCGGTCTAGCTGGGTTAAAGTTTCTGTCAGTCCATCTTCCTTGTGTGTGGCTTCCGCTTCCGCTCACAGCGCCCTCTGTCCGTCAATAGGTACCGCATCCGGCAGCCTGCCATCCCCCAGCTGCATGTCCCGGAGGTGCGGCCCGGCTCCCCCCGGTGTGACCTGCCGGCAGACGCGCCCTACACCAACATGAGCCGCACCTCACGTCCGGAGAAGCACCTCGACTCCAGCCACTACTTCGCCACGTCACTTCCGGGAAGTCCCGTGCGCGGTCCCACCTTCCGCTCGGACCACGTGTTCGAGGAGTACAAGTACCTGACTGCTGACTCGAAACCCGCCAAGGACCACGCCATTTTCTCCATCGAGGCGTTCGCTGAGAGTTTGACCCTTGACCTGTTGAGGGTGGTGTTCGTCGTGCTCGATGTGCTGCTGTTGGTATATCGCTGCAGCCGCACGTTCGTCACCGCGCGTACTTTGTGTCAGGGGTTTGACGAGACTAAGGACATCACGAGCTGCTCGCAGCTGCTCGGGCGGGGGGAGGTGAAGTGTCTGCGGCAGGATAACCACGGGGCGCCAGCAGGGGGATGCGGGGGGACGCGACGCGGCGCGCCCGACCCGGCCGGCGGGGGAGCCTCCGCCGCCTCGGGCGCCACCAACGCGGCCGACTTCCACCATCACCACCAGGGGGAGTACCTGACGCAAGTCCCTCCGCACGGCGACGCGACGCAGAACATGCTGCCGCCTCCCCCGCCTCACCTGCTCAACCACAACCAGAACGGCGGCAAACAGGAGCACCATCTCCACGCGCACATCGCCGCGGCCGGCAACTCGGCCCCGGCCACGGCCGCCACCGTGCTGCTGCAAGGGAACGGGTTCCGGGCGCGCCCACCCCGCCGGGCGGCGCTGGGACGCTGCCGGGACGCGGCCCTCAGGATAGCCGAGTGCTCCGTCATCCCCAAGTTGGCGGTCGGTGCTGTCGTCTTTGTGCTGGGGGTGCTACTCGTGCAGTGTGTCCAAGTGCTGCTCTCCATTGAGGTCAGTATTGGGTCATGCTTGGCTTTTTCTTAAAACATTTTTGTGATGGTGTATTTATTATGGTGCCTATGATTGGTGTTAACAGCAGGTATGAAAGATCTCCGCGATTTCGCGGATTTCCGTGATTGTTGATATTCACTGATTAATGTTCGTTTAACGACCCCCCAGCATAAAAAGGAAGCATCGCCTATTGTGCGCGGTTAACTGGTTAATGTTAAAAAATATCAATATATTTATATATTATTCATATAATACACACGTGAGCTGAATGACCGTTGGCTCACGGTGTAGAGGAGGGGACGGGAGAATGCTCGCTCTGCAGTGAATATCATGGAGGTTAGTGTGGTTAGAGTGAAACATTAAGGGGCTGCCATTATTTATATCCACATAATAAATTATATAGTACATATATATAATATTAATCCGATCCCATTCTTATATGATGCCGTAGGTGTTGCTAGAACATATAACCCCGACAAAAAGGTTAGGCATGGGCGATAATACAGTCATAACAAAGACAGTTGAAACTTGACTTCAGAAATTTTTCCGCAATTCCATGGTAGCGCTAATCCTATGGGCTTAACTCCGCGTTTTAACGGAAATTCGCCATTTGCGCCATGGTCTTGTTTTTGATCGGAGACTACTTTCATTCCTGGTTAAGTTAATGACTTGTTTTTCGCTGCTAGACAGTAATAGTCTCATAGTTCCCCTCGTTTTGTCGGTTTTAGTTGTTGTGTTGCTATCTACTGTATGCATTCTTTCTCTGATCGTAAGCACTTTACTACATCTTCCTACCCTCTGTGAGTTTGTTAGTTCTACAATTGATTAGTTGGTTGGTTTACCTATAGTTACTTTCCCTGACTGCCTTCACTTTGGTGTGTTAGTGAACTTTAGGGTGGTTGACCTGTGGAATGACTTGCCGGAGTGTTTCATAGCAGCAGACACGGTGAACTGTTTCAAGTCCCGACTGGGTACATACTGGTCAGGCATTACGTACATCTTGGAGCCAGTGACAGTTGCTACAATCCACCACATCTGAAAAACTGTCTCGATTTCTATTAATTAAGAGTGGCTAACAGGTCCAAGGCCTATTATAGCTGTATCATATTGATTGAATGATTGATTGATTAGCTTTTGGTTTTAATGTTTAAAGATTATCTCCTAGGTGTATCATTACCGGAAGTCTCCTCTCTGATCCGGCCACTCCAGTGGCTACCTCCTCCCTGACTGTGCTCACACCTAGTTCCCCTCCTCGCCACCAGGTGATGGCGGAAGTGGACGGGTTCCGCGCCTTCCTCAGCTCGCTGGAGGTGCAAGTAAACCAGACGAACTGGTACCTGGCCCAGCAGGCTCACCACCTGAACGACATTACCATGGAGATCTACAGGAGCCAGATGCGGTCGGAGCTGTCTCATCTGCAAAGCATGCTCGAGTACTTCAACATCGGTTAGTCATCGTTCCACTCACAGTGTGGGATGTGTGGCTTGCGTGCTATTAGCATGTGTGTGTGTGTGAGTGGGTAGGTGGGTGAATCAGTGGGTGTGTGTTTGGGTGGGCGGGTTGGTGGGTAAGTGGGTGAATGAGTATGTTCGTGGGTGAGTGGGTAGGTGAGTTAGTGGGTGGGTGTGTGGGTGAATGAATGAGTGGGTGAATGAGTGAGTGTGTGGTTGGGTGGGTGGGTGAGTGGGTTAATGAGTGGGTGAGTGAGTTAGTGGGTGAGTGGGTCAATGAGTGGGTAGGTGGGTGAATGAGTGGGTAGGTGGGTGAATGAGTGGGTAGGTGAATGAGTGATGGGTGGGTAGTGAGTAAGTGGGTGAGTGGGTGGGTTAATGAGTGGGTGGGGGGTGAATCAGTGGGTAGGTGGGTGGGTAGGTGAATCAGTGGTGTGTGTTTGGGTGGGCGGGTTGGTGGTAAGTGGGTGAATGAGTGGGTGAGTGAGTAGGTGGGTGAGTGGGTAGGTGGGGGAATGAGTGGGTGGGTGAGTTGGTGTGTGAATGAGTGGATAGGTGAATGAGTGGTGGGTGGATAGTGAGTGGGTGGGTGAATGAGTGGGTGGGTAGTGAGTGAGTTGGTGAGTGAGTGGGTGGGTGAGTGGATGGGTGAATGAGTGGGTGGGTGGGTAGTGAGTTGGTGATTGAGTGGGTGGGTGAATGGGTGAGTGGGTGGGTAGTGCGTGGGTGAGTTGAGTGAGTTGGTGAATGAGTAAGAGATGAGTGGGTGGGTGAATGAGTGGGTGGGTGGGTAGTGAGTGGGTGACTGAGTTTAGTGGTTGGGTGGGTGTGAATAGGTGGACTGGTGGGTGGGTGAGTGGGGGATGAGTGAATGAGTGGCTGGGTGGGTAGTGAGTGGGTGCATGAGTTTGGTGAGTGAGTAGGTGGATGAGTGAGTAGATGAGTGAGTGGATGAATGAGTGAGTGGGTGGGTGAGTGGACGAGTGAGTGGGTGGGTGGGTGGGTGAGTGGGTGGATGAGTGAGGGGGTGGGTGAGTGGATGAGTGAGTGGGTGAGTGGGTGGATGAGTGATTAGATGAGTGGGTGGATGAGTGAGTGGGTGGGTGAGTGGACGAGTGAGTGAGTGGGTGAGTGAGTGGATGAGTGAGTGGGTAGATGAGTGAGTGGGTGGGTGAGTGGATGAGTGAGTGAGTGGGTGGATGAGTGAGTGGGTCAGTAGCTGGATGAGTGAGTAGATGAGTGAGTGGATGAATGAGTGAGTGGGTGGGTGAGTGGACGAGTGAGTGGGTGGGTGAGTGGACGAGTGGATGAGTGAGTGGGTGGATGAGTGGATGAGTGAGTTGGTGTATGAGTGAGTGGGTGAGTGGGTGGGTGAGTGAGTGAATGAGTGGGTGGGTGGGTAATGTGATTCTTTGCATGAAGTCACAATGAAACACCCTTTTATAACCCTCGCCTATTCTGCCTTGATATTATGTGATGTGAACACTGTGGAGAGTATATGTTGAGGTAAAACATGTACAACCGGATTGTAGCTATTGGATTTTAATCAATATACGGTAGGAAGGCCAAACTAACACCATCAACTCTGAGACACCTTTTCTCAAACTTTTGCTTTTTTGCTTCTTTTTTGGGGGGGGGGGAGTGGGGGGGTAAATGGTAAATGATCATTTTTATTCAGTGAATAAAGATATTTTTAGATATGGTTGTAATTAACCTCTGAACAAAGTTAGAGATGAATCTTTTATCTACACTGGAGCCAGTTCGCTAGGCTGGACCCAACACTACCAGACGCGTCCCTGTTTACATGACCTTATTACTGTGTGTTATGTTTACAGAGCAAGACCGGCTGGTTGACAACTTCATAACTGAGGCATGCGCAGTGAAAAGGGAGCTCATTGGCAACCGGACGTGCGACATCCACGTGACCCCGGCCAAGCTCGACATTCCCATGGTGCCCTGCAACTTCATCCCCGTTCAGCCGCGCCTTTACAAAGGTACGCGGATATGTTTGTTTGTTTGTTGTTGTATGTCTTAGCAACATCTATGGTCATATCAGGACGGGTACCGACTTACTTGTGACAGTGCGCACTCATGGCGACTTCTATAGTGCTGCCCCACTGGGAGGCCAGGTTATCGGTAACATGACACGATATCCCAAACAGTCACATTATCCTGATACTGTGCTAAGCAGTCCTTGTCCTATCCTAGTAATGCTGAGCATCATGTGAGGAAGCGACAAGTATAAATTTGTAAGCTGTTATTTATAAGTGTCCTGGTTGATGATTATAATATACTTTACTTGAAGGAACTTTTATTTTAAAGGGTTAAGTGAAAATATGTCAAAGTAATCTTGGCATTCACACAGAAATGCTGGACATATTGTTTTGTTGGCCCATTTTCAAGTGTTGCAGCAACATGAAAATACATGAGAGAAGTGTACTAACCTCTGTAACCCTGACCACTACAAAAAATTCTTAAAGAAAACAATTACTTACTGACACAACAAAACCGCACCTGCCCCTGAGCACCGTCAATGCTTGCTGTGTACTGGCACAGAAAGCAAAAGACAGGCCAGGAAAAGTGGTAGGCACTAAACAGAAAAAATAGGAAAATTAGCCCTCCTAAGTATTAAGGAAATCAGGAAAGCTATCACCATATGGCGCAGTCCACCTGGGTATGTGTAATGGCACAAACCAACACAGAAGTGGACAGGCCACGGTCATGCAACTGATCCACCCTGAAATATAAAATGGCTAGGCAAACAACACAGCCATCCCACCTGGCCACAGTTCTAAAGGGTCCGAGTATGTTCTAGCACACGAGTGCACTATCTAAGGACAGGGTTTAGGTGAAAGGATGCTGTAACAAATAAAAAATATAAAAATCTGAATGGAACGGGATCCTCTCCCGCAAGCCTGCATGTCACCCAAGTAGATGTACATAGTAGGCTAAGGTATCATTACTCAGACTAGACAAAAAAAACTGGAAAATTACAAAAAAACTAACATAGGCTATTACTAACAACCAAAATTGCAGAAGGCTGACCCGAGCAGACACAGGTAAAAACTCCTGGGCAAAGGAACAGATCAAGACAGCGCGACAGCTGTCCAGCGTTGAAAACAAGCACCCTGACAGGAGCTTAGACGTTATGGGCAGAGTAAATACCTCGTCAATAAAAGAAATTAAAAAAAACACACGAGCAGCAAACTGCAGAAATGTTTAATAAGAGCACCAGTGTCTACGTTGGGTCCAATATACGTAAATGTTTTGGTTTCAAACATGTGATGCTTTCATCGGATTATGCGGCTTTAAACCATTTAAATCAGTGATATCAGACTGGTGAGTCCGATATCGGTTTTATCGGACCGTGTAGATTACGAGTCATTGCAGTGGATATCACCCTAGAGATCTGTATTTCATGTGAAAGCGCTGAATGGCACATCGCGTCTTGTCGTACGTTGTCTTTGATAATACTGAACTTACTATCGCTAACAGTAACACACTAACCTCCTTCTTAATCAGCTAATATGCCCTACCTAAATACGCGCAGAATAACCTATTTACAAAATAATGTAAACGGCCCGAACACCAGTGCCTCGGCGCTGAACAAAAATGTATGTTCCGATGAATTAACGCTCTTAACCAACAACAACAGCAAACAATTACACCAACAAATATGTGTATCTCCATCAGATCTGGACGAACACTTCAGCCTGCTGCAAATGGGGGCCGACTTCGAGCTTTACCTCTCCGCCGCTAGGGGGCTATTCGTCAAGTCTGCCTATGCAATCCTGTGCACCGTGGCCACCATGCTCAGCTGCCACGCCGCCGGGATCATCCTGTTTCACTTCCTGCGCACCAGGCGGCGCTTCCCGGTGCACCGGACGCACGTGACCTCGGTTCCCTTGGTTACCGTGACGCGACCGAAGCCGCTGCACGAAGTCTCCGAGAACGATAGCGAGGAAGATGAAGAGAATGAGCTGAAGACTTACGCAACCAACGTGCCCACGTCACCGGAGAAGCTAAAGAGTCTCCTGGCCAATTTTAAATATTCAGAAACAAAGGTATAGCATAGGCATATATGATATCTATATATATATCAAATATATATATTGTCATTATAGTCATTAATATATAAATATATATATATACCCGATAATGCTCTCATGTACTGTAAATCAGAGAATGATTTTTATACGACCCATTTCGTTTTGAATTTCATATTATATGGACCATGCTGGTCCAATTATATATATATATATATATATGTGTGTGTGTGTGTGGAGGTGTGTTGTACAGGGAGGTTTTTCTATATTGTACAGGATGTCAGCACCAGTGGTGTTTGTGTGGTTGGTTGGTGAGGTCGTAGTGAGTACGTGAAAGGCGATGGTCCGCTCTGATGCGATGTGTATGATGTCTTACATATGAATTACTTATTTACTTAAGTGTTGCCAGGAGGTAAAACTCCAACAACCAACCAACTTAAGTGTAGAGAAGCAGCATGCTGACCCGCCTGTATGGATGTGCCTCCACTCTTCCTCTGTACCTGATCTAGTTCTAGCATTGCATCAACTATCAATGACTCATCAATGCGTGGTCAGAGGCCAAGGAGCTGGTGTGAAAATAAGACTTCCCCCCCCCCCCCGAGAGCTAAGAAGAGAAGCACCTTGTTGGCCTCCAGAATGGCGTTCATGCTCAAATCATTAAATAGGTCACCGTGGGTTAATTTCTAAATGCACTTAACTATATGATAGTGAATTGATTGGATGTAATATTTTTATTTTTATTTTAGGTATCTGAATAGCGTAAAAGACCTGAGTAAATGAGACATTATTTAAATGTAGTGTTTGGTGATTGTTCAGTTTGTTCTGTTCTATCTATCTATATGATATATATATATACATCTATATTAAGAATAATGTTAATCTAATGTTACTGCCATGCTTTGTAGCGCCAAGCTTTTATCAAAATATGTATGCCTGCATTGATGGTTGAATACCGTCAAAGACAATGTATGATAAGACGCGCCACTCAGCGCTTTCCCCTGAAATACGGCAAACAAGGTAATTGAACAGGTCCCCTAGCCCAGCCTGACTGATGTACCATTGAAACAAGGGGACAGGTCCCTTAGCCCAGCCTGACTGCTGTACCATTGAAACAAGGGGACAGGTTACCTTAGCCCACCCTGACTGTTGTACCATCAAAGACAATGTACGACAATTATAGTGTATTATCTCCTAATATTAATAATAATAACAATATTATAGTATAGTAAAATTCAAACATACTTTAAGCACTTTAATCTGTGCCATACGTAAATCAAATTTGTGATTATGTCAAAGTGAGAAAACTACTACTACACCTAATCAAAGACATTGCACCTTGTTTGCCGTGGGATGGCGCCACTGCATGATTAGTTCAGAATTTCCCATTTGAAAGTGCCGAGTGGCGCATCTTATTGTACATTATCTTTGATACCATACAAAAGTCATGTTTGTGCCAAAAGGACTTGGTGTGGAATTCAGACTTTTAATGAGGACTTTATGTGATTAGCATCTGAGCGCTGAGGGTAATCAAACCCAAATATATTTAAACCTAGATTTTACGCTTTATTTTAATTCATTTAGTTCTGTGTAGCTCCTAGTGCTAGCGCGCTTATTCTGTTTCACAATGGCGGAACTATTTTTATCTTTTGCTTTGCGTTTAAGAAATTCAACACGGTAAGACGGTTAGCCAGACGGGATGGCCGAATGAGTCAGAGCGTCCGTCTCCCGTGTTGGTAGATCATGGGATCGAGGGTTCGAATCCTGGTCGAGTCAAGCCAATGACTTAAAAATTGATACTTGTCACTTCCTACCCAGGCAATCGGCATTATTAGGATAGGGCAAGGAGCAGTGGAATGAGGAAGACCAGTCGTCTGCGACTGAAATTTCCCCTGCTTAAACAACTAATGTACCAACAACAAAATGAATTAATTAGCGATTTAACAAAGCTACTGATCGTCATTCTAAGAGTGAATTATGAAAATCCTCCTAAGTTCTTGCATAGTTAAAATAAATCAGGAAGTTCTGGTAGGACGATCATCTCTGGGAATGTAAATAATACTTTAATTTTTAATTCTTAGAGTTATTGTGTTTGTTTGTACTCATTAAGTTCAATACTCATGGGATGACAGTTTCAGCTGTACAAGTACATCAGCTGTCACCGAAGGAGGGTGACAGCCACGAAACTACTGCTAATGAGAGTGCCCATTGTACGGGTCTTCACTTTGATAGTAACATTTAATAATTACAAGTAGCTTCCCCCAAATTGGATTAGAATCTTGAAAACCATTACGCGGTGCTGAGACAGTTTACTAATATGTGCACATACTATTTTATGTCAGTTTAATTGTGGCGTTGCTAAATGGGTTGCAAAGCAGTGAGAAGTGGTTAGTTCACTCCCTAGGCACTAGAGAACAACCTGCTGCCACCTCGCGAGAGGTGGGTGGGGGGGGGGGGGGGGGGCATTGTAGTTTGTGCTTGCCATTCACACACTTCCACATCAGTTTTAGAAACGTGGCATTCTCTTTGGCCGTGTATCCATAGACTGTTCCATTGTGGCATCTTGTGACCTTGTGACGCACCACACAGACAATGAACTCTATGTTCCCAGTCAGTATGGCATATGTGCCGTGCACAAGGCCATACGGGCCCTGGGTCCAACCTATGGGAAGGCCACTAAGCAAAGCACGGGTTTGTCAGTGTGTTGTGTCACAAGGTCACAAGTGAACATGGAATAAGAGAGCATGCCACAAGGGAACAGTCTATGGATACACGGCCTAAAGCACCATTATTTCAAATTTAAATATTAAAGTCGCCGGATATACCTAACCCAGATACAAATGAATCGAGCATCAAATGCTCTCCAAACATACCTTTGCTTAGTTTGTTCAGTTCATGCCACTGAACATGTGGGAGGAGAGTTGAGGTCTGTGATGTATGAATGACATCATAGGTGGGATTCCCTCATCACATGACCTAGTGGGGTTCCCCACACACAGGGGAAGCCATAGCAACCACCAAGATGGCAGCCACAGAAAGCTCTCAATTCAACTTTCAAAGTCTATTAATCTACATGATTTAATCAATTATTCACACAAAACGTAGCTGATTTTGAAAAATACACATTTGAACTTTATATTTATCATTTTAGATTTCAATTTCTAACATGTTGTTCTCTCTATGGTTGTCTAAAAGTGTCAGTGCTGCTGGACTAAATAAAACACAATAGAAGCAAGCAATGTTATCACTCTCCCCCCACATGTGTAGTTGCATAAACTGAAAACTGGCAAACATATGCTTGAAGAGCATTTGTCGGAGTACGGTTAGTGTCTCAGCGACCTATATTCGGTCCCTTTAAACCTGTAGCTGATCGATGTTTTGAATGGCTCCATTGTTTATTTGGTTTGTATTAGTGTTGCGACAATAAATCTGATGAATGACTTTTGAATCAGCCGCATGGGAACAATATAAAATTCAAAACATGTCCTCCTTCAGCAGAGAAACAATCATGTTGATGAAGCTGAAGTTCCTCGCAGTGAAAACTGCACTTTTTGTAAGGACATGTAGCTTTGTATTGGTCATTATTTTAGTTTTAATTCTGAAAAAAAAGGATCTACAGAGAAGTTCTTATGCTCACATTTCTATACTTTTAAATATGAAAGGTAATAAGTATGCTGACTGGACTGTGTAAATGATGTGTTAGTTTGACCTTTTAATGGTTCAGTTCACCGCACTGTTAAATACACACAAGCAGTGGCGTCCAGAGGTTTTATTATGCCCGCGGCCAACGCCTCGATTGTATTCCCCATAAAACTCAAAGTATACCGTCTAGTGCTGAGAAATGTGAGCAAGGAAGACATTTTGAATATGCCGCGATATGGATGCGCGGGGCCGTCACACACTCTGCCCCCCCTCTCTGCACGCTACTGTACACAAGTTCTTGTGAGCGACAGGTAGTTAAGCGAAGCAGCCAAAGTGTTGGACTACTGGGGCCAAATGTAAGAGTCCGGGTTAAGGCTCGTAACCCACGCGTCGTGCGGATTTCCCGGGTTAGCGGCCAAAGTCTCAATGTATCAGGGCGGGTTAGGCTACCGCCTCGAGCGTTAACGACGTCTTCACTAACTCCAACTTGAGCCTGGGATAACGTGCAGGTTAGGGACGGATTCGGGCCAAATCTATTCAAAGCGACCATATTTAACAGAATTACATACTCAAATCGTGATATTTCATTAAATTAACCTTAAATTCGAAGCGTTAATAAGGCTACCGCCGCATTGGCGCCGAACGTAATGTAAACAAATCGCCGCTGCATCGACGTCGCGTTCCATACTGGCGGCGGCGGCGTTTTTGTTTACTTTACGTTCGTCGATTCGAAAATATAACTAGTAATATCGCCGCCAATGCGGCGGTAGCCTTAAAAACGCTTCGAATTTCGGGTTAATTTAATTAAATTTCACGATTTGAGTATGTAATTCTGTTAAATATGCTCGCATTTAATATATTTGAGCCTAATATATGGCTACAAAGGCAGAGGGATTTCCCAAATCTATAAATAACTGAAACGTTAGCTAACCCGCGCGTGCTTTGGACTGATACATCCCCCGTGACACATTTATTAACGCCGACAATAGATAACCCGCCGGCCGCCCTAAACTCCGCAGCCGATAAATTGTGACTCTTACATTTGGCCCCTGAGGGCTGAATGACCACGTTTTGTATAGAGTGACGTTTATTTTTCCATACGTCAATGACGGATCCCTGAGGGTCTGCGGGTGAGAGTTCCATGGTTCCATGTATGTTCACCTTTGTCACTCACCCTTGCGCCGAATGGGCTGTTTTAAGGGCTATATACATCTCCTCTGAAAATAAACAATTGTATATTGTGTTTATTAGGACAGTTGTCTTGTTGTTATTTCACTTGAAATTTGAATCGCACTTGTGTATGGGTCGTTCTCAGAAACTGCGTACCATATATTTGGTTTCCACGTTACATTGTTAACGTTGCGTAGTCCGATGGTTTTGAGTTTCTAACATTTCCTATATTGGGTTGATCATTATAATCTACCTTACTTTAGTTTGACATAACTTTTATTTTAAATGGTTAGCTTTTAAGATATTTGAAGTGCAAACTTGTCAACTTAATTTTGATAAGCACGCCAAAACTGTGCCACCATAGGCTTCTGCAGTAACAGCTTCTGTTAAATTGACTCAGTATTCCCTTCTATGTGGCGACAAATACTCAATAAGTGTATCTAAGTTACATATGTAGAATCAAAATAATCTAGATACTTGTTTTGGTTTTGAAAAGTTGATGTTTGTATCGGACTGTGCGGCTTTAATGATTAATGATAGTGGCGTTCTCAGTGGTGGAGTGGTTAGAGTGTCTGACTTTTTTCTAGGTCAGACTCCTAATCTGAGGGTTGGAGGTTCGATTCCCCATGCCCCCAGCTCTGCCAATTTGGATTTCCACCGCTGTGTATAACTTACAGCGTCATCAAAGGCCGGTTGCTCTCATACCATGTCTATGTGGTGTGGGAGGTTAAAAATCCCTTGGGTCGGTAAAAGTGTAGGCTCGGGCTTTCTATCGACCAGCAGTGGAATGAGGAAGACCAGTCGTCTATGACTGAAATTTCCCCTGCTTAAACAACTAATGGACCAAAAATAAATAAAAAATGATTAAGCCTTTAATATGAGGAGGGTGCCTTTAATATGGGGAGTGCCTTTAATATGGGGGAGTGCCTTTAATATGGGGGGGTGCCTTTAATATGGGGGGTGGGTGCCTTTAATATGGGGGCGTGCTTTTAATATGGGGGGTGCCTTTAATATGGGGGTGGGTGCCTTTAATATGGGGGGGGAGTGCCTTTAATATGGGGGGGGTGCCTTTAATATGGGGGGGGGGGGGGTAGCAAGTCAAATAGTTATTGTTGCCTATGTGTATTAAGTATGTAAGCAAGACTATCAATCAATCAATGGGTGCCGTCTTCTCGAAGAAGGTTGGCTGCAATGGACCTCCATCTCTTCCTGTCATTCGTTCCTTTCACGCATTCCGCATAGCTCATTGCTGTCCACTCACTGAGGTTGTCCATCCATGTTGTTCTCCTTCTCCCTCTTGGTCTTTTCCCTTCTATCTTCCCTTCCAGTATTCTTCTCTGTGATTCCTGGTGTCGTATCATATTGCCAAAGTATTTAATTTTTCTGTTTTTGATCGTTTGTATTATCTGTCTCTTTATTTTCATTCTGGTTAGGACCTCCACGTTGCTTATCATTGCTGTCCATGGAATTTTTAACATTCTTCTGTATTGCCACATTTCAAATGCCTCGAGCTTTGTTGTTATTGCTTTCTTCAAAGTCCATGTCTCGCAGCAATATTAAAGTGTAGACAAGCAAGACTATATGTATTAGATATATCCCACAAAACGTATCCAAAATATGCTTATATGATTTTATGCTAAAGTGAAAATATTAACGTTTTTCTAAAATTGTCTAGAATCTAAATAAATAAATCAAATTTATTTTCAACTCTCACATGTGCACAACATACATGTTAAACCTACATATGAACATGGCTTCTGCTATTACTTGGAATGTTTTCCACTATTTTGAATGTTTCCTCTTTTTGGCTTACATGTCACAAATGTGCAGTGTACACAGAACATGGGGAACGATTTTATGGGGTTTTCAGACGCAGCCCCCACAGTTACACCCCTCTATTCCCAATCACCACCTTCTCAAGGAGAGGCAGTGGGCGCATTCACACGGCTTCTGTCTTATTTACGCTTAGTGTGCAACTAGCGTATGGCTGTCAGTTGTAATGATATTACCACTCATTTATTTACTATATGTGGATAGTGATAAACCCGTTATCATGTGTAATAAGCTCTGTAGTGCCTCTCCCCCCCCACCCCCCCTATCCAGGGGTCAGAGTGTCCCGGTGTTGCAGTTTCCGCGGTACGCTAGTTTGCGAGGGACACATACATTCCAATGCATTGTCAATGGCCGTGAGAAAATCTTCATACAGAAAAAGTCAAATATCTCTCAAATTACACCAGCTAGAAACAAACCGCTTGGCACATATACAGAAAACATATTCAACAAACAGATTATATTAATTTTATAAGCTTAGGTTTCTTGATTTCTATTAATTTTGAATAAAACTAATGTTTTGCACTGCACGTACTGTCAAACTCAAGGCATTGTCAATGGTCGTGAGCAATCTTCATACAGAAAATACAGGAAAAGTGAAATATCTCTAAAACCACACCACCTAGAAACAAATTGCTTGGTACACATATAGAAAACATCTTTACCAAAAACATTATATTAAATTTATAAGGTTAGTGATGATGCTGTTCGATTTTGACACATGCACAGAAGCGATGTGTCCCTTGCAAACTGGCATACCGCGGAAACTGCAACACCGGCATGCACCGCCCCACTCACTCGGAAGATATAATATATATCGAGGCTAAGAAAATAGTAGACGAGATGGCCAAATGAGTTGAGCGTTTGTCACCCATATTGGTAGATCGTGGGATTCAAACCCACGGGTTTCAACCCTGATCGAGTGTAACCAACGACTTTAAAAGTGTCGCTTCCTAGCCAGGCTCTCGGCATTATTAGGATAGGGCTAGGACTGGTTGGCTTAGTCTCAGGATAATATGACTGAGTGGGATATTAGGTCATGGTTCTGGCAGCCTGGTCTCCCAGTGGGATAACACTATAAAGTCACCGTGAGTGTGCACTGTCACAAGTCGGTAGCCGTCCTGATATCACCTTAGCTGTTGCCAGGATGTCAACCTCCAACAAGAAATCTACAGCATTATAAGGGATATATTATAAGTTTAACAAAACATATATTGTTTTCTTAAAGTTGCATGGTCCGATGACTTTAAGTTTCTGTCATTTTCTGAGATTAATATATTACGTTGATCGTTATAATCTACCTTACTTTTAGTTTGAAGTAACTTTGATTTTAAATGGGTTAACTTTGGAGATATTTGCAACCATGCAAACTTAATTTTGGCAAGCATGCCAAAACTCTGACAGCATACGCTTCTGCAGTAACGCTTCTGCAGTGGTGTTCTCTGTGGTGGAGTGGTTAAAGTGTCTGACTTTTTTCTAGGTCAGACTCCTAATCTGAAGGTCGGTGGTTTGATTCCCCGTGCCCCCACCTCTGCCAATTTGGACATAGACCACTGTGTATAACTTACAACAGCGCCATCAAAGGCCAGTTGCTCTCATACCATGTCTATGTGGTGTGGGAGGTTAAAAATCCCTTGGGTCGGTAAAAGTGTAGGCTGGGGCTTTCTATCGACAAACTGTCTAATGGTGAAAACAAGTCTATTCACACTTATCCATAATAGGCAGTATAAATTTTCAAGAAGAAAAAACAGGTTATATTCAATTGCCTCAGTATTCCCTTCCATGTGCCGGTAAATGTTTAATGAGTGCATCAGTATCTAAGTTAGATATGTAGAATCAAATCTAGATAATTGTTTGGGTTTTGAAAATCTGATGTTTTCATCGGATTATGCAGCTTTAACGTCGGTTGTGATTAAGCATATTTCCGAAATCATACGGACATGTTTATGCACATAATTATATCTACAAATATATATATATATATATATATATATATATATCGAGGTTCTATCTGAGGTGAAGGACAAAACAAGGAGGACGCCCATGGGTTGAGTGTCTTTATTTCCTCTTGATACAGCGCATCTTTCCGCCGACTACGCCAGAGACTCTGGAGCAACCACCATGTGTCCATTCGGGTCAAAGGCAAGATCTACCGTGCAATCGTGCTATCCACCCTACTATACGGAGCCGAGGCCTGGACAGTGTACAGACGACAGGTGAAAAAGCTGCATGCCTTCATGATGTGACATCTGCGTTCAATCATGAGCCTCACCTGGAAGGACAAAGTGACAAATAAGGAAATACTCGAACGGACGGGGCTGCGCTCTATGGAAGATCTTTTGATCAAAAAGAATCTCCGGTGGACTGGACACCTCATGAGGATGTCATCAGACAGGCTACCAAAGCAGATCTTCTATTCTCAACTGTCTTCTGGTTACAGAAAGAGACGGCACCCTCGTCTCAGGTTCAAGGATACCATCAAGAGAAACCTGAAGCTGAGAGACATTAAGCTGTTAAGACCGACTCATGGACGCAACTCTCACAGCAGAGAGCTAAATGGAGAGCGGCAGTCAAGTAATGAAAGCAGTCTTTGTTGCATTGCGACCTACAGCATGATGATGATGATGACAGAAGAAATTGCTGTATCGTCAATAAATACACAACTTTTTCGAGCAAGTGAATAGGCCAGAGTTGCCATATAAGTAGCTGGGTCAGGCGGTGGCGGCGCCACCATAGCCAGCAGTCTCGAACAAAAGCATAAACGATTTCGCATTGGTCACATAATGAAATAAATGCGTATAATACATAATAATAAACAAATACCTCCAGCCAAAGATATATACACATAAATGAATATACCCACTACATGTTGTACATATTTTACCTGTTCGAGCTCCAAATGCTTCCAATCCCATCGAATCCGCCATTTTTCTGATCGAGAATTGAACGCGGAGTTAAGGACATCGTTGTACATCGCTCTGTTTGACAGCAAGTTTGTGTGGGGTGTGTTGCAATATGGTCCTATGGTATAACACTAACAGGCCATGATCGATTAACACGACCCGGCCACTCGGGTCACCCGAGTCGTCAGAACTTCAATTCGAACACCGCGAGTCGAGTCGAGAAATACACGGGCCGTGTGCAAAACAACCTGACCCGAGTAACCCACCTCTTGGCTGGGGTTTGCTAGGAGCGATGATGTCACATGTGTGCTGGTACCTGCAGAATAACAGCTACCCTTACAGGACCTACTTGTTATTTTTATGCTTTTTTTAAATAACCCAGATTGTCAGCTTCTACAATCGTAAAATACTTTAAATCCTATTTTGCTGTACTTATATCGGTTATTGAACAAAAATATTAAGTTTTAGATTAAGCCACCATTTTTTCCACCCCGGGCGTATTCGTTTATTCAACCCGAGTCTGTAGGATGTGCGCATGCGCCTAAAAGTGGCTAGGGTGACCCGAGTTGATTAATCGATTATGCCCACAGTGACAATGCCTTTACGTCCAGTGCCCACAAGGTTGTAGCGCCTATCAACTGATGACAATCTAACCTTCTCACCTCCTTACGTGTCAAGGTATACCGCATCAAGGACCACATGGACACATCCATTCAGCCAGCGCCATCTTGGAACCTTGCAGGACGACCACAGATAGTAGAAGGATAGATGATTAAGTGACATCATGAAAGTCTGATAATTGGCCATTTTGAAAGCGTGATAATTATCCATATCATCCATATGCTATTGTCTAGTAGCAAGTATGCCAGCGTTTACATATCTGATATAGTGCACCCTCTTGTGATATAGAATTGTCACCGTTCTGTAGGTTCATCCTGCAACTTACAAAAAATATCTGTGCAAAATAAGGCTAGGAAACCCCCAGTAAGCTGCACTGCAAAGGGGCATGTGATATGTCACGGCCCACCAGCGGGATGCCCAATGGAAGGTAACCATGCCAAAAGTAGCCAGATAACACATCACACAGCTACGTACAAGCCTATGATATGTAAATAGGAGTAGGCTAGTCTAGTAATAAGAGTAGAAAAATAAATACATATATACCAAGAAAATCCAAAAAAACGAACATAGGCTACTAACCATACCAACCAATTATCTATCTGCTACTGAAATGCAGGCAATCAAATACCTTATCAGCAGCCACTGTGTGGTAAGATAACACCAACACTACAACTGGCCAGCATTGAAAACAAGCCTGGGTACCCGGGCTTATATGCTATGGACAGTATAAATACAGCCTCAATACAAAAAAAATTAAATTAAAAAAATACTCAGCTCTCAACTTCGGAATGAATCTAAAGAAGGCAAATCAAGTTTTAATCCCAACTACAGTACAACCCCGTTAACCCAAGCTCGGTTAAACCAAACGATCGGTTAATCCAAACTTTTTTCGACGGCCCTGCAAAATACTACCATTTATCATATAAAAAAGTTGGTTAAACGAAAGTTGGTTAATCCAAAGTATAGGTTAATCCAAACAGAATTGTCGGCCCCAGGCTACTTCCGGTACAGTTAAACCAAACTTTCATGTGGTTTTAAGGTCATCTGTGACTTTTTTTATATGATAAATGGTAGTATTTTGCCAGGTCGCCGAAAAAAGTTTGGATTAACCGATCGTTTGATTTAACCGAGGTTAGTTTAATGGGGTTAAACTGTATATACATAAAAAACAATAATCATAGTGTCCACATACATTGTACATTCATAATGCACCCCCGTTTTTGCCCAAGCCAAGTCAAAGTTAAAGCTTGGTTAAACCAATGATCGGTTAATCCAAACAAATGTCTAGGGTCCCTTCAAGTTTGGTTTAACGGGGTTATACTGTACTATGTTCCCCCTATCATTGCTCATTATCACGTGTCCAATATGGCACACTAGGAGAACCTCAAACAGCCTCGCTTTGCCATCCTTATATATAAAATCCTTGGGACGACTATGAATCCTCATCTCCTCTGCTAACTACCAGCGTGGAACACGTGACTGACCTGCTGCAAATAAATAGTACCTGGGATTAAATAAATATAAATAAAATGGTCAGACGCAGCTGGCATACAGTGCTTAGAGCCCCTCACAGGTGGCGCCAGTGTGGCCAATACTGTACTACACAGGGCCAATGAGGTTAGACAAATCCACGGGAATCGATAGATGGCGCTGCGACGTAACTCGGGCCAAGGACCGACATGGTCATGTACTGGAGCCGATGCGCGAAAAGGAAGAAAGCAAGGCGGGGGTGGGAAAAAAGGTGCTTCATTGAAATGCCTCAGAACAGCAGGGAAAGAACATAGGCTATATACAAGGACAATGCGGTGAGAGCAAGAAAAAGTAAATAAGCTCTTAGGGAGCGACAATGTATATCTTACGACTAAATGAGCTCGGGGGAGCATTAAGTGTTTGTGGCGAATGGCGCCGAAGAGCCCTCCACTAGCAGGTAGAGAGAGAGTTGGGAGGGTGGGTGGAGAAGAAAGGGACTTGTGCAGGGAGGACGGCTGGGAGGCGAGTGGCTGAGGGAGGCCGGCGGGCGGCCTTATAAGGGAAGGAGCGGGGAGGGGAGAAGGCGGGGGAGGTGAGAAAGCCGGCGGGGCAGGGAGAGAGGGCGAGGTGGGAGAAAGCTGAGGGGCGGATGACAGGGAAGGTGAGAAAGCCGGACGGCGGCAGGAGAGGCGGGGGGAGGGTCTCTTCCTTCCCTCGCATCAAACGCAATGCGAGCATTACGACCAATGTGTGGTGAGGGTTTAGGTGTGTGTGTGTTGGTGATGTAGGTGTGTGTGGTGGGGTGTAGGTGTGTGGTGAGGGTTTAGCGGTGTGGTGAGGGTGTAGGTGTGTGTTGGTGGTGTAGATGTGTGTTGGTGGTGTAGGAGCGTGGTGTGTGTGTGTGTGGTGGAGGTGTCGGTGTGTGGTGAGGGTTTAGGGGTGTGGTGAGGGTGTAGGTGTGTGTATGTAGGTGGTGTAAGTGTGTGGTGGGTGTGTCTGGTGGAGGTGTAGGTGTGTGGTGATGGCTTAGACGTGTGGTGAGGGTGTAGCTGTGTGTATGTTGGTAGTGTAGGTGTGTTGTGTGTGTGTGTGGTGGGGGTGAGGTGTGTGGTGAGGGTTTAGGTGTGTGGTGAGGGTGTAGGTGTGTGTTGGTGGTGTAGGTGTGTGGTGTGTGTGGTGGAGGTGTCGGTGTGTGGTGAGGGTTTAAGGGTGTGGTGAGGGTGTAGGTGTGTGTGTGTTGGTGGTGTAAGTGTGTGGTGAGTTGGTGTGGTGGGGGTGTAGGTGTGTGGTAAGGGTTCAGGGGTGTGGTGAGGGTGTAGGTGTATGTGTGTTGGTGGTGTAAGTGTGTGGTGAGTTGGTGTGGTGGGGGTAGAGGGGTGTGGTAAGGGTTTAGGGGTGTGGTGAGGGTGTAGGTGTATGTATGTTGGTGGTGTAAGTGTGTGGTGAGTTGGTGTGGTGGGGGTGTAGGTGTGTGGTAAGGGTTTAGGGGTGTGGTGAGGGTGTAGGTGTGTGTATGGCTTGGTTCCCCGCCAAATTCGCGTAGACTTTAGGCTTAGCACAAAACATTACATCATCAGTGTAAGATGTTGTACTTTATGAACATCCCCGGGCATGGCAGCGGTCACATTACCTGCTGAGAGTTGTGGTGGTGAATCAGGAACACTATTAAACCCAGTCATGAACTAGCTCTTGGTGTGTCCACTTCACCGATACGTTACATGGTGTCAGATACGGAACGTACTACAAATGCCGCTCACAGGTTTAAAACCACTGGCGGCTCTCAGCTTAGAAGGCAACCTGGCGATAAATTGGCGGGAGTGGTTCAGGGCCTTCGAAATATATGCAACGGCATCAGGTGTGGCTGGGAAAGCGGAACATGTACAATGTGGCGTGCTCCTGCATGTAGCAAGGAAGGAGGCGCAGAAAATATACCAGACGTTCACGTTCACTGACTCGGAGAAAGATAAGTACGGGCCTCTGGCAGAAGTGTTCAGGAAATATTGGGTGGGCAATAAAAATATAACAGTGACGAGGTACAAGTTTAATACATACAAACAGACAACGGAGGATATGGACGCATTCATAATGGAATTGAAGAGTAGGATAACATAGTGTGGACTATGGACAGTTGGAGGACGCGTTGTTGTGTGACAAGTTGGTATGAGGAATACGCGATGATAAGCTAAGGGACAAATTGTTGCAAACTGAACAGCTGACTCTGGACAAATGTGTGACAATGTGCCGGCTCAGTGAGCATAACACATCGAAGTTGAGTCCGTCAGAGAGTGACATTGAACAAGGCAATAAATTGGACGTCATGTCACGTGATAGCAGCATGCCACGGTTGAACAGGCAATATAGTATGGGGCGCCTGCCACCGCCTACATGGAAGTGCCAATCATGACAGTATCAACCGAAACCGGCCGTGATGCGGATTCCGAGGGACACCAGTTTGCCAGGGACACTTTCATTCAAATGCATTGTTAACTGCCGTGAGCAAATCTTCATACAGAAGAAGTCAAATATCTCCCAAATTACACCATCTAGAAACAAATTGTTTGGTACACATATAGAAAACATCTTTACCATAAAGACTATATTAAATTTATAAGGTTAGGGTTCTTGAATTCTATTATTTTTGAATAAAACTAACGTTTTGCACTGCGCGTAATGTCAAACTCAAGGCATTGTCAATGGCCGTGAGCAATCTTCATACAGAAAATACACAAGAAGTGAAATATCTCTCAAATTACACCATCTAGAAACAAATCGTTTGGTACACTTATAGAAAACATCTTTACCAAAAACATTATATTAAATTTATAAGGTTAGTGATGATGCTGTTCGATTTTGACGCATGTGCAGAAGCGATGTGTCCCTCGCAAACTGGTGTCCCTCGGAATCCGCAACAGCGGGTCCGAAAATATCTGGCGGCCGGTGTGGGTACCAACATGTCCGGTTGCAGTGTCCGGCCAAGGACAAAACTTGTCTGTCATTCTGTAAAATAGTGGTGTAGGTATAAATGTGAGGAAACCAATAGTACTGCACGTGGATGCTTGCAAATCGGGTTTAGGGGCCACATTGTTTCAGGAGAATAGACCAATATCCATGGCTTCTAAAGCCCTGAGTCCAGCAGAAGCAAATTATGCCATCATTGAAAAGGAACCTTTGGCCATTTGCTTTGGATGTAAGAAATTTCATGAGTACATATATGGTAAACCCATAATAATTCAAACGGACCATAAGCCCCTAGTCTTGATTATGCAAAAGCCACTTCATTTGTTGTCTGCCCGAATGCAACGCATGCGAATGCGCCTGCAAAATTATGATCTAGATGTAACCCATGTTCAAGGAAAGTATATGTACTTTGCAGACACCCTGTCACGCGTGCATTCTGCAAAGACCGGACCAACTAATCTGTTCGACAAAGATGTAACAGTGGCCGAGATCAGCATCGCAAAAGACTACGTGACCAAATAGCACACGAAACAAGTAACGATAATGTACTAAAGCAAATAGGAGCATTGACAAAGAATGGATGGCCAAATGATAAGGATAAATTAAATAATGATGTAAGGCCATATTACACATTTAAAGATGACATTACAGTAGAGAGCAACAATGTTCAAGTAAAAATGACCGGTTAATAATACCAAAATCGATGCAGAAAGAGATGTTGAACAAAATTCATGAATCCCACATGGCGATAGTAAAGTGTAAGTAAGTCGCAAGAGACAGCGTATTTTTGCCTGGCATAAATAGGCAGATAGAAGATGTAATTAATCGATGTGAAATATGCCAGCAGTTCAGGAAAGCCCAACAATCTGAACTGATGATTCCACATCCGATTCCAAAATTACCCTTTCAGAAAATAGGAGTAGATTTCTTCTACATGCAGCACCGGAATTTTGTATTAATAGTAGACTATTATAGTAAGTTCCCAAAAATTGTCGAAATGAGTTACATTACGAGCGGGAGTACAATAGCAGAATTTAAAAAGGTATTCGGGAGATACAGTATTCCAGAAATTGTAGCATCGGATAATGGCCCACAATTTAGCAGCACAGAGTACAGAAAGTTTTCCTCAGAGTAAGGCTTCAAACCCATATACAGTAGCCCGATGTATGCCCAAAGCGACGGGAAGTCTGAGCGATTCGAACAGACTGTAAAACAGTTAATGACAAAATTGATCTTAGAAAACGGGGATATAAATATATCACTGCTAAGCTATCATAATGCACACAAACAGGGATTAGATGCATCCCCAGCACAATTACTGATGTCATGAACACTGCGCTAACAAATTCCCAAAACCCCAAAGAAGTTGCAGCCACATGTACAGACAAACATGCATGTACAGATGACCAAATGGCAGAGCAAACAAAAGAGGCATTTTGACAAGTGGGGCACTACCACGCATGAAAAATTAAAGAAAGGGGATACAGTGAGGTATAAAGATCAAAAGGACAGATGGGCAAAAGGAACCATCATAAACCCATCCCCATCTTATCCCAGTAGCTACAATATAATCAGACCAGACAACAGACCTATACCCCCTATACCACCACCACACCAACCGCAAACATATCATCCAATACCCTAATCCGAACGGTAACAGCGACAGACCGGCAGTCCGAACATCAACACAGCACACCAACAGCCATCAAAACACTCAGATAATCCAGGCAGGTCAGCCTACAATGCATTACACAACACAGTGCGGCCAAGCGAGTAAACCGGTCGATAGATATAGCGCCATCATGTGATGGAGGTATTAGAGCAATGTTCAACACAAAAAGGTAACAGTAAAGGTGGCCTGCAGTGCAGCGGAAGGCCATGTATGAAAATTGATATGAACGCATTGTATTTTTGATAAAAAACTGTGGCTGATTACAGGTTGAAGATGTTAGAGGTAAGAGAAACTGAAATAACACTTGTCTTGTTTAATCTTTAATTGTTTTTTTTTTTAATGATTGATTGATTGATTGGTGGTTGCTTTACGCCGTGTCGGCAGCATAGGCCATATTCACGGCGAGAAATGTTTGTTTTTTGTTCAAACCATCGCTTTTACATGTAAAAGCAGACAATCAATTATGTGCCAATAGACACTCATTAAATTAGAAAGCTCACAATCATATATTTGTGGTCAAGGGAAACAAATTCCCATAGAAAAAGAAAAGTTTTATTAATAATTGATAGAATCTATTTAGTAAACTATATGAGGTGGTACAGTCCAGCTGCCCTCAAAAAGGCTAAAATGTTTTCCTGTTTTACCTTAGTAAAAAGGTCATGCATACTGTCTGCAGTGTAGAACTGTTGGCGCAGGGCCAAAAAATCAACGCAACTTAGTAAAATGTGTTTGAGTGTCAGCGGGGACTGACACCCAATACATTCAGGGGGAGGTTCCCCCTTGAGCAGAAAAGCATGTGTAAGCCACGAGTGGCCAATACGGCAGCGGCTAAGGACCACTTGGTCCCGCCGACCTCCCGCATGAGTCTGTGGTGGCTTTCCCACAGATGGTTCAATTTCTTTAAGTTTATTAATGTTTTCATCCCACTCATGTTGCCATTTGGATTTTATGTGGGTGGCTATTAGTGGTTTCAGATCAGAGTGAGGGATCAGACATGGTTCAAGATCACAGTTCAGGGCCTTCTTCGCAGCCCGATCAGCTCGTTCGTTTCCTTGTATGCTGGCATGGCCAGGCACCCAGCACAGGTGGATGTCATACCCATCCGTTGTCACTTGGTTCATTTTATAAATGACCGTTGCTAGAATAGGGTGATTCGTTTTCAGTCCAGCAACAGCCAGGAGGCAAGAGAACGAATCACTGTATATAACATAGTTAGTGTGGTTGGATACCTCGATACACTCCAAAGCGAGAAGGAGTGCTCGGGCTTCTGCAGTGAAAATTGAGCTCTGATCGGGCAAACGTACACCAAATCTTTCCAGTCGGCAGACTGCCGCAGCAGCTACCCAGCTTTGGTCTTTCGAACCATCAGTGTATATGGAGAGGTGGTCTGCAAACTGGCCTTGAATCTCTGCATGCAGTCCTTGGTACTTCTTTTTTTTTAAGAAAAGGAGAGAACTGTTATAATGAGTTTCAGAAAGGCAAGGAGGCACAACCAGATGAGATTGTTAGGTGTAAGTGGATTCTTCATTGTTATAAAAAATGAGAAGTAAGATGTACTTTATGAACGCCCCCGGGCATGGCAGCGGTCACTTGACCGGCTGAGAGTTGTGGTGGTGAATCAGGAACACTAATAAACCCAATCATGAACTTGCTCTTGGTGTGTCCACTTCGCCGATACTTTACAATCAGGACCAGTGAAGGCATTCCTCCGCATCTATACGACAGTGCAGCAGAGCCATCAAGCCATTAAGCCAATAAGCCATACAATTCCGGTTATATTGTGCAATAACTATGTACCGGCATCTCACTTTGAGAGTTTTATTTCAACTATCTATGTTTAGGGAATGTAAATATCGATCCTGAAATAAATGCCGGGATTGATATATATACGCTTAATGCATTGATGGCTAATTGGCTTAACGCCTTCATGACTCCACCACAGAGTAGCATACACAGAGTAGCGTACACATGGAGGAACACCTACACTGGTCCCTCCCTACATGGCTTCCACATATGGTCCGATGACATAATGCTTTGTGCCAAGCCTAAAGTCTATGCGACTGTGGCAGGGAACCAAGCTAGAGCGAGGCCGTGCAGCGCAGTACGGTCACGACTCAGAACGTCGGATCCAATCAGATACTACCTTTCAGACTGTCCAATCAAAGGGCTTGTTTGTTATAGTCCCAAGACCCAAAATGGCGCTCCCCATGACAGAAAAAAACTGGCAAACTGACAAACTCTCATAATCTCTGCTTGCTGTTTTTGCCAGTCTATATGCTTTTCCAGTGCTTCTAATAATTGTGAATAAAAAATATTAATAGATCCATGAACATATTCCGATATCAAATGCAAGCATTCTTTTGTTTTAGCACAGGATAGCCTATATATTCGCGAAAAACGGCGAGACGCACCCCCGTCTATGCAGAGCATTTATTTTTTTTAAATACATTTTAAAGCTTTCAATGGATCGATTAAAAATATCTTGAGCGCAATTGAAGAGGAAGATCTGAAGTATTTAATTTAACCTAAGAGCAATTTATTCTGAAAGTATTAAAAACAGAGATAATAGTGAAAGTTGGGATATTCTGAGTGTCAGTGCCAGTGTGTTAGCCTTACCTCAAAAACAATTTTTGCAAAATAAATTCAAGAACTTCCAATTGGCTGATAAAAAAAAAGCTGAATGTGAAATTGTAGAGAAAGATCTGAACTATTTAATAGAAACAAGAGAAATTTTCTTTCAAAGCACCAAAAACCGCAAATTACTGTGATAGTTAGGGTAGTTTTAATGTTGTCTCTATGACAGTGGCATTTGTTTTACCCTTCGCACGTTGCGAACGCAAAAAGTGCCCCGATGTCCAACATCGAGAATGGCTTGCCGTTTGGGGTCTCCGTCGGTTTCAACTCTACGCTGTCACTTCTGCGGGCATTCGCGCATGCTCCAAATTCGACCGACGCTTTCAAACTGCACAATGTTGCAGTTTTAGGTCTCCGTCGGTTTCAGCTCTACGCTCTCACTTCAGTTGTTTTTTTGTGTGTTTTTTTTGGGGTGGGGGGGGCTTTTACATTCTTTTAATTATTGTTTCATATATCTCAGGGAGGGGGGTACTTCCTCTTTTCCTTTTTTTACACTATCTCGTGAAGGGGAGGATATTATTTTAATAATTATTTTTGTATCTATGAGAGGGGGGGGGGGGATAATTCTTGTTTATTTGTGTTCCTAGATCGGGAGGGCGAGGGGATTATTTTAATAATCATTTTTGTATCTGAGCCAGGGGGGGGGTGATTCATTTTGTATCGCTGAGGTGTTTTTTTTGGGGGGGGGGGTTATTTCCTACCTCTATTCACACAGCGGATGCCATTCTGCTTCTTGGTGTTTTTTTGGGGGCGGGGGGCTTTTTAATCTTTTTAATTATTGTCATTAATCTCGGGGAGGGGGAGGGGGAGAGTTAAGAGTAAGTGAGTACATTTCTTTTTTTTTTAATATCTCGGGTGGGGGTGGAGGAGAAGAACACCAAGATTCAATCAGAGTACGCTTCAACTTGGTTTATTGAACCATCTGGTCTCCGCGGCGTCAGTAGTTGTCTGACCTGCCCCCTGACTCGCCAGATCCCACATCGACTCAATAGGTGTGTGTGGGGGGGTGGGTCAGCCACCCGCAGTAGAGGGCAGCCCAGTTGGGGTCTACCCGGTGGCTACCCGTGCCGCCACCTGGCGCAGTATAGTGGTACTGCGCTGGTGTACGACGTAGTCTCCGCTGCTACCGCGTGGTAGAGCTCATGTACAGACTACTACAGTATCTTTGAGAGGGGGGGGTAATTGTTTATTTTTGTTCCTATCTCGGGAGGGGGAGGAGATTATTTTAATAATTCTTTTTGTATCTGCGAAGGGGGGGGGGGTGATTCTTTTTGTGTCGCTGTATGTTGGTGGTGGGGGGGGGCGGTACTTTTATTTATCCTATTCATGGCTTGTTTTTTTTTGGGTGGGGGGGGGGGGTGAGGTATTTCATACCTTATTTCAACACAGCGGCTGGTTGGTTAGGGGGGCGGGGGCTTTTACATTCTTTTAATTATTTTGTTTCATATATCTCGGGTAGGAGGGTACTAGGGTATTCTTTTTTTTACTATGGTAATGGCCCACGGCCCCTCCGACTAGTCCTCTCCCACGGAAGAAAAAAGATGAACACCAAGATTCAATTCGTGTACGCTTCAACCTGGTTTAATTGAAACCCTGCTTCTCCCGGCGTTCAGTAGTTGTCTGACCCACCCCACTGACTTGCCATGATCCCACATCGAACTCTATAGGTGTGTGTGATGTTGAGTGGGGGGGGGGGTACTGAACGGTGGGGTCTGACCGGGGGCCAGTTGGGTCTGACAGGTGGCTTACCCGGCTGCCCACCTGGCGCAGTGCGTAGGTACTGCGCTGGTGCACGGCGTAGTCTCCGCTGCTACCGCATGGTAGTAGAGCTCATGTTCAGACTACTACACTATCTCAGGTGGGGGCAATTATTTAAAAAAATATTTGTGTATCTCTGAAAGGGGGAATAATTCTTGTTTATTTTTGTTCCTATCTCGGAAGAGGGGGTGGGGGTCTTAAAGATGCTGTTGGGAGTTCAATATATGTGAATTATTTAGCATTTGTTCAGTCTTATTAAAAAATATGAAATATAAATTCTTCTGTGTGTCTTATTTGTCCGAGTGTGGTGACTTGTGTTCCCGAGATAGTCAAAATATAAAAAAAGAAGTACCCCCCATAATTAAGTAATCCCCCCCTCCTGCAGTAGGAAATAGCAGAGATACAAAAAGAATTATTAAAATAATCCCCCCCCCCCCAGCCAAGAGATCAATAAAAGCCCCCCCCCCTTCAGAGATAACAAAAAGATTATTAAAATAATCTCCTCCTCCTGAGATAGTAACACACACAAAAAGAAGTTTCCCCCCCCCCCCTCCCCGAGATATATCCGTCCTGATATGACATTAGATGTTGCTAGGACGTAAAACAACAAACATTCGCATTCGCAGGGCATACCTGGAATCTTACCTTTATTGTGAAGAGCTCCATTTACAGACAAGACCCCTCATTGGACAATATTGTAAGCTAGTATCTGATTGGATCCGACGTTCTGAGCAGTGGCCCTACTCAGAACGTCGGATCCAATCAGCAATTGGCTTATAAGGGTGTCCAATGAGAGGGCTTCTCTATTAAAGGCATGGAACTACAAAATGGTGCCTTCCATACAAAGTTCATGAATGTTCAAGAACTGACATTTTACATTAGAATATATCCCCTAGCTGCTCAGTTAGAACCATATTTTTAATATTTGAGCAAACTAATAGGTAGCTACAATACATTTAATCTTTCCTGCTATTTCAATTGAATACCATGTGCTTAATACAAAACTGTAAAGCAATAAATATTTGTTGACATTGAAAACAAGTCACTGCTCCAACTAGGGTACATTTGAACCACTAGGTGGCAGCATTATGGCATCACTGGCAGAGATTCCCGCCAACCCAAATATAGTGTGCAGAAATTGGTAGTTTGAGGGTTTAAATCAATGAGCAAATACGTATATAATATCAGTAAATAATCTAAAACATGTTGTAATAGCTATTATGGTTGTGTTCGTGAATTCAGTATGCAGTGAATTCAGTCCAACATTATAGCAATGTGACTGATGAGGAATTCAGTCCATATTTTATGCACTGATTGATTTAGGCTTAATTATTTTATGTGAAAGGCCAGACCCTAAATATATTTATATATATATAGGTCTACACACATACATAGGCCTATATGTTCTTCATCAACAATGTAAAAGTAGTAGTAATTCTACATTGAAATTGAGATTTGTTTATATACAGAATTATTTACTTCTACTGAAAGTTACAGTCCGATGGTTTAGATTGGTACCTACAATGTATTTTGTTTCCTTCTATTTCAATTGAATATGATGTGCTTATTACAATACTGTAAAACAATAAATGTTTGTTGATATTGACACATGTCACTGCTGTAACTGGAGTAGGCTTCATAATTCTTTGATAGTTCAGCTTGTCCCTTACTTGAGTGGGTATTTACTCTAATATACATGCCATTTATATGCAGCTTTCCTAACTGCAATGAACATTAAAACTTACTACAACTTTCCCAACTGAATACAAAGATAACTTCTACTTAAATTCTAAATACTAGGTAAATACTCACATTGATTGACTAATATTGATCTAGTTATATGACACTACTATTACCATATTTCTATGGAACTTTTGGGTTACAGAATTTCATTGCGTTACATGCTGCAAATTTTGTAATCAACAGTTATTGTATACCTTATTCTATATACCTTTTGTGTAAATAAACCTGAATTGAAAAATGGCTGGAAGACCAGTGCTTCGGCACTGACAAAAGACTTATTTAGCAGAATAAACATATTTACCACCAAAAAAAAATCTGATCTGTACTGATCAACCAGCAGGTGAGGAATGAATTAAATTTTGAATCAACCTCTGGAAGTTAACTTTGACCAGGGTTACAGAATGCTCTACTGTACTTGGTATCTACGGTTAGCATCACTATTCAGCCCATCATCAAAACTTTGAATTATGCATGTTACCAGCAAGATGGACAATTATTTGATAGTTCAGCTTGTCTCTTACTTGGGATTACTTATTTACCCTAATATACATACAGATGTAGAACATTGTAAATGACATTTTACCAATTGTATATTGGTAGTTATCCTAGCACATTTTTCGGGGGGTGGGGGTCTGTCTTCCTTATTTTATTGTTTAAAATCACTGAACATAATTACGAAATTGTGCTGAAATGTTTTAAATATTTAGGTAAATAGAAATGTGTTGTGAGTGGACCAGTCAAAAACTACTTTTCATCAGGATACCTAATCTGAAGAGGCTGAATTGAGACATCGATTTAGGAATACCAATTAAATTAAAACAAACAGATCTTTCCAAGGCAAGGTTTATTTACCATTCAAATACATCATATTAGTATCCTATTGAATTGTTTGGTGGTTGTTTAATGCCATGCTTGCAACAAAGGCCATATTCATGTGAAGCATAGAAATTAATATGACACAAGATTTGATGTTTTAGCAATAAAGGTAATAATAAATTCAGTATATAGACCAATTTGTAATGCACGATGCTGGAGATGGAAGTAGTGCCACATACAAACCCCAGCCGTTTAAATACAAAGTTTCATGTTATTCTATAAACAACTCACGATTCTACGGACGCTAAATGGACATGGAGGTGGGAGTGATTGTATTATGGTTGCCATGGAAACCTACATCTTCCTGTAGTCTAATTTTTTTATATCAGTTTTGATAATCTGGGGTGATTTGCTATACGAAGAAGATGTGAAGTTTGATCAGGATCTGATCATTAATAAAGAAACTACAAAGAAATATTGTTATAATTAGTCTATTTAACCGCCCTAAATAAGGCACTTCTCTAATGCAGTAGCTGATACAAAAAATCTTAAATTCAACAAACTTCAAATGCACATATCTCATTCAATTTTTGGAATATCTTAAAAATTCTAAAAGCATATTGCTTTTGATTCATTTGAGCTTCCAATGAAAGTATAATTTGGATGTTTCGGGGCTTAACTGGCAAATTTCAATGGGATGCACACACATTTCATGAAACACATGCGCGTGCATCCTCACGTATGCCTAGACCGCGAGGCTACGCATACAGCTCACGTATGCCTAGACACTACGATTTAGGTAGCAATGTGGACAACATTTTCCAACCAAACCTATATGAAAATGAATCGCATTGTTGGAAAGAGCTTTGAAAACCATACAAGAAAATCCAACAACGTGTCAATCGGTTGATTATTAAGCGTGGTAGAGCTATTTCAATTTCGGTAACGAGGGCTAATTTCCTGCCATTATTTTAATGCTTTAGCATTACAAGTGTGAGACCCAAAATCTAGATATTTAGTCAATTTTTGTTCTAACCTTTTCGACCTTACAGCATCATGAAACTTCACACAATGGTCAATTAATAACAGATTTAAATGTCCATATACCTTTTAAAGCTACCCAAGATATATAGAAGGTGGAGTTTGAGTTTTGAAATCAAGTCAAATCTTCTGAATGTGCACAGACACAGAAAATGTAAACGGATTTGCAAATTGTAAACATGAGGTTGTAGATGGACATTTTATCTACATCATAGGCTGAAATTCATGGGGATACCCCCTAAGAGGCACTGAAAAGAAAGCATTTTGAGGGACCCCTCTGTTATCAGAACGATTTTTTCCAGGAACGGATATTTGCCAGAAAACGGCCGTCGCTAGCGGGTGGACGTGCACATGCAGTATGATGCACGTACCTAATTTAGGCAACAGCTAAAGTAAGTGAAACATCATACTCAGCTGACGCTGTTATGCTGATGTTAGTTTGTTACATACTTACTTAAATGTACAAAATTGAGTGATACAAACAGAATCAGTTACATTTCTAACCATGAACCTACCTTTGCTAGCCAGAATAGACCAAATTAGTAAATATGAATCATGAAAAAGCCACCAGCTCAGCAGGGACTGCCATTTTGTAAATAAGAAAGCACAGCTCTGCAGCAACTTAAGAGCAAGGCTCTTATTGGCTGAACCTTTGGGCCCAAGAAGCGTTTATGAGGTTGTATCTGTGATTGGATCCGACGTTCTGAGTCGTGAGCGTGCTCCCCACGGCGATGGGCCGCGGGGTACTTGAGGGGCTACCTGGGGCACAGCGTGAGCGACGGTACACGACTGGATATGACGTACTGTGTGTCGTATTCTATAATGGATTTCCACTCAAAATGCGCCGCTAAAGTATGGATGAAGGCACGTGTGTATGCATACTATTGTTTGTGGGGGGAAAGAGACAGAGAATGACACAGAGACACAGGGGGAGAGACAGACAGACAGACAGGGAGTGACAGACAGAGATCAAGGCACAGGGTCTCAGTATTCACATATTAAAAAATAGTCTTTACCGAGTTAGGGATGGATCTTGAGAGCGAGTTACTATTACTATTAGGCCAATTTTTTTTAAGTTGATCATCCTTTTGAAATAAAAACCAAAGTCGTGTGGGCGGTTTTTATTTATAAATATATATTTTGTCCCCTGCACTCCCGACCCTGCTCCTTCCCCTTTGCAGTTCCCTCCCTATCGCCCCTCAAATCCCTCTCCATTCCTTTCCCCCCACTGCTCTGCCCATTCCCCCCTCTTCATTCCCCTTTCCATTTTTCACACCACCCGTCCTCTCCATTTAATAGCTAAAGGGGCCAGATATAGGTCGCTGGCGACAGGAACCCTACTCCGACAAATGCTCTCCAAGCACAACCTTGTTTGGGTTTTATGTTTAAAGAACCAAATATGTGTGGGGAGAGTAGGGGACCCACTTCACCACCAGAAGTGGGGTCAGTTCTGAGGCTGGTACTAGCTGGCAGCTGTTGTTTTTAAAATGGCTGGGTGAGTGGAGAGAAGGGAGAGTAAAACTGGGGTATTTTCAATCTTCTTTAGAGTAGTTCAATCAGGAAATATATTTGTGTAATGTAAAATATATGTTAGTACAATTACATTGCATAATTCAGTGAGAAACAGATATAGATGAAAAACGTTTTTTTGTTGATGAATGTAAAAAAGGTCCTGATAACGAAGGGACAATACTCTCAGACAAAGATGCAGCAAACAAACTGAACACGCACTTTGCCACAATAGGACAAACGCTGTCAGGAAAATTTAAAAAAAGGTGGGAAAATAGATCAGGAACTGTGCAGAATGAAATCCCCACCTGCAAAACAGATATAATAGAAGTAAAAAAACTAATAAATGACATAGACACAAATAAACCAAGTGGAATAGACGAAATACCAACCAAAATGCTGAAAGAGGCACTCCAAGCCATCCCAGCCACTATAGTCGACCTATTCAACATCTCCTTTGAACAGGGGCATTTTATCTCAGCCTGGAAAATGGCAACCATTACCCCTATCCACAAAAGTGGAGACAAACAAAACATGGGAAACTACAGGCCAATATCGATTCTTCAAACCCCAGGCAAGCTCATTGAAAAAGTGTTACATAGACACATAAATGAACACCTGGAAAAAAACAATATACTAAACGAAAGACAAGGAGGTTTCAGGAAACTGCACTCCACATCTAAAACAATAGCTAACCTAACAAATGACATATTGGCGTCAATGAACCAAAAACAATTAGTTGGAGCAGCCTTCATTGACTTCAGCAAAGCATTCGATACAGTAGACCATAACATACTATTGGAAAAACTAGAATCCATGGGCATAAAATCCAACACTATGGACTGGATAAAATGCTACCTGAAAGACAGGCAACAGAGAACAAAAATAAACAATACACTATCAGACAACCAACCTGTCACATGTGGTGTACCCCAAGGGTCAGTGCTAGGGCCACTGCTCTTTATAATCTACATAAACGATCTTGAAAAATGGTTACAAACCGAATGCCTCCAACTATATGCAGATGACACAGTCATATATGCAAACGGCACCACAGAAGAGGAGGTAATAACTAAACTAAACAAGCTCCTACTAAAACTGGATGAGTGGTGTGAGTCCAACAAAATAACCATCAACACAAGCAAGTCAAAAACAGTTCTCTTCTCGCATAAACAAATGCCAGAAAGAAAACTACACTGTAAGCTAGGAAGCCAAACACTAGAAAATGTAGACCATTACAAGTACCTAGGCCTTGAGTTGGACAGCCAACTAAACTACAACCTATGTATAAACAAAATTGTCCAAAAGGTACACCACAAACTGTGGCTATTTGCAAAGCTAAGAGACTACATGACACAAGAAATGTCAATAAAAATCTTCAAGGGCATGGTGCTACCCTATTTTGACTATGGAGATGTAAACTACATGGGTGCAAAGAAAGAACTTCTAAAAAAACTGCAAACACTACAGAACAGAGCCCTGAAAATCTGCCTCAGAGTAGACAAGCTGCACCCCACCTATGACATACACAAAAGAACCAAAGTAAAATTGCTAGAAAATAGGAGAATAATTCATCTGAAAACATTAGCATACAGCTATAGTCAAGACAATAAACTCCTAACAAAACCACAAAGGGCAACTAGAGCAAATAATGCGCCACTACTAAAGCAGACCAGAAGCCAAATAAAAGCTCACGAGAGAAGCACGCTAGAAATGGCTGCCAAGGTGTGGAATGCCCAAACAGTAAAGGAACGACAAATTCCTGACCTAAAAACATACAAAAAATATCTGTGCAAAATAAGGCTAGGAACCCCCAACTAAGCTGCACCGCAAAGGGGCAGGTGATACATGTCACGGCCCACCAGCGAGACGCCCAATGGAAGGTAACCATACCAAAAGCACCCAGATAACACACCTCACAGCTGCGTACAAGCCTATGATATGTAAATAGGAGTAGGCTAGTCTAGAAATAAGAGTAGAAAAAATAAAGCACATATATGCCAAGAAAATCCAAAAAAATTAACATAGACTACTATAGTACTAACCAGACCAACCAACTATCTATCTGCTACTGAAATACAGGCAATCAAATACCTTATCAGCAGCTACTGTGTGATAAGACAACACCAACACTACAGCTGGCCAGCATTGAAAACAAGCCTGAATACCCAGGCTTATATGCTATGGACAGTATAAATACAGCCTCAATAAAAAAAAAAAAATTTTAAAAACACCACCAAACAACTTCAGATTACAAGTCCAACACTCTAACCACTAGGCCACCGAGACCACACATGATTAGTAGTCTCACTTCAGGCTATTGTGTATAGGACGTGTACAAGGTACGTACATACATATGTACGTACATTCGTGTGTGCGTACATACGTATGTACGTACATTCGTACGTATGTATGTATGTACGTACATACGTACGCACGAATTTACGTACATATGTATGTACGTACATATGTTTGTACATATGTATGTACGTACATACGTATGTATGTATGTTTTGTTTGTTGTTGTTTTACATCCTAGCAACATCTAAGGTCATATCAGGACGGGTACTGACTTGTGACAGTGCGCGCGCATGGCAACTCTATAGTGCTGCCCCACTGGAATACCATGCCACCAGTACCATGTCCTGATATCCCACTCAGTCACATTATCAAGTTAGAGCGTCCGTCTCCCGTGTTGGTAGATCGTGGGGTTGTGAGTTTGAATCCTGGTCGAGTCAAACCAATGACTTTAATATTGATACTTGTTGCTTCCTAGTCTGGCGCTTGGCATTATTAGGATAGGACAAGAACTGGTTGGCTCAGTGTCAGGATAATGTGACTGAGTGGGATATCAGGTCATGGTGCTGGTGGCCAGGTATTCCAGTGGGGCAGCACAATAAAGTTGCCATGAGTGCGCACTGTCACAGGTCGGTACCTGTCCTGATATGACCTTAGATGTTGCTAGCACGTAAAACAACAACAAACAAAACAAACACATACACACACACGTTTTATATGTGATGTCCTATACACAAATAGCCTGAACTGAAAGTAGTAATCATGTGTGCTCTCTGTGGCCTAGTGGTTAGAGTGTAGGACTTGTGATCAGAAGTTGTTTGGTGGTATGGGTTCAAACCCCATCCACAGCAGAACTTTTTTTTATATTCAACAACAAAAAAACGTTTTTCATCTATATCTGTTTCTCATCGAATTATGCAATGTAATTGTACTAACATATATTTTATATTATGCAAATATATTTCCTCATTGCACTACTCTAAAGAAGATTGAAAATACCTTCTCTCCACTCAACCAGCCAATGGCACAACAATCTAGGTCACTCTCCTGTACACCACCAAGTGGAAAAGTTCAGTACTAAGCATGCACCACCCCTGTGGCACACAGCTGAACTATTCTGAGTTTGTTTGTTTTCCCGGCAACGAATATCTCCTCCCTTTAAATAAAAATAATCAGGGGCGAGCGATTTTTTTCAGACACGGGCGGGGACAATCACCGATTTTCTTTTATTATTTGGCTTTATGTCATGTTCTACACATTATAATGTGCTGACATCTAGTGGTTCAAACTGGCACTAACTGAATGATATTCTAGAATTAGTTCGCGGAGTATGCGCCATGTGGTGCAGGTTACCCTAGTGACCTGTTTCGAAGCTTGCCATCTGTCGTCCCTCTATCTGTATGAGTCTGTGGTCTGTCTTTGCATACATGCACACATGCACACAGTACATGGTTGGGGTGTAGGTGTGTGCCAAGTGAGGAATGATAAGAAGATCGTTCAGACAGCGTGATAGTGTCGCGATCAGATTTGGTACCGTGAGTTCGGCAGCGCGGTGTATGTTTGCACTCGGTTATTGAGGTCATCGCACGTGTTAGACAGGTATTGGTATTGTTAACACTGCCAACAGCAGTCTGTGAATGCAGCACTAGCACAACCGGCTTGTGTATCCATTCATACATACTTACACACTTACCTACTTACATACATACATACTTACACACTTACATACATACATATATATACATACTTACACACTGACATATATACATACTTACATATTTACACACTTACACACTTACATACATACTTACATATTTACATACTTACAAGTTACATACATACTTTCATACTTACACACTTACATACTTACACACTTACATACGTACATACTTACACACTTACATACATACATACTTACATATTTACACACTTACATACTTACAAGTTACATACATACATACTTTCATACTTACACACTTACATACTTACAAGTTACATATATACATACTTTCATACTTACATACTTACACACTTACACATTTACACACTCTACATACTCTACATTCATACATACTTTAATTACAGACTTACAAACCTACATACTTACATTCAAATATACTTCCAGACTTACCTACTTACATACATATTTACACACTTACATACATACATACCTACATACTTACATACGTACACACTCTACATACTCTACATACATACATTACATACTCTACATACATACATACATTACATACAAACATACATTGCATACATACCTACATTACATAATACCTACATTACATACATACATTACATACTTACATACTCTACATACATACACATACATAGCGTACATACACATACAGTACATACTTACATACTCAACATACATAGACACATACATTACATACAAACATACATTGCATACATACCTACACTACATAATACATACATTACATACATACATTACATATTTACATACTCTACATACATACACATACATAACGTACATACACATACATTACATACTTACATACTCAACGTACATAGACACATACATTACATACAAACATACATTGCATACATACCTACACTACATAATACATACATTACAAACATACATTACATACTTACATACTCTACATACACACACATACATAACGTACATACACATACATTACATACTTACATACTCAACGTACATAGACACATGCATAAGATACAAACATACATTGCATACATACCTACATTACATAGTACCTACATTACATACATTACATACACACATACATACATTACATATACATACACATATACCATACATACACACATATATTACATAATACCTACATTACATAATACACACACTACATAATACATACATTAGATACATATATTACATACACATATTACATACATACACACATACATTACATACTACCTACATTACATAATACATAATACATAAATTACATACATATATTACATACATATATTACATACATTACATACATACATTACACACTTACATACATTATATACAGACACACATACATTGCATACATACCTACATTACATAATACTTACATATATTACATACATATTCTACATATATACTTTGCATACAGACATTACATAAATATATAATACATACACACATACATAATAAATACATACATACAGATTCTGATCCAGATACCATTTTTACCTGACACTCCACAGGGAAAACAGAAAGTTTGCGCAGGGTACATACATCTGTGTGACTTGCCTGGAACCTGACTCCTAGTAGTGTCACCCTCGCCACGACAACGACGTCACGATGTGTGTACTGGACAGGTTCTGCTGCTGTCTTCTGCGGACTGGATCCTACGTGATCGGTGCCTTCAGCATTGTGAGTATCTGGGGCTGAGCCAACCTCCCATTTACTTCCCGCTTCAATATATCCCTTTCAATATTTATAAACATCGTGGATGCGCGCGCAGTTTGGCTGCAGAACGAAGGCACGCTGCCATTGGTTTGCCGATACGCGCAGTGCAAAACGTCAGTTTTATTCAAAATTAATAGAAATGCAGAAGACTAGACACATACATTTCATATATTCTGCTTGGTAAACATTTGATCTGTTTGTGTGCCAAGCGGTTTGTTTCTAAGTTGTGTGGTTTTAGAGATTGTTCACTTTTTCTGTATGTAGATTACTAATATCCATTGAGTTTGCAGTGTGACCGTGTGTTGTCCTGCAGCCAAGCCGCGCACACACTGACCTAATTACCTATGCTGATGTCATATGAAATAGGCCTATATGCGCATAGATATGGTCATAAGGCCAGATATAAAAGAAAGACTTGCTTAACGTCCCAGCCCGACTGGAGAAAATACCCACCATCTCCAATTTATATATTTATAAAGAAACCCTTCAAATAAAATACTAAATGTTAAAACAACGTTACACACATTGCCGCGTTAAATACATGTAGTTGACCTTTCAGTTTAATCAAGATTTCATAGTAATTTTAATCTTTTCTTGTTCAATTTTTAGCTAGAGAGCTAAGTCATCTCAAAAGTCTTTAGCTCCACGTTCTGAGTAGTATTTCTTTTTTGTTGTTGTAAATATAGTTTATTCATTGAATAACATCTTTTGTCCGCTCCATTGCACTGGTCTTCCAGCCATGTGACAATACAGTTATTTACAGTATATGTAAATGTAGTCTGATATTGTCATCAGCAGCTAGCTCAAGTCAGCTGAAATAACAATATTAATCAATCAGATATAAGTGTTTAGCTGCATGCCCTGACTATTAAGTCTGGTACACACCTCCCGTATACAATTCACACGCTAAAACTGACTGCCCATCACAACCCGACCCGTCCTGTTTCCCGACTAAAACTGCCCGATTCATTTTTCGAATCTTATAAGATTCCAGTCGTAAGCCTTAAAACTGAGTTTTAAGTCACGAATCGGAAGCCTCAGGTGTGTTAGGGGGTCACACACCTAAAGACTGAAATGGACTAAAACTCAAACTAAAGCCATGTTCACACACGGGCGTTAAGTCGCCTCAACTAGTTCGCCTTGTCTAGTTCGGCTCACATTCACCGTGTGGATGCGACGCTGAGGTGGATTAGGGCTGATTCGCCTCAACTAGTTCGCCTCATGTAAACCGCGTCGCGAGGTAGCTTATATGAACCGAACTAGCTTAAGTCGGCCCAACTTCCTAATGTGAACAGTATCGGTTTACTTGAAGCGGCTTAAGCACGTCACATGCATGCGCAGTCAAGACCTGAGTTTGTTGATTTTCCAGTCGATCAAAAGCGCATATTATATAATTTGGTCTATGAAAGCGCTAGCTGTGCACGGATATTTTTTTCATCATTTATTTTTAGGTTTTCACTGCCCAGCACAAGTTGTGACCGTTCCAAAACAATACGACTCAGTCTATACATATCTAGGTCGAACCCACACTCTCTCGTGGTGACGTCGACTAACCAAAACTGGCGCTGGTTAGTATGGACTTGCTCATGCGCAGATATCGATTTCTGCCTTAAACCGCCCCGAATACTGCATGTGTGGACATGACACTAGTTCGCCTCATCTAGTTCGCCTTATCTAGTTCAGCCTAAAGTTGTGTGTGTGAACACGGCTTTAGTCACGAAACGGGCAGTTTTAGGTTTTATATGGGAGGTGTGTACCGGGCATTAGTCAGATACAAGTGTTTAGATTCATGTTCTGAGTAGTAAAGGAACAAGTATTTAGCTCCACATCACCAGCAGTAAGTTGAGCTACACGTATTTAACTCTAATTCATCAGTAGTAGCAAAGACAATGTATGACAAGACGCACCACTCAGCGGTTTCAGATAGGAATATCTTAAATAATCATGCCGTGGCGCCATCCCCCAGCAAACAAGGTACGCATTAAACGGCAATTAATATGTTATATTTACACAGTGTATATCTCCCATTATAATTGTCGCTGTAATTGAATAATAATTATGTAATACTATATAATTGATTAATAATTGACTATTTTAACCATCGGGCTATTCCACCCCCGCTTAAGGCGAGCCTACGTGTTAATTTATCAAAATATTTCCATGTGAATTTCCTGGGCCAGCCACGGGCCGCCGCTGCCTCCCGTCCCGTCTGCAGGTAGTCTGTGTCCGTCGGTGTCTTTCCCGGGCTAAAGTCGACCAGACAGAGTATCGTCTAAATACGGATTTTGCCCCTTCTCGCATTTATCGGCCTAAAGCATTTACTTAGTTATTTCAACTAACTGGCCGGTCTCCCTGCCTTATGGTGTATTTAATATGTTTAAATTGATCCAGAACTAAGCAGATGTGCTAGTGTCACTGCCACTGTCACTGATAATCAGCCTAAGTTACTGTCATATTTTAGCCAAAAGATCTCTACGTTAATTCTGTTAATATGTCTGTTGTAATATTCCCGCAGTTGGGTTAAGTAGCTGCATAAGGCCAATTAGGCTTAAGGCCCTTAATTATATATAAAGCAATCCAATATTAAGTTTGACCATAGCGGTTAATCTATAGAAGTCTGGAGAATAGTAAAGAATGCAAGGAACGTTCCAATTTACCTTTCCAAGAACTCACGGCTTTTTATTCTTAACCAAACTGATATTCGTTTGTAGCACATGTCGTTGATGTATTATTCAATCCCCTCCCATATTATTAAGTTAAAACAAGTTTAGAATTTCGACAATAAAAGCTTAAATCTCAGCTAAAACATCAGAGCGTCATTAAACACGTCTGATGGGTCTGGGTCCGAACACCCAACCTCCTATCGTTGCCATGAGAGTCGCAATTGACATCTTCTATCAACGCTTTATGGCCGGAAACCTGGGGCCTCGCAAACGTTGGCATTCGCGAGTCTGCCATGGCGAGTAGCCCGCATTTCCAAATGCGGGTTAATCGGCACAAGCTCGCAAATGTCACAAGGCGAATAGTCTTGCCCACTTCACTATTGTTGATATAATTGACTATAATTGTCATACATTGTCTTTTGATGGTACAGCAGTCAGGGTGGGCTAGGGAACCTGTCCCCTTGTTTCAATGGTACAGCAGTCAGGCTGAGGTAGGGGACCTGTCCAATTGCCTTGTTTGCTGTATTTCACAGGAAAGTGCTGAGTGGCACATCTTGTCGTACATTGTTTTTTGGTAGTTGTCAGACAACAGTGTTTACCATAACAGCCTCAGTTGAAGTCAGATACATTCGAGACACTCATTCTCATCAACCACCAAGCGTGACTATCGAACCCTGTGCTCAGCAAATGATGTGTACTTTCTTCTCGAACAGGTAGTTGGCCTTTTGAATATCTTACTTTCCACACTCGTCATACACCTGCACAGCAGGGATGAGAACGGTGGGTGTATTAATCTAAAGTTCCATTAATCAGATTTAAAACAATGTTCTATTAATTAAATTAGCTATTTTTATATGCAGAAATAAATGTTTAATAAGTGGACAGGTATCTAAGTTGGATTTCTAGGAGAAAATATAGGCCAATGATTATTTTGGGGGGTAAATATGTATATTCTACTGAATAAGTCTTTTGTATGTGCCAAAGCACTGGTCTTCCAGCCATTTTTCAATTCAGGGTTATTTACACAAAAGGTATATAGAATAAGGTATACAATAACTGTTGAATACACAATTTGCAGCATGTAACACAATGAAATTCTGTATCCCAAAAGTTCCATAGCAATACGGTAACAGCTGTGTCATACAACTAGATCGATATTAGTCAGATCAATGTGAGTATTTACATAGTATTTAGAATGTAAGCAGAAGTTATCTTCTGTATTCAGTTGGTAAAGTTGTAGTAAGATTTAATGTTCAGTTACAGTTAGCCAAGCGGTATATGAATGTCAGTTTGTTAGAAATATTCTAGTGTAACTCTAATGTAGTTAGTTATGTGAGTTTGTGAATTATGTTGTTGGGGTGGGGTTGTTAATGATACACTGGACCAGCTGTGACTAGTGAAGCAGTGGGACCAATCCCAGTGCATTTAGGTCTTACATTTTACATTTTTATTTGGACTGCCATCATATATGGTTGACTGGAAATAACAGAGGAACAGGAACAAATTTTAAAAAAGGGGGGGGGGGAGAACTGAGGCTGAGGGTTATAAAATTGTGTGCTTTCATCGGATTATGCAACTGTAATCCGCTAATTCCAACAATATATATATGTGTTCTATAATCTATTATGGGAATATAAACAAGGACACTACCACTTATCAGTTCTCTTACATATTAGTTATTACCTACTATCCTACTGTCATAGCAGTTAGTTCCTCCTTCTGCCACTATGGTGCTGGGGCTCCTGACCAGCTGCTGACCACCCTGATACCAGCTGTGTCTGGTCACTCCCACCTCCAGACCTGCTTGAATGGTCAAATTTTAAATCTTAGGTGGGCAATTAACATATTTCTGCCAGAAAATATATACACTTCTCAACCACTCCAGTCTCTTGTTGTTTTGTTTACTAGGGACAACTGTTTATATATATGTTACCTCGGTACTACGCCTCTGGCTACTCGTATCCCAGGGAGAAGAAAGCACATCCGGGTCCAACAATTAGCATAATCAGCTCACAGCAGGAGGATGTTTGTGAGCAGCTCCGGGAGTTTTTATACATTAACTACAAAACCGACCAGGTTAGTATCTTTCAAAATCGATACTTTGATTCAGGTCATCTTAGCAGTCACATACACAGTTTTTGAAACTTTTCTATAAGTTATTATTGTTTTACAGCTAAGTTGATCGTATTACATATGATCCTTAGAATAATGCTTGTTTGGTTAATTTGAAGCCACCCATTGCTGAACAGAGAGATGTTGGGCAGGAGCCACTTACATCGCTAGGATTTATTCCTGGGTCTCGTTAAGATTCCCTAATTGTTTTTCTCATTAAGGTGTACCTGCGACTCCTATAGTATTTTCTTCAACTTGTGGCGAAGAAAGCCACAGATGGGAGAAGTTTATAGGTACTTAGAGTGTGGGAGGCTACCACTACACTGGTCCCTACCCCTCGTTTAGATCGGTTGGTTTACCATACTGTCATCCTGCGACAGTCTATTAGCCACACGCCTGCATTAAAAATTGTTTTACCACCATAATCCACACCTAGTATAATTATACTCTAATTATCAGTGTGATATTCAGCCCTAAATAATGCCTAACCATTGATTTTGGTTTTTACTCACAGTCTATGAGCCATGGCTATGAGCCATGACCTGAATGAGCAAGTTGCACGACTTGTTCAACAGAAGATGGAGGAGATGCTTCCTTCTAGAGTGGCAGCTATAAAGAAAAAGAGATTCAAAGTCACACTGGATTTGGACGAGTCTGAGTTGGTCCCTCTCAGAGAATCAGTCCTCGTCTGATGACGAGTCAGAGGAGGAAGTGGTTGTGTGTGCACGTAAATGCAAACACAAGAAGAAAGAGCACTCATCAGAAGGGGATGAGTACATGAGGGCATGGAAGAAGAAGCCGCTCATGAAGAAGAGCAAGAAGAAGACTAAGAAAAGGAGGAAACACAAATCCTCTTCCTCTGATTCTTCTTCAGACTCGTCTTCAACGAGCTCTGACTCAGACACCAAGCACGCGGGGAAATATGCAAGGAGACAAAAATGAGCAAGGTGCAAAGGTGGAAGAAAGTCCACATAACTACGCTTATGAGGAAGGCGATTCAGGGGCACTTCAACATGTTTAATCCGGCCGAAGTGATTATCAAAATGGCCAGGGATCCCGGAATCTGCCATTAAGGAAATGGATTCAGAAGTCAAGCTCAGCGAGGAGCGTTAAATATTTGAGATGGTCATGCATACAGTACACAAAGGGGTACTCTCGGCCCTCACGGCCATCGCGCCTATAGCCAATAGGATGATGCCGGAGAACAAGTTCTCATAGCTGTTCGATTATATGAATGGAGGGATTGCTTTGCTGACGGTGACAAGCAACTTCCTCTCATACAGACGTTTTGAGAACGTTTTCAAGGCTGTCTGCAAGGAGGTAGCCAGGTCTAAGAAGGTCACTGACAATGACGGGAAGGAATATACCTTATTCCTTGCCCCCAAGCCCATTAAGGGGAAACCACTGGACGAGACGAAGATGTTCGGTGGGCAACTCCAGTACTTGTTTAAACAAGTGGAGACAGGTTAGAAGTGTGGCAAACATATGGAAACGGACAAGACAAAGTCTGCAGACACGAATCCTAACTGCTTCAAGAAGATGAGGTAGGATTTTCTAAACCGGTGAATCGGCCAATGAGGAGGCCGGTTCGGGACAAACTTCAGCTTCCAAGCCAGAGAAGGGGCCAGAGGCAGTCATTGGGCTGGAACGACGGGAACAGGCACTTCAAGATGGAGTTCAATGCCAGAAGCCGTTCCCCCACCCAGGGAACAAATAGAAGTGGCAACGCAAACACCAGTTAGCATATTTCAAGCTGATAACCTCAATAACTGCCTATCGGAATGAAATAGCTTTATGGATAATTTAACTATCCTTAGTCTAGCTGAAGGGGTAAGAATAACCTTGATAGAAGAACTTATTCAAAATAGCATACCTTTCCCTTACCGATTTCACGGTTCAGAACGCGAAGCGTTAGATAATCAAGTCCTTAAATTCTGTGAAAAAGGTATCATAGAACCAGCACTACATGTGGCTGGGGAATTCATATCTAATATTTTCTTGCGACCCAAATGGAGATGGAAGACTAATTTTAGATCTATCATTTTTCAACAAATTCATAGAATACAAACATTTTTAAATGTTTTCCTTAGACACAGCAAGAGACTTGGTAACGCAAGGCTCCTGTCTAGCCAGTGTGGATCTTAAGTATGCATACTATACAGTGCCTATCTATAAACTTGATCGGAAATATCTCAGATTTTGTTGGAACCCAAACTTTATGAGTTCACTGCGGAGCCCAATGGACTGGCTTGCTGACCACGCATTTTTACAAGGTTACTTAAACCAATTTTTTCCCAGATGGCTAGGGAAGGACATATTATGTTTCCTTATATTGATGATTCATTTATTGTTGCACAAACACAACAACAATGCCAGACAGCAGTAGACAAATTATACGAAACATTTACAAAATTAGGATTCTACATACATGAAACTAAATCAGTACTAACATCAACAAACAAGTTAAAGTTTCTGGGATTCTTTATTGACACCACAGAAATGACCATTTCATTAACAGAACAAAGAGTTGATAAGTTTACAACAACAGCAAATCAATTATTAAAATTGAACAAACCAAAAATATGACAAAGCATGGTATTGATAGGAATTATGATAGCATATGCACCAGCTATTCTTTATGGCAAAGCTGATATTAAATCAATAGAGATAGATAAGAACTTGGCATTGGCATGCACAAAAGGAATCGATTTCGCCAGAGGCCAAAATGATATTATTTGGTGGCTTTTACACATTGAAAAATCACCCAACCCCATTAGAATGGGAGAGCCCAATACTACAGTTACAACAGACGATTCATTAGAAGGCTGGGGGGCTTATAGAGGCCAACAGGCAACAGGTGGTCGTTGGATGGAAGATGAAATCTCCAATCACATTAATGTATTAGAACTTAGAGCCATTTATCTGGGACTCCGTAGTCTGATTCACATCCCTAAAAATCATGACAGCTATGGCTTGCATACGTAATATGGGACGGACTCGTTCCAAACCATGTAATTATATGGCGAACCTCATTTGGGATTGGGCAGAGAAACACGAGATATAGCTAACAGTAGCACATATTCCAGGCAGTCAAAATACTTTGGCTGACAAGAAAAGTCAACATTTTCACGACCATCTAGAATGGTCACTGAATCAGAGTATTTTCGACAATATTTGTCACAAATGGGACAAACCAGAAATTTACTTATTCGCATCGTGCAATGATAAAAAGTTACCTAAATATGTATCTTGGCATCCAGAGCCAGAAGCCTGGAGAGTAGACGCATTCTCATTAATTTGGAATAATAAATTCTATTACATATTTCCACCATTCAGCATTATCAGCAGAGTGGCAATGAAGATCAAGATGGATCACACACGCGCAGTACCGATAGTACCAGCATGGGAAATGCAATCATGGCTAGCGGCAATAACATCAGCAGCAAAAGATGTGGTCAGATTCCCAAGAGAAAGGAACAATCTACAACATCAGGGACCACTAACAGTCCACTGAAGACACCAGTCTCGGTCCCCAAGGTGCCAGCCGCCTTCAGTTGTCAACACACTGACACCTTGTTATCGGAGCCAGCCTCCTGCACGCCCCTGCGGCACGATCACAGAAACTCTGATTGCTAACTTATTTGATTTTCATAATCAATAAATCATTGTTGTTACATTTGACTTCCTAGTACTTTGTCCGAGTGTCATGAATTAATGCAGCAAGATGTGGCTTTCAATTATTCTACCAAGAATAGATGGAAAAATGATGGAAAACATCAGTTGGTACACTGGTTCATTAGATCAGTGTATGAAAGAAACCCACTCAAAACTAAATATAATAGGTTTTGGGATGTGTCGATAGTATTTAAGTTATTCAGGTCATGGCCAAGCAATAGACATTTATCAATGAAGGAACGAGGATTTAAGTTAGCAGTGCTGTTACTGCTAGTGACAGGACACAGAGGCCAAACGATTGTGGCACTCTCACTGGATGGATTAGAAATAGATAAGGATGAAGCAACATTCGATTTAGAGACATTACTAAAGTCGAATTGCACAGGGGACCCATTGTCCACAGTACATGTAAATAGTTTTCCAGAGGATAAACGGATATGTGTAGTTTCAGCCATTACGGCATATATATCCAAGTCACGAGGAATTAGGAATTCCAGACAGCTACTAATCAGCTTTATTAAACCACATAAAGCTATCTCGAGAGACACACTCGCAAGATGCACCATCAATGTGCTTAAACAGGCAGGAGTCAATACTGGCCGCTACAGATCCCACTCAATGCATGGAGCCATGGTTTCCAAGGCAAGACTATTAGGAATCTCGGTAAAGAGAATCCTTGCACACGATGGGTGGAAGATGGCTAGATCATTTGCAAAACATTACAACAAGCGACTTAAAAAACAAAGCGGCCTGGCGACTCGCCTACTCACCAACAAAAGACGGGTGAGAAACAAAATTAATATTTTGCACTAACATCATAGTATGGTTACAACATTAAAGTATAAAAGAATAAAAAATGAGATTACGTAAAATTCTCCCTGGGTTACGAGTAGCTAGAGGCATAGTACCGAGGTAAAATAGTATAGTTATATGAATCTTACCTGGGTACAGATGATGGATAACTGGTGTTTTCCCGAGGTACTAGCCTCGGATAGTCATGGGTCAGGGCCCGCCCACCCTACCACGACTATCACGTTTCGCTGGAACCAAAATGAAAACACAACAGTATCCATAAATAGTTAAGATCATTTTTTTATCCTATGAAGTACGTAAAAGATTGCTGGATCCGGATGTGCTTCCTTCTCCCTGACCCACGACTATCCGAGGCTAGTACCTCGGGAAAACACCAGTTATCCATCATCTGTACCCAGGTAAGATTTGTATAACCATACTATAGATATATATATATATATAATGCGAAGGTACATCTATCATTGACCAGTCTTGTTGGCCGAATGAATTTAGCGTGCATCTTCCGTTTTGGTAGAACGTACAATATGAACCCACGGGTTCAAATCCTGGTCGAATCGAACCAATGACTTAAAAATTGATACTTGTCGTTTCCTAGCCAGGTACTCGGTAGGCTCAGTGTTAGATTACTAAAACAAAATTCTAAAGATTTAAATCAAATTGGACTAGTGCTGCCTAGCGGTGAAAACATGTGTTAGCACACATATCCGTTATGAGTAGGGTAAATAAATTCTTCACTAAAAAATGATGAAAATCTTTTTTAAATACATATTTGAAATACGGTATCAAGAGTTTCATTATAAAAACCATTCGCAAAACTCATGATAGGAAATTATTCAAAATTTAATGTGCATTGAAACATATGGTCACTTTTAAGGTAATTGCGGGTGTTACTTTGGTTTGTGCTACTTTGTAATATACTGTTAACTGTCATTAATCTGAATAGACTAGTTTGACATTCCGACTGCGCATGCGCTGAAAATGGCATTGGCAGCAAAAGGAATGCGCCTGGCCATTGAGTTTGCCGATATGCGTAGTCCAAAACTTCGAGCTTATTCAACATTAATAGAAATACCGAACAATTTGGCATAAACATGGATACATGCATGCAATATAATAATATAATGAATATATTTGAGACACAACTATCCATAATTGGACATTTTGAGCTAACCAACATACAATTCCCCATAAAACAATCAAATCACTTTACAGGCTGATGTTTAATCACCATTTTAAATTCTTGTTCTAACTATTAAAATGTCAAATTTATCAACAGAAACTTGTTTCAAAGAAATATATAACCAATGTCTGATTAACCCTACCTATTTCCTAGCTCTACAGATGTTATTAACCATAGGGTATAAATAAAAACATGAATAAAATAAGTAAAACTGACTCTGGCTATAGTTATAGGACTAGTCTGAGTGACAAGATTTGTCTAATTCTAAATGCAAATGGTATAAGATGTGCTGATTAGGTTGATGTAAATGCAATGTTATATAAAAGATTAACATCTTAATTTATTATATACTTATAATTAGTGGGTATTCTATGACTCAAACAAGAGCTGAGATGAGCTGAAACTAGCACCCAGTGTATTAACATGTGCCATGTTTGTTTTGCTTCCAAACATCCCACAATGCAATGCACGGCTGGGATTACGAACTAGTCTATTACTTTGTTCCCATCACCCAATGCTGGATTACCAAGATTGTTAGATGAATTTTAATTAAAGGGATAAAATGAATATATATTTATATATATATATTAATTTACATATTACCAGTAGATAAGAGTGTGAGTAGGGAGATCTCCGAAATACACAAATTATAAATAGGGAGAAATAGCATGGCCGAAGGGGGTGTGTGGGATAGATGCAAAATGGCGCATTCTGGTGCAAGTCATTCTGACATACAAATTTACATTTTAAAAAAAACAAGCTAAAATGATTCTTGGATAGGAGATTACAAATTAAAAGCGAGAAATCGGGATATTGGGGCCATTTTGATATCTTTTACGGAGATTTCCCGCAAAATCGGGAGGCTTGGCCCCTCTTTTCTCTCGCTCTCTCTCTCTCTATATATATATACATATATATATATATATATATATGTATATATATAAAGTTAGGCTATGTAATAAAGTAGAGAAGGGGACGAGTGTTGGGTCGGGCACTTTATTGAGCATCTAGGACATGCACAATAAAAAGGTATACCGGTAAAAGTTTGAAATCCAGAGGCAGAGTGACTGCCCGGGGCAGATATCGCCCGGTGGTGGCGCTCGGGCCCTGCTAGCCGGGGCAAATCCCGGGCAGGTCAGCGATTGGATTATAATATAATTAACAAAGTATACGAAATAATAAATAATAATGAAACTCCGCCTGTTTTATATCTGCATAATTCATTATACATCCTATAAAGTTAGGCTATGTAATAAAGTAGAGAAGGGGACGAGCTTTGGGTCAGACACTTTATTGAGTGTCTAGGACATGCACAATAAAAAGGCCAAAGGAGAATGCCTAAGCGTCTCCCCCCAACCCAACACCCGCATCCTCCGAGCATAGTGCCGCGGCCACCCTCAAGTCATTCACTATCCTAACCCCGAGGGGCGTCTTAAGGTAGCTGTACACAGTCTCAGAGGCCCAGTCCCCCCTGACCTTCAATTCCTCGATTGTGGCCCCGCACATGGACAGGAAGGTGCAGCCTCCCCTCCTCAAGGAGTGAGACAAGAGGGTGGACGCGTCAAAGCCAGCCCTAGTGGCGAATATCTTGAGGGTCTCCTGATAACAGGCATATGGAAAAGGAGAGGAGACCCCCCCCCCCCCCCCCCCCCGAGCATGGTATGCGGAAAGCAGGGTCAGATGGGCCCGCCCCGATCTGGTGAAAATGCCTTTCGGTCCAGTGGACTGCACAGAGAGTGGTGTCGCAACACCTGGCGATCGGTACCTCAAGCACACGTTCAGTAAATTGAATTGTTTTCGAACGGCGCACAGTCAGCAGCATCCCCCAGTCATAGAATGAGAAGTCCGATCTGAGGAGGGTGGAGTCAGACATGGTAACCTGAGACTTGCGTAATAATCCCCTAAAAGAGCAGAGGACCGCCGCCCTCCAAGCTACGTGGCCAGGGTTGTCAGAAAGGAGAGAGAAGATTTTCCGCAACATATGTGGGAGCAGAGGCATCGCCTGGCGGGGAGCGTCGCCCTTGGCCCTACGGATCCCCTTAAGGGTAGCAGCCAGGACATAACCCTTATAGTCTATTGGCGGCTCATCGTTCATTCTTAAAAAGTGGTTAAGGCCGCTTAGGTAGTTAAGGATGGAACGGTTTTTCAATGAGCGGGCCAGCCAGGTAGCATAGAGGGCCACCTGCTCCAAGGAACAAGGGATTGGCGCCCTGGAGGAGTGAAAAAGGTTAACATATTCTAAATATTTCCGGATCTGCACCCCCCTTGTGATGGCCGAGTTTTTCGCGTAGGACTGGCGCTGGTATTCCTGCTGCTCGCCCTTCAGCGCCAATATCACTGCAAGAAAAGAGAGGGGCATCAAACAAGTGGCTACAGCAGAGTGAGCCGTTGACATCCACAGCCCTGATCCTATCAGCGCTATCAGCATTATTTAGCCTACTTAGGGAGTCACAGATCACGTTTACGCTGCTGCGGATATAGACCGAGCTGAACGAGAAGTTGTTCTCGACCGACAGCCAGAATAGTTTACGGAGGAAGACCATGATCCCCTTACATCTGGACCTGCCCGTGTTCAGCGCTGCCCGAACAACCTCACTGTCGGTCACGATCATGACCGTGCTGTTTGCCCAACTTGTCCCACAACGAAGGCAGACTGTGTAGACCGCCCACATTTCTTGAATGTTGATGTGGGACGAGCCTACGTCAGGTGGCGGGAGAAGGAAGCGAGAGGTTTGTTGGCTCCGTCGATAAAAGAGCCAACCACCCAGTCATGACCATGGAGGGCTCCGAATCCCCACTTAGAAGCATCGCTGTAGGTTGCTACTACTGGAGCGAACTTCCCGAGGATCCTAGCCTTGCCGTTGAATCGCCTCGCAAAGCGTAGCCACCAGTCCAAGTCCTCCCTTATCCCCTTGCCTAGTCGGGCTCTATGATGAGGTTGTTTCAGGCTGGCCATCAGGTCGTATATGCACCTAGAGAAAGTCCTCCCCCCCCTAATGACCTTGGAGCAGTGGGCCAGCAGCCCCCCCCCACCTGCTCGAGTTCCTTCTTAGATGCTTTCCTACGTCCCTGAAGACTGTGAAGGACTCTTATTGTCTTCGACAGTTTGTCCTGGGGAAGACTGAGCTCAAGGCTCAAGGAGTCTACGTCGATCCCGAGGAACCGGACCTTGGTGTCGGCCTTACTTACTTTCTTGAAGCTCACAAAGAAACCGATCCGTCTAAGGATCGCTATCAGCTTCCTCTGAGCCCTCTCGACCTCGGGCCTCGTTCCGCCCACGACACAGAAGTCGTCCAGGTAGTTAACTATCCGGTCGACTCCCTCCCGAACACAGCATCTCACGATAAAGTCGGAGATTTTCGAGAATATGTAAGGGCTCGAAGAGAGGCCCATGCAGAGGCGGTTGTCCAGAAAGTAAGAAAAAGCCTGGTCACCGGGTCTCTTGTACCGGAGACCTTGAAGGTGGCGGTCCTCGGGGTGGATTGAGACAGACCTGTAGGCATCCTTGATATCGACAGTACCAAGAGCGTCACCGCGTTCCAGCATGTCTGTCACGTCGTCGAGACCTTTGTAAGAGAACATAAGGCATACCTGGTCCGTGAAACCATTGACAGAACCGTCAGGAGGAACACTACAATCGATGACCACGCGCCCACCACCGTCGTCCTTGGGGACGACGAATGCATCGTGAGTGCAGGACGCGGGGGCAGTGACGGCGGAGATGAGACCATCTCGTTCCTCATCCCTGAACTTCCTGTCAATGATCCCACCTTCCCAGGCTGACTTCCTGCGAGTCTTAGTAGGGACGTAGGTAGCAGAACAACCGGGATTGATGACCCGGAAACCGAACGTAACTCCGGTCATGATGTATACCCAGTCGGGGTCGGTGTCGCCATGCAGAAATAACTCAGTGAAGACTCTACATGGTCTGAGCTGAGTGGCGACACCGGCAATCTTGTGAGTACACTCACAAGAGCCCCGAACACACTCTCTGGTGACCTTAATTGTCACCGGCGTACCCCCTTCAAGTTCCCTAATGTGAACTAGGAGGCTGCCCCCCGCAACTTGCTCGACGAACAAGCGGTCATAGCGACTGGAACCTGCCGGACTCAACCAGCGCAATCCAGCACCCGGAGATTCATCCTGAATCCGGCTTTCCCTAGTCCCCCCCAGACTAACTGTATCGACCCCGGCTGTAATATAAGGACTAACAACAGTATAATGAACATTGTCATCGGGGCAAGGATCGACAGTGTCAGTCTCGGCGGGGTCAGGCGTACTCGCGTAACTAACAGCGGGGGAAAAAGTCCCAAAGTCTTTCCCAGCGTGGCCCAGGTTGGCTGAGAAAAGCTTGTGGGTTGTTGTCGATCGGGCATCAGGTGGCGTAGTGTGGGAGACCTGGGCCGCGTTCAGGGTACGTCTCGGCGACGTCGCGGCGATGCTTTTTGGCCTATTTGCATTCAGGGTGCGTCGCGGCGACGTCTCCGTGAAGCCTCCCTTTTCAGATAGGAGACAAAAAGCGCTTCGAAAATGGCCGCCGCATACAGTGGTTTCATCCAATCACAGCACAGCATTTTGATTGCAAATGGCCGCCGCCTATGGGGGGCGGCCATTTTCGAGACAAGAAACTGCCTTTGTGGTTCAGACTAGCGTGACGTCACGGGCGCCTCCGAGGCGTCTCCGAGATGGACCCTGAACGCGGCCTTGGGTTGGCGGACTGTTGGCAACCGGAAGTGACATCACATCTCGCACCGTGAGATCAGGTTCCTTCACTTCCCAGTAGGGGGCCTGGGAGGCGGTCGAAACTCCAACCCTATGTGCCACTGGAGTCCCTAGCCATGCGCGAATTACCCATGTTGACTTAAAGTTGCATAGTTCGATGGTTTTGTGCTTCTGTCACTTTCTGGGATAAATGGATTAGGTTGATCGTTATAATCTACCTTGCTTTAGCTTGAAGTAACTTTTATTTTAAATAGCTAACTTTTTAGATATCTGAAGCGCAACCACACAATATTAATTTTGTCAAGCATGCCAAAATTCGGACACCACAGGCTTCTGCAGTAACAGGTTCTATTAAATTGCATCAGTATTCCCTTCTGTGTGGCAACAAATGTTTAATAAGTGCACCAGTATCTAAGTTAGATATGTAGAATCAAAACTACATATTTTTTTTGGTTTAAAACATTTGATGGTTTCATTAGACTATGCCGCTTTAACTGACATGAAGAATGTGCATCTTGTTGTAGGCAAAAAGGAGATGTACATACAAGGGGCGAGTATCGGGATCGGCATTCTCCTCATCCTCTCCGCAATCCTCCTTATTGTGGGGGTTAAATTGGTAGGTATTAGCTGAACTACAATTGCAATCAAGTCTCTGTTGCTGTCTTGGGATTCTTAGCCCCTCATCCCCTTTAAATTGCATTTTAATAAAGAAAAATATCTTTTCCAGCCCTATGTATTTCTTTTTTTTTACCTTAGATAGGATAGCAGTATGCAGGTATTGCAATATTTCAGGGAGTTTGACACCCCTGCCCTGCAGAGTTGTAAACCACTGCCTTGTGGTACAGGTTCTTGACAGAACCGAAGGCTAAGGGAGCAAACCCTGAACAGAAAACCATGTCACTGTGGCAGCATCAAGGGCGGTTGATGTATGGAACTCCCAACATCTCCCGACCAGCCACTGTAGGGACAAATAGTTTTGCGCCTGTCTGGACATGTTCTTGCCGGTGTGAAACCTCTATTTGCTCCCCAAGAGAGTGCCGCAGGTAACTTGCAAAAGCCAGCAGCACTTCAACACTTTTGCAGGCAGCTTTCATGACATGTGGGAGAGCGGCAGTCAAGTAATGGAAGCAGTCTTTGTCACATCGCGAACGACAGCATGATGATGATGATGACATAGGATAGCAGGTGGTGTCAGTAATCTGTCAGCATTTTGGGCTTGTTAATTTAATTTATTTTTTAATTTGTTTAAATTATATTATTTTGAGTAACGCATTTGAACAATTCCGTTATCGACATGTGCCAGTGATTATAATTATGACTGATGTTTATTTAACCATAACCAGATTACTGCCCCCCCCCCCCAAATGAACTATTTCTTTTCTATTCAAGGGGCTGAGTGTCAAAGTGACAGCCGAGACTGACTGACTATCTCTGGCCAATTTCAACTATTCCTTAAACATGTATTGAACACCATGATGTTATTTATTCCCATTAAGTTAATGATATTGTAGTAGTCCATACATGAGCTCCACTACCATACGGTGGCAGCAAGGACTGCTCCATCACCATCACAGTTTACTGCATTAGGTGGTGGTATGGTAGCCGCCGGGCAATGCCGCGACAGGGCTGCCATCTACTGCCTTCGGCTGGCGTAACTTCCCCCCAAGGAAGTTGATGTGGTACTTGGCAGGGCAGGGGCGGGTCACTTGATCGTGGACGCTGTGGTGAGTGGAGACGAGAATAAAGATGTGCGGAAGCAAACATACCCGTTCCCCCTCCTTGTTTGGGGGGTCTACTACATCAGGATCAAGTTACGGGTGGCCAACAAGTGTGAAAGTACAACGTCTGAACACTTTGACTTCTGGATACTGAATGGTTTATTCACGGCCTAGGGCTCGCTTGACCCGCTGGCTAAACTTTCCATGACGTCATCTCATTAGCATATTCCTTTGTCTCAAACTCTGCATCCCGTTAACATATATTAGCCACACACCTATACGTCTATTACGCATATATCACATCCCTCCCTCAAAGTATTTCTGAAACATGAAATGTTTCAAAATAACCATGACACAAAACCAAATAACAGTCAAACGAATGCACAATATCATATATGCGTACTTAACTTCAACACAAGTCCTTGCAAATGTCCAAGCGCCCAATGGCACTGAAGTCCTTCAAGTGTCCGGCCGTAATGCCTCAACAAAAATTGTCCATAAACATCAACTAACAAAAACATAGCTGAAAATATAACTTAATCCTACATGCACATGTTATCCGTGTACACACCCAATACACACTGAAGTACTACAGGTCTAACCTGCTCGCCCGCCTAATCAGCCGACCTGACCTACTTAGATTAGCCGCACTGTTTACATTCGGCAATGACGCTGACCTAGTTTGCGTCTGCCCGACCAGTTCGGGCCACCCCCCCATAGCCGCCCTGATAATCTGCACCCGGTTCCGATACAACATATTACCTGACTCATTCAAAATTTGATATTCTCTCCCAGAAACACCAGTCCGTCCCAAAATAACCCCTTTTTTCCATTCCCCAGCATGATTTTTGTACTTTATTTTATCTCCGACTTTCATAGGTTTGTGCGGCTTACCACACTTCTTGTCATGAAACGCTTTCTGACTCTGCTGCCGTTTAGCCATCTGTACTTTCTTTGGATTCTGCGTTTCGGGCACCAAAATTTCCTCCGCCATCGGCAACCGACCCCTTAACCTTCTGCTCATGAGCAGCTGAGCCGGAGATGCATCCAGGATGGGCAATGGAGTGTTACGACAATTCAGCAAAGCTAACTGAAAATCAGACCCAGTCTTCTCACACTTCTTTAACATGTCCTTGACTGTCGGCACAAACCGTTCTACCTGCCCATTGCTACGGGGATACTGTGGACTGGAATATATGGCCCTAAAACCATAGTGCTGCGCAAACTCCCTATACTCATGGCTCTTAAACTGTGGACCATTGCCTGAAATGACCTGACTAGGAATACCGTGCCTTGCAAAATTATCCTTCAACGCGTCAATAACAGTGACAGACGACATATCGCCCAACAGCGTCACCTCTGGATATTTTGTGTAGTAATCTACAGTTATCAGGTAATTCTTATGGCTTAACTCAAATAAGTCGGCACCGACTTTCTCATATGGTTGACAGGCGATCGGGTGATTTATCAACGGCTCGTTATGCAAATTTTTACGGTGGTTTTGGCAAGTGTCACACCGACTGACTTTATCTTCAATTTGCTTATTCATATTCGGCCAAAATATACAGTCCCGCACCAGCTGCTTCGACTTTGTCACACCCAAATGTGTTTCATGTAAGGTCTCAATCATTTCACCGCGGAGACCCGGAGGAACCACCACCCGATTGCCTTTCATGACCATTTTCTATCGTTAACTCGTGTTTGTATGGAATGTACTGACTCAGACACGGTGGTGTCTGTATGCGTGTAGTGTCCCACCCATCTTCAATGTGTGAGATCAACATGGACATGGATACATCTTTCTCATACTCATTGACAATCTTACTTAACAAACTCGACGACTGTATGTCCACTGCGGCAACGCAGAACGTGTCATCGAACAGGTTACCATGACCTACTTTGGCGCTATGCGCCCTGGACAACGTGACTGCAAAAAACATCAAAGAACCCTTCACATGACATAGCTCAATATTGTAATTTTGCAACCGCATTCGCATTCTCTGCATTTTAGCCGAAAGTTTATGAATCGGCTTCTGCATTATCGCCACTAACGGATTGTGGTCCGTTTGAATTTGAACTTCTTTGCCAAAGATATAGTCATGAAACCTCTGGCATCCGAAACATATGGCGAGCATTTCTTTTTCGATAGTGGCATAGCCACACTGTGCTGCGTTAAGCGCATGAAATGCGAGTGTGATTGGATTGTCATCTTGCATCAACACAGCACCTAACCCTGACTGACAAGCATCTACCTGGATCACAATTGGTTTCTTAACATTGTAATACGACAACACAGGAGCAGTTCTTAACTTTTCCTTCAACTTATCAAACGCGCCCTGCTGTTCGGCCTGCCAGTGCCACGCAACGTCCTTAGCTAGGAGCGTGCGCAGTGGTTTGACTATCTCGAACATGTTGGGTATAAACTTGTGAACATATCCAACCATGCCCAGGAACCTTTGGACGCCTTGCTTGTTACGCGGCTCTGGTATGTCAACTATTGCTTGTATTCTGTCTGGATCAGGCTTCACGTATATTCCTTTGTCTCAAACTCTGCATCCCGTTAACATATATTAGCCACACACCTATACGTCTATTACTCATATATCACAACAAGGGCCCATCACAATATCATATTGAACAACTCTAGTCAAAATTGTATTTTTATATGAACTTCACGAAGCTAACAGTCTACAATAATTTATTCACAAATATATATATAATATCAACAAAATTACCATGAACTGATACTTTAAAAAAAAATTGTACGGGCAGATCACTGTACTGCACCTTTGAAATTGTTACCCTTACTTATATTATCGTCAATTTGGAAATTATATAAATATAGACTTTAATCAATTATTTAGTTTATACAAGTTTCCAAGTGCTGATATCTGTCAAGATTCCGTTTTCTTGTCTGCAATTTATTTCCCAGAATGTTCCTTGCATCACTGATGCTCTAAGTTGACTATTGCGAAACAGCTTAGATGAAATATGTTATAACTTCATGAAAACGTAATGACGTGACGAAACAGTAGGCTTCAGATGAAATAATATAACTTATAAGCCAATAGATTATTTCGATCGCCAACCCGCCCTCTGTTGGCAGTGGTAAGAAGTAATGCATTGAGTAGAACTAGAAGTTCATTGCACATGGTCAGTGGAAAAGTGGCAACCAAATTGCGACTACTGATTATAAAACAGCCAAGTTTTCATTTATCACACACAGAATGTTACTACAAAAGAAAACCCCATAAACTAACCTAGACATTATGGGGAGTATTTCAAGCCCATAAAAAAATGAACTTGTACAAGCACCAGAGCACCATAGTGTGGATCCTGTGGCCTGCCTTGCTCCCCCCCCCCCCCCACTCCCCCCACTCACTCAATTACTTACCTCAGCTATACTGTAATAGCAGCACTGTTTTTGCAGCAACCCACCATTGTAGCCCATAACACTGAACTTATGGCTAACACACTAACTAGTAATATGCCCTATCTAAGTACCTGCTGATCTACCTATTTACAATGTAATGTAAACGACCGGAAGACCAGTGCCTCGGCGCCGAAAAAAAAGTATATTCTGATGAATAAACTGTTTTACTAAAAAATAAATGAACATATCATGAATAACTACAACAATATAAAAACTGACCTCAAATGCCACAATAATCCATATTATGTGCCATGACAATAGCAGAATAATATATAGCGTGGCTGTAGCCCTCTGGCGGAAAGTTGAATCAACTGGCTATTGTGGCGCCATCTATGTTTCATTGAAATGCGGGACAAGGTTCTGTAACGGTATCCTGTCGGGTTAGAAATAGCATAACCAAAGCAACCCCGATATATTCGTTCGCATATTACCAATGAAATACACTCACAATTTATATTCATATAATACAGTATATAGCAGAAAAAATCCTCCGGTGCGGCTGACACTGGTCAATATCCGAGGGAAATGAGGTGGGCGAGATGGCGCGACCGATAGAGTGTTGTATCTTACTGAGCATAACAATAATAATAAGTCATATTCCCTTACGTAATATGTTATACATATCATATATACACATAGGGGCCTAGCTTCTATGTATGCATGTATAAAGCTGTGTACCACCTGAGATTAGAAAGATGTTTTTTATATTAAAATATATATTTTATACCGTTTTATTTTCTATGTGTACCACCTGAAAATCCCAAGCTAGGCCCCTGATATATATGGACATATATATACATATATATACATATATATATGTATATACATATATATATATATATATATATATATATATGTCATCATCATCATCATCATGCTGTCGGTCGCGATGCGACAAAGACTGCTTTCATTACTTGACTGCCGCTCTCCATTTAGCTCTCTGCTGTGAGAGTTGCATCCATGAGTCGGTCTTAATGTCTCTCAGCTTCAGGTTTCTCTTGATGGTATCTTTGAACCGGAGACGGGGGCGCCCTCTCTTTCTGTAGCCAGAAGACAGTTGAGAATAGAGGATCTGCTTTGGTAGCCTGTCTGATGACATTCTCATGAGGTGTCCAGTCCACCGGAGATTCTTTTTGATCAGAAGATCTTCCATAGAGGGCAGCCCCATCCGTTCGAGTATTTCCTTATTCGTCACTTTGTCCTTCCAGGTTAGCCTCATGATTGAACGCAGATGTCGCATCATGAAGGCATGCAGCTTTTTCACCTGCTGTCTGTACACTGTCCAGGCCTCGGCTCCGTATAGTAGGGTGGATAGCACGATTGCGCGGTAGATCTTACCTTTGACCCGAATGGACACATGGTGGTTGTTCCAGAGTCTCTGGCATAGTCGGCCGAAAGATGCGCTAGCCTTGGCCATCCTCCTCTGTATCTCAGCATCAATGCGTCCATCACTTGATATAGTGCTTCCGAGATAGGTGAATTCCGGAACAGAGTTCAGCTTGTTTCCGTCAACCATGATCTCCTCCTCTCGGGTTCTTGTAGAGTTGGGTTGGTACAGCACCTCCGTCTTCTTGATATTAATTTTCAGGCCAAACTTCTTTGATGCATCGGAGAAAGGGTCCACTATTTTCTGGGTCTCTTCAGCAGAGTGGGCAACCAGTGCACTGTCATCTGCGAATAGTAGCTCTCTCACCAGTATCTGAGTAGTCTTGGTCTTCGCTCTGAAGTGTGCGACATTGAATAGGTCAGGGCTCTGTCTGGACTGTATATAGATGCCATCCCCCATGTCTCAGAAAGCCTCGTCTAGCATTGCTGATAGGAAGATGGAGAAGAGCGTGGGGGCCAGTACACAACCTTGCTTGACCCCATTGGTAACCCCGAACGATTCCGAGACTTCCCCTCCAGCACTAACGTTCGCCATCATTCCTGTATGTAGAGCCTCGATCATAGTTGTGAACTTCTCTGGGCATCCATACTTCCTCAGTAGCTGCCATAGCCCGGTCCTCCCGACTGTATCAAATGCCTTAGTGAAATCGACAAATACCATGTACAGTGGTCGGTCCTGCTCAATGCAAATATATATGTATACATTATATATATATTTATTTATAGCCTGATATGTTGGCCTCTCGCATATGCCATGGTATTATTCTCTCTGGTGGTGTAGTTAGAGTGTCTGACTTTTTTCTAGGTTGGACTCCTAATCTGAAGGTCGTTTGGATTTCCACTGCTGTGTATAACTCGCAGCATCATCAAAGGCTGGTTGCTCTCATACCATATCTATGTGGTGTGGGAGGTTGAAAAATCCCTTGGGTCGGTAAAATTATAGCCTCGGGCTTTCTATCGACAAACTGTCTAATGGTGAAAACAAGTGTATTCAGACTTATCCATTTTTTTAAATTAGGGAATAGAGCCCTAAAGTGAAGCGGCATAAGGCATGCGTCATGTGGATGTGGAAAAACAAGGAATCGATGCATCAGTATGATTCCATATGTCCGGAAGCCACCGCACGTTTTCATATGGATGCGCGTGTGCTAAATTGAATCTGTAGCAATTGGGGTGGCATCTGAACACAACATTGCGTACCACATACCGCTCCCATGTACAGTAAAACCTCTGTAACCGACCACCTCCACAGATCAACCACTCCCCTATATCGATCACTTTATTTGGGTCCCAACAATACCATTGTAACCATATTATAACTTCCTAAGACGACCACCTCCCTAAATAGACCACTTAAAATAGGTCCCATGGTCGGTCGATTTAGAGAGGTTTTACTATGCGTCATGAAATACCCTACTAACAAAGTATGCATCATTTGAAGATCCCAAGCATGTACTACAGACGGGCCCGGGGGGATATGATTGAAGTATTAAAATATCTCCATGGTATCTACAAGACAGGCAACCCCCTTATCAGAGACTCCAACACAAGGATCAGAGGACACTCCCTGAAGCTGAAGAAGCGGTACGCCAGACTGGACCTGCGAAACAACTTTTTCAGCTTTAGAGTGGTTGACCTGTGGAATGACTTGCCGGAGAGTGTCGTAGCAGCGGAGTCGGTGAACTGTTTCAAGTCCCGACTGGACGCATACTGGTCAAGCATTACGTATATCTTGGAGACAGTGACAGTTGCTACAATCCACCACATCTGAAGAGCTGTATTGATTCCTATTAATTAAGAGCGGCTAACAGGTCCAAGGTCTATTATAGCCGTATCCTATTGATTGATTGATTGATTGATTGATTGATTGATTGATGTTAAAAAGGATTATGCCAGGATTGTTGCTGTTTTGTTTTTTTCACAGAGGAAGAAAAAGATGCTGCTACCATGGGTTATCATGGCGATCATCACTTCTGTTCTCCAAGTCATCGAGATCATTATGCTGGTCATACTTCTTGGTAAGTCAGCTTATTTTCTTGCTAGGTAATAAAGGTAGGGATGACACTCTGTACCTGAAATACGTATTTTAATGGTTAGAAATTTGTTTTCCTGTGGATGCGATCTTCAATCCAGAATCCTTGCAGTATGACTCACTAATATCAATTATCATCATCAATCACTAACACAGTATAACCCCGTTAAACCAAGCTCAGTTAAACCAAACGATCGGTTAATCCAAACTTTGTTCGGCGTCCTGGCAAAATACTATCATTTATCATATAAAAAAGTTGGTTAAACCAAAGTCGGTTAATCCAAATTATTGGTTAATCCAAACAAAATTGTCGGACCCCAAGCGACTCCGGTATGGTTAAACCAAACTGTCATGTGGTTATAAGGTCATCTGAGACCCCACTGACTTTTTTATATGATAAATGGTAGTATTTTGCCGGGTCGCCGAAAGAAGTGTGGATTAACCAATCAGTTGGTTTAACTGAGCTTGGTTTAGCGGGGTTATACTATATATACATAAAAAACATTAATCAAAGTGTCCACATACATTATATATTAGATATGCAATACACGCTTACTCAAAGTCAAAGCCAAAGCTTGGTTAAACCAATGATCGGTTAATCCAAAGAAATTTCTAGGGTCCCTTCAAGTTTGGTTAACGGGGTTATACAATATTGGCTCGGGTTTTTGATTTGCATACATTACTCTATATACCTATTATGTAAATAACCCTGAATTGAAAATGGCTGGAAGACCAGTGCTTCGGCCCTGCCAAAAGACTTATTCAGCAGAATAAACATATTTCCCCCCCCCCCCACCCCCCATTAAAAAAGATAGTTGCATAATCGGATGATTTATGAATTCATGCCTTACTTTCTTAGATAAATATATCGGCTTGACCATTATGACCTATTATCCATTAGTCCGGAGTAACTTTGATGAAAACTGCTGTTTTGGAGCAATTTGAGCTGAAAGAACCTACAATAATTTGGGCAAGCTTTCCAAAACTCCTGTAGCTAGGATCCAGATTTCTATCTCGCAATGACCACGTGGTATAGTAGTATATCATGAGTAATTATACTGTAAAAGTATGTAATTATTCCACATCAGAGCTTCGAGGGGGAAAAATGACCTTAGGTGACCTTAGGGGTATTATTGCTGACCTTATAATAATTACTCATGATATACTACTTGTAGCCTGGTCCCCTTAGAATGAAAGCGAGACTAATGTGGTCACGAGATTGACATTATCGCCATAATCGATTAACATGACCCAGGCTACACCGGTCACCCGAGTCGTCAGAATTTCAAATTGAACACTGCGAGTAGAATCGACAAATACACATGCTGTGTGCAAAACGATCCCATCCAAGTTACCCACCTCTAGGCTGGGGTTGGCTACGAGCGATGACGTCACATTTGCACTGGTACCATCCTGCAGGATAACAGCTACCAGTACCAGTCATACATGTTTGTTTTTTTAATAACCTAGATTAATGAAATGGAAATGGAACTAAACTATGCCATCATAAAATACTTTAAATCCTATTTTGCTGTAGTTTTATCGGTTATTAAAAAAAAAAAAAAAAGGTTTTGGATTAAGCCACCATTTTTTCCACCCTGAGCGTGGAGAAGCATATTTGATTATTCGACCCGAGTCTGTAGGATGTGCGCATGCGCCAAAAAGTGGCTCGGGTGACCCGAGTTGATTAATCGATTACGACCTATGGGGCTTTCCGGCGCCCGAGTGGACGCTAGGTGGCGCTCATGAACTATAGTATCAGTCCGTACTGTACAAAATCTGCACGCATCATTAAGGAAATAGCCTCGAACAGAATGGATAAAGTAGTGTCATGTGAGGCACTGCAAACAGAGGGAGGGAAGGAGTGGGTGGAGGGATACAGACAGACACGAAAAGAGTGAGAGGTGTCAGCAGGGAGAGAAGCAAATAAACAGCCAGGCAGGCATACTGGAAGACATACAGGCAAGCAGACATGCAGGTACGCGTTCATACATATTTACATACAGGCAGGCAGGCAAACATATATATACATACATACATGCACAGTGATGCATACAGGTAGGAATGCAGTCATATATGCAGGCGCACATACACAGTGATACAGGCAGTCAAACAGGCAAGCAGGCAAACAGGCAGTCATTCATGCAGGCAGGCAGTCATACATGTAGGCAGTCATATAGGCGGTTTGTTTACCCTACGCTCGTCGATTCGAAAATATAACAATTAATATCGACACCAATGCGGCGGTAGCCTTAATAACGCTTCGAATTTAGGGTTAAATTGATAAAATTTCACTTATTGCGTATGTAATTCTGTTAAATATGACAGCATTGAATAGATTTGGGCCTAATAAACTCGCTAAACCTAATATTTTTTAGGAGTAAAGGAAACACCGGTTATGCCTTTGGTGTTATGCCTAACACTGACTCGTGCATACCATTTTTCGCCGCTAAACCGGAATTCACGACAAACACCGTTTTTACCCTCGCTAACTACTCCTGCATACGGCCCCAGATGGACACCGGGGAAAAAAGAAAGTAGCTTGATTGTCAGGAATTTGATTTTATCTTTGATTTGTAGGGTACCCTGCATTTAAGCAGGGTCTGAAAAATTAGTCTATAGACTCATTGTATTGTTCCTCCCCACGGAAATCTTTAGTAAAAGGCGAAAGATTTATACGTGGATTGAAGAGAAACCAGAGTAATGCAAAATTGGGAGGCCAAATTATACATAGGTTTGCTGTTGTCATAGGAATTGGTGTTTCAACGACGGTGTCACTTCAATCTAGTAATCTTCGTCTTTGATCTCGCACATTTTCTCCTTCCCCTTGTTATTTAACATAGATCTGTTGTGAATACACATATCTGGTCAGAAGAACGATGCATTACCAGGAAAATACTTGCAGTATTGCGAATTTCAGTCATTCTCGACACCTGCTGCCACCCGGTGAGAATTTAGTTAATAGGGCTTGCCGGCAGGCCGAGATAACGCTAGGTGGCGCTCGTGAACTATCAGTCAGTAGTATGTGGCCATCCCCTCCCTTATGGCCCCAGTCACACCTCACCAGATTGGGGTACCGGATAGAAAACGGACACTGTCCGGTGAAATACAGCAATGTATGGTTTATATATGGTTGGCATCCGGCGTGTCCGTTCTGTGTCCGGTGGTGTCTGGTGTGTACGGTAGTAAGTTTTGAACATGCACAAAACTTGTACCGGACACCGCCGGACTGAGGTGTACGGTTGGTGTCCGTTTTAAGTCTGTTTAGTCCGTTTTGTCCGGTTCATGTCCGTTATCCATCCGTTGCGTCTCCAGTTTGCTTCCTGCAGAGTCCATTGATGGTGTTTGGGGAATTCGGTCCGGGAGGCGGCACTCACCACACACCACACCACACACCACTCAACACACACCACTCACCACACACACCACTCACCACACACCAGACACACTCCACACCACTCACCACACACCACACGCACCACACACCACTCACCACACACCACACACCACACAGTGACAGTCCGGTGGTTATTCGTAATATGTTCGGTCCGTCGGTTTGACATTCAGTTGTCGTTCGGTATATTTTCGGTATATTTTGATACCGAACACCACCGGACTAGAAAATTCTTTGTCCGGTGGTGTCCGGTACTCAGTCCAGGAAGGTGTGACCGGGCCTTAAGGCTCTGTCACACATCATCGGACTGGGGAAACGGATAGAAACCAGACACTGTCCGGTGAAATACGGCAATGTACGGTTTATATACGGCAATGTACGGTTTATATATGTGTAAAGTCGACGGCTGGCATATGTGGTTGTGTAGGCAGGCTATAATGAAATCAATACAGGCAAGAAGAGAGAGGAAGAGTATAAAGAATGAAAGTAGAGTGAGAGCTTGTACCCTCAGGTTTATTATGATATAGTGGTACATGGATCTGGTATGGCATACCACCTGACCATAATCACCAATGAGCAACAAGCATTTATAGTTCCACCAATGAACAGTAAGCATTCTTCTGTTACCATGGCTACTGCCCACTACCACCATGCACTGTGGCTGCCTGGCCACCACCTGCCGGAGCTGTGTGTGTGGTGATCTGTGACTAACAGTTGGGGGGGGGGGGGGGGGGGGGGGGGGGGGGAGGGGGTAGTGAGTAGAGCTCCAAAGGCCCCTTACAAACTATCACTATCTACCTAATACACAATGACTATTGACCATAAGTAAAGGATCACCAGCAACTACATAAATACATTCATGCACCTGGCCCTATACATCATTTACATTAATAGACCATTTGTATTCCCCACCAATACGTTTTATCGGAATATTTTACATACTTCCCCACCCCTCCCTTACCTTCCCCATCCGGCCGTTACCTTCCCCCTCCCCCTTACCTTCCCCATCCGTCCCTTACCCTCCCCCTCCCTCCCTTACCTTCCCCATCCGTCCGTTACCTTCCCCATCCGTCCGTTAGCTTCGCCCTCCCTTCCTTAACTTCCCCATCCCTCCCTTACCTTCCCCATCCGTGCGTTACCTTCCCCATCCGTCCGTAACTTTCCCCCTCCCTCCCTTAACTTCCCCATCCCTCCCTTACCTTCCCCATCCATCCCTTACCTTCCCCATCCCTCCCTTTCCTTCCCCCTCCCTCCCTTAACTTCCCCATCCCTCCCTTACCTTCCCCCATCCCTCCCTTACCTTCCCCATCCCTCCCTTACCTTCCCCATCCCTCCCTTTCCTTCCCATCCCTCCCTTAGCTTCTCCATCCCTCCCTTAACTTCCCCATCCCTCCCTTACCTTCCCCATCCCTCCCTTACCTTCACCATCCCTCCCTTACCTTCACCATCCCTCCCTTACCTTCCCATCCCTCCCTTACCTTCCCCATCCCTCCCTTACCTTCTCCATCCCTCCCTTACCTTCTCCATCCCTCCCTTACCTTCACCATCCCTCCCTTACCTTCCCCATCCCTCCCTTACTTCCCCATCCCTCCCTTACCTTCCCCATCCCTCCCTTACTTCACCATCCCTCCCTTACCTTCCCCTCCCTCCTTACCTTCCCCATCCCCCTTTACCTTCCCATCCCTCCCTTACCTTCCCCATCCCCCCCATACCTTCCCCATCCCTCCCTTACCTTCCCCATCCCTCCCTTACCTTCCCACTCTCCCTTACCTTCCCTCCCTCCTACCTTCACCATCCCTCCCTACCTTCCCCATCCCTCCCTTACCTTCCCCATCCCTCCCTTACCTTCCCCATCCCCCTTACCTCCCCATCCCTCCCTTACCTTCACCATCCCTCCCTTACCTCCCCATCCCTCCCTAACTTCCCCATCCCTCCCTTACCTTCCCCATCCCTCCCTTACCTTCTCCATCCCTCCCTTACCTTCTCCATCCCTCCCTTACCTTCCCCATCCCTCCCTTACCTTCCCCACCCCTCCCGTAACTTCCCCATCCCTCCCTTACCTTCCCCATCCTCCCTTACCTTCTCCATCCCTCCCTACCTTCCCCATCCCTCCCTTACCTTCCCCATCCCTCCCTTCCTCCCCTCCCTCCCTTACCTTCCCATCCCTCCCTTACCTTCCCCATCCCTCCCTTACCCTTCCCATCCCTCCCTACCTTCCACATCCCTCCCTTACCTTCTCCATCCTCCCTTACCTTCACCATCCCCCCTTACCTTCCCCATCCCTCCCTTCACTCCCCATCCCTCCCTTACCTTCCCCATCCCTCCCTTACCTTCCCCATCCCTCCCTTACCTTCCCCACCCTCCCTTACCTTCACCATCCTCCCTTACCTTCCCCATCCCTCCCTTACCTTCACCATCCCTCCCTTACCTTCCCCACCCTCCCTACCTTCCCATCCCTCCCTTACCCTCACCATCCCTCCCTTACCTCTCCCCATCCCTCCCCTTACCTTCTCCATCCCTCCCTTACCTTCCCCATCCCTCCCTTACCTTCCCCCCATCCTCCCTTACCTTCCCCATCCCTCCCTACCTTCCCATCCCTCCTTACCTTCCCCTCCTCCCTTACCTTCACCATCCCTCCCTCTACCTTCCCCTCCCTCCCCTTACCTTCCCATCCCTCCCTTACCTTCTCCATCCCTCCTTACCTTCCCCCCTCCCTCCCTTACCTTCCCCATCCCTCCCTTACCTTCCCCATCCCTCCCTTACCCTTCCCCATCCCTCCCTTACCTCCCCATCCCTCCCTTACCTTCACCATCCCTCCCTTACCCTTCACCATCCCTCCTTACCTTCCCATCCCTCCCTTACCTTCCCCATCCCTCCCTTACCTTCCCCATCCCTCCCTTACCTTCACCATCCCTCCCTTACCTTCACCATCCCTCCCTTCACTTCCCCATCGCTCCGCTTACCTTCCCCATCCTCCCTACCTTCACCATCCCTCCCTTACCTTCCCCATCCCTCCCTTACCTTCCCAATCCCTCCTTACCTTCCCATCCGTCCGTTACCTTCCCCCATCCTTCACCTTCCCCATCCCTCCCTTACCTTCCCCATCCCTCCCTTACCTTCCCATCCCTCTCTTACCTTCCCCATCCATCCCTTACCTTCCCCATCCCTCCCTTACCTTCCCATCCCCCCTTACCTTCCCCATCCATCCCTTAACTTCCCCATCCCTCCCTTACCTTCTCAATCCCTCCCTTACCTTCCCCATCCCTCCCTTACCTTCCCCATCTCTCCCTTACCTTCCCCATCCATCCCTTACCGCTCCATCCCTCCCTTACCTTCCCCACCCATCCCTTACCTTCCCACCCCTTACCTTACCCATCCCTCTCTTACCTTCCCCATCCATCCCTTACCTTCCCCTCCCTTACCTCCCCCACCCCTCCATTAACCTCCCCCCCCCCCCCCTTTACCTTCCCCATCACATCCCTTAATAGCGGAGAATTGCATCAGAAATTGCATTGCACACCATTTTGACAAGAAATATGAGTATTTGACAGTGTATGGGTAGTAGTAGTATTACAGTGAACCCCCGCTATAACAAGATCATTGGGGTCCATCAAAAGACATCTCGAAAAATACGGGGTCGCGCTAAATTGGGGTTCAGTTTTCTGAATTGCCTCTGAATTAACGAATTTGCGTTATTCTTTTTATTGCAAGGAGAATATTTTATTGCAATTTAAATTTTAACCATACTAAAGCAGCCAATCAGGTAGGTTAAAGATGACCTTTAAGTCTTGCTTAATCACTGATGCACTTTCCATTTGAACTAAATGAGTTATTTGCTTTATTTCAGTGGCGACGTCATTTAAATACACGAAAGCTTTCGGTGAAATTTGCCTGGGCATAGCCGAGATCATCATTCTGGTGAGTGCATAGATCCAATATTAACATACGTTAAACTACCCCAAAGGTTTAGTCACATGATTAGTGGTGATTGCATAGATACAACATTAACATACGTTAAACAACCACAAAGGTTTAGTCACATGATTAGTGGTGAATTCATAGATACAACATTAACATACGTTGAATTACCACAAAGGTTTAGTCACATGATTAGGGTGAATGCATAGATACAACATTAACATACGTTGAACTACCAGTTTTGTTACATAATTAGCGGTGAATGCATAGATACAACATTAATATACATTGAACTACCACAAAATTTAAATTGCATATCGGAAAGATATTCTGGAGATCGAAAAGGTTCAGAGACGTGCAACGAAATTAGTTGCAGTTATAAAGGACTTACCCTATGAACAAAGGCTTAGGGAATTGAAACTTCCTACCCTTTCCTACAGATGGAAAAGAAGTGACATAATTGAAGTATTTCAAATTATGAAAGGTTTTGATAAAATAGATATGAACCAATTTTTCACCTTGAATAAAAGAGAAGGCAGTCAGGGCCATACGCTCAAACTAGTAAAACCCAGAGCCATTTCAAAGTTAAGGCAACAGAGTTTCTCAAACAGGATCATAAATATATGGAACAGTTTCCCACAAAATGTTATTGATGCCGAGTCAATAAATTCATTCAAGAATAGATTAGAAAAAGCATGGGCTGATGATCCAGGGAAATTTGACCCCTTATTCACCACATGCTACTAATTATTCCTTGTGTTGCTTATTTACTTGCACTCAAGCAAAAATGAGAGACAAATAAGTGTTCACACTTCCTGCCTACCATTTGCTATTTCGCTAAAGGTTTAGTTACATGATTAGCAGTGAATGCATAGATACAACATTAACATATGGTAAACTACCACAAAGGTTTAGTCACATGATTAGTGGTGAATGCATTGTGGCAGCATTGACATACGTTGAACTACCCCAACGGTTTAGTCAAGGCATACAGATACCACATCACCAGGTGTTTAATAGACCTAATCATACTCGGCCACATTATTTAAATATCCCAGTACTGTAATGTATGTAACAGATGTGCACAAAACGAGAGCTACTGAACGACTGGCTTTATTGCAGTATGGTGATCACGTGCTGCCCACGGCACGTGACCGCACCGGTATGCCTCAGACGCCGTGGCATTCATAGTACACATACCTTACATCTTCCCCCTTTTACAAAGGCAGTCAACAGTGTGTATCGTATTTAAAGTTCTGTCAGAGTCCATTTGTTTGAGCATCCTATGACGACACGTTGACATAGCCGTATTCATTAAACATGTGTACTGGTCCTTTGTGTCATATCTATATCCGTGGATATGTTTCAAATGGAATAACACAAGCATCACATCTTATTTACAATACAATAATCAATATATTAATGCGTCGTTCATGTCGTGGCACCTGTAAGCCCGGTTAATTATACAACAGGATTTACACTTGAATAATACTCACATGTCACATTTGCAATCAATAGGAGAATCACTTCTCGCTTACCTTTACTCGCATCACTTGATATTAATACTATTCAATGTTTATATATGCTTGGTACGTGTATAGTTTACATCAGTTATGTCTTAACTAACAGTTGATCACGGTTGTGTAATCACTTACACTTCTTGCAACAGTGGCATGTCGTGTAGGTGTTTATATCATTATCGAACGGGTGAGTGCCAGCACGATTGCTTGCTAGCACCCCAATCGGCTATGGGGTGACTAGTGCGACCCGATCTGGTTACGTAATGTGCTGTATTCGATGACTGTTTTTGTTCTGGTGCGATAGTTGGTGTCGGTGTTCTAGTTGTGTTGTTTGTTGCCAATTGTGGCTCTTCCTTTATCTTGAACATCTGTGTTCTGTTATGTCTGAATACCTTGCTCTTCTCGTTTGTAAGTTTATAATCTCTGTTAGTTTGTACATTTCTGTCTGTTACTCTGCCAAAAGCCCATTTGTGTTTGTGTGTTCGATATCAAACTTTGTCACCTACTTGTAGTAGTGGGTGTTGTTTTCCGGCTCGCTTGTCATGGTAGTGTTTTTGTTTCTGTTGTGCACTGGCGATTTGCACCTTTCTTGTTTTCACTACTTCTGGTTGTAAGTTCACTTGTGTTGTTGGGATTGTGGATCTTAACGTTCTACTCATAAGCAGTTGGGCCGGCGATGCGGCCATGTCTGACAGTGATGTGTTTCTGTATATGAGTAATGCTAGGTTTACGTCATTGCCGTCTGCGCATGTTTTTTTTATCAGCCATTTCATGGTCTGTACTGTTCGCTCTGCCTGCCCATTACTGCGTGGGTACATCGGACTAGAATACACGGGTTTGAAATTATACTTTTCTGCAAAGTTTTTGTATTCGAAACTCGAAAACTGGGGACCGTTATCAGAAACAACCACCTCAGGTATACTGGTGCCTACAGAATATTTCTTTCATTCGAGCAATGATCGCTGCGCTAGATGTACTGCGCATTCTGGCAATATCGGGATATTTTGAGTAATAGTTGACTACGACGAGGTACTTCTCGTTTTGATATTCAAATAGATCCACTGCTACTTTCCGGAATGGTGCGTTAATTACTCGATGGCTTATTAGTGGTTCAGAATGAGGGGTGTTGCGACATTCTTGACATGTAGGGCATCAGGACACTTTATCCTCTACCTGTTTACTCACACCTGGCCAGAATAGGAAATTACGTATGAGTTGCTTACTTTTAACAATGCCAAGGTGCGCTTCATGTACTCTGTCTAACATTTCACTCCTCATTGATGTTGGTACTGTGATTCGATCGCCTTTCATTAGTAGATTCTGTTGAACAGAGAAATCGTCTTTAAATGTCATGTACGTTATAGTGTCTGCATGTATTGTTTGCTTTGATTGTGGCCACCCTTCTTTAGTATACTTTAAAACCTTTTGGAGAGTGGCGTCATTCTCAGTTTCTTGCACCAGCCGCTCTAGATCAGTATCCACATACTCTATCGCTGCAATAGAGATTTGTTTGTTAACGAGGTCATTCGGCGTTGTATTATCTGAGTAGCACGAGACAGGGCATCAGCGAAATGCATTTCAGAGCCTTTGATATAAACAACATTCAGGTTATAATTTTGATGGCGGATTTGCATGCTCTGTATGCGGGCAGTGAGTTTATGCAGTGGTTTGGTCATGATACTGACTAACGGCTTGTGATCCGTCTCGACCGTAACTTCTCTCCCGAATATGTATTCATGAAACTTGTTACAACCGAAACAGATTGCCAACAGTTCCTTCTCGATCACTGCATAACTCTCCTGCGCGCTGTTCAATGCTTTTGATGCCATGGCCACTGGACGATGATTATCATGAAAGAGTGTGCCCCCTGGACCTGATTTGGATACATCTACCTGAATTGTCACTGCTTTTCGTACATCAAAATATTGCAAGACTGGGGCTTTGACTAGCAGGCTCTTTAACTTGTCGAATGCGATTTTCTGTTCCTCCCCCAGTGCCAAGCGACTTCTTTGGTTAATAAGATGTGCAGGGGTCTTGCGATTTCCGAAAGGTGCGGAATGAATTTTCCCACATACCCAATCATTCCCAAGAACCTCTGGACTGCTGGTTTGTCTTCTGGGGTCACTAGATCTACAATGGCTTGGACGGGTTCGGGGTTCGGTTTTAACCCGTTTTGTGTTAACAAATGTCCCACATACGGAACCTCAGTCTTGCAAATGTGAGATCTCTTGGGGTTTAGTTTTAGGTTCACTTGTTTCGCTCTCTTTAACACTGACTCGAGTCTGACTTTGTGCGCTTCTAAATTCGAACCATATACAAGGATGTCGTCTGCAACGGCGTCGACCCCTGGCAGATTTTCCAGTATTCTGCTCATCTCTTCAATGAAGATATCCCTGGCCATCTTTATTCTGAAAGGCAGCCGGGTATATCGAAAACACCCCCTCGGCATGTTAAATGTACAAAGCAACGAACTGGGCTCATCCAGCTCCACCTGCGAGTATCCGCTAGTTGTGTCTAATACACTGAAATACCTAGCTCCACTGGTTTTCACTACCACCTCTTCAACTGTTTTAATTGGATAAGGGCCCCTTAACACCGCCCTATTCAGTTTGGTCGGGTCCAAACAGATGCGTATTTTATGTGGTTTCTTAACAATCGTCACCGAATTGACCCATGGAGTGGGCTCGTGTTGTTGAATGATAACACCCATTTTAATCATTCTATCTAGCTCAGTACGCACGTCTGACTCTATGGCATGAGGTATACGTCAGGGAGGGTCTACTACAGGAGTGACAGATGGATCAATGTGAATGGTTGTGTTTGCTTTGATTTTTCCTAACCTTGTGAATACAACATTGTAATCATTTACCACTTTCTTGGCATAGTCTTTAGTGTTCATCTTGATGTCATGGCTGCTGACTGTATCCACCCTCGTGATTAGTCCCAACACGACGCACATGTCTTTCCCTAGGATAGGACTTCCAGTTCTCAGGTTGGGGAAACACCTGAATTGAGAGTCCGTTGGTACAATCGGGTCCGTTGATGTAATCTAGTATGTTAATTGGTAGGCTTTACTATAGGAAAATGTGTTTTTGGCTATATCCAGTGAACCTGCATTATGGGGTGATAAATATTTATATTAATAGAAAGAGCCAAATCTGCTCCACTAATTAAATAAATATTAGCCACATTTGGTGTTTCATTTAAGAGTAATTAAGGATTGAATTTACATTAAAACAGAAGGATTTTAATGTATTACTATTACATCTCATATCATGGTGGTTTTATTCAACTGGCAAATAATATTCATATCATTAAAGAAAACATCTGCTGGTTTTATATTTATGTGACCAGCGAGATCTGGTGATTATGTCCTAGCAAAATATGCCTTATATATGGCAGAATGAGTGGGTGCACACTGTGTGTTGTGTGTCTGCCACTGAGCATGCCCCCCCCCCCCCCCCCCCACACACACACATAGTGCATGGGTGAGCAACAGAGGCAGCCCTCCTCTGTGCGCAAACAAGGGTGGGAGGGGGTTACCATGGTTACTAATTAAGAGAGGATGTGGTTGAGAAGCACACTGATATCAACACCAGCATCTCACCCCCCTACACACATTCCCCTCCTCACACCCAAGCCTCACCCATTATCCTCCTCCCCTTACAAATCGCACATCTCACAGGGTGGGGGGTGGAGGGGGAGGGGGGGTCCGGCATACACCTCGCCGGCCCCTTGTGCAGGGCGTGACCCACCACTCGCTGGCATACATATATACATATATACATATATACATACATACATACATATATACATATATACATATATGCATATATGCATATATACATATATACATATATACATATATACATATGTAGTGGTCTGCACTGACCTCTCAGGCAAGGACCCGCATAGACAGCTAGGCATGGGTAGTGTGTTGATATCAGGTAGCCTAGGTGGTGTAATGGTTAGCACACTGGCCCGGAATGCAAAGAGATGTGGGTTCGAGTCCCGCTCTAGGTGCAATATTTCCCATTTTCATCACCCCCATGACACTGGTTGCCGTGACCACGATCCTGTACAAGCTACGCGCTGTATGGTTGTTGAACCTACCCTGTTTATGTATGTGTAAGTGCATTGCCTGCATGTATGTAATTGTAAGCATTAAATGACCATTTAAAAGACTTACAATTCCAGGAGGACGAGTGTAGTAGGCTGCACTGACCTCTCAGGCAAGTAACCACATAGTCAGGTAGGCATGGGTAGTGTGTTGATATCAGGGAGCCTAGGTGGTGTAATGGTTAGCACACTGGCCCGGAATGCAAAGAGATGTGGGTTCGAGTCCCGCTCTAGGCACAATATTTCCCATTTTCATCACCCCCATGACACATATATACACATATATACACATATACACACATATACACACACATACACACACATACACACACACACACACTGAATGAGTTAGAGCATCCGTCTCCCGTGCTGGAACATCGTGGGGCATGCACCACTCGCTCGTATACATATATACACATATACACAGATACACAGATATACATACATACATACATACATATATACACACACCCACACGACCAGACGGGATGGCCGAATGAGTTAGAGCATCCGTCTCTCGTGCTGGTAGATCGTGGGGTCGTGGGTTCGAACCCTGGTCGAGTCAAACCAATGACTTAAAAATTTATACTTGTCACTTCCTAGCCAGGTGCTCGGCATTATTAGGATAGGGCAAGGACTGGTGTGCTCAGTGTCAGGATAATGTGACTGAGTGGGATACCAGGTCATGGTGCAGGCAGCCTGGTTTCCCAGTGGGACAGCACCATAAAGTCACTATGAATGCGCACTGTCACAAGTCCGTACCCGTCCTGATATGACCTTAGATGTTGCTAGGACGTAAAACAACAACAAACAAACAAACACCCCCACACACCCCCAACGACCCCCTACACAGTGACTTTGAGTGGGCATGTGTGTGTGTGGGGGGGGGGGGGGCTGTATGGGGTGCATATCTGATGTGTTGGGTGGAGGTCTGTGTTTATGGTAGAGAGGCTAGATAGTGGACCTTGGTACTTATCCAGTGCTCTACTGCCCTCTACCCCTCCCTACCCTTCCCCCCCCCCCCCACCCCCAATCACATTTCTACTGATTGTGTGTTAGGGGTGGCCATCACACACTGGGTGCTCTGCCATAGTGATTTGGCTCTCCACACACACACACACACACACACACGCACACATGCACAGACCCAGCTGCATGAACCTGATTTCATCTTAGCAGGTCATGGTGCCGGCGGCCTGGTTTCCCAGTGGGAAAGCACTATAAAGTCACCATGAGTGCGCACTGTCACAAGTCGGTACCCGTCATGTTATGACCTTAGATGTTGCTAGGACGTAAAACAACAACAAACAACAACAACAACAAACAACATATACATACACATACTGATAGTGATAACCCCTTTATCATGCGTAATAATGCCTGTAGGTCCGTCATCCCCCCCCCCCTCCCAGTGTACTCGGTGGGGGGGGGGGGGTGACTACCCATCATGCACAGCACCTCCTCCTGTAACCCGGCATCAAGTGACTGAGTGGGATGTGTGTGTTTGTGTGCATGCACATATGCCAGTATGTGTATGTATGCATGTATGCATTTATGGATGTGGATGTATGGATGTGTATTGATGTATGTATGGATGTTTATGCATATGCGCATGTATGCAAATATATGTATGAATGTGCACCCCACACCTATCATTCACCAACAAATATTGTAATTAAATAAAATACCACTTCCTACAATGTGTGTTCTTCATCAACTCCCTTATCCTGTGCTAACCTTGGTCACTCACACACTATCTTAATTAGTAACCATGGTAACCCCCACCCACCCCTGTTTGCAAGCGTCAGGGCCCCCCCCCCTGCTGCTCCCCAGTGCACCCCACACTGTCCACTGTGTGTCTGTGTTTGAGGGGGTGTGGGGGGGGGGGGGATGTGTTGGGGTGAGGGAGGCCTGACCAGTGGTTCAGTCAGAGTGATACAGACACACTCATTCCCACCCAAAGTTATGAGGCAGCAATAACAATAATTATATTTTTAGTTTTTATATATAAAACCAAATATGTGTTTTCACAGGCTTTGGTTAGAGCCCACCCCCCCCCCAACCCATCCAGCCCTCCCCCCTCTCCCAGGGCTACATACATACATGTGTACATAGTCTCATAGATATATACATGCATATATACCTATATATATACACATGGCTACATACATATATACATACATATTTCAATTATGATATTATACATGCATACATATATATATATATATATACATATATAAATCCAAATTGTAAAGAATCTTAGTAATTTTGTCCTTGAAATAAATCCATGAGACTTGGAATTCATCTATAATTCTAGTTGAGAAGTGGGAGCTAGAAACATCAACACTGGAGGAGGACCCAAGGACTGCTTCTGATAACCCTCCCTCTCTACCCCCCCCCCCCCCCACACACACACTGTCATTAACAGGTGTTCCCTGTCCACAATGTCAAGTCAAGTCTCAGACTGGCGCTCTACCACTTAGTTCTTCAACCTCCACACACACACACAGCATCCTGCCAGGGTGGGTGTTGGAAAATTGAGGTTATGCAGGCTTAGATGTAAACACCTGCTAAGAGCGAAAATAAATACATATATACACATATGCATAAATATGGATGTCTGCATGTATGTATGTAAGTATGTACATATGTATGTATGTATGTATGTATGTATGTATGTATGCATGTATGTATGTATGCATGTATGTCCTAACAAATATTTAATCAAATAAAATATAACCACATGAAAGTTTGGTTTAACTGTCCCAGTCAGGCTGCTTCTGATACCCCCCCCCCCCCCACACACACACTACTCCTACTGATTGTGTGCCAGGGGTGGCCTTCACAAGTGTTCCCAGTGAATTGACCCTCCACACACACACTCCTACTAGTACCAGGGTGGGTGTAGCTGCAGGCTTGTGGCTAAGATGTTTACACAAGCTATGCACGAAAATACATACATATACATAAATATAGATGTTTACATGTATGAATGTATATATGAATGTATATATGTATGTATGTATATATGCATGTATGTATGTATGTATGTATGCATGTATGTATGCATGTATGTATGCATGTATGCATGTATGCCTCCATCATTCACTAGCAAATTGTCCTAACAAATATTGTAATAACATAAAATATCACATGTGTGTTCTTCAACCCCTCATCTGTGCTAACTTAGGTCACCCACACCCTGTCTTAATTAGTAACCATGGTAGCCCCTTAGGGGAGAGGCGGTGGTGGGGGTGGGGATGGGGGGAGGAGGCTGCACTCAGGACTGGTCCCAGGGCTGACCAAGGGTTCAGTGACAGACACACAGCACACATTTAATGTAAATTCAATCCTTAGTTACTCTTAAATAAAACACCAAATGTAGCTGATAGTCACTTTATTGGTGAAGCAGGTTTGTCTCTTTCTAGTGATATCAATCTGTATTACCCCAACAAACAGGTTCACTGGATATAGGTGATAACAGATTTTCCTATAGTAAAGCCTACCAATTAACATACTAGATTACATCAACGGACCCGATTGTACCAACAGACTGTCAATTCAGGTGTTTCCCCAACCTGGTTCTTGTCACTTTGAACGTGAACACCTTTTTCTTGATGTCAATCATTGTTTCCCCTTCCGGAGTTATGTGGTGTCCTCCGTAAGTCACTAGGTGGCACCTGGTAGGTGTGAGTTTGGTCCCTACCAGTTTGTCGTATATGCATCTCGGAATTATATTGGCTTCCGAGCCGGAGTCCAATTTGAACCGAATCTTCTGATCCTGCACTGGTAACTCCTTGAACCACAGATGCGGCTCCTCCTCGGGGTCTTTGGAAATCGATCCGATATCCAAGTCATAGCCAGATGAGTCATCCTCGTCTTCACTGGGGTTGCACATCCACTCTCCCGGTGTGTTGTTAATGTCTATGCCAATTTCATTCACCGGGTTAGCAAATGTTTGCTTACCACGGCAGACTTTGGCTAAGTGGCCTATCTTTTGACAAATTGCACAACTTTCCCTCGAGCCGGACACACTCCTTGGGAGTGTCTGTGTCCACACTTGTTGCTCTCCGGTTGTTGTTGTTGTTGTTGGGTGGTCTTTTGTGCCTAGCTCCTCCCCCTTTGTGATGCCGCGGCTGCCGGTGCGAGTGGGTGTGTTCACTGCTTCGTCTGTCTGTTGACGGCATCGATGTGCGCTTCAACTGCCCGTTGAGATCCACGCTTTAGCAGTGTTGTATTATGCTCACTCACTCTGCACATTTGTAGGCATTCTTGCAGGCTCAAGTTGGGCAGAAGCTTATATCGTAGGGTATCGTCCCGCACTCCACATACAAGCCTGTCACATAGGAGCTTGTCCTCCAAATCACAGTAGCCGCAGTATGATATCCTTTGCCGCAGCTCACGTTTGAACACTTCCATGGCCTCTGTAGTTTGTTGGTATGTCATGAACTGATACCGCAATGCAGTTATATTGGACTTTCCTGTACAATAATCCCTGAAGGCTTCCGTCAGAGGCCCTATCCTATCTTCTCCTGGTCCGAACTGTCTATGTTGAACATGCAAAAATACAAAACATTGAACCTTTTCGGCTTTGGAGGTTACACCTGTCGCTCCTGCATATATTTTGTATGTACTGTGCCAGAGTTTCCAGTTTTCTGCCATGTTGCCTTCCAGCTGTAACTTTGCCGGTGGTTTAAGCCCTGACAGTGCCATGTCGGGTGGGTGAGTCATCCCATATCTGACACCATGTAATGTATGTAACAGATGTGGACAACACGAGAGATACTGAACGACTGGCTTTATTGCAGTATGGTGATCACGCGCTGCCCACAGCACGTGACCGCACTGGTATGCCTCACACGCCGTGGCATTCATAGTACACATACCTTACAAGTACCATGAGGCATCAAAGCTTCTCAGCCATCTAACAAGGCAAAGTGTTGTAAAGATTATTCGATATATAATCTACCTTTTGCTCTGACAAATTGTCCACTGTTCAAATATGCCTTTCTAATTCCAGATTCCAGAACGTTTTCTCTCTCTCTAATATGTTCTGTAATTTCTCTTCATGTTTACCAAGGCCTACTCCATCAGTGCCATTGTGTCACTCTACAAGAATAACTGCTATGAGATTGGAGAGTCCCAGCCGGTTGGTTCTTTTACAAATATTAACTCGCCCTAGTTGCTATATATGCTAGCCTAGTATGATTTTCATTAATGCAATTCGACCAAGGTAGAAATAAAAACCTACTTTTGTGGAACCAAAGTGTTAGTTTTCCTCCAGTACTTGAAATATGAGAGAAAAAACAAAGCTGTCAGACAATTAACAATATATATTCTGAATAAAGTAACTTATTTCATTAGCATTCTAAAGAATTTGTGACATTCAAGTTAAGTTTTGAACAAGAAATGTAAGCAAAATCTGATGGATTCATAAAAAAATAATGCAAAATTATCGAAGATCTTACTATATCCGACAAATTCCTGAATATCTGATGAAAGTCAGATAAAACAATTCTGTGCAAACACTGGTAATGACACAGACAGGATGGCCAAATGAGTTGAGCGTCGGGCTCTCATTTTGGTAGATCGTGGGATCCATTTGAATCCTGGTCAAATCAAACGAATGACTTGAAAATTGATACCTGTCGCTACCTAGCCAGGTGCTCAGCATTATTAGGAGAGGGCAAGGGTTGGTTGGCTCAGTGTCAGGATAATGTGACTGAATGGGATATAAGGTCATGGTCCTGGTGGCCTGATTTCCCAATGGGGCAGCTCTATGAAGTCAGCATGAATGTGCAATGTCACAAGTCTATATCCATCCTGATATAACCTTAGATGTTGCCAGGATGTGAAAGTCCAACAACAAACCAAGCAATGTCACTAATTATCCCCAGCCGAGACTTTCAGCGGGACAACAAAGCAATCTGTCATTAATTAAAATGATTAATGTCTATTGACACTTGAAATCAACACCAGGGCCCCTACACACCATGAGCCAATATGTCTACATTTAAGGCTAAGCTATGCTAGTTTGTTTACAAACCAGTGGTAATTGTGATACGACAGCTGTGACAGTTCTAACCACTGCTAACAATTCAAAAGCCTTTAGTATTTGAGAAATTGTGAAAAACAGAGGCACTCGGAGGTAGACCAAAAGCTGCATAGTCTGATGAAAATATCAAATTTTCAAAACCAAAGCAATTATTTATCTAGATTTCATTCTACATATCTAATTTAGATACCGATGCATTTATTAAACATTTGTCGCCACATAGAAGGGAATATTGAGGCAATTTAATAGAATCTGTTACTGCAGAAGCCTAGGGTGTTAGAGTTTTGGCATGCTTGTCAAAATTAGCTTTGCATGATTGCACTTCAAATATCTAAAATGTTAGCCATTTAAAATAAAGTTGACTTCAAACTAAAGCAAGATAGATAATAACTATCAACCTAATATATTTATCTCAGAAAATGACCAAAAAACACAACCCATCGGACTATGCCACTTTATCGGCGTTGCTTTCTTTGTTGAGTAGATCACGTTTGTATCAATTAATGATGAGACAGAAGTGGTATAATTTGCATTTATTCAATCAAAATAAGAATTGTCATCAAACAATAGGAACTGTCATTGAACAATAGGTGATGAAACTTCTCACTCTCAACCCTGAGTAGCCTGTTTGTTAGTTGAGGGCTGGGGGGGCGGCAAAATTGGTGGTCAGGTTGGTCTTCACGGGTTTGTGTCCGGGCGGCGAGTGAGTGGTTCAATCCTGGCTGTGACGTCAGCACCTGGAGGAACGAAACCGATAGGTGGCAGCATAAGTGGTATAGTGATTTAGTGCGAAAGCAATGGATAGGTGACAGTACCGTACATGTGTAAGGCAGAGAGCGTGTATATAAACAGATGAGAGGGACAACTCCCGTGAAAAACGGTAACACAGGCTACAGTGGCGTTCCTGGCGGTTAGTGTTGAACAAGCCATGAGTTTGCCGGTACGCTCAATGCAAAACATTTGTTTTTATTCAAAATTAATAGAAATCCAGAAGCCTAACCTTATCAATTTAATATAATCCTTTTGGTAAACATGTTTTCTATATGTCTTCCAAGCGGTTTGTTTCTATGTGGTGTAGTTTTAGAGATATTTAACGTTTTCTGTATGAAGATTGCTCACCGCCATTGACAATGCCTTGAGTTTCCCGTACGTGTAGTGCAAAACGTGTATTTTATTCAAAATTAATAGAAATTCAGAACCCTAGCCATGTAAATTTAATATAGTCTCATTGTTAAATATGTTTTCTATATGTGTTCCAAACAGTTTGTTTCTATGTAGTATAGTTTTAGAGATATTTCACTTTTTCTGTACGAAGACTGCTCAAGGCCATTGACAATGCCTTGAGTTTGCCGTACGCGTTGTGAAAAACGTCAGTTTTATTCAAAATTAATAGAAATCCAGAAGCCTAACCATATCAATTTAATATAATCTCGTTGGTAAACATGTTTTCTATGTGTATTCCAATCAGTTTGTTTCTAGGTGTTGTAGTTTTAGAGATATTTAATGTTTTCTGTATGAAGATTGCTCACTGCCATTGAAAATGCCTTGAGGTTTGCCCATATGCTTAAGCTGTTCAACAACCACCACTTGGAGCGCCACAGTCGGCAGCTGTTACATGCTCTAGTATGGGAGTTGTCCCTCTCATCTGTTTATATACACGCTCTCTGTGTAAGGCCTGGTAGTGTCAATATTTAAGGTTAGGGGCAGCGTGGTGGTTGGTTTAATTTTAAATCGATAGGTGGCATATCAGTGTCGTAGAGTTGGCTGAGTGCCCTACCACTTCCCCCCTCGTCGCAATTTATCCATGTTATGCTAACATGAACAATTGTGCATGGGGCATTCTCTGAAACTGGGCACCACATATCTGGTTATATGTTATGATGGTAATAATAAATTCTTTCCTCTTTTTGGTAGCACACCAAATAATTAATGTTGCCACTGCATGTTAAGTATGTTAGCAATATTACATGTATTTAATATATCACGAAATATATCAAAAGTGTGTGTGTATGATTTTGTTCTAACGTGAAAATTTACACATCAACACCATGCAATTACCGTAACTTTCTTCTTCTTCTTTTTTTCCTTCTAAGACATAATCCTGCTTGCTTAACTGTAATCAATAAAATCTTGTTTCAAATTGTTGTGGATGCTAAAATGATATTCTGGGTTTGTGTTTGATTTCCATGTTACGCAAAGGATATTAAAGTATTGCTCAATTCGTATAAGATCAAAATCAAAAGGTGAAATAGCTTTTTTTTCAACTCCGACATATGCACAACATATAAACCTTTATAGGAACATGGATTCTGCTATTATTTGGAATATGTTCTGCTATTATTTGGAATGGTTTCTGCTATTAATATTTGGAAGGCTTCCATATCACACTTTAGTGTCTAGTTTAAAGCTGCATAGTCCGATGAAAAGATCAAATTTTCAAAACCAAAACAATTATCTAGATTTGATTCCCCATATCTAACTTAGATAATGATGCACTTATTGAACATTTGTTTCTGCATAGAAGGAAATCCTGAGTCAATTTAATAGAACCTGTTGCTGCAGAAGCCTATGGTGTCAGAGTTTTGGCATGCTTGCCGAAACCAATTTGACGTGTTTTCACTTCAAATATCTCAAAACTTAGCCATTTAATATAAAAGTTACCTCAAGCTAAAGTAAAGGAGATAATAATGATCAATCGAATATACTTGTCTCAGAAAAATGACAGAAACTCAAAACCATCGGACTATTCAACTTTAAAAGAATGGCCCATATATTTCCCTTTTTTTTGTTTTCATTGCAGGTGCAGAAGAGGATGGAGGCGGTGCATTACGACGCTGTTAGTGCAAAATAGAAGCTTAAAGACCTGATAACTGGATTTTACCACGAATTCCTTAGATGAATATGTAATGTATCTGAAAATGCGAAAATTTGCACATCGAGACCATGCATGTACACAAACTTTTGTCAACTCTTTTCTTGTAAGACATACTTTTTTTCCTGGACTGTAATCAAACAAATGTTGTTTCACTTTGTTCTGTATGTTAAAATGATCTTCTGCAATCCTCAATAGGAACATGGATTGTGCTATTATTTTGAATGCTTTTTGCTTTTATTTGAAAGGTCTTTTGGTTTCCATGTAGCACATTAGTGCCCACTTTCTGAGAATGTCATCACACAGAGAAAAGAAGGGTGGATTCATAAGGTATACTCACAGGATGTCAAATTCACTTTAAGTGATAGTAAGGTTTGCACTACTTTCCAAGTCTGTAATCGGGATGAAAGTGGTCTCCGGCGAAAAAGGCGGAAATCAGACCACCAAGACATTGGCGCTAACAGTGAATTTCCGCGAAAACATGGATTCCTCCCCCCATATGATTAGCACTGCCAGGGAATCATGGACAAATGCCGGAAGTAAGGTTTCAACTGTCCTTGTTGTGACTATTTTATTGCCCATATCTAACTCTTTCTTGTTGGGGTTTGATGTTCTAGCAACATCTAAGGTTAATGAACGCGATTCAGACTAATCAATTGTTCTCATAATATTATATATGTGTTATTAATCGTTCATCGACTATGCAACCAGGCCGATTGTGTCGCCCCCTGCCTGCAAATGCTGTAACTTGTCTGGCCGCGCTAAGTCACTCTGCCCGCGATTTAAAAAAATAATATTAATGGTTTGTTTAACGTGAATCGGTAAATATAAAAGATGGCTGAAATCTGCGAAATCGTGGAGATCTTTCATCCCTGCTGGAAGTATTCTCTGGTCTACGTCATTTTAATAACTGAGGAGGTGGTCATTAGATGATTAGTTCTGAAGGACACTAATGTTTGTAATAGCCACAGCTACACCAGCTAGATACTGTTTGTTTGTTGTTTTACGTCCTAGCAACATCTAAGGTCATGTCATGACGGGGGCTAGATACTCAGTTGGGTTATAAATAACTTATAGAATACGTTTTTTCAAGTGATGCAAATTATGACTACTAACATTTTATGTTGATATTTGTGAATTAGTCAAGTTGTGTTGGCCATGTTACTACGGACTAGCTTTGCATTTGAATGATTCTGCCTGGTTAAATGTAGAGCCTTCCAAATCACATTTTGAATTGTGTGGAAGAGACCTTTTCCTCAGAGTTAGATCTAGAGGATTTTATGTAATATTTGCATATATTGCTTGTAGCACTGTTATCATGTATAATCGGTCTTGAAGGGTTAAATAAAACCACCACGGTCTGCAAAATCATCTCTTTTCCCACCATTTTATGTGCATATACAATTAAGTCATTATCTATCAAGTATCAAGTAAATCAGTTTTATTGAGCACACACATGTCAAATCATGACCGACAATGCAAGTTGTGTGTAAGCTGTCAAGTTGTGTGTGTTTCAAAGAACCTTAATCTTACAGCAATGAAGCAGAGGTGCAGTGCAACATTGTTCATGTTGCTAGCACTAACATGGGTAATTTATGACGGGGCAAGAAGTGGTAGGGTCATCTCACTTTCATTTGTTGGACACTCGACTGCCACCTGTCGGCTTTTGGCTACATTAACTTGAATACTAGAGCTGCCACCTAGCGTTATATGTACATTCTCCTCCAGGGCTTTACCCCCACCAGTTGGCGCCACCTGCCAGACTTTGCTTCCGCTTTACTTTGTACTGTTCTTAGCCTGTCTTCACCTAGCGGGTTCGGTCCAGATACTGACATTATAGCATGTGGCTCCTTGCTCAGTTGACACTTGGACATGAACCTACGAGGTCCAGCGGAACTTCGGATTTTGCCACCGCACACCCCTCATCTACAAACCGGCTAGTCCATTGGTACGGTTGAGAGTGCCGAGTGTTCTTCGTTAATTGTCCTTCTCTGTTACAATCGATTAAATATAGCATATTATACCGCTTCCGTCTCGTCGTGAATTACAACTTACATCGCACATTCAAACACTTCCCCAAACCAAGCATTCTAAATGTACATGTATATATTTCTTTGACTATTTGTAGCATGCCTGTCAGGTCAGGTACAAGTAATAAAATCGAGACACACCAGTTTACAAAGGCAACAAAATCACATGTAGCCTAATCGAAAGACATAATTTTACATCTGCATAGGAATATGAAACCAATAGTCTGAGTGGGTGAGTTTGAGTTCTTTCAAATGGGTCAATGGTCAATCATGGATCAACCATGTGGACAATTATAATGCATACAGGCAAAGCGAGCTTTGAGCTAATTGGGCCCTCCCTGCACTGAAGGGGACCCCGCACTAGGACAATCTACGCTACTCTTTTAAAGTTGCATAGTCCGATGGTTTTGAATTTCTGTATTTTTTCTGGGATAAATATATTAGATCAAGTACTAGTATCTACCTTACATTAGTTCAAAGTTACGTTTATTTTAAATGGTAAAATTTTGAGATATTTTGAGTGCAAACATGGAAAATTAGTTTTGGCAAGCTTGCCAAAGCTGACACCATAGACTTCTGCAGTAACAGGTTCTGTTAAATTGACTCAGTATTGCTTTCTACGCCGAAACAAATGCTTAGTAAGTGCATCAGTATCTAAGTTAGATATGTAAAATCAAATCTAGATAATTGATTTGGTTTTGAAAATTTGACATGTCATCGGACTATGCAGCCTTAAATGATTTCACTAAAACAGATCTTGGTTGTAAACCTGAGGTCCCCACCAGAAATGTTCCCAATTGGGTCCCGTAACTCCTACAGACTGGTCCTGACTACAACTTACAAGTAGCTACAATGGTGTCTTTAAACAAAAAGGTGCTGCATATTTACACAGTTACTTTCCTATTTGATGCTGAGTCAGTTCTTACAGTACTAGTTGCATATAAGCCCGGGTACCCAGGCTTGTTTTCAATGCTGGCCAGTTGTAGTGTTGGTGTTATCTTACCACACAGTAGCTGCTGATAAGGTATTTGATTGCCTGCATTTCAGTAGCAGATAGATAATTGGTTGGTATGGTTAGTAGCCTATGTTAGTTTTTTTTAAATTTTCTTGGCATATATGTATCTTATTTTGTTCTACTCTTATTACTAGACTAGCCTACTCCTATTTACATATCATAGGCTTGTACGTACCTGTGTGGTGTGTTATCTGGCTATTCTTGGCATGGTTACCTTTCATTGGGCGTCTCGCTGGTGGGCCGTGACATATCACATGCACCTTTGCAGTGCAGCTTAGTGGGGGTTTCCTAGCCTAATTTGCACAGATATTTTTTGTAAGTTTTTGGTCAGGAATTTGTCATTCCTTTACCGGATAAGGCGATCATGTGACCAGTGGCTGACTAATATGTAATAAAGGCAGTTGCGGTACAGAACTTGAAGTGTCCAATTATACATTACATGGTGTCAAATGTGAGGTTCGATCCCACACCCACATTCATGGACCAGACAACATATATATGAAGAAACAAAGGTTACTTTGTGATACATGTGTATATGTCATGTCAGATTCACTAAGACAGACAATGGACATTCAACTTAAAATGATGCATGGAAAATGGACGTTGATCAAACTTGTTACATTGAAACTTATTGACATTATATTGAATTGCACCAAGTTATGTATATGTATCCATCTGAAAAAGGGAGATGTAATGGATGGTAATTGGCCAGCCGGCTGATAAGGTGATCATGTGACCAGTGGCTGAGATAAGGACTGACTAATATGCAATAAAGGCAGTTGCTGTACAGACCTCAGAGGATCCACATGTATATTACATGATGTCCATCTACCAAACAAGACGCCTGCTGAATCAAAGTGACTGCAGCGTCCGTACACATGTGAAGATATGGAAGTCAAGGCTTTTCAACACTACTTTTAATAGGAATTCAAGACTATTTTCATTTTGATTTCAGGAAAAAAAACACAATAGCAAATGCCGATTACGAATTAATTTAGATCAATGGGGACAATCTAATGGAATTCAAGGCTTTTCAAGACTAATTACCCAAAATAGGTTAAATTCAAAGGCTTGCAATGGGGCAAATGAAGTTCAAGACTTTTTAAAGACTTTCCGGGTCCTGTATAGACCCTGCAACTGTGTGTGGTAACAGTTATGGCGGCAGAGTCAACACACGCGGCGGCATCGGCCTGATCGCGAAATAACCTGTATACATATCCTTAACATTGTCAACAAATGCAATGTGGTAGACTTTATTCCTCCAGTAGTAAACAAACGGCTTTATCCACGAACTGATCAGGATGATGATGGAGGCGACCCGCTGTGCGATGTAGAGGTCAGCTGAAGGCCACTCCATCAAGGCCCCGACGATAAAGGCTGGCGTGAAGCAGACAGCGTGGATAAAGACCACACCACTCAACATATTCGTCAGGTCCTTATTCTCGTCCCCGGCCACCGCCACGCTGCCCATCCAGGCTCCAGTCTGCCTGCTCTGCTTCCAGCTCATCAACAAATACTTTGTGAGTACCCCCAAACTGAACAAGAAGCACACACAGAATTCGGGCACCACGATCAAGTAGAAGGTGCCCCAGATCAGCAGCCCTTTAAGTTGTTGACACGCAGCTGTCGATTCTAAGTGGGTCAACACGCCCGTTACCAGCGTCTGTGTTATGATGATGCTCCAGATACCCGCTACAACGACGCGCACCCTGGTGGCAGTGATGAGAACGTCGTAGCGCAGGGGGTACGCCATAAAGATATAGCGGTCTATGGAGATGGTGAGGGCGAATGCTGTGTTGCCCAGCAGACAGGTCATGAGGAAGAGCTTCTCCAGGAAACAGGCAAAACTCCAGGAAGTCGAGTCTGGCTGCAGGATGAACCTGTAGAGATTTAAGTGAGTGAGTGAGTGAGTGAGTGAATGAGTTAGTGGGTGAATGAGAGAGTGAGTGGATGAGTGAGTGAATGAGTTTGTTGGTTGGTTTTTGGAGGTTTATATCCTGGAAACATCTAAGGTCATATCAGTATGGGTACCGACAAAGCAACAGCCAGATGGGATGGCCGAATGAGTTGAGTGTCCGTCTCCCCTTCTGGTACATCGTGGGTTCGAACCCTGATAAAGTCAAACCAATGACTTAGCAATTGATAGTTGTCGCTTTCAAGCCTGGCATTCAGCATTCCAGTATAACCTGGTTAAACCAAACTTGAAGTGACCCTAGAAATTTGTTTGGATTAACCGATCATTGGTCTAACCGAGCTTTGGCTTTGGCTTTGACTTGGCTTTGGCAAAAACATGGGTGCATTTTGAATGTAATATACAATTCAAAACACGAGGCGGAAGTACATAATGTGGAAAATTTATTCAGAGTAGGGATGAAGTAAAGGTAGTAATCAAATGTGAAGTAGCAGTAAGTCAGTAATCAGTAATCAAGGTAATCAATAGGTAGAAATCAATCAGGTTCAAGGGTAGATCAAGTGTTAATAAGTGATAATGCGTTGGGTCAAGTGTTCAGGTAGATAAGTCGATAGTGATGGGTACGTTAATGAGTCGATAATCAAGGTAGGCAAGAAATGAAGTCTCTGGGTGACCCGGAACAGGTGGATGACGTCCTGGTGGTCCTGGTGTGTGCCTGGAAGAGAAGGGCAAATTAGTGTCTCTTCCAGGCTAGTCATCATCGGTGACTAGGGAGGAGTCGTGGTGAGCCCGTATGCGGGTAAGGCCCATGTCGTCGACAAAGCGGTTGGCTCTGAGTCTTGCGGCATGGTCGAAGGGGGCCCTGCTGAGGGCGTCTGCAAAGGCTATCTCGGCACCTGGCTTGTGGATGACCTGGATCTCGCAAGAGTTAAGTGCAGCGAATCGCCAGATCGCCCGTGCACAGGCACAGAGGGTTGGATCCCTCCCGTCACCGGAGTCGAGCACAATCTGGGAGGTCTGGTTGTCGGTGTTGATCACAACGGCATAGTCTTGGGGGTTTGGAGGGGTGAGTGCGTGGAGGGCGACGACTAGGTTTATAGCCTCGAGCTGGGCAATGTTGTGTCCGTCGGCCAGGAAGCCTGGCTGGTATTCTTCAGTCATGTAGCCTGCGGGGGAGTGCGCTCCGCCGGCGAGGAGAGAAGAGTCGCATTCGATCACCCACTCATGCTTGGGTGGTGGGCGGAGGAGGACAACGCCGTTGGAGGCATGGGCATACTGCCTGAACCATAGTATGTCCTTGGACATTTCGGCGGTAATGGTATGCTTTCCGGTGTAAGGTGCACTTCTGAGGGCATTGAGGATCCTGTTCATGAAGCGCCTGGCGGGTCTGATGCATTTTGCAACATGTTGGAGCCTCCCAACTAGGCGTTGGAGGTCCTTCCTGGAAGCCTTTGTTGTGGGTGCCCAGGTGGCGCATTCGGCGACGACTTCATCGAGCTTGGCCGGGGGGATCCGAACGATCATGTCGACCGTGTCCACCTCAAACCCGAGCCACTCGACGCGCTGGGTGGGCGGCATGCACTCGTGTGGGGAGAGTGCCAGGCCCAGGTCTGCGGCGAGGTGGATCGCGTCGAGATAGGCGAGGGTGGCATCGTATTCAGTGGCGGCGGACCCGACGAAGTCGTCCAGGTAACAGAGGACGAAGTGGCCCTTCTGGCGGAGCAGGTATGTGACCGCATTGGTGGTGCGGGCACAGGCCATGGAGGAGGTGCGGCACCCGAAGGGGGGGGCGATGTCGTAGTAGGTGTCGCCGTCGATTGTTATTCCTAGGAGGGGGACAGAGAGGGGGCATGTCCTCAGCTGTCTGTATGCGCGGGCGAGGTCGATCGTCCATATATATGCGCCTTGCCCGAGGCGGGTGACTTCGTCGGTGAGGTTGTTTATGTTGGGGAGGGTGTAGGTGGCGGGCCTCCCTTGATAGTGTCCTTTGCGTATGCCGGCATTAACGCTGGCGCCCCTTGGGTAGCTGAGGTCGACGATGACCCGGCACTCGACGGTATTCTTCTTCGGTCGGGTCATCATCGGGCTCATCTGGGCCCAAGGGGCGAAGGGAGGTTGGCGGAAAGGCCCGAGGAGTGCGCCTTTGGACGCCTCGTCCTTGACGTACTTGCGGATCCATTGCAGATGGTCAGGATCCTCGCGGTGGTTGGCAGTCGACGGGACGGGGGGGGGCGTCGGCGGTGTAGTCGACCGGCCACCCGAACTCGAGAAAGTCGAGTAACTCGGCATCGTGGTAGCCGGCGAGGAGTGCCCTCCATCGGTCGATGTTGAGATCGGATGGCACCGGTATGCGTGCTGCTACGTGGTTAGGGAGGGCAGTCGCCCGGACTTGGTCGAATATATGTCTGTATACTTCATGCCCCCATGCCGCGTGGACGGTGGTGGGCCATATGTTGTGTAGGATAGTCTTGTAGGAGAGGGGGGTGTGAGGGGGGTTGTAGGGGGGGAGGGGGCGTCGACTTGATCGGTGGTTATGTCGTCGATGTCTTCACTGGCGTGTGCCCGGTCGTGGTAGGTGAGGAGGGCATCGGGTGCCGCGGCCGGGTCGAGTTCGTCGAGTTCATCGTCGTTTGGGGGGGCTGTGGGTTGGCTGGCGGTGGCGGGTTGGACGCATATTATGGTGGCGTCAGTCGGCTCATATCGCACGACAATATCTGTGGTGATGGAGGTGTGTGGGCGTTGTCGGGTGTTGGACCGTGTGCGTGGCCGGTCACGGGTGGTGGTGGCGGTGGGGGTGTGTGGGGGAGGGTCAGTGGGAGGACGTTGGGGTTGGGGGGCGGGAGGGGTGAGAGGAGGGGGGAGGGGTGGGGGGTTTGGGGGGGCGTTGGGGGGGTCGGGGTCAGAGTGTGTATGCTGGCCGGAAGTTGGGAGATTTCGATTTCCGGTTCCGGGTGGGGGCTTCCGGGTTCTGTGTCCCGGGCGGCACGTGTCTGAGGACGGGTTATGGCAGCGGTGTCGGGTAGGCGAGCGGCATCGTTGTCCGGGGCCGTCCAGGGTGCCGTGGCTGTGTCGGCTAGGCGAGCAGCATAATGGCCATTAGCGGTGTCGTTAGTGGCGGCATCGGGGTCGGGGGTGGCGACTGATGGGTCGGAGGCGGCAACATCTGACGGTGAGAGGTGGCGGTCTGCGTCCGGCGTGAGGCGGCGGTTAGGGGTGTCCAGTGACGCGTGTTTTGAGCTGCTCCAGCTTGTTTTGGCGGGAATGTCAGCATGGGTCTGGGCCGTTCTGGCCTTTACGCCACGTGGTGCGTTTTTGGCGGGAGCGGGGTCGGTGGGCGCGTCAGTGTGGGCGGGTTCGGTCTCAGTGCCGTATGCGTGTGGTTTTGGGTCCCAGGGCGGGATTGTCGGGACAAACCTGCGTGTGGAGGAGACGAGGCGTAGGGCAGGTGGGGTCGGCTGCGGCGTGTCGCGTGCGTCGTCTGAGGTGGCGTTTTCTACGGCCTCGCCAGGGCCGCTATCTAAAAATCCGCCCTCGCTGATTCTTCTCTGTCGAGTGCCGCGGCTTTGCGCTCAGTCTGTCGCTTTTTGTTGTTGCACTCTTGCTCTCTGTGTGGGTTGGATTTTTTATACTTATTAGCGCACCAGGCGCACAGATGTGCGCGTCGGTCGCTCCCGGTGCCGTGGGATGCGGTGTATCCGCAATCCGTGCCCCAGTTCCTTTTGTGGCATGGGCGCCCGTCCGTCTCAGTGTTAAACTCTGGGCGTCTGTAGGGTGTAGTGTTCGTGGCTGTCGTTTGTTCGTCAGTGCGTGAGTGGTGGGGTCTGGTCGTGTGATCGGCCTTAGCGGCTCGCCTCTCCTCTTCTTTCCGTATGCCTGCAAGGCAGGCTGCGCGCTGAAGGTCTTTAATGGCCTGTTCGTCGCGCCAGGCCTTAGGGAGGCGGCCATCTTCGATCATGGAGAAAACCTTCTCCGACCAGGTGATGCACGTGTCCCACTTCCACTCTGCGGCCATGTCAAACATCTCGTCCTGGTGGCTGAGTATGGGTTTTATCCATGACTGGGGCACTTTGGGGTCTTTGCGCATGCGTGACAGTGCCGCCAGGTACTCGTGCCACGTGCTCTCCCCGGGGCCCACCTTGCCCTTGCGAGTTGGGTCCTACCTCTTTTGTCGTTCCGTCCATTTGGGTTGGTTCCGATAATGGCGTCGATCACCTCGTTTTGGTGGTAGTCGTCTTCACTCGAGGATGTGGCGGTGGCGCACCGTGCGTGGCGCGACCTCCTGTGTCTTGGTCGCTCTTGAGATTCTGACCTGTTCCGTCGATCCTTATGGGTGCGTTGGCTGCGGGGCATGGGTTTCGGCGATCTGGTGATCTCGGTGAGCATGCGTGGGAGGTCGTAGCACGTGGCGTTGGAGATTGGTCCGGGTCTGGGGTGCCGCGTTTCCTGCGTTTGGGGACGGGTCTGTCGTCCGACGAGTTACTCTGCGATCGCTTGTCTGTCTTGCGCGTCTCCAGTGCCTTGATCCTATCCGACATCGTTTTGGCCACTTCGGCTTGCTGGCGTATTGAGTCGGTCACAGACTGTCTGAGCATAGTGAGCTGCTCGGCTGCAGACGTATCGTCGTAGGTCGTTTCGTCCGCGGTGGTTTTGGGTTTAACTACCACGGAACGTGGTCTGCCCCGCTGGCGTGGTGGGCGTGTGGCCTCGTCAGACACGGCGGCGGCCGGGGTGTCTGCTGTTCGTCGGGTTGTCTTGCGAGGCGGCATGGTGACGGTTGGTGTTCATTGATGTTGGAGGACAGCCGCGAGGTGAGTTGAAAAGAGGTGTTGGTGGTCAGGCGTGTGGTGGAGAAGTGGCAGAGTGAGAGGAGAGCGGAAGTAAGGAGGGGGAGGGGCTGGGGACCAGCGGCGGCACCAGCGGTGGGTGCCGGTGCCGCCACCTGGAGGGGGGGGAGGGGGAGAGGAAAGGTGGCGTCGGTGGCGCCGCCTGGAGAGAGAGGAGGGGAGAGGGACGTAGAGATGGGGGGGGGGGGGGAGAGAGTGGGGGAGGAGGGGAGAGAGGGGGGAGGTTGGAGGTGGAGGGGGGTAGGCATGGGGAGGTTTTTCCCGCCTCTGTTTCGAATTACCCATATTGCCATAGCAATATGAACAATGTATGTGGACACTTTGATTAATGTTTTTTATGTATATACAGTATACTATAACCCCGTTAAACCAAGCTTGGTTAAACCAAACGATCGGTTAATCCAAACTTTTTTCGGCGGCCTGGCAAAATACTACCATTTATCATATAAAAAAGTCTCAGATCACCTTATAACCACTTGAATGTTTGGTTTAACAGTACCGGAAGTGGCCTGGGACCCGAACATTTTGTTTGGATTAACCGATAATTTGGATCAACCAACTTTTGTTTAACCAACTTTTTAATGTATAAATGTCCACCTTTATACAAGTATTATGATAAGCGGTCAGAGTGCTTCCTGGCTTGAATGTGCACCAAGTTGCTCTAACTGCGTTGCACAGAACATTCCAGAATCCCTACACATTCAAGCCAGGAAGCACTCTGACCACTTAGCATAATACTTGTATAAAGGTGGACATTTATACATACACATAATTAACACACAACTAATACACAACTTTTTTATATGATAAATGGTAGTATTTTTCCAGGCCGCCGAAAAAAGTTTGGATTAACCGATCGTTTGGTTTAACCGACCTTGGTTTAACAGGGTTCTACTGTATTAGGATAGGGCAAGAAGCAGTGGAATGAGGAAGACCAATCGTCGACAATTGAAATTTCCCCTGCTTAATCAACTAGTGTACCCAAAAAACACACACAAAAACAAACCATCAGACCATTAATGGAAGATAGACCTAAACTTCATTATGATGCAATTGTCTAGTTCAACAAACGCCTAAGTGTTTGTGTTGATAGCACATTCCGTATGCCACAGCGACACCCATTGAAATTAGTGTCTGACAACCTGTCCAGTCCAATATCACTCTTGCTCTTCTTTGTTTGGTCTTTTTTGTGTGTTTGTGATTGTTTGTTTGGTCGTAATGCTCGCATTGCGGTTGATGCGAGGCGAGGGAGGACCCCCCCCCCCCCCTCTCTTCCTCCAGCCGTTGGCCATTACCTAATCTCCCGCACTCCCCTCCCTTAAAACCAGCCCCGAGGCCGCCTCAGGCCACTCGCCCTCCTGCCTCCAGACAATCTACTCCTCCAGTCCTTTTTTCCCCGGGGGTGTATAGCGATGGTGGGTGGGGAAAAAAGGACTGGAGGCCGCCTCCCTCACCCTCGGGGAGGAGGCCTGCTGGGACCTCAGGTGGTTTGCCCTCTACGGCCATGCCTCCAACAGCCTCCACCTCCTCCGCACCCCCAAGGTCCGCTGCCTGGTGATAGAGTGTGACTCTTGCCTCACCAGCGGCAGGGCCTACTCCCCGATGAGATGCTACGCCCGAGGGTACTCTGAGGCATTTCGGGCTCGCTTCCCCAGCATCCATGAGTTGGAGGCGGTCAACCTGGTGGTCGCCCTTCGGGTGCTGCTCCCTGAGGACGTCGCGGGTTCGACCTTGGTCGTGAAGACCAACAACATGGCCTCCGCCGCCTCCCTCGAGTTTGGGCACGCCTGAGACGCCACCTCGCGACCTGCGCTCAGGAACTCTGGCTCATGGCGGCCGCCGGCTCGTTCACCATCTCAGTGGTCCACAAGCCAAGGGCCACCCTCATCCTCACCGCCGCCCTCAGCCAAGCCTACCTCGCCGGACCCTGGGCCGAGGTGGCCCGGGCGGAAGTCGCCCGCCTTGGGCTTTCCTACATGAGCCCTTACCACGATGACTTCCTCCCGGGCCTCTGATTCCAGGTTTCTCGGCCCTGGAGGTCACCGCGGTCGACGGACTCCGCTGCGCCTCCCTGGCGCCTTCGACCGGCTTCATGTCGGCCCACGACCTCGACACCCTGGCCCCCTCCGACTTTGAGGTGGCTGCCTATGCCGCCTCCCTCTACGCCGGCACCATGGTGCTCGCCTCCATCCGACACCCTCTCCGGTGCCCGCTCCTGGATCGAGGCCGCTGGGGGCGGCACCTCAGCCTTCGGCCTCGCCTCGCTCGAGACGTCTGCTGTGGAGGCGTGCGGGCCTCAGCGCACGTCCCACCCCCCGCCCCACTGCTTAGGCCCCAGCGCCTCTCTGCCTACCTCGCCACAGCCGGGCCCTGGGGCTTCATACCTCAGGCGGCCCTCCTCCTCGGGTACTACGGCATGCTGTGGCAGTCCAGCCTGCTCTTGCCAAGTTCTTGGGAGTGGGGTGGCCCCCACACCATCACCCGCACCGACGTGGCTCCCGTGCCCAGTGGTCACTGCCTGACCATCCGGGCCTCCAAGACCATCTCAGGACCCACCGGAGCGGTCTCACTCTTCATCCCCACCTCCTCAGGCTCCCAGCTCTGCCCAGTCGCCGCCTGGAACGCTGCCGTCGCCTCGGTCCTAGACACGCCTCCCGACCGGGCCTTCATCATGCCCTCGGTACACCCCCTCAACCCTCGGACCCTGCTGAGCATCCTCCGCACTGCCCTCCGAGCTTGCACATCCTCCAGCGATGTGCCACCCAGGACTGCCAGCGCACCGGTGTCCCCCTCCCCGACATCATGGCCCAAGGGACTTGGACCTCCAAGGGAGTGCATGCATACGTGCTCCGCCTCGCACCCTCTGGCGCCCCTCATGCCCTCTCCTCCCTTTTGGTGGAGGGCTCTTCGGGGCTCCTCTTCCCCCCCTCCTGACATTACCCCCCTGAACTCTCTCACCGGCCGGGTTTCATTACCCTGATTCATTTAGACCTATGTACTCATCGTATTGTTCTCTCCTTACTCATTATTCATAGTATTGTTCTCTTGTCCGTGTCATTAACTCATAGTATTGTTCTCTATGCTTATTACCTTATGTCTTGCATTTTATTCTGAAATATACTGCTGATTTTTCCACCTCGGCCTCTTCTTCCTCCTTCGTCACGTATCGGTCGTAATGCTTGATTTGCGTTTGATTCGCGGCAGAGGAGGAGGACCCACCCCCTACCCTCTCTCTTCCTCCTCGTGCCGGTTGGTGGTTATGTCACCCCCCCCCCCCCCCGGGTCTCGGTCCTTATACCCGAGCCCGCCGCTGCCTCCAGCCACTCCGCCTCCGGCTTTCCTCCCGTGACCCTGTCCTGCTGTTCATTTTCCACCCACTCACCCATACTTCTTTTCTTCCCTTCTTGACTCATTCTCCTTCCTAGGGTGAAGGGCTCTTCGGGGCTCATCTTCCCCCCCTCCTGACATTACCCCCCTGAACTCTCTCACCGGCCGGGTTTCATTACCCTGCTTCATTTACACCTTATTGTCTTGTACTCTTAGTATTGTTCTCTCCTTACTCATTATTCATAGTATTGTTCTCTTGTCCGTGTCATTTACCCATAGTATTGTTCTCTATGCTTATTACCTTATGTCTCACATTTTATTCTGAAATAAACTGCTGATTTTTCCACCTCGGCCTTCTCTTCCTCCTTCGTCGCGTATCAGTACATATTTTGTTATCTATATCGCACTTCGAACCTTTCTTAATTTTCTTATCTCTTCTGGTAGGGCATGTTGAAATTTCAACAGTTTTACTATTTGAAGGCTTAAAGTTGCACAGTCCGATGATTTTTAGGTTCTGTCATTTTTCTGAGATAAATATATTATGTTGATCGTTATAACCTACCTTACTTTAGTTTAAAGTAAGTTTTATTTTATATGGCTAAACTTTGAGATATTTGAAGTGAAAAATATGTCAAATTAGTTTTTGCAAGCTAGCCAAAAGTCTGACACCATAGGCTTCATCAGTAGCAAGTTCTATTAAATTGACTCAATAATCCCTTTTATGTGGCAATAAATATTTATTAAGTGCATCATTATCTATCTATTTTAGATATATAGAATCAATTTGAGATAATTGTTTTGGTTTTGAAAATTTGATGCTTCATTGGACTGTGCAACTTTAATGTATTCAATAGAATGTCCTCATATGGAAGGCTTAAAGCTGCATATTCCGATGACCACATCCAATTTTCAAACGCGCTGGCTATTCGCAGAGAATTATAGCCACCAATACTGTAATTCGTGAAGCTGCAACCACCCAATCAGTATTCATCATTTTACTGTGCATGTACATAATTCCACACAAGTGCATTCACAGTGAATGCACATGTGCGGAATTGTTTTGCCTTTTGTTTTCGTCGTAATGCTTATCAGAGCTGCTTTTCTCTGCGAATTAGCAGAAGAAGAATTATTATTTGCAGTGACAGTGACTGCCATCCATTTGCCTTTATCAATTTTAGCACTCTATTATTATTAAGTCACGTTCCTAAATAACAGAATTTGATCTTAGCAGTTTAATAACAGAATTTATGTGCAGCTCTGCAAATAACAATCATTCTTCCACTAATTTGCAGAGCAAACCAGCTCTGCAAATAACAATCATTCTACCACTAATTTGCAGAGCAAAGCAGCTCTGCAAATAACAACCATTCTACCACTAATTTGCAGAGCAAAGCAGCTCTGCAAATAACAATCATACTTCCACTAATTTGCAGAGCAAAGCAGCTCTGCAAATAGACCCGTCAATTCTAAAAACCAAAACAATTATCTAGATTTGAGTATGCATATTGAACTTAAGGTACTGGTCCACGTATTAAGCATTTGTTGCCACATAGAAGGGAATGCTAAGGCAATTGAAGAGAACCTCTTACTATTGAATCCTATGGTGTCAGAGGTTTGGCATGCTTGCCAAAATTAATTTGGCATATTCACATTTCAAATATGTCAAAAGTTAGCCATTTAAAGTTTCAGAAAATGACAGGAACTCAAAACCATCGGACGATGCAATTTTAATGTATTCAATGGATTGCCTTGGTATGGAAGGCTTAATATTAGTGTAATACGTCGGTCGCACACATCACACAACGTTCTACTGTAATAACCAAAAGGAAATATCTTACACTTCTATTTCACAAACATCATTTCAAAATTGATCTTGGAAGCTCGCTGGCAGATTGATAAAAGGGCTGCTAGTGTAATAGTTTCTATAATTACCACGACTGTATTATGTGTGATATATGCGTAATAGACATATAGGCTTGTGGCTAATGTATGATAATGAGATGCAAAGGTTTGGACAAAGGATTATGTAAATGAGATGACATCATGGAAAGTTTAGCCGGCGGGTTCAGCGAGCCCTGGAGCGTGAATAAACCATTCACTATCCAGAAGCCAAAGTGTTCAGATGTTGTACTTTCACATTAGGAATCAGGTGGAAAACATGTCACTATAGAGGCATGAATATGTCTCAATAGAGGGGTGCATACAGTGGCATGCTTATATTCTTATCAGAACTATTGCAGACGGAGTCTATATATAATTACACATATACTTATGTAGTTGTTTTGTTTTGTTTGGGATTTTACGTCCTAGCTACATCTAAGGTCATATCAAGACGGATACCGATTAGTGATAGTACATCCTCATGGCGATTTTTATAGTGCTGCCCCACTGGGAGAACAGGCAGCCAGCACCATGACATGATACCTGATATACTACTCAGTCACATTATCCTGATACTGAACACCCAGCCATTGCTCTACCCTAGTAATGTTGAGGGCCAGGCTAGGTAGCGACAAGTATCAATTTTGTACATCATTGCTTTGAATTGGCCTGTTTTCGAACCCACGACTTTCCCCGCGCAGAGCCTGCACTATGCCGATTGGGTCTCCTCGTCAGTTAGAGACACACACACACATATATATATATATATACATATATATATATGTTATATATACACCACATATGTGTGTACAGACAGTTATCTGTAGTAGATAACTGTATATAAAGCAGAGAACTTTATTTGAGTGTCATAGCATATATACGTTGTTTACTGTTGCTCTACGCTTCAGAAACAGAAGGCAATAAAGACTTGTACTGACGGCAACATGTTTCTTCTGCTGATGTCTGAGGAAGGTCTGGAGCTGCAACATGGCAGGTGAACATACCGGAGGTAGGGTTCGCCTCCCTCCCACCCATACATACTTTTGTTGTTGCTGTAAATATAGTTTATTCACTGAATAAAGTCTTTTGTCAGCGCCGTGGCACTGGTCTTCTAGCCCCGTACTATGACCTTAGACGTTGTCAGGACGTAAAACTCCAACAACCAACCGAACCAACCAAACTCCCAGCCATATGACAACACAGTTATTTACAATATACGGGTCACTCTCCTGAAAACTGGCCAGAAGTGTCACATGGAGAGTTAAAATCTAATATTTGAATTGTTTACATTTTTTGGTTGCAAATGAAAGCTGAAAATCTCCCATTTACATCTATGTGAAATATAAATTGATGGGATAAAAAATATAGGTGTAGTCTGTGATTAAGCTATGTTATATGGCAGTATAACATGTGTTGCTCAGAGGTAACACATGTTTAGGACACCACATAGTCTACTTAATCAAAATCTAAGCAGAATTAAATAATTTCATACTGAGAAGCATATTAATCATGGCATAATATACAGAAATATGTAGTGCTTATATTGATTTTTGTTTAAAGAGTAATTCCCAGCCATGCTTTATTCACTGAATAATTAGTGTACAATATTTGTGTGGCATTCAGACACCACTGGTTACATCTGTGATGAAAATTTGTAACGTTATTTCTGAAGACATCAAATAATATTTGTTTTAATTTAAGCATGCATACATGTTAATAAATACTTCCTTTTGATTTGGGAACTGTTTTGTTTGATATATCAATGCAATACTAGATGTTAGTAATGATCCAACCATATCCCATATGTCATGTTACAAATGGCTGACTGTAAAATGGGGTTCTTGGTACAAAAACACTTTTATTATTGATGTTTTAAAACCCCATCCCATGCTGACCAATTTTCAGGAGAGTGACCCATAGGTATAATGTAGTCTGATAACAGTGATATTGTCATCAGTAGTTACCTCAAGTCAGCCGAAATAATAATTTCAAGACTCACATATGGCATAGTTCGACAATTCACATATGAGATAGTAATTAATAATGCAGTAAACGTAAATGCAAAGTTGTAAACCACTGCCTTGTGTTACAGGTTCTTAATAGAACCAAAGGCTAAGGGAGCAAACCCTAATAGAAACCATGTTACCATGGCAGCGTTAAGGGTGGTGATGAATGGAACTCCCAACATCTCCCGACCAGCCACTGCAGGAACAAATAGTTTGCACCTGTCTTGATGTATTCGTGCCGGTGTGAGACCTCTATTTGCTCCCTAAGAGAGTGCCGCTAGTAACTTGCAAAAGCAAGTAGTGCTTCAACACTTTTCAAGCAGCTTTTATGAAATGTACAACCACACGAAATAACATCACTCTCACAGAATAGAGCTAATTGGAGAGTGGTGGTTAAGTAATGAAAGCAGTCTTTGTCGCATTGCGACTCACAGCATAATGAATGAATGATGATACATACATACATGTGTATTGATTAGATAATTACATTACAGGTGTATGGTATCCCTTTGCAGGTTTACGTACCTGTTGTCTGAATTGCCAAATTCTCATGTTGTTGGAGAGCATTTTGAGATGAACTGTTAGTATAATGGTTTGGTTATTCTGTTAGATGAAGTGTGGTTAGCTGCAGGGTTATGTTTAAAATATTTAAATCAAATTGGACTACTGCTGCCCAGCGTTGAAAACAAGCATTAACACACTTATCCGTTATGAGCAGGGTCAATAAATTCATCACAAAAAGAAAATAATACAAAAAAAGGGAGCAGTACGTGCAGACGTACCTGAGTATGCGCAGTGGTGGCAGGAGGCAGGATACCAGGTCGGACACGCTCAGACTCATGATGAACTTGGACGTCTGCGTGCGCAGCGAGGGGATCCGCACCAAGGTCATCAAGGTCACAGAGTTCACAACGAGGATGAGCAGTCCCTCCAGGGCCTGCACGACGAGCAACGCCACCTGGAGGGTGCGCAAGGAGGCTGGGGAGGAGGTGGTGATGGTGCTGATGATGTTGGTGGTGGTGGCTGGCATCCAGGTGGAGTTTGTGGAGTTGAGGTCACTCAAGGCCATTGTTGTTTGTGAGTAAAGGTCAACTTGACACACCACCAGTTCCGAGTTTCCAATTCCGAGATATGATGTTCATTGTAATGAGTAATTAATAACCAACTTTAAACAAGCCACACTTTACATGTTTAGCAATATAACGCGTATGGACTTCATTCCAAGGTCACTAGCGTAATGAAGGTCACTGTACCTACCCAGATGACTGACAAATAGTAGTTGAAGGTCACTCTGCTTCATCTCAAGTGTGAATATTATTTGGCAAATGCATGAGATCTCCAATTTGCGCTGCTGCTGGTAGTGGGAAATCTGACAAAGCAAATATTCAGCATGACATTCTGCTTAATTTTATTATATTCTGCATAATTCTATCATATTCTTCACAATTCTATCATATTCTGCACAATTCTATCATATTCTGCACGCTGCCCAACGTTGAGGGGATGACCTTGTTGAAGGTCATTCATAGCTTCAACGTCTGAGGACCCTATTCAGGATCACACAAATTCCTTGTTTTACGTCCTAGCAACACCTAAGGTCATATAAGGATGGGCACCGACTTGTGACAGTGCGTACACACTGCAACGTTATAGTGCTGCCCTACTGGCCGCTGCCATAAGTAACAATGTAATTAAATCTAGATACAATTCTTTGTCGCCCCTTTGCGCCTGCCCGTCGCCCCTTTGTGCCTGAGTCAGTTTCAAGGGAGTTTAATAATGTTGTGGCAGGGTTGATGAAAATGGGGAATATTGACTCGAACCCATATCTCTTTGGGTTCCGGCCAGTGTGCTAACCATTACACCACCTAGGCTCCCTGGTGTCAGCATATTGATCAAGTTCTAATCTGGTTTGTGGGAGAATCCATCAGAATGGCATTGGGTATTGTCAGCGTACTATCTGGAGCAGGATCCATATACACACTACTACGCCAACGCCGTCTCCGTTGGTTGGGCCATGTTCGTAGGATGGACGATGGCCGTATTCCCAAGGACCTACTATATGGTGAGCTGGCATCAGGATCCCGAGGTGTAGGACGTCCTCAGTTATTCTACGTAGATGTTTGCAAACATGACATTAAGGCATACAATATCGATACCGAATCCTGAGAGGTCACTGCAGAAAACAGCACACAGTCTAAAATGAGGAGATTCTGCAATACGTGATGCTGGCGAGGACAAAACGGCCAGGAAGGAAACCAGTCATCAAAACGAAGAAGTTATGTCCACAGAATCACAGGATGTATATGACTTAATGTGCCAGGGCTGTAGCAGATTGTGCAAATGGAGGACTGGTCTCTACAGCCATACAAGAGGATGTTCCTCAACCAACTCTACAAGCGCGACTCCATAGTCTGCAAGACTGAAGGATACCAACAACAATTGTCAGCGTGTACTGATTCCATTGGAAGAGGTTAGTTAGTTAGTGGCGCCAGTGTACACAGATAGTCGCGACAAGCGTTAATCTCTTCCAGTGCAGCTGGTGTAATACGTATGATCTGGTAGCCGGCAGACAAGACATTCTCAGCCTACTAATAAACATTTTCCGTGGAGCATGCGTAGTGACCTGCTGCTACCCAATGCATTAGTTTTCCACACTCTCAGCGAGGACAAGTCTGTGGTGGAAATCATCTATCAGACATTTTCCGCAGAGTGAGCTGCTACCGAATACATCAGTTTCGGCCCTGTCGCCAGAGGGGGGGTTGGTGGTGGAAATCCTCACTAAGACCTTTTCCGCACAGTTTGCTGCACATTGAGCTGCTTCTCAATACATCAGCGTTCCACACTGTCGTCAAGGATGAAGATTATGGTGGAAATCCTCTATAAGACCTTTTCCGCACCGTGTATGCATGCTACACCGTAAACTGCTACCGAATACATCAGTTCCGGCCCTGTCGTCAGAGGGCGGGTTGGTAGTGGAAAGCATCTATTCTTCCACTAATTCCATCTGTATCAGATCCCAGTGAGTCTGACCATGCGTCTATGAATAAGCTGCACAGCAAGTGTCTGCGCTAACCTACAAAAGTACAAGTGAAGCAGCTGTTGTTTGACTTTGATTGATTGATTGATTGGTGGTTGCTTCACGCCGTGTCAGCAGCATAGGCCATATTCACGCTGTTGTTGGGTAAGTCTAAAGCACTTAGCAGTCGAAGCCTGCGATAGAAGGGCATGCGCTCACTGGTTCCACAGAAGCGTCCCCAGTAGCGCTGGTAGTCTAGGCCTATACACAGATTAGTTAGTTAGTGGTGATTGCTTAATTCTGTGTCAGAAGCGAAAGGCCAAGATTGATTGATTGATTGGTGGTTGCTTTACGCCGTGTCGCCAGCATCGGCCATATTCATGGCGAGAAAGGTTTATTTTTGTTCAAACCATCGCTTTTACATGTAAAAGCATACAATTAATTTTGTGTCAATGGACACTCCTGAATTTTGTAAACTCACAATCATATAGTTTCTGGTTAAGCTAAATAAAATTCTAAATGATATTTATATTCACTGATGAAATTTGTTTAAGAACCTATATGAGGTGGTACAAACCAGCTGCCCTCCAAAAGACTAAAATGTTTTCTTATTTTACTTTAGTAAAAAGGTTGTGCATGCTGTTTGCAGTGTACAATTGTTGGCATAGGGCCATGAAATCCACACAGCTTAATAAAGTGTGTTTTAATGTCAGTGGGCACATGTAAATAAAATAGGCTAGTATAGAATTAAGTAGAAAAAAGTGGAAAACTCTTCCCAAGAAAACCCCAAAACACTAACATAGAACCTTAAGAAAACAACTAACATAGTAATAAGAATAGAACAAAAATACAATGCCAAGAGGGCCCCAAAAAAACTAACATAGACTACTAACATACCAACAGACTATCTATCTGCTACTGAAATACAGACAATCAAATAACTTATCAGCAGCTACTGCTTGGTAAGACAACACCAAAACTACAGCTGGCCAGCATTGAAAACAAGCCTGGGTACCCGGGCTTACATGCTATGGACAGTATAAATACAGCCTCAATAAAAAAAAAACAAAAAAAACAACCAATACATTCAGGGGGAGGGTCCCCCTTGAGCAGAAAAACGTGTGTTAGCCACGAATATCCAATATGGCATCTTGTTAAGGCTATGATCACAGCGAGAAGTGTTCAAATCTTATTTTGTTGTATTATTATCGGGTCATCGCTTTTACACCGAATGTAAAAGCAAACAGTCGAGAGACACTTTTGAAGTTAAAAGCTCGCAATTACGAGAAATTGGTGCCATGGAAAATCCTAGATAAATGTTGAAGATGTCGTTCTTCCTCAATTGGTGAAAATGGCTGCATAGTCCTGCCACCTTCAGGTAGCTTGTTGTTGTACATTAATTAAATATATAGTTATATGCAGGTAGGTGTCAAATAGGCTGCAGTGTGACCCGCAGTTGTTTCTCTCTACATGGGTAACTAACTGACTGAAGGGCATTCAAGAATTGAAGGGCATTCAAGACTACTGGCAACCTGCGGTCTATGCATCTGTTGGATTTCTGCTGCGTGTAACCAGGCAATCAGTTCTACCATGCAGAAGAGCATTCGAGACTACTGGCAACCTGGGGTCTATGCATCTGTTGGATTTCTGCTGTGTGTAACCAGGCAACCAGTTCTGCCATACAGATAGACGCAGGAATGGTCAGGCTGGTCTCACTCCTCATTCTGTTATTGGAATCATATTACAGTATGTAACTCTTTTACTGTCAGCAGTTTGATGTGAGCTGCTCATATATAAAGTCTGGCGGTACGCTGAGTGTATGTGGGGGGGGGGGGGGGGGGGGCAGTGGTGCGTGCACAGACAGGTGGCGCCCCCAACAGATCTGAGTGTGAGTAGGATGGAAGTGTTTAGGTTAACAGACAGGCTCCTCCAGTAGATGACTGAGGGAGGAGATAGGGCTGAGGAGCAGATGGAAGCTTCCGGCCTTATTATACTTGTATAATGGCTTACATAGTATATATATAATATATATGGGTGCGTGAAGATTAAGTATTATGCGAGTATAAATATGTAGAAGGAAATTCTATTATTATATATTATTATTATTCATGTATACATATCACATATAAGTATTATGCGAGTATAAATGCACAGAAGCAAATTCTATTATTATTATGTATTATTATTCATATCTATATATGGTGTATAATTATTATGCCAGTATAAACGCATGGAAAGGAATTCTATTATTCATATATATTATTATTCATTTATATATATGTGTGTGAATTATAAGCATTATGCGAGTATAAAGGCACAGAAGGGAAATCTATTATTATTATATATACTTATTTACTACCCTGTGTAGCCTGACCACCATGCTCCGACCGGTGGTGCCACCATCTGTCCTCCTGGTCCCTAACAGATGCGCTCCTATGTTCATTCGCACAGAGGATTTTTGTCTTAGATATATATATGTATATGTATATGCTGTATAAGAATTATATGAGTATAATAACCCAGAATTATATACTCTCCTCACATACCCACACACCAGTAATCGGGTGGTTGAGCCTTGGGCTAGTCTTCTACTGCTCCAACCTACTCGCCCCAGCTCCAATGGTGGCTCCACCGCTCACTTTGCTCATTATCCTGATTCACTTACCGTCGAATATATATGTAATACCACAGTTAGCGCGCTAGATGTCTTGTTAATGCAGTACTGAACGAATCATCGCTATATGGTGTTATTATGACATAGTATAAATAGGGTTTTACATTTGTAAAATGTTCTGATAAATATAGGATGCAAAGACAGCCCCAGAACTATTGTATTAAATAATAATGTTGTGAAAGGAATTGTAGGTAAATCAGATGAGTAGGTAAATTGGTGTCAATGATTGCAAGACGGTCCCGATGTGTGTGTGGAGTGGAGGGGGGTGGCAATAGAAAGCACCTAGATTTGATTCCCATGTATTGAAAAGATGTTAATTAGCTGCTCTGGTTCAACATCCCATGTACGGAGGGTGAGGTGATGTGGTTGCTGTATTCCTGTTGGCAGCTAGTCTGGGACAATGAATAAAAGAGTGATGTATCCACTCAGTGCTAAGAGGGGTATACCTGTATAAGCTTATATACCTGTATACGCTTATATACATGTATAAGCTTATATACCTGTATAAGTTTGTATACCTGTATAAGCGTGTATACCTGCATAAGCTTATACACCTGTATAAGCTTATATACCTGTATACGCTTATATACCTGTATAAGCTTATATACCTGTATAAGCTTATATACCTGTATACGTTTGTATACCTGTATAAGCTTATATACCTGCATAAGCTTATATACCTGTGTAGTGGTCTGCACTGACCTCTCAGGCAAGTAACCACATAGACAGGTAGGCGTGGGTAGTGTGTTGATATCAGGGAGCCTAGGTGGTGTAATGGTTAGCACACTGGCCCGGAATGCAAAGAGATGTGGGTTCGAGTCCCGCTCTAGGCACAGTATTTCCCATTTTCATCACCCCCATGACACTGGTTGCCGTGATCAGGATCCTGTACAAGCTTTGCGCTGTATGGTTGTTGAACCTACCCTGTGTATGATGTGTTAGTGCATTGCCTGTATGTATGTAATTGTAAGCATTACAAGACTTACAATTCCAGGGGGACGAGTGTAGTGGTCTGCACTGACCTCTCAGGCAAGTAACCACATAGACAGGTAGGCGTGGGTAGTGTGTTGATATCAGGGAGCCTAGGTGGTGTAATGGTTAGCACACTGGCCAGGAATGCAAAGAGATGTGGGTTCGAGTCCCGCTCTAGGCGCAGTATTTCCCATTTTCATCACCCCCATGACACCTGTATAAGCTTATATACCTGTATAAGCTTATATTCCTGCATAAGCTTATATACATACCCAAATACCGCCTTACACCATGTGTTCTTTCAGATGCAGTCCAGTACCAGCACACCTGCAGAGTGCACTGTTTGTTATTTGACAATCAATAATACATCGCTTTATGTCCACCTGTGAAGATGTTACTCATCCCATCGATCCTGCTCAGTGGACCCATTTGCAGTTTGGACTATTTTCCATTCCAACCAAAGGTGGTGGTATGTGCTGTCCTGTCTTAAGGAAAGTGCATATAAAAGACCCCTTGCTGCTTATCGGGAAAAGTAGCTATGTGGTGGCAGCCAGTTTCCTCCAAAGAAATATGTCAGAATGACCGTATGCTTGACGTCCAATAGCTGATGATAAAATTAGCTCACACCGCACTCATTCTGCTGCACCTTGTTGTTCCACGATGTTCGACACGGTGGAAGAGTAAATATGTCATGGGCGCCGGAAGCCAGCCCTCCATGTCAGCTCCTGCAGCATGTCCGGCGCTGAGGGATAGTCCATCACAACTCAACTCACTAACTCACAGGGCGGTCACGGCTTAGAGACGGGCCTGGCTGACCCAAGGGGCCGGCGATGTAGAATCAATGCAGTGTGCTCTGTTACTCCCGTTTTCAGCTAGAGTCTACCAGCTGCTCACACCTGCTCCCGAACCTCGCCCTGATCTCGCGCTGCCCTCGTGGTGCGGCGGGGCGTGGCATGCGGGACGGGGCGGGGCGGGGCGGGGCGGGGCGTAGAAGTGTGGGGCGGGGCCAAGCAGGGAAGTGCGTGGCAGAGCAGGGCGTAGCAGGACGTGGAACTGCGTAGCAGGGCGTGGCGTGACGAGGTAGGACGTGACAGGACGTGGTGTGACGTGACAGGGCGTGGCAGGACGTGTACAGGGTGTGACGTGACGTGGCAGGGCGTTACATGACGTGGCAAGACGTTACAGGGCGTGGCAGGGCCTGGCAAGGTGAGGTGTGACGTGGCAGGGCGTGGCGTGGCAGGGCGTGTCTGGACGTGGCAGGGCGTGATAGGGCGTGGCAGAGAGTGGCTGTCGCGCCAGACTCGCTGATGTAGAATCACACCGCTGCATCCAGATCTCTTTGTCTGCTGAACTTCTTACCCGCCGGGCTCCGGGCATTTTGTGCCGCCCACATCACCAGGTGAGCCGGTCTCCCACCCGCCACTGCGTGTAGCGGGCGAGGACAGGTGTCTGCACGCCCACGGCCATGCCGCCCGCCCCGCTCCGTGGGCGCCGAGCAGCCGTCCCTCCTACTTCAACTGAACAGGCTCCCGCTTCTACCTGTTCCCACCAGGCGACCATAATACTAGTACACCAATTTTGTTTGTTCTAAATTAATTTTATTCATATATATCTTTTGTCAGTGCCGTAGCACTGGTCTTCCGACCGTAAGTGTTGCATGTATATAGGTATTTACGCACATTTTAAACACTGCGTAAATTGAAGTAGGAAGTAACCTCTTAAATTAAAGTGTACACAATGCAGTAAGTAATCAATATGTATGAGGTACATTAAATCATTTCACATTTGCATGCAAGGTTTATCTTGCTGGTTCAGGATTTCCAATTCAATATATACTGTCGTAGGGGTGATGAAAGGGGGAAATACTGCGCCTAGAGCAGGACTCGAACCCACATCTCTTTGCATGCCAGGCCAGTGTGCTAACCATTACACCACCTAGTCCCCCTGATGTCACCACACTACTCACGCCTACCTGGCTATGTAGCTCCTTGCCTGGGAGGTCAGTGCAGACTACTACTAGTACTACTCGAGTACTACAGTACTAATACCCTTAAAGCTCAGACCATTGTCACAGATTGATTGGTTGGTTGTTGGAGTTTTGCATCCTATCAACATCTAAGGTCATATCAGGACGGGCACTGACTTGTGACAGTGCTCACTCATGGCAACTTCATAGTGCTGCCCCACTCAGAAACCAGGTCTCCAACCATGACATGATATCCCACTCAGTCACATTATCCTGAAACTGAAAAGCACCGAACCCAACCCAACCAGTGCTCTATGGTCTATGCTAATAATGCCGAGTGCCTGGCTAGGAAGCGACAAGGATCAATTTTGTAAGTCATTGGTTTCACTCGAGCTGGAATCGAACTGCCAATCTCCCGCACGGGAGGCCTGCGCTCTACCGATTCGGCCATCGTGTTCGGTGCTACTGCCACATATACCTACAGCATAAGTGGGCAGGGAGTTGACCACCTATGTGACCTACTTTAACTAATTCAGTAGTTGTTTGCTTTCTTTTATGTGGAGTATAAGTATTATGCGCATATAAATATTGCGGAAGGTATAATGTAGATTTATGTACTCGTAAGCTGGATAATGCCCAGGCATGATGGATTCGAACCCCAGCATGCGCAGGGCGTGATAGGGCACGCCATCAGGTGATGGTGCGGGTGGTCAGGTCTCCCAGTGGGGCAGCACTATAAAATCGACTTGAGTGCGCACTGTCACAAGTCTGTACCCATCCTGATATAACCTTAGATGTTGCTAGGACGTAAAACAACTAGAAACAAACAACCATACGACAGTTCTTAGACTTGAATGTATTGCTGCACTGACACTACAGTGATACTACCACTGTACCAGGCACCAGATGGGATGGCCAAATGAGTTGAGCATCTGTCTCCCGTTTTGGTAGATCGTGGGATACGAACCCTTCTGTTCGAACCCTGGTCGGATCAAACCAACGACTTACAAATTTACACTTGTCGCTTCCTAACCAGGCGCTCAGCATTATTTAGGAATAAGGCAAGCACTGGTTGGCTCAGTGTCAGGATAATACCTGAGTGAGTGGGATATCAGGTCATGGTACTGGTAGCCTGGCCTCCCAGTGAGGCAGAACGACATCTAACAAGTGCTAGGTTAGGTAGTGATAATTATCCATTTTGTAAGTCATTGATTTGACTCGATCAGGGTTCGAACCTATGATGGGATGCCAGCCAGCCATCTAGCATTCTTACTTTTAGTGTCCACCTTTTTTGCTGAGTTGTTTTGTGAGGGTTATGTGAAGTTAGTGAGAATGTGCAGTTTGGCCGCTAGGTTATGGGCATTGGTTTTTATATACACATAAACATATATAATTACCAGGTGAATTTTATTATTTTTGGGGGGTCGTGGGATTCGAACCCTGGTCGATCCAAATCAATGACTTAAAAAAATTGATACTTGTTCCTTCATAGCCAGGTGCTTGCCAATATTTGGATAGGGCAATGTGACTGAGTGGGATATCAGGTGATTTGTGCTGGTGGCCAGGTCTCCCAGTGGGGCAGCACCATAAAGTCACCATGAGTGTGCACTGTCACAAGTCAGTACCCGTCCTGATATGACTTTAGATGTTGCCAGGACATAAAACTCCAACAACCAACCAACCCTTTTCTCGCGTCGTGTTCCAATTCTGGCCACATGTTGGGTGCACATGACCCACGATCGTCAGAGACTGCTGGAATTAGGACAATGTCAGTACATACAGCTCGTCTGTGTATTGATTAAGTGTACAACGCAATAACCAACCTCTTCCACCTGCCAACGCACACACATTACCTCCTGTTGTGATATGGCTGCCAAGGCATGGAACGCGCAAACGGTGAAAGGAAGACAAATCCCTGACCTAAAAACGTACAAATAATATCTGTACAAAATAAAAACTGGGAATCCGAACTGAACTACACCACAAAGGGGCAGGTGATATGTCACGGCCCACCAACTGGACAGCCCAGGGCGGGATAACCGGAAATATAAAAGCCAGATAACATATCCCACAATATAAATCAAATCAAATTCAAACAAACATAACTCAACCACCTATTACGTGCAAGCCTATGGACATGTAAATAAAATAGGCTGGTATAGAATTAAGTAGAAAAAAGTGGAAAACTCTTCCCAAGAAAACCCCAAAACACTAACATAGAACCTTAAGAAAACAACTAACATAGTAATAAGAATAAAACAAAAATACAATGCCGAGAGGGCCCCAAAAAAAACTAACATAGGCTATGAAACATACCTACAAACTGTCTATCTGCTACTGAAATGCAGACAATCAAATAACTTATCAGCAGCTACTGTTTGGTAAGCCAACACCAACACTACAGCTGGCCAGCATTGAAAACAAGCCTGGGTACCCGGGCTTACATGCTATGGACAGTATAAATACAGCCTCAATAAAAAATAAAAAATTGTTTAAAAGATGAAATGTCATCACTAGTCACCTAACCAATTGCCATCACTACCACTTCTCGAACATGGCCGAATGAGCACTGCTAGCAGACGATGTGCCTATCTACGGTTGTAGTGATGGTTGGTTGGTCGAGTTTTACGTCCTGGCAACATATAAGGTCATATCAGGATAGGTACCGACTAGTGACAGTGTGCATTCATGACAACTCTTCTTTTTTTTTTTTTTGTAAATATAGTTTATTCATTGAATAAAGTCTTTTGTCAGCGCCGTGGCACTGGTCTTCCAGCCATGTGACAATACAGTTATTTACAATATATGCATATGTAGTCTGATATTGTCACCAGCAGCTAGCCCAAATCAGCTGAAATAACCATATTAAACATTCAAAGACTTACATATGGTATATTTGGACAATTCACATACAAAAATAGCAGTTATATGTTGTATTCATACACACTTGATACATACATGTGTATTGATTGTATGCCTACTATGTTGTGAATTGCAAAACTATCATGTTGTTGGAGTTAACATTTTGAGATGGAGTGAGTGTTAGTAGAATGGTTTGTTTATTCTGTTAGATAGAGTGTGGCTAGCTTATAGGGTTATGCTTAAAAGGTTAATACCTCAGGTGTGTTTTTGACTACATGAAGTAGTTTGAGTAAGTAGGTTGTTAGTAATGATAGGATAAATAATGCTTGGAGGATTGTACATTTCAGTCATTTAGTAGTCTAGTACAGACTTTATTAGTGGCTATGTTTATACAACCACCTTTATAGTGCTGCCCCACTGGGAAATCAGGCCACCAGCACCATGACCCAATATCCCACTCAGCCACATTATCCTGACACTGAGCTAATCAGTCCTTGCCATATCCTATTAATGCTGAGTGCCAAGCTAGGAAGCGACAAGTATCAATTTTGTAAGTCATTGGTTTGACTCGACCTGGAATCGAAGTCCTGTTCTCCCGCACGGGAGGCCTGCGCTCTACCTACTGGGCAACCCCGTCCTGTACATTATTATGATCAACCTTCTTTGAGAGAAATATTGCAGGAACTGAAACCATCGGATTCTGCAACTTTAAAGTTGCATAGTCCGATGGTTTTGAGGATGTGTCATTTTTTTCTGAAATAAAGATATTAAATTGTTTGGTATAATCTACCTTATTGTAGTTTGAAGTGACTATCACCTTAAATGGCTAACTTTAAATATATTTGAAATGCAAATATGCCAAATTAATTTTGCCAAGCATGCCATAACTCTGACACCATAGACTTCTGCAGTAACAGTTTCTATTCAATTGTCATAGTATCCCCTTCTATGTGGTGACAAATGTTTAATAAATGCATCAATATCTAAGTTCGATATGTAGAATCAAATTTAAATAATTACTATAGTTTTGTAAATTTGATATTTTCTTCGGACTATGGTGCTTTGATAAGTACAATCGTATCTAAATTAGATATGTATAATCAAGGTAATTGCTAGATAAAAGATTCACCCGGTACTTGTGGTACACGGGTGAACGACAACGTAGTCTAAATACGGGCGAAAATAGCTTTAGTATGGAACATGAAGTAGAAACTGTGGTTCCATGATCAAATGGCTACATATATTGGCACAGATTTGGTGAAATGGGAGAGAATGCAAAAAGACAAGATGGCGGCCAGAGAACGCCATCGATTTCACTTTTAAATTGCATTAAAGTATATGTTAGATTATATTTTCCAACTCAAAAGTAGCGGGTAAATATGAAGACACCTACAAAGAAAAAATGTTGCTTCTTTAATTGTGAAATTAGGCTCTCATTTCACGAACCCGCTTTTTCGACCGTTTTTATATAAGGCTGGTATTCACCCGTGTACTGCGAGTACCGGATGAATCCTTTATCTAGGTAATTGCTTGCGTGATCAAAATTTGATGTTTCATCAGCCTATGCGGCTTTAACTTCAGTAGATGTTACTTGGAGGCTGGTACTTGGAGTCTGCCTATATCAGTAACACACACTTAATTATGCTTGTATAAATAAAGACACAGACCGACGTTAAGTGACCCGCCCACTACACACACGGTGAATTGTGTTTGTTGTAACAAATCAAAGGCATTGGGCCCGCGCACCTAACACTTCATCGACTCCCAAGTGCACTTTGGCTAGAAAATCACCCATTATAATTTTTGGGGGTTTTCTTTTGCTGTGAATATCAAATTGGAAACATTGGTTTTAACATAAGCCTCACCATGCAGTGGGTGTTTGGTAGAGTTACTGGGGGAGTGAAGTGGTAGTGTAATTGGGGGAATGAATGAATGAATGAATGAACGAATGAATGAATGAATGAATGAATGAACGAATATGAAGTATTGTGGAGATACAGATATGAGCCTGTCTCAAAAGGTGATAACTCCTTTTTTGTTGTCCATTGTAACGATTGACACAAAACAGCACAGAAATGGTTACACTGAAAACACAAGGACATTTGTTTCAAATCAATATGTATTCCATTGGGATTATGAAACACCATGTAAAAAACAAATCAGTTTATCCTGAGCAAATGCATAAGCAAATAGTATGTTGATCATTACAATGGACAATGTTTTGTCCCATATTGCTTAGCACCTTTTGAGACAGTCTCATATATAGGCTACCAAACCAGTGGAGGATAAGCAACATGTCTAGCATAATATAGGGGTTCATTATACAAACGTACAAGCAGTGTGATGAACATCGGTGTTTAGTATCTTTGGGGTACAGAGTTAGGGAATGATGGCAGCTGTAACAATTCGGTGCAACATCGAATATTGCCAACAGGGTGTAAAGTGGCTAAAGCGCGAATCTGTGGTTGTGTAGGCAGGCTATAGTGAAATCACTAAAGACAAAGAGAAAGGAAGAGTATAAAGTGTAAAGAAGGAGAGAGAGTCAAGCCGTCTGGTTTATTATTTATATGGTTACATGGTTGTAGAGTATCAACCCATCCCTTTCCCCCAATGAGAAACAAGCATTCTTGGCCCTACCAATAGGGATCCAGCATTCCTGGTCCCCATGGCTACCAGTGGTCTGCCCACCACCACCAAGCTGTATGGCCCCATGGCCACCACCAACCTTGACCCTGAGTGTGGTGATCCTACCCAGCAGAGGGGTTATGGTCATCCCACTATGTCTATTTACATCCCACTCAGGCACCACAGTTTGGGCGGTTTGGTATAGGTGGCGGCAGTTGTGGTCGGGTTAATTGTTTGTGTAGTTATTAAGTCTCCGCCTTGAATTAGCCATGTTATTCTAACATGCACAATACGTGCTTCAAATGCCACAGCACCATCAGCGTATAGGTGGTGCAGACGCCGCTGCGCTATCAGCGTATACTACTAATACTTGCTTCAAATACCGCAGCACCATCAGCGTAATTTTAGCTTTTTTGAGGGCAGCTGGTCTGTACCACCTCATATAGTTCATTAAAACAATTTTTATTAATTAATTCTTTCATCTATTTTATTTAATTATATGATTTTGGGGGAATGAAGGAATGATATTACATTATATGTAAAGGCGATGGTTGAATAAAAAACAAACAATTCTTGCCGTGAATATGGCCTATGCTGCCGACACGGCATAAAGAAACCACCAATCAATCAATCAATCAACCATCAGCGTATACCAATATCTACCAGTAGGTTACACTTCGCGGCACTACAGCCCCTATTGCGGTTTCCGAGGCACATCAGTTTGCCAGGAACACATCGCTTCTGCGCATGCGTCAAAATCTAACAGCATCATCACTAACCTTATCAATTTAATATAATGTTTTTGGTAAACACGTTTTCTATATGTGTACCAAGCGATTTTTTTCTAGGTGGTGCCGTTTTAGAGATATTTCACTTTTTCTGTATTTTCTGTATGAAGATTGCTCACGACCATTGACAATGCCTTGAGTTTGATGGTATGCCCAGTGCAAAACATTAGTTTTATTCAAAATTAATACAAATCAAGAACCCTAACCTTATAAATTTAATATAATCTTTATGGTAAAGATGTTTTCTATATGTGTACCAAGCGATTTGTTTCTAGGTGGTGTAATTTGAGAGATATTTGAATTTTTCTGTATGAAGATTTGCTCAGGGCCGTTGACAATGCATTTGAATGGATGTGTCCCTGGCAAACTGGTGTGCCTCGGAAACCGCAACAGCCCCCACTACCGTGTCATGATAGTGTTTTGAAATTGGGTAGTGTTTTGAACTTAAAAGTACAGTTTTGAACTTAAGTTCAAAACACTGCCATAGTGTTTTGAACATCCTACACCGGTGTTGCAGTTTAAAAAGGACCCAGTTTAAAACAGGGCTTTTTCGCAATGTCGTGGAGAGACAGTAAAAGTTTCGCCAAATTTTATCACAAATTCATTGAAAATCCTGGAGAAGTGCAAAGATTATTATTAAGGAACAATAAAAAAAAAGTTGTTTATAACGTTACTGTAACATTTTATAACGTTATACTGACGTCAGTATGCCATTTCTTTGTTAGCTGGGAAGTTGATCGAGAGGAGCACGAGGACGTGGAAATCCCAGCCGATCTTTTCTCACAACCCTCGGTATTAGGCTGAACAGTGGAAAGCAAAATATAAACATTTCTCTCCATCTAAATGAAAAGGCATCTGTCTTTAAGATTGTTGGTTCTGGTTCACAGCTTTGCGTTTAGTCTCGAAGCAAACATAGGCTATTTATCTCTGGAAGTCCCCATGTATCGCATGTCTCTTTACAAATCTCTTCATTTAAACTCTATTCTAGGTGATCCCTAAATTTCCCGGATCGTAAATCTGCTAGCACTTTATCTATACCCGGTATATATGTGTGATGGACAGCCAGTTTCCATGCTCCTGTGCCCATTCCGAGCATTGCCGCTCAACATCCGATGTGCCCCGTGTTCTTACCATATATTGTGATGCGTCATAGTTACGCAAATATTACTCACAGAGTGTAATTAATCTTTTCAAAGCGATGACAGTGCAGCTCTCAGTTCGCAGCACAGTGCTACTAATCGGATGCAGTGCTCGCGCATCGGTTACGCATGCGCCGTTGCCGCAGGCGCTGACAATGATCTGCCTCTCGGCAGGGAATTGCTGATAATAACGGAGGGGCCTTTTTGAGGCCAGCCAGGTTCTACTCTCCAACAATTTATATGTTGTGTTCTCTTGTGTTCTTAACTATACAATATACATAGGCTAGTGCTGCCCATAAGCATATTCAGCGCTGAAAGGAGAGGGACAACAAGCCACGTTTGAACTTGTCTGAGCCCGTTTGAACTTGCCAGAAATGGACTTTCCTCTTCTTGTTTTCGCTACAACTCAGTGTCAGCCAATCAGAGCTGTTCTTTTCGATTGCAAATGGCTGCCCCCTATGGTGGCCGCCATTTGCAATAGAAGAACAGCTCAGCCGTATGCTTTAGCGAGGCAAAACGGTGTATGTCGGGAATTCCGGTTTAGCGGCGAAAAATGGTATGCACGAGTTAGTGTTAGGCCTAACACCAAAGGCTTAACCGGTGTTACCTTACCCCTAAAAATATTAGGTTTAACGAGTTTATTAGGCCCAAATCTATTCAATGCTGTCATATTTAACAGAATTACATACGCAATAAGTGAAATTTTATCAATTTAACCCTAAATTCGAAGCGTTATTAAGGCTACCGCCGCATTGGCGGCGATATTAATGGTTATATTTTCGAATCGACGAGCGTAGGGTAAACAAACCGCCGCCGCCGGCAGTATGGAAAGCGACATCGATGCGGCGGCGGCGCCGATTTGTTTACTTTACGTTCGTCGATTCGAAAATATAACTATTAATATCGCCGCCAATGCGGCGGTAGCCTTAATAACGCTTCGAATTTAGGGTTAATTTGAATAAATTTCACTTATTGCGTATGTAATTCTGTTAAATATGATCGCATTGAATAGATTTAAGCCTAATATATGGGTACAGACGCAGAGGGATTTCGCAAATCTATAAATATATTCACGGTTAGCTATAATGAAAGTGTTACGCGCTCCTGCATACGACTTGACACAGTTCCCGACGTCGGCGATAGCTAATCGGTAATAGGCTGTAACACCAAAAGCTGCTATCACCGACTCCTGCATACGGGCCCAGCTGGGCCATATGCATGATGCGGTGTTAGCATGCCAAAATGGGTTTTGGCCGGGATTTCCAGTTTAGCGGCAAAAAGTTGCATGCAAGAGTCAGTGATAGGGCTAACACCAGGACGGAAACGAGGGTAAGCTAACCCTGTTCCATAGCAGGTTTACAGGCGGTGTTAGATATCGATTAGGCCCAAATCTATTCAATGCTATCATATTTAACAGAATTACATACGCAATAAGTGAAATTTCATCAAATTAACCCTAAATTCGAAGCGATATTAATGCTGCAGCTACATCGGCGGCGATATTAATATTGTCGAATCGATCTTGCTCAGACAAACTCAAAACGGTGCGGAAAACGTGCGAAAACGTTCGATGCTATACTTCGTACCAGGTCTCACAAAATAGACTAAGTACCACTCATTTATGGTATATTAGCACTCTTATACTTTGCTTTTGCTGTTGATGTGTGTGTATGTGTATGTGTATGTGATTTCTAATGTGTAAATCACACTAAAACTGCTGTTGAGTTGAGTGAACTGATAGCCTCCCCTATTATCACTCACCAGCCCACAAGTAGAAAGCATGTGTGGTTGTTTACCCTACATACAGTATACTCATTGACATGCATTGTTAGGATAACAAAGGAGAAATTTAACCAAAAGGTTTACTCGGAGCTCTACAAAAAAATATATATATATAATATATATATAGATATATATATAATATATATATATTTTTTTTTTTCACTCAACTGGGGGATATTAATCTAATCTAGTACAGGGTGATTGAATTGGTAGACTGAACAAGGGAGTAGAAAGTATGGGGAGACCGGCAGCGCGAAAGGACAAAAAAGATGGCCCAAAAATTGGAAAACCGCCAGATGACAATGCTGCTAGGGAAGCCATTGAAATCGGCATCACTGACAGTGACAAACAAAATTCTGTCACAAACAGTGACATACAAAACAGTGACATGCAAAACAAATGCGACCCTACACAGTCTTCCTGCTGTGGAGAGTGCAGCACAACAAAATCAAAGGGAACATGGGTAGAATGCAATTTCTGCTATAAATGGATGTGCAACACTTGCACGAAACTCAGCGAAGAAGAGGTAGTGTTCCTTAAAAAAAAACAGCATTTTCTGGGCATGCAGCTATTGTGAGCAATCGGCAAAAACACTGCTGCTAAAAGCTAAAGAAAGTCTAGTTGGCCAGAAACAACCCCAACCTGACCTAAACACACTGGCAAAGAAAATAGAGGACTTGCTTCACATAAATCAAAAAATGGCAATGGCATACCAGCTCTAGCCAATAGTGATGATGAACTAATCGTAGACGATGAAGGCAAAGCTGAACTAGTCAATGAGTTCTTCATCTGTGTGTTTACCAATGAAAATACAAATAATATCCCACCCTCTCCAGATTCAGGAGTCACAGAATTCATCAGTGACGTTGACATAACAGACGATAAAGTTGACAAATTAATTGAAAAACTAAATGTCTCCAAGGCACGTGGGCCAGATGGGATCCATGCAAAAATCATCAAAGAGTGTTCTGAGCAAATTGGACCTATTTTGACATCTCTATTCCATAAAAACCTATTTGAACGGAAAATACCCAAACAATGGAAAGATGCTGAGGTAAAACCCCTGCATAAAAAGGGACCAAAATGCCTGGCACCAAATTACAGACCTGTGAGTTTAACCTCCCTATGCTGTAAAATGCTAGAAAGAATAATCCGAGACTGTGTCGTAGAACACTTGGAAAAACTAGGGTTGATATCTCCGGACCAACACGGATTCACTGGAGGAAAATCTTGCCTGTCACAACTACTAGAAGTGATGGAAATTTGGACTGATTGGCTGGATGATGGCCTGGCATGGGACACCATCTATCTGGACTTCTCCAAAGCCTTTGATAGTGTGCCCCACAAAAGACTATTAAACAAAGTCAAAGCTCTGGGAATATCCGGATCAATTTCTGAATGGATACAGGACTTCCTGTCTGAGAGAAAGCAAAGGGTAGTTGTAGGTAATAAAAATCTTCCCTTAAGAATGTCACCTCAGGAATACCTCAGGAAAGTGTGGCTGGGACCAATATTATTTATAATATTTATAAATGACCTGCCAGGCAGTGTCTCATCAAACCTAAAAATATTTGCGGATGACACAAAGGTCTTTCCAGCAATAAAGATAAAGATCTCTTGCAAGAGGATATTCTGAAACTCTCACAATGGTCTGAGAAATGGCAATTGCCCTTCAATGAAAAGAAGTGCAAAATTATTCATTACGGGAAAAATAATCCTCATTATGCCTATATTATGCAGAACACTGTCCTGCAACAAGATAGCTATGAAAAGGACTTGGGTGTAACCTTCGACTCCCAACTCTCCTTTCAGAAACACATGAGGACTATCATCTCAAATGCTAACCAGAGAGTAGGAATAATTAAAAGAACCTTCCATCGCCTCAACAAGAACAATTTTCTCATTCTCTTTAAGTCTCTTGTTAGGCCAATTTTGGAATACTGTCCACAAATTTGGAGCCCAATTTTTCGGAAAGATATTTTGGAGATCGAAAAGGTTCAGAGACGTGCAACGAAACTAGTTGCAGTTATAAAGGACTTACCCTATGAACAAAGGCTCAGGAAATTGAAACGTCCTACCCTTTCCTACAGAAGGAAAAGAAGTGACATAATTGAAGTATTTAAAATTATGAAAGGTTTTGATAAAATAGATATGAACCAATTTTTCACCTTGAATAAAAGAGAAGGCAGCCGGGGCCATACTCTCAAACTAGTAAAACCCAGAGCCGTTTCAAAATTAAGGCACCACACTTTCTCAAACAGGATCATAAATATATGGAATAGTCTCCCACAAAATGTTATAGATGCCGGCTCAATAAATTCATTCAAGAACAGATTAGAAAAAGCATGGGCTGATGATCCAGGGAAATTTGACCCCTTATTCACCACATGCTACTAATGTATTCCTTGTGTTGCTAATTACTTGCACTCAAGCAAAAATGAGAGACAAATAAGTGTTCACACTTCCTGTCTACCAATCGCTATATCGATGAATGCAAACAAAACAAATCGCCGCCACTGCCGCCGCCACCGCCGCAGTGCTGGCGGGTGCCCGGCGGTGTTAGGTACCGATTAGGCCCAAATCTATTCAATGCTGTCATATTTAACAGAATTACATACGCAATAAGTGAAATTTCATCAAATTAACACTAAAATCGAACCGATATTAACGCCGCCGCCGCATCGGCGCCGATATTAATATTGTCGAATCGACGAATGTACACAAACAAATAGCGGTACTCGCCGGTGTCGTGGTTTAAAACCCCGGCGAGATCGCAACCCCTGCCGTGGCTTCTGCGCATGTGCGGAGTTTGTAAACATTGTGTATGTGCGCGCACCTCGGCTGCAGAACGAATACACACTGCCACTGCCACTATTAAAAATTAATAGAAATGCACAACCCTAACCATATAAATTTAATATAATCTATTCGTTGAATATGTTTTCTATATGTGTACCAAGCAGTTTGTTTCTAAGTGGTGTAGTTTTAGAGATATTTCACTTTTTCTGTATGAAGATTGCTCACGGCCATTGACACTGGGGAGAATTTGACGTATGTGGTTAATCGCTGCCGCGCACTCCTGAATCTTGGCCAGGGCATCATCATCAGAGAGTCCTGCACATAGTTAAAGGCCACGCGCTCGGTAAGGGCCAGTGCTGGAGGCGGCTGCAGGCCCTTCAGCAGCTGTCCAGACTCGTTGAAACACTTCTGGATGGCTGCCAGCAGATTGACATTGTCTGGGGCTGTACGCTACCCCTTTCCCCGGCCTCGGACGACAGCGGGAAGTGTTGCTGGAACCAACCCAATTTGGAGATCAGTGCAGGCATTCTTGCCGCACACATCCTGGCAACATCTAGGGTCATATCAGGATGGGTACGACTTGTGGCAGTGTGCACTCATGGTGACTTTATAGCACTGCCCCACTGGGAAATCAGGCCACCGGCACCATGACCCGATATCTCACTAAGTCACATTATCCTGACACTGAACTAACCAGTCCAGAGGTCGTGTTCTGGCTGGGTAAAGGAAATGAGCACATCAAGAAGCAAAATATATTCTTCACATTACCTCTTTTTTATTCACCTGCTACTTTTGAATGAATAATTGAAGAAATAATGTCGATTAATAGACTTTAAAACTCTAATTGAGAGCATTCTGGTGCTTTTTGTATCCTCTACCAATTTCTCAACTCTAAGCAGCTGAGCCAATATCGATCAACATCGGGCACTGAACCACCACCTCCACAGTTAATTCCTATTTCAAGCAACCTTTGCTCGTAGTTATGGGGCTGTCACACTACGACGTTTCTCACCAACGCGCGTCGACGCATGCCGACGTGTCGCCTTTTTGGGCGAAACGCCGGCACACGTCGGGACGCGTTAGCAGCGCGTTAGTGGCGCGTCGATACACGTTGACTGATAGCAACGTGTGGATGGACACGTCGGCATGCGTCGGGGCGCGCCGATCGTTTTGTGCTTGCACAAAACTTTCGACGCGCCCCGACGGGTTGGAGGGGGCGTTACGAACGCGTTAACAACACGTCAAAACCCGTTGACTGGTTGCAAATATTTTGCGCGTTGCCGGCACGCCGGCGGAAACGTCGTAGTGTGACAGCCCCATTAGACACAGTTGTCATTCACCCTACTCTGGGTAGCGGTGAATCTTTCACTGCATCTATGGTTAAAGTTGCATAGTCCGATGGTTTTGAGATTCTCTCATCTTCTGAGATAAACATATTAGGTTGATCATTATAATCTACCTTACTTTAGTTTGAAGTAATTTTAATTTTAAATGGCTAACTTATTAGATATTTGAAGTGCAGACGTGCTAAATTAATTTTGGCAAGTTTGCCAAAACTCTAACACCATTGCCTTCTGCAGTAACAGCTTCTATTAAATTGACTCAGTAATCCCTTATATGTGACAACAAATGTTTAATAAGTGCACCAGTATCTAAGTTAGATATCTAGAATCAAATCTAGATCCTTGTTTTGGTTGTGAAAATTTGATGTTTTTATCGGACTATGCAGCTTTAAGTAATTTAATAGAACTTGTCCAGTATTTCTAAACGCATGTCAAAATTGGTCATGTTGCTTCCGCAACATGGGTGATTCGCGATCGATACCGGACAGACAGCACTGCTGACCATGGTTCAGTGAGCTCCACTGCTTCCCCCGACTCCACCCGATGAACGCAAACAATACCCGGTAGGCAGCTAGAATCCTTCTTAACTCCAGTTGGCACCACCAGCCTGCTCTGACGCGCCCGTCGCCTGCACTTGGTGAACCCCAAATCTGATGTCACTTACGGCCACCACCGCTACACCGCTGGCACTTGTCAACAAGACGCCGAACCGATATCACCACATGCCTTTTCTTGGCCACCACCCAGCCCTGCAAGCATAAGACAGTGTGACATTAGCCCCATTCACACACAGACCTTAAGTCGACTCAACTAATTCGCCTTGTCTAGTTCAGCTCACATTGGCCCTGTGGACACGACGCTGAAGCGGATTAGGGCTGAGTCGATTCATCTAGTTCGCTTCAAGTAAACCACGTCGCGAGGTAGTATTGATGAAGCGAACTAGTTTAAGTCGGGCCAAGTTCATAGTGTGAACAGTAGCGGCTTAGATGAGCCGGATTAACGACGTCACACACATACGCAGTCGCGACCTTAGTTTGTTGACTTTCCGGTCAATCAAAAGCTCATATTATATAATTTGGTCTATGAAACCGCTAGCTGTGCACAGATATTTTTTTCTTCATTTATTTTTAGGTTTTCACTGCCCAGCAGAAGTTTTGACCATTCCAAAACAATACGACTCAGTCTATACATATTTAGGTCGAACCCACCCTCTCTCGTGGCGACGTCGACTAACCGAAAGTGGCGCTGGTTAGTATGGACTTGCTCATGCGCAGATATCGATTTCCCGCTTAAACCGCCCCAAGTACTGCAAGTGTGGACACGATACACTTTCCCACCTAGTTCACCTCATCTAGTTCGCCTTATCTAGTTCGGCCTAAAGGGGGCTTCAGGAAACTGCACTCCACATCAAAAACAATAGCTAACCTAACAAATGACATAATGGCATCAATGAACCAAAAACAATTAGTTGGAGCCGCCTTCATTGACTTCAGCAAAGCATTTGACACAGTAGACCACAAAATACTACTGGAAAAACTAAAAACCATGGGCATAAAATCCAACACTATGGATTGGATAAGATGCTACCTGAACAACAGGCAACAGAAAACAAAAATAAACAATACACTATCAGACAACCAACCTGTCACATGTGGTGTACCCCAAGGGTCAGTGTTAGGGCCACTACTCTTTATGATGCGCGAAAAGGAAGAGAGGAGGCGGGGGTGGAAATAAAGGGTGTTTATTTTCGCCTCAGACAGAACATACAGGGCATAAAAGAGTAATAAGAGGAAGGTAGAGGTAAATAGTGAACAATGTGATAAAATAAGGAAACTCATGAGGAGCGGAGTAAAGTAGAAAAACAGAGATCAAGTGTCAGTGGAGTGAGGGGGTGCCGAGGAGCCCTCCACCGCTGAAAGAGAAGGTAGGAGGAGTGTAGGGTGGGTGGGTGGTGAAAAGAGGAGGGAGCTGGGAGACGGCAGGAGGGCGAGTGCCTGAGGGAGGCCGGGGGGCGATCTTATAAGGGGAGGAGGGAGGGGCGACAGCAGGTGAGTGTGAAAGCTGCCGGCCCGGGGGAGGGCGAGAGGTGGCGAGCAGCGGCGTCGGGTGAGGCGTGAGCGCTGCGCGACGTGGAGGGCGGGGGAGGGGGCGGCGTGCCGCGCCGTCTGCCGAGGTGAGAATGCAGCGCGACAGCGCGGGGCGGGGGGAGGGTCTCTTCCTCTCCTCGCATCAAACGTAATGCTTCGCATTACGACCAATCTATATAAATGACCTTGAAAAATGGTTGCAAACTGAATGCCTCCAACTATATGCAGATGACACAGTCATATACGCAAATGGCACCACAGAAGAGGAGGTAATAACTAAACTAAATAAACTCCTTCTAAGACTAGATGAGTGGTGTGAATCCAACAAAATAACCATCAACACAAGCAAATCAAAAACAGTACTCTTCTCGCATAAACAAATGCCAGAAAGAAAACTACACTGTAAGTTAGGAAACCAAGCACTAGAAAATGTAGACCATTACAAATACCTAGGCCTTGAGTTGGACAGCCAACTAAACTACAACCTATGTATAAATAAACTTATTATACAAAAAGTAAACCACAAACTGTGGCTATTTGCAAAGGTAAGAGACTACATGACACAAGAAATGTCAATAAAAATCTTCAAGGGCATGGTGCTCCCCTATTTTGACTATGGAGGTGTAAACTACATGGGTGTGAGAAAAGAACTACTAAGAAAACTGCAAACACTGCAGAACAGAGCCCTAAAAATCTGTCTAAGAGTAGACAAGTTGCACCCAACCTATGACATACACAACAGAACCAAAGTGAAACTACTAGAAAATAGGAGAATAATTCATTTGAAAACATTAGCATATAGCTATAGTCAAAACATTAAACTTCTAACAAAACCACAAAGGGCTACTAGAGCAAATAATGCGCCACTACTAAAGCAGACCAGAAGCCAAATAAAAGCTTATGAGAGAAGCAGGCTGGAAATGGCTGTCAAGGTGTGGAATGCCCAAACGGTAAAGGAACGACAAATTCCTGACCTAAAAACTTACAAGAAATATCTGTGCAAAATAAGGCTAGGAAACCCCCAGTAAGCTGCATTGCAAAGGGGCATGTGATATGTCACGGCCCACCAGCGGGACGCCCAATGGAAGGTAACCATGCCAAAAGTAGCCAGATAACACACCACACAGCTACGTACAAGCCTATGATATGTAAATAGGAGTAGGCTAGTCTAGTAATAAGAGTAGAAAAATAAATACATATATACCAAGAAAATAAAAAAAAACTTACATAGGCTACTAACCATACCAACCAATTATCTATCTGCTACTGAAATGCAGGCAATCAAATACCTTATCAGCAGCCACTGTGTGGTAAAATAACCCCAACACTACAACTGGCCAGCATTGAAAACAAGCCTGGGTACCCGGGCTTATATGCTATGGACAGTATAAATACAGCCTCAATAAAAAGCAAAAAAAATAAATTTAAAAAAAGTTGTGGGTGTGAACACGGCTATTCATAGTGTTGAGTGCCGGGTCTTAGATTAAAACCCCAGACCTTCAGACGATTTGACCTATCTAACTTGATCCTGATTCATGTTGAACTTATAGTTTATACTAAATAAATTCCCATACTATGATACTAAGTAGCCCTGTGAATTGTCGTGAATTACGCATGTTGGGCCGAAGCTAACATGACTATTTTGCGAGCGAGGCAATGTCACTACCTGCTTCACTGCCATCAGAGAGCTTGTATATAGATGAGAGGGACAACTCCCCATACTAGACCGTGTAACAGCTGCCGACTGTGGTGCTCCAAGTGGTGGTTGTTGAACAGGATATGACCAGCTGTCAAACTCAAGGCATTGTCAATGGACGTGAGCAATCTTCATACAGAAAAAGTGAAATATCTCTAAAACTACACCACATAGAAACAAACTGTTTGGAACACATATAGAAAACATATTCAACGATGAGACCATATTAAATTTATATGGTTAGGGTTCTGTATTTCTATTAATTTTGAATAAAATCGACGTTTTTGCACTGCGCGTACCGGTGTCGTGGTTTAAAACCCCGGCCAGATCGCATCCCCTGGCGTGGCTTCTGCGCATGCGCGGATTATAAGCGCGTCGTCTGCGCATGTGTCAAATTCTCCCCAGTGTCAATGTCCGTGAGCAATCTTCATACAGAAAAAGTGAAATATCTCTAAAACTACACCACTTAGAAACAAACTGCTTGGTACACATATAGAAAACATATTCAACGAATAGATTAGGGTTGTGCATTTCTATTAATTTTTAATAGTGGCAGTGTGTATTCATTCGGCAGCCGAGCTGCGCACACATACACAATGTTTACAAACTCCGCGCATGCGCAGAAGCCACGGCAGGGGATGCGATTTCGCCGGGGTTTTAAACCACGACACCGGCAAACTCAATCAGTCAATGCATTGTCAATGGCGGTGAGCAATCTTCATACAGAAAAACTTAAATATCTCTAAAACCACATGTCCTAGACACAAACCGCTTGGAACAGATATAGAAAACATGTTTACCAAAAACATTATATTAAATTTATACGGTTAGGGTTCTCGATTTCTATAAATTTTGAATAAAACTAATCTTTTGCACTGCACATACCGTCAAACTCAAAGCTTGTTCAACAATAACCGCCAGGAGCGCCACTGTAGCCTATGTTACCGATTTTCGCGGGAGTTGTCCCTCTCATCTGTTTATATACACGCTCTCTGCTGCCATTCTTGTCTTCCTTGTTTCTCTGTTTACACTCTATGTTCACTCTGCCTCGGTGCTCGCTACTGATCACAACTTTCCCCCCCACCCTTCCACCTTCTTACTGGGGGGCTGAGCGCTGTCCTATCTCGCCTTCCACTTGATTCCTGATGTCACTTCTCGATTCACTCATGAAACTGTGGTCCCTGGCCATGTAATCGCTCAGCTCAAGTTATTCGAGAACATTCGGGTCCTAGCCGCCCACTGAACTACCAATGCTCAGCCTACATAGGCGATGATTACTTTTCTTAATAAACAAATTTAAACTTGACTTCTTTCCTTACTGTCTTCTTTATGCCGAGCGATATTTAAAGTAAAAAAGTTACTTAAAACAAAAGCAAGGTATAGATGATAATGATTAACCTAATGCATTTATCTCAAATGAAAACGCAGAACTAAATAATCATTGGAATATGCATATATATTTGTTTAATCCCGGTGTGGCGGTTTCAGCTCGTTCCCGTGCTCAGCCGTGTCCCTCGCTTCTGCGCATGCGTCAGAATCTAATAAGCATGGCTGTAATCGATTAACACTACCCGGGCGACTCGGGTCATCCCAGTCGTCAGAAATTCAAATAGAACATGCTGAGTGGAGTCGACAAATACACGCGCCGTGTGCAAAAAAAGAATAACTTAGATTAATTAAATGGAAATATAGGTAAACTAGGCCATCATAAAATACTTTAAATCCTATTTTGCTGTAGTTTTATCGGTTATTAAAAAAAACAAAAAGAATTGTCCACCCGAGAGCGGAGAAGCGTATTCGATTATTCTACCCGAGTTTGTAGGATGTGCGCATGCGCCAATAAGTCTCTCGGGTGACCCGAGTTGATGCGAAATCCGCGCATGCGCAGAAGCAACGGGACACGGCTGAGCACGGGGACAAGCTGAAACCGCCACACCGGTGAAAATCATTGTCTGGAAGACTACTGATTTAGCCTTTAAAATAGAGAACGTTATATATAGAGAAAGAATGCATGCAGTAGATAGTTACACAACTGAAAGTAAAGAAAAAAGGGGAACCACGAGACTATTATTGACAACGGTAATGTCAAAATGCAGTGCATATAATCGCAGTGTAGCTAACATGAGTGCCAATATTTGGAATAAACTGCCAGCTGCAACATGAAATGCAAAAAACGCAGCAGTGTTTAATAACAAACTATTATTTTCACTATGGCGGATGATAAAAATACAAATAACAATTAGGATTTTGCAATAACATTTCCACGCCCAGCATTCCATAACAGGGTGTTGAGGCTTCCCCACCTCCCTCGGTTGTCTCTTTGCAGAGGCTGAGGGTAGCAACCCCCCTCTGGTTGTCTCTGTTGGCGGTTGTTGAACACCCACGTGGGGGTCTGGCACTCACTCCACTCCCCGTTGTGGCCGGAGGCCCATCAGCATGTTCGAATTAATGGGTCCCAAGTTATCCTTGTGGATCTCGCCAAGATTAGTCAGTCGCGTCGTCGTCCTCATCTCGGACGGATCCATTCTCTCTCAGCCCAGCTTGGGAGAGGATGGCGCAGTCTCTCAGCGGTGGTTCACCAGGTTCACACCAGGTGGCATCACCGGCCGCAGTTGCTGACCGACCCCCTGCGCAAACTGCTGTGAGTTCTGATTTGGTGTGGCCATTGCCTCTGCGTAGTCGGCTCCCATGCTGCATCTCACACAGTCATTGGGGGGAGGTTACACCTAGCCGATGTGCGTGGAGCCTTCTGATATTGGTTAATTGGCAAATGTGGGTGGGACGACTCTTATAGTTCCTTCCTTGCACACTCTGAACCTGGGATGGATCCTTCAGTTTACTAGATTTATCTCTCCAGGTTCAGCATCGACGAGGACAGACTCCATGGGCTGCCCAAGAGTAGTGCAATTGGTGGCCACAGCTTACCGCACACTACTCGACCGGGCAACACAGGACATCCCCGACGCCGACAGAAACATTCTAGATGCGTGGCAGTAGTATATAGGCACCCTTTCACTGCGTATGCAGTGGACCAGACCCTGCTGGCACCACCATCTGTGTTGGCTCTAAATTTAGGGGGTAATATGTAAATTTGCCAGCACTCACTGTGGGTATGTCCGGCTTCCTGGTGGAGTCTGAGAACCCACTAAACAATTTTTATATAAATATATATATATATATATATATATAAATAAATAATGTAACCCAGAAAAACAGATGATGTATTAATTGACTAACACAAAGTAGGCCTATAGTAAAAGCTGGATTTTTGACTGTTTGCAATCTACGAAAAGTAACAAGCCATAAACAAGAAGCAAGAAAACCTAAGTTATTACTAAGACAACATTTTTAAGATTTGAATCAAATTGGATTAGTGCTGCCCAACAGTGAAAACAAGTGTTAATATACTTATCCGTTGTGAGCAGGATAAATCAATTCATCGAAAAAACACCAACACAATTAATGTCTAGCGGCGAAAACAAGTCATGTGACATAAGCCGTGTTCAAAAGGGCAAAATGTGAGGCGAATCAGGCAAATCGAATCAGGTGAGGCGAATTAGGCGCCCGTTCACACGGGCACTGCGTGAGGCAGAAGTGGATATCTGCACATGAGCAAGTCCAGACTAACCAGCGCCATTTTGGGTTCGACGACGCCGGCACCAGAGAGTGTGGGTTCGACCTAGATATGTAATGACTGAATCGTATTGGTTTGGAATGGTCAAAACTTCTGCTGGGCAGTGAAACCCTAAAAATAAATGATGAAAAAAATATCTGTGCATAGATGGCGGTTTCATTAATTAAATTATATAATATGCGCTTTTGATCGACCGGAAAGTCAACAAACTGAGGTGTCGACTGCGCATGCGTGTGAGGTGCTTAATCCGCCTCGGTGCGTTCACACAGGCAAAATAAATCGAATCAGAGAAATCGCCTCACGTAAACTACCTCGCTTAGGTGGTTTACATTATCCTGATCACGTGAATCGAACCAGCCCTAATCCGCCTCAGACGTGCATTCACACGACAAATGTGAGGCGAACTAGGCAAGTCGCTTTCTACGAATCGATTTACATTGCCCGTGTGAACACGGCTTTAGTCGTTATGGGCAGCAAAAATACACCATCACAAAACAAAACCACCATAAAAAACAACCTTTTCTGAAAACTATATATATATCAGGGATGATAGTTGTGTGGGAGTAAAAAATCGGAAATTGATGGTGAGGTGGGCCATAATAGTAATACAGTCCCATTAATGACAGCAGAATGCTCTCTAGGCAGACCTGGTTATATGCATTGTATAAAACGTATGCTTGGAGAGTAGGCCTACTACATGAAACGGTGTGGTGGTTTCAGCGGGTTCCCGTGCTCAGAGGTGTCCCTCGCGTCTGCGCTGCTTCTGCGCATGCGCGGATTTCGCATCAACGGGCCGTAATCGATTAACACGACCCGGGCGACTCGGGTCATCCGAGTCGTCAGAAATTCAAATAGAACACGGCGAGTGGAGTCGACAAATACACGTGCCATGTGCATAAAAAGAATAACTTAGATTAATTAAATGGAAATATAGGTAAACTGGGCCATCATAAAATACTTTAAATCCTACTTTGCTGTATTTTTATCGGTTATTAAAAACAAAAACAAAAGATTGTCCACCCGAGCGCGGAGAAGCGTATTCGATTATTCGACCCGAGTTTGTAGGATATGCGCATGCGCCAATAAGTGGCTCAGGTGACCCGAGTTGATGCGAAATCCGCGCATGCGCAGAAGCAGCGCAGAAGCGAGGGACACCTCTGAGCACGGGAATCTGCTGAAACCACCACAACGGACCCCGATCAGGTTTTTTTCTCCTCAAATTTACACCTATATAAAAGAATGCCACCAGACTGAAAACAATCGAAAATCCGCCGAAAATCGGAAATTTCTCATCCCTGATATATAAAGTATATTGTGTTCACAATTGATCAAATGGGGTGACAAACTGCACCCCGTCCTGAGATGACCTTAGATGTTGCCAGGACGTAAAACACCAACAACCAACCGACCGATAAACTGTAAAACTGCAGGTAGTAATCATGGTTGGTTCACTGTATGCCAGCCACCTTGGTCCGTGCGTTTGTCACTGTCACACTGTCAGTCAATTAAAATTTCATGGGACATTATGCGGCAACTACACTTGTGTATCTGAGTGTCTGTTCAAAAGGCCTTCGGCAACCGGTTGGTTTTAATATATATTATTCACACGCTAAGTGTGTACGTGAATGCTGGATATTGTATCAACCAACGGCCAGGGCAGCAACCTTTTTTTGCTTCTTTTTGTTTTGTTTAAGCAAATGAAAATAAAAATCCGATACACACTGGGTATAGAGGGGGTGTAATGACGTCATGAGACAACTTCAGGTGCCCATATTGGATTACATATGAAAGGCTTGCAACTGCTTACATTGTGTTTATTTACCGATTTGTTGGTTTATTTGTCACTGTTTTGAGCAGTTTGGCCTCACAAGTTCGGGAAAAGTTTTTTTTGATGGAGGGGAAGTATTTTTTCAATCATGCAGCCTCACATCATTGCTAAAGCACAGTATGTTGACACTTTGGATGCTCTGTCAAAAGCCGTGTTCACACGGGCAAAGTTTACGCCGACTTAGATGAGGTGAACTAGATGAAGCGAATTAGTGGCGCATTCACACGGACCGAGTTTGAAAGTGTGTCGTGTCCACACGGGCAGTACTTGGGCCGGCTTAAGCCGGAAATCGATATCTGCGCATGAGCAAGTCCAGACTAACCTGCGCCAGTTTCGGTTAGTCGACGTCGCCACGAGAGAGTGTGGGTTCGACCTAGATATGTATGGACTGAATCGTATTGGTTTGGAACGGTCAAAACTTCTGGTGGGCAGTGAAACCCTAAAAATAAATGATGAACAAAATATCTGTGCACAGCTAGCGGTTTCATAGACTAAATTCTATAATATGCGCTTTTGATTGACCGGAAAGTCAACAAACTAAGGTCTCGACTGCGCATGCGTGTGACGTGCTTAATTCGGCTCATCTAAGCCGCTACGGTTCACACTATGAACTTGGGCCGACTTAAGCTAGTTTGCTTCATATAATCCACCTCCACACGTGGTTTATAAAAAGCGATTTATATGAATCGAATCAGCCCTAATCCGCCTCAGCATCGCGTTCACACGGCAAATGTGAGGCAAACTAGGCAAGGCGATTTATATGAGGCGGATTAAATCGCCCGTGTGAACACAGCTATAGAATTAGAAAGGTTTGGGCAGTACCCGGTAGGTAGCACCACATACTTCGGTGGCCACCGACTAGGTAGGCCCAGTGGTGGGCATAGTATTCTTGGTATAAGACAGGGGACGCCATAGGTGGTATTAAGGGTAATCCAAGATGTCTAACCGCTGAGTGTTGAAGTCACGTGCACTCCCTCTATTGCATATATGCATAAACAGTTGGCCCCCAAGTAAACAGAACAACAACAAAAATCATATGGTTGAGAAGAGTATATATTCTATAGCAGTAATATAGCTAATTGCTCACCTAAAGTAAAACAGGGACCCTCCGAATGGGTCTGGAGGCGATTACGACCAGACACAGCAGGGCCTATATGTATGAGCCAATTGTTTACCAGACCGGGGTTAAAGGCGGGTGCCAGGTCAGCTAACCCCGGAGTTCCAAATGTGTCACGGGGCATGTATGTGACCAAAGCGCGGAGGAGTTAGCTAACCAATGCGTTATTTATAGATTTGGAAAATCCCTCTGTGCCTGTAGCCGGCGAGCACCGCTATTTGACAATATCGCCGCCGACTCGGCAATGGCGGCGGCAATTTGTTTACTTTACATTCGTCGTTTCGACGATATTAATATCGCCGCCTCTGGGACGGCAGCATTAATATTGCTTCGAATTTAGGGTTAATTTGCTGAAATTTCACTTATTGCGTATGTAATTCTGTTAAATATGGTCGCATTGAATAGATTTGGGCCTAATATATAGCCGCCGATTCGGCGGCGGCGACGGACAGTATACATTGCCGCTGGCGTTATGCCAGTATGGATATCGACGTCGCTGCGGCGGCGGCGATTTGTTTACTTTACATTCATCGATTCGAAAATATTAATATCGCCGCCGTTACGGCGGCAGCGTTAATCTCGCTTCGATTTTAGGGTTAATTTAATGAAATTTCACGATTTGAGTATGCAATTCTGTTAAATATGATCGCATTCAAAAGATTTGGTCATAATCGGTGCCTAACCCCACCTTTAACCCTCCTTTCGCTTGGGGTTAGTGCAGGCGACTTTACGCTCGCCGAGGTTAGTATAACCCCGACACATACATACGCAGCTTTCGCCGCTAACCCGCTAAACTCGCCGAAAACCAGCTTCGCACCGCTAACCCGGACACAGAGGCCGTAATCGATTAACACGACCCGGGCGACTCGGGTCACCCAAGTCGTCAGAATTTCAAATCAAACACCGCGAGTGGAGTCGACAAAAACACGTGCCGTGTGCAAAACGACCCGACGCCAGTAACCCACCTCTTGGCTGGGGTTTGCTAGGAATGCCTGAGCTGGTACCTGTAGGATAACAGCTACCACTACAAGTTGTTTTAATGCTTTTTTTAAAATAATCCAGATTGTCAGCTTATACGATCCTAAAATACTTTATATCCTATTTTGCTGTACTTATATTGGTTATTAAAACAAATAATTAGGTTTTAGATTAAGCCACCATTTTTTCCACCCCGAGCATGCAGAAGCTTATTCGGTTATTCGACCCGAGTCTACAGGATGTGCGCATGCGCCAAAAAGTGGCTCGGGTGACCAGAGTCGATTAATCGATTACGCCCATAATTATAGGCCCTGGTCTACAAGTGGTCAGAGCCCCCGACCCCGCCGATGTGGCCAAATCTGGAACTACATAGGTTAGCCACTGGCATACAGTAGTCGTCCTTGAGCCAGCCATCATATTTTGAGGTTTTACTACCAAAAAGGAGGGCAAGTCATCAGGGAGCCTAGGTGGTGTAACGGTTAGCACACTGGCCCGGAATGCAAGAAGATGTGTGTTCAAGTCCCGCTCTATGCGCAATATTTCCAATGTTCATCACTCACACGAGAATATCTTATGTGGGAGTGCATGTGCTTCAGACCAGTCAATAATTGAGTAAATCAGCAATGAACATGGACACATATTTGATTATTTATTTCAAAGGGCTAAGCACACGGATTGCTTTTGCTCAAATTGTTGTGCTACTATATGGGGTGTCCACCTTTGTGCGCATTACGGAGGGTGGGGGGTAATTGTAACCGCCCCGTTGGCCATATTCATGTGGAGGTGCCAAGGCCTTAACCGCGGCTACGGTAGCCCCACACGGCTAACTGTGGAAAATCTGTAATTATGTGTCGGTGCCAACGCTAACCGCCGACCGTAGCCTAGGCTAAGCTACCCCATTTTCAAACCAGGGTTAACTGCTAGACGAGCCGGTTAGTGTCACTGTCTGTGTATGTGCCTGTGTCTGTGTCTGTGTCTGTGTCTGTGTCTGTGTCTGTGTCTGTGTCTGTGTCTGTGACTGTGTCTCTGTCTGTGTCTCTGTCTGTGTCTCTGTCTGTGTCTCTGTCTGTGTCTCTGTCTGTGTCTCTGTGTATGTGTCTGTGTCTCTGTCTGTGTCTCTGTCTGTGTCTCTGTCTGTGTCTCTGTCTGTGTCTCTGTCTGTGTCTCTGTCTGTGTCTCTGTCTGTGTCTCTGTCTGTGTCTCTGTCTGTGTCTCTGTGTATGTGTATGTGTCTCTGTCTGTGTCTCTGTCTGTGTCTCTGCATGTGTCTCTGTATGTGTCTGTGTCTGTGTCTGTGTCTGTGTCTCTGTATGTGTCTCTGTATGTGTCTCTGTCTGTGTCTCTGTATGTGTCTCTGTCTGTGTCTCTGTCCGTGTCTCTGTCTGTGTCTCTGTCTGTGTCTCTGCCTGTGTCTCTGTCTGTGTCTCTGTCTCTGTGTATGTGTCTGTGTCTCTGTCTGTGTCTCTGTATGTGTCTCTGTATGTGTCTCTGTCTGTGTCTCTGTCTGTGTCTCTGTCTGTGTCTCTGTCTGTGTCTCTGTATGTGTCTCTGTATGTGTCTCTGTCTGTGTCTCTGTGTGTGTCTCTGTCTGTGTCTCTGTCCGTGTCTCTGTCTCTGTATGTGTCTCTGTCTGTGTCTCTGTCTGTGTCTCTGTATGTGTCTCTGTCTGTGTCTCTGTCTGTGTCTCTGTATGTGTCTCTGTCTGTGTCTCTGTCTGTGTCTGTGCCTCCGTCTGTCTGTGTCTGTGTCTGTGTCTGTGCCTCTGTCTCTCTCTCTGAGACACAGAGACACACACACACAGACACACACAGACACATAGCCACACACACAGATACACAAAGACACACACATACACAGAGACACACACAGAGACACAAATACACACACATACACAGAGACACAGACACACAGACACATACAGACACACACAGACACACACAGACACAGAGACATATACACAGACACATACACAGATAGACACACAGACACAGACACAGACAAAGAGACACAGACACAGACACAGAGACACAGAGACAGAGACACAGACAGATACACAGACACAGACACCGACAGAGACACAGACAGAGACACAGACAGAGACACAGACAGAGACACAGACACAGAGACACAGACAGAAACACATACAGAGACACATACAGAGACAGACACAGAGACACAGACAGAGACACAGACAGAGACACAGACAGAGACACAGACACAGAGACACAGACAGAGACACAGACAGAGAAAGACACAGAGACACAGAAACAGACACAGAGACACAGACAGAGACACAGACAGAGACACAGATTCAGAGACACAGACAGAAACAGACACAGAGACACAGAAACAGACACAGAGACACAGACAGAGACACAGACAGAGACACAGACGCAGAGGCACAGACAGAGACACATACAGAGACACAGACAGAGACACAGACGCAGAGACACAGACAGAGACACAGACAGAGACACATACAGAGACAGACACAGAGACACAGACAAATTCAGCAAATAAACCATAAATTCGAAGCAATATTAACGCTGCCATCGCACAGGCGGCGATATTAATATTGTCGAATCGAGGGAATTCCCAAATCTATTAATAAACTCACGGTTTAGCTATCCGCGGCGGCTTTGACATTGGTGAATACGACTTGACCTATTTCTCCAACCCGCCGATAGCCTCGGATAGCTACCCCAGAGCTAGCGTGTAGCTCCGGCTAAGCCTGGCACGACTACATGAATATGGCCCCTGGATTATTAAAGTGTGACCTGATAGGGCGGCAACCTCTCGGTTATAATAGCGGTTCAAAAGCCATAGACGATTATCTCCGCCAACCCGCCCTCTGTCGGCAGTGGCAAGAACGTATGTTGTGGGTAAAGCATCAGAGCTACTCAATTATGTAATATCCTGCATTTACCCAGGTGTCTTAAAATTGCATAGTCCGATGATTTCGAGTTTCTGTAATTTTTCTGAAATAAATAAATAAAATTGTTTGTCATTATCTACCTTACTTAGTTTGAAGTGACTTTTATTTTGAAGAGCTAAGTTTTGAGATATTTGAAGTGCAAACATGTCAAATTAGTTTTGGCAAGCACACCAACACTCTGACACCATAGGCTTCTGCAGTAACAGGTTCTATCAAATTGACTCTGTATTCCCTTTCATGTGGTGACAAATGTTTAAGAAGTCCAGCAGTAGCTAAGTCAGACATATTGAATCATTCTGGACAATTATTTTTGTTTTGACAATGTTATGCTTTATCAGACTATGCAGCTTCAATCATCGGCCCATTTGAGTGGGAATTATACCTTTTAATACACATTTTAAAATAATTAATGAAACAGAGTGTCTATTTTGGCGAACCAGTAATTGTCTCGAACCGAACAGCTTACATGTATTGTGTTGTCTTTCAACTAATTAAAGCATTATATGAGCATCAGGAAAGTACGTTGCTATTATTGTACTCCATATACAGTTTGCATATACATGTCTGTATACATAGTTCTGTCCATATACATATTCTAGTATGCAGATATTGCAGGTATAGCAATACCTCAGGGAGTTTGACGCCCCTGCCTTGCAGAGTTGTAAACCACTGCCTTGTGGTACAGGTCCTTGACAGAACCGAAGGCTAAGGGAGCAAACCCTGAACAGAAAACCATGTCACTGTGGCAGCATTAAGGGCGGTTGATGTATGGAACTCCCAACATCTCCCGACCAGCCACTGCAGGGACAAATAGTTTTGCGCCTGTCTTGACATGTTCTTGCCAGTGTGAAACCTCTATTTGCTCCCCGAGAGAGTGCCGCTGGTAACTTGCAAAAGCCAGCAGCACTTCAACAATTTTGCAGGCAGCTTTCATGAAATGTGAATACTCGAACGGATGGGGCTGCCCTCTATGGAAGATCTTCTGATCAAAAAGAATCTCCGGTGGACTGGACACCTCATGAGGATGTCATCAGACAGGCTACCAAAGCAGATCCTTTATTCTCAACTGTCTTCTGGCTACAGAAAGAGAGGGCGCCCCCATCTCCAGTTCAGGGATACCATCAAGAGAAACCTGAAGCTGAGAGACATTAAGACCGACTCATGGACACAACTCTCACAGCAGAGAGCTAAATGGAGAGCGGCAGTCAAGTAATGAAAGCAGTCTTTGTCGCATCGCGACCGACAGCATGATGATATACAGTTTTCATAAAGTACCTTCATACAGCTTTATTTTCTGGTTCAAATACTTGTACGTAGTGAATAGAAAAAAGTGTACAAAACTGAAGTGTGATTTGCAAATTAGTTTTATTTTAATTGTGCAAGCTTACCACGTTCAAGAGAAGCACACATGATAAATATCAGCTTTGATTGACATAATATACTCTAGACATGATATGACATCAAATATTGTAATGATATTAAGATGTCAATATCCATTCATGTAACATCCGATTGATGGAATATATACACAACACATATATCCCTTATGTATGTTGGACCTCTTTAATCCGACAATATTGGGACCAATAAATTAAGCGAAAATGTAATTAAATCAATTAAGCAAAAATATTGTATTCAACCAAGTATCATGGTAGGCCCTACTATTAAACACGAATATGTTTATATTACTTCCATAAAGATATGCCTCATAAGAAATATGTAAATAAGGAAAAGGTAAATACGCAAAATAATGAGTCCTAGATTCTAATCCATCTGTTGATCGCTTATCTAGCATGATTGCTCTATATAACATTGTTATCAATACAAAATCAGTCAAGTGACTTAAACTCTAGTCAGAAGATTTAACCCGCAATCTGCCACGCCATTAGTAAAGTAATTAAAATAGTGGCTAAATGTCATAGAATTGTTAATAGCCCATGTAAATCTGATACCTTTGAAGTAATTATCACTATCATAACTCAGTCATGGGGCCCTTGTTTGTTTAAATGACCCCCCAGCACAAAAAGTAAACATTGGCGATTGGGAGGTCATACAGTGGTTAAACATATCTGACTAAAAAATTACATTTCAAACAGGCAAAATAGAGGACAGAAATGTATGTCAAAATAGCGTACAACTGCGGTAAAATCACATGTGGCATATGATCAATAAAATCAACAGTAAAACCTTTTCAAATTAAAAATACAATATAAATTGTTGGTAAAAAACAGTCAGTTATGGGGCCACGTTGTTGATATGTTTATATAACCATGGTAAGTTTCAAATTATAATTGCTTAAGGCTTAATGCCATTAACTTCACATAAAACAAGTGATAAGACCAAAGATGGTGTTCTCTGTGGTGGAGTGGCTAGAGTTTCTGACCTTTTTGTAGGTCAGACTCCTAATCTGAAGGTTGGTGGTTTTATTCCCCATGCCATCAACTCTGCCAATTTGGATTTCAACCACTATGTATAACTTACAGCATCATCAAAGGCCAGCTGCTCTCATACCATGTCTATGTGGTGTGGGAGGTTAAAAATCCCATGGGTCCGTAAAAGTGTAGGCTCTGACTTTCTATTGGCAAACTGTCTAATGGTGAAAACAAGACTATTCAGACTTAATCCATGATAGGCAGTATAAATCTTCAAGAAAAAAAGAGAGAACAAAGAGAAAAATCACTGTGCCCATTCAGTCATTTGTCCAACCACACATGCCATATACTAAGCACCTTAGAGCTGATAATATTCATCGAGAGACTCTGATGACTCTATAGGGGTAGATGCTATACATTCTGGCCAACATGAAACATGCATCGATAACACTTAATCAAATATGTATCCTCAAGCTATACAGACTCATAATATCATCGTTTAATTGATGGTAAAAATGCTTACCTTTCACAAAAGCAAACATAGGTATGGAAAACATATTAATTGTAGATTATGAATCGTGTTATCTCATGAGAGAATGGTCAAAATAACAATAATTATTCAAGTGCATGATTAAACTGATAGATAAATATGATTGTTAAAGCATTTAAATTGAATAATGTAATCATTTTGGGTTAGATTTGTCATATAATTGTCTACACTGCACATTATCTAAGCATATATGATAGTCCCCATTCTCAGTTAAAGAGCAAGGATAATGACCTCCAATTATGAATCGTACATACCAGTTTAACAATAAAGCATAGCAAACATTTCTGGATTTAAAGGTAATTTTAAATGGAACTTACATAAATGTAAATGTACTAAAGGCTAATTGGACAGGGAAGAAATGGGCCTAATGGAAATTTATTCCAGCTAATTTGATTTGTGGGTATTATGCAATGTACTACCTTTATACATAATAAGACAATATTCCTCTCTCATAATGGAAGAATAAGTAGTTTTAAAGATTTTGTATTGCACAGTAATTTAAGATCAGGCACTCGTAGGCCCCTAAGTCTTGTTCAACTTGCTCTGTTGTGTCATTTACTCTTGTCACAATGCAGATGTTTTTATCGTCACAGATTTCTCCCAATTCCACTTGTATATTTTGCCTTCAACTAGCATTTATTGCTGGTGTCGATTTACCAATAGTTGCTGGAATATATTTGCTGTCACATTTGACTTTTGTGATCTTGGCCTGTATATAAGTAATCCACGTGCTTACAGAGTTAACGTGCTTACAGGTTAAGATTGCGTTGGAGGTGTGATATGCTCTTGCCAAAGGTCATAAGATCAAGTACCATCACACACAGTACCATAGTGATTGAGCAGCCTGTTGCGATGGTACCAATCGTCATTGCAGATTCAGCCTCAACTGGCACTGGTTTCTTGAGAATTTCTAAAGGGATGAGATAAGGTACATTTTCTAAGCAATATGGTCACATCTTGTTGGTATTAAATTTGATGAGAAGGACATTTCCTAGTGAACAATTATGAGTGTGCGCTTCCATAAGTTGCTACCTGTTAAATATTGCCAGGATGTAAAACCCCAATGAACAAGCAAACAAACGGTCATTCCAGGGCTACCGTCCTAACCACTAGTCTAGGTTTCTTGTTGCCATGAAGCTACCTATGCCTACCTGTGTATGTGGCATTTCACATGGGTGGGCCAGTGCACCTCACTACATTTGTTCCCCCAGAATTGTAAGCTTCATACTTCATACTTACAATTACAAATATTCAGGTACTGCATTTACAGTACATACAGAGGGATGATTTAATGCTATGCAGCGCACGGCATGCATGGAATCCTGGTCATGGACCCAATGTTGTGTGGGTGTTTTGGCAAATAGGAAAAATTGTGTATAGAGTGGGACTGGAACCTACACTTCTGACATTCCGGGACTAACATTCTAACCATTAGACTATCTAGGTTCCTGATGCAATTTCAGTTTGACTGTATAAACGGATATATATCCAGTTGTAATATAACATACTGTGGTGAAAAGTTATGCTGAAATTAGCGAATTACTCACTTGCACACTCTTGCAAAGGTGGAGACCACTGTCCGTCTTCCATGCAGTGGGTTTCCACTGAGAGGTCTCCATTGGGTAGTATGTATTCGTCACTACAGGTGACATTTACTGTGGACCCGATCCTGGTAGAAGCATTCTGGACAATCATGGCCTGGTTGTAGTTCCACACTGGTTCACATGTAATCGCTGTAATGCATTCAATACAGTTTACCTCATTTAACTTAAAGTTGCATAGTCCGATGGTTTTGAATTTCTGTATTTTTTCTGAGATATTAGATCGATCACTAGTATATTTACATTAGTTCAAAGTTACTTTTATTTTAAATGGTAAACTTTTGAGATATTTTGAGTGCAAACATGGAAAATTAGTTTTGGCAAGCTTGTCAAAACTCCGACACCATAGGCTTCTGCAGTAACAGGTTCTGTTAAATTGACTCAGTATTGCCTTCTACGCAGAACCAAATGCTTAATCAGTGCATCAGTATCTAAGTTAGATATGTAAGATCAAATCTAGATAATTGGTTTGGTTTTGAAAATTTGATATTTCACCGGACTATGCAGCTTTAACTAATTGTAAAGTTGAATCCACTACTCAACTAATCCACTCGTCGTGGTCAACCAGTTATGTAAAAGCTAAAGGGGCTGTCACACTACGACGTATGGCATTAGCGTATGCCGACGTATGCGATTTTCGACCAACACGTCGGCATATGGCATCATAGGTTACGTATACGTTGGGCATACGTCGAGTACGCTCGGGATATGGCGTCATAGGTCGGCATAGGTTGAGCCACTAAAAAATGTTTGTGCATGTTCAAAATTGTCAACGTATGTCGCCATATGGCTCATATGTTTCTCATATGCTCAGCGCATGCTCGGCGTATGTCGGCGTACGTTACGCACACGTTACGGGTAGGTCGGCATAGGTTGGAAAACGTTAAGGGCCTGTCACACTACGACCTATGGTGGTAGCATATGCCGGCGTATGCGGTTTTCGACCAATACGCCTTCATACACCGTCATAGGTTATGCATAGGTTTGGCATAGGTCGCATACGCTCGTCATAGGTCGAGCCGCTGAAAAATTGTTGTGCGTGTTCAAAATTTCCAAACTATGCCAGCGTATGGCTCATAAGGTTGCTCATACGCTCGACGTACGCTAGGCATACGCCGGCATAGGCTACGCGTAGGTTAGCGGTACGTCGGCATAGGTTAGGCGTACGTTGCACCAGTGTCCTCGGCGTATCTCTAGTGTTTATAGCGTATGCCTGGCTTACACGTAACGCATTCGAGCGTACTCCTAGTGTACTCCTAGCATATGCAAAGCGTATGCCCAGTGTGTGACCAACCTATGGTCTCGGTATATAAAGGCACCACAAGGCTTCTTCTGTCAGTCCTGCTCCGCTGCTCAGACAGGATGGATGTCCAGGCACTGCATCTACAGTGCCAGCATCAGTACACAACAGCCCTTTATCAGCATGAGCTAAGTCTCTACTTCATGGTTCTTCTGGCCACCCGTCTAAAGAGGAGAAGGAGGAGGCAGCGGCAGACAATGTGGGTCAGACCCTGGATTGGGAGGTGGCCACAGTTTGGCTTGTACGAGAAGCTTATGGTCGAGCTCCGGGGGAGAGAAAGGGAAAGAGAGAGGGAGAGAAAGGGGAAGAGACAGGGGAGAGAAAGGGGAAATAGAAAGGGGTGAGAGGGGAGACAAAGGGAAGGAGAGGGGGAGAGAAAGGGGAAGAGACAGGGGAGAGAAAGTGGAAAGAGAAAGGGGTGAGAGGGAAAGAGAGAGAGGGAGAGATGGGAAGAGAGGGTAGGGACTTCTGTCCTTAATATTAATAATAATTATTCTTTATTTTCAGTGGTTATTTACATATTATTTTTACTTTAATTTATAACAATTAAATGATGACATGCCATTATTGAACACAGACACAAAAATGCTAGTTTACAAAATCTTTATTTATGAAGGACATATTGACACATACATACATATATACATATATACATACAAACATAAACATTACAACATAAGAACCTTTTACTATCCTATTACTACATATTTACATTTATCTACAAATATTTACAATCACTTGTAGTCGCAGCCCGGCCCAGCTGGTGACATCGGGGCTGACGAGGGAAAGAAGTCCAAGTTGGAAACCCATAACACTCCCGAGATCCCCGACAACCCCGACAAGTTCAATAGTCCGTTGGAGGTCTGGCTGGGTGACTCCAACAAAGTTCCTGTTGCGGGCACGACTGGTGTGGGAGTGGAACTCCCACTCCCAACCGGAGTCGACGCCCAGGGCACACTGACATTGGCTGCAGCAGCTGGGCAGGGAGCTGGTCATGGAAGGGGCATGGTGTGCCCCGCCACACCAAGTGGCCGGAGTGCAGGTGGCTGCACCATCGCCACGGACGGACGTGGCACCAGCTGAGGCGGAGGCGGGACCGGCTGATGGCACATCTGGAGCGGCTGTACTGGCAGCGGTTGAGGCTGAGGCTGAGGCTGAGGCTGAGGCTGATGATGTGGCTGGTGCGGCTGAAGCATATATTGCTGGACATAGTCCTGGGTTTGCAACGCCCAGGGTGATGTCGGTGGTGGCTGGTGAGTTCACTGGTGGGGCTGAGGCTGGTACTCTGGGAAGGGCCAGGCCTCGGCACACAAACCACAGGAGCCGCTACAGCCACAGGTGCTGGTGCAGCCACAGGAGCCGCCGCAGCCACAGGAGCCGCCACAGCCACCGCAGCCACAGGAGCCTGAGGAAGCATGCCTGCCTCACTTAGGCAATCCTCCTCCAACCCCTGTGACAAGGTGTGGTTAATCCCTGCCCGCATGTTGAGAAACCGCTCCAGCGTCATCGTCATCAGCGAGTCCTGCACGTCGTTGGCGAAAGCTGCATGCTCCATCATGGCCGGTGCAGGGGGCGGCTGTATGCCCTTCAGCAGCTCCCCAGACTCGTCGAACCTCTTTTTTTTGCACCCAGGAGGTTGATGTCGTCTGGGCTGCCCGCTTCCCCTTTCCCCGATCTCGGCTTGGAGTGGGAGGTGTGGCAGTAAAGTCCTCCTCCTCCATCCCCAGCTCGAGATCTGCGCAGACATTCTAGGCAGCTTCGAAATCACCCTGTGCAGTGTCTAAGGCAGCCATCACCTGTAAGACAAAATCATAAAATAACATGAGTAACATGAATGCAAATCAATGTTTCCACAAAAGACGTAAACAACAACACAAGTCAACAATAAAGAACAACACCAAATATATAACGTTAAATGATTAAATTGATTTCTGAAGATTAATTACATAAATGAAGTCAATACAAGTCAACAATAAAGAACAACAATAAATATACAACGTTAAACGATTAACTTGATTTATCAAGATTAATTACGTAGATAACATATATCGGTTTGTCGACTTCTCCAGAATAATAGGGGTTTTACGAGACTCCTAACGCCCACACTAGCCAAACTAGTCAGAAGGATAAAAGATTTTGTACTTACAGTTTTGCAGGGCTCTGGCCGGTGACGGACGACAGACCACAGGAAACCAAACTTCTGCATAATCCACAGCTCCCTCTCAGTCAGTTCAGGCGGTCCGTCCCCGCTCTTCTTTTTGTGGAGCCGCATGTTGGTGTCCCGGACCGACTTGAACCACCCCTGCAGATGGACGGATGTCCTCACCAGCCGCTTCGCCTGGTCCTCCCACATCTTCCCCTTCCTGTCTGACCGCCTGTAGTTCGTCATCTTGACTTTCCAGATGACTGGATTCTCCTGCAGAAAATACAACATCTAGTCCTCCTCGACTAGCGACAGAGAACAGTCGCTTTTCTTTGCCCTCTTTTTCTTGGCAGAGGGGAAGCCGGAGGTGCTGTTGGAGGCTGAGGCTGAGGCGGAGGCTGAGGTGGTGGAGGTGACGGATGATGCACGCAAGCTCCCACGAGAAGCAGGAGATGGAGAGCTGGAGCGGGGCCGCGTCTGGCTCTGGGTCTGCGTCTGCACCTCCATTTCTGTCTCTTCCGGCTGGCTAGATGCAGAGTGGTGTGCTGCAGAGTGGTGTTCTGGAGAGTGGTGTGCTGCAGAGTGGTGTTCTGGAGAGTGGTGTGGTGAGGAGGCAGGTGATGACACCGGTGATGGTGATGATGGTGATGGTGAAGCTGGCAGAATATGCTTCTTCCTGCCTCTCCCATGGCCTAGTCCTCCTCCAGTAGTGAGAGCAGGCTTGCATGCAGGTGTAGTAGTGGTGTTCCTCTTAGCAGGCATGGTGGAAGTGTGTGGAGGAACCAAAAACTCCAGGGTATTTATACCCAGGTGGCGACCGATCACGTGATCGAGGCGTGGCCTAATGGTGATAGCATACGTTATCATACGCTTTGCACATGTTATGCATAAGTTTTGAATATGTTGCGCCCACGCTACTCATACATTGCTTCGCTAGGCATATGGTGGCCATACATTGGCATAGGTTACTCATACGATAGACGTATCACCTAAAACTGTAAAAAAATGTCCTAATACACCGAGCATACGTCGTCATATGCTAAGGATATGGTAGCCATACACCAGGCATACGCTGCGCGTATGCTTCACACATTGCTGGGACCACCCGCAGCGCAAAAAGTTTGCCGTATCCCAAACTATTTTGATTTTCAAATTATTTCGACACGTTACACACACGCCGCCGGCATACGTCGTAGTGTGACAGGACCTTTAGGCTCGAATTTGTGGCTGTGCAGGCAGGCTATGGTGAAATTAATACAGACAAAGAGAAAGGAAGAGTATAAAGCGTAAAGAAGAAGAGAGAGTCAAGCCCTCTGGTTTATTATTTATATAGTTACATGGGTTCATTGTAGAGTATCATCCCACCCCTTTCCCCCAATGGAAAACAAGCATTCTTGGCCCTACCAATAGGGATCCAGCATTCCGGGTCCCCATGGATACCAGTGGTCTGCCCACCACCAAGCTGTATGGCCCCATGGCCACCACCAACTTTGACCTTTGAGTGTGGTGATCACTATCCCAGCAGAGGGGTTAAACCTGAGTGCACTCACACCCAGACCTGCCAGCACCACTATGTATATTTACATCCTACTCAGGCACCACCAACCCATACATATATATACATACATGCACCTGGTCATGTTCACCGATCAGTAATAGAAGATTTACATTCCCCCCTATGCTGTATATCGGAATATTTTACATAATGTTGAAATTTCTGGACATAAATTCATTCCAGCACATTCTCATTGTCAGCTCTAGCAATAACAACTGACAAATTTGAGACAAGATTTGTTCCTTCAATGTAGTTATGTGAGTTGCTGATGTAATATTTGTAGTTTACATTATGCATACGAATAGAATATGCTTGAAACACACTGGGAATATCACCAAAGTTATCAACTATGAGTCTTTTAAAGTCTTATTTACGTAAGACTTAAAAATAAAATCGGTACCATGTATTATGATCTTCAGATATTTATTTAATTTCTTACCACTACATGAGCGGACGGAGGGCCACCACAATCCATTCTGATTGCATGTAGTCTCTAGTACTGTGATGTCACGGACAAACCAGTAGCCACTGAAGCATGTGTAGATAATGACATCACCGTACCGCTGACTCACATTGACTGTACTCATTGAGTTTAGGACCAGTGGTGGTTGTGGGCATCTCACAGCTATAATAGGAACAAGATAGTATGAAGACGGGAAATTGATGGTGTATATGTCATTACTTATAGATTAAAAACGAGTATTCACTGCATTATACACAGGACTTCAAATATACCTATCAGGCTAGCATCATATAAAATGTTGATTCAATTAAGTGTCCTGAAACACATAACCTTGAATTAGTGAGACCAGTCTACAGAACTATGCGGCTTAAAGAGTGGAATCCGCTTTAATTGCAGTAATATAAGGTAAGGGTGATTGTTTTACATTTAGGTAGTTTAACTGCAATGACAGGCCTACTCAATTCTGCGAATATTGTATTTCAGTCAATGTGATTGGAGATAGGAAAGTTGTTGACAAATATAAAGAAACACCAATGGGAAATGCTCACATTGCCTCAACCAATAGCAATACCAGCAATGAGAGAGCTGACTTTTCAACTCTACATCACTTCCCAATGGCAGGCTACAAGTTTACCGCTTTCTTAATGTAATATCCAAGACAAAAGCTAGTTTGATATTATAGTGAGTTTCCTTCTACATGTGTTCAGACTGATGTTATATTCATATCAATCATGGGACCAGACGGGATGGCCGAATGAGTTAGAGCGTCCGTCTCCCGTGCTGGTAGATCGTGGGGTCGTGGGTTCGAGTCCCGGTCGAGTCAAACCAATGACTTTAAAATTGATACTTGTCGCTTCCTAGCCAGGCGCTCGGCATTATTAGGATAGGGCAAGGACTGGTGTGCTCAGTGTCAGGATAATGTGACTGAGTGGGATACCAGGTCATGGTGCCGGCGGCCTGGTTTCCCAGTGGGACAGCACTATAAAAGTCGCCATGAGTGCGCACTGTCACAAGTCGGTACCCGTCCTGATATGACCTTAGATGTTGCTAGGACGTAAAACAACAACACACAAACATATCAATCATCAATCAATGGGTGCCGTCTTCTCGAAGAAGGTTGGCTGCAATGGACCTCCATCTCTTCCTGTCATTTGTTCCTCTCACGCATTCCGCATAGCTCATTGCTGTCCACTCAGTGATGTTGTCCATCCATGTTGTTCTCCTTCTCCCTCTTGGTCGTTTCCCTTCTATCTTCCCTTCCAGTATTCTTCTCTGTGATTCCTGGTGCCGTATCACGTGGCCAAAGTATTTAATTTTTCTGTTTTTGATCGTTTGTATTATCTGTCTCTTTATTTTCATTCTTGTTAGGACCTCCACGTTGCTTATCATTGCTGTCCATGGAATTTTTAACATTCTTCTGTATTACCACATTTCAAATGCCTCGAGCTTTGTTGTTATTGCTTTCTTCAAAGTCCATGTCTCGCAGCAATATAAAAGTGTAGACCACACATAGCATTTTAGAAGTCGGAGTCTTGTTTTTATATTTATGTCTCTAGATGTTAGTACTTTCTGCATCTTTAGAAATGTTGTTTTGGCAATGTTTATTCTCCGTTTAATCTCTCTTTCACATCCGCCATCACTAGTTATTAAATGGCCCAGATACACAAATGACTCTACCTGCTCCAAGATTACACCATTAACTTGTATCTCTGCTCTTGGTTTGTATTCCTTTCTGCTGACAACCATGGATTTTGTCTTCTTTACATTCATTTTGAGGCCACATCTCTCACTTTTTTCTTTTACTTCATCCACTATATCTTGTAGTCGATTTGACGTTAAGGCTAGCAGTGCTGTATCGTCTGCGTATCTTGTGTTATTGATATTTCCACCTCCAACATTTATTCCTATGATGTCATCTATTTCTCTGAAAATCATTTCCGTATAAATGTTGAAAAGACTAGGTGATAGAACACATCCTTGTCGCACTCCACATTTGATCTTCACTTCTGGTGTCAATGAGTCTCCAATTCTTACAGCAGCATGCTGTTCCCAGTAGAGGTTGGCCACAAGCCGAACGTCCTTACTGTCTAGACCAATTTTTTGTAGAGCTTCTATGAGTTTCTTATGATGTACTTTGTCAAATGCTTTAGCGTAGTCTATATAACATATGTATATAGCCTTATCTACTTCTAGGTGTCTCTCAATTATTGTTCTCATGTTAAAAATGGCTTCCCTTGTTCCACTGTTTGGTCTGAATCCAAATTGTTCTTCTGATACCTCTCGATTAATTTTTGTTTTAATCCTTTCTAGTGGTATTTTGAGTAAAGCTTTAATAACATGGCTCATGAGGCTTATTGTTCTGAAATCCGAGCATTCCACCGCTTTTGGTTTCTTAGGAAGGGCAATAAATATAGATTTTCTTAAGTCTGATGGAATATATCAGGTGTTATATATGTCATTAAAAAGAGCAGTTATCCTTGTGATGCTAGCTCCCTCCAAAGCTTTTAACATTTCAGAAGAGATATCGTCTGTTGTTATATTCATAACAGGGCCAATAATAAGAACGGAATCATCAATGAGATTTAGTCAGAATCTGAAGTATACATACGATCACATGTGCTGCCAATATCTGACCATGTTCCATGTGTTGTACACTTAGTAAGGGCTCGGGAGGGTTCCTTCTGTTGATACCCAGTCGTACATTGGTATTCTACCACTACATTATAGTCAGTCATTGTATCATTACCATCAGCGTTGTCAAGAACGGGGACACTTGTGCATTGAGTTTCTGCATAAAAGAAACATGCTTTTATATGAAGTTATAATACACAGATCTTAATTAGCACACATAGATTATTATAGATAGAAAATGATTTTATTATTTTACTCTGTTATTTGACTTCAATTATTTATTTATTTCTATTTTCTAATTGAATTTCCATTACAGAATTTGCTAACTTCATTTCATTAGTTTTAGTTAAACACTTGTCCCCACTAACCAATGCATTCGGAGTAATCGCCATTCTTCCAAACTCCATCTTGACAACTTGCAAACTGAACCTTACTCCGGTCAGGCCACATATTACCCATAGTACACCTATAGCCAATCACACTTCCATTTTCAGCTGATACATCATTTGGAATTGCATTAGTAATGGATGGAACAGATGGACATCGACCTTCTGGAAAATGAGAAACACTTTTTATAATTATAAATTAGTTAAAGGGCAAACCGAGGATATATGAAATTTACTCCAGAATTAGCTGTTTTAATGAATACGTAGAATAATAACTATGTGATGATAAATACAATGTTGCTTAATGCATATAAATTTGACTTGTTTATAATTTCAACTGAAACAGAACTATTAAAACCACTTTTTGATAGCCAGTTGTCATGACAATGATCCATTGATGATCTTAAATGGATGCCCCTTGTCCACAAACTACATGTTGTCACTAAACAAAATCCCAATCTCAGCCCTGATAGATTGCTGCAAAGAAGGATCAGCACTAGACATTGCATCATGTGACCTACTTATGTAGCCACCTTCCCCAAATAAAGATTATTTAGAACTGGTTTATTCTACCACTGAGTAAACTTTTGATGATGTCTTTTTATATTAATGGCTGTAAGATAAATATAAAATGAGAAAAAAACAAGAGAAACAAAGAGCTGTACCTTTACAGTCAATATTGCTATCAGACCAGACTCCGGATGATGTACATGTGATGACCTTGACATTGTACCCATCAAATGTGCGAAGTTCTCCTTCACATTTGTAAGTCACTGTGGAATTGATCGGATAAGGGTCCATTCCGGTTTGTGACGCCCTCTCAACAGTTCCAGGGGATTTACACTGTATTTCTGTTTGATTAAATAATCAGGTCATTTTCACTTGGCATTGTAATAGGTAAATACATCCTGCAAGTCTTTAGTGTGGCATCTTTTGCTTTAATATGCTTAATATGTTTGCTCTGAAATATTTCAGCCCAAGCAATGACAACTACATATCCTGTGAGACTGTAATATTACTCTTTAACTCCAAATGGAGACACAAAGCGATGTTTTTTTTCCCCTCTTAAGTGGATTGTCTTGGTAATTTTTCCGAGGTAAATGACTTCTTGAAAGGTTTGGTCCTGGGTCTTTGCAGTATTGTCCTGGAATAACAGGAACGCAACACAGAGGTTTGGTTTGTATGTGGAGTAATCCTTTACTATCAAACAGTACAGCTCTTATATTCTCCCATTCTCTTGGCAGGTAACAACATGCTCCCTCCCACCAGCAGGCCCAACTCAATCCTGTAACACAACTTTCATGCCCAACTCAATCCTGAAACACAACCTTCATTATCCTTATTCTATTTCAGGCGCATTAATTACAGCTCAGAGTAAGCAGCTTTCCTCTCAGTAGCCCCTAGCCACCTCAGCTTTTCCACTCCGGCTCTATAACTCTTCATTAACTTTTAGGCCTGTTGCACTAAGTTAACCCTTTCCCAACTACAGACTTTACACTCTGACAACACACCCAGCTTCTATATAACCTTCTGTGGTGATAACTGATAGTTTGTTCCCGCCTATTCCTGTCAAGAGTTCACAGTGTGCTGCCATCTTCTGGCCCCCACAAAACAGGCAGTAAAGGGTAGGCATGTGATTGGGTGGTAGTGGGGTTTGTTATTGATCTACTACTATAGTAAAAGTTTGATGATACTATCCAATATTTGCCCTGGCCAGTTACTACCTACCAATGTCATTTTCAGATCTATTTTTATCAGTGATATTTTATTCTAGAAATATAAGGAGGCACTACCTTCACAGTCAGCAAACGAAACAGTGTCATTCCAGAATCCACCGGAAAGACATTCCAGCTTAACAGAGAGTGTGTGTGATGTAAACCAAAACCCTGCATTGCAGGAGACATCAACTACAGAACCATACACAGATAGTGTTGTGCTCAATCCACCTCTAATGGGAGCTGGCAGTGCTGGACAGACATCAACTGAAACATGCCATCTTGTTAAGCTCACAAATTCTGATACAATTATCATATGCATGATATAATATATAATATACAGGAATGGCTGGTGAAATGGCTCATTTATAATATCAGGCAATGTCTTGTGTAATATTCCATTTCACTAATACTATGGCACACACTATTGCTCAAGCGAAGTGCTATGCCTGGAAATTATACAAGATTGGGCCTAATAATGTTCTATACATGTCTTTGCTGTATTCGGACACAGTGCTGTGCTAGCCCCCAAAGTGGACACTTTGAAATAAATTAACAGCTCTTAACATTACAATAATTTGAATATTTGTGGCAGGTTAATGTCTATTCCCAACAATATGAATACGGTTTGGGACATTGCATAGATTAGATCAATTTGGTTGGTGATGCCAGTAAAGCTTTATTAAAATTAGACATCAAGTTATTAAATTAATATTTTGTATTCAGATGTACAAAGAAAACATACTGTCGCACTCATAGTTGCCATGTTGCTGCCAGTCTCCATTCACACAAGAAAACCTTTTGTGCTTGGTCCCATCAGTGAAATGGTAGCCGATTTCACACCAAACATCGACAGGTTTGTGGCTGCTTGTGGTATAGTTCTTTACAACTCCTTTGGTGATGTATGGGAATGAAGCGCAATTCTCCACTGAGGAAAAAATCATAAGAATCCTTTTTTAGAAAATGCATTTATTTATTTAGGAGATATGCTCATGCAAATTGAAATCTCAGAAATTGAACTTTCTTTCAATAATGTCCATTTTTAAAGTATGATGATAAAGAATATGGCACGATGTGGGATATTATATATTTGAGATAAATATATCAGATGAATCCTTTTAATCTACATTAACCAGTTTGAAGTAATTTTCATTGTAAAAGGTTAACTTTAGAGATATTTGTAGTGAAAATATGCTAAATTAAATTGGGTATGCACATCGAAATACTGGACTCTATAGACTTCAACAGTGATAGTCTTCATTAAATTGAGTTAATATTCCTTATATGCAGCATTAATATCTATTTCATACACATAGTAATTTCTCTTGATTCACAAAAGGCTTCACATAGAAATTCTACCACCGGAAAAGTTAATAGATTTAATATGTGAGTCTTCCTCACCTGCACAACCAAGGTGAATGTAATCACCGTAAGGAGAAGTCCATTTCAAGGACTTATCGCATATCATCTTGAACTGTGGCTGCCCATTGTGAGATAGCATACCTGTCATGCACCGATAGACAATTTGTGCACCTATAATTCTGAACTGTCCAATCAAGTGTACACTTGTAGTATTGGGGAGGATTCTGGGTTTTTGACATTCTCTCAGAATGCAGGATATCGCTCCTCCAGACCATTCAAATGTGGGATTGCACTGAAGGGACCGCGTCATAGAATAATCTGGATGGCCATAACCTAATTGGCAGGTATATGCAGCATTGCTCCCTTTAGTTGAACCAGAGACATCGATGAGGGTATTCAGAATGAATGGTGGGTAGTCACATGCATACTTGTCCTGTTCTATGAAAGCTGCAAAATTACAAATATATTCATTAATATTCAATTTTCACAGAACATTCAACTATTCTTTTATGCAAGTATTGTAATTAACTACATGAGACAATTGGTATTTCGTATTTTTAAGGAATTGGATATGGTACATGAACATAATTGAAATTAACCAATGGGTTGCTACCATGATCAGGCTCAAAATAACATGGATGACATTGAGACCAATAAAGATAGATATTTAGTTTTTTGAGGGTTTACATCCTGGCAATATCTAAGGTCATATCAGGATGGGTACCGACTTGTGATAGTTCACACTCATGGCATGTTTATAGTGCTGTCCCACTAGGAGACCAGGCTGCCAGCATCATGACCCAATTTCCCACACAGTCACATTATCCTGATACTGAGCTAACCAGTTCTTGCCCTATCCTAGTAATGCTGAGCACCAAGCTAGGTAGTGACAAGTATCAATTGTGTAACTCATTCCTTTGATTCGAATGTGATTCAAACTCCCAATCTTCCACAGCTTGTTCTCTACCGCTTCGTCCACTGCGTCTGGTTTATTTTGTTTGCCATTTCTCAGAGGAAGCAGAGTGAGAATGAGGTGCATTCACATCTTCGTCACTTTGAGTATTGGTAATAAATATCCTTCGGTGCCAACAACCAATCCATATCCCTGTGGGGAACCGGGGAAGAATTTTGCACCCCCTTGCAGATCGTAAAAGGCGACAAATGGGGTGACTTGTTTGCCGTGAGGCGCAACTCGTGTCCGTGGAGGAAGGGATCCTTGTGCGTGAGGAGGGTGAGCAGCGATTGCTCTCACCGATCGAACACTGCACTTTGGCCCCAACTTCAGCTAGATGAGGGGTTGGATTGGCATGGTCCAATCAATTGGCTGGTCACGCCTTGCCCTAGGATAGTAAGCTATTTCGCAAAAACACAACAGATCAAACCTACTGTGGTGAAAATGGTTATTGCAGAACCTGTGAACTAAAGCTATTCCTATAAGGCGGTGGCTAATGGGTCAATCAAGTTGTAAAATATTCCGATATACGGCATGGGGGGAATGCAAATGTTCTGATTGGGTTAAATGAGTGGGTGACGCTCATTTGCTGCCATTGCTGGGGCACAGAGAACTGGGAAGCAGCCCCTCCCACCTGCCACTCACAGCAGGCCATCCCATTAGCCAACCCCTCAACCAATCATCTTCGACCTCCCAACAACCCCACACTCCCCCGGTGAGCCCGGCACAGCCAGTCGCACCCGGCCCACCGTAGCAGCAACACCTCTTCTTAGACTCTACCACCATGCCCAGGCACAGCAACTCGCCCAAGAAGAGAGGCAGGGGCCGGCCGGCCAAACTCTCACGGCCGGCCGCCGGGTCCTCATCCACTCTGCCCGCCCAGCTACGGGACAGCCATGAGACGCATAGCAGCACACCGAGGACGGCCGCCCCATCATTCGACGACATCCTGCCACCACCCACGGCACCCCAGTGTAAAATTGTCCGATATAATACATGTGAACCGAGGTGAAGTTACTATAATAAATTACAAACTGTCTATATAATGATAAAGGTTAAAATATAAAAACCCAAAGGCATATGAGGGATGTGTGAAATTGGTAAACTATTCTTCATTAGGTATAGAACTTGTATATTGAATAGTCTTTGAGAGGGAGTGTCACTTCCGAGTTTGACTAAGAACAGTCTTTGGAAGAGTCACCTCACATGCCCCCTCCCCCCCACATGGTATTGTTATGATCATTGACCACTGCATTGTACTCTGATTGGAGGAGTGAGTCATGTGACCACTGCATTGTACTCTGATTGATGAATAGGATCATGTGACAACGGCCATCTTGAATCTTGAGAACCTATATAAGCAATAAACCAGAGAGTCTCATTCTCTTACTTTTCATTCTTACCCTGTTTTCCTTCATTACCTGTAGTGCTTTCACTTGACCTATTTACACCACCCACACCACCAGCCGGCACGTTTACACCAGGACTCGGACACTGAGTCGGATGCCTCCTACCCACCGGCGGCACAGCCACACCGACGGCCACCCCCCTCCGACATCCAACATAAGGTCGCCAACATGGAGAGGGAGATGGCCACTGTACGGGACACCCTCCAGCAGCTGGTGGTTCATATCACCCGCCCCGACCGGGCCGCACCGCCCGACCGCCCGATGCCACGGGCCCCGAGGACACCTAGGCCGCCCACACCACTACCGAGGGCCCCCCAACCACAACAGCCCCAGCAGCGAGCAGCGCCCAGGGCGAGGGCGCCCCATCCCATCTCCTCCGAAGACGACGATCAGGACGACGAGATCGACCCACCGCCCCGACGCCCGGAGCACGATCGCCCACAACGACAAGTCCACCAGCTAAGGACGGGCACGAACGCCCCTGGCAGGCCACGCCCGCGGCGGCAAATGGAGCTGCAAACCGACACCCGCGACGACGAGCTCAACCGCGAACGAGCCTCCACCCGCAGGATCGAAGGTAGGCGTGCCGTTATGCACGACATTTTTGTGAAAAACCCCATTGCGAAGCCATACATGTATCTAGAACGCGCCAGCTGTCAGTCTGCCGCCCAAAAACTCGCCGCCAGGGCCACAATAACTGAACGTGAATATATGTGTGCGTACATGTCAATGCTAGATGATGTAGGCGCGTACGACTCTGCTGACTTCCCAGATATGTTTGAGCATCTACGCTGTGTTACGGAGGATTGCATGATATGCCCATGGCCCGCAGTCCGGGCATGGTCCCAGAGGGTATTTGACAGGATAGAAAAAAATAAACTGGAATGGTCACAGTGGCAGGTGATGCAAAACGACCGTATGCGATACTGCTACACTAATCAGCCTAACTCCTCCACACTTAAGGACAACAGGGCATACCCCAACAGAAGCTACGATAACAGGACCGTAGCGCGAGGCCGCATCGAGGCGAAATCCCACGAGCGCCCGTGTCAAACATATAACTCGGGACGCCGCTGCAACCAGCAACAACATCATGCAGATGGCGTGAACGATGTCGTACACGCGTGCGCGTTCTGCTACAGAACCACCCATACATACTATGACCACACCGAACAACAATGTCGTAGGAAGAACAGGGATTACCCAAAAAACTAAAAAAGGGGGCAGTGCGACTAGAAACGAAAAATGAAAAAATTAAACCTCCCAGCACCGCCCCCCGCAACAGCTACCACCTCCATACAAATCTAGAACAAACAAAGCCACCCGCCCCGAGAGATCACAGCCACACACACGCCACAATACCACGAGCTACAAGTGTCGCCGCCAACCAACAATCCTCAGATCTCGCCATTACAACACTCACAACACACACGCCAGCACCGCGATCAGAAGCCCCCCCCCCCACCATCACTACCAGCCGCCGAGCCCACCCCGATAATCCCCACAAACATCACACGGGAGGCAGCGATGACGAACACGCCGACGTCGCCCCACGCCCCCCCCCACCGCGACTCCCCCACACACGGGGGTACTGCCACCAACCACTCCAACAACAATCAAGTGAGGGGACCGGTGCCCAGCCGCCCCCTGGTCGCTCGCACCGGCCACCCTAACCAACAGAACAAACACGCCACCGCCTACCTCGACGCAGGCCCAGCTCAAAGGCAACCCGCATCACACGGAGGGGTGGCACCGGCGAACAAAACACCCGCCGGGGTGCCCACATGGGCCCCCACCCACACCCCTCCCACCACGCGTCAACCGGATCCGCCCTGTAACATAAACAAACAGGGCGGCGTCCCCCACCAACACAACACTCGCGAAAACTATGATGATATCAATTTTGAATTGATAAGGTGTCATTGTGCCGCAGATGCTACCTTCATGCCCGACAGTGTCATCGACCCCGCTCCCGGGGCATTCACCGGACATCGCACACGCCACTGGCCGGAACCAGCACCGGTCCTTACCCCAGCGATAGCTGACATCTACGCCAAAGTCAAGGCCACCGGATTACCAAATGCTATCGCCGCAAGAATACCGGTACCCTCGGTGCTCAAAGTCGCCGAGTGGAGGAATAGGCTTACCTCATCTCACGATCACCGACAGTTAGTCGACTTCATCGAGTACGGCTTCCCGCTGGGTTACCTGGGCCCCATATCCGACAACACCCGCTGCCCCAACCACCCCAGTGCCCGTCAACATCCAGCGGCGGTGCAACACTACCTCACCAACGAGATCGACTGTGGTGCCATATACGGCCCCTATGATGCCCCACCATTCACGCCATGGTACCATGTCTCACCCATTATGACACGCGAGAAGGCGGATCCAACAAAACGCCGGATAATAACCGACATGTCATTCCCAGCCAGCGCCTCAGTGAATGCCTACATAATAAAAAATACGGCGCTGGGGGACACACGTGACCATGGCCTCCCCACCGTCGACCAATTCACCACCGAATTAAGGCACATGGGGAGCGCCAGTTACATATTCACAATGGACATCAGTCGGGCATATAAGAACTTTGTTACTTGCCCACTGGACTGGCCCCTACTCGGCGCACGCTGGGACGAGAAATACTACCTCGACATTTCCGTCCCGTTCGGCGCCCGTGGCTCAAGCTGCCACATACAAAGGGTGGCCGATGCAGTCGTCTACATGCTACGCCAACAAGGGATCACCGCACTCATGTACCTCGACGACCTCATAGTAGTCGCTCCTGACATACACGTCTCCACACGGCACTTCAACACCACCAGGCAGCTGTTTCGGTCACTCGGGCTCCCCGAGGCTGTCGAAAAAACTCAGCCCCCTGCCCCAGTCGTCACATGGCTCGGCATCACCATAGACGCCCCACAGATGACCCTCACCATCCCGCAAGAAAAAATCAAGGCAACCATAAGACAGGTGAATGCTACCATCCGAAAGGACACCGTCACAAGGAAGCAACTGCAGTCCATACTAGGTCGCCTCTTTCACCTCTCAAAATGTGTACAGCCCGCCCGAATATTTGTCGGTCGATTGCTAGATGCACTACGAGCCATGACAGCCGACAGAACTCCAGTCACCGACGAAATGAGAGCGGACCTTGCATGGTTCCCACAGTTTGCGCGGGATTGGAACGGAACCTACATCATCCCCCCCAACAACCCACACAGGACCATAGAGGTCGACGCGTGTATGGGTGGGATTGGTGGAGCCGACGACACAAGGGCATACTCCATGCAGCTCCAAGACGCCGCCACTGCACACGAGGACACCAACATAAACCATCTCGAGGCTATGAACGTCATCATAGCCCTACACACCTTCATAAAGCCCAGTGATCGAGGTGGCCACATACGAGTCATGTGCGATAACCAGGCCGCCGTCCATGTCCTCACCACCGGCAGGGGACATGACCCCCGCCTTGTAAACGCTGCCAGGTCGGCATGGATGCTGCAGGCCGTACATGAAGTGAAAGTGACGTTCAGACACATACCAGGGGTAGACAATAAGCTACCAGACGCTCTAAGCCGTGCCCACATAAATGAATACTATAAGGAACTAGCAGTACGAATATGTATAGATAGACAAATAGCCCCAGTCCACCCCTGCTTACTAACCTATGAACAACCTAACAATGTCGTTTCATTCAGACCCACAGTACCAACAGCTGATACGGGCCGCGAAGGCACGACAGGCAGAGGCAAGAGCACGAGGCACATGGGCGAATTACCACTCGGCCGTCGCAGCGTACGAGCAGCACTGCACCAAGTACAGCATAAACCAGCTGGCACCGACAGCGCTGCAAGTGCGCTGCTGGATAGAAGAAACTGCGGCCCGACAGTGCCCATCATCAGTGGCCAACACAGTCTCCCACATCAGGATGTACTTCCGCCTCCAGCACGCCGATACGGCCCCTCTGGACGACATAAGAGTCAAACTGGCGATGGACGCTCTGAAGCGGTCGAACGCGCACACACCTCGACCGTCGAGGAACGTCCCACTACCAACAATCAAGAACGTGGTAGCCGCTCTACAGTCAACACCACAACATCGGGTAGTATCGTTTGCGATCCTAATCATGTACTACACAGGCGCCAGGCAGTCAGAGGTGGCCCCAAGAACACTCGCGGCATTCGACCCAACCCGCCACACCACACGAGCCGATGTAACGGTGAGGAGGGGAAAACTACGACTACACCAGAAGTGGGCAAAGAATCTACAAGCCAACAACCAGTCCAGGGAACTCACAATGGCCCCAGTCGCGGACCCAATGTTCTGCCCAGTGGCCGCCTACCTGAGCATGATCACGGAAGCCCCCACCACGCGCCCAGATCAGCCACTCCTGGTCTTCCCCGCGGACGGGCAGATGATGACGGTACCGTACATCGCCAGCATATGGAAGGCCACCCAAACACAGATCGTGGTGCGGAGACCACATACACTGCACGCCATAAGGAAAGCGGCAGCAACGGTGGCATACGCCTCCGGCAACACCGAACTGGAGGTACAGCGATTCAGCGGATGGGCATCACAGGCCCACCGCGCCTACATCAGCACAGCCGACTCTAGAAAAGTGAACAAAACACTCATAACCGCAATCACATAACCACACACCACACACACACGTATTGGCCTGGCACTTAACTCAATCTTTAACAAATAAACCCGAGCAAAAAACAAAAAATGAACGAAGAACTTGAAAAACCTAAAACCATTGAACTGAAAAAACTTGAACCTAATATGATTGATATGTTTGCCCTGATGTAGATTTGATGATTGTTTAATGATTGTTATAATGTTTTGTGATTGATTAATGACGGATTGATGACTGATGAAAAATGCCGGTCCCCATCCTTGAAATGTCCTGTACTCATGATTAAAATGTCAACTTGATTAAATACCATAACTTCTTCGCCATGTCGGGCCTTCTTACCGGCCACTCATATCTGTAAGAAGTAGAAATCAACTACTCTGCCAGTTACCCTGTCTGTCATATAAATAAAGTTGTGTTATTCCCAACCTCTGCTTCTGTCTTCTCTGGGCCCCGGGTAGCAATGGGGTTAAATGAGTGGGTGACGCTCATTTGCTGTCATTGCTGGGGCACAGAGAACTGGGAAGCAGCCCCTCCCACCTGCCACTCACAGCAGGCCATCCCATTAGCCAACCCCTCAACCAATCATCTTCGACCTCCCAACAACCCCACACTCCCCCGGTGAGCCCGGCACAGCCAGTCGCACCCGGCCCACCGTAGCAGCAACACCTCTTCTTAACCCGCCCACCCACAACCTCCACTTAACTCGATCTTTAAAAAATAAACCCGAGCAAAAAACAAAAAATGAACGAAGAACTTGAAAAACCTAAAACCATTTAACTGAAAAAACTTGAACCTAATATGATTGATATGTTTGCCCTGATGTAGATTTGATGATTGTTTAATGATTGTTATAATGTTTTGTGATTGATTAATGACGGATTGATGACTGATGAAAAATGCCGGTCCCCATCCTTGAAATGTCCTGTACTCATGATTAAAATGTCAACTTGATTAAATACCATAACTTCTTCGCCATGTCGGGCCTTGTTACCGGCCACTCATATCTGTAAGAAGTAGAAATCAACTACTCCGCCAGTTACCCTGTCTGTCATGGAAATAAAGTTGTGTTATTCCCAACCTCTGCTTCTGTCTTCTCTGGGCCCCGGGTAGCAATGACTGATCAGTGTACGTGACCAGGCGCATGTGTGTATATATATATATATATATATGTATGGGCTGGTGGTGCCTGAGTGGGATGTAAATAGACATAGTGGTGCTGGCAGGTCTGGGTGTGGGTGCACTCAGGGCCTACCCCCTTTGCTGAGATAGTGATCACCACACTCAAAGGTTAAGGTTGGTGGTGGCCATGGGGCCATACAGCTTGGTGGTGGTGGGCAGACCACTGGTGTCCATGGGGACCAGGAATGCTGGATCCCTATTGGTAGGGCAAAGAATGCTTGTTTTCCATTGGGGGAAAGGGGTGGGGTGATACTCTACAATGAACCCATATAACCATATACATAATAAACCAGAGGTCTTGACTCTCTCTTCTTCTTTACATGTTATACTCTTCCTTTCTCTTTGTCTGTATTGATTTCACTATGGCCTGCCTACAGAGCCACAGATTCGAGCATTAGCCTTTTTACAAAGTAGTGACTGCAGATTTGTTTGCCTCATTATTTGATTATACCGTCCTTGTATCCCTGATGTGCATCTGCAGATCTGCACATCCCCTTGTAGGACTCCGTGGTGGGTGGGGAGTAAGGACGATGAAAAATTAGTGAACAAATATGGCAAACAACTACCCCCCAAAAAGAAAAGACAGATGGCTGACAACTCGGACTCGGAAAACGATGATCCCATAATGATCTATAATTGGCCACGTTTCATTGTGATTGCGTTCACTGACTCGGCTCAAGAGGATAGCGGGCACCGTCACAAAGGTCATAAAAATTAAGTCTAGTGATTTTCTGTTTGAGTGTGCAAAGAAGGCCCAAGCCGACAACCTGCAATGTGCAAGCACGTTGGCAGGTGTCGGCGTAAAGGCCTCTCCTCACTATACCCTCAACTCTAGTAGAGGAGTAATCTGAACTAGAGATCTAAGTGAGGTCGGTGATGATGGGATTGCACTCGAGCTGAAAAACCACAAGGTGTACAAAGCATTTGAAGGATAACTACACGGAAAGAAGGTAAGGAAATAAAAACAAATACCTACATCCTCACATTTAGTACACCAGTGCCGCCCCAGAAACATAAAGTTGGTTACCTCAGTGTTGGCGTGGATGCTTTTATCCTGAATCCTCTTCGATGTTTTAAATGCCAAAAGTACGGACACAGAAAGGATAACTGCAAACACGAGGTAACCTGCTTCCGATGCAGCCAGACGGGTCACAACAACAGTGATTGTCAGAATCAGGCAAAATGTGCCAATTGCCTGGGTCCCCAAATGGCCGCATCGAAGGATTGTCCAGTTTGGATGAAAGAAAAACAAATCCAGCGGGTTAAAACCGAAAACCCGATAAGCTACACGGAAGCTTGGAAGCAGGTGGAGGGTTTACCCCTTCACCACTTGCCAAGAGCTATGCCACGGTGGCAAAGCCCGTTACCAGGACAATCAATTGCCAGACCGATTTGACATGGCTGTGGGGAGAGAGGCCCATGGCCCGCTCACCGACCCAGAGTCCGAGTGTAAAGCCATCTGTTCAGACAGAGGCGGCTTAAAGTTTTACACGCAAAACAATTGAAAAGGGAAAAAAAGAAGTAACAAAGAAAAGCGCTTCAGTGTGCGAAAGACCACTATCGAGCCGTATGCCCAAGGGGGCAGCATCCCCCAATCCCACTGGAAATCAGTTTTCTGCATTGCAGGATATTGATATGGCCGAGGTTCCCCCGAGCCGCGGCCATAGCGTGTCCCCCAAGGTGAAACTTGTGGGACGTGTGCCTGTCACGCCACCAATAAGACAGGCACACATATAATACAATGGAACTGCCAAGGTTTTAGAGCTAACTTCAATGAAGTGCGATTGCTTTGTGAGAGGCTTGACCCTCTTGCCCTTTGCTTACAAGAAACATATATAAAGCCTACTGATCAGATTTCCCGAAGACATTTCACTATGTATCACTCTTATGGGTAACGAGCCACTGGTGGCTCGTCCATTCTGGTGCGTGAAGACGTGATACATACCCCCATCACCTTAAATACAACTTTTCAAGCAATAGCCATTCAAATTAGCCTGGATAAAACCATATGCTCCATATATATCCCACCTAACTCCATTTTTTCAACACAAGATTTATAAACATTAACGGATCAGTTGCCTTCCCCCTACATTTTAATGGGGGACTTCAATGCACACAACCCCCTGTCGGGTAGTGCAAACACAAACAGTAAGGGCAGGGGAGTTGAGAATTTCATAACCAATCGCGCTTTAAGCTTCCTGAATGTTGGCTCCCATACTTATGTTCATCCTGGGTATGGGACCTCCTCTGCAATTGACCTCACTATTTTGCAACCGGGTCTCCTGCTGGACTTCTCATGGACAGTCTGGAACGACCTTTGTGGAAGTGACCATTTCCCTATCGTGATTACGACCAAGGGACCAGCTCGGAACTGAAAGGAACCGAGCTGGTGGCTGAACAAAGGCGACTGGTCACTGTTCGAGTCATTCGCCCATGAGAGGTTCACGGGCATATCCCGCAATGATCCTGTTGCAATGAAAACATTCACAGAGATCTTGGGATCGATTGTAGAGGAAACCATTCCTAAGACCTCCGCATTTCCAAAATATATAACAAATCTTTGGTTTAATGCAACTTGTAAGAACGCTATCAATGAGTGGGAAAAAAGTGCAACACGCGTTCTTCTGGCGGCCTACCGCCGAGAACCACGTTCGCTATAAAATTCTAAGGGGTCGGGCTTGCCAAACTATTAGGGAGGCGAGGAGGCAGTGTTGGAGACAATATGTCTCCGGCATAACCACTCGCATCCACATGATCCGGAAAATAAAACTGAAAGCTGCTGGATCATCGGTCCAACACCTAAAACAGAATAACATTCTTTTAACTTCCGTAACCGACATAGCCAACCTTCTTGCCACCACATTTTCCCAGAACTCATCTGTGCAAAACTGCCTTCCGGCCTTTGCGCAGATGGAGTTTTGTCTGGAGCACATTCAATCAATTTCAAATCTAATAACACTGAGCAATAGTTTCTTCACAATAGATGAATTAAAGCACGCCTTAAATAGGTCGCACGACACTGCAATAGGTCCAGCTAAAATACACTAACAATTTTTACAACACCTCCCACCACCAGCAGTTGAACTGCTTCTGCACCTTTTTAATAATATCTGGCGCACGGGAGACATCCCAACCTCCTGGCAAGAGGCCATCATTATTCCCATCCCCAAACTGGGGAAAGACCATAACGAGCCTGGGAACTACCGCCCAATCGCGCTTACAAGTTGCATTTGTAAAACTTTCGAACGAATGATTAACGATCGCCTCGTCTGGATCCTGGAGTCAGAGCACCATCTGACCGACTTCCAGTGTGGTTTCAGGCGGGGGAGGAGTACCCTCGACCACTTGGTCCGATTGGAGTCATTCGTTCAAAATGCCTTTATAAACAAAGAACATGTTGTGTCTGTATTTTTTTACCTTGAAAAGGCGTACACCACGACATGGAAGCACAGCGTCTTGAGGGATTTGTTCAATATGGGGTTTAGAGGGCGCTTGCCCATTTCATTTCTAAATTGCTATCAAACCGAAACTTTAGAGTTTGGGTCAATGCTACCCTCTCTGATCCTTTTGATCAAGAGACGGGAGTACCTCAGGGTAGCATTCAATCTGTTAGCCATTTTGGCATTAAAATGAACAATATAGTCAAATCCATAATGAGTAGTGTATCCTGCAGTCTCTATGTAGATGAATTTTTAATATGTACACTATTGAACAGCAGCTCCAATTAAATATAAATAGCCTTTCCTCGTGGGCAATGGAAAATGGTTTTAGATTTTCCAAATCAAAAACCGTTTGCATGCACTTTTGTCTTTTACAGACTTTGCACCATGACCCTAATTTAACAATTGGAGATGATCCCATCAAAGTCGTCAAAGAGACCAAGTTTTTAGGAGTCATCTTTGACAACAAATTGTCTTTTGTCCCTTAACGTCCAGATGCCTTAAGGCAGTGGGCAGCAGACAGCACTGTCTTGCTCCAATTATATAGAACATTAATAAGTTCGAAATTGGACTATGGCTGTATTGTTTATGGCTCAGCCAGAAAATCATACATATCACAGTTAGACACTATACACCATCAAGGCCTTTGGCTGGCCCTGGGGGAGTTAGGAACCTTGCCTGTCCAGGCCAACATACATAAAGCTGTTCATCATCATCATCATGCTGTCGGTCGCAATGCGACAAAGACTGCTTTTATTTCTTAAGCGCCACTATTTTGTGCAGTTGTGCATTTCATAAAAGCTGCGTGCAAAGTGCTGCTGGCTTTTGCAAGTTACTAGCAGCACTCTCTCGGGGAGCAAATAGAGGTCTCACACCGGTAAGAACACATCAAGACAGGCGCAAACTATTTGTCCCTGCAGTGGCTGGTCGGAAGATTTTGGGAGTTCCATTCATCACCGCCTTTAATGCTGCCACGGAAGCATGGTTTTCTGTTAGGGTTTGCTCCCTTAGCCTTTGGTTCTATCAAGTACCTGTACACCACAAGGCAGTGGTTTATAACTTTGCAAGGCAGCGGCGTCAAACTCCCTGAGGTATTTTAGCAGGTAGGTACTGCAATACCCGCATACCCGCATACCTGCAATACCCTCATAAAGCTGTTAGGCCTCAGAATAAAGCCTAATTTGGAAGCCCTGGGTGAAAATCTACATAAAATAGCACACTCACAATATTCAGGGGTTCTTCCCTGGCAGCTGAGGAAACCAAACATCATCCTTCAGCTGGCCATGTCGAAGAAATCCCAAATGTACCCACTTTCATATCATGAAAGCTTTATCGATTGTGAAGTGCTTTTAGTTCCCACCTAGCCGTTTACACTGTTGGGTCAAAGACAGACAACAGAGTCTCTGCGGCAGCAATCGTCCACGGACGTGAATTAGGTACGCGTATTCCAGATCAGAGTTCCATCTTTACCTCTGAGGCACGAGCACTTCTACTCGTGTTAGAGTGCATCGAAACCTCATTCATCATTTTCACTTACTCTTTTTCCTGCCTTCAGGCTTTAAACAATAGAAAACTGGACCACCCAATACTACTTAAAATACTTATTAAACTAACCTCTCTTTCAATAGCAAAATTTGACATTCATCTATGTTGGGTGCCCAGTCATGTGGGTATCCCAGGAAATGAGAGAGCAGATCAAGCGGCCACTCGAGCCCTGTCTGCTCCTTTGGAACACTGTCATATTCCCCACTCTGTTCTGAACCCTACCATTCAAAAATATATCTGGAACCTATGGCAGATCGAATGGGATGAACACCCAAACAACAAACTCCATAGAATTACCTCCTCCATGAACGGACTGCCGCAGAGTCGCCTGGAAGGGCAACACGACCAGGTTGTTTTAACAAGATGCCATATTGGCCACTCGTGGCTAACACGTTTTTCTGCTCAAGGGGGACCCTCCCCCTTAATGTATTGGATGTCAGTCCCCACTGACATTAAAACAGACTTTATTAAACTGTGTGGATTTCATGGCCCTGCACCAACAATTTTACACTGCAAACAGAATGCATGACCTTTTTACTAAAGTAAAACAAGAAAACATTTTAGCCTTTTTGAGGGCAGCTGGTTTGTAACACCTCATATAGCTTTTTAAACAAATTTCATCAGTGAATAATGCTATCATCTAGAATTTTATTTAGCTTGACCAGAAACTATATGATTGTGAGTTTTAAAAATTCATGAGTGTCTATTGACACAAAATTGATTGTATGCTTTTACATGTAAAAGCGATGGTTTGAACAAAAACAAACATTTCTCGCTGTGAATATGGCCTATGCTGCCGACATGGTGTAAAGCAACCACCAGTCAATCAATCAACCAATCCGCATCAATCTGATATCAGATCATCAAAGGAACTTCTCAGTGATGTTAATGATAAGTAGGATGATAAATAATAAATACCTCTTCTGAGTTAGCATTTGCTCGTCTTTACACTACCACTACCAGTCACAGTGTCTTTGTATTTCCTTACTTGTCACATTCAATTAAATAAGAAAATGTAAAGTTTATATTACATTTGAATATACTAAGTTGTAAGCTATGCCATTAGGCATATGCTTCATTCACCTAAAATTTGAAGCATGTCTTTTCAAACTACAGCCAAAAACGAAACCCATGCCCCTTATGTTTTTTATTCAGAATTGAGATCTATGTCCATTTTTCTTAACAATTTTCATGATTATACTTAAACAATAACAATATCATTTTGTTTGTGGCAGCTTGTTTTTACTACATGATGTGAATAATCGGGTTTTAATTATTATGTTAACCCAACTCTTAATCTTTCATACCAAGTTGACAACCGCCAATTTGTGTATTTTGTCATTTTGAATGGCCAATATCTAAACAAAATAGTGATATGGTTACTCTGAAGAAAAATAGACTTGAAATATGGATAGTAGCAATACATATTCCTGAGACTGTGAGATACAAAAGTTTTGGTCCATTATTTTTTCAATAATTGAGGGCTGAAATAGGGGTTCCATCCAAAGTATCATATCTGATTTTTGGGTCACTTTTGGAATATTGAAAACCCTACAACTTTTGAATTAATCATCCCATTTTTATAAAATTATTTAATTTTTCTTCTCCTATAAGCTGTCGATATACATTAAAATATACTACTTTCTATTGAGTTGCAAAATATTAGTTGGGATACCTACTACTAGGGTCTATAGTTGTAGTCACATCATCAGCTGGTTCCGTTTTTCTTTCAGCTTCTGCATTACACATTGTACAAGTATGTATTTATGCATATTTTAAGGTATGTGCATATTTGCATATGCAGTAAAACCTCTCTAAATCGACCGGCCTTGGAACCGACTTTAAGTGATCGATTTAGGGAGGTGGTTGGTTTAGGGAGTTATAATATGGTTACAATGGTATTGTTGGGTTCCAAATAAAGTGGTCAATATAGGGGAGCAGTCGATCTGTAGAGGTGGGAGGTTAGGGAGGTTTTACTGTACATGTATATGACTTAGTTGGTCACTATTCCATCTATCCTATTATCAATTAGATCAAATGTTAATTCATGTTTTACTATCTAAGTATAGGCTATAAGTGTCACATATTATTTAATTGCTTCCTTTTTTATCCATCTCAGTCTTGATGATATATAATAGTTTCTTATAGGCTAAAAGTGTAAATTGTATGAATTATACAAGATTGATTTTCACATTTTAATCTGGAAAAACTTATAAATGGTAGAGGGCATTTCAATTACAGATTGCAAGTTGCAATGCATAGGTATTTTCCCACCTCAACAAAATGCATAGAAGAACAATTAATGAATATCATAATTTTAATATATAAATAAGGATAATATGAACATAGGAGACATATTTACTTTTACATGCAGATGGGATATCCACCCAGTCTGCAGAAGCTGGGAAGGAGCTGTTCATGGTGCATGTTATGTTCATTGATGTATTTCCAGTCTCTAATAAGAACCCTGTTTTGCAGGTCACAGTAGCTGTGTTGTTAACTGTAGTCGTCCCATAGTCCACATCACTATTCTCAGGACTGGACGGTGCTTTGCAGTCAATCGCTGAATAATTATGAATGTTAGACATGAACAGAAAGAAAACACTGCATATATTTATATGTCTGTGTACTATGCCTTTCATCATAATTGCCATTCACCTCTGATATCGCTTAGGTTCAGAGGAAGATCATTCTATAAATCAGCCTTATGACGCTGTACTCCATGAAACTAACACGTTATCTACTATGCCTTCATATATATATGCAAATATAGATATGAGTACATTGTGAGTTCTTTGTTTTATCCATGACTTTCGTAATGACATCGATCTGATGCTGTGTTAATTCACTTTGAAACTTGTTTACTGTTACTTTTGCAAGTGTATATTTCATGATTTGTAAATGTTAAATTCCTTGGGTTCATCAACAAAGAAAATAAAGGATTATTTTTATTTATTCCTCTTAATGAATTCTGAATGTTGGTGAACAGATTGGGTAAAGCTTATGCTTTCTGGTAAAATCAGTACAACACCTCCAAAAAGAAATAAACTGAGAATAGAGATTGAGGTCAATTCAAAACTGTATTATCTGACGAAGGCATCAAATTTTCAAAACCAATACACTAACCTAGATTTGTATTCTACATGTCCAACATAGACACTGATATACTCATGAAACATTTAGTGCAGCTTGGTGCACCTGGCCTATGCAAGCATGCTCAAAATTAGCAACCAAGGCTTATGTCTAGCATTTTGTTATTCATGCCCAAATTAATTTCTCATGATTTTACTTCAGATATCTCCAAAGTCAACCCTTGAAAACAAAAGTTTCTTGTAACTAAAATCACAGAACTATGACAATTAATCTAATGTAGCCTATTTATCTAAAAATAAATAGCAAATATTCAAAACCATCAGAATATTCAATTTTAAGTGAAGTTATGGTGTCTTTCCAATTCCATCCACATGCAATTATTGTGTTAATTGTTTCATTTGAAAAGAATTGATATGATAGAACAAGAAAGGCTCACCTCTACATGCAGATGGGAGATCCACCCAGTCCCCAGAATCTGGGAAGGAGCTGTTCACGGTACATGTTATGTTCATTGATGTATCTCCGGTCTCTAATAAGAACCCTGGTTTGCAGGTCACAGTAGCTGTGCTGTTAACTGTAGTCGTCCCATAGTCCAAATCACTATTCTTAGGACTAGATGGTGCTTTGCAGTCAATCGCTGAATATTTATCAATATTAATTGTTAACGGAAAGAAAACACTGCAATTATCAAAATTGGTATTCACCTCTGATATCACTTAGGCCCAGAGGAAGATCATTCTATAAATCAGCCATATGATGCTGTAGGCCTACTCCATGAAACTAACACGTTTTCTACTATGCCTTCACATACATATGCAAATATAGATATGAGTACATTGTTGGTTCTTTGTTCGATTCATCTGATTCATGATTCATCTGACGCTGTGTTAGTTCACTTTGAAACTTGATTGATGTTATATTTCCAAGTGTATATTTTGTTATTTGTAGGCCTAAATGTTAAATTCTTAGGGTTTATTAAAAACTAAAATAACAGATTAGTTGTGGGCTATTTATTCCTCGCCTCATGTGCCTCAAGGTCGGGAGTTTGGTTCCCGGTTAAGTCAAACCAATGACTTTACAATTGATAGGCCTACTTGTCGCTTCCTAGCCTGGTCCTCAGCATTAATCGGATAGGGAAAGGACTGGTTAGATCAGTGTCAGGATAATGTGACCGTGTGGGATATTTGGTCATGGTGTCAGCTGCCTGATTTCCCAGTGGGGCAGGACTATAAATTCACCATGAGTGTGCGCTGTCACAAGTCACTACCCGTCCTGATACAACCTGAGATGTTGCTAGGACATAAAACAACAACAAACAAACTAACATATTCATTTCGATGAATGATAAATGTTGGTGAACAGATGGAGTAAAGCATATGATTACTGCTTAAATCAGTACAACGCCTCCAAAAAGAAATAAGCTGAGAATAGAGATTCAAGTCTATTCAAATTAACCTATAGCTGCATAATCTGATGAGAGGCATCACATTTTCCAAACCAAAATCCAAGAAAGGCTTACCTCTACATGCAGATGGGAGATCCACCCAGTCCCCAGAATCTGTAAAGGAGCTGTTCACGGTGCAAGTTATGTTCATTGATGTATCTCCAGTCTCTAATAAGAACCCTGGTTTGCAGGTCACAGTAGCTGTGCTGTTAACTGTGGTCATCCCATAGTCCACATCACTATTCTCATGTCTGGGTGGTGCTTTGCAGTCAATCACTGGATGATTATAATAGCAGTTATAGTCCTAAAAGGTTTCACATAAAATATTTTGCCACAATATCTACCAAAATGCAAAATCACAGCAAGAAAAGGAAAGCACATGGCATCATAAAGGAAGTGGTATTTTATCTCATGTAAAATATTTGCTTGGAAAATGTCGCTGCAATCTACCTTAGAACAAAATATGTGGCAATAACCATATTAAGTTTAGTTATTAGCAGATATTTGGTTGTTGTTGCAAAGTATGTCTGAAGCTTAGGTTCAATGCTGAAGGATCGAGCTGGGAGGGGCATCAACTCCAACTTCCTGTTTGTACGTTAAACTCATGACCCAGTGTGCTGGGACTCTGCTTCATTCCTTATTGAAGAACCATCAGATCTTGGAACACACATATATTGGTCTGTTTTCCACAACGGTAGAAAATGGGAGTTCTTTTAATATTGATTAATATTCAGGATCTATTATAAACAGAAATAAAGTAAATATTTGTGGACAGTTTCTTAATATTGACTCATATACCTGCCACCCATGAATAAATCCGATCTATTTTTAAAATTGTCCAATTGAAAATGATTAGAATGTGAACATAGGCTACACAAGAGATAATATTTTCTAAATATAATATTATATCCTTTTGCAAATTGACATATTCCATACCAATGCATATTGGGCTGCTATCCCATGTTCCTTCTTCATTGCAAGTTATGAGAGCAGATCCGAGAAGATAGAAACCATGGTTGCATTTCACTTCTAGTGTTGTATTATAAAAATGCATCTCCATAATAGGGTCTGCTGTGGTATTTCCAGCTGGGCTCTCAGATGTTGCACCAATAGAAGCTGCCATTGTTCCATTTTCAGGTAGTTGTTTTGGTACAACCAAATATTCACCATTTGTAATATTTGGATCTGGACAGTTTATATCTACAAAAAATACGGCAGACAATATTATTGCATTAAAACGAGTCATGCCTCAGCCAGTAATGGGACAAGACAGGTGAAGCACTTGCGGTTAATGGAATCTTCATGTACTAAAGTTCGATTTTTAATTTGAGTGACCATTTTCTTACAGCTTAAATGTTAGTATTTTGAGGAGAATCACATCTTATTTTATAATTGCATGGTTGATGGACCTTATCTCATAACTCCCTGAAGCAAAGCCCACATTAAAACTAGCTATGTTTCATATAATAACCTTAATTGTTTTCACTGAGAAAACTATCATTTCAGGTCCTTACCAGTGCTCATGAAGTGTGAAAATAGTATTTGTCAATATTAACACCTGATATCTTGAGAATCTTAAAAACCAACGGCCAAATGTCTTTCTATTAATCAGACCATACAGTTGAATAAACTCAATAGAATCAATGAATATTTCTTTGCCTCTTTTTCATGTGCTGGCTTACTTGATCCATTTGCTTTGTCATTAGTTGATTTTTCAAGATAGTTGTTTTTACACATCCCTATTTTCACCATCTGTTATGACTGGCACGGGGCAGTTTATATATTGGAGAAATGAGAACTGTAATTTTTTCTGTAGTGGTAAGACTGCATATGTAGGAGTGATAACATGTTATTATCATACATTGATATAGTAATGCCCTGGGCTGGCATATATCAGTGTCGGCCTCATTTGATGTGCTTACATTTGATTAAATTAAAGATATCATCAATATGGGAATGCATTCTAATTCCTCACTGACATTAAGCAAATATTATTCTCCTAGGCTATGTTGCTGATAACAAAATACCCCCTCTCCTATATCCTGCTACAGATTAGACTATTTTCGGTTTGAATACATACATATGCAACCAAGGGACGTAGCATTCCATGTTCCATTTGTGGTGCACATGATGCTTTCCATTGTAACTTTCAGTGAGAAATAGGAACCTATGTGACATCTAAAGGAGACTTCATCACTGTAGAAAAATGTGTTATTGTCCAGAGTACCAGGCGGGGACTTGATGTAGGCATTCAGCACATATGGAGCCTCTCCGCAGGGAATAGCTGTTAACAGAAGGCAGGTACTGTTAATGGATCTCATAGTATCTACCCACCAATCAATCATTTTTGACTATGAGAATTTTATACTGTCAATAAATGTCCTCTAATATTATGCACTCAAATTCATAGTAATAGATTTAATTGTAGAATGTTGTTATATGCATACGTTTGCACCCCAAATTTGCATTATTTGGAAGCCAGCCAGCTAAGCTTTCCTTGTTGACGTCTACAAGGCAGGTGATATAGTGCGATAAATCTGGATTAATGAATTCATATCCAGGCAGACACTCAATGTCAACAACCTCGCCATAGGCACTTCCGTTATTTGAAGGGTCTCCTGCCACAGTGTTGTTATACACCGGTGGTTCCTTGCACCTGAGGACTGTGAACAATTGTGCATTCAAGTCAGTTCTATCTGAGTGAAATAACACACAAGCATTTATGCAAAGGTATTGCTTTCATCTGCACTAAGTAAATTGATAGGTAGCCTATATTAAAAAGGTTCAATCGACTGTGATGTGTAGCTTAATTATCTCAAGAGTATTATTGGCGAATGAAGCTTGGATGGGAGGGAAGTCAGTGCAATCTCATTGACCAAGTATCATGTTGATATTTGGGTAGTTCCTATGTTCACTTAGAATCATAATGAATATGTTTTTGCTAGTTATACAATTTAAATCTTATTTAAAGTTTGACAAGCTGTCACTAACAGATATGACCACACACATGTGAACACTGCTATTTGTCATGAAGTCCTTAACCAAATTCAACTTACATCCATCTAGAGAGCAGTAAGTAAAATGACAGTCCATGTTTTCATGTGTAGGACATTGCTCAGTTTCTGTCTTAATGAGAGTGTCCATTTTTGTTGAAGTCGATGGGCATTGGTCACTTTTCTGAGCAACAAATAATTGTGTGGCATCACTTGTTGCAGATAATGGGCAGAGCATAGCATAATATGTGGCATAGGATCTACCATCTATTGTCTCACCACTCTCAACAGACCCAAATGTGGGCTCTGCATATTGAGCATATATAGCCCACTTATACCAGTTACTAGAGGCGCAGTTTCCATATGGAGTGATGAATGTGAAATCATCCGTAATGCTATCACTCATGCAAATTGGAACTTTACAGACACTGTCTTCCACATTCCCAGATGGAGGACATGTTATTGAAATGGACGAATGGATCCTGACATGTGAAGTGATAAGTACTGGTACAGATCCTCTTATAGTGGAACAATTTCCTGATAATGGATAGGAGAAGAATGGCCATGTTCCTGAAATAAGATCAAATTATTTGTTCAGAAGTATGTGTATTTATTGCATCAATGGCTGCTTCAAAAGTATATGGGTCATTTCACTCTTCGTTTCCATGGCACACTTTAGTGGCCGGTTTCAGAAAATGATGCTGATACACCATATTAGAAATAAAGCCAGGAAATTGGTGTTTGATTACCTGAACACATTTGATTTGGTTCTGCCCACCAGTCAACAGCCACATTGGTAGCATCCAGTTCACATTGAACAGTGATATTTGTGACTCCAGGACTGATTTCAAACCCAGCATGACACTCATAGGTGGCATTACCTCCATGGTTCGAATCAGCCACTGTCACCTCTGCACCCAGCATGCGACTTGGGGGTTCACTGCATACATTGGCTTCAATACAAACATAATATAAATGTAGTTTTAATGACATGAAAGTTGCATGTTACTTAATCAGGCTGCTGATATGTATCGTACTGTGGTTTTATTGTACAGCAGAAAATGGCTCTTTCCAATAAGGGTGCCCTAGCAAGGTACCTAATCTTCTTTTATATTTTAGAAATAAGCGGGTTGTGCATCTTATATTGTGGTTTTATTGTACAGAATTTATGGCTCCCACGACTAAGCATGCTGCTAAGATTATCGTATTCTAGTTTTTTTATATTCAAGAAGTAATCCAATAAACTTGTATGTGAAATGGATTATTATCAAAATGCTTTTTTTAACAAGCAGCAAGTTCTGGTGTGCTGTGAGAAAATGTGGCTTTTTGTATTCATTATATATGTTCCCATTTAGTCATATTTAATTGCATTATGTATATCTTAACAAAAAAGGACAGACAAATTATCAAATAAATAATAGAAACTTCTCTTTAGACGCACAAACACAAAAGCTTGCACCATTATCCGTATCCCAGTGCCATAGTCCATCAGTGTGGCAGGTTTGTGATTTCAACACGTTCATAGATCCATTCAGGTGAGAGCCAGATTTGCATATGTAGCTGACAGCATCGTCATTATGCCACCCAGGGGGCAAATCCTGCCTGACTGTCTCTATATCAAACCCTTCAATATCTATAGGAATATCTAGACATGGTATTCCTAGAAAAGGAAAAAGGAAATGCGCATTCAAAGCTTGGAGATTTCAAGTGAACCACACAGATTTAATCAAATATGGCAATTATCCTCAGATATCTGGGAATAGCACTACTATCCAGCACACTTTACAATATCCACAGGTTATCTCATCAATGAGCTTTCATATTTTACCTTGGAAAGCTGCTAATGAAATAGTAATACCACTGAACTACCACATTTTGGTATAGGTTAGCAGGCAACAATTACCATTTTTGCCTGACCAGGCAGGATAGCTTACTGGCATTTCCTATGCAGGAATTTGTAGGCTAAATATCCAGCTGAGACAAACCAAATACCTACATAATTGCTATCTGTTGCTACCTTGCCTGGTGCATGACATAATTAAGAGGGTGAGGGCTGCTTCTTTTAGTTTCAGGAAAATGCAAGTGACATTGGTACTTGGTGTCAGTTCCATTGTATCCCAGTTGGGCAGTACTATAAAGCCACCATCAGTGTGCACTGTCACAAAATCCTCGCCCATGCTGATATGACTTTAGATACTGCTGTGATGTAAATCCCTAATAAATTATAAAAAAGAAAAAATTGAACGATCATATCTGGCCACACATCATTCAGAATAAAATCTATGGGAAGGATGGCTCCTTTTTGGCTGGTACACGTTCCTCCATGTTTTTATTGCAGTTATAGATGCAAATGTCAGGGCAAGATGCCACTGGGGTGAGGGACGGGTATGTGGTTATCAGAAGAGAGGTATCAAACGTACTAATCAGACATGGACAGACATTTGGACTGCACTAAGTTTGAGTATTAATTAACCATTATGAAATTGATAGACTTTACCTGTAAAACACAATAAAAAATTATATTTTACAGAGAACAACTAAAATCGATTTGTTTGTTTTTGCGCCTGACCTCTTCATGTAGGCCTACAATGTTCAATGCACTAGGTCTGCAGGGGTACTTTGTCTGTTTATAAATAGGAATGTTATGTTGAGCAAAATCTAAAATCATATCAGGATGGGTAGTGACTTGTGATACTGCAAACATATGCTGGCTTTATAGTGCAGCCCCTCTGGAATAACATACTGCCAGCACCATAAACCCCGTATCACACTCAGTCACCTTATTCTGACACTAAGTCAACCAGCGATTGCCTTGTCCTACTAATACCGAGCACCGGGCAAGATAGCAACAAACATGAAGTACGTCTTTGGTTTGAATCGGATTCATTTGATGACCTCTCACACAAGAGTTTCATCATGAGGTATCTGTTTATAGTTTCAAAATGTTTTGCAACACCTAGACTTACTTTTGAATTCAAATTATCAGTGCGCCAGTAGAATCAGTCTGGCTATTATTAGCTATGTATAGGGTTCCAAAGGACAAAAATTACATAGTTTGCTGCATACTCACGGTGACATTCTAGTGGAGTTGACCAATATACATCTCTTTTATTTTCAGTCAACAGGCATTTTATTTTAAACTGATTTTCACCAGAGCCATTTTTCACAACATATATGCCTGAAAATAATATTCAGTCATGCAGTGATGAACATATTGGTAGTGAGAGTCAGAATCATGCTGTTCTAGTAGTACATTCTGCATTTCTACTAAGGCAGCTGGCAAGAAAATAATGTGCAGCTGCATATATATGTTGATGCTATTTATGGATGCTGTCTGATGGTATATTACTTGCACCTTCTGTCAAAGCGGCATAGTCATTTTACAGCATATCCTATAGAAGAAATATATCTATCCACTTCATAAGTAAGTAGTAACATAGTTTATTCTTATCTATCAGATAACTAGCTTTTTCATCCATAACAATTAATAGCTACATAGTAACATAGTTTATTCTTATCTATCAGATAACTAGCTTTTTCATCCATAACAATTATTAGCTTAGACATCATTACCAGATTGTTCTTACCTGGTATGCATTGATAAATGATTTGATTTCATCCATAACAATTAATAGCTTAGATATCATTACCAGATTGTTCTTACCTGGGTTGCATTGATAAATGATTTCATCATCGACTCTCTGACCTTGATAGGATACCAGAGTTGCATTTTCAATAATTGGATGTGTTGGACATAGAAGAGCTAGAAAATAACCATATGAATTGAATCTTTAGCGCATCTATTTTTCAACAGAGGTAGCAATTTACAATCTTTTATCTGTTCAGTCTTTTAATAGGTGGATATGGTAAATATCCTTTTATTGAACATGTCTTACTTTTGTCGTAGTCTGTACATGATTCCTCACCACCACGGTGTGGCAGTGGGGACTACACTGACCCATGTTACCCTTCTATGGTGAAAGGTGGCAGCAAGCTAGCCAAAGGCAGTCTCTGGGTGGACTGCCTCGTTCTGTGAATAGCTAGCGGCAACCGCACACCATGAGAGGTTACAAAACCTGTGACCTGGCTGGTCAGGGGGTTGGTCACTTGGTTATGTGATGCCACAGAGAGTAGAGGATTCAGAAAATAAACAGTGAAGCAAACTTTTCTCTTCCCTGTCTTCTGTACATGTTGCATCCATACAGACTAGGGGGGAACCAGGGGGGGACCAGCTGTACACCATGACATGGCCTATTACACTGGTGATCAGTACTGGAATGCATTTTGCTGTCAAAGTCCAGAAGCATTATATGAAATCATTAGAATAGGTTTCACAAGAAATAATTAAATATCTTACTGCATGTGCAATAAAAATTGAGCAGAATGTTTGCCTCAGGGCAGGCACAGGTAATCATCCTCATGAGCAGGAGGATAAATGGAATGTAACTAAGCCTTCAGCTTCAGCTCATTTGAAAGCACAGCATCCATACATTCAGACAAAAAGAAATATGCATTTCAATAATAGAACAACACACTTATCAAAACCTGCACTAAATAGGATGAATGTACAAACCATGCTTAAATAGAAATTGTGCTTTGATAACAATTTATTTTGTCATATAGCCAATTCTATTGAAATAATGTTATCTAATTGAGAGTTATTTAGCTTGTGCTTGTGTTGAATGCATATATAATTAAACTTAATTGATATAACATAAACATGCTTTGCTAATCTTACTTCCATCCATCTTTTCCTATCTATATTTGCATGTAGACATTTGGTTGATGGTCTACAAAACTTTAATTCATACTAAAGTATGTAGCATTTGTTGTATTTAGACAAAAAACTATTCTAACCGGTACATGTTGGGGTTGTGATCGTAGTCGAACAGTTACATGTGTATTTTATCTCTGACTCATCATTTCCAATGATGTAACCAGGCAGACAGGAGTATGTTATATCAAGTAGTCTGCCATTGTGAGATGAACTGACAAGCATGCCATTGGTCAGTTGACTTGCCAGCAAGCATTTGTAATCTGAAAATACAGATGTGAATGAACAGAGCCACATTATTGTTCAGTATGATACAGTATATATTTGGCCATGTAATGACAATAGCAGTAGTAATTGTGAGGCAAAAACCTGGTTATGGTGGCGGAGCCTTAACAGACATATTATTACCAAAATGTATTTCTAAATATCTGACAATCAAGGTTCATACATACCTATTGGTAGATCACATACGTAGCCATTAGCAGTACTTTGACTGAAGGTGAAGGTTTTCAGATCATCACTATTAGGACTGTGTGTGTGTTTTATCCCATACACACTATTGAAGTATGAAGGCTGACTACGTGTCCAAAAATCTGATGTGATTGCATAAGCTGAAAATTATAATTAAACGTTTAATACTAACAATGCAGACAATCACTGTTCCAATTTTAAGAGGGTTGTTGAGCTACAATTTTTTAAAGAATATATGTTGACTATATTGCCAGCCAGAAATGGGCTTCTATGAGAACTACATAATATATTTAAGGTCTGTAAAATAATTAAAACGTGAACCAAATCTACTGCTTTCATCATAACAAGGGAATTGACACCAGCAGTCACAACCGTTCAAGTGAGGTGTTGACTAGGTAGCATTAGTTTGAAACATTGGCATTAATCATGTACAGCTTATGGAAAATCCTATCTCTGCAATCAGCAGCTGCTAATCTCATTACATTTACAACTCTGTACTTATACTACCAGTACCATGTTAATGAGTTACTGTCACCTACCCATGCCTCCAGGTCCCACACCAGGGAACATTTTGTTTGATATTGTGTCGTGAATAGCGATACAAGTTATGTACATTGCTAATCAATTTCCAAATTGATTAGCAATTGTTGCTATTCAAAATGTTCAAAACAAAATGCTCCCTGCACATCTACGGCTACCTACGATTTTGTTGTGCTCACTGCTACCTAGATATACTATCATGGTCATGAGTGTTTTGCACAACAGCTCACATGCAGCCATTAAGGCAAACACAGCTCGGGAGTGTAATGTATGAGAGTTTATGAATGCCCCCGGCTGCGCTACTTTACGAACGACCTGAGTGCGGAGGTAGGATCACGTGACTAACCCTAAAGCATAATAAAACACTTCTGTACTAGAGCTTGTCGTGTCCACTTGTCAATACTTTACATGGTGTCAGATGTACAATGGACAAAATGGCGCTCACTGGATTAAAGGCACCGGCGCCCTTGAGCCTAGAAGGCAACCTGGCAGTGAATTGGAGAGACTGGTTGAGAGCATTTGAAATATTCGCAACTGCAACAGGAGCATCCGGGAAGCCAGAACGCGTACAATGTTGTATATTTTTGCACATTGCCGGAAAGGAGGCACAAAAAATACATCAAACGTTCTACTTTGACGACTCGGAAAAAGATAGGTACCCGCCGCTAGTAGAGGCTTTCAGAAAATATTGTGCCGGGAACGAGAATATCACCGTAACTAGATATAAATTTAACATGTACAAGCAGACAACAGAAGACATGGACACATTTATTACAGAAGTCAAGAGCAAAATAGCACAATGTAACTTCGGTCACTTGTGACAACACCTCCTATCACAGGCTCACTAGACTTTTACTTTAATACATGGAAGGACAAGCCAGAGTTCGCTCAACAAACTAACTTGTCTGTTTGTCTGTTCTATATATGTGAAACAATATAGCGACAAGCATCCAGCTACAGTTTTCTATTAATGTAGTTGGGAACTATTCAGTGAAGTCTAACTGTACCCATGTGTATTTCACTTAGCAATTGTTCAATTGTCATTCTAATACACCTTATTAAATAACTATGATTCTGTATGGCTAGAAGGTACTGACACAAGGTTATTCGGAATAACTATGAAACTCCAAAAGCAAAATACTTCTTCAGCTACTAAGGCGACGTAAACCAAAGAACACTCATACAGTTTGATTAGCTTCTTCTCTGAAACTAGTTTTAGGTCATAGGTCAGAGCAGCGATCAACAACCAATTCACTTTCTTTTAGTAAATATTATTTTCCTCTGAATTGGTCTTTCTTTTCAGCATCAGCGAATTGGTCTTCTAGCCATAGATTACATCAGCAAGAACTTACACAAAACTTGTATATGTATATAATATACACATATATTGGCTTGGCACATGTGTAAAAATATACGGATTTTCGGTTCGGAATTATATATTGGCAGAGAGCATTATTATCCTCGGGCGACAGAGTGTGTGAAAGTACAACGTCTGAACACTTTGACTTCTGGATACTGAATGCTTTATTCCCCGTCCAGGGCTCAAACCATAGCCGGCCAAACTTTTATATGACATCATCTCATTTGCTAGACTTCTCTTACGCATATATCACATCCCCCCTCAAAGTATTTCTGAGACAAGAAATGTTTCAAAATCCCCATGAAACATACCAGGTTTACTCATTCATCATACAGTAATAGAATAAAATATACAAGCACTTAACTTAAGCGAGTAGGAGTAAGTAAGTAAGTAACTTAAACCACAGGTTTAGCAAGTGTCCGAGCGCATTATGGTACTGAAGTCCTTTGAACTGTCCGGCTGCTTTGACTCCACAAAACACATTGGCCATAATTCACTACCCGAGACACAACACGATGATACTATTTGGAACAGATTTATTATCTGAAACAATAAAGGCTCAAGGAGCAGCAAACGCGATGTGGCGACAGAGGCCTTCTTTCGTGACATAGTATAGCAATCAGTACTATCTGGAGATAGTTTAAAGGTTTGTGGTATGCTTCACAAGTTGTAAACATGAGGTCTCAATACAGGAAAGATACAAGTGTTAAAGTACGACATAGTCTCTAGGAGAGTCAGATCTGGAATAAACATGATATCATTGTCTAGCAGAATAATAAGCAGAGTAATAAGCAGATCCCAACACTTCAGCAGCGCTCAACCCAACAAGGTTCCGAGCGCTGCCGGAGCTGCACTAACATGTACCGCGGTCAGATAAGTATTGACAGAAGCACTTCTCCATGTGCCTGCCGCCATTATGTTGTCCAGAGTTAAACCTACCCCTTGGCAGGCCTGGGCTGCACCCCTACGAAGGCCGTGTAGTGTAAAAGGTGTTTCTTTACCCAGGGCCATGAAGGAGGCCAGACTTAATGCCCTTTTCAGTACCGGAAGTGTCAAGGGGAGACCTGATGGAAGCATGAAGGCGGGCGAGTCAGGATATGAGGAGACTCTTGCGTATTTCTGCCAGGCTCTAACCGGGCAACAGGAGGACAGCCCTAGGCTCGGTAGTCTGAAGATGACAGGAGGGGCAGAGGAGGGTCTTGTTTTGGTAGACCTCAGAACCACCACTAACGCGTCCCCGTTTACGTATATATCTTTAAACCTTATCACGTGCAACAATGCTTCCGGCTCGACTGTGCTTGGCACCAGGTTGGATTGACGGACAAACGTAAAGTACCCTACTAACAGGGCAGCGACTATCACATCAGGGCTAGGCCGTAGACTTGCAAGGTACTCTATCATAGTTTTAAGCTCAGACGGGGTGATTGGAGTTGCACGAGTCACCTTATGTGTTGAAGATTTGAATATTCCCGCTTTAAACAGCTTAATTTTGTGCGCCTCGAACGCGATTGCCGTACCAACACCTCCTGTTACCCATAGTTTAACGGAACTAAAATAGTTCATAACGGCCCCGGGCGATTTCAGCCGATCTCTGAGATACATGAGGAAAGAAAGGAGGACATAGACTGACGGATTTTGGCAGTCAATTCGATGTTGCTTGCAGAAATTCAGATAAAGTTTGACGTGCGCCGCCTTGTTTTTCCATGTCCTTGGGGCTAATTCTTGTACATAGCTATCGAGTAGCCTCTGGTGGTGCACTAGCGAGAATCCTGGAAGATAGAGCCAAAACATTACTATCTTCCGAAAATGTCTATTACAGGGTGCATACCAATACATCAAGCGATACCAAAACAGAGACCTCTTTAAGGCCACGCATCTTACACATATTCGCAGCAGAGACTTTATGGCAATTATGATGAGGGGCCCGACTTAAGGCATCTGCTAATACAAGTTCTTTACCAGGTTTATGAATAACTACAAGCTCGAAATTTTCTTTTGCCGCAATTAACCATAACTGTCTCGCGCAGGCACACAAAATCCTATCTTTACCTCGTCCTGATTCCAAGACCTGTTTCGAAGCAAGATTATCGGTATTGACTATGACAGTGAACTCATGGGGTAGAGGCGGAAGGAGATTAGTGACCGCATGTACTAAGTTTAGCGCCTCAAGCTGAGTAATTGCCAGGTTCTTTGCGCAAAGATCAGGTCCATATGCGACACTGAAATAATGCGTAGAGGAGAAGGCTCCACCCCCATGCAGCGTGGAGTCACATTCAATAGTCCATTCTTTTCTAGGCGCAGGTGGGAGCAGTTGTAGGCCATTATACGTATTTGCGAACAGCTGAAACCATTCAAGGTCCCTCAACAAGTCCTTATCAAATGTATGTTGACCCACATACGGGGAAGCCCTTAATGCGGCAAGGACCCTATTTGTAAACCTTCCTGCCGGCTTAATGCATTTCGAGAGGTGATGTAACTTACCAGCCAGACTTTGCAGTTGCTTGCGTGAACATGTATTCTTATCTTCCCATAATAGACATTCTTGTAATACATCTTTTATCTTTTCTTTTGGCAATGTGACTGACATAGCTACGGAATCAATCCTAAACCCAAGCCAGATCAATGATTGAACAGGCGGAGTACATTTTTTCAAGGCTAACTGCAAACCTAGGTCAGACGACAATCTATTAAAATAATTAAACGCCTCGCATGCTTTCTCTTTAGATGCCTCAATCCCTACGAAATCATCTAAATAACACAACGAAAAATATCCCGCTCGGCGCATTAGCCAGACTATCGCTCTCGTAGTACGAGCACATGCAAGTGCAGATGTCCAAAATCCAAAAGGGGGGGACAATATCAAAATAAATATTGCCATTAAGGGCAACTCCTAGTAATGGCACAGACAACGGGCAGACCCTCAGCTGGCGATATGCCCTCGCTAAATCAGCTCCCCACATCCATGCATTTGGGCCAAATATTGTCAGCTTTTCAGTTAACGTCGATACAGAAGGGAGACAAAAATTAAAAGAACGGCCTAAATAAAAACCACGAACAATACCTGCATTGACACTTTTACCTCTTGGAAAACTAAGATCAATAATTATTCTCTTATCTGTAGAACCTTTTTTAGGTCTGGTCATCATCGGGCTAATTTGGCACCATGGTAGAAACGGTAGCGAAGAAAAAGGGCCTAACAAAGCACCATGCTGTAGCTCTAAAGCAAGAAACTTCTCAATGTTCAATGCAGCATTATCGGCTAGAGAATGATTTCTAAATGTCGGGACGGGTATTCGTTTTGACGTATAGTCCAAGGGCCAACCAAATTCAGGATGATCTACTAGTAACACATCGGGATAATCTAACAGGACAGCTCGCCATTTAGGAATATTTAGCCCAGACGGTACTGAAATCCTAGCTCCCAAGAAATTAGGTAACCCCGTGACCCTCACTTTATCGTATATATCACGATAAATACCCTGCCCAAACCAAGCTTGCTCTACCGAATGAGGCCAAAAGTCCAGTAAGCTATCTCGAAATTCTAACGGTGTTGGCGGAGGAACGAAACCTGTTTTCTCAGAATTAGCCGACAACGCCAGTTCTAACGGATCGTCAAACCAATCGAATGTCGGCATCTCTAAGTCTGTGATTGTGTTACTGACGATACTAGAGTCTAATGACAAACTCTGTGCATGGGAAGAAAAACCATTATTATCATGGGGAAATCAGCAACAATTTCCGATATAGCTTCAAGACTTCGAGCCGCATCAACATTATCTGATATTAACACTGTGTTCTTAGCGGTATCAGCCGCGGCCAGAGTCTCATAATTAAGAGTGACAGGTTTATCGGCCGCCGATACAGCCGGCCCCAGAATGGGGTCAGGAGTATTAGGCACCGTGGAGGCAAGGTCAAGGTTTACAGACTCAATAACATTAGCGTGTAGAGTTAAATTATCATCTAAAACAGGGAAAGAACTCACATCGTTAGCATTACCCGCCGCCTCATTAGCTTTCTTGTCCAGAAATCGCCTCTTTTTCAGACAGTCTTGCTCTCGATGAACCAGGACACGTTTAAAACGGTACGCACACCACGCACATATGTGTGGTGAGCGATCGGGTAGTACACCGTGTGTAGAGGCAAAGCCACAATCCTTCCCCCAGTTCCAAAGGTAGCACAGCTTTCCCTCCGTTTCCCTAGAGTAGTCATCCCTCTGGTTAACCGGGGCGGGGTTAATGGCTGTGGCGGACCCAGACACAGCAGGTGTTGTAGCTGGCCGAGAGGCAGAAGCCACAGCAGGGCGCGAGTAAGGGACCTGAGCAGCACCTGCTCTTTACTGAAGCGTTCTCACCGCTTCCGTGCAAACATCCCTTTGTATATCCTTAATGGCCGCTAAGACCGCCCAACCATCTCTAAGACGGCCGTCCGCTATCATACAGAAAACTCTCTCCGACCACCGTCTACAGGTCGGCCAATCCCAGGTTACTGCCATCAAGGCTAGGTCTTTCTCATGCTGTAGGACAGCTGGAATCGAAGCTACGGGAAAGCCCGTTTGCTCGGTCAGAAGGCGAATCGCAAAGAAAAACTCTGCCCAGGTAGCCTCCCCTAATGCGATCTTCTTACAGCCATCCCCCCGAATAATAAGATGGTGCGGAAAGCAGTTCATACCTGGGGGACGCTGTAACGCTTGCACGTTATCCATCATGAAGTCAGCTGCAGTAGGGAAAGTCTGATGAGGAAGCTGCATAGCAGGGGCAGCCGTCAGCAATGAAGGGAGATAACCAGCTGGGTACGGTTGAGGCACATACTGCCGTGGAACCGCAGGATCAGCTCGAAGCGGAGCCCTCCCTCGAGCTTGCGGTGAAGGCGAAGCGACACGGTGTGGCACTGACAAAGCCGGCAAGGAACGGGAATCCCGTGAGGGCGAGCCATGAGGCACCCAGCGCGACGAACCATCGGTAGTTACCCTCAAGACATTCGGCGGAATTCGACGAGGCCCTCTACGACGAGGAGAATGACTCACACGAGTCACAATGGACGGGGTAGAGTCGTGAGCAGCAGCGGAAGGCGGCGGCAAGCCACGCACACCCCCTGGAGTAGCAGCCAGACGCTCCAACGCTTCTAACCGAGCCAGCACAGCTGGCGAAGCCCTAGACAATGAAGAACCATTACGTGAAGACGAGCCTTCAGACGAGTCACTTGTGCGAGGTGGGGCTCGAGCCGACACCTTCCTAGGAAGTACTGGATGAGACGTCACTGAGCCACCTCGTTTACCACGACGCGCCTTAGTAGGAGGCATGGCGAGCGATCTTACACAAAATCGATAGGTCTTACTCCAGCGGCAGTCGGGCCAGGAGTGAGCTTATCACCGGTGACTGATACGCCGCCCTGGTGTCTCGTGAGTGAATTAGGAATGTTAGCTAGCCAACATTACCAATGACACAATAAAAATACATATTCAGTTGTATTTTCTTTCCATTGACAAAACAATTACCATCACTAATAACTAGTCCATAGCAATATTATGATGGAATTATATATCAATATCAGTTGCCTGGCATCCGATGCTTGCATCTCGGTGCTCCGTGTTCACTGCTCGCTGCCTCACCTGTTGCTTAGTTGGCCTGACGTTCTGCACATCTTCATCCTGGCCGTTTTCATTACAGACTTTCGTCTCTGTCGACGATCTGTGCATATGTGCTTCTTGGCGTCTGTGCAGTCGTGTCTGTGCCTCTAGGCATCCATGCATTTGTGGGCCATCACTTAGGGCCCTGTCCTCCAATCTGTCCATTCAGATATGGCATTCTGCTTGCTTGTCTGTGAGTGGTCTGATCCTGTCTCGGTCAGCGAGTGCGATGGACATATTGGCGAAAACTGTTTGCGCTTCCTCGCCAGCGACGTGAAGGAAGATGCAGCATGGCACTCGTTCTGCCTTCAATATGACACCTGCAGCAATGGTGTATATGTCATATGCTCTGATCCATGTTTTCCAGTTCGATCTTGGGTTGTTGCTGAGAACAAGCTGACCAGGAGGCCGCAAACCCGGCAGTGGATTCGCGGGCGGCATTCTTCCTATCTGACACCATGTGAAAGTACAATGTCTGAACACTTTGACTTCTGGATACTGAATGCTTTATTCCCCTTCCAGGGCTCAAACCAGGCCAAACTTTTCCATGACATCATCTCATTTGCATATATTACAGATGTGTCTAGACGTCTAGACGTCTCTTACGCATATATCACAGAGTGGAGACCAAGGTTATGTAATAGAAAAGCAATGGGTGCCCACTCGCGGTGTGACATATTAGGCTATGTGAAATATATGCTAATACATAGTGCCCGAGATTATGACAGGATGTTCCTATCTAAGAGACAGTTAATGTTTGGTGAAATGTTTCCTCTATGCACCAGTAAGGGTGCAAGTGGAGGAGAAGGACATTTTTAATATATATGTTTATTGTAACTGTCTGCAACTACCTGTTACCATAGGGCCGATGGGCAAGCAGACCAGCCATTCTGCATACATTATGGACACCACCTACAGCTGGAGTTGAGTGACAGCTGCCCATATTGGGGCGTCATCCCCCAGGCTGTAGAGGGTGCCTGATTGGCTGGCTGTGGGAGGTCCAGTCACCTGCACCCCTTTGCCCCACCTGACCACACAAGCCTCATTCTGATATTGATTATCCTATACACACTGCTCCAGACACTCTGGGCAGGAGACTTCTGGATGGACTCTTGAAGCGAACACTGTACTCTTGACTCTTGAGTGAGACACACTCTTCTGTTGGGCAGGAACCTAGACACCCTGTCTGATGCTCCACCTTTCATATACAATCTGAGCTATGTGCAACAACCATGGGACTTCGGTTAAATGGGCTGTAGGCACTGATTCATATACATACTAAAGAGAGTAAGGAGGCTCTGTGTGGACAGAAGGTAATTGGTCAGGGTGATAGGTCACTAGTTGGTGAACAGGAGTTCATGCCAATAAAGCACAACTTCTTCACTGTCAATCTTGCGTGACTTGTCTTCCCTTTCTTCCTTATGAGAGAGACAGTAGATATATTACAGATGAGTTTATTGGAGAGGGGCGTCAGGTGTGAACTGACAGACAGTTGTCAGAACGCACCTGGGAAGAGTAAGTGGTATATCTGGGGCTCTGACGGCCGGGCTTCCACTTATATTACACATGGATAAAATATAGTTTTTGTTTTACCACATCAGAATATGCAAAGCATATTAATAGGTTCATGGGATGTATAGCCGTTGTGCTTAATGGGTCTGAGTTATTTATGACATGTATTTATAAGTTAAGAAGGGTGTAAGTGTTTGAGGATACTTACTTGTTCATGTAACTGAAATTTAATTTTCAATCCTACCACCTACTTCTTCTCCTATTAGAATATAGTTGTTTAAGTGACATGAATGGATGGCTTTAACCATAGGCCATTTTTTTTTTTTTTTTTTTAGCTAGATCGCTATGAGCTATATTAGGTTGATTGGTATAAGTTATATTACTTTAAATTAACGTAACTTTCATCTTACATGGCTAACTTTGGAGCTATTTGAAGTGAAAACATGCTCAATTTATTTTGGCATGCATGTACAGAATGCATACCATAGGTGCAATAACGGGTCTTATTAAGTTGACGATGTGTATGATCAAATATAGGTGACGGTTTTGGTTTAAGAAATGTAATGCTTTCAGCGGACTATGCAGCTTTAAGTGTTACCGAGGAATTAATAGTTTGCAGGGGGAATAAAGTACTAGAGTTACAGTGAATCGTCGGTTGGTTGTTGGAATGTTATGTCCTGGCTACATCTAAGGTCATATCAAGGCGAATACAGACTTGTGACAGGCGAACTCGTGCCAACTTTATAATGCTGCCCCACTGTGGGATAGCAGGTCACCAACACCATGACCTGATTTTCCACTCAGTCACATTATCCTGAGACTGGGCTAACCAATCCCAGCCCTATCGCAATAATGACGAGCGCCAGGCTAGGAAGCGAAAAGTATCAATTTTGTATGTCATTGGTTTGACTCGATTGGGAATCGAACTCCATACTTCCCGCATGGGAATCCTACACTCTACCGATTCAGTCACCGGGGTGTTCGGTTACAGTGAATCTTTAATTAGATGTCTATCTGGTTATCCCATATTGCTTCATTCATTAATTTCCTTCTACGAATATTTACAGTAAGGTGCTTGATGATTCATTGTATGGGTGATACAGTGGGGGCCTATCCTAGAACAATCCTGATGCTGCTGGGATAAGGTGGGGAGGAGGCCAGATGGGGGGTGGATGAGAGAAGGGAGCAGATGTAAGGTCAGGCCTGGGGGAGGGAAGGGGGACAAGACTCACAATGCTAAGACGAATATAGGTGTTTTTTAATGGGTTTTTTAAAGACTTTTCTTTGGTTTAAGCCTACTGTGCAACGGGTTATTAAATTTAATTAATCATAAGTTAACATGTATGTGCACCATGTCCGATGTCATCGCCACGTTTACCATTACACAATATGTCAATAGGCCTACATGTATGATGTATGATGTAATCCTCACCCATGCTCCGCCGTGCCCCGTCGATCAACCCAGCCATGATCGCCCACATCCACAGGTACTTCCGCGCCCAGGGACACCACGGTGTGGTCTCCTGGGCCGCAATCATTATAGCTTTCTTCCCCCTGATGCACCAATCCATAGGTGTTTTTTAATGGGTTTTTTAAAGACTTTTCTTTGGTTTAAGCCTACTGTGCAACGGGTTATTAAATTTAATTAATCATAAGTTAACATGTATGTGCACCATGTCCGATGTCATCGCCACGTTTACCATTACACAATATGTCAATAGGCCTACATGTATGATGTATGATGTAATCCTCACCCATGCTCCGCCGTGCCCCGTCGATCAACCCAGCCATGATCGCCCACATCCACAGGTACTTCCGCGCCCAGGGACACCACGGTGTGGTCTCCTGGGCCGCAATCATTATAGCTTTCTTCCCCCTGATGCACCAATCCATAGGTGTTTTTTAATGGGTTTTTTAAAGACTTTTCTTTGGTTTAAGCCTACTGTGCAACGGGTTATTAAATTTAATTAATCATAAGTTAACATGTATGTGCACCATGTCCGATGTCATCGCCACGTTTACCATTACACAATATGTCAATAGGCCTACATGTATGATGTATGATGTAATCCTCACCCATGCTCCGCCGTGCCCCGTCGATCAACCCAGCCATGATCGCCCACATCCACAGGTACTTCCGCGCCCAGGGACACCACGGTGTGGTCTCCTGGGCCGCAATCATTATAGCTTTCTTCCCCCTGATGCACCAATCTAGAGCTCCCCCTCCCACAATGGGTGTGGGAGGGGCCCATAGGGGGGTGACAGGGTGACTTCAGCCTGCCGCCAGGTGGACTCCGAGTCGCGATCTCCTCCTCCAAGACTATCAGGTCACTCTCGCAGGCCATCGCTGCCCAGTCCGGGCCTGATCCCGTGTCATCCAGCAGGTCCCCGCTCCCTCTGATGCCCCGGCTTTCCTTTGACATGCGGGGGCCACCCTAACCCCGCAGATGCTGACCCCAATGCTGCAGGAGGCGCTCGCGGAGGCGGAGTTCCCAGAGGCATTGAGGTTCACCCTCCACAGCCTTTGTCGGGTGGCAGTGCAGGGATTTGCAGCGAGAGGTGTTGACCTAGCGGCAATAATGGTGCATGGCACTTGGGAATCATCGGCTGTCTTCAACTACATCCCCCACCTCGCCACCTCTGAGGCCCCCCCGAGCCTTAGCCCTGTGCTTTGGGTTGGCTATGGTGGCCTCAGAGGTTCCAGCGATCGAGGAAGGCTCCCCCGACATCGACGCCGTCACCCTCCTCGGGATCACCATAGACTCCAAGGTAAACTTTGACTTTGCTCCGGCATTCGGGTGCAGAACCTCCTCAATGGCCTCCGCCCGCACCACCAACGCTGTTGTATACCTTCTTCGCCCTCTGCTACCTCGACGACTTCGTCAGGGTAGCGGCCACCAGGAAGGACGCCGACGCTGCATACACCGACATGATCCGGATCAGAGTGGCCCTGGGCCTGTCACTGTCCCCCACCAAGTGCACCCCTCTGGCCCACCGGCTAGAGTGGCTGGGATACGAGGTATGCACTCAACAGATGACAGTCCGCATACCCGATGACAAGCTCGCTGAAGTGGCCAGCGCACCCAAGATCACCCAAACCATACTCCAAAGGGTCGTCGGACGACTGCAGCACGTCACCAAATGTGTGGCCCCAACGCGTCGCTTCATGAACCGAATACTGGCCACACTCCGCGATACCCCTCGCACCAGGAAGCACCTCATTACAGTTGGGCTGATCTGCGACCTGCAATGGTTCTCGGACTACACAAGAACCATGCACGGGATCGTCCTACTAAAACCTCCGGCCAGGGAGGTCTGGGTCATAGAGTGTGTGTGTGGGGGGGGGGGGGGGGGGGGGACCACTCCGAGACCACCTACTTCTCTGACTCCTACCCTACAGAGTAACTGCCAAGTAGACACCACATAAACCGGCTCGAGGCCATCAACTTGGTCATCGCGGTACAGGCCCTCGCTCCATGAGACCACAGGACTACATAATCTGCATCAACACGGACAACCAGGTCTCACAGTCAGTCCTCGCCTCCAGGCCCGGCAGGGACCCCGTACTCTGTGCCTGCGCCAGGGAGCTCTGGTGGTTTGCGGCCCTCCACTCCACCCACATAGAGGTGGTCAATAAACCGGGCAAGGACCTGGTACTAGCCGCTGCCCTGAGCAGGGCCCCCTTTGACGAGGCAGCCCAAGAGAGGCCACGTACCATCTGCCAGTGCCTCGAACTCACTGGCATCCGTGTCCGGCACTCGAACACCGCCAAACCAGACACTATCTAGACCTGGGAATAGTAATATTTGCTTTCTATTCCCAGGTCCCCCGGACGATGATGGCGTGCGGATCGCCACCCTCTTCATGGCAGGACTGGCGTCGGGGACCTCGCGGAACAAGTCACGCCAGGTGGCGCGTTATCTACAACACTCCCGCGACCTCCGCTACAACCCCCGGCGTGCATCACAATACCACATGATGGGCTTCATCGTGTCCCTCAACGAGGCCCTCCGGTCCCCGTCCGCTATCCTCAACTAGGTCAGCACAGCCCGGACCTGAGGGCGCCTCGTGGGGGGCGTCTGAGAGGCGTTCGACACCTACCCCATCTCAGTCGTGAAGTGCGGTGTCCTCCAGCTGTCCACCCACGTCCCCAAGCAGGCACTGCCCATCATGCCCGCGATACTCAAGCACATCGCCCAATAGATCCGGTCTGCAGGCCCCGGGAGCTGGGTCCTCTCCGCCACCACCCTCCTCCGATACTTCACCCTCCTCAGGCAGTACAACCTCCTTTGCACGGGACGGCGGGGGGACCCCGGAGACACTCTTACGGGCGCCAATGTGGTGGACACTGGAAGACTCCTGGTCGTCCTCGTCCGCTCCACTAAGACCACCAAGACACGCGCCAACGCTTTCTCCATCATCCTTCGCCCACTGGACGACAGCCCCCTCTGCCCTGTACGTGACTGGCGTGCATACCAGCACGCCACCAACACCGCCCAACACGCTCCCGCATTTCTTCTCCCAGATGGACGTACTACTCACTGTAGCCATGAGGGATGCTCTCATCGACGGACGACTGCCAGACCCCGATGCATACACCCTCCACAGCTTACGCCGAGGAGGGGCACAGGCCCCATGTGAAAGCAGGTGCTCACCTCGACGAGATATGGAAGCTCGGGAACTGGCGGTCGTCCGCTGTTTACACCTACGTACCGAGGGCCGCCTTCTCCGCAGCGACACAGGCCCTCTCAACCCACTTGGTTGAGGGCCTGAGTCGAATTTCAACATGAGCTGCTTGTTCGCGTCGTAAATTGTACTTTCAGCACCGCTGCGGTGGTCTGCCGGCCTTAACAGCTATGGTGCATCTGAACTTAGTTTATTAACTTGTAGTTAATCAGCTTATTTTGTGTCTCAGAGAATACGAGGAGAGAATACAGCTCATCTTTGTGCATCCTTTATTAATTTGAAATGGTTTTCTCTGATGTTGAAGTAGTCCACCATCCTTGATATTTATATTGAGGTCTTTAACATCCAAATACATCTGATCCTGATTAATTAACTCTATGGCATTTATCACTTTTAATGTAGAGAGATGGCAATATCCAGGAAATAGACCAGAAATTAAACTCACTGAACAAAAAATCAATGTAGGCTTACTAGTTTATTTATGATGATGGTTTTCATTTAAAATTGTATAAGCTAGTGGAGACAATATATATTCGAAAGCAAAACATGTATTTAGATTTGATCCTAGATATCCAACACCCTTGTATGCATGAATCATTTCTTTATAATTGTGTCATTTGCCGACACGGTCACGGCGCAAAATCACCATTATTAAATAATCAATCGATAAATTGTTATCTTGCCATTATGGAGGTTATGGTTCTTATTTAATTATTTATTTATTCAAACTGTCAAAAACAGGAAAATCAGCTAGTCTCAAATTAAAATGGTTTAAAATCAATATATTTATATAATTATACACATATGTATATATATTGATTTTAAACCAATTTTATATATATATATATATTTATTTATTTATATGTGTGTAGATGTATATCGTATATGTCGGGTGTTTTGTGCCCTAGGTTGCTAACGCTAGCCTCACTCTTGGTATCAGAGAGAATAGCATAGTCGCTGCGCATGCTCCTGGCGCTAACGTCATCTGTTGATATAGCAACGGAAGCTTTGACACGGGTGCTATCTGGAAGAGTTGAGACTAGTAAGTTTTAGGTCTTCACTTAAACTAATCAAGTAAAGCTATCATTTGAAAGATAAGAGGCTAGAAATGCTACAACATGATTGGGCCATGATCATGGAATGAATAGATCAATGTTAATTTGGTTGGTCTGATCTGATTTAGCAGTTTTCTTGATTTTTATTGACCGCAGCCTGCGGCGCAGGTTTATAATTCGGAAATGCAAATCGCAGTCATTACTTAAAAAGGATATATGAATAGAACTAGTTTTGGAACAGGTTAATGAAATTATGTTAGGCAATAAATGATACGTGTTTGGAGTATTAGTAGGTTCAGTGAAATGCAGCTCAAAATTAGTAACATGTGCTTATGAATTTTTCGAGAATTTCGCCATCTTGGTTCAGGGCAGGGCGGGCGGGCGGGCGGGCGCCCACTGACCAATCAGTGCGCAGACTCGTGATGACGTCATCAGAATATGGCTAGTTTCAGCAAGCCAGAGACGACAACAAACGGTCGCCATCTTGAGAATTATGCATTGCGTACTTGCAGACGGCCTTACAATTAAGGACACCGAATGATATTGTTTTATGACAGCTAAAACAATAGAAAGGCAAAATAACGATATAAGTTCTAGATTTTAGGGCCGAAGTAGTAGGTTGACATTTTCATTTTTCTATCTTGCGCGTAACTTCAAACTTGTCTCTTCGGGTGGAAAATCGCTACGCCGCAGGCCGCAATCCTGGCAATCCAGACCCCCCCAACAGTATACAATCACATTTGCTGACATCAATAAAAAGGTTGTAAAATGAATTGCAATATGGTACAAAAGTCATGTTTGTGTCATCAATATTAAGAAAGTTATGACTTTTTTTTGTATATTAAATACGTGTACAATTTGTGAAGAGATAAACCGCAGACCGTAACATTTGCATAAACCACAATGAAGACCGCAGCACCGTACGGCACCCGCAGCAGTTGTGACCTAAGCCAGAGAGCGTGTATATATATATCGGATATATATATATACACGCTCTCTGCCTAAGCATAAGTTGAAGTTGACATTTAGTTTGTGCAAACTCTACTAGTTTGTACACATTGCACAACAGTTAAAGCTAATACGTATTGGTGTGTAGCCTACTCGTAGCATCACGATGTTGAAGAACATTTATTATTATAATAATAACATATTTATTTCCACATGATCAATGTAAACACAAGTTGATATTTATATCAGTAATTTGTTCACATGAAAAAGGAGAAAGCAGAAGTACAATACCTATGAGGTGCTGTGCCCATTTAAAAATAACACAGATACATTGCTTACACCATAGAAATAATAATAGAAAAATAAAAGCTAAAAGCATATCAACATTACCCTCAATACATTAAAATATCTCAATATTTATGTCTGGTTTCAAGGAGCCTGACAATTCGCTTCCGTCGATTTGCTTGACTAAATTCGCCACATATATTGCCTGGTAGTTTACCCGGCGCTAACGATTGCCCCTTCGTCATTCCTGCACAGGGAAATTCACTTTCGTATAGTCGCCAACTACCGCAAGCATCATGTCTGGCCGTGGACCTCCCAAGAACACCCCTAGTAAGAACGGTCGCAAGCTCCCGCACTCTCCGACTGGAGGGTCCGGGAAGAGCTCTGCTGACGAGACGCCGCGCAAGCTGACAGTACGTGACGTGGACAGGATGATGCGCCGCCCAGAGAAGCACCCAACTCCCGGTACGTCCCATTCTGTTCATTTTAGTTCAGGCACTTATTTTTACCATTTTGTTAATTGCTTTCCATTTTTTTCCAATGTCTTTCCATTTTGTTGTCCACTGCTTTCCATTCGAATTGTTTGATAACTGTTAAAGGGACCAGATATATGTCGCTGAGACACTACCCATACTCCGACAAATGCTCTCCAAGCATACGTTTGCCAGTTTTCAGTTTATGCAACTACATATGTGTGTGTGTGTGGGGGGGTGGGGGGGGGGGGGGGGGGTGCTGACATTGGTTGCTTCTGTTGTGTTTTATTTAGTGCAGTAGCAATGACACTTTTAGACAAGCATATAGAGACAAAAATGTTAGAAATTGCAATCTAAAATGGTAAATATGAAGTTCAAATGTTTATTTATCATAACCAGCTACTTTTTGTGTGAATAATTGGTTAAATCATGTAGATTAATATACTTTAAAAGTTGAATTGAGAGCTTTCTGTGGCTGCCATCTTGGTGGTTGCCATGTCTTCCCATGTGTGTGGGGAACCCCTCTAGGTCATGTGATGAGGGAATCCCACCTATGATGTCATTCATACATCACAGACCTCAACTCTCCTCCCACATGTTCAGTGGCATGAACTGAACAAACTAAGCAAATGTATGTTTGGAGAGCTTTTGATGCTGGAATCGTTTGTATCTAGCTGAGGTATAGCCGGCGAGTTTAATATAATAATAATAATAATAATAATAATACATGCACAGCTTGTTTACAGTTGATTTCTATCAAAGCAGTTCTTGTTCGGATTTAGATTGGGGTGTGCGGTGGGGTGGGAATATTTATCTAATGAATTCCCCGTAATTAATACAGGTATAATCAGCAAATTAATTATATATTCTGCGTCCGTACGGGGCCTGGGAAGTTTTGAAAAGACTTGGACTTCATCTGCCCCATTTCAAGGCCTTGACAAGCCTGTATATTGTAAAGTCAAATGACTATCCTCCAGTCTACATGTAGACTACAAAGTAAAATATCCGTAATATTTGTCAAACCTGCTTGTGTCTTTGTTGTTCATGCTCTCTCATCATCTCATCCACAAATAGTTCATAGACACCATAACTGTTAAGTCTGATGATATGCATGTAAAGGCACGTGAGAAACAAGTAAAACCAAAATTAGCAGTTAGAATGAAAAACAAGTCCTTGTAATAGGCCAAATAGATTGGATTTAGGGGGTGAAAATGGCACCCATTTTGTTACATCTTAATAATGGCTCAGTTTTATCGGAGTCTAACTGTATTAATTTCACCACAAACTGATGTTATAATGTCAGGACATCAAGTGAACTTATCTTTTAATTGTTTCTTGGGTTTAAACTGTTGACCTCTACTTTTGAAACACCAAGGCCGAGCAATGTTTCTTGTGGTCGTCATTATTCACGTCACAATTCCACTCTGACATCAAATGACGCATACAGCTCAATTCAGCACAAGAAATGTGCTGTTCTTTAGTTCAAAACACGTTTTACACATATGGATTGTTTTCGATCTCGAAACCTCAAGCTAATTAAATGGTCATTTTTCCCCGTCAAGTGAGTGTCACGGACCATGCGTGATCGGCGGAAGACAGTCCTCTGTGTAAGATGTCAGTCAATGTTCAACTGTCAATTCGTACTAAGCGTCACAGCTTTAGTACACAGAAACTGTGACACCAGCAATTTACACTGTTTTTGTCATACATCTGGGGACAATGTGGTATTTTCATTTGTGTCCCACACATTGACAATCAGTTATGTGCAGAAAACAAAATGCTCAATTGTTCTTTTGTGCTACATTTTCTCACATTCAAACTGTGCTTACTCTCATTGTTTTACCCTTGAAATAAGTAAAGTTCATGGGGTAAGCTTTGTTCTCACTTAGCTTTCATCATTTCTTCAATATTAAAAATAATATCCAAGTCTTCTGCTCATAATGGTGTCCTTTTCCCATATTTCTCTTTTAATGTTAGTTTTAAAAACAGATAGAATGCTTTTAATTAATTTAATACATACATCCACCAGTCATTCTCAGAAACGGTGTACCACACTTCTCGTTTCCATGTTGCATTGTTAATGATATTGCCTTCTTTTGGTGGGGGTAGTAAGTCAAATAATTATTGTTGACTCTGTGTTTTAATTATGTTAGCAATACTACATGTATTTAATCTTTCCCACAAAATGTATCCAAAATATGGTTATATGATTTTGTGCTGAAGTAAAAATAAGAAAATGTGCATATCGACACCATACCTTTACACAAACATGTTTTCAACTTTTTTTCTTGTAAGAAACAATTCTCTTGTCTTAAGTTAAATCAATCAAATCTTGTTTGAATTTACTGTGTGTGTTAAATTGATGTTATGGGTGTGTGTTAAAATGATGTTATGGCCGGATGTTACACGGTTCATTTCAACAGTTTTCTCAGTTTGTATAAGATCAACATCAAGAAGTGAAAATATAAACATGTCAAGTCTGACATATGCACAAGATTTAGCGAATCTGATTGAAAATGGTCGACATAGCCTTCAGCAGCGACATGTTCTATTAAATTGACTTAATATTCCTTCTATAGAGCAATTAATATTAAATGAGTGCACTAGTATCTAACTATGTAGGATCAAATATAGATAAGCGTTTTGGTTTAGAAAATTTGATGGTTTCATCTGATTGTGTAACCAATCAGTCTTTCCATCCAGTACTCATAAGCGGGGGAGGGGGGGGGGGGGTGCTGGGAAACCAGTCACAGATCATGCAACAGTTAACTAGCCGTAATGCTTGGATATATCCATGAACAGAAAGAGACTGTAGGTTAAATTAGATAAAATGCCCTCTCCATTGCAGGCGCCAACTGGAAAGTCGGGAGAGGAAGTGCGAGCCTCGTAAGAGATAAAGCACAAGACTCCAAGTAAGTATTACTTCATGCATTCTAAATACTGCAGCTTATCCCTATACTTAGCGTATCATGTGCATTATAACTATCTGCTAAAAAGAAATAATAACATTTTGCTTGAATAATTGTGGTAACCTGTGACATCATAGTGGCCTTGTTATGGGGTGGAAGACTTCCAGTTTCAGTCTCATATTGAAATACGGGTATTCCGAGTTCCGCCAGTCCCCCAAGAAAGACGGAGGCTAGGACGCATCTCACCAGCTCACAGCTACAGCTTCTATGTCGGAAGGTTAGGGAAAATGGTGACCACACAATCCAATCACCATCATCCAGCAAATGGTATTTTATCTCATACCAAATATTTGCTAGGATAATTTCACTGTGACCTACATTGGAAACAGTTGCATGGCAACAATGCTAGCAAATCTGGTCATCAGGAGGTTATAGGTTTGTTTGTTTGTTGTTGTTTTACGTCCTAGCAACATCTAAGGTCATATCAGGACGGCTACCGACTTGTGACTGCGCACTCATGGCGACTTTATAGTGCTGCCCCACTGGAAGACCAGGCCACAAGCACCATGACCTGATATCCCACTCAGTCACATTATCCTGACACTGAGCCAACCAGTCCTTGCCCTATCCTAATAATGCCGAGCGCCAGGCTAGGAAGCGACAAGTATCAATTTTTAAGTCATTGGTTTCACTCAACCAGGGTTCGAACCCACGATCTACCAACACGGGAGACGGACGCTCTAACTCATTCGGCCATCCCGTCTGGTGCGAAGTCAGCTTAAATAATAGCTTAATATAGGGTATGTACTGAAGGAAAGGGTGGGCGAGGCTTCAACCCCAACTTGCCGAGAGACCACATGAGCTCGAAATAGGGAATTGGGAAAAGGCACTATGCGTCAATGTATTTAAATCGAAACAGAAACAACCACAACAATTTTAATTAAAGAAAGAGCTTGGTAAATAAAACAAAAATATCTTTGAAATAATTTTACTTTTTAGATTAATATTATTATAAACAAGCGACTTCTTTCTGTGGTTTGGTATGACTGTCTTCATATTCCAAGTTTATTAGTGCTACCTCAATTAGCAACTATTTATATAAATAAACATCATTATATTAATGTCATAAAACCAGTTCACCACTAGTGAGAAATTATATAATCAGACGAATAAATAGAAACCTGAATACTTTCAGGCCTCAATACTCATATTCAACAATAACTACTGTACCCTATGACTTGTTTTCTATCTCCAGAAATCTACATATTGGATAAGAACAACTAAGTAATTATTTTAGTACAGTGTGTTGTTGTTGCCAGTGGTTGTGAAGCTTCTGTTATGTTGTTATAGAGTAGTTATATAATATATGTTGCAACTTTAATTTGGATATGATTATGTTTGACGGTGAATTATTTAACCTGATTTTATATCGTTGTTTCATAAGATTAAGTGTTATAATTGATGTGTTCATTATGCGTTTTAATTATCTGTATGATCAAGCGTTATAATTTATGTGTTCGTTATGCGTTTTAATTAGCTGTAAGATCAAGCGTTATAATTGATGATGTGTTCGTTATGCGTTTTACTTAGCTGTAAGATCAAGCATTGGTCGTAATGCTCGCATTGCGTTTGATTCGTGGCGGGGGAGGAGGACACCCCCCCCTCCTTCCTTCCCCTGCCGCGACCATTGGGTCGCTGACATAACACTCCCTCGGCCCTTATAACCGGCCGCCCTTGCTGCTCCTAGCCACTCGCCTCCTCTCACCCTCCTGGCACGGACATAATTTTCTCCACCCAACCACCCTTACTTACTTTCTCTTCTCTCTTCTCTCTCTCATAGGGTGGAGGGCTCCTCGGGGCGCCTCCCTCCCATATGACTTCAAACCCTGATATGACATTAACCTCGGACATGGTCCAATGCACTTCTTGACACTGTGAATTATTGCCCTATTATAAAAACACGGATGCTCTGCCGCTGTGAGCACCCTATGTAATTACAAAACTCTCCCCCTTCATTTCACCTGTGATGCAATCAGCCTAATCAATTTAACCATGTCTGGAATGAGAAAGGAAAACTAGTCACAAAGATGAACAGTGAATAAGTTGTGCTTTATTGGCAGCAACTCCTGTCATCCCCCTTACATGTGACCTAGCACCTGCACTCCTCATATACTGCCCACACTATGTCTCATTGTCACTTTAGCCTGTATACTGAAACAGTGCCCACAACCCATGGGACAGGAGTCCTATGGCTGTGGATACACTCAATTTGAATATCTGAATTTGGATAGCATCAGACAGAGTGTCTGGGGTCCTGCTCTAGAGTAGGTCTGTCTCACTCAAGAGCCAGGATGAGAGTGATTTTCCTTCAGTGTGTCTGAAGCAAACTTCTTGAATAATTCATTAGCTGAGACTAGTGTGTGGTCAGGATAGGCCAAGGGAGTCAGGTGACCGGACATGCCCCAGCCAGCCAATGAGACACTCCCCACAGACTGGGTGGGTGACCACCCCATTAGGGGCTGTCACTCAAACCAGCTGCAGGTGGTGTACTCTATACATATGCAAATTAGGCAGGTGGGTCAGTCGGTGGTCTTGGGTGGACAGGATGTTGCAAACAGTTACAGATTTGTATATAGTAAAATCATTCTTGTCCTCCTTTGTATTATTTATGAACACATAGAGAACATTTCACCCATCGTGTACTGTTTCTTGCAAAGGAGCTCGTTTCATTAACTCCAAACATCATATATAACAGATAGCTTACATCATTCACCATCATGTACATTTATTTCCATCAACTCCACTCATAATATATAACACATAGTTTACCTCACTCAGCATCATGTACAATGGGAGTGGGATTCTATTGATTTCAGTTACTTTTAGTTTACATAACTTAAGTCCCACTCCGACGTCCAAGAATAATAATGCTCTCTGCCAATATATAATTCTTAACCGAAAATCCGTATATTTTTACACTATGATACTGCACTTTATCTTCATTGATACATGTTATACCGTCACTTCTATATCTAACTACCTCCATTGTACACTATAACATTGATCCATTGTTTCTGAATAAAGTGTGTTTTATTCCAATACCTGCCTCCCTCTCCTCCTTCGTCACGTATCATAATTGATGATGTGTTCATTATATGTTTTAATTATCTGTAAGATCAAGCATTATAATTGATGATGTGTTCATTATACGTTTTAATTAGCTGTAAGATCAAGCATTATAATTGATGATGTGTTCGTTATGCGTTTTAATTAGCTGTTTTGTTTTCAGTTTAAAGGGCATATCTCTTTGGTTGTTCAATTCCAGATGTGTGCTGCCATAGATATGACACATCTATCATAGCTAGCCATAGTAGGTCTGCTATCGGTTATTATAAGTGCATCATTTCTTCGGGTACTTCTTGGCGCTTTTTTAATATAGTTGGTGTCTCTAATGTAGGTGAATGCCATAAGTTTTAGGCGTGACTCTCTTCTAATGGCTAGTTTGCTGTTTTTATTTATTTATTAAAGCGAGCATTGCAGTACCCCAAAGCTGTTTTCTCTTTCAGACGAGGTCGTGTTGTTTGCTTTAGTTTTCTGTTTGCGATTGTAAGTCTTTTGCCCATTGTAACATTTTACTTCTTATACCAATCCAGTCTTTAGCATTTTTTTAAATATTAATATTAATATATAATACAGTGTCAAATGCTTTGCTAAAGTCAAATATGTCATCCATCAGTTTTGTAATTGTTTTTACTGTTGAGTGGTATTTTCGGAAGCCTCGTTGCCTTTTCTTTACTATGTTATGCTTTTCAAGGTGTTGGTTGATGTGTTTGTGGAAGATCTTTTCTAGCATCTTGCCTGGGCTTTGGCATGCTTGTCCCCTGATTTAAATATGTGTTCGCCCTCCTTCCAACCTTCCCTCCACCCACCTTCCCTGTACCTCCTTCCCTCCCACCATCATTCCCTGCATCCCCCTCCCGCCAACTTTCCCACTTCTCTCCCACCTTCTGTCCCTGCCTCCCCCTCCTTTACACCTTGTCCCTCCCTATCACCTTCCCACTCCCTCCCACCTTCTGTCCCAGCCTCCCCCTCCTTTACACCTTTCCCCTCCCTATCACCTTCCCACTCCATCCCACCTTCTGTCCCAGCCTCCCCCTCCTTTACACCTTTCCCCTCCCTATCACCTTCCCACTCCATCCCACATTCTGTCCCTGCCTCCCCCATTCTTTACATTTTGTCCCTCCCTGTCACCTTACCGCTCCCTCCCACCTTCTGTCCCTGCCTCCCCTCCTTTACACCTTGTCCCTCCCTATCACCTTCCCACTCCCTCCCACATTCTGTCCCTGCCTCCTCCTCCTTTACACCTTGCCCCTCCCTATCACCTTCCAACTCCCTCCCACCTTCTGTCCCTGTCTACACCTCATTTACACCTTGCTCCTCCTTATCACCTTCCCACTCCATCCCACCTTCTGTCCCTGCCTCCCCCTCCTTTACACCTTGCCCCTCCCTATCACCTTCCCACTCCCTCCCACCTTCTGTCCCTGCCTCCCCCTCCTTTACACCTTGTCCCTCCCTATCACCTTCCCACTCTATCCCACCTTCTGTCCCTGCCTCCCCCCCCCCTTTACACCTTGTCCCTCCCTATCACCTTCCCACTCCATCCCACCTTCTGTCCCAGCCTCCCCCTCCTTTACACCTTGTCCCTCCCTATCACCTTCCCACTCCATCCCACCTTCTGTCCCAGCCTCCCCCTCCTTTACACCTTGTCCCTCCCTATCACCTTCCCACTCCATCCCCCCTTCTGTCCCTGTCTACACCTCCTTTACACCTCGTCGCTCCCTATCACCTTCCCACTCCATCCCACCTTATGTCTCTGCCTCCTCCTCCTTTACACCTTGCCCCTCCCTATCACCTTCCCACTCCCTCCCACCTTCTCTGCCTCCCCTTCCCCCCATATTCCACTCTCGTCTCATAACTCAATGGTGGTAATAAGCAATCCACATATATTTTTCCTCTGGTTCCCTCACCCACAGTGTGCCGCTTCCTAGCAAGACTGGCCTTCAGCCCATGAGCAACACTCCAAGATGGGCCACTGACTGTGTCCCTCCTGACAAAGCTGCCGCCACCTCCGACAATGATGGGACACAGCTTTCCACCATCCAAGTAGAGAAATCTGCTGTAGATTTACACCACACTGACAGCAACATCTCTAGCGGCTGCGACACGCTAGAAATCAGAGCGTTCCCACCTAAAAGACCAAGCAGTTACCACAATACCAAGAACGATGGCTCTAGGCACCTGCCAACAATAACTCCTGATGATGAACAGGCCAAGTTGGGACCTGACAAGGCTGCCACCGCCGCCTCCGACAATGAGCGGATAGTGTTCCCAGCCCTTCAAGTCGAGACATCCGTGTCCCCGACAATAAGGCGCAAGAATGGCGTCATCACAGAGAGACATGTCTCTATTGAATTACCAAAATTGGAACATCGTCCCCGCATTAATCCTCAGAGACGCCGCCTAAATAGTCCATTTGATCCACGCGCCCTGCTGGCAAAGCACAGTAGTCAGCTTTGCACCAATGGCATAAAAAAAAACCATGAGCCTGATGATGAACGGGCCAAGTCGAGACCTGCCAAAGTGGACACTCCCACCTCCGACAATGAGGTCCTAGTGTTGCCTGCGATTCAAGTCAAGACATCCGCGTCCCCTCCAATAAGGTGTAAGAATCGCGTCATCGCGGAGAGACATGTCTCTATTAATCAACCGCCGACAGAACATCGTTCCCGCATTGATTCTCACAGAAGCCGCCTAAATAGTCCAATTGATCCGTGCACCCTAGTGGCAAAGCACAGCAGTCAGCTTTGCACCAACGGCATAAAAAAAACAGATGAGCCTGATGATGAACGAGCCAAGTCGAGACCTGCCAAAGTGGACACTACCACCTCCGACAATGAGGTCCTAGTGTCGCCTGCGATTCAAGTCGAGACCTCCGCGTCCCCGCCAATAAGGCGCAAGAATCGCGTCATTACGGAGAGACATGTCTCTATTAATCTACCACCGACACAACATCGTCCCCGCATTGATTCTCAGATACGCCGCCTAAATAGTCCAATTGATCGATGTGCCCTTCTGGCAAAGCACAGCAGTCAGCTTTGCACCAATGGCATAAAAAAAACACATGAGCCTGATGATAAACGGGCCACGTCGAGACCTGGCAAAGTGGACACTACCACCTCTGACAATGAGGTCTTAGTGTCGCCTGCGATTCAAGTCGAAACATCTGCGTCCCCACCAATAAGGTGCAAGGATCGCGTCATCAAGGAGACACATGTCTCTATTAATCTACCGCCGACAGAACATCGTCCCCGCATTGATTCTCAGAGAAGCCGCCTAAATAGTCCGGTTGATCAATGCGCCCCGCTGGCAAAGCACAGCAGTCAGCTTCGCACCAATGGCATAACAAAAACACATGAGCCTGATGATAAACGGGCCAAGTCGAGACCTGCCAAGTCGAGACCTGCCAAGGCCGAGGTAAACACTACCACCTCCGACAATGAGGTCCTAGTGTCGCCTGCGATTCAAGTCGAAACATCTGCGTCCCCACCAATAAGGCGCAAGGATCGCGTCATCAAGGAGAGACATGTCTCTATTAATCTACCGCTGACAGAACATCATCCCCGCATTGATTCTCAGAGAAGCCGCCGAAATAGTCCGATTGATCAATGCGCCCCGCTGGCAAAGCACAGCAGTCAGCTTCGCACCAATGGCATAAAAAAAACACATGAGCCTGATGATAAACGGGCCAAGTCGAGACCTGCCAAGGTGGACACTACCACCTCCGACAATGAGGTCCTAGTGTCGCCTGCGATTGAAGTCGAGACATCCGTGTCCATGCCAATATGGAAAAACAATGGCCATATCACAAAGGGACGAGTCTCAATGAATTTGCCACTCCTCGAATCCCGTCCCCGCATTGATTATCACAGACGCCCTCTAAATAATCCGATTGATCCATGCGCCCTGCAGACAAAGCACAGCAGTCAGCTTCGCACTAATGGTATAAAAAAAACACATGAGCCTGATGATGAACGGGCCAAGTCAAGACCTGCCAAGGTGGACACTACCACCTCCGACAATGAGGTCCTAGTGTCGCCTGCGATTCAAGTCGAGACATCTGCGTCCATGTCAAAGTGGAAAAAGAATGGCCATATCACAAAGAAACGAGTCTCAATGAATTTGCCACCACTCGAACACCGTCCCCGCATTGATTCACTCAGACGACGTCTAAATAGCCCATTTGATCCACGCGCCCTGCTGGCAAATGCTCCACTAGAGATTGATGACAAGCGGGTCACGTTGGGAAAGCACGGAAATCTCGCTCCAATCATCGGACCGGAACATGATGAGTGCACGCGGGCAGGACCTTCTCCGATGAATGACGTCAAGAATAACACCAGTCTGAGTGATCTCAAAGAGCTCTCCAAGCGCAACAGTCAGCTTTCACTGCTTGTAAATGATGATGATTGGAGCAGTGGATGCATCCAGTGTCCCATCCAGTCTCCGATCGAGGATCCCATCCAGGCTCCCACCCAGTCTCCCATCCAGGCTCCCATCCAGTCTCCCATCCAGTCTCCCATCCAGTCTCCCATCCAGTCTCCCATCCAGGCTCCCATCCAGCGCATGAAGATCGGACGTCGCCTGCCCCCACTCAATGTTGATTGCGTCATCCCTGACGACGGCCTCGCCCAGAAACTAGGAATCTTCGACAATGACCCGCTGATGGTCCGTAGGAAGACTCCTCGCGACGGCAAGAACCTTGGCACCCTGCGCAAGGACGACAGGAAGTCGGCAGGACGCAGACGGGGCAGTGGGTCCAAGGACGCGGCAGACGGCAGCCCGCCGCCTGCTGCCTCCACAAACCATTATTAAAGTAACTATTTCTTTATTGCCTACTCATTCATCTTCTTTTATTTTTTAATTCTAATATTTCTCTTTAAAAAAATATTTATTCACTTTTTAATGTTATTTAAATTCATGTATTTACTTTATTCATTTTTACTTTTGCCTATTTAGTTATTTAATGTTGTTATGTATATATAGTTATCACTTTGTTTACCAATTTACCTTTACGGCAGTAATGAGATTGAATCTAGTTATAGTTAACAGCTGTAGTAGCCTATACTAAATATATATACTAAATATATATACTAAATACTAAATATATATACTAAATGCTAAATATATATACTAAATATATATACTAAATATATATATAAACTAAATATATATATATACATACCCACATATATATATATACTTTATAATTAATATTAACGGTCATGTATTTTATATATAATTAAGTCGAATAATCATAATTCCTATGAAAGCATAATATTTTCAAAACCAAAACACTGATTTACATCTAATCCTTCATATTCAAAATAGATTCTGATTGCATTTGGCTGGAACTGGTGTGCATAACCAGTTTTTGTACTCGCTTGCTCTTCAAATATCTCCGAAGTGAATCACTTATTACAAAAACTACCCCAAAATAAACTAGAGTAGGCTATTATTTCCGCCCTAATATATGACCAAATTTCAAAGCAAACAGATTCTGAAACTTTAATATGTGTAGTAGGTAACACATCACTAAAAATGAACATTGTGCATTGTTTGTTTTTAATCACAACAAAAGTCATTGCCCGAATGATATGCATTCTACTAATATTAACAATGAGTTCTTTGTTTGTTTCCTATCAGGTTGGGAAGGCGGGTGGGTGGGGGGGTAAAATGGCGACTATCGGGAGGAATTAACACCATCTAGAAGAAACACCATCTATGGAGCGCAAGAACCAGTAACATCACAAACGATTCTACGACATTTACCACCCGAAAATTGACATCCGATTATTAACACCAAATGCTTTTCCAACCTGCAAATCAAGGGCGTCAAATGTGACAACACCACACATATCGAATTGAATCCATGTTTGAAATTGTAGACCGTTGAATACCATCTTATGTTAAACTTATAACATGGAAGAGAAAAGAAAGCCTCCACTTACTCCCGAAGATTACACCAGGCAGTCACCAAATTTACATCAAAGCCCCCTCCTCACTCGCCTTCCCCACCATTTTTTTATCAATTTTTAAAATTTTCTATTTAAATAATTAAATAAAGCAACTATCTTAAACCATATTGGCTGTGTAAAGCTTGTTTATTTAGGTTTTACGTCTTGTCAACATCTATACCTATGGTCATAACCAAGATGGGTACTGATTTGTGACAATGCCCGCTCATGGTGATATAGTGCTGCCCCACAGGAAGACCAGGCCCTCGGCACCATAACCCGATATCCTGCTTAAAGTTGCATAGTCCGATAAAAACATCAAATTTTCAAAATCAAAACACTCATCTAGGCTTAATTCTACATATTCAACTTAGATACTGGTGCCGTTATTAAGCATTTTTTTGCAGCGTAGAAAGTCATAAGTCAATTTACTAGAATGTATTCCTACTGAAGTCTATGGTGCCAGAGTTTTGGCGTGCTTGCCAAAATTAATTTGGGATGTTTTGATGTTAAATATCCACAAACTAGCCGTTTAAAAATAAAAGTTACTTCAAACTAAACTACAGTAGACTATAATGATTAGCATAATGTATTTATCTCAGAAAATTGCAGAAATTTAAAAGCATCGGACTTTGCAACTTTAACTCACTCATATTCTGATCATTATCGCCAGGCTGGGGAGTGACAAGTATACATTTTTTAAAGTCATTAGTTTGACTCGGCCAGAGTTCGAACACACAACCTCTCGTATCCTCGCATGGGAAGACAGCCAGCGCTCTTGGCGATTTGGTAATCCAGTCCCAGTAACAGTGTTTGGCAATTTGTTGATTCATACAATCATAGCCTACATGCTAATGCAATCTCGCTAACTTTTCTTGCTACCTCTCGTGCTATCCCATCTAATATCCATCGACGACTAGCCATGTGATACTACTTACTAAGCCTAATGGTGCTGGGCAGTTCAGTCCTTATCTAAAGGGTATTTTGGGGCGCTTTACTTGAGGGTAAAACCAGTTGATTAAACGGGGGATTTCAAGTGTGGACAATTTGCCGAGCCTCATTCTAAAAATGCTGAAATAAGGCTAGTCAACGACAAGTATAACTTTATAAGGGATTGGTTTGACTCTGCCAAAGTTCAAGCCTGAGATTCTAATCTCGCGACCTGGTTTGGTGTTCTTTGTGGCGGAGTGGTTAGAGTGTCTGACTTTTTTCTAGGTCAGACTCCTAATCTGAGGGTCGGCGGTTCGATTCCCTGTGCCCCCAGCTCTGCCAATTTGGATTTCCACCGCTGTGTATAACTTACAGCGTCATCAAAGGCCGGTTGCTCTCATACCATGTCTATGTGGTGTGGGAGGTTAAAAATCCCTTGGGTCGGTAAAAGTGTAGGCTCGGACTTTCTATCGACCAGCAGTGGAGTGAGGAAGACCAGTCGTCTGTGACTGGGATTTCCCCTGCTTGGGACAACTAATGTACACACAAAAATGAGAGACAAATAAGTGTTCACACTTCCTGTCTACCATTCGCTATGTCGCTATATCGATACCATTCCGCCAGTTTCAGCTTAGGCCAGTTGGGATAAGAAACAACAATGGAGTAGAAAGTAGTGCCTTTCTTCCTTCAATTAACAAATTTAATGAAAAAGAAATTATTACAAATCTTATATGTCTAACTAATAACAATAGTATAATAAAGGTGTAATAAATAATTATCATCATCTTTCCACCGTGACTGTTATAGGACACCTATCACAGATTGATATCAAACTACAGTAAAACCTTTCTAAATCGACCGACTTTAAGTCGACCATTTAGGGATGTGGTCGGTTTAGGGAGTTAGAATATGGTTAAAATGGTATTGTTGGGACCCAAATAAAGCGATCGATATAGGTGGTCGGTTAGAGAGGTGTTACTGTACAGTACAACCTCTCTAAATCGACCAACCTAGGACCGACTTTAAGTGGTCGGTTTAGGGAGTTAGAATATGGTTACAGTGGTATTGTTGGGACCCAAATAAAACGATCGATATAGGTGGTCGGTTTAAGAGGTTGTAATGTACAGTGAAACATCTCTAAATCGACCAACCTAGAACCGACTTTAAGTGGTCCATTTAGGTAGCTGGTCGGTTTGGGGAGGTTTTGTTATCATTACAATGGTACTGTATGGGCGATCGTTTGGGACCCAAATAAAGCGATCGATATAGGGGAGTGGTCGATCTGTGGAGATGGTTGGTTAGAGAGGTTTTACTGTAGTACTGCTGCTCCTAGCCTCGTCACATTTTATATCAATCTGCGACAGGTTTGTCATGTATTCTTGAGTTAGTTAAAGTTGCATAGTCCGATGGTTTTGAATGTCTGTACTTTTTCTGAGATTAATACATTAGATCGATCACCAGTATATACTTTACATTAGTTCAAAGTTACTTTTATTTTAAATGGTAAACTTTTGAGATATTTTGAGTGCAAACATGGAAAATTAGTTTTGGCACACTTACCAAAACTCTGATGCCATGGACTTCTGCACTAACAAGTTCTGTTAAATTGACTCAGTATTGCCTTCTATGCAGAAACAAATGCTTACTAAGTGCATCAGTATCTAAGTTAGATATGTAGAATCAAATCTAAATAATTATTTTGGTTTTGAAAATTTGATGCTTCATCGGACTATGCAGCTTTAACAAACGTTAAGTATATGTTCATCTCACCACCCATTCAACCCATCCACACGACACACACATTCTTTACTTACAAAATGCTCTAATTCATTCACTACGATAATTGGTGGTCTAAGTTTGGAATTTTAACAAAAATACTAAACATGCACAGAGCATCAGTTAAAACTAGCTTTAAAATAAAGGAAATTATGCAGACATTTAGTATGGATTTTAACTATTGGGAATTGGAGGGCGAGGAGGGGGGGGGGCAGCCATTGATAATAGAAAAACTTGATATGGGCTTAATATATCATAAAGAAACAGATGGTTTTTTTTTAAAGAATGCACGTGAACACCAACTGTATACCCCTCCCCTTCCAGCCCCATATCGTGAAATCAGCTTTCATATATAATATACACAAGTTCACTGAATGCAAGGATATATACATTATTATCGTAATTATATATATCCATGCATACATATATATATATATATATATATATACATCTATAAACATACGTATACAACGATTGCAAATGCATGATCAGCTGAAACCATTCCGACGAGTTATGGAATAAAGAATAACTGATTAGACAATATTGGAGCAACTGACGAACACTCGTATAAAGGGAATGTGAAAAACTAATCAACGGTATGCATGCAAATGTTATGGTTATACGCAGATTGACCATGCACCATCATGGAATACTGCACAGGTTGCTGAGAAATGGAATACTGCACAGGTTGAGACAGCAACATAATTTACAACTCGACAGGGGACTACATGAAGTGGCTTTTATTACAGGGCCCACGGGCCACAAGTGTTCAGCATGAGTAGTTACAGAGGTAGTAATTCAATAGAGCTTCAGTCAGCATGTCGAACATCAGTCAATACATGAGAGTTAATCAGTTACAGGGGTATTCAGTACGTTATCTAAGTATCTCTGGCATGGAAACCGGAGTATCAGAATCACTATCAGGCACCATATCGGGCATCAATCAATGTATCAAGGTTAACTCAGGATTACTCAGTACGGTTAGATAAGGAATCTAGTATCAAACAAGAGTATCACAATCAATAATTTCAGCATTAGGTCAGGTGAGTAGGGTAAATCAAGTCATATGAATCAATCAAGGGAGGGACAATAAGACAGAATAACAGGTAACAGTAAATCAGGCTCTCTCAACCAGGTGGTGGGAGAGTGGCTGGTTTGCTGCGGAGAAGGCCTTCCCGGGGACGTAAGTATGGATGGCTGAGGATTGCCAATTCCCGAGCTAGCGGATGTGGTCGATGCTGGCGCCAGCAAGTGCGCATGCCTCCGCGCCTCCACGGCGGACGCTGTGGAGTGTGAAGGAGGTCGAGTCGGGGTAGTTTGATGCGGCTAGGGCACCCCAGAGGGCGGAGGTGAGAGTGATCGCGGTGAGTGATGTCCCTCCTGGGAGTATGAAGGCTGGGGCTCCTGGGGAGGTTCGAGTGACGTTCTTGTATGCGCGCCATGCCCGAACCGGGCAGCGGCGGGAGCCGGGTATGCGACGGACGATGATCTGGAAGGTGTCGGATGATGACGTTGTTTTTGTAGACCGGAGGTGGATTTTGAGTGTACTTCCAATGTCGATGATGTCGCCCCCTGTGAGTGTGTGTCCCGGATCGTGGGAGCATCCCATGACTAGAAGGTTCCCTTGGCGGAGGATGGTGAACAACCCTATGAGGAACGCTGCCGTGAGGACCTTGGCGGGAGGGCCAGCCGCCCGGAAGTAGTTGATCGCGTCGTCGAGGTGCTGGATTGTTAGTGCGGGGCCTGTCTGGGGATGTGGAGTGACGAGCGGGCGATGACCCTCTTCACAACCGAGACGGGGTAGGTGTCGAATGGCGCCGAGGAACCTCCCATGAGGCGGTCCTAGGTCCACGTCCCGCTGATGTAGTTGTAGATCGCGGAGGGCGACCTGAGCTCCTCGTTCAGGGAGGCGACCAGGGACATCACATTGAACAGGTCAGGGCGCCGAGGGTCATAGCGTCCCCGGTGCCAGTCTGGCAGTGAAGAAGGCCACGACTCACCAATGCTCGTCTTGTTCGTCGGTACCTGGGAAGAGAAAGGCAAATTTTGTTATCTTCCCAGGTTATATGGTGCCCTCGGCGATGTCGTTGTGTGTCGGACTTAGACGCGTTCTATGCCGAGTTTTTGGCTCATCCTTTGTGCTTTTTGTTTTGCGTCCATGTCGAACGGGGCTCGACTGAGAGCGTCTGCGAGCATGAGGTCTTTTCCAGGCTTGTGGACCACCTACACCTCACATTATTTCATGGTGGTGAACCTCCATATCTCCCAGGCGCAGGCACACAGTACAGCGTCTCTCCCCGCGCCAGAGGACAGCACCGATTGTGAGGCCTGGTTGTCAGTGTTCACGATGATGATGTGTCCTTGGGGGCTGGCCGGCGATAGGGCCCGAACAGCTAGCACGAGGTTGAGGGTCTCGAGTCTGTTGATGTGGTGGCCCACGCTCAGGTACTCAAGCGGGTATTCTTCCGAGAAATATGCCACGCTTGAGTATATGCCGCTGCCTAGGAGTGACGAGTCGCACTCGATTACACAAGGGGCTGTCGAGAGTGGCTGTAGGAGGACGAGGCCATTGGCATTGGCCGCGTAGTCTGCGAACCATGCCAGGTCTCTGAGTAGTTCCGTAGTGACGGTGTGCTTCCCAACGTGTGGCGTGGCGCGGAGTGCGGTGAGTATCCGATCCATAGATCGCCTCGCAGGGGGTACGCATCGTGCAACGTACTGGAGTCTCCCGATGATGCGCTGGAGCTGTTTTCTGGATATCTTTGTGCCCGAGTTGACTTTGGCACCCTCCGCAACGATGTCGTTCAGCTTGTCCTCCGGGATCCTTACCGTCATCTGTTGAGTGCAGACCTCGTACCCGAGCCACTCAAATCTGTGGGTGGGGGAGTTGCACTTTTGGGGTGAGACAGCGAGCCCCAGGTCCTTGGCGGTTTTGAGCATGTCTGTGTATGATTCTATCGCTTCCTTTTTTGTGGCTGCTACCCCACATTTGTCGTCCGAGCGCAGGCCATGGAAGACGTCCTGCAGCCGAATGCGGGGGCAATGTCAAACTAGAACTTTCCGTCTATTGTGCTGCCCATGAGAGGCACCGAGAGGGGGCATGCCCGGAGTTGTCGTTAGGCTCGAGCCAGGTCTGCAGACCAGGTGTAGTGGTCCTGGCCGAACCTAGTGACCTCGGCTGCCATGGCCATAATGCCATGGAGGGTGTAGGTGGTGGGCCTTCCCTGGAAATATCCTTTCCTGATCCCAGTGTTGATGCTTGCTCCCCTTGGGAAGCTCAGATCCACGATATAACGCCTCTCGTCCATGTCCTTTTTTGGCCGGGTCATCACAGGGCTAGTCTGTGCACAAGGGGTGAACGGGGAGGTGGCGAACGGGCCGAGGAGGGCGCCGTGTTTGATCTCTTTGTGGACATACTTCAGGATCCACTGGAGGTGGTCCGGGTCCTCGGCGTGGTTGGTGGTTACTGGCACTGGTGTTTTGTCGGCGGTGTAGTCGGCTGGCCAGCCAAACTCCAGGAACTCCACGAGTTCTTGGTCGTGGTAATCCTGTAGTAGGGTCCACCAGCATGGGATGTTGAGGGGGAGGGGACCGGAATCCGTGCCGCTATGTGGTTCAGCAATCTGGTCTTCCTCACTTGCTGATATATACAGATGTATGGTTTGTTCTTCCAGGCTTGAGGGGCGGTCGCAGGCCACATGCGGATGACGGTTGGTCTATAGCTGATGGGAGTGTGCGGCGGGTCGTAGGTCGAGGCGGGCTGGATGGCCGGGTCTGCTGTGGCATCGTCCACGTCGTCTGTGTTTCCGGCGCGTGATTCGGCTATGAGGAGTGGGTCTGGCTGTTCGCTGCTGTTTTCCGTGGTGTGTGTGTGTGGGGCACCCCCCAACGAGCCGGTGTCGTATTCTCAGCGCCCGGTCATTCTCAGCGGCCTGTCGTGGCTTCTGCGCATGCGCGGATTTCCGAACGTTGCCGCGAGCACTGCTATTTGTTTTGTTTACACTCGGCGATTCGACGCTGATCGAGCTGCTACGTTAATATCGCTTGGAATTTAAGGTTAATTTAATTAAATTTCATTATTTGAGTATGTAATTCTGTTAAATATGATCGCATTCAATAGATTTCGGCGTAATCGGTCCCTAACACTGCCGGGCACCAGCTGAGCTTGTAGCCGGCGATGCCACGGGTCTTTTGACCACGACGGGCCGCTGAGAATGACCGGGCGCTGAAAATACGACACCGGTCCGGCCGTTGCCATGGTGTGCGGGTGCGGCACGCACGTGTTTCGGCGATGAGTCGGGGGTGTATGTGGGGGCTGGGGGTCGGACGGGCGCTTTGAATGTGAACACCCGTTTGGTGCAGTCCGGTGTGGCGTGGGCTTGTCGGTTAATGTAGTCTTGGAAGGTGATACGCGTCTTCGGAAGGTTTATTGTTTTCCTGTTAACGCGCTGCATGTGAGCCAGGCTTCTGGAGGGGTGACTTCCGGCTTGGGGACATCTGAAGAGTAGCCTTCGCTCCGGGAGGTGTCAGGCTGTGTGTTGACAGCCGTTGGCGTTTCTTGTGGCGGTTGTGAGTCGGGTGGGCAAACATCTGAGGGGCCGGCGTCGGTGTTGGTTTTTAAACCATGTGTTGGTTCGGCCTTCCCCAATGGCTCAGATGTATCGACATCAGACGCTGTCGTTTCCGGCTGTCCGTGGGTGGCCGGCTTAGTTTTGTAATTGGCGCAGTTGGCGTCGTATTTTTGTGCGTCCGTTGTTTTTTCCGGCGGTTGTATTTTGGGTGTCTGGGTGAGTGGCGGCTGGTCGTTTGGTGTTCATCATTATGTTTGGGATGGGTTTTTGGTGTTTTTACACCAAAGGCGTTGCATTTTTGCATTTTTTCGAGCTGGCGTTTCTTGTTATTGCACTCTGTTTCCTTATGATTGTTCACCCGGCAGTATTTGTTCACGCACCAGGTGCACACGTGAGGGAACTTTTCCGTGCCACTGCGGTAAGATGTGGCGAAACCGCAGTCCTGTCCCAAGTTCCACCTGTGGCAAGGGCGGCCGTCTGTCTCTCGGTTGAACTCCAGGCGTTTATATGCCTGCTAGTTGGTGGCATTGTAGTTGTCGTTTTGTATCCGTTTTCTTCCTCGTTGCGTTCTTGGGCGTGTGGCGTTTTTGGTGTCTGCTGTGGCGGTGTCGCGTTGTGTATCCTTGATGTCTGTGGCGTCCTTCCATCCTCTGGGAAGCCTGACGTCATCAATCATGTTGAACCCACGTTCTGACCATGCCAGGCAGGTTTCCCAGTCCCATTCGGTTGCCATGTCGACCAGATGTTCCGCATGTTCGCTCAGGGGTCCAGCCCATGATCGCGGTACTGACGAGTCCTTTGCCATCCTGTAGCCGACACTCCCCTTACGGTCCCCACGGATAACAAAGTGGTGAGGTAGAAGCGGTTTCCTACCTCTTTGCTTTCTGCCGTACGAGCCGTTGTTGTCCAGGATGGCCACTATCACGTCTCGTTGGCGTGAGTCGTCTTCGTCGGTTGATGATTGCTGGCGTCTGACCCTGCTGCGGCGTGTCTTGTGTCGATGTTTTTCTTCTCGTTCGCACGTTTTTCTTTCGTCGCCTGGAGTGCCTCGACGGGCAACATAGGCAACATAGGCAACAGTGGTCCTCGGACGAATCCCTTTCGTGGCTCCGGCGTCTTTTCCGTCATGACGTGGCGTGGCGGTCGCTGCGTGAGACAGATGATGACGTGGTGGACGATTCCTTACTGGACGATCGCCTCCTTTTCTTGCTGGTCGTCTCCATCGCCGACATTCGCTCCAGCATTGCCTTGTTCACTTCTGCTTGTTGAGCAAGTGTGTTGGCGAGTGACTGTTGGAGCAGTGTTAGTTGTCGGTTCGCGGATGTGTTGTCGGCCTGGGAGGCATCTGGTGCGGCATGGGTCTGCGGTGGCGGTGGCGGTGCTGCCGGGCGGGCGATGGTTGATCTCGGCCAGCCGCAGCACCGGGCTGCAGAAGGGACGGCGTCGGGTGCATCCTCTGCCTCATCTGAGGAGGAGGCGGCGGCCGTGTCCGTGAGCTCTGTGGCACGGCGTTGAGTCCTGGTGGTGCGAGGCATCTTGTAGTAGTAGGGTGTTGTGGAGATCAAGCAGTGAGGCTGTGGCATCGTTGTAGTGGAGTGGAGTCGAGAAAGCTGGTGGTTGTTGTCGGTCCGGCGTCTGCAGTCGATATGGTTCAGTTCATGGCCTGGGTGCCCGTTGTCGACCCAGAGCGGGCGAGATCTCGCAAGGCGAGAGAGAGTACAGCGAGACGAGAGTGGTTCTCGGGAGGTCCGATGGGGGTTTTGGGCATGGAGTTCGAATCCAGGTGGCACCACCGTCAGTGTAGTCCCTTGTTCACGTGCAAATTACCCATGTTGATGAACCACATGAACAATTTGCATAACATAATTCCTAATACGGCTCCCACTCATGGTCATCATTAATAGAGGGCCTGCATAGTCACGTATCAGGTTATCAGTATCAGACTTTTAAGTCGCCTCAACTAGTTCGCTTCATCTAAGTCGCCTCAAAACGTTTGTGTGAACGCGCCGTTGTGGCGAATTAGGGCTGATTCGGCTCAACTAGTTTGTCTCATGTAGACTGCTTCACGAGGTGGATTAGATGAGCCAAACTAGTTGAGACGACTTAAGGCCTGTTTGTGAACGGGGCTCAAAATAAGATTTTGGACTGAATTATATTAGAACAGAATCCCCTCACACATCACAACTAATGGATAGATTCGATAGATCACAATATTGCCTGCAATTACTTTTCCGATATCACTATGTAACAATCACAGTTTAATTACACCTCACTATCAATGCATATAAATACTTGTTATTTCACACAGTAAACCCAACTGTGTATAACATGTTACGTTGGAAGGCTGTAAGAATAGTGCCTCAGCACTGCCAAAAGAAGTTGCTTACTTAATAAATATATCTGTTACCAAAATAAATAAAATCAATTAGATCTCTCTGCTTTAAAGGTAGGAGGGTTGAAATTGGATCTAATTGCCCTGGTGGGTTATTTCTTATTTCACATTAAGCTATCCTTGAATATAGCTCTTATGTTGGTGCTACGAGGTCTGGGAACTTAGGGCTGATTCGATTAAACAACTTGAGTCACCCGAGACACTTTTTGGCGCAGGCCTAATGGTTAAGACACTAGACCTGGGTTTGAAACCTGCTCTAAGCACAACATTTCCCATTTGCACCACCCTCATGACATGATGATGTTCCCAGTTTTCTTATACATATGGCGAGCTATCATAGTTGTTATAGCGACACACGTTTGCATTCAGGTAGCATGCTCTCATTGTGGGGGGGGAGCGGAGGTTCATGGCGGTGCTTGAAGTCGAAGTGTGAAGTGTGCTGCAGTGCAGCATCCAGCATATTCACAAGACTGTCAGACGCCAAACTATGTCCCAGTGGCTGGAGAGTGGGTCTAATCCGCCTGAGCACCCAGTGACATGTCGATGTTCCCTTAGAAGACCACATGCGGGTTACAACTGCAGGGCAGGGCGAACTCCCGAGTGTACATGCTAACCATTACATTACCTAGGCTTCCTGATGCAGTCACCCTAGCCATACCTACCTGTCTATGTGGCTCGTTGCGTGAGAAGGTAGTCAAACTATTATATTATATTAGTCGAGTGTTCTTGAACTGGTACAATATTTGATGTCCTTAAAATATATTTCTTTTCTTTAACTGGATGATTTGGATGGCAAGATTTTGAGTTTGGAGTGAATGCTAGTTCAGTTATTAACATGGGATGACCACCATGGACAGTGTAATGCCACCAATGTGGTGAGGGTGGATATAGTTATTGACTCCACTAGATGGCCCCAAAAAGACAGCGTGGGGCAGTAGCATAGTTGCGAAATCCACAAGGTGACTTATTCCACTTACATTAGACTTAGAGGCCTAACCTCGCATACTATTAGGCCAGATAATAACAGACACAAAATTGGTGATCGTCCTTTTGAAATAGAAATCAGGGTCGGGCGGGCGGTTTTCATTTTAATTTTATATTTTTTACATATATGTAGTACGTAGCCAGACGCGATTACCGAATGAGTTGAGCATCCGCCTCCCGTTCTGGTAGGCCGTGGGATCCAAACTCTTGGGTTCGAAGCCACAAATTTATGCAAAAGTTTAATTGCTGCTAGCCCAACGCATTTTTAGCAGTTTAAAAAATATATATATAAAAAAATTGTAATTCTGAGGCGGGCGATTTTTCAGGCACGGACGGGGACGATCACCATTTTAAACATACTAAACTCTCAGCACTAGCATAAACTGTTCAAATTATATGTGCAGTATAAAGCATTTAAACAAATATTATTAAGATGGAACCTTTCATTTGTTTGCTGGTCTGTGCTGAGGTTTTAACCCGCGACCCTCAAGCCGGCATGCTGGTGTGTGCGGATACAGCAGCTACAGCAGCCTGGCACTCTTCTGGCTGCTCAAGGTAGGGGGTTTGACGCACTCTCTCCAGCATCTAACAATTTTCCCCCTCCAGTAGGCGCATTTGGTTCCGAACTCTAGCTTTAATATTTTGTTTGTGTTTAATAAATGGTAGGTTTTTTGGGCCAGTCAGAGTGTCTATTCAGTCCAGCTACATATGTCTTCTGTTGTGTTGGAGACAAATAAGTGTTCACACTTCCTGTCTACCATTCGCTATAACTAATAATGTGGCGGGGGTGAATTGTGATGTTGTTGTGAATGGCTGTGGCATGGCCACGACCGACAACATGACAGGTGGCACCACCAGCACTCCAGAGCATGCGGCCATGTAAACAACAACACGCCCGCTCCCACCGCCACCGACCACGTGACACAAGATGGCAACAGAAGTGGCCATGACAACCGGGCAACATGTCAACAACAATGACAGCCGCTATGCCCACCGACCACATGACATAAGATGGCGGCAGCGGTTCCCACAACAACAGGGCAATATGTCAACAACAATGGCCGCCTCCATGCCCACTGATCATCATGCCCACAACCACCATGACAATGACAGCTGCACTGCTGACACTAATGCGGACCAGTACGGCACACCTAGATAAAAGATTCATCCCATACTTGCAGTTTGGGTGAATGACAATGTAGTCTAAATGCGGGTGAAAATAGCTTTAGTATGGAACAGGAAGTGGACTCCCTGGTTCCAGTATCAAATGGCTACTTATATTGGCACAAAGTTGGTGAAATGGGAGAGAAAACCTCACTAACACGTTGGCTGAACGAATGCCAGAAATGGATATCATGAGAGGTCGCCTCCAGGAACAACCTACAGAAGCTGGTAGGACGCCTATCTACACCATCTGAGCCCTAAGAAGAAGTCAGAAGAGGGGAGACCACCCAACCAGCACCCAAGAACGGACACCCACCATAACCTCATCCCGTTGTTCAATGAAAACCAATATACACCCACTGATGTCTCCGCCTTTGTGAATTATAAACCTTTTTTTCATAAAGCACTAAATAAATTATGAGAAAATTAAAATAATTATCTCATCAATTAAGGCCCTGTCACATTACGGCGTATGGCGGGAGCGTATTGAAAACCTATGTAAGTCCTCCGCGTGCCGGCCTATCATGACCTTTGGTGACCTATCGGGTGTTTTTGAGCGTATGCGTAACCTATGAGGAGCGTATGAGAGCGTACTGTGACATTTTTTGACGGTTTTGATTGGCATATGGAACCTATGCGTAGCGTATGCATAGCGTATGAGCGTATGAGTAGCGTATGAGTCAAGATCGATGTCGAGACCTATGCCATATGCTTGGAATATGCTGTGCATACGCTAGGAGTACGCTCCCATACGTAACTCGTAGGTTATGCATACGCTAGAGATACGCCGGTGATGCAAGTTGAGCATATGCGTAACCTACGCCGGTGCACCCCTAGCGTACGAGGAGCGTACACCAGCATATGAGGAACGTACACCGGCGTATGAGTAGCGTATGAACCATACGCTCCCATAGGTCGAGATTTTTTTAGCATGCACAAAACATGTTTGGACGGACGGACGGGAGAAAGCGTATGGCGGCGTACAACAGCATAGGCCGGCATAGGCCGACACATGACGGCCTATGCATAGTGTATGCGTAGCGTATGCGTAGCGTATGGCGACGTATATGACGTAACGCGCCTACGCCGCCGTACGCTCCCGCAAAACACCCTAATGTGACAGCCCCTTTAACTACTGCCCCTCAAAATTGTAAGAAGTATATGTCAAGTGAGAAAGGGTGGGATGGATGGAGGGTGGTGTGGTGAGTGGCAATGCAAAAGTTCCTATATTCTCTTGTAAAATCCTAACTGAATATCCACCAACATAACATGTAAGTTTGTAATCCCATAATAACCGGGCGTGGTAGCCTAATCGGTTCAGCTTGGGCCTTGCGTGTGGAAGGTTGGGAGTTTGGTTTCCAGTCAAGTCAAACCAATGACTTTAAAATTTATACTTGACACTTTTTAGCTTGGCACTCGGCATTAATAGGATAGACCAAGGACTGGTTGGCTCAGTGTCAGAATAATGTGACTGAGATGGATATTGAGACATGGTGCCGGCAGACTGATTTCTCAGTGGGGCAGCACTATAAAGTCGCCATGAGTGCACACTGTCACAAGTTGGTACCCGTCTTGATATTACCTTAGATGTTGCCAGGACATAAAACTCCAACGAACAAACAAACTATTACCCTAATTAAAGCAGCATCACCTCGTTTAAATGGTCCATATTAGTATACTGGTTCTTCTAAGTTCTAAAAGAGTAGAGTTATCTTCTGCAGAATACTTCACATACCTTTTGTTCCATTTTAAAAGCTGAGCTCGGTCTTATAGTACAATGCACAGGCATCATTTACTTATAGTTATAAGCTGGACTGAGGTTTGTATTGTGAACTGAAGTTTGCAAAAGCATTTACCTTGGAAATACTGCTCGCATCACTGCACAATTGAATGTATTTAATTACCTTTTGTAGCGTTGAACCAGACGGGGGAGATAGAGAGGTTAGATTGTCCACCAAGCCAATATGTAGTTGAATAAAAGGTTGTGATGCTGTTGCTGCAATGGTGATTAAAACTTGTTTATTTATTCATTAAAGCATTGGAATACATTGAACAATTCTTAATCGAGAACACTTAGACATAGACAGATAAAGAGTTGGATTTTGAATCTTAAATAGACTTACAGTATTAGAGACCAATTACCTTCATGAGGAATCAATTGAATAATTTGCAAATGTATCTTACAGGCAACACAAGCATATATTTACATGGAAATTTAAGGCACCTGTACGTGTTAAAGGAGGTGCTTATAAATATTAATTGATTGCATATTGTCTATTCAGATGACACTGAACAAGAGCTGTTATCAGGAGTATTTATTTGCATATATAGACAACACTCCCATAGATCCAGCAATTGAAGGGGAAAGAATTGAAGACTTCAGGCAGAAAACCCTGCAAATGCCAATCCAAAATTTTAAGTAAAATAAAAGATTTTTACCTGAAGGTAATTTTAAATCTCACTAATTCCACGTTTCTTGTAATGTATTGATTATGGAGCAATGAACAACAAAAAAAGAATTTTTGAACGTTTGATTCTAGGGGGTTAACCATCCTTGCTCTGTCCAAAACTGCCTTGAGTTGGGTCTTATGTTCTTCTATGGTAGAACCATATAGGCGTACCATGATATCTGTGACTATCCCTACACCAGGCAGATCGCCCATGATACGGTGCATTTCCTGGATAGAAATGTCAACAGCTGTTTTCAGTCCGAATGGTAATCGGGTATATCGATAATGGCCCCATGGTGTGTTGAATGTGCATAAAGGCCCTGTCACACCTCACCGGATTGGGGGAAACTGACAGAAACCGAACAAAGTCCGTTGATGTCTGGTTTTGTGTCCGTACAAGTTTTGAACATGCACAAAACTTGGAATGGATGCTGCCGGATTGACGTCTACGTTTCTTGTCCGGTTTGAGTCTGTTTAGTCCGTTTACCATCCGTTGGCTATCCGTTCATGTCAGTTTCATGTCCGTTCGTGTAGCGGCCTTTGACCCGATATCGCAACATTTTGACACATTTTAATACATTTTGATACTTATAACAACTGGACTAGACAATTCTGTCTGTTGCTCAATCCGGTGATGTGTGACAGGGGCTTAATAGGGAGCTTTGATGGTCTAACTCAATTTGCCGATATCCGGGCATAGAGTCTAGAACCGAAAAGTACCGCGCATTAGCAGTTTTCACGATGATTTCATTGGTCGTTTTGGTCGGAAATGGGCCCCTTTTTATTGTTTTTTTTAGCTTCGTTCGATCCAGACACTAGGATCCTTTACAATAGTTATTGAACTTACTCATTCGGTTGGCTCGTATTGCCCTGTTATTACCCCGGGCTTGACCATACCATTTAAGTTTTCATGCGCCTTGTCTTGAATTGCATAAGCGATTCTCTTGGGTGGATGAACAACAGGTAATGCAGCTTTATCAATGTCAATGACAGCATCAGACTTAATGAGGTCTAATATGGTGCTGACACATTACGACGCTTCTCGCTGGCGCGCCGCCAACGTGCAAAATCACTTTTAATCGTCGAGAGACGTCAAACTTTTTGGCGTCAGCGCAAAGTATTGGTAGCGTGCGGCCGACGTTGTGGTAAAAGTTTGACGTGCCGTCCTGATATGACCTAGATGTTGGTAGGACATAAAACAACAAAAAGCAACCGTTTGGCGCAACGTGTGGGAATGACCCTCACCCGTGCGCACCGTGTGCCTAGCGTTCGCATAACGTTATTCCAGTGATGTCGACATAATATTGGCACATGCGTGTTGTCGCGAGTCCAAAGTTTTGTGCAAGCACAAAACTTTGCCAATACCCTGACGTGCGCCGCCGACCGTCGCCATAGATGAACGAATACCAACGTGCGCCTAACGCGTGCGTAATGCTTCCTGACGTATCCCGACATTGCGCCAACAAATCACATACGTCGACGCGCGTCGGAGAGAAAGGTCCTAATGTGACACCACCATTATAAGCCTTGGAACACATCATCATATTCACGCCGGTGCCATGTTGAAACAAGGGGCCATATGTATGAGCAACATTTTATCGGCTCCGGTGTTAAAGGCGGGTCCCTGGTTATCTAACGCCAGTGTTCCAGATGTGTCACAGGGTATGTATGTGTCCAAAGCACGGCAGGGTTAGTTAACGTATCAGCCTTAGTGGTGAGCCTGTAGCCGGTAAGCACTGCTATTTGTTTACTTTACATTCGTCGATTCGACAATATGAATAACGCCGCCAATGCGGCAGCAGCGTTAATAACGGTTCGATTATAGGGTTAATTTGATTAAATTTCACTTATTGCGTATGTAAATCTGTCAAATATGATCGCATTGAATAGATTTGGGCCTAATACATTGCCGCCGATGCGGTGGCGGCGATGTTTTGTTGATTTCGACAGTATGGATATCGACATCGATGCGGCGATTTGTTTACTTTACATTCGTCGATTCGACAATGTGCATAACGCCACCAATGCGGTGGCAGCGTTAATAACGGTTCAATTTTAGGGTTAATTTGATTAAATTTCACTTATTGCGTATGTAATTCTGTTAAATATGATCGCATTGAATAGATTTGGGCATAATCGGTCCCTAACATCGACTTTAAACTTGAGATGGGTTGGGGTTAGCGTAGATGCCTTTAAACTTGCGGTGTTTGTCTAACGCCGACACATACATACAGAGTTATCGCCGCTAACCCGGTAAACCCGCCGAAAACCAGCTTCGCAGCGCTAACCCCGACACATACATATGGCCCCAGACCGAGGGCACTTACGCATCTGAGAGGTGCCGCTGTATGTAAAGTAATGTGAATACTTTTTTGTCGACCAAAACCTCTCGAAATCACTCAAATTTGAGGGTAACATGTTCATCTTTGCATACCTGTTTTCCATCTATTGGTCAATTTTCAGGAAGATTGGGTGACCCTTGCATGGTGATTTTTCCAATTCTTTAACTACAATGTGATTGTCAACTTCAAGTCTGCATAGTTATGGTGGTATCATGTAATGCAGCACTGTCAGCGTAGCTATCTGTGCAACACAGTTAAACAACTAGTCTTAGTAATTACAAATTAATAAAAGCTTTAAAAGGGCTCAAATATATTTTTTTAATATATCTATATTAAGAAAGTTGTGCAATTTTGAATTTAAGAAAAGATTGGCAGCCAAGTTGAGTGACTTTGTTGACATTGCCTACTGAAATGCATCTTATCATCACTCAATCTTCATGAAAATTGACCAATAAATAGAAAAAAGTTAAGCAAAAATGATTATGATAGTTTCAAAAGTTAATATCTTCAAATTTTACTCCTTTAATTTATGTAGTAGTTCATACACATCAGCACTTTATATCTTATGGCCATTTCAATTTATATCTTATGGCCATTTCCAATACGGACGCTTACTCAGCCTCGTTCTGTTGCCTAATTAGGTCGCGCGTGAATAGGGTGAATTGACTACATCACGGTTCCAGCGGTGCGGTGCATTGTGGGATGCATCAGAGTTTCATACCCACACCTTGACTTTCAGTATTATAAAGAGTTAGGTTATTTTGTCCTATTGCAATTATGATTATTCAAACTCTGTGTTCCTATTTTTCTAGCATGCCAATAGATACAGCAGTATAAAATTCATATTAGGCCAAATAAAAAAAAGAGGTCATCATCCCTTTGAAATAAAAATCAGGGTCGGGCGGGTGCTTTTTATTTTATTTGTTATTCTTGACATAGATGTAATACGTGACCAGACGCGATAGCTGAATAAGTTGAGCATCTGCCTCCTGTTCTGGTAGGTTGTGGGGTTCAAACCCATGGGTTAGAACTCCTGGGTTCTACCCTGGCTAAGTCAACCAATTACTTAAAAATGGATACGAAAGTTGAATTGCTGCTAGCCTGACACATCTTTAACAGTCTTTTTTCTAAAATAAAATTAATTTCAGGGGCGGCCGATTTTTCAATTACGGGTGGGGACATTCACCCTTTTTTTCGTGTTTTTGTTGGCGCTATGAGTAAAATGTGAAGAGGTGCAAGTTACCCAGCTCCAGTTAAGGTCATTGGAATATTATTTGATCCTATTGCAACGATAATCTATGCAATAACATGTTATTTCCTAAATTTCCAGGTGGGTGGGGGGCAAGTTATCAAGGGTGGGGGGCAAGTTATCCTAGGATATGTTGCCCCCAGGAGGAAAGTTGTCCAGGGGGGAAGTTATTCTGTTACACCAGCAAACCTTTCCGAAATCGGCGATCTTCTTATTCTCTGTGGCGGAGTGGTTAGAGTGTCTGACTTTTTTCTAGGTCAGACTCCTAATCTGAGGGTCGGCGGTTCGATTCCCCATGCCCCCAGCTCTGCCAATTTGGTTTTCCACCGCTGTGTATAACTTACAGCGTCATCAAAGGCCGGTTGCTCTCATACCATGTCTATGTGGTGTGGGAGGTTAAAAATCCCTTGGGTCGGTAAAAGTGTAGGCTCGGGCTTTCTATCGACCAGCAGTGGAGTGGGGAAGACCAGTCGTCTGTGACTGGGATTTCCCCTGCTTGGGACAACTAATGTACCAACAACAACAAAAAATGAGAGACAAATAAGTGTTCACACTTCCTGTCTACCATTCGCTATATGATGCACACTTTTCCTTGAGCAGGGCATGACCCGAATCAATGTTCATAACCACAGTACCCCACAGCTAAACTTAACTGTACTTACTTACTTACTTACGCCTACCGCCCTCCTTTGGGCATAGGCCACGAACAAGGGTTCTCCAGTTATCCCGGTCCTGGGCCATCTTCTCCAGCTGTCTCCATGTATGGCCAGACCTCTTCACATCTGCCTCCAGGTCACGGCACCAGCTGTTTCTTGGGCTGCCTCTCTTCCTTTTCTCCTGTGGATTCCAGGAGGGGCATTTCTTGCGGTGTTGGATGCAGGCTAGTGAAAGGCATGGCCAACCCATCTCCAGTGTCTCCAAAGGATCTCCTCCTCAACAGGCTGCTGTCCTGTTCGCTGCCACAGCTCCAGGTTACTGATGGTGTTTGGCCAGCCTACTCTTAGGATTCGTCTGAGACAGGTGTTGATAAAGGACTGGATTTTCTTCATGGTGGTGACCGTTGTTCTCCAAGTCTCTGCACCATATAAAGAAGAACAGGCTTTACCATGGAGCAAAAGATCATGATCTTGGTGTTCCTAGGCAGCTCCGAGGATCCCCAGACATTCTTAAGCTGATGGAAAGCTGCCCTTGCCTTTCCAATCGGAACCCTCACATCAGCATCTGTCCCTCCCAGCCAAAAAACTTAACTGTGCCATTGTTGAATTCTGCACTTGATTTCAAAGATGGCGCCCGTGATCCAGGACTGTGGATCTCCGGTGCACTGCGGAACTGTGTAGGCCTACTTGTTCAGGGAGTCTACTTCCTTTGTTTCTGTGTCCGATTTGTTGTTGTCTTCTTACTGGACAGTGCTGAATTAGCTTAGTTCACTCATGCATATGCAACGTTCCATAGTCAAATCAACAGTTTAAAGCATCTTATTATGCAGATTAGTGTTTTTTACACCGGCTACCAAACGGTCCCGCCAAAGCAAATCTTCAAACTTTAATTTTGTCTCAAAGTACCATTGCATACGTGGACATGTTTTCACTTGCTTAATTATGAGAGTTGAAACGATACCGGGTTATTATCAGGTTGGATTTACCAGTGCAGTACATCTTTTTTTGTTGTACATTAGTTGTTTAAGCAGGGGAAATTTCAATTGCGGACGATTGGTCTTCCCCATTCCACTGCTCCTTGCCCTATCCTAATAATGCCGAGAGCCAGGCTAGTAAGCAACAACTATCAATTTTTAAGTCATTGGTTTGACTCGACCAGGGTTCGAACCCACGATCTACCGGCACAGGAGACGGACGTTCTAACTCATTCGACCATCCCATCTGGTATCTTGAATGCTCTCATAAGCACATTGATCTTGTCTTGTTTATTCGTTGCCAAAACCATGTTCGAAAATACTTTCTGCACTTCTTTGCTGGCTACATGTAGAACAATGTAGGATTGGACGCGTTCTGACCTGCTGACCACTCTTGCAGCTGTTGCATATATGTTGTATGCCCTTATCTGACATCATATGAAAGTAGAACGTCTGAATGCTTTGACTTCTGTGTTGTGAGTGAGTTTATTCTGCCATCCAGGGCACTACATCCAGGTACCAACCCTGGGGTCACGTGACCCCTTACTTATTCCTTTGTTCTGCTCGTGCCTGGATATCTACTAGGCACATATATTACAGGTAGCAAGCAGCAGGCAGCTTGACTGTATGAGGCTTGGAATCCTGATGACAAATTCCCAGCAGTTTCAGCAATGAGAGCTCAGTCCTGGATGCTGGGTCCTCGTGGCACGGTCCCAAATGTGGGGTCGCAGGTGCGAGTTCCCGAATGCAGGGTTCCGGTGACGAGATCCCAGGGGGATCTAAGTTGAATAGATGTGATGTAGAACATGGTCCATAGCAGACAGTGTGAGGGGCAGCTGGTGCTTTTAATTGCGAAAAAGGGTCATGGTGTCATTCACAAGCTGAGTCGTTCAGCCAGGGTGGCGAGGGGAAGATTAGCGAAGTGTGACTGCGATGCATAGTGAGGTGCTGGAGCAGTTGAGAAGAGGTGAGGCCTTAATTGCCTTTTCTGCCCAGCACTGGAGTGAAAACACTCAATCAACTAAATGACAATAATATAAGGACTCGCTCTACAAAGGATTGATCATTTGACCAATATCAATATCTTACAGAAAACAAATAGTGAGATAAGTATCATCTAACATATCATACTTAAATCATCAATATAATCATGGAAAATAATTGAATTATTCCAAAAGTTTAAGTCTTAAACACAAATAGTGTACAGTATGCCTACATTGCATTCCTTAAGGTAGCATGGACTTCTTCATTTTTAATCCAAGCAAGATGACCATGTTTTGCTTTGCAGACTGCTTGCGCGGTATCCCAAGTCATTGAAGTTATAACTGCTACCATGCAGATATATTCTCTATTATCCGCTAAGAATGAATAAAATGTAATGCATAAACACACATATGCATATTATTAAATATGTAACTGTCTTGAATTCTTTTTATATGGATGTTTGCCATTGCTTGCTTATCTATTGTTTTACTTGGGTATGAGCAACCCGGAACATCGGTATATCTGTCTTAAAGCAAGAATAGTTAATCTTGCGCGTTAGATTCCACTCAGATGTCCCCACCATTAACATATCCCTTCCCAAATTTAGGTTTTTAATGAAGATCCAATGATACGCCTTTTGGGCCAGCCAGATTGCTAGGCTCTCCAAATCATTTAATGTCTGCTAGTCATGTAACTTACTATGGAGTAACTTAACAATATATGCACTTACTCACCGAGCAATGATTGTTTTTTGTTGGTTTTTTTTTTGTTTGACGCCCCCCCCAGCACAAAAAGTAGACATCGGCTATTGGGGGGGTCATAGAATGATTGAATGATTAATGATTAGTAATAAGTAATGATTGAATACGCATTATGAAAAATATATACTTGTGATTAAAAATAATTGTTCTTCATGTTGTAATATTACTTGGCTTCCATCTACAATGGATCCCATTACGCAGATACAAAATGATCTTAAATAGTCAGGCAAGTCTCTGGATTAGAATTGTGCATGTTATTCTTAACATGGGTAATTCACGGGCGGTGACCGATGGCTAGAGCCACCTTACCATTATGATCATCATTAATGCACATGTTATCCTTAAACGACAGACAATTACCAAAGACCCTATAACACTGAGACTGCTCACTCCCTATCTCTCCCATGGTAATGTAAATTTTGCAGTGCCATCTTGTGGTGGGTTTGATGTGCCCGGCAGCTGGCTGGTGTTTCACATGTAAATGCATACAAGGCGAGAGGGTGTGTTTAAAATAAAAAAAGAGAGATTGTCATTTGGATGCCGATGTTGCACCTACTGCCTGGTCCCCACCTCCCTCTGCCCCACCCTCCCTCCCCCGCTCTCTCCCACTCCCTTCCCCCCTCCCACCCTCTGCCCTCTCCGACTCTCCCTCCTCCCGGCCTCAGCACCCTTCCCCTCCCTCCCCCGCCTTCCCCTTCCCACACTCCCCTTCCATCCCCTCACCTCCGTCCCACCCTCCCTCGGCCTCACCTCCCTTCCTCTCCCCTTCCCCCTCCCATCCTCACCCTTCCCTCTCCCTATCTTCCTCCTCATCCACCTTACCCAGCACTCTCACACCACATCTCGCTCCCCCCCCCCTTCCTCCCCCTTCCTCTTCATTCCTCTCTGCCTCCCCCTCCCTCTCCCCCTCCCCTCCTCACCCACCTCACACACATGCTCAAGCACACATACCATTCGCAGAACCCACTATAACACTATCAAAATGATCAAACCCACCACCTGGTGCGCTGGCTGTTCTCTTGATTACACAGTACAGGCTGAGTGAGCCGTCTTAGTGTTATAGGGTCTTTGCCATTACCCACTAAGCCTCTCATTTGGCCCGATGCCGCCGACTAGTGGAGAACCGCAGAACTAAACCTAGATGGCGCCATCAGCGGTGGCCATTAACCAAGAACTGACTTCAAGGCTCCAGCCCGAGCTCTGTCACCACAACTGTCGCGGCTCCCGACCAGTGACCACCTTCCTCACCTTCACCCACCCACCCACACCTCTCATAAACCATCAAATGCCAAGGGTTGAGGGTTTGAGTCCTGCCAACACGGGGAATTGATCCCCGGAGGGGGCCCGCGAACATATTTCCTGACGATCCAGTGAAAAAGACGAACTGTAAAATCCATACCAGATCAGATAAAAAATAATACCTTAATTACCAACTATATCCAGTCGTGTCCCCGTGTCGTGAATTATCATCTAGGACAGGTAGCACTGACTGTTATTCCTTAGACGGAAAAATTAGACCTGGACAGCTTCCTTAGAAAATTTATCTTCATAAATCCATTTGGTAGCCCAATTACATGTGGACAATCCCATTAAATAAATATGAATTTTGGCCAACCAATCATTAATGGTCCAAATGCTCCCGATAATTTCCCCCCTGACAAACAAGTACAGCACATTTTCTATTTCAGGCCTACAATATGTTGGAATCAAAATAAAACATAGCACGGGGAAAATGCAGCACATGACCATTGGTCATCTGCCAAATTCTTTTAATTTAAATTAAATGAAATACTTACGTAAGTCATCCGTGAAGCAAATATCAGGTCTACTGCATGGTGCTCCTAAAAAAGATTACAAGTGGTGACTCAATGGCAGATTGGTTGTTGGTTGTTGTTTTACATCCTAGCAACATCTAAGGTCATCTCAGGATGGGGCAGATATTTCTAAAGTAAGGCACGGTTTTCACAATGGGGACCTTTCAGTTTGCAGGACTCTCTCGTCAGATGGCGCACCATGCCGGCGTATGTTTATGTGGTGGATGTGTAGGGGTGTGGTGAGGATTGTGGTGGGTGTGTGTGTGGATTTGGTGGTAGGGGTGTATGGTGAGTGGGTATGGTGTGGTTGGGGTGTAGGTGTGTGTGGTGGGGGTGTATGTTTGTGTTGTGGAGGTGTAGGGGTGTGGTGAGGATTTTAGTGTGTGTGGTGGAGGTGTATTGGAATGTAGGGGTGTGTGGTGAGTGGGTATGGTGGGGTGGGTGTATGGGTGTGGTGGGGTCTTAGGGATGTGTTGGGGATATAGGTGTGTGTGGTCGGGGTTGATGGTGTGTGTGGTGGGGGTCTAGGTGTGTGGTGGGGGTTTAGGGATGCTAAAGATTGTGAGGTGCCGCTCTGCAAGACACCCCTACACCTCCACTACAAAACACCCCACAACACACACCTATACCCCCAGTACCCCTTATATCCCCACCACACACCTACACCCTCACCACACACACACATACACCTCAACCACACACACCTACACCGCCACCAAACACCACCCCCACACACCTACACACCACACACCTACACAACCCTAAATCCCCACCACACACCTACACCCCCACCACACCTACACCCCACCACACACACCCAACACACACCTACACCCCCACCACACACATACCTACACCCCCACCACACACACCTACCCCTTTCTATCCAACCATGATGGCCGACTTGGACCGGGAATGGGTGCTGCCACCAAGTGTATAGCGAGAGAAATGGCTCATGAAAGGTTCCCATTGATTCCCTAAGCATAAGAATTGGTTTTGGGTCTTTAAAGCTTAACCTTCAAAATATATAATTATGAATGATTATAGAATTAGAAAATATCCAATGATTTTCCATTAGATATTGATGATTGGTTAGATAAAAGAAATAGTATGTCATATCATGTTCTATGACTTAAGGATATGACACAGGTGATTTGCACATGCTGAATCATGATTACTACAGAAATGTTGTATGACTGTTAAAATGATATAATGCACAAGCTACATGCTCATGAATTATTATGGATTGTAACATCACTAATGACAAGATATAAATATTCAGAGCAATTATGGCTTATGCATACTGTTTAAGTATACTCTTCTTACTTGTATAACGTGACATAACTTACTTGCAGGGATCCGGCAAAATGCTCTGTATTTGTGTCCAGAGCTCTGTAACTGGAATTGCGGTGTTTCACTAGAGTAATAGATCATCATGTAATGGCTTGTTTTGTGGTTACTGAAGTCAGCTGCTGACAGTTGATAATACAGTATTCTACCATCGACCCATACAGGGGTCATTTGGGTCACCTCATCCATCTTCAGTCCAAGCCAGTGTCTTTGCAAATAAAAGCATACAAATGCAGGTTGGCAATGTTATGATGAAAGTTAGTGCTGTAGTCTCAAATATTCAATTGCCTTCATATAAAAATAGGGACGTATGAATATTACTTTGTTGATTTCACAATTCTAACTAACGATATACTTTTAGACCGAGAATGTTGTTCTTGTTGTAAGCAATTAATGGGTCATAACAAACTCGAGTTATGATATACATGTTTGTAATCCCTTGTGCTTATTAAGAATTAACCAGTATCTAAACATAATGTATTTAGTTATTAAATGGGCGTTACTTGTCCTTTGTTTTGTGGACATTAAATAATGTCACATATACTACATGTGTGTGTGTATGTTTGTTTTGTTTGTTGTTGTTTTACATCCTAGCAACATCTAACGTCATATCAGGATGGGTACTGACTTGTGACATTGCGCACTCATGGTGACTTTATAGTGCTGCCCCACTGGAATATCAGGCCACCAGCACCATGACTAGATGAAAGATTCACCCGGTATTTGTAGCACGGATGAACGACAACGTAGTGTAAATACGGGTGAAAATAGCTTTAGTATGGGACAGTAACTAGAAATTGTGGTTCCAGGATCAAATGGCTACATATATTGGCACAGATTTGGTGAAATGGGAGAGAATGCAAAAAGACAAGATGGCGGCCATAGAACGCCATCGATTTCAATTTTAAATTGTATTAAACTAGCTATTTTATTATATTTTTCAACTCAAAGGTAAAGGATAAATATGAAGACATCTACAAAGAATAAATGTTGCTTCTTAGATTGTGAAATTAGGCTCTCATTTCATTAACCCGCTTTTTCGACCGTTTTTATATAGGGTTGGTATTCACCCGTGTACTGCGAGTACCGGGTGAATCCTTTATCTACACCATGACCTGATATCCCACTCAGTCACATTATCCTGACACTGAGCCAACCAGTCCTTGTCCTATCATAATAATGCCAAGCACCAGACTAGGAAGCAACAAGTATCAATTTTAAAGTCATTGGTTTGACTCAACCAGGATTCAAACCCATGACCCCACAATCTACCAACACGGGAGACGGATGCTCTAACTCATTCGGCCATCCCGTCTGGTCATGTATGTATGTAAATGTATGTTTTGCATCGCACGTGCTTCAAAAATCAAAATGTATGTATCTGTTCGGCTTCTCTTTATTACATACATTTTGATTTGTTACGCATGCGCGACGCTTGACGCCTGCACCAGAAATGCGTCCAGTTTGTTTGCAGCTTAGCTGACAAATTTCAAACGGATGCACACAAAACATACAGCCTCAGAACTGACCCACTTCTGGTGATGAAGTGGGTCCCCTACTCTCCCCACACATATTTGGTTCTTTAAACATAAAAACTAAACAAGGTTGTGCTTGGAGAGCATTTGTCGGACTATGGTTCCCATCGCCAGCGACCTATATCTGGTCCCTTTAATTCACGGCGGCGGAGACGATAGTAGGGTACAGTGGTTTATTTATCGAACATCATGGAAGGGCCAGTGTTATGAGCATTAAGTATCAATCAATTAGTACATCAGAGTTCAATGGTTCAAGGTCAAATGTCAGTTGGGTGGGACTCGAACCCTCAACCCTACCTGTGTCTATTTAGTGGTGTGGGTGGGTGGGGGAAGAAGGGATAGGTCCTTCCAGGGTGGTGAGTTCGGCAGTTGTAAATTTTAAAAGTGGCGGGGTGGTCACATGACCGTGTTTGGCGGGAAATTTGATTTCGTGCGTGGGCGGTGGTGTAGCCCTGGAGGCGATGGCCGTGATAGTTCTTTCATTACCCGCCAGTCGGCGCGGGGAGCAGGCACTGTCCCAGATAGCACACAGTCGTCGGCCCGACGGCGGCCCGACGGTGGAAAACGCCGTCGGGCCGACGTTGTTTTGTCCAACCTCCCGCCGTCGGGGCGACGGCGGCTGCCGCCGTCGGCCCGACGGCAGCAGCCGCCGTCGCCCCGACGCCGTCGGGGCGACGGCGGCTGCCGCCGTCGGGGCGACGGCGACAAACACCGTCGGGCCGACGTTGTTTTGTCCAACCATCCGCCGTCGACTCGACGGCGGCTGCCGCCGGCGGCCCGACGGCGACAAACGCCGTCGGGCCGACGTTGTTTTGTCCAACCATCCACCGTCGACCCGACGAGCCGAGAAGACACTGTCACTGTAGTGTCAGTACGTACAGCCTACAGGTGCAAAAATATTAGTTTTATTCAAAATTAATAGAAATCGAGAACCCATACCTTATAAATTTAATATAGTCTGTACGTATTGACAAAATAGTGACAGTGTCTTCTCGAAAAAAAACAAGAGGCGGTTCTTCGTCAAAATTCCATACAGGGTAATTCAAATCGTATTAACACGAATAATTCCATTAATACTTCGTAATAAATTACAAAACTTTTACAAAATAATCTAAACATTTTAATAAACAAACCTGGTAAATGATTCCTTAAAATACCTGGGATTTCTGGAGTTATTGGTAGAAAAAGAACGCTGCTCAACGATCGCACGTGTTCCGGTGGCGATTCGAAGTAAACAAACCGTATCGGATAATTCAAATCGTATTAACACGAATAATTCCATTAATACTTCGTAATAAATTACAAAACTTTTACAAAATATTAATAAACAAACCTGGTAAATGATTCCTTAAAATTCCTGGTATTTCTGGAGTTATTGGTAGAAAAAGAACACCAATCAACAATCGCATGTGTTCCGCGGGCGACTCGAGCCGGAATTAAAATTTAAAGAACTGCGCATGCGCGGCCCACCACCGTCGGCTCGACGGTGGCTCGACGGTGTACCAGACGTGGAAAATGAATGCAAACCTGGGGCGGCCCACCACCGTCGGGCCGACGGAGGCCCGACGGTGAATCAAAAGTGGAAAGGGATTGAACCCTAACGTCGGAACACCACCGGGGGCCCGACGGTGGCCCGACGGTGGCTCAAAAGTGGAAAAGGATAGAAACCTAACGTCGGGACACCACCGTCGGGCCGACGGTGGCCCGACGGCTCAAAAGTGGAAATTTGGATTGAACCCTAACGTCGGAACACCACCGTCGGCTCGACGGTGGCTCGACGGTGACTCAAAAGTGGAAAGGGCTTGATTCCCAACGGCGGAACACTACCGTCAGCCCGACGGTGGCCCGTCAGTGGACCAAGTGTGGAAAATGAATGCAAACCTGCGGCGGCCCACCACCGTCGAGCCGACGGTGGCCCGACGGTGGCTCAAAAGTGGAAAGGGATTGATTCCCAACGGCGGAAATCCACCGGTGGCCCGACGGCGGCCCGACGGTGGAAAGTCGATCGCGACGGTGCGACCAATAGCCGACGTCGGCCCGACGGCTGTGTGCTATCTGGGGTGGTGTTAGTTTGTGGGGTTTTGGACAGGTGGCGCCACCATCCCATTTCGGGTTTGGGCCGCTTCCGCCCCGTGAATATACGACATAACCCCAAAATAATTGAAAAAAAACACCTTTTATGATATTTTCTTGTAGTATTTGATGTGGAGAACAATATATCAAAAGTTTGACAATTATTGCGCACGGGAAAGTCTCCAAAAGTTACATAGAAAAACAAGATGACTACCAGCAGAAAAAAGTGTTGAAAATCAGCCTGAAAACCATCAAATTGCAAACGTGATGTTTGACAAAAATGTTCTTTTCCACCAACGTTTTTCAAATAAGAGTACTTTCTAGAATGTTTATCGCATTTGCAATGTCACAACGTCATCTATGACGTCATCAGTGACCTAATCAAGGGAATACTTTAGTATTACTCACTTCTGATGTCATAATGTGTAATATCCAACCTACAGCTTCTCAGATGCCGTCTTGTTCATCATGCTCTTCTGTCGCTGTTTCATTTGTCATATTGTCACAATTGGCATCTTGGCAATGTCCACATGCACTAGTGCATTCGAGTCCATGCTTTCTGCAGGTACACCTTAAGGTTTTGCACCCTCCCGAACAGTTGTAGTGAATCATCTTTTGCCTGTCATCACTGGAATGGGTTCTTCTCCTTCAACCCTCCATCCCCACTCAGACGGCTCCATTTCATCACTGTGGCTGTAAAAGTACAACGTCTGAACGCTTTGACTTCTGGTTAACGAATGCTTTATTAACCGTCCAGGGGGTCAAAGCCGCCGGCACCCACATGCCTATCACATGATCTCATTAGCATATTCCTAGTGATCCCTAAGTGTGTCTCATGCAATGCTTCAATCATGTCATCTCTTAACTTGGAGGGTACGATGACATGGTTACCCTTCATTACCAGGTTGTTTTCTACTGTCAACTGATCTTTGTATGAAATGTATTGTCTCAAACTAGGTGGTGTGCCTGTTTGTGTAGTGTCCCACCCATTATCGATGTGTGTGATTAGCTTGGCCATTGACTCGTCAGTTTCATACTCTTTGGTTATTTTACTCAGCAGAGTTGACGACTGCACGTCAATCGCAGCGACGCTCTGTGTGTCATCAAATAGGTCCATGTGACCTACTTCTGTACTGTGCGCTTTCACCCTGTCATTGTGTTCTTCGATAGTTGACCCGTATACCAAAATGTCATCTGTTACTATACCCACCCCTGGTAAACCGCCCATGACACAGTGCATCTCCTGAATGAAAATATCACCCGCTGTTTTGATGCCACAGGGCAAATGGGTATATCTATAATGGTCCAACTCAATCTGCCAATACCCTGTCATAGCATCTAGAACTGAGAAATCCTGTGCGTTTGCTGTCTTAGCAATAATTTTGTCAATTGTTTTCGTTGGGTAAGGCACTCTTTTGATAGCTTTGTTTAGCTTTGTGGGATCCAGACAAATTCTGATTTGGTTAGTTTTTTTTACAATCGTAATTGAATTCACCTACTTGGCTTGTTCATCCTGCTCAACAATAACAGTATTAACACCCAATTTTACCATGAATTTCAGTTTGTCATGCACCTTATCTTGGATGGCATATTGAATCCTCCTCGGTGGGTCAACAACAGATTGTACAGCATTATCAACATGAATGACAGCATTAGCTTTAATTAAACCCAAGCCCTGGAAAACATCACTGTACTGTCTTACCAATTCGTCAGCATGGAGGATGCTGTCACCGGCACAGCTGCATTTGTTTATCAGTGTGTTAGAGTTCACCTCGTCGACCTGTGCTAACAGTTCCAGGGTGACACATGCCTGTTTGCTGATGATGGGGTGACAGTCCCGCACAACCTGGAATACAATGTCTCTGCTGTCGATTTTGACTGATGCCTCGCCATCGGGAGTTATCCAGTGTCCCGAAAATGTTATGAACGAACACCTGGTGTTCTTCCGACGCGTTAAAGCAAGCTTAACGAAAATGTTCCTCGGGAGGACATTCGCCTCCGAGATGGTATCGAGCTTGAACGTGACCGGATGTCCGTTGACTCTGACCATCGCATACCACTGATCGATGTCCCGATCAGTGCTGTTCCTGAGCACACCAATAAACAGATCCATCATCAACACACTGACTTCCACCATATCTGGGTTCGAATCCACATGGTGAGGATCGGGTTCTTCAATAGCCAGCTCATCGATCCTGCCAAGTTTGCCCCGGCAAACTTTCCCAAAGCGACCAATCTTCTTACATGCAATGTACACTTTGCCTTTAGCCGGACAGAAACGGGCATCGGCGTTCGAAGGCGTTGTTTCTGCAGTTGATTTTTAACTCACCGCCACCAGCTGTGCTACTCGATTTCCAAGATGATGGCCTGGCTCCAGACCACAGACCACCGGTGTACCGGTGCGCGGAACTGCATACTTATTCAGGTAGTCGATTTCCTTTGTTTCCACGTCCGATATTTTCTCCTCAAGCTGGTCAGCAGTCAATTCGCTCGATTCGCACATGTTTATGCATTTTTCAAGTGTAAGATTGGCAGTCTGAAGCATTTTGTTCTTAATGTCATGTTTTTTACGCCAGCGACCAGACGATCACACAACAGCGAATCTTCGATGGGCCCCTATTCGCAGTCTTTGACACTGTCTCTGAGGGCTGTGAAATATGCAGAAATGATTTCGCTGGCTTGGTTGTGCAAATTAAATCGATACCGGATTATGACTAAGTTGAATTTACCGGTACAATATGTCTTGAACGCCTTGGTGAGTGGGCTGATCTTGTCTTGGTCATTGAGCGTGATGGCCAAATTCGCAAAAACTGTCTGTGCTTCTTCGCCAGCGATGTGCTGAAAAATGCAACATTGTACCTTTTCGGTCTTGTTCACGACTCCTGCAGCAGTAGCATATATGTTATATGCTCTGATCCATGTTTTCCAGTTGGATCTCACGTTGTTATTTAGCATTAACTGGCCCAGCGGCCTGAGGCCTGGTTTCCACAACATCCTGACTTTCCTTTGGTGAGCAGAACACTTTTGAAGAGTCTTTAATTTCCTTTTCTTTCCTGATGATTTTTTTAGAAGCCTGACTTCTTTCCGATCCCAAATACTCTGGATATTGAATCGCATCTGCTGAACTCATGATTGAAGAATAAATCATTACAGGCTGCTTCTCCAAATATCTTCGTAAGGACCTTGATATTATGGACATTTGATTTTACCTTGTCCAAGCGGAAATAGAGTTCAATGCAGTTTGTTGCCTCAGCGTAGTCGGGCAACAGTAGGAGGAGATCGGTGTCCTCTCCAATGAGGGTGGTAGACTCGAAAGCAGACTTTGTGATGGCTGCTTTTGCGATCTCAACATCAGCATCTCCTTCAACTTGGATCACCTCACAGCCCCTCTGTCGCAAACTCTCCATGATGAGCTAGATAATTGCCTGCTTGTTTGCTTCATTTGACAATAATCCTCCTTTTTTTTCCAAAAAATGTTGTCGCCCCTGTAATGGTCACTTTATTTGCATTCTTATTTATATTTCTATGCTAATGAGCACTGTCTTTTACGCTTGGCCCTTCCCCATAACCGTTAAACACTACAGTGGCTTTGGCATAGTGTTTGACTGGGAGTGAGGCAGTCATCTGCAATTGAACTGTATGTGCACCCCTCCATCCATTATAAATGGTGTAAAATTAAAAGATCCTCCATCTAGAACCTAGTGATCTGTCTCAGGGACCGTCTGTCTGATAGCATTGTTCGATTTGAGTGAGCACAATTCCTTATCACTTCTGCAATTCTGGCTTATCCGGCTGATGCAAGATGTTCTTTGCTTCCATCAAGGACATCAGGTATGGACTGAGTTTATAGTTCATCACTTCGTCTGTCTGGAGATCATCTGTCTGTGACACAACTATGAACCTCTAGAATAATAATGCTAGATACAGGTGCTACAAAATAGAGCCCTCAAAGTATGCCTTCAGGTGGACAAAAGATATCCCACATAGAATTACACAAAAAATGCAATGCAACACTACCAACGAGTAGAAGGGAAAAGCACCTCAAAATACTAGCACACCATTACACCACAAAGCCAGGCTACACAGCAACCCCCCCATAGGGACAGCAGGCAAATGGCGCCCCCAGTGCTACTGACAGCAATAAGTAACACAAAGATTTATGAGAGAAGTGTACTGGCCATGGCAGCACATGCCTGGAATAATCAACCAACAAAACAACGGGCAATCAAAAGCCTGGACCACTATAAAAGGTTCTTAAAGAAAACATAATACACAACCACCTACTGAAGGAACAATATCTCACCTGACCGTGGGCGCAGTCACTGCTTGCTGTGTTCTGGCACAAAAAGCAAAAGACAGGCCAGAAAAGATGGTAGATATTACAAATACGAAAACTAGCCCTCCTAAGTACTAAGGAAATCGAAATGACCATCACCATAGGGCGCAGTCCGTCTGGGTATGTGAACTGGCACAAACCAAAGTAGAACCGGGCAGGCTACGGTCATGCATCCGATTCACACTGAAATACAAAATGGCTAACCATACAACACAACCATCCCACCTAGTCGCAGTCCTGAATGGTCCAGGGGTGTTCTGGCACACTGGTGTACTATCTAAGGACAGGATGTGGGTGAAAGGATGCTGAAACAAACCACAATGGGATGGGATCCTCTCCCGCAGGCATGTATGTTATCTGCGTAGATGTACATAGTAGGCTAAGTTATCATATACAGGTTAGGAAAAAACTTAGAAAATTAAAAAAAAAATAATATAGAAACTACTAACACCCAAAACCGCAAAAGGTTGGCCCGAGAAAGATCAGGTAAACACTCCTGAGTGCGGGACCAGACCAATTCAGTTTCACAGCTGTCCAGCGTTGAAAACAAGCACCCTCACGGGAGCTTATACGTTATGGCCAGAATATAAAACTCGTCACCAAAAAAAACACCCCAAAACCCCAAGGGATTGTTTAACCTCCCACACCGCATAGACATGGTATGAAAGCAACTGGCCATTAATGATGCTGTAAGTTATACGCAGTGGTGGAAATCGAAATTGGCAGAGGTGATGGCATGGGGAATCAAACTGCCGACCTCCAGAATAGGAAGCCGACCTAGAAAAAAGTCAAACACTCTAACCACTTTGCCACGAAGAACATCACACTTGAAAGGTTGCTACTTACGTATTACTCTTCAAAGTAGATGCATATGTTGTCAATACTTCCTGCTGTTCACGATTGTTTCTGAATGTAGCTAGTTGACCTCCTTCAACTCTACAATAGTCTTCTGCCTCCGTAAAATTCATGCTATTTGTAGACATCTGCCAACAAGCATTTGCTGTTTTGGTGCAGTTTTTAGCACGACCTAAAACAAAGTCATGTGGCATCAAAATCTAGACACCAGTTTTAATAATATTCTTGATACCTTTGCAGTATTATGAAATGTAGCAAAGTCTACAATCAAAAGAATTAGAATTTGTTATATCACAATGGGATAAATAGAACACCAGAATATTGTTAAATTAGAACCCTGAGTTTACTCTCAAATCCTTGTTTTTTCATCATTAGAATATTTAGTTGTGCTTACTGTTTGTCAATAATAGTTTAACCGTTCGGCTATTCCACCCCCGCTTAAGGCGAGCCAACGAGTTAATTTATGTAATTATTTCCATGTGAATTTCCTGGGCCTGCCGCGGGCTGCTGCGGCCTCTCGTCCCGTCTGCAGGTAGTCCGTCGCCGTCGATGTCTTCCCCCGGCGCAAAAGGCGTACAGCCAGAGTCTCGTCTAAATACTGAATCTGCTATGAAATGCATTTATCGGCCTATAGTATATATGTGTCTATAAGTTAGATTATTTCAACTACTGGCTGTACCCCCTCGCGGATCGGCGTGTTTTTCATGTTATTAATGTTACTGAATGAATCTAGAAGTACGCGGTCTAGCTAAAGATGCTGCCACTGTCACTGATAATCAGTCTAATAAGTTAACGTCGTAATTTCCGCCCGAATGTAACACTAAGTTAATTCCGTTAATGTCTCGTCTTAATATTCCCGCAGATGGGTAAAGGAACTGCATAAGCCTTTCTTAGGCATAAGGCCCTTAATTACATATAAAGCAATCGAATATCAGGTTTTCCATAGCAGTTAATCTACAGTATTACTGGAGGATAGTAAAGAATGCAAGGAACGTCCCAATCCACCTTCTCAAGAACTCACGCCTTTATTCTTACCAAAAGTAACAATGATACCAGTGAAATGGATGTATGAAATGAATAAATATAGTTTACCCTTTTTCCCTCCCTTAACGTTTCATTAATAAAGTTTGGAATTTCGATAATAAAAGCCTAAATATCGGTTGAAAGATCAGAGCATGTTAAAAACACGTCTGACCGGTCTGGCCCCGAACGCCCGACCCCCTGATCGTTGCTTAGCTAGTCGCTAAGCAACGCTTTACCACCGAGATCCCTCGCGTGCACAAGTGTTAGCAATTTGCGCGCTCGCAAATTGCGCGCGCGCAAATTGCTCAAGGCGAATAGACACGCCCACTTCACTAGCATGAGCCAAACTTCATTCAATAATACAAAGATAATTTAGGATATATTTACCTCATCAACTTACTGAATTAGTATTTATTTGAATTGGGTATGTTGGGTATCTAATATATTTAATTTGCAAGTGTGGTATATAGCCGCTTCGGGTTGTCCCGTTTTCCCTGTTAAGCTTCAAATATTGCATGTAATTTTGAATTTGAATCCAACAAGTAAATTAAAATATTTAAAGTCTACATAGTTCTATGCTATGCAATGTAAAAGACAATTTTAATCAAATGAAAAAAGTATTTATTTTGAGGCCATAGAATCCACCAAAATTAAATATAATACAGTTCTATGCATACTCTTGGAGTTGTATAATTTACTGTGTATCCATATAACAATTGCAAGGATTGTGTCAATGTCACTAACTACTTAAATCTCCGATACATGAGAAGTAGTTTTATATCCTCAAAAAGGACTTACAAATAAATATTTTTGAATCATCTTAAATAGTGACAAAGTAAACTAACCAGTTTCATCACTTAGAGATAAACACATATCAAGAACAAGAGTAGTCTCAATGTGATCTCACCACCTTTCCTTTAATTAAAATCAAATGTATTAAAGTAGACTTACCACTCAAACATAGCGCCATGAGAATGAGGACATTCACTGAAGAATCCATCTTAATATATTATCATCATCACAATTTAGATGCGCATTCTGAGGCATGCCGTTGTGAAGTGGTCAACATACTAACCTCCCTATGCTATAACTAGCCATTGTGAATACCTCTTGCACAATACATAATATATTAATAAGGGAAATGCATGAACATAATAGCCTAGTCTCCTGTGTATTTGAAAGTGTTAATAATCAATTAATGACAAACACTCATAGCAGTTAGAGGTTCTATGGAGAATCATGAATATTAACAAGTTTCATGACACAATAATCACATCCATTTGAAGCAGTGTAATGCGCCTAACAAACTCTCTATACATACTGTACTGGACATGGTGGCCGAATCGGTAGAGTGCGGGAGATCGGGAGTTCAGTTCCTGGTAAATTCAAACCAATGACTTATCAAATTGATACTTGTCACTTTGTAGCCTGGCGTTCTGCATTAATAGGATAGGGCAAGGACTGGTTAGCTCAGTGTCAGGATAATGTGACTGAGTGGGATATCGGGTCATAGTGCCGGCAGCCTGATTTCCCAGTGGGGCAGCACTATAAAGCCACCATGAGTGTTCAGTCACAAGTCAGTGCTTGTCCTGGTATGACCTTAGATGTTGCCAGGACATAAAACACCAACAACCAACTGGCCAACTATATATATATATATACTGTATTTCCCTACCTGGCCACCTATTCCGAAGCGGAAGCGAAGTCGGGTCACCCGACCAGAGGCGCCACCTGGAGTCGAACCAAGGAACCTTGGAACCAACCGCCTAGTGGAAAGCCTAACCCCATCGCCCTACACATATATATACCCGAGTGTATATATTTTGAATTTCCCTACCTGGCCACCTATTTCTTTAATCTGTTTCTGTAGGAAGGAGATCTTCTCATTCTGTTGAGGTATTTATGTTGTACATACATGTGTTTTAAAGACTGTTTTAGTTACTGACCAGACGGGACGGCCGAATGAGTTGAGCGTTCCACTCTCGATTTGGAAGATCATGGGATTTTAACCTATGGGTTTGACCCATGGTTGAGTCAAACCAATGACTTAAAAATGTATTCTTGTCACTTCCTAGCCAGGCGCTTGGCATTATGAGGAAAGGGCATGGATTATTTGGCTCAGTGTCAGGATAATTTGACTGAGTTGGATATCAGGCCATGGCGGCCTGGTCTCGCAGTCAGGCAGCACCCTAAAATTGGCATGAGTGCACATTGTCACAAGTCCGTACCCGTCCTGATATGACCTTAGATGGGTGATAATAATAATAAGATATTTATTTCCACATGATCGTCGTACACACCAGCTGATATTTATATCCGTAATGTTTCATATGAAAAAGGAGAAAGCAGAAGTTTAATACTTGAGGTGCTTTCCACAGTTAAAAATAACAGATATGCATTGCTAATACTAAAAAAATGAAAGTAGAAAGTATATTAATATTACCCTTTAATACTGTAAATGACATATCATTGTTTAAATACTAGACTAGTATGTATGTTCACTCTGGTAAAGCTTAGATTTTCTTTTTATACATTCGTTGAAACATATATATGTTTTTTTAACATTTAATGTTATTATCAAGTGAATTCCATATTTTTATACCATGTATAGATCAAAATACACCTTCAAAACCAATCTATCCCATCAGCAGAACAGAAAGACAGAACACAATGTACCTTCAACAAAACAACTCAGACATTCTCTGGAGCTGTTTGATTTCAATATGAATTGCCTTTTCTGTGGTGACCAATGTGAGGCTGAGAAGAATGAACACAATCCATCACAATGACAACTTGCACATGTGATAAGGTCCACACACACAGAATTAACAAATCAGCTCTATACTGAATTCATGGTTAACCAGTGTAATACGAGAGGTGATGAATGGGCTGACCAAGTTAAGTTAAGAGTACAAGGTGCAGTAACTGATTTGCACGCGGCAGAGGCCAGGTATCAGGGAGACTTCAGGGTCACTTCTTCAATAACAGATGTCCACCTAATAATGTAGCCAGCACTAAAACACCTGCAGCGGAATCTGTCAAGGATGATGGCTTCTGTCATGGCATTAATATCATGTCTGTAAATAAGAGTCCTATCTGGAACACCATTGACTTGTATCAGCTTTACATTGATAATTCTGGTTCAGAGCTTTCTCACTGTACTCTCTTAGCGGGACTTGAGAAACACTGATGGTGAATTGCTTGTCTTATCATCACAAGGGATCCCAAGTATTGTCATATTCATGTTAAATTCTGCACAGATGCTGAAAGTTGCAAAAGACAATGATGGTGAAGGTGTCTAGAGCAAGTGCTCTCACTATGGTCTCTTAGCGGCACTTGAGAAACACTGGTGGTGAATTGCTTGTTTTATCATCACAAGGGATCCCAAGTATTGTCATATTCATGTTAAATTCTGCACAGATGCTGAAAGTTGCAAGAGACAATGATGGTGAAGGTGTCTAGAGCAAGTGTTATTCTTAGTAAGCAGGTAATCAATGAGTGTCAAGAAATACCTGTGGATAAATGGTCATACAGAACTCACATTGATAAGAATGTTGTTGCTGAATCATGCTCTGATACAGTTCAATCTCTACTGGTAGCTATATCACCAAAGCTAGATCAAACTCTCACAGGATTACTGATTGGTAATATCATTACTGGTAGCTATATCGCCAAAGCTAGATCAAACTCTCGCAGGATTACTGATTGGTTATATCATTGGTGTATTACAAAACAGATCAACTAGTTATCCTCAAATGGCAAGTCCTCGACCCATTTGCTGGCAATGATCATCATGCAACCTGCAGGAGGAGATGAGCCTTTGGTAGGAGACACAATTACAAGATTGAAAAAGGGGGAGCTGAGCACACCCATTTTGAATGATCATGAACTACTGGTTTATAAATGGTCCCATGAAACCCGAACTGCCCCACATGCCCATGGGCATAGTATCAGCTGAATTCCAGGAGCTACAAGCTATGTCACAAATACGATCTGATGAAAACAACTTAGCTTTTCTTCATGATGTATTAATACACGAAAAATGTCCACAATTCAATGGTTATAATACAAGGCAATGCAGGGAGTAAGGTCCTATAATTGCATCGAAAACAAAGATTGTGTACCTTCCCCTGATAGACTTGCCAACTACACACCGATATAGGATTTTCACATCTATGATTAAAGCACAACACATGTGAAAAGATTGGCCAAGAATATGTGCTATTCACAGGTGATCAACAACTTTATCAAGTAGTGCTTCAAGATAAGTGGGATAATCCTGATGTCCTCAACAATGTAGGCCTATACTTATGGCTTGGAGGCATGCACTTACTAATGAGCTATGTTAGTTCAGTCGGCACACTGATGGTTGAGAATGGCCTGGATGACATATATGCTGCTTTTTGAGGTGTTGCAAAGATGCTGTCAGGCAAGAAGTACCCCCAAAATGTCAGCGCATTGAGACTATTGACCAAAGAACTTTTGAGACCGGTATTCCAGGAACATGATGAAATACATTCCATGGCTGAACTGTTTCACATCTTGGATGATCCGGCAACACAGAGTCGACCTCCTGTTTATGGATAAACTGCTTAGTCAAAACAGTGCTCATCATGATGTCCTACATCCGTGCTGAGAGAGAGTCTGACAGGCCCCTGCATATACATGTGGTAGAAGCAATGCTTCCTCTATTCTTTGCTGCAGGGCATGCGCACTATGCCAGGTACTCGCTCTACTACCTGCAGTTGATGCTGGATTTGCCTGGTACAATCCAGGAGAAAATTATCAAGCGACATTACATGATGCACCACACTCAAGGAATATTCAATGGGATTTGGTCAGATATGTCCATAGAAAGCACCTTCATGCCATATGGTTACAGTAAAGCAGGCATCGAGGGAATATGATGATATGATGATGATATGTTAACTGGGAAAATATATAAATATATGTTGATCATGTAGAATTACTTCTTTAAATGTTGATATGATATCATGCATTGTCTGAGTGTCTTATAAGCATTTTTACTCCAAATTTTAGTCATTTTGAAAATTCGAAAACATTAATAAAACTGTAACATTATTCTTTATTCCACACCATGTTCAACTTATTCATGTTTAATGACAAAAATACATGTGTAGTATCAAACTATGGTATATTATGTTCACTTCAACTATGTTATATAAATATATGGCTTATCTTTGCCCACCAATCATGTGTTTTATACATTTTTAGGGCAGCCATCTTGAATTTCAAGATGTCTAACCACTGACAGCACGTAACTGTTGATTCCATTCAATTCCAAGATACCACAAACATAGGATTATACACCTGAAGTACGTTTCTAGCTCAAATAATCATGAAGATATGACCAAATTATGAATTTTGTCACTTGCCATGGTGGCCATTTTGAATTTCCTGTGTAAAAAAAACTGTCTCAATGGTGAGAACTCTACACCCCCTCAGGTATGATTATAAGGACCCTAAACATGAATTATAAGCAAAGAAACAAACTAAACCCGTAAAAGCGAGGTATACGCTCTTGGCTTCCCGACTACCCCGTCACTCTTCTCCTAGTCGGGTTCCAGTACCCATGTTTTTCGCTGGGTGCCGCCTGAGTGCATTGACATGTGTCGCTAGCAGTGCCTAGTTGCAAATTGCTGAACAAATACTTTTGTGAACAGAGTAGTGTTCAAAAGTTTCAAAAACAAAGTTCTGAGGAATATATATCACTGCTGCACACACAGATGTTTAAATTAGGGGCTATGATAGATGAGCATTTTTAATTATCATCTTATATAATATATTCATGATATTAGATGGCACTGCAGGTAACTACCTCAAACACCCCAGACTACTATGCACAAGTCCCACCATCACTCTGCATGGTAGAGGTAGGACCAAGCCACATAACACCTTTACCATTCACCTTTTACTTAAAGTTGCATGGTTCGATGGCATCTGAATTTTTATTTTCTTTTGGAGATAAATATATCAAATTGATCATTATAACTTACTAATCATTAGTCCGGAGTAATTTTGAGGAAAATGCCTAGTTTTGAAGTAATTGGAGCTGAAAGAACTCAAAATACTTTCGATAAACTTCCCCCTGCCGCTCTCCCCCGCTGAGGCGCCCACCGCCCACGTAGCCGCCACCGCCCAGCCCGCCCCCCCCCCCCCCGGCGATACCGCCTACCTTCTCTCTCTCTCCGGCCTCCCTGCTCCCCAGCCCGACTCCCAGGCCCACCCTCACTAACCCCCCCCCCCCCCCGCCTCGCCTGACCCCGAGGAGCCCCGCCCCCCTTGCCACCCCCCCACCGCACCTCCTCCCCCGTCCCCGCCCCCACCATCAACAATACCGACCTCGGCGAACCTATCGCCGATGTAGTCGATCCCCACATCCAAAACACCCTCCCCGCCGCCCCCTCCAGTGGCCCCTCCCCTGCCAGGTACCGCCCCACCCTCCTCGCCATATGGCCCCACACCTCCGGCGAGGCGTGGGCCCGCTACGCCACCTTCACCCGGGCCTACTCAGCCCTTCGGGAAGCGGGCCTCCCCAACTTTTTGGCCGCCCGCATCCCTCTCCCCTCCGGCTTACACATCCCCACCTGGCGAGCTCGTCTCCACGACTACCCTGACCCCGCCCTCCTAGACCTCCTCGAGTTTGGATTCCCTTCGAACTCCCGCCCTACCTTCTCCAACCACCGTGAGGCCCCCGAGCACCTCCCCCACATCCGGAACTTCAACCGGACTGAGCTCGCCCTCGGCGCCCTCGCCGGCCCCTTGACTGTCCCTCCCTTCACCCCTTGGGCCCAGGTCTCCCTCATGATGACCCACCCCAAGTCCGACCCGGGCAAGAGGTGGGTCATCGTGGACCTCTCCTTCCCCCCGGGCGCAAGCGTCAACGCTGGCATCCCCCGCCGGGAGTACTTGGGGAAGCCCCACTCCTACAAACTTCCCTGCATGGCCGACGTCGGACGCCACCTCATCAGCAAGGGCTCGGGGGCTACACCTGGACAGCCGACATCTCACGGGCCTACCGCCAGCTCGATGCAGACTCCCTGTCCTGCCACCTCTACGCCATTGACGGCCTCACCTACATTGACCTCGCCCTCCCCTTCGGCTGCCGCTCCTCGGGCACCGCGTGCATGCGGGTCACTGCCGCAGTTGCCTGGATCCTCCGGCACGATGGCTTCCACGCGCTGGTATACGTCGACGGGTACGAGCGGTCCTACCTCAGGACCTGCCAGGCGTTTGACGCATTCCACGCCCTCGTCGCTGCCTCGGGCTCGACATCACCCCCGGGAAGTGTCACCCCCCTGCTGTCCGCCTCACCTGGCTCGGCTTCGCCTTGGACAGCAAGGTGATGACCATCCGCATCACCCCTGACAAAGTCGAGGACCTCATCCTCGACTGCGAGACCCGCATCGCTCGCCCCGCCCTTGGCCGGCACGAGCTCCAGAGCCTCCTCGGGCGCCTCAACCATGTGAGCAGCTGCGTACTTCCTGCCCGGAAGTTTATGAGCCGCCTCCTCGGGGTGCTGCGCAGCTGCTTTGGCGCCGCCTCCCTCACCCTCGGCGGCGACGCCCTCCGGGACCTGAGATGGTCCGCCCTCTACAGCCGTGCCTCCAACGGTCTCCACCTCCTCCGCGCCCTGGAGGTGCGTCGTCACGTGATCGAGTGCGACTCTTGCCTATCCGGTGGGGGGGCCCTTCGTGCCCTAGGTGTGCTCGCCTCCGAGACATTCACCCTCCGCAGCCTCCGGTGCGGCGCCGCCCAGGCATGCCACAGGGTGGGCGTCCCCCTCCCGGGCATCATGGCCCAAGGGACTTGGACCTTTGAGGTGGTGCACGCCTACGTCCCTCGCCTCACCCCCTCAGCCGCCCCTCGAGCCCTCTCCTCCATTTTGGTGGAGGGCTCCTCGGCGCAACCTCCAGACTCTCAGTAGTTCCTAGGCTCCCTCTGAGCTCTTCACATTTACCCTTATATTACCTGCATTATCCTGTACATACCTTTTCTATTATGAGTACCTGCATTATCCTGCTTATCCTGTATTATCCTGTTGTTAACCTGTACTATCCTGTAAATATTAGCACTCAATAAAAGTGCTTTTCTCCACCCTCACCTCCTCTTCCTTCCTTGTTGCGCATCGGCCGTAATGCTTGCATTGCGTTTGATGCGAGGCAGGGAAGGAGGCCCCCCCCCCTGCTCCGCCGTTGCTGGTTGCGTCATTTCCCGCCCTTTTCTCCCTTATACCCAGCCCGCCTGGCAGCCTCCAGCCACTCCCCCTCCTGCCTCCCTGCACGCTGCCCCTCCTACCATTTTTCTCCACTCACGCACCCTTTCGTAAAAACCTCTCCATCTTAGGGTGGAGGGCTCCTCGACGCAACCTCCAGACTCTCAGTAGTTCCTAGGCTCCCTCTGAGCTCTTCACATTTACCCTTATATTACCTGCATTATCCTGTACATACCTTTACTATTATGATTACCTGCATTATCCTGCTTATCCTGTATTATCCTGTTGTTAACCTGTACTATCCTGTAAATATTAGCACTCAATAAAAGTGCTTTTCTCCACCCTCGCCTCCTCTTCCTTCCTTGTCACGCATCACAGAAACACTCCGTTGCCCATCTTGAACGCATCTCCGGCTCAGCTACTCATGGGCAGAAGGCTGAGAGGGAGATTGCCGATGGTGGAGGAAAATTTAATACCCGAAACGCAAAACCCAAAGAAAGCACAGACAACAAAATGACAGCAGGGTCAGAAAAGTTGTCATGACAAGAAGTGCGGTAAGCCGCACAAGCCTATGAGAACTGGTGACAATGTAAAGTATAAGAATCACGCAGGAGAGTGGAAAAAATGGGGGATTATGGGGCGTACAGTGGTGTCGGGTAGAGAATATCAAATTTTGAATGAGTCGGGAAATATGTTGCGCAGGAACAGGGTGCAGATTATAAGGGCTCTGGAATGGAGGCAGCCCGATCTAATCGGGCAGGCACAAAGTGTGTCAGCGGCGCAATCGAATGTAAACAATGCGGCTAATCTAACTAGGTCAGGCCGGGTCAGTAGACTGGTAGACAGGTTAGACCTGTGAGTTTCAGTTGGGAACTGTAGACGCGTAGAAAGTATGTGCATGTAGTTAATATTGAGTCATAGTGTATGGTTATTGTGACAACCCAGACAGTATGTCATATAGGAGGCTAAGCAGCTGGACATTTCAAAGGACATCACTGACATTATGCATTTGGACATTCATTAAACCTGTGGTTTAAGTTAAGTACCCGTGATATTTCTTGCATTGTTATATTGTACTGTATTTTGAACGTGTAGACTTATTGTGACGATGACGATTTTTAAACATTGCATGTTTCAGAAATACTTTGAGGGGGGGGGGGGGGTAATATATGAATAAAGGCATCCAGGCATGTGTGGAGAACAAAGGAATAATCCCCCCCTGGCAAAAAGAGTAAAAGAAATAACGACTACCAAAGTATACCCACCAGCCTATAACACCTGACTAAACCAATCAAACATATACTACCGACAAAGCTATAGTTGACCAAGACAAATGAGTTGTGCAACCATTATTTGCATAATCCAAAATCCACGACTACCTGTATCAGTAAGTCATGCCCATTATATTAATGTCTCCTCACAGGTATGATCATCAAATCACTGATATAGTCTAAAGGTAAATGGCTATTCTCCAGTCTACATGTGCAAAATATGATCCCCACTATATTTGTAATGCCTGATTTTATATATTGTATATATTGTTCATACCATGTCATCATCTCATCCATAAATATGCGCTATAATTGTTAAGGCCAGAAGACCAGTGCCTCGGTGCTGAAGAAAAGATGTTATTCAACTGGAATAAAAATTTGAAGAAAAAAAAATGATATATCAACTCAGCTAGCCGTGAGGAGACGTGGATGCACTCAGGTGGCACCTAGCGGAAAACATGGGTACTGGAACTCGGACACCCAGCCCCACCCAATAGACTAGATCGCCATTCCAGCCGCGCGGTGCATTGTGGGATGCGTGGGAGAGAAACCAAACCCCTGCGAAGCAAATGGCTAATGCTAAGACACTGGGTGCAGCTATGAAATGTGCTAGTTTCAGCTCATCTCAGCTCTTGTTTGAAACATAAGCCGTGTTCACACACAGGCGTTAAGTCGCCTCAACTAGTTTGCCTTGTCTAGTTCGGTTCACATTCGCCATGTGGATGTGACGCTGAGGCAAATTAGGGCTGATTCGCCTCAACTAGTTCGCCTCATGTAAACCGCGTCGCAGTGTAGCTTATATGAACCGAACTAGCTTAAGTTGGCCCAACTTCCTAATGTGAACGGTATCGGTTTACTTGAAGCGGCTTAAGCACGTCACACGCATGCGCAGTCGAGACCTGAGTTTGTTGATTTTCTGGTCGATCAAAAGCGCATATTATATAATTTGGTCTATGAAACCGCTAGCTGTGCACAGATATTTTTTTCATCATTTATTTTTAGGTTTTCACTGCCCAGCAGAAGTTTTGACCGTTCCAAAACAATACGACTCAGTCTATACATATCTAGGTCGAACCCACACTCTCTCGTAGCGACGTCGACTAACCGAAACTGGTGCTGGTTAGTATGGACTTGCTCATGCGCAGATATCGATTTCTGCCTTAAGCCGCCCCAAATACTGCATGTGTGGACACAACACTAGTTCGCCTCATCTAGTTTGCCTTATCTAGTTCGGCCTAAAGTTGTGTGTGTGAACACGGCTATGGAATACCAACTAAAAAACATATATATAATAAATTAAGAAGTTAATCTTTTATCTAGCATTGCATTTACATCAATCTAATCAGCACATCTTATACCATCTGCATTTAGATTTAGACAAATCTGGGCAGTCAAACTAGTGTTAGAGCCATATCCAGAGTCAGTTTTACTTATTTTATTAATGTTTTTATTTATACCCTACGGTTAATAACATTTGTTGGACTAGGAAATGGGTAGGGTTAACCACACATTGGTTATATATTTCTTTGAAACAAGTTTTTGTTGACACATTTGACATTTTAATATTTAGAACAAGAATTAGTTATGTCTAATCAATGGTGATGTAAACATCAGTGGACAGGCACCAGTCGCCAGTCTGGTGCCAGGGCCACCCCGTTCGTCTGCCGGGTACGGGGACCAGACGAAATCGGCAGTGGATTTTCTGAGAGAGTCTCCCGCCTGACAGCCGACGGTCTGCTTCTCAGAGTCGAGGAGTGGGTCTGTGCAGCACATGCAGATTGGTGTAGGCTTCTCCTAGATGCTGGCAGTAAGTATTAAGGGGTACAGTACACACGGGAATCAGATCTTTCAAAGTCTCTCCTATTTATTATCCTTACTAGAGGATGTAGACTGGTGATGCCTAGGTCACAAATGCTGCGGTCGCTGAAAGGTGCTGCGGCCTGCGGTGTGTCTTGCGTTTATGCAAATGTTGCGGTCTGCGGTTTATCTATTCACAAATTGTATGGTCATTCTCCGCAAGGTGGTTCTTGTCACCATATTCATTGTTCTCGGTCGACCGCATCGGGAAGAGGGGTGACCCCTTTTCTGTCCTTTCATAGGTATATTTTTATATATTCCCATCTTTAATATATAAATATCTCATAGGTTTCTTAATATTGATCACGCAAACATGAATTTTGTACCATTTTGATAATAATTTTAAGACCTTTTCATTGATGTCAAGAAAACTGGAATCCTGTGGCGTTGCAATTTTCCGAAGTTAAGATGACTTCAACTTTAAAAACCTGCAACCCATTCCGGTGAGCAAAAAAAGATACGGTCACCGCATGGTTTTGCCGATGCGGCGACTTACGGTAGCCGCAAGCATGCCGCAAGGCATTTGTGACCGAGGTATAAAGCTATGGTCACAAATGCCTTGCGGCGTGCTTGCGGCGACCGTAAGTCGCCGCGTCGGCAAAAACCGTGCGGCGGCAGTACGGTTGGATACGGTGACCGTACGGTTTTTTGCTCGCCGCAAGCGGTTGCGTTTATTTAAACTAATTAAAGTCGAAGTTATCTTAAACCACAACGCCGCAGGCCGCTGAAACACCGTACGGTCACTTTTGGTCGCATTTTGATCTTTATATATTGAATATCTTCAGTTGATTGGTTGAGTGTTGGGGTTTTACATCCTGGCAACATCCTGCCCATGCCTATGCCTTGCGTGACGCTACGATTTGTGAATTGATAAACCGCAGACCGCAATGCCGTAACATTTGCATAAACCACAAGACACACCGCAGACTGCAGCATTTGTGACGCAGGCATAACTAGGAGGGGGCGGGGACAGGGGGGAGGGAGGGAGGTGGAGTAGAAGAGGGGGGAGAAGGAGTAGTAGGACTAGGTGAAGGTGGTTAAAAAAAAAAGCACTCTTTTTTTTAATTATGCAAAGCAATAGGATACTTGTAAGTTGTAAGAAGTTCAACATGAAACTGCACATACTTAACCTCGGTCCTCCCTCCAATGAACCCCATATAAAACTTCAACAACCAACCAACCAACCAGCCACTGAGCCAAGCGGTCAACCACCTAATTAATGACAGGCTGTCCGTTGTATCGCGTTGACCGGTAGGCGGGCGAGGTGTGTTATTCAGGCTTAGTTCCGTGTGCCGACAGCCAATACGAGGCTTCCAATCGCACCTGTCGCAACATCCGCTTCAGGAAGAGCATGTTGAGGAGGAGGTAGCCGAGGCAGCCTGCGTTGCACATGGCGGGGATGCGTGAGGGCACTGCGAGCAGGGGGACGCCTGCCTGCAAGCCGTAGCTCCTCCACATGAACGGGTAGACGAGGACCCGGCTCAGAAGAAAGGCGAGGAGTAACACCACACCGTTCAGCAGGTACAGCCGGGTGTGTGTCCTCCGCAACTGCAACCCAAGCACCGAGCATTTAGTAATTATTTCGCTTTCGTTGGTTGGTTGTTGGAGTTTTATGTCCTGGCAACATCTAAGGTCATATCAGGACGGGCACCGACTTGTGAGTAGTGCGCACTCATGGTGACTTTATAGTGATGTCCCACTGGGAAATCAGGCCATCAGCACGATGACCCGATATCCCACTTAGTCATATTATCCTGACACTGAGCTGATCAGTGCTTGCCCTATCCTATTATTAATGCCGAGTGTCAGGCTAAGAAGCGACAAGTACCAATTTTGATAAGTCATTGGTTTGACTAGACCGGGAACTGAAATCCCTGATCTCCCGCACGCAAGGCCTGTGCTCCACCGATTCTGCCGCTGCGCCTGGTTTTCGTTTTTCGTTTTGGTAGATCGTGGGATTCAAACTCATGGGTTCGAACCATGGTCGAGTCAAACCAATGACTTAAAAATTTGATACTTGTCACTTCATACTTGACACTCGGCATTATTAGGATAGGGCAAGGATTGGTTTGCTCAGTCCAGGATAATATGACTGAGTGGGATATCAGGTCATGGTGCTGGTGGCCTGGTCTCCCAGTGGGGCAGCACTATAAAATGGCCATGAGTGTGCACTGTGACAAGTCGGTACCTGTCCTGATATGAGCTTAGATGTTGCCAGGACATAAAACTCCAACAACCGACCAACATTATCAATTATTTGTATGGCAATGAAGTCACTCGGTGACTAGTTCGAGGTCTCGCCGTAGGTGGCGCCGTTGCATACACAGTTCTGCAGTTAGCAACTGCCCTGCAGTTCATTATACACATTTTATATAGCTAAATAAAATAAAATCATAGCAATAATAAATACAGCTATACATATTAAAAATTAAGGCAAGAATACATAGCTCCGCTTATTTATAATATCATAAGGCACTACACAGCATATATATATATATGGTATATATTATATATATATACTATGCATGTTATATGTAACATTATGTATATATACATCAGTTAAATGAACCAAAGCTTAGAGCCTGAACTAAAATACACATTAAATTGACTTAATATCCTTTCAATGCAGCAATAAATGTATAATGTTGGAGAGCATGCTGATTTTGAATTTGTCATTAAACCATAAAATACTTGTTAGGTTGATTGTTATAGTGTACCTTACTTTAGTTTGAATTAACTTTTATTTTGAATGGTTACCTTTTGGAGATATTCAAAATGAAAAAAAAGCCAAATTAATTTTGACTAGCATATATAAAATGTCTGACACCATAGGCTTCATCAGTAACAAGTTCTAGTACACAAGTTCTAGTACACAAGTTCTATTCCCTTCTATGCAACAACCGATACTTAATAAGCGAATCACTACCAAAGTTGGATATGTAGAATCAAATCTAAATAAGTGTTTTGGAATAGAAATTGTTTGGTTCACATGACTGCAGCTATAAATACGTAAGTGCGCCAATGTTTTGATTTGGATAGTTCTTTTTTTGTGATGAATTTATTGACCCTGCTCAGAACGGATAAGTGTGTTAACATTTGTTTTCACCGCTGGGCAGCACTAATCCAATGGAGAGCTTTCATGGGCCAGTTCTCTCGATATACACTTGGTGGCAGCACCCGTTCCCGGTCCAAGTCGGCCATCATGGTTGGACAGAAGGGTGTAGGTGTGTGTGTGTGTGTTGGCGGTGTAGGTGTGTGGTGGGGGTTTAGGTGTGTGGTGGGGGTGTATGTGTGTGTGTGTGGTGGTGGGGTGGGGGGTGGTGAGGGTTTAGGGGGGTGGTGGTAGTGTAGGTGTGTGGTGGGGGTTTAGGGATGTGGTGGGGGTGTAGGTGTGTGGTTGGGGTGTATGTGTGTGGTGAGGGTTTAGGGGTGTGGTGGGGGTGTAGGTGTGGTGTGTCTGGGTGTGTGGTGGGGATGTAAGTGTGTGGTGATGGCTTGGGGGTGTAGGTGTGCAGTGGGAGTGTAGGTGTGTGGTGGGGGTGTAGGGATGTGGTGGGGTGTAGGTGTGTGGTGGCGGCCTAGGTGTGTGGTATGTGTTTGGTGGTGTAGGTGTGTGGTGGGGTGTAGGTGTGTGTGATTGAGGTGTAGGTGTGTGTGGTGAGGGTGTATGTGTGTGCGTGGTGGTGTAGGTGTCATGTGCATGTGGTGGGGGTTTAGGTGTGTGTGTGGTGAGGGTTTATCGGTGTGGTGGGGGTTTAGGGATGTGGTGGGGGTGTGGTGGGGTGTAGGTGTGTGGTGAGGGTTTAGGGGTGTGATGGGGGTGTAGGTGCGTGGTGGGGTGTGTGTGTGGTGGGGGTGTAGGTGTGTGGTGGGGCTTTAGGGATGTGGTGGGGGTGTAGGTGTGTGGTGGTGGTTTGTGGTGGGGTGTTGGTGTGTGTGATTGAGGTGTAGGTGTGTGTGGTGAGGGTGTATTTGTGTGTGGTGGTGTAGGTGTGGTGTGTTTGGTGAGGGTGTAGATTGGTGGTGGTGTAAGTGTGTGGTGGGGGTTTAGATGTGTGGTTGGGGTACTAAGGGTATAGGTGTGTGTCATGGGGTGTAGGGGGTATAGGTGTGTGCCATGGGGTGTGTCATGGGGGTTTAGGGCTGTGGGGGGGATGTAGGTATGTGGTGGGGGTTTAAGGATGCTAAAGATTGTGAGGTGCCGCTCTACAAGACACCCCTACACTGCCACCACAAACCACCTACACCCCCACCACACACACCGTCAACCCCCACCACACACACCTACACCCCCACCACATCCCTAAGCCCCCACCACATCCCCTAGCCTCCACCACACACCCCTAAATCCCCATGCACCCCCACCACATACACCAAAATTCGCACACTTGATAGTAGAATGAACTGCTTCTATCCAACCAAAGCATTACAGAGACCGGCATGGTGTGCCATCTGACGAGAGACTCATGCAAACTGAAAGGTCCCCATTGCATTTAAATGTTGGTTTAGTAATAATATTGGTGTTCTTCCTTCCTGTTTATGGCTTGTAACTGTTTGTAGATTGCAAACAGTTAAAAATCCAGCTTTTCCTATACTTTGTGTTAGTTTCGTCTTGCAGCTGGCAGTTTATTCCAAATAGTGGCAGTCATATTAGTTACAAATCGATCATATGCACTGCATTTTGATTTTACCATTGCTAGTAATGGACCATTGTTGCTTCTTGTGCACCTTGTTTGTAACCTCCTAGGTTTTTGTCGGTTCGAGATTTGTTGTATGCATACAATCTTAGGTGATCCTGTCGCTTGATAAAAGGAAAGTTTGTTTTATTTAATGACGCCTCTAGAGCGCATTGATTTTTATCATCGGCTATTGGACATCAAACATATGATCATTCTGACATATTTCTTTGGAGGAAACCCACTGCCGCCACATAGGCTACTCTTTCCAATAAGCAGCAAGGGGTCTTTTATATGCACTTTCCCTCAGACAGGAGAGGACATACAACAGCCTTTGATGAACCAGTTGTGGACCACTGGTGGGAATAGAAAATAGCACAAATTGCAAATGTGTCCACTCAGCAGGATCGATAGGATGACCCACAACTGCATAGGTGGACACTACCGCCTGAGCTACGTCCCGCTCCCTGTTGCTTGATATGCAAGATAAACCTTGTAAGGGTTTTGGTTTTGGAAATATGACGCTTTCAACGAACTAATATCAGATAACAGATACCCATGTACTGGATACTGGACAGCTGTAACTCACACGAGTAGGTCTTTAACTGAGTTTCCATGAATCAACTGACTCATTGACTCGGCGCACTACAACTGCAAGCGGCTACAGTTTCAACGAGTGATATTGATTCTTAAACCTACCTCAACTGAAATATCTCGGAAGGCTTTGAACGGAAGCACAACCTCTGCAAACAGGAAACACCCGAAAAAGTAAAACCCTCGCCGAATAATCTGAAATAATAAATAAATAAATATAACATGGAGTTAATACAGTTTGGAAGGGATATTTTCAAAATTCCAAGTCATGCTAAAATCATTTACACTTTTAAAAACTGCTTACAGTTGCAAGGTTCGATGATTTTCAGCTTCTGCTCTTTCATTTTATAGATACATTTATTAGGTCGATTGTTAATGTTTTTTGTTTTTATTTTCTATTTTTTATTTTGTTTTTAATATTATTTGTAATATTATGTTTAATATTATTTGTAATATTATGTTTAATATTATTTGTAATATTATTTGTAATATTATGTTTAATATTATTTGTAATATTATGCTTAATACTATTTGTAATATTATTTTTAATATTATTTGTAATATTATGTTTAATATTATTTTTAATAGATTCCCTGCACAATGATCAAGAGCATGCACACTAACATAACGCGCGCACGCACACACACTAGCTCATGCACACTCACTAATACACTCACACACACGTGGACATGCACACTCACTCACATGTACACACATACGCTAACACATGTACTCACACATTCACACACACAGACTATGGCACAAGATATAATCTACTGGCATGTAAGTCCCGGCTAGCAAAAGTCCCGGCTAGCAAAAGTCCCGGCTAGCAAAAGTCCCGGCTAGCAAAAGTCCCACCTGTGTTTGGTGGCAATTATCAGCTGGAAAATAGCGGGTGGCAAATTGTGTGTGGCAAATGTTGTGACAGCCCTTCAACGATGCCAAAGGTAAGTTTTGTCTAATTAATATATATATGTTGTATAAGAATTATCATCATCATCATCATCATCATCATCATGCTGTCGGTCGCGATGCGACAAAGACTGCTTTCATTACTTGACTGCCACTCTCCATTTAGCTCTCTGCTGTGAGAGTGATGTTCATGAGTCGGTCTTAATGTCTCTCAGCTTCAAGTTTCTCTTGATGGTATCCTTGAACCGGAGACGAGGGCACCCTCTCTTTCTGTAACCAGAAGACAGTTGAGAACAGAGAATCTGCTTTGGTAGCCTGTCTGATGACATCCTCATGAGGTGTCCAGTCCACCGGAGATTCTTTTTGATCAAAAGATCTTCCATAGAGGGCAGCCCCGTCCGTTCGAGTATTTCCTTATTTGTCACTTTGTCCTTCCAGGTTAGCCTGATGATTGAATGCAGATGTCGCATCATGAAGGCATGCAGCTTTTTCACCCGTCGTCTGTACACTGTCCAGGCCTTGGCTCCATATAGTAGGGTGGATAGCATGATTGCACGGTAGATCTTGCCTTTGACCCGCATGGACACATGGTGGTTGTTCCAGAGTCTCTGGCGTAGTCGGCCGAAAGATGCGCTAGCCTTGGCCATCCTCCTCTGTATTTAAGCATCAATGCGTCCATCACTTGATATAGTGCTTCCGAGGCAGGTGAATTCCGGAACAGAGTTCAGCTTGTTTCTTTCAACCATGATATCGTCCTCTCGGGTTCCTGTAGAGTTGGGTTGGTACAGCACCTCCATCTTCTTGATGTTAATCTTCAGGCCGAACTTCTTTGATGCATCGGAGAAAGTGCCCACTATTTTCTGGATCTCTTCAGCAGAGTGGGCAACCAGTGCACTGTCATCTGCGAATAGCAGCTCTCTCACTAGTATCCGAGTAGTCTTAGTCTTCGCTCTAAAGTGTGCGACATTGAATAGGTCAGCGCTCTGTCTGGACTGTATATACAGGCCATCCCCCATGTCTCGGAAAGCCTCGTCGAGCATTGCTGATAGGAAGATGGAGAAGAGCGTGGGGGCCAGTACACAACCTTGCTTGACCCCATTGGTAACCCCAAACGATTCCGAGACTTCCCCTAACCTGCCCCGCTTTCAAACTAACGTTTGAAAGCGGGGCAGAGACTGACTGCCCGGCAAGCGCACAGGCCGGTGTGGTGGTTTCAGCGTGTTCCCGTGCTCAGACGTGTCCCTCGCTTCTGCGCATGCGTCAGAATCTAATAAACATGGCCGTAATCGATTAACACTACCCGGGCGACTCGGGTCATCCCAGTCGTCAGAATTTCAAATAGAACATGGCGAGTGGAGTCGACAAATACACGTGCCGTGTGCCAAAAAAGAATAACTTAGATTAATTAAATGGAAATATAGGTAAACTAGGCCATCATAAAATACTTTAAATCCTATTTTGCTGTATTTTTTATCGGCTATTAAAAAAAAAAAAAAAATTCTCCACCCGAGCGCGGAGAAGCGTATTCGATTATTCGACCCGACATTGTAGGATGTGCGCATGCGCCAATAAGTGTCTCGGGTGATCTGAGTTGATGCGAAACCGCGCATGCGCAGAAGCAACGGGACACGTCTGAGCACGGGAACACGCTGAAACCACCACACCGGAAACGGCCGGTGGTGGCGCTGGCATAGGCAAGACCCGGGCAAATATGGGCAAGTCAGCCATTGGACTAATAATAATCGAGCAAAGAATAATACTAATAATCATAATTATTAGGCTAGAGCTCCGCCCCTTTTATATACGCATAATAAAGTATACATTCTATAATGTATACCTGTATACCAGCCAACCTGATATAATGGCCAACCTATAATTAAAGCCACATGGCTTAGTCCCAAATACATCTTTATGGATGAGGCCCACGGGCGGATCCAGGGTTCAGACTAATGCGTTGGCACAGTATACGAGGCGGAACACAAAGCTGGTGGGAACAATGCCGTATTCGGCGACCCGACACTGTCACTAGAAAATGTGGCGACCAGCCCGGTGTTGCGATTTCCGAGGCACACCGGTTTGCCAGGCACACATCCATTCAAATGCATTGTCAACAGTCGTGAGCAAATCTTCATACAGAAAAAATCAAATATCGCTCAAATTACACCACCTAGAAACAAATCGTTTGGTACACATATAGAAAACATCTTCACCAAAAAGATTATATTAAATTTATACGGTTAGGGTTCTTGATTTCTAATAATTTTGAATAAAACTAATGTTTTGCACTGGGCGTACCATCAAACTCAAGGCATTGTCAATCTTCATACAGAAAATACAGAAAAAGGGAAATATCTCTACAATGACACCACCTAGAAACAAATCGCTTGGTACACATATAGAAAACATGTTTACCAAAAACATTATATTAAATTTATAAGGTTAGTGTCGATGCTGTTCGATTTTGATGCATGCGCAGAAGCGATGTGTCCCTGGCAAACTGGTGTGCCTCGGAAACCGCAACACCGGGATGGCTGAATGAGTTGAGCGCCCGTCTCCTGTTTTAGGAGATCGGGGGATCCGAACCCATGGGTTCATGGGTTCGAATCCTGGTCGAGTCAAACCAATGACTTAAAATTGATACTTGTTGCTTCCTGGCCAGGCGCTCGGCATTATTAGGATAGGGCAAGGACTGGTTAGCTCAGTGTCAGGATAATGTGACTGAGTGGGATATCAGGTCATTGTGCTGGTCGCCATGAGTGCGCACTGTCACAAGTCGGTACCCGTCCTGATATGACCTTAGATGTTGCTAAAACATAAAACAACAAACAAATAGAAAATGTGAGGTTTTTTTTTAGCTGCCGGGGGGGAGGCACATTCCCCAGTGCCCCTCCCTAAATCCGCCACTGGGGCCAATATGGATACTATTGTCACAGACTCATAATTCACTGCATAAAAGGTTTGTTTTGTTTGTTGTTGTTGTTTTACGTCCTAGCAACATCTAAGGTCATATCAGGACGGGTACCGACTTGTGACAGTGCGCACTCATGGCGACTTTATAGTGCTGTCTCACTGGGAAACCAGGCCACCAGCACCATGACCTGATATCCCACTCAGTCACATTATCCTGACACTGAGCACACCAGTCCTTGCCCTGTCCTAATAATGCCGAGTACCTGGCTAGGAAGCAACAAGTATCAATTTTTAAGTCATTGGTTTGACTCGACCGGGGTTCGAACCCACGACCCCACGATATACCAGCACTGGAGACGAAGGTTTTCCGGTGCAAATGACACTGGTCTACATCCGGTGGAGGCGAGGAGGCCGCAGGTGGCATCACCATTACAGTGTTGGGTCTTACAGAGTACAACAATAATGATAATAATTCCTTTACGTATCTTTATATATCACGTATATATAAAATATCGATAAAGTTGTAATACTGAGTTCTTACCGATATCATTGGTAGTATGAGGAGTGGGAGGATCACATGATGAAAGGTCATCCCAAGGTCAGCAGAGAGCAGGTCAAACAATTGGCGCCACCAGCAGTACCGCATATCCTGTGAGGGTGGAAGCAGAATTATTGTGGTAAGTGGCCACAAGGGCCAGCCGCTACTAGGTGTTGCCGCGGTAGAGCTTTCGTCACATTTAGGTAAGCTATTGAGAGAGCAAGACATCTACAGGAGGAGCTCATGCCACCAGGCGGGCAGCGAGATGTGGCACTGCACCAGCCGCAGGGCGGGCCGGGGCAGGGGCACCACCGAACACACGACCGGTAAGTAGACATCCGTACAGGGTGAGCCGCCGATGGTGGGTTTAGCACTGGGGTTCCCGGCCAAGGCGGCCGGAGGATTCATGGGATCTCCCCACAAAGTGGAAGGAGGAGAATTTATTCTACCTCTATCAAGGCGGCCATGGGCCTGCCAGCACACCTCCACCCACACCCAACCCCCAGGGCCTGGCCGGTTACAAGGGACGCGTGACCTAGAGGTCATCCGGTGTAACCAAGCACTCCGGGTGCCGCATCCACTGACACAGAGGTCACGGGAGGGGGAGGGGGGACAATGGGTACTTGACCCCCTTGGGATCAGATGAGCGGAATGCGGCTCAGAACTGGCCTCAAAGCCGCAGTGCAATTAAAATAGCCAGACGGTTATTATCTAACCAAGCGAGTAGCAGCAGACATGCCTGCTCACGACATTGCTCACTACATCTCGTGCTCCCCCTCACCGGCCGACTCAGACAAAGGCCCGACGGAGCCTGAGAGCCTACTTGCTGGCTTCATTGAAGTAGCTGAACAGCAACAGGTAATTTCCCCACTGGGCGCACTATATTTCCCGTTGCCTCACAAATCTGACCGAGGTTCAGAAATCGATATGGAAGTGGGATCAGAGACCGGCTCCAGGGCGGGCACGCCGACCATGGACGAGCAGAGCGAGATGGGAAAACCGTCACTGGGCATGGTGGTGACCAGGGATGGGAACACCAAGAGGCTAGTGTTAGCCTCTACCTCCCCTACCTACACACTGCCACCACTAGGCAAGCTCTCCCGGGTCCTACACATGGTTGTAGTAGACCTGGGGCAGATCTTTAGTCCGCCACCCGATCCAGGTGCTGGGGATCAGTGGAGAGGCCCTAACTACGTGCCTTCCCCGATCGCCTAGCTCGAGAGGTTGGAAGCCAGGAAACTGGAGCTAGAGGCCGAGATCCGAGACCGATGGGCAGGCTACTCCATTAACTGGACTCAGGGGCACGAGGGGCCCTCAGCACCAACGCTACTGGCAGAGGCCCCCCCACCCCAGCCCGAGCCGAGATGGCCTAGACCGTCAGCCATCACACCCCCGATGGCAGCATGGGGATGGGCTAGAGATGAACCACCGGCTTACACCTCCCTGGATGCCCCCCCTACCCCCGCGCACTCGTCCAACGCCATCAGGAGAGTGTTAGCGGAGACAAGTAGGTCACCGGTGGTGAGGTTGGAAAACAACCCGCCACCGGCCCGGGCGGCACCACGCCCACCCGCTCCGGCCGCGCAGGGTACGCCCACCAGAGGGGAGGCGCCAGCACCGGCACAAGCGCCAGAGCAGGCAACAACCGCGAGCTGATACCTTGAACAATTCATACCGGTTGAGAAGGGGCATACAGATACGGAAGGCCAGAATCTGGCAACGAGCACAGCCAACTGATAAACTCACTGTGGACGAACCCCATGTCAAAAACTGAGATGGCGGAGGTCTATGCAACACCCCCGAGGCTGGCGAATGTGGAGGCAGTCCACAAGACAAGGCTCAACCCAGAGATTGAGCAGACACTACAGCAGAGAGTGGAGGACAATGATGCAGCATTGGCAGGGGCACAGTGCGGAGTGCAGTTTGCAGCCAGACCCATAGCCCGGATCCTGTATTATTGAGGGTCTAAACAAAAGTATGATTGAAATAGTTGTACATATTGAGCTGCGTTAAATTAATATATTCCTACCAGCTTTAACCTATGCTGCACACAGGTTAAGGTTAGGCTCCACATCAATCCCTGGACCAATATTGTGTTGAACTATCATTTTATATATATATTCACGGTCTCATATATATTCAGTATCTACATTCACTGCTATATTCCAGACTCGTGCATGGTCCCGTTTCAATATAGTGCTGCCATCTGGTGGAATCCATCTGTACCATTATCCACTAAATCATATTGGTGGTTCTATCTCAATTTTAATGGCACAGTTAACAACACTCACGGTTACATGACTCAAAATGGATGCCACTCTGGTTGAAGTGACCAACGTTAGTTAAAAACCATCAAAATTAATATGAAATGTGTACGGTAGGCACAAGAAACATGCTATTAGCAACCCACACATGGTGAAGCATCAGTGGAGTACGATGATGCGCGTCGGCAGCGCCGATTAACAGAGGAGCAGTGATCAGAACGACCCTAAAACTTAGCCACCGTTTGGTATTATATAGAGATGATTTATCAATCACAAATCAGCAAGGTTGTCCTTCTATAACAGGGCGGGGGGGCCGCTGGGAAAATCAGAGGTAAAGTGAAAGACAATACATGGAAACCAGGGACAGTGTTCCCTCTTTTATATACAGTGAAACTCCGATATTATACACCCCAATATAACACCAATTCAATGTAATCCAAAGGTAATTCAGGAAGCTGAACCCTTATTTGGCGCGACCCCGCTTTTTTTTGCGAGAACATTTAAAGCTGCATAGTCTAATGAACGCATCAAATTTTCAAAACCAAAACACTGACTTAGATTTGATTCTACGTATCTAACCAGAGAGCGTGTATATAAACAGATGAGAGGGACAACTCCCATACTAGAGCATGTAACATCTGCAGACTGTGGCGCTCCAAGTGCTGGTTGTTGAACAGTTTATGACACAGCTGTCAAACTCAAGGCATTGTCAATGGCCGTGAGCAATCTTCATACAGAAAAAGTGAAATATCTCTAAAAATACACCACCTAGAAACAAACTGATTGGAATACACATAGAAAACATGTTTACCAACAAGATTATATTAAATTGATATGGTTAGGGTTCTGGATTTCTATTAATTTGGAATCAAACTGACGTTTTTCACTACGCGTACGGCAAACTCAAGGCATTGTCAATGGTCGTGTGCAATCTTCCTACAGAAAAAGTGAAATATCTCTAAAACTACACCAAATAGAAACAAACTAATTGGAATACACATAGAAAACATGTTTACCAACAAGATTATATTGAATTTATACGGTTAGGGTTCTGGATTTCTATTAATTTTGAATAAAAACAAATGTTTTGCACTGAGCGTACCGGCAAACTCAAGGCTTGTTCAACACTAACCGCCAGGAACGCCACTGTAGCCTGTGTTACCGTTTTTCGCGGGAGTTGTCCCTCTCATCTGTTTATATACACGCTCTCTGATATAACTTAGATACTGATGCACTTATTAATATTAAGCATTTGTTACAACATAGAAGGGAACACAAAGTCAATTTAATACAACCTGTACCTGCAGAAGGCTATGGTGTCGCAGTTTTCGCGTGCTTGCCAAAACTAATTTGGCATGTTTGCGCTTCAAAGATCTTAAAAGTTAGCAATTTAAAATGAAAGTTACTTCAAACTAAAAATAAAATGGTGACAAAAGTAAGTAGGTTTGTGTCCCATAGAAAACTTGCCTAAAAGGCTACTTACCTGTTTTAGCTGTAAGATGTGCTCCCGATAACTTAGGTAAGTGTCGTAGTAGAGGTAAGTGCAGAGGAACCAGGCATACGACTCAGCCAACCAATGACTACAGTAAACAACCAAATGGTCTGTTGTTTTACTAATTACATGCTAACATGGGAGGAAAAAAAGTTAGTTTTATTTAATGACGCCTCTAGAACATATTGATTTTTATCATCGGCTATTGGATGTCAAACATATGGTCATTCTGACATATTTCTTTGGAGGAAACCTGCTGCCGCCACATAGGCTACTCTTTCCAATAAGCAGAAAGGGGTCTTTTATATGCACTTTCCCAAAGACAGGACAGCACATACCACAGCCTTTGATGAACCAGTTGTGGATCACTGGTTGGAACGGAAAATAGCAGAAAATAGTCTACTGAGCAGGATCGATCTGATGACCCACCCCTTCACAGGTGGACACTCTACCGCCTGAGCTACGTCCCGCTCCCCGCTAATGGTAGGAGGGATACTAGTCAACTCGATAAGATTGTCTGTTTGTTTCTGTTTGTTGGGGCTTTATATTCTAGCGACATTTAAGGTCATATCGGGATGGGTACCAACTTGTGAGTCATGGCGAATTTATAGCTCTGCCCCAATGGGAGACCGGGTGGAGGACCGGGTCCATGACCCCGATATTCAAATTTTCCTGATACTGAGCAAACCAGTCCTATTCTAGTAGTCTGTACATGAGCTACACTACCTCGCGGTGGTGGCAGACACTACGCCGCACACCTACGCAGTTACACTGAATTGTGCTAAGTGGCGGTGTTGCAGTTTCCCAGGGACACCAGTTTCCCAGGGACACATCGCTTCTGCACACACGTAAAAATCGAACAGCATCGTCACTAACCTTATAAATTTAATATAATGTTTTTGCTAAACATGTTTTCTATATGTGTACCAAGCGATTTGTTTGTAGGTGGTGTCGTTTTAGAGATATTTCACTTTTTCTGTATTGTCTGTATGAAGACTGCTCACGGCCATTGACAATGCCTTGAGTTTGACGGTACGCGCAGTGCAAAACGTCAATTTTATTACAAATTAATAGAAATACAGAACCCTAACCTTATCAATTTAATATAATCTTTTTGCTAAACATGTTTTCTATATGTGTTCCAAGCGGTTTGTATCTAGGTGGTGTAATTTGAGAGATATTTGACTTTTTCTGTATGAAGATTTGCTCACGGCCGTTAACAATGCATTTCAATGGAAGTGTCCCTGGCAAACTGGTGTCCCTCAGAATCCGCATCAGCGGCACACTAGCCACCAGCCAGAGCCCCGACTGGGCTGCCCTCTGTGATGTATGCGTGTCGATTGGGTACATGCGGGTCACCAGCTAGGACTGGAACGTAACCAAGGACAACGACCTGGTAAATAAAGTCAGTGATGAACTAGAACTCAAGGTGTCGACTCGTATTTTAAGCCGGGTTTACACGGGGAATTGTAAAGCAAATTAGACAAAGCGAATTATATTAAGCGAATTAGTAGCGCGTCTACACACGGAGCGGTTTGAGGCGGAAATCGATATCTGCGCATGAGCAAGTCCATACGGACCAGTGCTTAAGCTAGTTCGCTTCATATAAACCACCTCGCGAGGTGGTGTACATAAAGTGAATCATATGAAGCGAATCAGCCCTAATCCGCCTCAGAGTCGCGTTTACATGGCGAATGTGAGGCGAACTAGGCAAGGCGATTTATATGAAGCGACTTAACTCACCCGTGTAAACACGGCTTTACACCCTCTACTGTGTGTGGCAAGCGGGTCAGTTGACTATTGACGCCGCGGAGAGCGGATAGGTTTTGTAATAAACCAGTTTGAAGCATACTGTTACTAAATCTTGGTGTTTTTCCGTGAGTGTGTGGCAGTGTGGAAGACCATGGACCATCACACTATTAATGCTGAGAGCCACAGTAGATAGCGACAAGTATCAATTTTGTATGTCATTGGTTTGATTCAGTCGGGGTTTGCGTGTAACAGCTCCCACATGGGAAGCTAGCCAAGTTTCTGGACAAACCTAAGGAAGAAGATAGCTTCCCAAGTGCCATAGCCAGTTTGAATGACACTGAAGGAAAGTTAGATAGTGTAGTGGTCTGCACTGACCTCTCAGGCAAGTAACCACATAGACAGGTAGGCGTGGGGAGCGTGTTGATATCAGGGAGCCTAGGTGGTGTAATGGTTAGCACACTGGCCCGGAATGCAAAGAGATGCGGGTTCGAGTCCCGCTCTAGGCACAGTATTTCCCATTTTCATCACCCCCACGACACTGGTTGCCGTGATCAGGATCCTGTACAAGCTTTGCGCTGTATGGTTGTTGAACCTACCCTGTGTATGTATGTGTTAGTGCATTGCCTGTATGTATGTAATTGTAAGCATTACAATACTTACAATTCCAGGGGGACGAGTGTAGTGGTCTGCACTGACCTCTCAGGCAAGTAACCACATAGACAGGTAGGCGTGGGGAGTGTATTGATATCAGGGAGCCTAGGTGGTGTAATGGTTAGCACACTGGCCCGGAATGCAAAGAGATGTGGGTTCGAGTCCCGCTCTAGGCACAATATTTCCCATTTTCATCACCCCCACGACAATAGTTTAGTTAGTTTACTCACTTTCGCACAAACCGATTCAAATTTCTGTCGCTAAGACATTAAATCTGCATAGTCGGATGAAAGCATCAAACTTTCAAAAGTGAAACACTTAGTTAGATTCTATGCTACATGTCCAACTTAGATACTGATGCACTTATTAAAAGTTTGCAGCTGAATGGAAAGGCATACTACATCAATTTAATAGAACCCATTACTGCTGAAGCCTATGGTGTCCACTATTTTCCAATGAAAGCATCAAACTTTCAAAGACCAGACGGGATGGCCGAATGAGTTAGAGCGTCCCTCTCCCGTGCTGGTAGATCGTGGGGTCGTGGGTTCGAGTCCCAGTCGAGTCAAACCAATGACCAGGCGCTCGGCATTATTAGGATAGGGCAAGGACTGGTGTGCTCAGTGTCAGGATAATGTGACTGAGTGGGATACCGGGTCATGGTGCCGGCGGCCTGATTTCCCAGTGGGACAGCACTATGAAGTCGCCATGAGTGCGCACTGTCACAAGTCGGTACCCGTCCTGATATGACCTTAGGTGTTGCTAGGATGTAAAACAACAACAAACAAACAAACAATCAAACTTTCAAAAGCAAAATACTTAGATCTAGCTAGATTATTTATTGCTACATGTCTAACTTAGATACTGATGCACTTATTAAGAGTTTGTTGCTGAATGGAAAGGCATAATACATCGATTTAATAGAACCCATTACTGCTGAAGCCTATGGTGTTCACCATTTGAATATGCATCCCACTTCAATTATCCCTAATATGCATTTTTTTTCAGCGCCAAGGCACTGTGTAATCTATGGGCTAATCCCTTTTGAAAGGTGATCGCCAGATCTTTATAAATGAAAGTAGGCTATAATAAAGCACAAGTTAACGATAAAGTACCAGAGGGTGTACTATAGGAAATGGTGTGGTGTAGCAGAGTCCTGTAGTTGCCTGTCTGCAATAGTGAGGTTAGCTACAGTAGGGATAGCACAGAATGGGACACTCACAAAAAAGCACCTGTTGTCATGGGAAAGGCCCAAGGATGACTGCCAGCTCTCCCAGGCTTTTAATAGGTACTCCAAAGTGATTTTTTTATTTTAATGTTTCAGTGTTTAAAATTATATAGGTGTATAGATCTTTTAAATCCGATTACAGTTATATAAAATGTATATAGATCTCTTGAAAAGTTCCAAAATTATGAGGTTTTAAATATTCATTTTTTTGCCCTTTTTTGTGCGCATTTCTAAATTAGGGAATTCTGGGTTTTTAAGGCCCCAACACAAAAGCTATGTTGTGTATAATTTGTCCAATGTTAAAGAATCTCACTCTCTATAGCACAAATAACGCACTCCATTTTTTTCCAGACCCTTAGCTTTGTTATTCTGTCAGATATTTCATGCTAAATTTGCTAAATTCCTTAATATCATCAGGGTTAATGATAAATTCTTTGAAATAGCATAACTTATTTATGTTCTACTTACACTATCACTCTATCTTGTATTCCAAAATAATCAGAATCAAAAGCTGCATATGATCATACATGTCTAAATTAATATGAGGCAAAAACTGAAGTTCACTTTTATAGGCATTGCTAGTTGACTACAAGCCTAGGTCGCAAATACATTAACTTTATTAAGATGATTAAACAGATTCCCTTGGGTGACAGTAGGCTTCAGAAATGTTTTCAATGTCTGGCACCTTCCATACTCTAAAGTCGTCATTGATGGGTGCCACATCAAGCTTTTTCTGCCGAAACAGAAGCTTCAACAACACCATGTTTGTTGCTCTGGCGCTGGAGACATGAAGACATGGTCATTTCTCAGACCAACCTTGCCGAGTATGCTATAAATCAACACCAAATATTGTTCTGATTAGGTAGAGAAAAACTTAATCTTTCTGATGATATAATTTTCAAGCCGATCCTGATTAATTTTCAAGGAGAATGAGCATCTGAATGTTTTCACTCCTTCTGTTCAATCAAAATTCCCACTCAAAGACAGCCATGAATGATATGCTAATCAAGCCTGGTTTATTCTCCATCTTTCCTTGGTGGTTATTTTTAGCTCAGGTGACCATACTCAGCAAGGTAGCAATTTTAGGGAAGGGAGTGGCTAAGACTGGATGAAAACAGAATGGCAAACATGGACAGAGCTGCTGATGGTACACCCAAACAAGTTATAAAACATCTGAGAACCGGCTTTATTGGCATGAACTCCTGTTCACCTACTAGTGACCTATCACCGTGACTCCTTACCAGCTGTACACACACACACATACTCCTGTCCAAGCTCATCCACAATCAGCCCCTACATCCCATTGGACCTGAGTCCAATGGGTGTTACACACAGCTCAGCCTCTTTGGAGTGTCTGCTCTATTTGAAGTGTAGAGAGTGGAGTGGCCTCAAAGTGTGCCTAGTATGGGGTGTGCATGGCAGGTATAAGGAACCCAGGTGACTGGACTCAAACAACTCAGCCAATCAGACACTCTCTACAGCCTGGGTGGGCGATGCCCTAATAGGGGGCAGCTGTCACTCAACCCCAGCTGCAGGTGGTGTCCATAATGTAACCAACCAGGCTGGGTGTGCTTGCCCATTGGCCCCGTGGTAACAGGTAGTTGCAGACAGTTACAATAAACATATATTAAAATGCTCTTCCCCTCCACTTGCATTCTTTCTGGTGCATGGAGGGAATATTTCCATAATAATTAACTGTCTCTTAAATATGAACATCACATCACAATGCTGGTCGCTATGTGTTAATACATTTCCACATAGGCACTTATGTCACAAAGCGAGTGGGGCATCCATTGCTTCTCTGTGACATAATCATGGTCGCCACTCCGTTGCCCAAGAATAATAATGTTCTTTGCCAATATATAAATCCGAACCGAAAATCCCTATATTTTTACAAAGTGTCCATTGACTCTAATTTATTTCATCATGTTAATTAAAAGATTGAACACCCTAAAAGACAAAAGAACAGGCATTCACCTGATATAATTTTTGTTTCAAACAAAGCAGAATTAGTGGAGATTGAAGTGGTTTTAGAATGGCTCAATTATGTCAGATTTCAATTATGTCAGCATATCCGCGCACTTTAGAGTACCTACTTTTATGTTGTAACAATACTATGTGTATATGAGTACATGAATTTAATGTTTTTTCTCACCTGTTTCTAGTTGGTGAGTAGGCATGTCACCACCCCGCTTGACTTTTCCAGTCGTTTGTTGTAATGTTTTGCAAACGATCTAGCCGTCTTATACACAGCATGTGGAAAAATTGTCTTAACCGAGATTCCTAATTGTCTTGCCTTGGAGACCATGGCTCCATGCGTTGAGTGCGACGCATAGCATCCAGTTGTAAAAATATACGGATTTTCGGTTAAGAATTAGATATTGGCAGAGAGCATTATTATTCTTGGGCGATGGAGTGGGGACGATGTTATATAAACTAAAAGTAATAATATCCACTCCCATTATGACATGATATAAGCTGTGTGCAATATATGTTCATATATTATGCCTGAGATTAATGAAGAGATGTTCCTATATAAGAGGCAGTACATGATTGTTGAAATGTTTCTCTATGCATCCATAAAGAGTGCAATTGGAGAAAAGACCATTTTAACAGAGATCTATTGTAACTGTATGCAGCTATCTGTCCCTACATGACCACTGGGTGTGCACACCAGCCTAATTTGCATATACAGACAGGGCATCACCTGCAGCTGGGTTGAGTGACAGCCACCCCTACTGGGGGAGGGTGCCACCCACCCTGACTGTGGAGGTGCCTGGTTGGCTGGCTGTGGACTGCCCAGTCACCTGCATCCCATTGATTCTCTGACCACACTAGCCTCAAACCTGAGATCATTATTCTAGACCTGAGATCATTATTCTAGATTCTGCTTCAGACACGCTGAAGAGAGATCACTCTACTCCTGGCTCTTGAGTGAGACACACCTACTCTTGAGCAGGAACCCCAGACACTCTGTCTGATGCTATCAAAATTTATCTATTCCAATTGAGTGTGTACACAGGCATAGGACTCCTGTCTCATGGGCTGTAGGCACTGCTTCTATACAGGCTAACGAGTAATGAGATTTTGTGTGGCTAGAAGGCAAGGAGTGTGGATGATAGGTCACTGGTAGGTGGACAGGAGTTGGTGTTATTAAAGCACAACTTATCCACTGTTTATCTGTGTGACTTGTCTTCATTCTTCCTTAGCATTGATTAATGAGTTGATAGATAAGTGATTTGAAGGGGAGAGTTTTTGTAGTATTATCTGGTGTCCCAAACGTGGCCGGGCATTCAGTAATATTATAGTGGCGACCATGACGAGACTCTGAGACGATTCTCAGACATGACAGAAGAACTCGTGATGACGACGAGAACACCTGTGATGACGATGAGAACACCCGTGATGACGACGCGAGCGCACATCATCGATGGTCAGGTAGGTGCCGGTTTAGTGCATGCATCCCTTGTTTTGGGATGCTGGGGCGTCGAGATGGGGGTGAGACACTGTGTACCGCTATTTGTAACGAAAATGAAAGCTTTGTGTGTCGATATGTGTGTGTACTTTGATATATATGTGTTTTGATGCATGTGTGTGAAGGGGAATGTGTGGCTATATATATGTGTTGATATATAGGTGAGTGTGAAATGTGATATATATATATTTTGTATATATGTATGTAACAAAGGCAAACACAAGGAGCCAAGGATCATCACAACCACACGGCATGCACACTGCCAGCACACACACAATACATAAAACGAAAACGAAGGTTTTCTTCAAGGTCTCCTGATAAGCCGAGTAAGGAAAAGGGGCAGAAGCTCCGCCGAGGCATGGAATACGGAAGGCTACATCAGATGGGTTAGTGATAATCTGGCTAAAATGCCTCTCGGTCCAATAGACCGCACACATGTCAGTATCGCAACATCTAGCTATTGGTATCTCAAGGACCCTCTCATTGAACTGAATCGTCTTAGAGCGACGAACTGTTAAGACTAGCCCCCAGTCATAAAAATGAAAATCAGATCTGAGTAAGGCGGCATCGGACCAGGTGACCTGGGACTTCCTCAGCAGCCCACGGAATGAGCAGAGGACTGCTGCACGCCAGGCGACATGACCAGGGTTATCAGTTAGTAGCGCAAAGATCTTGAGCAGCATATATGGGGAAGGAGGGGCATGGCACGCCGCGGTGCATCACCTTTAACTCTTCGTATCCCTTTAAGTGTTGAAGCAAGAACAGAGTTCTTGTAATCTATCGGCCTTTCGCCGTGCTGCTTAAGAAAGAAATTCAGACCACTGAGGTAGTTAATAACGGAGACATACTTAAGATCTCTGGCCAATCAGGTGGCATAGAGGGCAACCTGCTCCTCAGAACATGGTATAGGAGTCCTGGAGGAGTGGAACATGTCAACATATCCTAAATATTTCTTGATCTATGCGGCCCTCGCTATTGTTGAGTTCTTTGCATACGAATGTTGCTGGTATTGCTGCTGCTCGTCTCTCAGGGCTGCTATCACTGAAAGAGACGAGTGAATGGTCAAAAGTCTCGCTGCAACAAAGCATCCTAGCACCATCGACACTCCTAATTCTAGCGGCACTATCATTGTCAATCAATCTGCTTAAGGCATCGCATATCACGTTGACTGCACTACGTATGTAAAATTGTATCGCACAGACAACCAAAATATCCTATGCAAGAAGTGCATGATTTCAGTGCTCCTTGACCTACCAGTGTTGAGTGCTGCCTGAACAACTGAATTATCCATGACAAAAATGACCGTTGTAATGTATTGTAGTTATCCGAACACCCCCACAGCAAGACTGCATGACGTCACCGGTGAATGTTCTGAATAAAGCTAGTTACGTTACAAGAACTCACGGCGTCCACACATACATTACATGGTGTCAGATAGTACGGGTTAATCGGACAGAATGGCACTTCATGGATTAAAACCCCCAGGACCATTAAATTTAGACGAACGAATGGCCATAGATTGGAGATCATGGTTGCATTCTTATGAAATCTACGCGACAGCAGCCGGAATTGTGTCGAAAAGTGAGAAGGTGCAATGCTGTGTACTGCTGCATGTTGCTGGCAGTGAAGCACAAAAAGTTCACCGTACGTTCGATTTCGACACAGCTGACAAGGACAAAATTGGCCCATTAGTTACAGCATTTGCAAAGTACTGTGAGGGTAAGACAAATATAACAGTGGTCAGATATGAATTTAACTCGTTCAACCAAACTACGGAAAATATGGACTCATACATTCGCGAATTAAAACATCGAGTACAGTTCTGTTGTTACGAACAGTTGGAGGATTCGCTGTTATATGATCGATTAGTTTGTGGTGTTAAAGATAACGAACTCAGGAATAAACTACTGCAAGCACCTAAATTAACATTGGAACAATGTGTGCAGTTATGTAGGTTGAGCGAAAACAAATCAGCACAAGTACAAATGTCTTCGAATATTCAAGTGGATGCAGTATCCAATGGATACGGACGACGCAATGACCTGGGGACCAGGTTATCTCCATGGAGACAAGCTACAACAAGTCGATATCAACAAGGCCGCAAGATGACAGCGAACAGATGCGGTCGTTGTGGATATAATCACCGAGAAGGAAACTGCCCGGCGAGAGGGAAGGAGTGCATCGGATGTAGACGTGTTGGTCATTTTGTGAAAATGTGCCATCTTCAAAAAGGACAACAGCGAGATGCACCAGTATATGAAATTAATATGGATTCTGAGAAAGAAAGTGGACACACCTTACACAACGATTTCGGTGACCTGGATATCGATCAACGACAAGACGATGACGGGTATGATTTGTTTGTCGGGTCAATACACCAATCTGAAGCTGACAACAAAGAATTGTGGTATGTTGTATTTAATATAGGTAATATAGAGGTCTCATTTAAATTAGACACTGGATCCGAGTCAAATATTTTGCCATTAGACGTTTACAAGACCTTAACAGGTGCTGAGTTGACGGCGTCAACTTGTCAACTAATCACATACGGTGGACATCGGATTAAGCCTACAGGACAATTGACCTTGAATATTCATGGTCAGAATCTACGCTTCCAAGTGACAGATGCCGGCACTGCAATATTAGGCAAGCAAGCCTGTGTTCAGTTAGGTCTCTTGGCGAGACTGGACACTTTAAGTGAAGCGACATCTAATGACGCGGACAAGATGGTAATAAAATATTCTGACGTTTTTGAGGGTTTAGGGTTAATTAAGGTCAATGCTAAAATTTATATTGATAAAAATGTCGCTCCTGTCATTGATCCTCCACGTAGAATACCATTAGCCATTACTGATGACGTACAAAATGAATTAAAACGTATGGTAAAATTAGGGGTCATTGTCAAACAGGAAGAACCAACCCCCTGGGTAAATTTGATTACTATAGTCCGTAAACCGGGGAAACTAAGAATTTGCCTAGATCCAACTAAGCTAAATAAAGCCATTTTAAGGGGCCCATACCCTGTCAAAACCATCGAAGAGGTAGTAGCTCATTTACCAGGAGCCCGGTATTTTTCTGTCTTAGACGCGAACAGCGGTTATTGGCAGATTCAATTGGATAAGGAAAGTTCTGAGCTCTGCACATTTAATACACCTTGGGGTAGATACCATTACACAAGATTACCATTTGGCATAAAGACTGCAGGAGACATTTTTATAGAAGAAATGAATGACTTGTTGAAAGGACTACCTGGGGTACATGTCATCTCGGATGATATTTTGGTGCATGGTTTTACAGAACAGGAACATAACATAAGATTAGAGGCGGTGTTAAGCCGAGCAAGAAAAGTTCATTTGAAACTAAATCCTAAAAAGTCTAAAATTTTCAAAACAAGTGTTAACTATGTCGGACATTTAATCACCGCAGACGGCCTAAGACCTAACAATGACAGAATACAAGCAATTATTGACATGCCAAGTCCCACTGATAAACAAGGCATACACCGATTTTTAGGCATGGTAGGATATGTGAGCAAGTTTATTCCTAATATGGCTAACATAACTAAACCTCTAAGAACAGTAATCCAAAAGAATGTCTCATGGCACTGGGAGATAGAACAAGAAAATGCTTTCAAAGAATTAAAAACATTGTTAACTAAGGCCCCAATCTTGCAGTATTTTGATAGTAAAAAAAAGGTTGTAGTCCAAGTAGATGCCTCCAAGTATGGCTTAGGAGCTACTTTATTCCAGAATGAATTACCTGTATCGATGGCGTCAAAAGCGTTAGATCAATCGCAAGTGAACTATGCAGTTATTGAAAAGGAGTTATTGGCCATCTGTTTTGGTTGCAAGAAGTTCCACGATTTTATTTATGGCAATGAGGTAACTGTTCACACTGACCATAAACCCCTAGTTGCAATCATGCTCAAGCCTATACACGAACTATCGGCAAGAATGCAACGTATGCGTATGCGGCTCCAAAACTATAATATCACAGTCTCGTATCTGAAAGGATCAAATTTGTAGTTTGCAGATACGTTGTCGAGGGCACATACCTCCAGTATAGCCCCTAGTGATTTGTACGACCGTGACATTTCGGTTGGGGCTATAGACATGGGTATGGATATAGTTCAACGTATAAGGGAGGCCACCAAAGTAGATCGGACGCTCACCGCAGTGAAAGCCCTAACGTTGGATGGATGGCCAGATAACAACCAGCATCTTCCTAGTGCAGTAAAACCGTATTACACCTTTAGATATGAAATAACATGGATAGATGAATTACTAATGAAAGGCACACAAATCATAATACCTAAATCGTTACAGGCCGATATACTGGACAAGCTGCACGAATCGCACCTCGGTGTATTAAAGTGCAAGCAGCTCGCCAGAGATAATGTTTTTTGGCCAGGGGTCAGTGGCCAATTAGAGGACAAAATATCCAGATGTGAGATATGCCAGGAATTTCGAAATTTCCCACCAAAAGAGCCATTAGTAAGCCATGATATTTTGGATATACCATTTCATAAAATTGGAGTAGACTTGTTTCATGTAAATGATAGAAATTACATTTTAATTGTTGATTATTATTCAAAATTTCCTGATTTCATAGAATTACATCAGACGTCTACTACCGCAGTTATTGAGGCTTTGAAACAAACGTTCGCCCGTTTTGGTATACCCAAATTTATAGTATCGGACAATGGTCCGCAATTCACGAGTCTAGAATTTCAGAAATTTGCATCGTTCTACGATTTTACATCCCTGTACTCAAGTCCCATGCATGCTCAGAGTAATGGACAAATTGAACGTTATGTTCAAACGGTTAAAAATATCATAAAAAAATGTGTAAGGGACGGTAGGGATATACAAATTGCCATACTGAATTACAGGAATACGACATTAAATGGTATAGGCGCGTCTCCAGCGCAATTACTGATGTCTAGAAAATTAAGAAGCAGAATTCCGGTCCTAAATCGAGATTTGAGGGCCACAGTGCATGTGTCCAAACTACCTCAAATGCACCTAAATAAGGAAACACAAAAAGTTTACTTTGACAAACATGCCGGTCAGGTTCAACACCCTCTAGTTAAGGGTGATCAAGTACGATATAAGGACCATCATGGTGACTGGAAAAAAGGGGCCATTTTGAGTACCAATGTAAACACTCCTCGTGATTACCACGTATTAAATGACCGTAAACACGTAATAAGACGTAACAGGAGATTTCTGTTTAAATGTCCTAATAAACATGAACTTAAAGGTTCCAAAGTTGAATCATCAATTCCAGTTAACAAATCGCATAACACAAACACACATGTAACATATACTACACGTTCTGGTAGAATAAGTCGTAAACCAAATCGTTACGGTTACAACGTGATTTAATTGTACCTCATCAGACTTCATAATGTTCCCGATAACTTAGTATATTTAAGTAGGTCATGTGTCTCATGTGACACATCCAGTAAATTTATGACCAGGGGCTTGAACATGTACCCTGGTATGTTGCCATTGCATCTTTTTAAAATATGTGTCAATCAGAGACGGTACCGTGTATCATCAATATAAGAAGCAGCATCACATGTCAAAGGATGACAAATGACTTTTACATGGTTCATATGAACATTTGTTGGCTGATATGTGCACACTTGGACTTTCGATATTTATGTGCTAACCATGTTGCATGTATTTCGGATTTATTTTCAAGACACAAGTACCTTTGTTAGTCTAAAGGGGAGGATAGGATAAGGAATTCCAGTCTATGTGATAAGGTTTGATCAGTCGGAAATAAAAGAAACTGTATAGATATAAGTCAATAATAAAAAGAAATAACATACCGACATGAGAACACATGAGATATAGGTATTAGATATAAGTACTAGATATATGTTTTACTTAAGTGAAAGGGGAGGATGTAATGTATTGTAGTTATCCGAACACCCCCACAGCAAGACTGTATGACGTCACCGGTGAATGTTCTGAATAAAGCTAGTTACGTTACAAGAACTCACGGCGTCCACACGTACATTACAACCGTGGTGTTACACCAGCTGGCACTCCATCGGATGCAGGATGCGTAGACCGCCCACATCTCCTGCACGTTGATGTGGGCGGTCCAGACATCCTCCGGAGGACGGAAGTGGTGATGACCGACGTAATTGTCAAGTATGTCTGCGATCAAGTCAGAGAATGAGCCGACAGCCCAGTCACTGCCATGCAAGGCACCAAAGCCCCACTTGGAAGCGTCACTGTAAATAGAGACGACGGGGGCAAATTTACCTAGGATCTTAGCCTTCCCGTTAAAGCCCATAGCGAAATCCAACCACCAGTCAAGGTCTTCCCTAACCCCCTTGCCTAGCCTAGTCCTATGGAATGGTTGTTTCAGTTTTGACATGAGGTCATAGATATGCCTTGAGAAGGTCCTCCCTCCCCGAATGACCTTGGCACAGTGAGCGAGCAGCCCCCCCACACGCTCGAGCTCCTTCCTACTGGCCTTCTTGCGCCCGCGTAACTTGCGAAGTATCTATAATGTTTTTTCTAATTTATCGGGAGGAAGGCTCAGCTCGAGGCGAACAGAATCAAGAAATATGCCAAGGAATCTAACTTTGGTCTCTACACTACTAACTTTCTTGAAACTAACAAAAAACCCAAGTCTTCTTAGTATGTGTATGAAGGTTATGTGAGCTCCCTGGACCTCCGAACGGGTCCCACCGACGAGGCAGAAGTTGAGGTAGATTACAACTCTGGTTAAACCCTCACAAACTCCGCATCTCACGATGAAGTCCGATATCTTAGAAAATATAAAGGGGCTGGATGATAGGCCCATACTTAACCGATTGTCAACAAAGTAAGTGAAGTTATCATCGCCAGCTCCCATGCTGGCGAAGGCCTTGACGCTGGCGGTCATCAGGATGAATGGAAACTGCGCGATAGGCGTCTTTTATATCTATCGTCCCCTTATAGTCACCCTTCTCGAGAATCTCAGTTACATCATTGGGGCCTTTATAGGAGAATTTTGTACAGACTTCATCCGTGAAATTGTTAACGGAGTCGATCAATGGCATGCTGCAGTCGATGACGACGCAGCCTCCACCGTCGTCCTTAGGAACGACAAAGGCATCGTGAGTGCAGAGAGGGGGGGCATCTATTCTGGAAATTAGGCCCTCGCGTTCCTCATCAAGAAATTTTTTGTTAATAATATCCCACTCCCACTTCGCCTTCCTCCTAGGCTTGTCTGGGATATAGCAGACATCAACACATGGGTTAATCACTCTGAACCCGAATGCGACCCCTATCATTAGATATAACCAATCTGGGTCCCAATCCCCACGAAGGAAAATGTCAGCAAACCACCTGCAAGGCTTAAGTTGGCTTGGTTTGCCCGCGATTAAATGACTACATGTGCAGCTCCCGTCAACACAGCTGTGAGATACCTCAAATCTCATGGGTGGCGCCCCCTCGGTTTCCCTAATGTATACTAGCAGGCCGCCCGATGCGGTCTGCTCCACAAATAACCGAACCGCCTTGCTGGCGCCCTCAGGCTGCTCCCAAAGCAAGCCATTACAACTATCATCATGAATGTAACCAACTTCAACCCCCCCCCGCACTGTCACATACCTCAACCCCAGCTGAAAAATTAGAGCATGGCATGCAATCATCATCAGTGAGGAACAAATCAGGATGTTCAGTCCAGTTAAGGTTGACAGTATCAGATTCAATGATATCTCGACGTTGATCGTCCCTGTATGGAATTTCAACCTTATAACTAGCACTAGTAACGACATTCGCATCGAATTGGTTATCGAAGTCACGGCAGTCCCTATCAGAGTTGATCATTGCGTCTCCTTCCAAAGGCACTGTTCTAATCGGGAAGGCGCGGTAATCGGTCCGAGTAGATGTCGGTAGTACTTTCGTAATGTGGGGACTCGAATGGTTGAATGTTGGACCGAGTCAAGCCTTACACTTTGCACGTTTGTGCGACTTGGCGCCACATCGCGAACACGCGTGGGCGAACCAGCACTCGTCGTCGGGTCTGAGGCAACCAGCCTCGCCATTCCAAGCATAGCACGCTTTCTTTGTGTTATTGCCCGGTGACCTTCTGTGTGCACTATATGTGCTAGTTCCTAGTTACTTGGTCTTCATGTTGTGCGGGCCATAGTGCTCTATGCTCTCATCTTGGTGAGCCTTCGAGAATGCCGCAAACCCGATGCTCTCCCCAAACTTGCGGATGGCAAGCAAATGGTCGACGTGTGCGACGTCCTTATAGTGGTCCTCTCGAGCTCTCGTTGAAATGAAGCCGACATGTTGTATGAAGGCTCTATAGTCTGCTGTTGTGAGTCCAGGAATGTCCAGGCACCAACTGCATGAGGCTTTCACGAGTTCATGAGCGTTCATCTTTCTAACGTCTTTCACCGTAGCGTACTTCCTCAACGACCACTTACTTCGTCATCGGCGAGATGAGCTGCCGTCGCTACTCGACCTCGACGACCGTCTTCTTCTGCTCGACCCTCTCGAGTGTCGACGTGATCGTCCATGGGTTGAATGTCCGTTGTCGCTCCCTCGCGTCCAAGTCGGAGGTGGAAGCGCAGCATCCGTTGTCCGTTGATCTTCGTCCGGGTGTAGTCGGTCGTCCGTGTCATTAAGGGATGTCCCAGCCAGAACGGCATCGGGTTGCCCGCCATCTTGAAAACTGGTCGTCCGTCGTCTGGTCCGTTGTCTGTCTCGCTCAGCCCGTAAGTCGTCGAGTTCGTCTTCTAGCACCGTCACCCACATCTCAGCTTTCAGTCTGTCGATTTCTGCGTGTGCAATCGACTCTCGCTCCTCAAGTGATAACACAGCCAAAGTGGAAGCGGTCGACTCCAGACCACCGCTTTCTGCCTCACCTGCCGATCTCGCATTCTTGGTAGACGCTGTACTGCTGCGTGTTGACATGCCTGACCTAGTAACAGGTGTGTCGATACTTTTGGTGCAAAAACCTTGGTATTGCGTGTCGTGGGGTGTCCTGCAATCAGAACAATAGCAAGTGCCTGGCATGTCATAAAGCGGGCCAAGTACCGCCAGACCGCACTAAGCGGATTAAGCAGATTAAGTTGTTACAGCAGGTTAAGCTGAAATATATGTAACACCCGAACGAATTTCCGTCAAGAAATATCGATAAAAAACTGTACGGATGATAACTTTCGCAAAATATGTTCATTCTGTCGAACCCATATCGACACACATATCCGAGCAGATGTACAAAGTCAAAGTATGCGAGGTTAACGATATAACTGCTAGATTCAATTCAGATTGTTCTCATATTAGTGAACGTTCCCGTCAGTAGTCTTTAGAATTGACAAACGGATCGACACACTTAGCAGACGGGTCGGTTATCAAAGCGACCGTCGAGTATGAGTTTAAGGCACGATACCATCTTCCATGTGAAAGGTCGCCGTGAAAAGATCGATCCTCCAATATTTGTCCAACCAACACGCAACGGTCGAAACACAGGAGCGGTCGCCCGATTCGCGGACGACAGGTAGCACAGGTAGCACAGGTAGCACAAAGGTAGCAGACAGGTAGCTAGTAGACTGTTGCTAGTTTTGAAAGCAGGACACAGACTGACTGCCCGGTGTAACGATTTCAACTTCCCCCCTTCTCAAGTTCCCCCCCGGGAATCTGAAAACGTTTTCAACTTCCCTCCGGGGAACTTAAAAACGTTTTCAGATTCCTGGGGGGGAACTTAAAAACAGTTTTCAGATTCCTCCCCCTATTTTCAAATTCCTCCCTCTGGGAATTTAAAATTGTTTAAAAATAAAGAATTTCCCCAAAAATGTAAAAGTTTTAAAAAGATCGAAAATTTATGAAAAATAGTAATAGTAGTCACCAAAATTTTCCCAAAAAGATTTGTTGTTAATCGAACAATTTCACATAAAAAATTCACCAAAAAAATGTATATTTCACGAAAATAACGAATTTCACACAAAGATTCTATATTTTTTTAATTATTCAAAAAAGCACAACAAATTGAAAATTTCACGGAAAATAAAAAATTTCCAGACAATTTCCAGGGGGGGTAGGGGGGAGGTGGGGGGAAGGAAAAAGGCAGCCTAAGGAGCCCAACCACAGTCCTCTGAGAGGGCCTGGGGAGGCTGGGTGGTTGGTATAGTTTTACGCACGTTTTCAAGTTCCCCGGGGGGAGGGAAAGTTAAAACGAGGGAGGAACTTGAAAACGTTTCAAATTCCCTGGGAGGAATTTGAAAACGTTTTCAAGTTCCCGGGGGGGAACTTGAATATGGGGGGAATTTGAAATCTTTACACCGGGACGCGCAATGGCCGGAAACGCCCGGTGGGGGCGCTGGCGTCGGCAAGGACCGGTGTAAAGATTTCAAATTCCCCCCATATTCAAGCTCCCCCCCAGGAACTTGAAAACGTTTTCAAAATTCCTCCCAGGGGAATTTGAAAACGTTTTCAAATTCCCTCCCTCATTTTAACTTTCCCTCCCCCCCATTTTTGGGGAATTTTCTTTATTTTTGTAATTTTTTGTTATTTTTGATTATTTTTCATGACAAATATTATAATATACAGATAATAGCATAATGGAAATTATTATTAGTACAATAAAACATATTTAACCACAAATTACACAAAAAGTCTCCAACATGGTTAAGAAAAAAATATTATAGGTCTGAAATTTAAAACGTTTTTTAAAGTATTTTAAGCAATTTTAAATTCCCGGAGGGGGGAATTTGAAAATAGGGGGGGGAATCTGAAAACTGTTTTTAAGTTCCCCCCCAGGAATCTGAAAACGTTTTTAATTTCCCTGGAGGGAAGTTAAAAACGTTTTCAGATTCCTGGGGGGGAACTTGGGAAGGGGGGAAGTTGAAATCGTTACACCGGGGCAAATATAGGCAAGTCAGCGATTGGACAATAATCAGTAGAGAATAATCGTAATAATAATATCGATAATCATGACAAGAGCTCCGCCCCTTTTATATACGCATAATAGATTATACTTTCTATATATGTATGTAACAAAGGCACACACAAGGAGGCAAGGATCATCACAACCACACGGCATGGACACTGCCAGCACACACACAATACATAAAACGAAAACGAAGGTTGTTGAATGTATGAACGTTGATATATATGCTCTGTATATATAGTGGGTGAGAAATTAAGGGAGAAGAAAAATATGAAAGCTTAGGTTGCTAGTACGTTCTGTGTGAGGCTAGTATGTTCTGTGTGAGGCTAGTACGTTCTGTGTGAGGCTAGTACGTTCTGTGTGAGGCTAGTATGTTCTGTGTGAGGCTAGTACGTTCTGTGTGAGGCTAGTACGTTCTGTGTGAGGCTAGTATGTTCTGTGTGAGGCTAGTACGTTCTGTGTGAGGCTAGTACGTTCTGTGTGAGGCTAGTACGTTCTGTGTGAGGCTAGTACGTTCTGTGTGAGGCTAGTACGTTCTGTGTGAGGCTAGTACGTTCTGTGTGAGGCTAGTATGTTCTGTGTGAGGCTAGTACGTTCTGTGTGAGGCTAGTACGTTCTGTGTGAGGCTAGTACGTTCTGTGTGAGGCTAGTACGTTCTGTGTGAGGCTAGTATGTTCTGTGTGAGGCTAGTACGTTCTGTGTGAGGCTAGTACGTTCTGTGTGAGGCTAGTACGTTCTGTGTGAGGCTAGTATGTTCTGTGTGAGGCTAGTACGTCTGTGTGAGGCTAGTACGTTCTGTGTGAGGCTAGTACGTTCTGTGTGAGGCTAGTACATCTGTCTGAGGCTAGTACGTTCTGTGTGAGGCTAGTACGTTCTGTGTGAGGCTAGTACGTTCTGTGTGAGGCTAGTACGTTCTGTGTGAGGCTAGTACGTTCTGTGTGAGGCTAGTACGTTCTGTGTGAGGCTAGTACGTTCTGTGTGAGGCTAGTACGTTCTGTGTGAGGCTAGTATGTTCTGTGTGAGGCTAGTACGTTCTGTGTGAGGCTAGTATGTTCTGTGTGAGGCTAGTACGTTCTGTGTGAGGCTAGTACGTTCTGTGTGAGGCTAGTACGTTCTGTGTGAGGCTAGTACGTTCTGTGTGAGGCTAGTACGTTCTGTGTGAGGCTAGTATGTTCTGTGTGAGGCTAGTATGTTCTGTGTGAGGCTAGTACGTTCTGTGTGAGACTGATAAAAGTATTTTTTTTATGTTTTTATTATTAAATCGGGTGGTCCGTTGTGTGTGTCTGTTGTGTCCGTGGAAACTGCCAGAGCCACACGATAGCTCAGTCTGGTGCTCGTCCGTTAAGAATGATAGAAAAAGTTTATATATTAGTGGATTCGGCTAGTCCTTGCTGTGCCCGGTAAGAGCGATTTTGTATATATGTTTGTATATATATATATATTGAGTTCGGCGAGTCCGTGCTGTGCCCGGTAGGAGCGATTTTATATATATATGTTTATACATGTATTGAGTCGGGTAGTCCGTTGTGTGTGGGCGTTTTTGTAAGTTGAAACCGCCAGACCTGTCTATATGAGAATGATATAAATTGATATATAGTTTGAAATTGGGGAAGGCCGTTGTGTGTGTGTGCGCGACGCCGCCAGACCGGTGTACGAGAATGATATAAATTGATATATAGTTTGAAATTGGGCAGTCCGTTCTGTGTGCGTTGTGTCCATGCAAACTGCCAGAACCACACGAGAGCTCAGTCTGGTGCTCGTCCATTAAGAATGATAAAAGTTGTTTTATTATATTGTTAAAGTTCGGGTAGTCCGTGGTGTGTGTGTGCGTTTGTAAGTTGAAACCGCCAGAGCCACACGATAGCCCGATAAGACTGATAAATATATATATTGTTAAGTGCGGTGAGTCCGTTGTGTGTGTATGCGCGACCCCGCCAGAAACACGGGGCTGAGCGAAATTTATATATTATTAAATTCGGCGCTCAGTCAGTTCTTGTCCGATTCGCGTTGGAATAAAGTATTTCGCGTTAGAGAACGTGTTTCGCGTTAGAGTAACTTGTTTAATGCTGAAATAACGTATTTGATGCTGAAATAAGGTATTTAATGCTGAAATAACGTATTTAGTGTTAAAATAACCTAGTTAAAGTATGTTATTGGTAAATCAAAGTATGTAATGGTAACTTAACGTATTGTATTGGTAGAGTAACGTATTTTATTGGTAAAATAACGTATTTAAAGGTAAAGTAACGTAATTATTGGTAGAATAACGTGTTTGGCGGGAAAATAACGTATTTGGCGGGAAAATAGCGTGGTTGAGCCACAAAGAGGACGCGCCGCAGTTACATCACCACCATCCGGCAGATCTGAAGGGGTGTTGGGATCAGTGGTGACGCGCCGCAGTTGCATCACCACCATCTGAAGGATCTAGATAACCGGCAGGGGTCGGTATTTGTGGGTGCTAGGATAAAGGGCGCATTCCATATACGCGTAAAGGTGGGAGTTGTACATCGATACGTCGATATATATATATATATATGTTTTGGTATATATTGATAGTTTGGGTGGAATTGTATCATTGTGTCGACATTTAATTTTTTTTTTAATATATCGACAGTGAAGGGAGTTGGACATTGATATACGTCGATATATATATATATATATTTTATTTTGTTTAAACATATCGACCGATAGAAGGGAGTTGTACGCCGGTACGTTGATATATATTTTTGTTTTAAATATATCGACAGATAGAAGTTAGTTGTACATCGGTACGTCGATATATATATGGTGTTTTTGATATATATCAACAGATAGATGGGAATTCCATGAATGAATAAACAAACCAGCAAAGGACTGTGTGTGTTGGGTGTGTGGGGGTCTGCACCCAGCACATTTATATCCAGCCCACAATGTTACTGACGTTGGGAAGTTAAAGGGGCACAGTCCAATGGTTTGGAGTTCCGTCTTGTCAGTAAAGGGGCTGTCACATTAGTTTTTTTTGTGGGAGCGTTCTGCGGCGTAGGCGCTTTACGGCATATACGTCGGCATACGCCGCCATACGCTATGCATACGCTACGCATACGCTATGCGTACGCTCCACATAAGCCGTCATGTGCCAGCTTATGCCGGCCTATGCCGCTGTACGCCGCCATACGCTTTCTCCCATCCGTCCGTCCAAATTTTGTTGTGCATGCTCAAAAAATCTTGACCTACGGGGGCGTATGGTTCTTATGCTACTCATACGCTTCTCATACACCGGCATACGCTCCTGTATGCTGGGGGTATGCCGGTGTATGCTAGAGGTACGCCGGCATATGCTACTCGTATGTTCAACTTGTGTCACGGGCGTATCTCGGGCGTATCTCGGGCATATGCAGCGTACGCAGAACCTACGAGTTGCGTATGGGAGCGTATGAGTAGCTTATGCCCGACCTATGGTCTTGGGATATAAAGGCGACGCACACCTTCTTTGGTCATTCCAGCTCTGCTGCTCATACAGGATGGATGCCCAGGCACTGCAAGTACAGTTCCAGCTTTTCTACGGAGTTGCCCTTTGTCACCATGAGCTTGGTCTATACCTCATGGTTCTTCTCGTGTCCCATATCGAGAGACGAAGGAGGAGGGAGCGGCGGCGACGATCAGGGTGGGTCAGACCCTGGATTGGGAGGCGGCCACAGTTTGGCTTGTTCGACAAGCTGATGGTCGAGCTCCGCAGCGAGGACACCGCGTCGTTTGTGAACTTCATGCGGCTGCCTCCCCAGTTGTTTGACGAGATTGTGGCGCGAGTGGAACCGAGGATTGCCAACAAACGGACCACATTCAGGGTGCCACTCAACCCGGCGCTGAAAATAGCACTTACTCTGCGGCACCTGGCATCTGGCACAAAATACTCCTCCATGAAGTTCGGGTGAAGTCTGTAAGGCCATCATCGACGAGTACATGGCCGAGGTCATGACGTGTCCGACGACTCCAGAAGGGTGGCGTGCCGTCGTGGACCTCTTTTCAGAGAGTTGGAACTTCCCCCATACCTGTGGCGCTCTGGATGGGAAGCACATCGCCTGCCGGTGCCCTCCAAAGAGTGGGTCGCTCTACTACAACTACAAGGGCTTTTTCTCCGTGGTCCTGTTGGCGCTTGTAGATGCGGATTACAAATTTATCTGGGCAGATATTGGCGGTTTGGGCTCCGTGTCCGATGCCCAGATTTACAACGCCTCCGAGCTGAAGGCGGGCACAGAAGGTGGCACCATCGGCTTTCCGAACCCTGAACCGCTCGTCTAGGGCCAGAAGGATGTGCCGTATTTTCTGATCGGTGACGACGCCTTTGCCCTGCAGCCGACCATGATGAAGCCGTACGGCAAGAGGGGCTTGACCAATGACGAGCGACTCTTCAACTACCGGCTTTCCCGAGCTAGGAGAGTGGTGGAGAATGCCTTTGGCATTCTAGCCAACCGCTTCCAAGTGCTGCTGACGACTATGCAGCACCACCCCTCCAACGTGAAGATCATCGTCAAGGCGTGCATTGTTCTGCACAACCTCATGAGGACACGCTACCCAGCGCTACAGAACATGCAGCTGGATCGTCCCGAGACAGCCAACAACAACTTTGTGCCTGGAGGTTGGCGAGAGGGCCACAACCTTCCTGACATTGACGTTCTACCTGTTAACCCCAACACTGCATCCAAGCTAGGAAAGCAACAGCACAATCTAATTAAAGACTGGGTCGTCTCACCCACCGGAGCACTGTCATTGCAAGACAGGATGATCTGACAAAACATTTTATCAGTCTGTATGCGCTGTTTACTGTTTTTGCAAACTTATGTGCTTTTCTTGACACTGTACTGTTATCGCTTTTTACATGTCTGTGATGTTGTGACATATCTCTTGTTATATGAGATGCTAATATGTTTATATGTCTAGTAAAATAAACGATATCATTTTAGAGATATGAAAACACAATTTTACATGTCTGTTACGTTCTTTCGCTCCCTAATTTAAAGTCATCTAGTTAATGTAATGGAGAGCTTTCATGAGCCAGTTCTCTCGCTATACATTAGGTGGCAGCACCCGTTCCCGGTCCAAGTCGGCCATCATGGTTGAATAGAAGGGTGTAGGTGTGTGTGTGTGTTCATCGTGTAGGTGGGTGGTGGGGGTGGTGGTGTATGGTGGGGGGTTTATCGATGTGGTGGGGGTGTAGGTATGTGTGTGGTGGGGGTGTAAGTGTGTGGTGGGTGTGTGGTGAGGGTTTAGGGGGTATGTTGGGGGGTGTAGGTATGTGGTGGGGTTTATTGGTGTGGTGGGGGTATGTGTCTGTGTGTGGTTGGGGTGTAGGTATGAGGTGAGGGTTTAGGGGTGTGGTGGGGGTGTAGGTGTGTGGTGGGGGTGTAAGTGTGTGGTGAGGGTGTCGGTGTGTGGCGAGGGTATAGGTGTGTGGTGTGTGTGTGGTGGGGGTGTAGGTGTGTGGTGGGGGTGTAGGTGTGTGGTGATGGCTTAGGTGTGTGGTGGGGGTGTAGGTGTGTGGTGGGGGTGAAGGTTTGTGGTGAGGGTTTAGGGATGTGGTGGTGGTGTAGATGTGTGGTGTGTGTGGGGGCGGTGTAGGTGTGTGGTGGGGTGTAGGTGTGTGGTGGGTGTAGCTGTGTGGTGGGGGTGTAGGTGTGTGGTGGGGGTTTCGGGATGTGGTGGGGTGTAGGTGTGTGTTTGGTGGTGTAGGTGTGTGGTGTGTATGTGTGTGCTGGGGTGTGGGTGTGTGGTGGGGGTCTAGGTGTGTGGTGGGGGTGTAGGTGTGTGGTGATGGCTTAGGTGTGTAGTGGGGGTGTAGGTGTGTGGTGGAGGTTTAGGGTGTGGTGGGGTGTAGGTGTGTGGTATGTGCTTGGTGTGTGTGGCGATTTAGGGGTGTGTGGTGGGGGGCTTAGAGATGTGGTGGGGGTGTAGGTGTGTGTGGTGGGGGTTGATTGTGTGTGTGGTGGGGGTGTACGTGGTTTGTGATGGAGGTGTAGGGTTGTCTTGCAGAATGGCACCTCACAATCTGTAGCATCTCTAAACCCCCACCACACACCTACACCCCACCACACACCTACACCCCCACGACACTCCTAAACCCTCACCACACACCTACACCCCCACGACACACCTACACCACCACGCACACACCATACACCTACACCCACACCACATCCCTAAACCCTTAGCACACACCTACAGCCCCACCACACACCTACACCCCACCACACACCTAATCTGTGTGTGTGCTTCTTCTATTCAACCAAAGCAATACAGAGACCGGCATCGTGCGCCATCTGACAAGACACTCATGCAAACTGAAAGGTCCTCATCGTAATGAATCTCCTCTCTTTTTACATGAATTAATCTTTTACATACATACTAAGAACACAGGGAAAAATCGAGTGACACAGAGACAGAAAGGAGGAGACGAGTTAGAGGGAGGGAGGGCAGGGGGAGAAGAGATAGAGGGAGGGAGGGAGGGAGGGACGGAGGGACGGAGAGAGAGAGAGAAGAGATGGGGGGAGGGAGGGAGGGAGGAAGAGAGATAGAGAGAGAGGAAGAGAGAGAGAGAGATAGAGAGAGAGGAAGAGAGATAGAGAGAGGGAGGAACAGAGATAGAGAGAGGGAGGAACAGAGATAGAGAGACAGGAAGAGAGATAGAGAGAGGGAGGAAGAGAGATAGAGAGAGGGAGGAAAAGAGAGAGGGAGAGGAAGAGAGATAGAGAGAGGGAGGAAGAGAGATAGAGAGAGGGAGGAAGTGAGATAGAGAGAGGAAGAGAGATAGAGGGAGGAAGAGAGAGAGAGGGAGGAAGAGAGATAGAGAGAGGGAGGAAGAGAGATAGAGAGAGGAAGAGAGATAGAGAGAGAGGAAGAGAGAGAGAGGGAGGAAGAGAGATAGAGAGAAAGAGAGAGAAAGAGAGATAGAGAGAGAGGAAGAGAGATAGAGAGAGGGAGGAAGAGAGATAGAGAGAGAAAGAGAGATAGAGAGAGGACGAGAGATAGAGAGAGGGAGGAAGATACATAGAGAGAGAGGAAGAGAGATAGAGAGAGGGAGGAACAGTGATAGAGAGAAAGAGAGATAGAGAGAGACAGAGAGATAGAGAGAGAGGAAGAGAGATAGAGAGAGGGAGGAAGAGAGAGAGGAAGAGACATAGAGAGAGAGGAAGAGAGATATAGAGAGAGGAAGAAAGAGAGAGAAACAGAGAGAGAGAGAGGAAGAGAGAGGGAGGAAGATAGATAGATAGAGAGGAAGATAGATAGAGCGAGGGAGGAAGAGAGATAGAGAGAAAGAGAGATAGAGAGAGAGGAAGAGAGATAGAGAGAGGGAGGAAGAGAGATAGAGAGAGAGAGGAAGAGAGATAGAGAGAGGGAGGAAGAGAGATAGAGAGAGAGGAAGAGAGATAGAGAGAGGGAGGAACAGAGATAGAGAGAAAGAGAGATAGAGAGAGATAGGGAGAGAGGAAGAGAGATAGAGAGATGGGGAAGAGAGATAGAGGACGAGAGATAGAGAGAGAAAGAGAGATAGAGAGAGGAAGAGAGATAGAGAGAGGGAGGAAGAGAGATAGAGAGAGAGGAAGAGAGATAGAGAGAGGGAGGGAGGGAAGGGAGCAAGGGGAAGGAGGAAGATCATTATAAATATTTTAAATTTAAAGTTTTTATTTATGTTTTAATTTTAATTTTAATTGTACTTTAATGTATAACAATTAAATGATGGCATGCCTTTACTGAACGCGGACACAAAAAATAAAATTGACAGTATATTTATTTATTTCAACATCTTGACATATTTACATATATACATAAAAATGTACAAACAATATATAAACATACAATATATATACATATATACATACAAATGTACAAAGATAAATAAAAACTAAGACTACATATCTACACATATTTACAATCACTTCTCTCCCTTGCCATTAGAAGTGGCATCAGCTGGCGACTGTGTGGCTGATGAGGGGAATAAGTCCAAATTTGCGCCCAACATGCCAGATATCCCGGACAGCCCCGACAAGTTCAATAGGCCTTCTGGGCTGGCCGGCTCAGACAAGTTCACTTGGGTGGGGTCGCCGTGTGTCGGAGTCGCGATGTCTGCGGCAGCGCAAGTCCCCGGCCATGCCACACCCACAGTGGGCGGAGCACCCGCGTGCACCACGACTCCGGGAGAGCCCCTCGTGTGCCCCGCCATCCCTAATGTCCGTAGTTGTCCAGCAGTGTGCGGCGGTGACGGCCGTACCACCAGCGGAGCTGCGGCCACCTCGTGACCCACGGAGGTTGGAGGTAGAGGCTGAGACTTGGCAGAGGCGGCTGTGGCTGTGGCTGATGATGAATGTGCAGCTGCCCCATATAGCGCTGCACATACTCGTGTGTCTGTGAGGGTGGCAGAGTGTCTCGTGTGTCTGTGATGGTCGTGTGTCTGTGATGGTGGCAGAGTGAGGGGAGACTGTTGCTGCAGGCTATATATACCCAGGAGCCACCAGGCGGTGGACCGCGCAGAGATAACATAGGTCACGCATAGGTTTCGCATACGCTCCTCATACGCTCTTCATACGCTCCTCATATGCTCCTCATACGCTCCTCATATAGTCATATGCTCCTCATACGCTCCTCATACGCTCCTCATATGCTCCACATGCCAATCAAAACCGTCAAAAAATGTCACAGCACACTCCCATACGCTCCTCATACGCTCCTCATACACTCCTCATAGGTTCCACATACGCTCAAACCCACCCTAGAGGTCACCAAAGGTCATCATAGGCCGGCATCCGCAGGACTTACGTAGGTTTTCAATACTCTCCCGCCATACGCCGTAATGTGACAGGGCCTTAACAGGTTCTAGTAATTTACTCAGCAGTATCCCCAGATAGGTGATGACAAGGCTGGTAGGTGCACCGGCCTCTGGGTTGGATAGATAGAATAAGTTCTAGATAATTGTTTTGGTTTTGAAAATCAGTAGAGTATGCAGCTTTAAAGGGAGCTGGGGGAATGCACGTAGCAGTGACGTGACTCACGGCGTATAGCAGCCGGCGAGGCTCTGTCTGTGTGTGTATGTGTGTGTGTGTAGGGGAGTATAGATAAAATACTATCGTGATGAAAGAGAGGTGAAATTGACCTGAGATGTGCCACACTGGTAGTATATATTTGTTTTTGATATATGGGTCATTCTCTAAAACTGGGCACCAAAGTTTGACATGGAAACCAAAAGTGAAAACCTTCCAAATAATAGCAAAAATCCTTCCAAATAATAGCCCAGTCCAGTGTCCTATGAAGGTTTGCATGTTGTGAATATGTCAGAGTTGAAAAAAATGAATTTCACTTTTTGAATTACATCTTATACAAATTGAGCAATAGACTAATATCTCTCGTGTAACATGAAAATCAAAGACACATCCAGAACCTTATTTTAACATATACAACATAGTCAGACAAGATTTTATTGATTACTGTTAAGCAGACAAGGTTATGACTTACAAGAAAAAAGTTGAAAATAAGTAGAAAAAAGTTTTCTACATGTATGGGGTCAATTTGTAAATTTTCACTCTAGCACAAAATCATACAATTATAATTTTAATATCTTATGTGGGATAAATTCAATCCATGTCGAACTGCTAACATACCTAATAGACAAAGGCTACAATAATTATTTGACTTGCTATCGACAAAACAAAGACTTAATTATCAGCATCGTAACGTCGATACCAAATATGTGGTGCCTAGTTTTGAAGAATAACCCATATATATATCGACAAATACAGGGTATTGTACGTCCGTACGTCGATATATATTTATTTTGAAATATATCGACCAATAGAAGGGAATGGTACGTCGGTACGTCAATATATAATCCTTTTTTTTTTTAAATATGTCGACAGATAGGAACATATGCACACACAGGTTGAGTTGCATAGAGAAAGCTGACTCTATTCAAGACATTTTGGTACATTAGTGACTGAATTTAGGGCAAGTTAACTCTAAAAATTGACCATTCTGTGATGTTTGAAGAATATAGTCATATCTGCACCAAATTAGGTTTTAGCTGCTTATATGGATGCTAATTAAAATATCCAATTTATATCATCCAATAAGTTGTTGTATTAAAACATGTTGGTTGCAGCTTTATGAGCAGTGACCATATGAGGTTTGTCATGGTAATATATTTTACTTTAGCTTAAAGTAACTTTAAGTGAATAAAAGAAATAACCTGGATAGGTCTAGAGCTGCCCGGGCCATTGCCTTAAACAGAAGGAGGGGAATTGTGCCAACTGACAGCACTGACAGCACTGACAGCACTGACAGCACAATGGCAGAAGGAGAGTTGAGCAGGGGGTTTGCCAACTGGTTCACAGCTAGGGTGGCAGCAGGACAGATATCAGCAGATGGGGATAAATTATTATATTTAACTCAATATGCGGCGGGGCAGTTGGAAGCCCAGGCTAAGGTACTTAAGGAAGCTAGGGAGCACGGGACCGGGTCCAACCGAGAGCAGGCGCAACTCATGCGAGATAAAATGATGGGGGATGAGCGCCTGGCTCTAAGGAGATATCAAATTAAGGAGGAAGAGAGGGCTGTGCGGGATCTTAAGGACCAGGGAAGACAGATAGCCACTGTGGATGGGTCAGACCTGGGAGTGTTGAGGTCCTGGGTAGAGCAGGTTGGCCGTGCAGGTAGAGTGTCTGGGGCCAGAGGGGTGGATGTAGTGAAGTTTGCACTCAGTCACTCTAGTGGCAACCTCCATGAGGTCATATATTCAGTATATGAAGATGATGCTAACAGCTCATGGGAGGCGGTCTGGGAATGCCTGGTTGGGCTGTTCTTAACAGCCAGGGAAGCCATTGCCCTAGTTGACATAGTATTCTCACTCAAGCAGGAGAAAGCTGAGCTGATGTCGGCGTACTGTATGCGATACAGTACCACGGTACAGAGGGCTTGGCCAGAGAAAGGACTACTCAAGCTGGGCGCAGTACATGGCATGGTAATTAAGAAGTTTGAGGACTCTTTGATTGAGCCAGTGGTCAGGCTGAATGTAGGCCTGGCCAGAGCAGTTAGCCTAGAGGCGGCCATGTCTGTAGCCAGGGAGAATGAGGAAGGCTTGGCAGGGCCAGGGGGCAGGCTGACTGGGGCTCATCGGCTGGAGGAACCCATGGAGATAGGGGCCATAGAAGGGCACACAAGGGTGGAGCCAGGTGGGACTGGTGCAGACAGGGTGGCATTTAAAACACTCCAGGGGGAGATCAAAAGCCTCCGGAAAATGCTGGTAGAACACTCTGAGCGACCAGTACAGGCTGGACAGTTGGCAATGGCACCGGCACCACCATCAATAGTGGTAGTGCAGACTGCACCAACACTGCCCACAAATAACCAGGTAAATAGAGGTGAGAGAAGGAGGGCGCCACGTCAGGTAATGGGGCGTGCCCCTCAACAGTCTCACCAGGGCCCAGGGAGAGATAATATCTATTTATTTCCAAGCTTAATTTACTGATCTCGTAAAATCTATTTTTTGGACATACTTCATTTACGCATATAATGTCAGGTCTCAAAGAACTGATTTCAACTTCCAGTAATGACTTTTTAGTGCTACTTAAGACATCTATGTTGGTGTACATAACTTCTAAGGTTTTTATTTTGTTTACTTTATAGTCTATTCTATGATCTATTTTTCCTGACCTTGCTTTCTTATTTTTAACTCTTTTATGTTCCAGGGAGGACCCCGGACCTTGTATATCCAGTTTTTTGACCAATCAGTTTTTTCCTTAGCAGCTTGTACATGTTCGCTAAGAGCTTTACGATCTTCTTTGTCGAGATCATAACATACTCCTAAGTTCTTTACTTTATCGGGAGCGTCCTTGAGTTTGTTCAAGTTGCTCATAACAGACTCCTGTGTTTCAACTGAGTCGAATACAAATTTGAGAGGTCTGTTTAATTTCTGAGCCTCCTTATATTGGCTGAGTCGGAATGCGTTTTTCGATCGCGCTTCTATCCCGATGGCTTGTAGCAAATCGTCTACCAACCCTAGATCATGGGTTTTCCTGGCTGTTGATTCGCTACTGATTTTTTCAGGTGACCGGTGAATGATTACATTCATGGCCCTGTCTTGGTGATTTTTTTCGGTCGCTTTCTCTGCGACTTTTTGAGCCACAATGGCTTTTTTCACAACTGCCTCTATGGGGCTGGATTTGGCGATGGAACACATCTCTTTTTGTTCCCCGGTCATGTTGCTTCGAGCTACATCAGACCAGAGTTTTGTTATATTTTTCTTGATGAAAATGTTTACGTCCGTCTTCAGTTCGCCGAAGCACTGCTTTATTAGAGTCGGCAGCGCCTCTTCCATCCACTTAGATACTTGGGATTGGATGGCTGATTCCAAGTCCTCTATTTTCTTTGCCATTGTCTTTAGGTCAGGTTGGGTTTGTTTCTGGCCAACTAGACTTTCTTTAGCTTTTAGCAGCAGTGTTTTTGCCGATTGCTCACAATAGCTGCATGCCAAGAAAATGCTGTTTTTTTTTAGGAACACTGCCTCTTCTTCGCTGAGTTTCGTGCAAGTGTTGCACATCCATTTAGAGCAGAAATTGCATTCTACCCCCATTCCCTTTGATTTTGTTGTGCTGCACTCTCCACAGCAGGAAGACTTTGTAGAGTCGCATTTGTTTTGTATGTCACTGTTTGTGACGGCATTTTGTTTGTCACTGTCAGTGATGCCAATTTCAATGGCTTCCCTAGCAAAATTGTCATCTGGCGGTTTTTCAATTTTTGGGCCGTCTTTTTTGCCCTTTCGCGCTCCCGGTCTCCCCATTCTTTCTACTCCCTTGATCGGTCTACCAATTCCGATCATCCTGTACTAGATTAGATTAATATCCCCCAGTTGAGTGGAAAAAATATACCTTGGAGCCGTTATTTTGAAACCAACGTTAAGTAACATTCTGAGTCGACCTTGTCGTAAGAAAAGTGTATATTGTACGATCCCTAACTTATGTCCGAGTTGATACTATCGACACACTATCTGTAATATATGGATGGCTTGATAGATGTGGCTAGATTGTATGGATTTCAACCCTGTATCTCTGTCGATACGATATCGACCCACATAAGAGCGGAAAGTCTATGTAAAGTCAAACGGAAAGTCTATGTAAAGTCAACGCTTGCTCATAATATTATCGTCCCCTTCCCTGTGTATGAATAGAGTCGACACACTTAACGAGGTTGATCGACGGTTGTTGGTAACCGACCGTCGAATATAATTTAAGGCACGATACCGTCATCCATGTGAATTCTCTGTGCTGATCGATCCTCGATATTGTCAATCGACCAGAAAATTGACTCAGAGGAAAGGTCGTCCGGGTCGCGGACGACAGGAGAAGGCGAAACGGTCTCCAGGAAGCAAACAGGTAGCAAGTAGACTGTTTGAGGAGAGCTTGTAGTGTAGCTGTTGCCTTTCTGAAGGCAGGAGAGAGACTGACTGCCCGGGCAAATAGTGCCAACAACCCCCGGTGGTGGCGCTGGGGTAGGCCAGGACCGGGGCAAATGCGGGCAAGTCAGCGATTGGACAATAATACTTGGAGAAATAACAGAGGAATAATCGTGATAATATTATTGATAATCATGCGAGAGCTCCACCCCTTTTATATACGTATAATAGATTATACTCTCTATATATATATATAAAAAAATTGTAGAACTCCGAGTAAACCTTTTTGGTTAAATTCCTCCTTTGTTAGCAATAATAAGACTGCTAATTTAAATCATAGGTCTTTCATTGACAAATGTTTGTTGCTAGGCGATGACTTGAATAGTTTGAATACTATTGATACATCCCAAAACCTATAATAATTAGGTTTAGGTGGGTTTCTTTCGTACACCGATCTAATGAATCAGTGTACTAACTGATGTTTCCCAACTGTTTGTCCATCTATTCTTGGTAGAATAATGGATAGGGCACATCTCACTGCATTAATAGCATCGAATCCTAGATATGTGTTTCTCATTGAATCATGCAATGTAATTATACTAACATATGTTTTACATTAAAGCAAATATATTTCCTGTTTGAACTACTCTAAAGAAAATTGAAATACATCAGTTTTAACCTCCCTCCCTTCTCTCCACTCACCCAGCCATTTTCACAACAACAGCTGCCACATGACCAATCTAGGTCACTCTACACCACCAAGTGGCGTTCTCTGTGGCGGAGTGGTTAGAGTGTCTGACATTTTTTCTATGTCAGACTCTAATCTGAGGGTCGGCGGTTCGATTCCCCGTGCCCCCAGCTCTGACAATTTGGATTTCCACCGCTGTGTATAACTTACAGCGTCATCAAAGGCCGGTTGCTCTCATAACATGTCTATGTGGTGTGGGAGGTTAAAAATCCCTTGGGTCGGTAAAAGTGTAGGCTCGGGCTTTCTATTGACCAGCAGTGGAATGAGGAAGACCATTCGTCTATGACTGAAATTTCCCCTGCTTAAACAACTAATGGACCCCCAAAAAAAAAAAAGTGGAAAAGTTCAGTACTAAGCATGCACCACCCTGTGGCACAAATTAGAACTATTCCGAGTTTGTTTGTTTTCCCGATGAGGTATAACGCTTCCCTTTTACTACTGTAAACTTTTTGTTTATGGAAATGTACTGTATATGGGTAGAAGAGCAAGATTAGCTTGGTTGCTACTTGTGCAACCTTTGGCATTTCTCAGAATTCAAGATGGCGGTCTCGGCCATCATGCATTTCGCCCAATTTTCAACTTTTGATCTCGATGACATAGAGGGTCGTGCAATACCTCTTTTTATGGGTTTTTCAGGATGCGGAGTCCATTTCTGGAGTTATATTTTGGATACGGGGTAAAGGTCAAATCAGAGGTCAAAGGTCAAATTTGACCTAAAATCAGGAAGAAATCACCTATATAGACCGATTATATGTGGTTCATTGACTACCTATTCCAGAATGTCAGGGTTTATTAGGATCTTCATCTGTTTGATATGTCTACATGAAGGTAGGTCCTCGGTATCATAGCATGTTTTGCATTGACATTTGTTTTGCAGGTTGAGCCATGGGTCGGAGTTCATTAAACATACAAAGTTCTGCCATGCACGCACTTACCACATTTTCCAGCTCACCCAGACACTGTAATAACTATGCTTGTAGTTAACATTGCAGGGTCTCATATAAGAAGTACAAGGGCGGAAACTTGACTAGTAAGTGGCGTCATTTAGTGCAGAACGACTGACCCCCCCCCCCCCTCCCCCCATATTAAGCCGTGTTCACACGGGCGATGTAAATCGATTCGTAGAAAGTGACTTGTATAGTTCGGGTTACATTTCGCGTGTGAACGCGCGGCTGAGGTGGTTTAAGGCTGATTCGATTCCTGTGATCTGGATACTGTAAACCACCTGTCGAGGTAGTGTACGTGAGTCGATTTCTGTGAATCGATTTATTTTGCCTGTGTGAACGCAACCGACTTACTTGAGGCAGATTAAGGACGTCACACTATATAATATAATTTGTTCTATGAAACCGCTAACTGTGCACAGATATTTTGTTCATCATTTATTTTTAGGGTTTCACTGCCCAGCAGAAGTTTTGACCGTTCCAAACCAATACGATTCAGTCCATGCATATCTAGGTCGAACCCACACTCTCTAGTGCCGACGTCGATGAACCCAAACTGGCGCTGGTTAGTCTAGACTTGCTCATGCGCAGATATCCACTTCCGCCTTAAACCGACTCAAAGCACTGCCCGTGTGAACGCGAAACACTTTCAAACTAAATCGATTCATATGATTCGCCTTGTCTAAATCGCTTTACATTTTGCCCGTGTGAACACGGCTTTATATTTAGTCATGCAAATGGTGGTTGTTTTTATTATTCGCCATCATTTAGTCTTTTTTTATTTTGGTTTCGCATCCCAGGTTAGAAACTTGAACTATGTGTTGTTGACCTACATCTGGCCAGAGTCGTTTGGCATGTAATTAGATATCCCAATAGAGCGCCTCAGACCGCTGGAAATATGTGATTCGGCACCAACAAAGGCCGTTTTAAACTCACTATGATTTGTCTTAAAATTTCTAAAATTAATAAGAAGCTTGAACAGAAATATCTTTTAAAAACGTTTAAAAACTTCAAAATGATGCCCAAGACGACTGAGTCTCCTACATGGGGGTTTTGTGTGTGTGTGTGTGTGTGTGTGTTTTTTTATATAAAGGTATCACCACCCAGATTAAAGCTGCATAGTCCGATGAAATATAAAATTTTCAAAACCAAACCAATTATCTAGATTTTATTTTGCATATCTAACTTAGATACTGATGCACTTATTAAGCATTTCTTTCTGCGTAGAATGCAATACTGAGTCAATTTAACAGAACCTGTTACTGCAGAAGTCTATGGTGTCAACTAATTTTCCATGTTTGCACTCAAAATATCTCAAAAGTTTACCATTTAAAATAAAAGAAACTTTGAACTAATGTAAAGTAGATACTAGTGATCGATCTAATATATTTATCTCAGAAAAAAAGACAGAAATTCAAAACCATCGGACTATGCAACTTTAATACTTAGAACCGATATAACAAAATTACATCCATAGCACACACTCCTCTCCAACTTGTGTTAATAAATTCACAGTTACACAAGTCGGCTAAATAATGGCATATTGAGATTTGCATAAATAGCGTTTCATTGAATATGACGGCTACATTTGTTGCCCTCTGGTGTCAGCCTTTCGCCACTTTTTCTAATAGGTTGTGCTTCAATTCTAGGCAATTATTAGTCGGCCCTAGTTCTCAGACATCACACAATAAGACTTGACAGGCCACACACCACATTATATATACCATCACACTATGGTTGAGCCCTAAATAAATCCTAGAAGTAGAAAATAACATTAATGTTCAAATTATTATTTTCTTGTTACATTTGATCATAATAATTGTGAATAGATGAATTTGTTTTGGTCATGTTACAATTATGTAGGCCCTACATACATTAGGGAGGGGGGGATCTTGTTATTTAGGTCAGAACATACACAACACTGCTCTGAGGCTGGCCGTGGTAGATGTCCTTTGCTTCTCTTCTTTTGTTGTTTTGGTTTCGCATATCAGGAATAGAAACTGGTATGTGCGTTCAGAAACTAAAGTGTTGTTGAGCTAGGCTACATCTGATGACGATATAGACCCCTTTCAATGTTTATAAAACATTGTGTATGCGTGTGTAGCTTGGCTGCAGAACGAAGGCACACTGCCATTGAGTTTGCCGGTACGCGCAGTACAAAACGTTTATTTTATTCAAAATTAATAGAAATGCAGAACCCTAACCATATAAATTTAATATAATCTGTTCATTGAATATGTTTTCTATATGTGCTCCAAGCGGTTTGTGGCTAGGTCATGTGGTTTTAGAGATATTTCACTTTTTCTGTATGAAGATTGCTCATAGCCATTGAGTTTGCAGTGTGACAGTGTGTCGTCCTGCACCCAAAAGGCGCGCGCACTGACCTAGATACCTATGCTGACGTCAGATGAAATAGGTCTATATACCGGCGGCATCTGCGAGAGAGCTCAGTTGAGGCCCAGAATGGACACAAGCAGGATGATTTTGTTTGTGGTCGTTGGTTTTCTCACATTTATGCTGATATCGGCAAATGAACAGAGGCAGCAGAATGTTACGCTGTCCTCAAAGTCCTTGTTACCACGAGACCCCTTGGTAGTTGCAACATCCACATCTAAGGTAAGTTAGAATTATTTTAACCCGATATAGGCCTTATTTATATAATAAGCCCTATATATACGTGATGTTCAAATGCATTATCTATGAAGACTATATAGTTTCATATTGAACGTCCTGTAATTTGTAAACCAAGGAAATGCTCTTCTTCATATCTATGCACAACATTATGTAAGATATGGCGAATGTCGAAAGGTGTTCATACCATGAAAATATGCTCAAACCACCACTTTCTCTTCAAAATGACGGTTGGTTTCAGATCGGACCCTAGAAGCAGGCTAGCATCCATGTGATAACTGCAATCTCCCGTTGCTGACAAATTTTGAGAAATGGTATAAATCCATATAGAAACTATCATATCTCAATCTATCCTATTAGTATTACTAATAGTATTAGTAATACGATCGTTACGTCAATATCTCTTTCCGTCTCCCATGCTGGTAGGTCGTGGGGTCGAACCCTGGAAGCTGGTCGAGTCAAGCCAATGACTTAAAAATTGATACTTGTCGCTTCCTAGCCAGGGCAAGGATTGGTGTGCTCAGTGTCAGGATAATGTGACTGAGTGGGATATGAGGTCATGGTGCCGGCGGCCTGGTTTCCCAGTGGGACAGCACTATAAAGTCGCCATGAGTGCGCACTGTCACAAGTCGGTACCCGTCCTGATGTGACCTTAGATGTTGCTAGGACATAAAACAAGAACAAACAATATATATTACCCAAGATACTACCAGGTACAATCCAAATACTACCCAATACAAATTTTTTTAAAGTTTGCTTTCAATAACAATTTTCAGCCAGTTGTCAGTAAGTCCATTTTGTCATAAGCATATTCAGCGCTAAACGGAGCGACCCAACTAGCCACGGTGCGACCCAACCAGCCGGGGTTGAACTCGTTTGAGCTCGTTTAAACTTGTTTCCGGTACAAAGGCTAGGGGACCAGGTTGGAAACTGAGCGATAATAGATGAAAACTCCTATGCCTCTGTATGAGCAAATAAATGCCAGGGGACCAGGCTAGACCTCCACAGAGCTAGCAGTGTAGTAAAATATTATTTGACTATGTTGTTGTTGTTGTTTGTTCAGACATTATCAGATATTTATGTATCTTTTGCACAGATTAAATTGTTTGAAGTATATTTGAAATTGATCTACATTGATTTCTGTTTAAATCACACAATATCACTACTTAATGAATGGGAAACTCATCCTGCAACATATGCTCGATATTACCCAGTGGGAACTCGTTTTTCGTCCTTTCGTCACTGTGGACCCTTCTCCATTTTGTCCATATGTTACACTCCACTCTCTATACAGGTAATGGGCAGTAGCACCGGGCGTTCCCAGTGCACGTGCAATGTCATGACAACAGATTGGTCCGAGTTCGCTATGTACCGCAAGTTGGGTGAGATGAGGCAGAGGCTGAAAGACTCGGAGGCAGCCATCAAGTTTAGGAACTTCTCCGCCATCTTCAGTCGTTTGGAGAACATAACAACGAGGCTGGATAATCTCGAGGCTCATATCAACGAGCAGGGCGTCAGAACAACCATCACGGAACTATTTGGTAGGGCCAAATATATATATATTAAAAATTGGTTATCATCCCCGCCCCTGAATGAAAAATCGCCCGCCTCTGATTTCTTTATATATATATATATTTTGTTAACTCTCAAATAGAGAGGGCACATGAAGTGAGAAATTGAAAGGCGAGTGGGGTCGATGGAGTGAGAAATAGAAAGGGGAGCGAAGAGGGCCGAATGGACAGGGCAGTGGAGGGGAGGAATGGAGAGGGATTTGGGGGGAGGGAATTGGGAAGGGGAAGGAGCAAAGGGGGAACAAATATAAAATTATAATTAAAACCGCCCGCCCGACTCAGATTTGTATTTCAAAAGGACGCTCACACGTACAGCACGCGGCGAGGATGGTTCCTGGCCCACCTGGCTGGGGCAGGCGGTGTCGCTCTTCGTCCCCGCGCTTCCTGGATCACCCATGTGCCCCGTCCGCGTGGCACATGGCGCCCCGGCGTTCCTCACCCGCGCGGGAACACCTCTAACCTCCCATGGTGTCACCCCCTACTCCCCTCGAAGCCGCTGGCATAACGGAGGCCACCAGGTACACCCTCCACGGCATTCGAAGAGGCGCTGCCCAGGCCTCCTCCTCCAGTGGGGTGGACCTCTCCGCCATTATTGCCCACCTGGGAGTCCGACGCAGTGTACACATACATTCCCAAGGTCGTTCCCAAGGTCGTGCCCGCGGACGCCCCGAGAGCCTTGGCATTGTGCTTTGGGTTGGCTCCCAGGCCTACCTCCTCAGGCTCCCAGGTCCTCCCTCTACCATCAGCTGACATTGAGGAGGTGGACTGAACCCACACCTCAAACAACATTTAAACATTTAACCTTTAAAGTTAACCTTTGTATCCTTTATATTGTTGCATTTGAATAAACCCCCCTTTTCCCACACCAGTCTCAGGCTTCCTCTATCCGAATCACAGTAGCAGGTAGATGGTTGGTATGGTGGTGTGTTATCTAGCTATATGTAGCCTATTAGATACAGGATTCACATCTTAATCAATGATATTTTTAATATTTGGCATTCAAACTTTCAAACTGTAGTTGAAATGCATTACAAACTAATAGATTCCATGGATAGGTCTGCACTCACTGACGGAAGATGAACCATGTGCGTCCCACGTGTTTGTTTTGCTTTTACGCATCCCACAATGCACTACGCCACTGGAGTTACGAACTCGTCTATTATACAAGGTTTTGTACATTAAATGTGTTTTGGGGGTTGGGGGAGGGCGGTTGGAAGGTGTGGGTTTTTTTTCTTCTTTTTTTTAAATTTATTTTTTTACCAGATTCATTCCTTTTTAAAGCTGCATAGTCCAATAAGCCTTCAAATTTTGATAGCCATAAAAATTATCTAGAATTGATTTTGGATATTTAACTTAGATACCAATGCACTTATTGAACATTTGTTGCCACATAAAAGGGAATACTGAGGCAATTTAATAGAACCTGTTACTGTTAAAGCCTAGGAAGTTTTGGCGTGCTTACCAAAATTAATTTTACATGATTGCACTTGAAATATCTCAAAACCTAGCCATTTAAAATAAAAGTTACTTCAAACTCAACTAATGTAGATTACACAAATCAATTTACTCAGAAATATTACAGAGACTCAAAACCATCGGACTATGCAACTTTGATGTGAAGAACCTAATACCTGATCAATTAATTTATCAAATCATTTTCTCCATTTTATTTTCACAGCACTCCAAACAAAAGTTGCAGCCCTTCGCACCATTGTGAAAAGTGCTAACGATAGTTCGTTACTGGTGACACAAATTGCGCGTCTGAAACAGGAACTGGACGCCGTAACCAACGTAACCGAGGAGCTCTGGAACCGCAACCCGTACAAGCAGCGGGATGAGTACAGAGAAAAGGTAACACTAAATATGCCCATTGCCAGTAACTAATCATGTAAAGACTAGGTCTCCATGAAGTAAAGTTGAATCCTCTCCTCCAACTAATAGATTTACCACTCGCTGTGGTCACCAGTATGTAAAGTCTACGGCTCGAATCTGTGTGTAGTTGTGTGCTATAGTGAAATCAATACAGACAAAGAGAAAGGAAGAGTATAAAGTGTGAAAGAAGAGAGAGAGTCAAGCCCTCTGGTTTATTATTTATATGGTACATGGGTTCATTGTAGAGTATCACCCCACCCTTTTCCCCCAATGGGAAACAGGCATTCTTAGCTCCACCAATAGGGATCCAGCATTCCTGGTCCCCATGGTTATCAGTGATCTTCCCACCACCACCAAGCTGTGTGGCTCTCCTGGCCACCACCTGCCTTGAGCCTGAGTGTGGTGATCCTAACTAGCAGAGGGGGGAGGGGGTAGGTTCTGAGTGCCCCTTACACACAGCCCTGCCAGCACCACTATGTCTATTTACATCCCACTCAGCCACCACCAACACCTACATATACACATACATGCACCTGGTCACGTATACCCGATCAGTAATAGAACATTTGCATTCCCCCCAATGCAGTAAATCGGAATATTTTACAATTGTAACATGTGTTAGTAGTCATAATCTTTTTTAAGTATGATGTATATATTATATATATCCATTTACTCATTTCATTCAGCATGAAAATATGTTTTATGTGATAACAGTATGAGTATGCAATAAAAATACATAATGAACACCATATAATATAACACTCACAAAGCATGAGTAAAATGGACCAGAGGCGGTGGCTGAATCGGTAGAGCGCAGACTTGCCATGTGGAAGGTGGGGAGTTCAAATAGCAGCTGAGTCTAAACAAATAACATATAAAAATGGATACGTTTCACTACCTAGCCTGGCTCTCGGCATTAATAGAATAGGGTAATGCAAGGACTGGTTGGCACAGTATCATGATAATGTGACTGTGTGGGATATCGGGTGTTGATGATGGCAGCCTGGTCTCCCACTGGGACAGCACTATAAATTCACCATGAGTGCACTCTCACAAGTAGGTACACATCCTGATATGAACTTAGATGTTGCCAGGACATAAAACAACAACACTTCCCTCTAACCTCCTATCCAAGATAACAGATTCACCAGGTAGTACACAGGTGAACAACAACGTAGTCTAAATGCAGGCGAAAATAGCTTTAGTATGGAACAGGAAGTGGAATCCCTTGTTACAGTATTAAATGGCTACTTATACCGGCACACAGTTGGTGAAATGGGAGAGAATGCAAAAAGACAAGATGGCGACCATAGAACGCCATTGATTTCACCTTTAAATTCTATTAAACTATATGTTTTATTATATTTTTCAACTCAAAGGTAGCGGGGAAATATGAAAAAATATATAAAGAATAATTGTTGCTTCATAGATTGTGAAATTAGGCTCTCATTTCATTTCCCCGCTTTTTCAACAGCTTTTATATAGGGTTGGTATTCACCTGTGTACTGCAAGTACGGGGTGAATCATTTATCTACTCCTAAACCAACTAGGCAGTGACCAACCACAATCCACTTCTCTCTCAGCTTCATCTCAACTAGCCAGTAGCCCCACTTCTGTCTCACCTCCATCCCATCATCATCATCATCATCATGCTGTCGGTCGCGATGCGACAAAGACTGCTTTCATTACCTGACTGCCGCTCTCCTTTGTGCAGTTGTACATTTAATGAAAGCTGCCTGCAAAAGTGTTGAAGTGCTGCTGGCTTTTGCAAGTTACCAGCAGCACTCTCTCGGGGAGCAAATAGAGGTTTCACACCGGCAAGAACATGTCAAGACAGGCGCAAAACTATTTGTCCCTGCAGTGGCTGGTCGGGAGATGTTGGGAGTTCCATACATGAACCGCCCTTAATGCTGCCACAGTGTCATGGTTTTCTGTTTAGGGTTTGCTCCCTTAGCCTTCGGTTCTGTCAAGAACCTGTACCACAAGGCAGAGGTTTACAACTCTGCAGGGCAGGGGAATCAAGCTCCCTGAGGTATTGCTATACCTGCAATACCTGCATACCACTAGCCAGTAACCAACCACAATCCACTTCCCTCGCACCTTCATCTCAACCAGTCAGTAGCTCCACTTCTGTCTCACCTTCATCTCAACTAGCCAGTAACCAACCACAATCCACTTCCCTCTCACCTTCATCTCAACCAGTCAGTAGCCCCACTTCTGTCTCACCTCCATCCCAACTAGCCAGTGACCAACCACAATCCACTTCTCTCTCATCTCACCTTCATCTCAACCAGTCAGTAGCCCCACTTCTGTCTCACCTCCATCCCAACTAGCCAGTAACCAACCACAATCCACTTATCTCTCACCTTTATCTCAACCAGTCAGTAGCCCCACTTCTGTCTCACCTCCATCCCAACTAGCCAGTAACCAACCACAATCCACTTCTCTCTCACCTATATCTCAACCAGCCAGTAGCCCCACTTCTGTCTCACCTCCATCCCAACTAGCAAGTAACCAACCACAATCCACTTCCCTCTCACCTTTATCTCAACCAGTCAGTAGCCCCACTTCTGTCTCAGCTCCATCCCAACTAGCCAGTGACCAACCACAATCCACTTCCCTCTCACCTTTATCTCAACCAGTCAGTAGCCCCACTTCTGTCTCAGCTCCATCCCAACTAGCCAGTGACCAACCACAATCCACTTCCCTCTCACCTTTATCTCAACCAGTCAGTAGCCCCACTTCTGTCTCACCTCCATCCCAACTAGCCAGTAACCAACCACAACCTACTTGTCTCTCACCTTCATCCCCCTCAATATCGAGGACAAGATGCCTCCATGGGAATATTGCCCCACACTGAAGAGGGGTGTCTTGCCCCATGTTATATGTGATGTACAGAACTATCCATATTTATCAGAATATTTATTATATATAATGTATTGCAACACTAATCTAAAGTAGGTTGATTAATTATGCATATTTAATCAATTGCTCATTCATCCACATTATTTTAAGTTTTCACAAAAACATTTAGGCCTTCTGCTTGGAATATTTAAATAAAGCGACTATAATAACATAAAATGCGTATATTTTACTGAGCATTCATTTCTTGTACACATCGTTTTGTACTGAGTTATTGCATGGTGGCAACATCATATTCAGCCAATGGAGATTAGCAGGAAGTTTGTATGGATGGAGTAAATGGACGGGGACTTCTTACCCCACCCTACCCAACCAATAAACAAAGCACAAAGCAACAACTAATAGCCTTTAAAAACAAATATCTACAATATATAAGCAAAGCAATAATAAAGCAAAACAGATAAATGAGGATTTAGATATTCTTCATTAAAATGTTATCATGTTATGTTTAGTTTGCAACGCTGAGAGACGCCACCACCGTGTGCCAGAGTAATGTGGATAGCTCGCCGTTTCCAGGGGATAAACTTCCACTTAATATTCAACTGTCGAAAGGTAATATAATGATAACATTCTAAATGGGATGGATAGGAAATAACAAGGTAGGTTGTTCACTCCGACATATGCTCTACGTGACTGCTTTGCCTAACTAACATAAATGGGTCATTCTTTAAAACTGGGCACCACATATTTGGTTTCCCCATTACGATGCTGATAATTTGTTGTTTCTTTTATTGATTGGAAGTCAAATAATTATTTTATCCTCTGTGTATTAAGTATGTCAGCAATAGTACATTTATTGAAGCTATCTCAAGAAAGAAATTAAAAGTTTACTTATATGATTTTGTGCTAATGTGAAAATTTACACTATGCATGTAGCCTAACTTTTTTTCAACTTATTTTTCAACTTTTTTCTTGTAAGTCATAACCTTGCCTTCTTAAGAGTAATCAATCAAATCTTGTTTCACTATGTTGTATATGTTAAAATGAGGTTCTGGATGTGTCTTTGATGTTCATGTTACACAAGTGATATTAATGTATGGCTCAATTTGTATCAGATTTAATTCAAAAAGTGGAATTCATTTTTTTCAACTCTGACATATGCACAACATACAAACCTTCATAGGATATTGGATTAGGCTATTATTTGGAAGGTTTTTTTGCTATTATTTGGAAGGTTTTCACTTTTGGTTTCCATGTCACACTTTCGTGCCCAGTTTTAAAGAGTTACCCAAATACATAAATACTCCACGTAACTTTCCAGAAATAAACATATATGTGTATAGGGCCAAATATAAAAAAGGAAATTGGTGATCGTCCCCGCCCGTGCCTGAAAAGCCGCCCGCCCTTGAATTTATTTATTTCATTTTATTTTGTGTGTCTGTGTAAAAAAACTGTTAAAACTGTTCTGGGCTAGCAGCAATTAAACTTTTGTATCAATCTTTAAGTCATCAGTTTTACTCAGCCAGGGTCCGAACCCAGGAGTTTGAATCTTATGACCTACTAGAACAGGAGATGGACGCTCAACTCATTCGGCCTTCGCATCTGGTTAACTATTCCGTCTACATAAAATATTTCTTTTAATTAATAAAAACCGTCAACCCGCCCCTGATGTTTATTTCAAAAGGACCATCAGTATACTCTTTTTTTTTGCCTAAGGGCGACTGCCGCCCATTTCCCGCAATAATCCATATACATGTCCGGGATGACTGAATAGCTTGAGCTTGCACTGACTGGGTACCAATAGTTACTTTCCCTGACTGCCTTCACCTTGTTGTTTTAGTGGTCATCAGTTGTTTATTTTAAGTTTAAAGTTTAGTTCCTATATGTACCATACCAAGTACGTATACTCTGTAAATGTTTGCTTGAATTGTCAGTGTATTTTTTTTTTTAAAGATTTTTAATGAATTATTTTTTGTTAGTCTAGCAGTGCATTTAGCTAATTTATGTTATGTTTCTACTGTCCCTGTACTTCCTTCTTGTACTCCCAGTGTATTCCATTCCCTTGCTTCCATGTATTCGGTACTCCTTTCATTGAATATGATACCTCTTGTTGGCTTCTTTTGTTATCTGTACCCTCCGCGGCTTCCTATTTTACCAAATGATTTTGTTGAAGATAAAATGTACGACAGTATCAACCCCATTGTTTAATTCGCTTCACTCGGCTCCGAACAGAAACAGTAGTCAGGAACAGTAAGAAATGAGAAACAGAGACAGTAAACCTTTGTAGAGTTTAATAATGGAGAACATATCGGGACCTGGCGAGCATGCTATCAGCGGGTGACATAGACCCTACATATCATTATCGGTGATCGTTTCAACATTCTGGAGGAGTCATTCAGGAAGCAGTATCGAAGACAGGCAGGAGACGTCAGCGCTCACCCCCAGAGATAGAGGGTTGGAGGGTGGGGAAGCGAAGTGAGCAGAGCGAGGTCGAAGGACCAAGGGACAGTCAGATGCGGAAGTAGAGAGCGAGGAAAACAGAGGGCATTCTTGCCTCGTTCAGCAAATTAGACATGTTAGCCTCCGCCAACATGCTCAATTTATCACCATATTACTCTATAAACAAACCATAATAGTATTTGTGGTCTTTATTTATCCTACATTGTGTGAATATTCATAAGTTGTTGCTGCAGTATTAACGTTTGATTACTACCTTTATTTTGAAATCCAAAAAATTCTGAATTCTGACATGTTATATAATAGTGTTGCAGTACAAAAACAACACAACAAGAAGGTAGTGGGATGAGAAGTATAATCTCTAGCAAGAGGTTATCAGCCCCTTACCAAAGACCCTATAATACAAAGATGGCTCACACAGCCTGTACTGTGTAATCAAAATGATCAAACCCACCACTTGGTGCGCTGGCTGTTCTCTTGGTTAAACAGTTGCTATATTATATGTATAAATGTATATATGAATGTGAACTATGTGTGATGATGGCGATGATGATGATGATGCTGATGATGATGTGTATTTGTTAATAGCAATTTCATATTGATGTGTATTCATACTTACCTATCTCATGTATAATATAATTGTATGTGTTTACATGTGAAACACCAACCAGCAGCCGGGCTGATCAAACCCACCACAAGGTGGCACTGCAAAATTTACATTACCATGGGAGAGATAGGGAGTGAGCTGTCTTAGTATTATAGGGTCTTTGCCCTTAGCTAAAAGTGTTTTTTTTTAATCATCTCCTGCAAGGGATGGGGTGGGTCATAGGTGGCACCATCAGTACAGGTTTGTAAGATGGTACAAAGGTTACAGGAGAGATAGATTCCCTTCTTTAGGGGCCTATATGTATACTCATATAATTCGTTATGCATCATATATATATATATATATATCAATCACGATTTTCACAATAAATACTTCTTTTAGGTTGGTGTCCGAGTAATGGTTCGGCGTTCATTCTCGGGAATCCGACAACACACAAGTGGGAACAACAGGGCGATTATACTGCATGGTTCAAAGATCCACAGCCACTGACCAATGGAAGTAGAACGGAAATCTGGAACATTGGACAAACTACTACATCAAGCCACTCCCGATATTCAATTCCGATTGATAAGCTTACTCTTAATAGTTTCTCAACATATGCTAAATTTGTGAATGACATTAAGGTCCTAAGGAGAGACTCTATCAGTATCAGTGATGGTGGTGCAGTACTATTCCGCAATTCTTTCTACTACGGTATTGGCAACAACTTGAAGAAGCTTGACATAAGCACAGGAGTGGAAACCTCTGTGTCAATAAGCTTCACACAGGTAAGTTATGACGGCTCCATGTCAGCCTTCTTGGACCTAAATGTCGATGAGTCAGGTCTGTGGGTTGTCTACTCTATTTCGACCGATAACAAGATCGCCATCAGCAAGTTGGATCCGGACACATTGGTTGTGAAGAAGACTTGGATAACGGGAATCACTAAGTCAAGTGTCTGTGCAGTCTTCATCGTGTGTGGCAGGCTCTACACTGTCAGCTCATGCACCTCCAGACTGGCACCAAACGATATGAACTATATGTATGACACAGCCACCTCAAAGCAGCACTTCGTTCGATTCTACGTGCCTAGCCTGTATGGATCCATCACACAGCTTACCTACAACCCCAGGGAGAAGATGTTGTTTGCCTGGGATAACCAGCACATGGTCACGTACCCAGTGGGTTCGAAAAAGTAAATAATATAGAGTTTATTCCTGTGACGTCATCAATCGGATGCGCGGCCATTGTGGTGATATCAACCAGTAAACTAGATAAAAGATTCACCCGGTACTTGTAGTACACGGGTGAAGACCAGCCTTATATAAATACTGGCGAAAATAGCATTAGTATGAAACAAGAAGTAGAATGCCTGGCACCAGTGTCAAATGGTTACTTATATCAGAACAGAGTTGGTGAATGAGAGAGAATGCAAAAAGACAAGATGGCGGCCAGAGAACGCCATCGATTTCACTTTTAAATCTGATTAAATTAGATATTATATGATATTTTTCAACTCAAAGGTAGCGGGCTATCAATAAGACATATGTAAAGAATAAATGTTGCTTCTTAGATTGTGAAATCAGGCTCTCATTTCCTTAACCTGCTTTTTCAACCGTTTTTATATAGGGTTGGTATTCACCCGTGTACTGCGAGTACCGGGTGAATCCTTTATCTACCAGTAAACAACCTGCCAGTTGCAGTAATATACTAACATAGTAGATCATTCTTTCAGTTTTATTCAAAATTAATAGAAATGCAGAACCCTAACCGTATAATTTTAGTATAATCTCTTTGTTAAGCATGTTTTCTATATGTGTTGCAAGCGGTTTGTGTCTTGGTGGTGTGGTTTTAGAGATATGTCACTTTTTCTGTATGAAGTGTGCTCACGGCCATTGACAATCCATTGAGTTTGCAGGTATGCACAGTGCAATACGTCAGTCTTATTCTAAATTAATAGAAATCCAGAACCGTATCAATTTCATATAATCTTTTTGCTAAACATGTTTTCTATATATGTGTTTCAAGCGGTTTGTGTCTAGGTGATGTGGTTTTAGAGATATTTAACTTTTTCTGTATGAAGATTGCTCACTGCCATTCACAATGCATTGAGTTTGTTGGGTTTGTTATTGTGGTTATATCGCCACAATGGCCGCTCTTCCGTTTAGCGTGACGTCAGTGCATACCCTCTTGCAAGTATTGCGGATATAACGTGTAAGGCGCAGCACGAAGGCGCCCCCTGCCGATTCGCAGGGTGGCCATTGCAGGTCACGGATTCAGTCCGCTAGGGGAGATATGGCGCTGCGGTCGGGCTATAAATCACTGCCACCGTTGGGAAGGGCGCCATAATTATGTTATTTGTTTGTTGTTTTACGTCCTAGCAACATCTAAGGTCATGTTAGGACGAGTACCGACTTGTGACTGCACACTCATGGCGACTTTTATAGTGCTGCCCCACTGGGACACCAGGCTGCCAGAACCATGAACTGATATCCCACTCAATCACATTATCCTGACACTGAGCCAACCGGTCCTTGCCCTCGGTTAATAATGCCGACCGCCAGGCTAGGAAGCGACAAGTATCAATTATCAAATTTTCAAAACCAAACCAATTATCTAGATTTTATTTGACATACCTAACTTAGATACTGATGCACTTATCAAGCATTTGTTTCTGCGTAGAAGGCAATACTGAGTCAATTTAAAAGAACCTGTTGCTGCAGAAGTCTACGGTGTCAGACTTTTGGCAAGCTTGCCAAAACTAATTTTCGATGTTTTCACCCAAAATATCTAAAAGGTTTACCATTTAAAATAAAAGTAACTTTGAACTAATGCAAAGTCGATACTAGTGATCGATCTAATATATTTATCTCAGAAAAAATACAGAAATTCAAAACCATCGGACTGTGCAACTTTAAAATAACTCAAAATATGGAACTAAAACAGGTAGGCCTACCTCATTACAAGTAAAAGTAATTCCGTAAAGATATACTTTGTTACAGTTATATATTTTTTTTAATCAACTTAAGTATTGTAACAAAGTAGGTGTACTTCTAATACCACACCCGTTAACTCCAGATGTAAATGCGATATCTCCAAATGGAAATATAATAATTCAAGTTTGTGGATTTGTCAACAATTCAGTTAGCAAGGGATTCGGTAGAAGGGGTATGCATGCATAAACTCATCACAGTTATTATGATTATTTTCAAAACTCCAACGGTCACCCCCCTTAATATGATTTTTGCTTCTATCTCCCACCCCTTAAAAACTATCTTGTTTTAGAGATCCCCCCACCCCCTCTCACTTTCCCACAAACACCCTGACCTATCTCCATGTAGCCATTCTTTCCAAAATCGCAACTCACTTGACCTAGGGTCTAGTGGTTGATTTGGGTTTCAATCAATCAATCAATAGTTCCGTCCTCTAGTCGAGGGTTGGATGCAATGGTTCTCCACTTGTCCCGATGGTGTGCTGTTCTGATAGACTGTGAATAATTCAAGCCTGTCCACTGTGAAATATTTGTAAACCATGATGTTCTTGGTCTCCCTCTCCCTCTGCTGCCATTCACCTTCCCTTCCAACAATGTACGGTATATTGAACTCTGACGAACGATGTGGCCAAAATAAATAAGTTTCTTTGGGTTTACATCCTAGCAATATCTAAGGTTATGTCAGGAAGGATATATGGATTTCTGGTATTTAGTTTTACTAGGTCATGATCGACCCTAGCAGTCACGGTCACACTGCCTCGAATTATGCTTACTTCACTCACCATATATTATATATCTACCCTTTCACCGTAATACATAGTGCTATAAGAAATAGTCCTTGCTTATACTTGTATAGCCAATGCACTCATATCAAAAGGAAACATATCCTATATGGATCAAACAAACAGCGAATATATAGAAAACGCTTTGGTAGCCAGTATGAATAACAATTGTGCGCATATTGTTTTTCTGTGGTAAATCAACAATAAACTTAATTAAAATATTGGTTAAATAAAAGATTATTACCTATATGTCAATAGAAGTGTTTCTTATTCATCAGGTATGTAGGACTACACACAAATAGTATATTCACGCCTTCTATAAAAAGAAAATCAGTCGCTTTTGGTGCACTAATCTTAGTGATATTCATTATAGAAAATAATTCACTTTTCTAATAGTTTACCTCTAGGTGAGCGCCGTGATTTGGTGGCTGAACTATTTCTTGACTGACTAAACTGATGAATTTGTTATTGCTAAACGTATGTTATACAGGCCGTTAATAATATATACTCCGAAGTGATTTTTTATTTTAATGTTTCAGTGTTTAAAATTATATTGGTGTATAGATATTTTTAATCTGATTCCAATGATATGAAATGTATATAAATCTCTTGAAAGGTTTTGCAATTATGAGGTTTTAAAGATTCATTTTTCACCCTTATTTGTGCACATTTTCAAATTAGAGAAATTGAGGTTTTTAAGGCACAAACACAAAAGCTATGTTGCGTATAATGTGTCCAATATTAAAAGAATCTCAATCTCTATAGCACAAATAGCAGGGTCCATTTTGTTCAGAGCATTGGCTTCGTTATTCTTTCAGATATTTCATGCTAAACTTGCTAAATTCCTTAATTGCTACTGAATATCATCAGGGTTAATGATAAATTCTTTGAACCATCATAACTTCTGTTCTACTTACACCATCACTCTATTAAAAGTGTTAATCTCTCCAGCACTCCCACAGACATGTCATTGGAGGTGCATGATGTTATTGAAGGTACATGATGTCATTGATCCATTAAATATTGTTATTTTACTCTTTATGGCCGCTATCTTGAGGTTCCAGGAGTGTAGAGATGGGTGCAGCTCGGGTGCACCCATCATTCCCACATCCCTAATTAATGCAAAAGACCATCTAGATTAAAATGGACATATATCTAAATTATGCTATCATAAAATACTTTAAAGCCTATTTTTCTGTAGTTATATAGGTTATTAACAAAAAAAAGTTTTGGATTAAGCCACCATTTTTTCCAGCCCTAGCATGTTCATTTATGCAACTCTAGGTTGTATGGCCTGCACATGCACCAGAAAGTGGTTCAGATGACCCGAGTTGTTTAATCGAATATGTCCATTTTGGCCGCAGGGAGGATTTTGGTGCAGAACCTGCAACCAAAATGGTCGCCAGGAGATTGTCGAGTGGTCGGCTGGACATTATTTTCCCCGCCTTTTTTGTTGTTGCTTTGGTCGCAATTTTTGGTCGTAAAGTGATTGCAAATTGGTTGCAAGTGGTCGCAAGCCATAAGCTGTATTCAAAGGGCGAAGTTAAATCGATTCATATGAATTGACTTGCCTAGTTCGACTCACATTTGCCGTGTGAATGCGCGGCTGAGGCGTTTTAGGGCTGAATCGATTCATATAAATCGTTTAATGTAAAGCCCTTCGCAAGGTGGTCTAGAGGAACCAATCTACGCTGAATCATTTTATTTATGACATCACACGCATGCGCAGTCGAGGGAAACGTGACAGTCGAGACCTGAGTGTGTTGACTTTCCAGTAAATTTGCTTTATGAACCTGCTAGAGGTGCACATATATATTTTTCATCATTTATTTTTAGGGTTTCACTGCCCATTAGAAGTTTTGACTGTTCCAAACTAATATGATTCAGTCCATACATATCTAGGTCGAACCCACACTCTTTCGGCCGACGTCGACGAACCCAAACTGGCACTGGTTAGTCTGGACTTGCTCATGCACAGATATCCACTTCCGCCTTAAACCTCCCTAAGTACTGCCTGTGTGAATGTGACACACTTTGAAACTCAGCCCGTGTGAATGCACACCTAGATCGCTTCATATAAATCGGCTGTAGATCGCCTTAGATTTTGCCCGTGTGAATACAGCTTAAGTGTCACTGAGGCCCAACGTGGCCAGCAGACTGGTGTGCGGCGCCATGTTGGAGGTGAGGCATTAGCTGTGGTTTTACCTGTCCTCGATGACGTCCTGACATGATGACGTAATGATGACACTAGCGATGCATGCAGTTACTCCTTGCACAGAAGAGACTACCCTGGAAAAGCAGAAATTTAAATTTGTTTTTGATTGTTTTCGCTTTATGTCCGAGCAACAACTAAGGTCATATCATGATGGTTACCTACTGGTTCTAGATTTGATTTTACATATCTAACTTAGATACTGATGCACTTATTAAGCATTTGTTTCTGCGTAGAAGGCAATACCGAGTCAATTTAACAGAACCTGTTACTGCAGAAGTCTATGGTGTCAGAGTTTTGGCAAGCTTGCCAAAACTAATTTTCCATGTTTGCACCCAAAATATCTCAAAAGTTTACCATTTAAAATAGAAGTAACTTTGAACTAATGTAAAGTAGATACTAGTGATTGATCTAATATATTTATCCCAGAAAAACTACCGAAATTCAAAACCATCGGACTATGCAACTTTAATGAGCACATTTATTTTTATCAATGGACGTCAAACATATGGTCATTCTGACATATTTCTTTGGAGGAAACCTGCTGCCGCCACTTAGGCTACCCTTTCCGATAAGCAGCAAGGGGTCTTTTATATGCACTTTCCCACAGATAGTACATCACATACCACAGCCTTTGATGAACCAGTTGTGGACCACTGGTTGGAACGGAAAATAGCCCAAACTGCAAATGTATCCACTGAGCAGGTTGCCATGATGATGTAGTTTAAAGAGGCCTGATACAGACCGGCGACACGGATACCATACTCTGACAAATGCTCTCCAAGCAGAACTCTGCTTAGTTTTTCTGTTTATATAACCAACTGTGTGGGGCGGGGGGAGAGTGCTACAGTCACTTCACCTGAACTGGGTCAGACAGAGCGCTGAGGTCAGTGCTCCCCAGCAGAACTGTGCTTAGTTTTTCTGCCTATATAACCAAATATGTGAGGGGAGAGTGCTAAGGCTGGTACCCCTTGTAAAGTTGCCGGTTGGTGGTGTGAGTGGTGTGGACAGGCTAATGAGAAATCAATACAGGTAATGAAGGAAAGTAGATAAAGAGTGAAAGGTAGGAGAGTGAGACTCTCTGATTTATTATCTTATATAGGTTTCTAGAATCCAAAATGGTGGTGGTGGTGGTCACATGGGTTGATCTCCCAATCCCTACCAGGTATTCATCTACCCACCAATCAGAGTTCAATCTCTTGTATCCAAGGCCTTGTCATGCTGGCCACAGTGCCTTGTGGCGTGTAGTGATCCATAAATAACACCTGGCGGGAGGGGGTATGTGAGGCAACTCCTCCAAAGACTATCTAAGAAGTGACACTCCTCCTCTATATTTTACTGTACAATTTCTATACTTAATGAGTAATAGTTTACCAACTCCACATCTCCCTCATATGCCTTTGGGTTTTATATATTACCATTTACCATTATATAGACAAGTTGCAATTTATTATAGTAGAGTTTATATATCCTCATATGTCATCATATCGGACAATTTTACACCCTGCTATTTTGAACATGGCTGGATGAGATTGGACAGAAGGGAATAAACCTTAAGTATTTCTTTTTTGTTCTTGAGTAGGGCATACAGAAAAAATGTTTGATGTAACATCAAATATATGTTAGTACAAATTTCATTGCATAATTCACTGGCTGATTTCAACACCAGGTGGTGCATGCCAGGTTCCATTAGTTCCCAGTTCTCCCGCAGGTGGTGCATGGTACCAACTTGTGCTGACCTCAGTAACCTAGAATGGTCATGTGACATCCAAACTCCTTTCAGAACCAATTTTTGTTTTACGGAAGTCACTAGCCAAGTGACCTAGCTTAGATTTGTACCGTGGAATACTTTTCAGAACTGGGGGTCACCGCTGGCGGGACAGCACAGTGGTGATGATCACGGACAACGAGACATCGGGGAGGTCAAAATCCAAGGGGCTGTTCAGAGGCTGTTCTGGATAGTGGCTGAGCACATTTTTGACATTCACTCTGTTTATGTTAGAAGATGCCATGAGCCAGTGGGGCACGGCGGATAGTATTAGTATGGACTGCATACAGGCATCGGATGGTGCACACATGCTTTGTGCAGCCACATCTTCACAGCACCCTCCTATTCTTCCTCTTCCAGTTGGTGCGCTGCTGAGGGAGAAACGAGCCATTCAGCTCCAGTACTACGCCCCAAACTCCATCATCGAGGAGTTCGAGGGCCACTTCCCCACCACACCATGCCCTCCAGCCCAGACAGCCTTATACGCAGTCTGGCTGGCTGGGACATTTAAATACACATCGGTGGGGAACTATCTCAGTGGCCTCAACTTCTTCCTGAAGTCGGAAGGGGCGGAATCAATCGACTATAAGGATTTTCAGGTGGCCTTCACCTTGAAGGGCATCAAGCGGGAGCAGGGCTGCCACCCAAAACAGCAGCCCCCATACTACCCGACATGCTCAGGATGATATTTGCTGGACTGACCTCCTCGGAGGGGCACACTGCATGGAGGGCTGCAGTGTTGTGCAGTTTCAGGGCACTGCTGAGTAAGTAGTGCCAGGTGACTTCTCCAGTCATCACTTCGTAGGGGAGACTTTACCTTTCTCCCATGGGGCATGCTGGTATGGGTAAGGCGCTCGAAGACTACAGTTTTCAGAGCGCATGCTGGAGATTCTAGTTGCCAGATGCCCCGACACCGCCCTGTGTGCCGTCCACTGGATGGAGAGACACTTCAGGAACCAGCAATCTTTACCTACTTATTCAGGATAAAAATGATCTTAGACTCAAATGGATACTTTAATGTTTTCGTCTTGGCACAAGCAAACATGATAGATGTGGCAGGGTGTGGAGGGTGGGCCCTAGCCAACATCTAACCGAGGCTTGTACCTCGGGAAAACAACAGTTATCCATCATCTGTACCCAGGTAAGATTCGTATAGCTATACTATTTTACCTCGGTACTAACGCCACCGGCTAGCTTCAGGCTAGGGAGAATTTTACATAACTTCATTTTTATCCTTAATTCATTCATATTCAAAACCATATATAGTTTTATACATTTCATACAGTATTCATTAGTATTAATACTTTTAACTTTTCTCACCTGTCTTGTTAATTGGTGAGTAAGCGTGTGGCCAGGCCACTCAACTTTTCTAGTCGTTTGTTGTAATGTTTTGCAAACGATCTAGCAGTCTTCCAGCCTGCATGTGCCAGGATCCGTTTCACTGAGATCCCTAGCAGTCGTGCTTTGGAGACCATGGCTCCTCGTGTCGAATGGGAAGCGTAGCGTCCCGTGTCCACTCCTGCTGCCTTCAGGACAATAATGGTCCATCGTGCCAGAGTGTCTCTCGAAATACCTTTGTGTGGTTTAATAAAACTCACCAACAATTGTCTTGAATTCCTAATAACTTTTGTCTTGGATAAATAAACCCGTATGGCAGACACTACACACAGTTGTCTGTCATCCGGAAAACTGGTCAAATGCACTGTAGATAATGGATCCCCTGTGCGGTTTGACTTTAACAATTGCTGTAAATCAAACGTCGCCTCCTTGCGATCTATCTCCAAACCATCCAATGACAATGCTACAATCGTTTGTCCTCTGTGTCCAGTAACTAATAGCAATAATACTGCGACCTTAAATCCTAGTTGTTTCAAATCCAAATTCCTATTACTAGGCCAACTCTTAAATAGTGTGAACACAATTGACACATCCCAAAACCTATTATATTTTGGCTTTGGAGGGTTTCTTTCGTAAACCGATCTCAAAAACCAACAAACCACTTGGTGTTTCCCAATTGTCTGTCCATCAATTCGGGGAAGTATAATGGATAAAGCGCACCTTGCTGCATTCAGCGCTCCAAACCCCAACCCCTGATCTTCCAGCATCCTTAAAAATCTAATAACTTGTGCAATTGTAGGCTTCATTGGCTTTACCTTCATAAGCAAACAATGAAGCCCCCATTTCTTCAAATAACTTGAATATAACTTAACAGTTCCTTTCCTCCAAACATGGGAAGTTAATCTCTCCTGAGTAACCTTATCTAACCCAAACTGTTGCAAATACTTGTTGAAAAACGGAATTCCCAGAGGTGTATTATTTACACGTCTCCGTGAATCTTCCACCGGCCTTGTGGGAATCGTATAGGTTCCTTGGCTCCGGGGGCCACTCCTACTAACCATGACTGCATGTCCCAATCTGGAACTATCAGTCCTCCTTTGATTTGAGGAAAAACTGACAGCCATGGAAGTTTGCGTAGCCCTATCTACTTGTTCCCTGGAGGGGGGAACGGCTTGGTGGGAGGAAACTCCCTCCTGAATGGTCGATTTCCGTCGTTCCAGCCGAATGACTGGCGCTGACCCCGACCTCTGGGCTGGAAAGTCGGTCCCGGCCTTCCTCCTCTGGCAGGGGGCCGACGAAAATCCACTCGAGCTCTACGAAACTGAGTGTTGGGTTCCACCGGCTTACCTTTGTCTAAATTCTTGCCATACTTTGCTTCAGCCTCCACTCCCTTGAAGAGATACTGGAGCTGACCGCCAAACATCTTGGTTTTGTCCAACGGTTTTCCCTTTATCGGCTTGGGAGGAAGGAAAAGAGTATATTCCTTCCCATCATTGTCCACAATTTTCTTGGACCTGGCTACCTCCCTACCAGCCTCGGTACAGACGGCCTTGAAGACATTCTCAAACCGTCTACTCGAAATATAGTTAGCAGCAGCCGTTAACATGCCCAGACCCTTATCCATGGTTCTGGCCAGCGAAGAGAACTTATTCTCAGTTTGCATACGATTGGCCACTGGAGCAACCGCTGTTAAGGCCCCAAGCACCGCCTTGTGAACTGTGAAAAGAGTCAACTCAAACCTTTTCCTCTCCTCATTCAGATGAACCTCGTTGTCCATCTCCTTCACCTGCGAATGAGGAACACCTTTAATCCCCGTCAGCTGTACACCCAGCCTGGTGATCACTTCGGCCGGTTTGAAAGTATTAAAGTGTCCCTTAATAGTTTCTCTCATCATGGTTGTTGTAAGGACTTTCTTAGCTTTTTCTTTAGCGCATTTCTTGCGCACTTTGCCACCTATCTTTGCAAACAACCCCACTCGGTCAGTCTCTGAATCTGATTCCGTTGTAGATGAATCATCAGAAGAATCTGAAGAAGAATCTTTCTTCTTCTTCTTTTTCTTAGTCTTCCTTTTCTTTGTCTTCTTTTTCACCACCTTCTTCCTTGCCTTTGTGTAGTCGTCTCCTGACGAGACCACTGCTTTCTTGACTTTCTTCTTTTTAACCCGGCGCATTGGGTCCGAAGATGAATCATCATCCCCTGACAACTCCTCTTCCCCACCAACTCTTTCCTCGTCCGAGTCAGTCTCTGGAGGAGGTGACCTTTTCTTTTGACGAAAAGTAGCCTGGTCACGGTTAAGGAGCTGTAACTCCAACATCTCCATCCGGGCTTCCCAATCCAGTGGCGGCACTCGCAACACCACCGAATCACAACTGTCGTCCGGATCCGACATACCATGCGTCCCGGGCCGAGGCGACGGAGGAACCGCCAACACCTGCCCCTCATCGGACTCATCCGGTGGGCGACCTTCTGCGGCAGCTGGTGCGACCGTCTTACCGCGCTTCGTGGCCATCAGAAATCTGGAAACAATCGAACGAGAGTTACCAAACAGCCATGGCGCATAGACTAAATGTCACGAAAGATTAATTTAATAACCATTGTGCATCTAGTGGTGTAGTAAACCGTTTTGAACTGTTTCTACACAGTCGTGGATAAGCTAATTTTGTCGTAGGTCGGTGTGAACCAAACCAAACGAGGGGTAGGGACCAGTAAACCGGTACCCTCCCACACTCTCTGTTCCGTACACTTCTCCCCCCTGCGGCTACTGCGCCAGCATGTTGGAGAAAATGCTACGAAACTCGGAGCGTACGCCTAACTATGGGGAGTCTATAAAAGAAACCCAAGATTATTTCCAACGCGAATCCATAACAGAGACCGCGGAAATAATCCCAAAAAGATCAATGAGCCTAATTCCCATAAATACTTATGGGCCACTACTCCGAAATACGTAGTTAATAAGTTATTTGTCGATAATGACCTCTAACAAGAAATAAACAAAATGGCGAACCCAACTAGCGTACCGGCACACAACTCGGTTAAACGCTAACTATCACTTAATAAATTAACCCATTTAATGTAACTTTGACCAAAAGTCCAAAAGTAACAAAAATAAAATAAAATAAACCCCATACGCTTAGCCTGGCAGGAGGAAACCGAAAATCCAGTTCCAAACCCTTACGGGCCTCACTCCCCCGCCAACCGTCAACAACGGCGAAACGGCGTATATTAATTTATCGAAAAAACACCACGAGATGCACAATTGATTCAATAAATTAACAACTAAGCATAAATACACAAGAACTACATGTCCTCCGGTATTCTTGGGTTATAAACTCATAAAGTCGCCATAGCAATAGCGATAAGGGGAGACAAGAAATAGACAACATGGCGAAACCAAATCCAGCGTACCGGCACACAACTCGGTTTAACGCTAATAATTACTTTAATAAATTCGCCAGTTTAATAAAACTTGCCTCGAACATTCCACATGTCTTACTGAACATCCCTGTTTAAAATAAAGTTCAACTTACTGCGAATTACGTAGTTATTTGTCGATAAAGACCGCTGTCACCTCGCACACGTCTTCACAGTGCGAGATCCGTATGCTAATTGCTGGTTCCTGACGTGCTTCCTTCTCCCTAGCCTGAAGCTAGCCGGTGGCGTAGTACCGAGGTAAAATATATATATATATATATATATATATATATATATATATATATATATAGGCGTGGCGCCCCCCCCCCCAACGGATCTGAGGGTGAGTAGGATGGAAGTGTAGGTGAATAGATAGGATCCTCCAGTCGATAACTGATGGAGAAGTAAGGGTTGAGGAGCAGATGCAATCTTCCGGCTTTATTATACTCATATAATGGATTATACAGCATATATATATATATATATAACTTCGATATACAGCTACGTTTGTCCGTCTGTAAGGGACGGAGCACGGAGCACGGTGGCTCCCTCTCCCGGTGCATGAGACCCAATTACATTACAGTTCGGGTGGTATCCAGGCAGCACACCTGAGCGGCTGTTGGCGGGCTCTATTGTTCACTATCTTTCTTTTGAATTGCTATTGGAAGGGCGTGTTGCTCACCTGTGTTGAACTGATGTTAATTGAACGAACGGTATATTGTTGATAAATTATATTGTCCAGTCTTCCCATGCCATATTATTGTGTAGCCTTAGCCGCACTGCTGCCATGCGAGTAGCGTTGGCTATATATATATATATATATATATATATATATATATATATATATATATATATATATTATATATATATATATATATATATATATATATATATATATATATATATACGGATAGTGATAAGGCCGTTATCGCATGTAATAAGACCTTGAGTGGGTTGCACCCTCCACCTACACTCACTCTCTAAATCGACCGACCATGGGACCGACTATAAGTGGTCCATTTAGGGAGGTGGTTGGCTTAGGGAGTTAGAATATCCTTACAATGGTATTGTTGGGACTCAAATAAAGCGATCGATATAGGGGAGCAGTCAATCTGTGGAGGTGGTCGGTTTGAGAGGTTTTATTGTGTGTGTGTGTGTGTGTGTGTGTGTGTGTCTGTGTGTCAGAGGGTGTTTTTTTTTACGGCAACCCTGGTAAATATACAACATACCTGGTAGAGATGCGATGTACGGAGAAAGGCGTCAGTTGTAGTTTGTCAGCCCGACTCTTCAAGTAACGTTTGGTCAGTGAAAACACCAGGGGCAGAACGACGAGGCATGCGCACACCCCGCCCACCACGGCCGCCATCTTGGAACGCTGGCTCATCCCTAGAACTCAGCTGGCGCCTGGACACTCTGCGAAGCACCTCAGGAGTCAGCAAAGAGAATATAAAATTCTACTATTAACATGCAGCAGAATATGAATTATTATGATATTAAGGGGCCACGAGGGGCCAGCAGCTACTGGATGTTGCGTCGGTCGAGCTCTCGTCATATTTTGTAGTATTTCAATGCTGGTATACAGTTGCTCTCGGGTGGGTCTTACGATGACTCAGGGTGGGCTGCTGGCCCCTCGTGGCCCCTTCATACCATAATAATTCATATTCTGCCGCATGTTAATAGCAGAACTTCATATTATGATGGTAATCAGGCCACGAGGGCCAGCCACTACTTTGTATTGCTGCTGTATACCCGTATTGATTATTTTATTTATATTTTTGTGAACATTAAAGCATGGAAGTGACAAGGCAATTGTTGCTATGGTGCTTTTATTTTATTTTTAGAAAGGTGGCTCTCAAGCCCATTTTACATGCTTCCTTGGGTTATATTGACCCCCACCATCCCTAATCTTGGGTAATTTGTCTTAACATTCTTAGTGTATTCTAGCCGGGTCCCTCTTGCTCAGCCCAAATGTTCGGTATGAGGTTAGAGTCTCTGGGTCTCCCCGTGCTCAGCGGGCGGTTGTAGAACCGTCTGAATGTTGTTTCCCCCATCCAGCCTGCTGCTAGGACAATCGTTGCCAGTGGCACTTGTTTCCAAGCTGCAGCACTCGTTGATGCGTGTCGGCATGAGTACGGTGTGAACTGACTCATGTCGATCCCCTCCTCCGTCATGGTGGTTCGCACATATCTCGATAGTGTCTCCTGCGATGCCCTCACATGCGGGCTTCTGGTCGTCGCAAACACCCCTGGATCTGCTGCTGCCAGTTCCCCTCTCCCCATGTATGTCTTAAGGTGTAAGTACACACATAGTTCACTCACCCCAAACTCAGGGAATGTTAGGATCAGAGGATTTCGGGCAGGATCATTCGATTTCATTTTTGTTGAGTATCTCAGCGTGCAACTGTTCTGCTCCCAACTGAAGTCTTCCCTCTTCATCAGACCCAGTGCCTGCAGCCTCTGTCCTGTCGCTAATAGGAACAGGCATGTCGTTCTCCTGTTCAACTGGTCTATACTTAGCAGTTGTGTAGGTCCCCACCCCTGCAGGTATGTTAGTAGTTGCTTGGGGTCCCAGATTGCCTCATGTTTGGAAGGCTAGGTTTTAGATTCCCTATGCCTCTTAGTAGTCTGCTCACCAGCGGATGTTCTGCGAAGGGCTTCCCATCCACGGTCACGAACGTTGATAATAGTGATTTCACCGTGTTAATTGTGGTCTTTGCCGCCCCTATGGAGAGAACAATTTCTCCAAGTATTCGATTCTTGCTCGGAGTGTGGGCTTCTTGGCAACAATGCCGTGTTTATCACAATGTTTTGCCAACCTCCTCAGGATCAGGGTGTACTGCCTCCTAGTTGTTTTGGCCCACAAGGCCATTAGGAGTTCCGCGGTTGCTTCATTCATGCCCAGTGCGCGAACATGCCTGTTAGAGTTTCACTGCTATGAGACCCATCTTGTTGGCTAATGGGAACGATTTGCCCCCCACCCCCACCACCCCTCCGTGCCATTGATCGTGAGCATCGTTGAAGGTACCGGAATCCTGATTCCGTCCTTGTAGTTCGGCAGCAGTCGTATCAGCAGGAACCATGGTTGCGTCGGCCACTCTAGTGCGATCAGCACCCCTGTCGGCTGCTCTCCCCTCACTTTGAGCAGCACTCTGGACAGACAGCTGAAAGGTGGAAAGAACAGTACATTAATATTATGCCAATTTAGTAATAGTGCATTAGTAATAGTGCGTCCGTCCCTTCTGCCTGCCTATCGTATTCCTTGGTGACATACTTATCTAGCTGGCGGTTTGTTTGTGAGGCAAACATGTCAATGTCTGGAGTGCCTAACGCTCTGAATATCTCTCTGACTGTGTATTTGTTGAGTGACCACTCCCCTGCGTCCATGAATGCTCGAGACGCCCAGTCCGCTTCTATGTTCTCTACACCCGGGCAGAACCTTACTGTTAGCAGTATGTTAAGTTTCTCGGTTAGTTCCCAGATGTGCTCTGTCTCTTCCTGGCAAGTTTTAGACCTGGCCGATCCCCCTTTCCCTATGCAAGCCACTGTTGTTGTGTTGTCTGCGAACACTCTGACATGGCTGTTTTTCAGAGTAACCCCTGAATGTTCTATCATGCATCATACTGCTCGCAGTTCTAGTACATTGATATGGGTGGACTCACTCACTGTCTCGTCCCATTGTTCCTCATAGTGTGCATTGTGGGTCTGGTTGTGGTAGCCCCACACATGCAGAGGCGTCTGTGTAAATACAGACGTCCACCGGTCTCTGGCCATACTCTCTCTCGGTGCTTCCCATGTTCTCCACCCAAAATTGTAGGCACTCCCTAACGCATCAAGTTAGTGTGCACGGGGCCTCATAATTTCCTCTAGAGTCTCTGATGTTCCAGTTAAGGGCTCTTAAAACTGATTTTGGCCCATTTGTTCCCCGGGTCTGTGCCAACTAGTTTCCCCACCAGCATCGCTAGATCTCAGATTTTTAGGTTGTTATTGACTACTACTCCCGCTATGCGTTCGTTCAGTTTGTCACACTTTCCCGAGGGTATGTATACCCTCACTCTCAGTGTGTCGATCATGAACCCTAAGAATTGTAACTCCTTTGTCAGTGTGAGCACCGATTTCTCTTTATTTATGGTGAAGCCTAGCTCTGTCAGGAGGTTTAAAGTTATATCTACTGCGTTCGTTACTTCTGTCTGTGTTCTCCCTATCAGGATGGTATCGTCTATATAGAAACATAACAGGATGTTGTGATTCGTTCTGAGGTGACTCATGACTGCCTTCATTACTTTTGTGAAAATTCTGGGTCCCGAGCTGAGGCCGTTTGGCAGTACTCTGAACCTAAACTTCTTTTCCATGAAAATGAATTGTAGGAGGTCTCTGTCGACCTCCCTGATTTCCAAGCTGTGGTAGGCTTGTGAGATATGTATCCTGGCTAGCCACGCCCCTCGGTGGACTAGCTGCATTACCACAAGCAGTTGTTCCATTTTGAAGTGCCGGTAAGTGACTAGTTCATTCAATTTTGACACATTTAATATGGGTCTAAAGTCAACGTCTTTCAGGTGTGAAACGAAGCATCGGCTGGTCGCCATTGCTTCCTCCACCAAACCTTGCTTTAGCATGTCCCCTATTTTTTGCTTTAGTATCACCACCGCCCCTTTGTCTCATGAGACAGGTGTGATAATTTGGTTGGGAATATTGGTTAGTTCGATTTTTACACCCCTTAAGGCCCTGTCACACTACGACATTTCTCACCGGCGTGCCGGCAGCGTGCAAAATATTTGCAACCCGTCAACACACGTCCAACTCTTTGGCGTTTTGGGAGAAAGTTTGACGGGTTGTAGCGTGTTAGTGGCGTGTTTTTGGCGCGTAGCCAACGTGTTTCGACGTGCAGCGGAACAACATGTCAACGTCCCGCCAGCGGGTTCCCAGCGTGCCATCGGCGTGTTGTCGGCACGCTGTCGGCGTGCTGTCGGCGCGTTGATGGCGCATTGGTGTCATGTTAGTTCCATGTCAACGCGTACATACCCACCAGCAACACGTTAGGACGCGCCCGCAGCGCATGCACACCCGCCGCCAATGCATCCAGGTGCGCCGGCAACACGTCCAACGCGGCGAGAAACGCTGGAACAACGCCAATATTGCGCCGACTACCCGTCGATCAGACGTGACGGACACGCCAACGGAACGGTCGCATTTTGGGGGGAAAAAAGCCAACGTTAACCGACGTTGATCAGCGTTCTGCCAGCATTCCGCCGGCTTGCTGCCAACGTGTGTCGATGTGTTGCTAACGCATCTGTAATGCCCCCTCCAACCCGTCGGCATGCGTCGGTCCGCGCCGAAAGTTTTGTGCAAGCGCAAAACAATCGGCGCGACCCGACGCATGCCGACAGCCGCCGACGTGTGCATTCACACATTGCTATCACGCAACGTGTAACGATGCGCCGGTAACGTCCTGGTAATGCGCTGGTAACGCGCCGGTAACATACAGGACGTGTACCGACGTTTCAAACAAAAACCCAACACGTCGAAGCGCGTCGAAGCGCGTTTGTGAGAAACATCATAGTGTGACAGGGCCTTAACCATCTGTTTGACCCAGGCATTGTCAGTTATGGCTTCCCACCGGTGTGCTTTCATGGTTACGCCCCTGCATTGAAAGGTACTGGTGATGTACTTACTTCACTTGTTACATCCTCCTGTACCCTGTGCGGCCTCTGTAGCTGCCCGCTCCCCTGCCCCCCCCCCCCCCACCCCCCACCCCCTCCGCTGGGGGCGTGTCTAGTTTCCGCCGTTTGGCCGACGGGGGTAGGATTTCAGCTCCTCCCTGTTGTGAAAGTACAACGTCTGTACACTTTGACTTCTGGATACTGAATGGTTTATTCACGGCCTAGGGCTCGCTTGACCCGCCGGCTAAACTTTCCATGACGTCATCTCATTAGCATATTCCTTTGTCTCAAACTCTGCATCTCGTTAACATATATTAGCCACACACCTATACGTCTATTACGCATATATCACAAGGCAGGGGTGGAGAAAAAGGCGTTTATTGTACGCCTCAGGAAAATACAGAGGAACAACAGGTTAAGTACAAGGGTAACAAGAGGTAATCGGCTCATGAGGAGCAATGCAAGAAACAATGACATGGAGATAAGGGCTCATAAGGAGCAAGGCAAATAAACAATGACATGGATGTAAGGGCTCATAAGGAGCAAGGCAAGAGAGTCAATGTGTGGGCTCAGATGGAGCAAGAGTTCGTGGTGAAGGTCAGGTTGTCAGTGAGGGGGAGCCGAGGAGCCCTCCACCAGAAGGAAGAAGTAGAGAGAGAAAGAGAGAGATGGGTGGGTGGGTGGAGAAAAAAGAGGTGAGATCTGGAAGGCGGCAGGAGGGCGAGTGCCTGAGGGAGGCCGGAGGCGGCCTTATAAGGGAAAGGGGGAGGGCGACAGCAGGTGAGGTGTGAAGGCTGCCGGCCCGGGGGAGGGGGGGGGAAGAGGTGGCGAGCAGCGGGCGTCGGGTGAGGCGCGAATGCTGCACGGCAGAGGGCGGGGGAGGGAGCGAGTCGCGGCGGCGTCGGGCGAGGTGTCATGCTGCGCGACAGCCCGGGGCGGGGGAGGGTCTCCTCCTTTCCTCGCATCAAACGTAATGCTACGCATTACGACCGATGCGCGAAAAGGAGGAAAACAAGGCAGGGGTGGAGAAAAAGGCGTTTATTGTACGCCTCAGGAAAATACAGAGGAACAACAGGTTAAGTACAAGGGTAACAAGAGGTAATCGGCTCATGAGGAGCAATGCAAGAAACAATGACATGGAGATAAGGGCTCATAAGGAGCAAGGCAAATAAACAATGACATGGATGTAAGGGCTCATAAGGAGCAAGGCAAGAGAGTCAATGTGTGGGCTCAGATGGAGCAAGAGTTCGTGGTGAAGGTCAGGTTGTCAGTGAGGGGGAGCCGAGGAGCCCTCCACCAAAACGGCGGAGAGGGCTCGCGGCGCGCCCGAGGGGGCGAGGCGGGGCACGTACGCGTGGACCGCCTCGGAGGTCCAAGTGCCCTGAGCCATAATCTCGGGGAGGGGAACCCCGGCGCGTTGGCAGGCCTGGGCGGCCCCTCGACGGAGACTATGGAGGGTGTAGGCCTCGGGCGTCGGCACTCCTTGGGCTTGCAGGGCCCCTCGCAGCAGCGCGGTGAGGGACCTCGGGTCGAGCGGGCGGCCGGAGGGCATTATGAAGGCGGGAGCATCTGGGGCGGCGGGGCAGAGGGCGACGGCACCGGACCAGGCCATCACGGGGCAGAGGGAGGATCCGGGGATGGCGGGGACGAAGAGGGCGACCGCGCCCGAGGGGCTGGAGATCGTCTTGGAGCTGCGGATCAGGAGGCGGAGCCCTCCGGGCGCGGGGCGGACGTCGTCGCGGGTGAGGGTGTGGGGGCCGCCCCACCCCTCGGGACTCGGGGCCAGCAGGTTGGACTGCCGGAGCATCCCGAAGTACCCGAGGAGGAGCGCGGCCCGAGGAACGAGCGAGGCGGGACCCGCTCGCTCGAGGTGGCTGATGATCAGGGTGAGATGCTGCGGGGAGAGAGGGGGCGCTTGCCGGGGCACGTGGGTGGAGGACCGCTCCCCGCCTTGGCAGACGTCCTTGGGGAGGCGGGCGTCAAAGCCCGAGGTGAGGCCCCCGGCGCCCTCGACCCACGACCGGGCCCCCGAGACGGTATTCTTGACGGAGGCGGGGGCGAGGCCGCGGAGGTAGAGGGCGGCGGTGAAGGCGGCTACGTCGAACGCCGAGGGCGCGAGGGGGTCCGCGCCTCGGGCAACCGCGTAGGCGACGTAGTCCTCGGCCTGGCGACGTCGATTCCTCCAGGTTGCCGGGGCGAGGGCGGCGACTCTGAAGCGGGCAACGGCGGCAACCTCGGCGGGGGGAAACCTAGAGCCCGGGGAAGAAAGGGAAAACGTCATGAGAGACCTCGACTGGGAGGAGCCCGAGGCGAGCCACCTCGCCGCGGGCCGTCTCGGCCCAGGGCCCGGGAAGGTGGGCGCGGCTGAGGGCATCGGCGAGGAGGAGGTCCGCCCCGGGCTTGTGGACGATGTGGAGCTGGAAAGAGCCGGTGGCCGCCATGAGCCAGAGCTCCCGAGCGCAAGTCCCGAGGGTAGGGTCTCGGGCGCGGCCCGACTCGAGCGCGACAGCGGAGGCCATGTTGTCGGTGTTGATTGTGACCGTCGCCCCTGCGACGTCGTCCGGGAGGAGGGCGCGCAGGGCGACGACAAGGTTAACCGCCTCGAGCTCATGGATGGTCGGGTACCGCGTCCGGAACTCCTCCGAGTACCCTCGGGCGTAGAAGTGGGAGGATGAGAAGGCTCCTCCGCCGGTGAGGCAGGAGTCGCACTCAAGCACCAGCCGGCGACCCTCGGGGGCCCTGAGGAGGCAGAGGCCATTTGTTATCCGCCCGTAGACGGCGAACCACCTCAGGTCCCGGAGGGCGTCGTCCGCGAGGGTGAGAGTGGAGGCCCCGAGGCAGCCGCGCAGCGCCCCGAGGAGCCGAGCCATGAACTTGCGGCCCGGGAGCACGCAGCTGCTGACATGGTTCAGGCGGCCGAGCAGGCTCTGGAGCTCTTGTTTCCGGAGGGTGGGGCGGGCGATGCGGTCGTCGCAGTCGTCCACGAGGGCTTGGATCTTGTCGGGGGCGACCCGGATGGTCATCGCCTCGCTGTCGAGGGCAAAGCCGAGCCAGGTCAGGCGGACAGCGGGGGATGGCACTTTCCGGGTGCTACGTCGAGGCCGAGGGCTGCGGTGAGGGCGAGGAAGGCGTCGAAGGCCTGGCACGCCCTCAGGTAGGAGCCCTCGCACCCGATGAAGTCGTCGACGTAGACGAGGGCGTGGAAGCCCTCGCGCCTAATGATCCAAGCCACCGCGGAGGTGACGCGGACGCAGGCCGCGCCCGAGGAGCGGCAGCCGAAGGGGAGGGCGAGGTCTATGTAAGTTTTACCCTCTAAACATATCCCGAAGAGAGGGCAGGAGAGGGGGTCGGCACGGAGCTGGCGGTAGGCCCGGGATATGTCCGCCGACCAGACGTAGGCCCCCGCGCCTTCCCGCGACGAGGCGGCGGCCTACGTCGGCGACGGAGGGGAGGGTGTAGGCGTGGGGCTCCCTGAGGTACTCGCGTCGGGGGATGCCCCGAGTTCACGCTGGCACCATCGGGGATAAGAGAGGTCGACGATGACCCGCCTCTTTTCCGAGTCTGGGGCGGGTCATCATGGGAGAGACCTGCGTCCAGGGAGAGAAGGGGGGGACAGAGAAAGGGCCGATGAGGGCGCTGAGGGCAAGCTCCGTGTCGACGAAGGCCTGGATGTGTTTCAGGAAGTCGGGGGGCTCACGGTGGTTGGAGTAGGAAGGGCGGGGGAGGGTTGAGGCCGAGTAATTCGCGGGGAACCCGAACTCCTTTCCCTTTTCCTTGTGGCATAGTGTATAGGTCCGAGGTGAGCCAAAGTAGAAAAAAGAGGTGAGATCTGGAAGGCGGCAGGAGGGCGAGTGCCTGAGGGAGGCCGGAGGCGGCCTTATAAGGGAAAGGGGGAGGGCGACAGCAGGTGAGGTGTGAAGGCTGCCGGCCCGGGGGAGGGGGGGGGGAAGAGGTGGCGAGCAGCGGGCGTCGGGTGAGGCGCGAATGCTGCGCGGCAGAGGGCGGGGGAGGGAGCGAGTCGCGGCGGCGTCGGGCGAGGTGTCATGCTGCGCGACAGCCCGGGGCGGGGGAGGGTCTCCTCCTTTCCTCGCATCAAACGTAATGCTACGCATTACGACCATATCGCACCTGTGACATGGGGTGGTTTGTGGTGGGCGGCTCCTCCCCTGGCCACCTCTGAAGTTTCCCTGTCTGTGGGAGTGTCGGTCATGATTCCTCTGGCTGTGCCTGTTGCCTTGTGATCTCACCATGGCGTGCGCCGTTTTTCTGTCCGCCTCCAGCGAGGTTACCTGTGCGTTCAGGTCTTCCCCTAACAGTAACACAAATTTGAAGCCTTGGTTTCCATCCTTTTTTGCCAACGGCTTCAGCTGGGGCTGGAGAGTTGGTCGCACGTTGTCTCTCCTCATGCCTACGAGCGTGTTGCTCGTCCGCGCCAGTATTTTGAGGGATGTCACGAGCGCCATCACTAGATCATTGGTGGCCAGAGCCTTGCCCGTTTCTATGCCGTCGAGTGCTCTGGCGATCGGCCTGGCCGCGAACTGCACGCCCCACTGGACGGCCGCCGAGAGCCGTGTCATTGTCCTTGATCCTGGCTGGTAGTGTCATCTCGATCTCCGGATTTATCCTGGTTATGTGGAGGGCTTCCACATTCGCCAGTCTCGGTAATGTGGCGTACATTTCGGTGGTTTCCACTCTACCCATAGGATGAGCCCACAGCGTATTTATCGGTTTTGCCATACTGTCCGCCAGTTTGTCTCCTTCCGCGTCCAACGGGGCTTTTTCTGCGGGTATGAACGTTCCAGGAACGATCCCGCGGTTGTCGTTGCCGCCGGTCCCAGTTGTAATAATGGAAACGTCTGGATACCGTGAGTGCTTGATCAGTACTGCTTATGCCTAGTACACACCTCCCGTATAGGATTCGCGCACTAAAACTCGCGACTCGACCCGACCCGCTTAAAACTGAAAACGGGCCGATTCGTTTTTCGAATCGCGAATCGCAATCGTAAACGGCCGCTTTTAGCACTAAAAACTGAGTTTTATGCGCGAATCGCAATCGCTAGGTGTGCGCGGGGAGCGCACACCAAGCGATTTTTGTGGGCGAAACGGGCAGTTTTCGATCATATACGGGAGGTGTGCGCACACAAACGGTAGGTGTGTACCGGGCATTAGCGTGTCACATGACCCCGGGATTCCTCCCATCACGTGGTGGGGTCTCCCCACTCTATATATATATATATCACACCGGTGGCGGTGCCATAACAGTGGCGACAACGCTATCCGTCGTGACCGGCCGTGACCCGACTGGGTCGGCTGAGGTCGCGACCCCCTGCCCTGCCTGAGGTGCCCGTACGGTTGGGGTCACCACCCTGGGGCCGTATGCATGAGCCGGTGTTAGGGCTGTTATCGCGGTTTGGCTGGCTCCACACGGCTAACGGTGGAAAATCCGTATGCATCAACCGGTGCCAGCGCTAGCCACCAACTGTAGCCTAGGCTAAGCTACCCCAGTTTCAAATCAAGTTTAACTGCAAGCCGTGCTGGTTAGTGTGCCGGCCGCCGATATATTAGAGCCAAATCTATTCAATGCTATCATATTTAACAGAATTACATACTCAATAAGTGAAATTTGATCAAATTAACCCTAAATTCGAACCGATATTAACGCCGCAGCTACATCGGCGGGGATATTAATATTGTCGAATCAACGAATGTAAAGTAAACAAATCGCCGCCGCATCAACGTCGATATCCATACTGCCGAATATCAACAAAACAGATTGCCGCCGCCGCCGCTGCCACATCGGCGGCAATATATTAGGCCCAAATCTATTCAATGCTGTCATATTTAACAGAATTACATACGCCATAAGTGAAATTTTATCAATTTAACCCTAAATTCGAACCGATATTAACTCCGCCGCCGCCGCCGCATTGGCAGCTTTATTCATATTGTTGAATCGAGGGAATTCCCAAATCTATAAATAACTTCACGGTTAGCTATCCACCCCGGCTTGGACATTGGTGCATACGGCTTGACCTAATTAACCAAGGCCCTCCTAGCCGCGGATAACCCCAGAGCTAGTGTGTAGCACCGGCTACGCGTAGCTCCAACCCATGCATACGGCCCCTGGATGTGTAGCCTGTCGGTCCGTCTGTGGCGGCCCCCCTTGTGGGCCGCGGGGGGCTGAAGGCGGTTGGCTGCGGCCTATGCACCGTGTGTCCCGGTGCTATGGGCGCATCCCCTCCCAGTTTTACATTCAACCAACCAGTTTTATGACAGGACAACTTGTAGCCCTTTTTCTTTAATCATTAATTAATTTCAAGTTGCATAGTCCGATGGTTTTGAGTTGCTGTCATTTTGGGTTGATCGCTTATTTTAGTTTGAGGTAACTTTGATTTAAAATAACCAACTTGGGATATATTTGAAGTGTAAACATACACAATTAATTTTGACATGCTTGTCAAAACACTGATCCCATAGGGCGTAATCGATTAACACGACCCGGGTGACTCAGGCCACCCGATTTGCTAGAATTTCAAATTGAACACCGCGAGTGGAGTTGACAAAAACACGTGCCCTGTACAAAACGACCCAACCCCAGTAACCCACCTCTTGGCTGGGGTTGGCTAGGAACGATGACGTCAAATTTGTGCTGGTACCGTCCTGCAGGATAACAGCTACCAGTACCAGTCATACATGGTGTTTTTTTTGGTAATAACACAGATTAATTAAATGGAAATATAAATAAACCATGCAATCATAAAATACTTTAAATCCTATTTTGCTGTGGTTATATCGGTTATTTTTTTTTTTTAAAGCTTTGGATTAAGCCACCATTTTTTTCCACCCCGAGCGTGGAGAAGGCGTATTAGATTATTCGACCTTAGTCTGTAGGAGGTGCGCATGCGCGAAAAAGTGGCTCGGGGGACCCAAGTTGATTAATCGATTACGCCCCTAGGGTTCAGCAGGAACAGCTTCGATTAAATTGACTTAGCACACGCTTCTATGCAGCAATAAATACTTAATAAGTGCACGAATACCTAAATTGGACATGGAGGTTCAAATTTGGATAAGTGTTTTACTTTTCGAAAATTTGATGCTTTTATCAGCCTATCCAACTTTTAGATAAAAGATTCACCCCGTACTTGTAGTACGGGGGGAAAACCAACGCATTAGAAAAACTGGCGAAAGATTTTGACATGCTGGGTAAATGAAATGAGCGCTTAAATTCTTAATTTAAGTAGCAAAATATATTCTTTATAACCATTTTCATATTTACCCGCTACTTTTGAGTTGAAAAACATAATGAAACATGTAGTTTAATGAACTTTAAAAGTGAAATCGACGGTGTTCTATCACCACCATCTTGTCTTTTTGCATTCTCTCTCATTTCTAGCTATTTGATACTGGAACCAGGAATTCCACTTCCTGTTCCATCCTAAAGCAGTTTTCAGCAGTTTAAAGTTGTGTGTGTGAACACGGCTTAAAGCCGTGTTCACACACACAACTTTAGGCCGAACTAGATGAGGCGATCTAGTGTTGTGTCCACACATGCGGTATTCGGGGTGGTTTAAAGGCGGAAATCGATATCTGCGCATGAGCAAGTCCATACTAACTAGCACCAGTTTCGGTTAGTCGACGTCGCCACGGGAGAGTGTGGGTTCGACGTAGATATGTATGGACTGAATCGTATTGGTTTGGAACGGTCAAAACTTCTGCTGGGCAGTGAAAACCTAAAAATAAATGATGAAAAAAATATATGTGCACCTCTAGCCGGTTCATAGACCAAATTATATTATATAGTGTGACATGCTTAAACCGCCTCAAGTAAACCGCTACTGTCCACACAGGCAAGGTGGGCCGACTTAAGCTAGTTCGGTTCATATAAGCTACCTCGCGACGCGGTTTACATGAAGTGAACTAGTTGAGGCGAATCAGTCCTAATCCGCCTTAGCGTTGCGTCCACACGGCGAATGTGAGCCGAACTAGACAAGGCGAATTAGTAGAGGCGACTTAATGCCCGTGTGTGAACACGGCTTTAGACTATGTTGTCATTCACCCCTGTACTGCAAGTAGGCCTCTGGGGTGAATCTTTTATCTATGCAACTTCCGGCAGCTCAAGCGTCAAAGTGTTTGTGTGTTGTTGTTTTACGTCCTAGCAACATCTAAGGTCATATCAGGATGGTACAGAATTGTGTCAGTGCACACTCATGGCAACTTTATAATGCTGCCCTACTAGGAAACCAGGCCCCTGGCACCATTACCTGATACCCCACACAGTCACATTATCCCGACACTATGCTAATCAGTCCTTGTCCTATCCTATTAATGTTGAGCGCCAGGCTAGGTAGCAACAAGTATCAATTTTACAAGTCATTGGTTAGACTTGGCTGGGATTCGAACTCCCGACCTTCCACACGAAAAGCCTACAGACTCAGGTAAAACGCTGTGACTATCTGGGTTGCCCACTCACTGTGTGTGCGTGTGTATGTGTGTGCGCGTGCGTTGCCATGGTGCCCGCATCCCTGGTATCATGATACGCAGTACACACTGACAGTTTGTTTGTTGTTGTTTTACGTCCTAGCAACATCTAAGGTCATATCAGGACAGGTACCGACTTGTGACAGTGCACACTCATGGCGACTATATAGTGCTGCCCCACTGGGAGACCAGGCCACCATCACTATGACCTGATATCCCACTCAGTCACATTATCCTGACACTGAGCTAACCAGTCCTTACACTATGCCGAGCACCAGGCTAGGAAGGAACAAGTATCAATAGACTACATCACGGTTCCAGTGGTGCGGTGCATTGTGGGATGCATCAGAGCAAAACAACCCCCCCCCCCAAAAGCACATGGCACATGCTAATACACTGGGTGCAGCTATCAAATGTGTTAGTTTCAGCTCATCTCAGCTCTTTTTTGAAACATAGAATACCAACTAAAAAAATATATATAATAAATTAACATATTAATCTTTTATCCAGCATTGCATTTACATCAATATAATCAGCACATTTTATGCCATGTGCATTTAGATTTAGAAAGGTCTAGGCACTCAGACTAGTGTTAGAGCCATAGCTAGAGTACTCAATGCATTGTCAATGGCAGTGAGCAATCTCCATACATAAAAAGTGAAATATTGATAAAACTACACCACCTAGAGACAAACCGCTTGAAACACATATAGAAAACATGTTTAACAAAAAGATTATATTAAATTGATAAGGTTAGGGTTTTGGATTTCTATTATTTTTGAATAAAACTAACGTTTTTCACTGCGCGCATTGGCAAACTCAATGGCCATATGCCTTTGCTTTGCTCCCAACGCCGTTTTCAGCGCATGCGCAGTCGGAACCGTGATGTAGTCTATTGTGTAAGTCATCGCCATTGGATTGACTCGACCGGGAATCGAACTCCCGAGGCGGCGCTCTGCCGATTCGGCCACCGCGGCCGGTGCCACCTTCAACGTGTCGTTATTGTTGTGCGCTACCCGAGATACTCACACACACATGGGCCGCTGTCAAGCACACGCAGTCAGTCCTGGCATCAATCAGCAGATCCCAGAATCCTCTTCCACACCTGAGTGACGTCATGTGTCCCTTAATAGACGACATCACGGTTCCAGCGATGCGGTGCATTGTGGGATGCATCAGAGCAAAACAAAGCCGTGAGAAGCACATGGCACATGCTAATACACTGGATGCAGCTATGAAATGTGCTAGTTTCAGCTCATCTCAGCTCTTGTTTGAAACATAGAATACCAACTAAAAAAATATATATAATAAATTAAGATATTAATCTTTTATCCAGCATTGCATTTACATCAATATAACCAGCACATCTTCTGCCATGTGCATTTAGATTTAGACAAATCTAGGCACTCAGACTAGTGTCAGAGCCATAGCCAGAGTCAGTTTTATTTATTTTATTCATGTTTTTATTTATATTCTATGGTTTATGGAGAGTTGTGTCTTAAACATATTTATCATATTGCATCCTTCCATCCATGTTTATGCCAAATTGTTATGTATTTCTAGTTATTTTGAATAAAATCCCAGTTTTGCCCTACCCGTATCGGCAAACTCAATGGGTGTACGCCTTTGCTTTGCTCCCAAAGCCGTTTTCAGCGCATGCGCAGTCGGAACCGTGATGTAGTCTATTACGTCCGAGGTGTCGCTAAACTTGCGAACACGCCCACTCCGACATGTCAACACAACAACAGCGGCGCGTCTCAATGGACGCTGCCATAATGCTGGTTGGCGCGCGAATATAAGTTTGTCTACGGCATCGTTCCGCTTGGCTGCACACGCACTCTTTCTAGGGCAAATATTGAACGCGCGCGTGTCGCTGCCAGATTGATGTGTTATGGTTGGTTGGTTGCTGGAGTTTTACACCCTGGCAACATCTGAGGTCATATCAGGACGGTGTGTTATGGTGGCGTGTTCTGTTAGCCGTTGTTTCTTATTCAGATCAGAGTGGTATAAATTATAATACAGTATCAAAGATTTATACAAATAAATGAATCGGGGGGAAAAAGATCATTTAATATATTGTGACGTCATTTTTCTAGACTATGAATTTGTCAAATTCATAAGGATGTCATTTCTTGGTGGTGGAGCACTGGTCTTTCACCTGTGGATGGTATTGTTATTTAAACAAAGTTAAACATAAATGATTATTAAAGAATAATTAAATTAAATATGACATAATAAGTCAGAGGATATGAGGTACAGTATTTTAGGGTTCAAACTCTTTAATATAAACCAGATGGGATGACCGAATGAGTAAAGCATCCATCTCCTGTTTTGGGAGATCGGGAGATCCGAACCCATGAGTTTGTAGGTTCAAATCCTGGTCGAGTCAAAGCAATGACTTAACAATTTATACTTATCACTTCCTAGCCTGGCACTTGGCATACTTAGGATAGGGCAAGGATTGGTTGGCTCAGTGTCAGGATAATGTGACTGAGTGGGATATCAGTTCATAGTCCTGGCAGCCTGGTTTCCCAGTGGGGCAGCACTATAAAGTCGCCATGAATGCACACTGTCACAAGTTGGTACCCGTCTTGATATGACCTTAGATTTTGCTAGGACGTAAAACAAACTATCTGGTAGTCCTTAAGTCAACCATGGATCTACTCAGTAGGGATTCCCAGACTAGTGTGCTGCCGCCTGGTGGCTGATTCCCAGATTAGTGTGCTGCCGCCTGGTGGCTTTAGGATGAACGACAAAACAATGCAGTTACTTCTAACTAAAGTAAAGTAGTTTATAGCGATCAATCTAATGTATTTAGCTCAGAAAATGACAGAAACTCTAAACCATCGGACTATGCAACTTTAAGTAAATTATGCAATGAAATTGTACTCACAAATATTTTACATAACAGCAAATATATTTCCCGTTTGTACTACTGTAAGAATTGAAATAACTAAGTTTTACGCTCCCCTTTCAACCAGCCATTTTCAACAGCAGGAGTACCAGCCTCAGCACCCCCCCGCCCCCCACATATCTGGTTATCTAAACAGAAAAACTAAGCCAAGTTGTGCTTGAAGAGCATTTGTTGGAGGACGGTTCCCATGTTCCTACCAATACCTTGTCTCTTTATCATAGTGCGATGGTTTTGAGTTTCTGTCATCTTTCTGAGATAAATATATTAAATTGATCATAGTAATCTACCTTACTTAAAATTGCAGAGTCCGATGTTTTTGAATTTCTTATTTATTTCTGAGATATATGTATTAAATTGGTTGTTAGAATCTATCTTAATTTAGTTTGAAGTAATTTTTTATTTTCAATGGCTAAGTTTTGAGATATTTGAAGTACTAACATGTAAAATTAGTTTTGGCAAGCACACCAAAACTCTGGTACCATAGGTTTTAGAAGTAACAGGTTCTACTAAATTGCTTTTTTGAGGGCAGCTGGACTGTACCACCTTATATAGTTTACTAAATGGATTCTATTAATTATTAATGAAACTTTTCTTTTTCTATGGGAATTTGTTTCCCTTGACCACAGATATATGATTGTGAGCTTTCTAATTTAATTAGTGTCTATTGGCACATAATTGATTGTCTGCTTTTACATGTAAAAGCTATGGTTTGAACAAAAAACAAACATTTCTCGCCGTGAATATGGCCTATGCTGCCGACACGGCGTAAAGCAACCACCAATCAATCAATCAATCAACTAAATTGCCGCAATAAATTCGATTCTATGTGGCAACAAATGCTTAATAAGTGCAGCAGTATCTAAGTTAGATATGTAGAATCAATTCTAGATAAATATTTCGGTTTTGAAAAGTTGATGCTTCATCGGACTATGCAGCTTTTAAGTTTGATATCACTTTTATTTTAAATTCCTAAATCTTGAGATATTTGAAGTGAAAAGATGTCAAATTAGTTTTGGCAAGCACGATAGGCTTTAGCAGTAACCAGTTCTATTAAATTGGCTTTGTATTCCCTTCTATGTTTCAACAAATGTTTAACAAGTGCGTCAGTATCTACGTTAGATATGTACAATCAATTCTAGATAATGGCTTTGATTTAGAAAACGTGATGCTTCATCGGACTATGCAGCTTTAAGGAACATATCTAGACCGCTAACCGAGTTATCGCTGCAATGTTGCTTTTAAACAAAATGTATACAACACAATTGATTTTTTAATCCATTTTAATGAGGCATTTTCATAGAAAATGTAATGACACTGCCATTGAACACGAACAAGAGATAATGATCCTTATATATATTTGTTTAAAACGCCATAATGTCCGACATAATATTCACGGATAGCACATAGCATCTTATGTTAAAACTCACATTCCAAGTTTATTATTGCCTCTGCAATGGGCGCGGGATGGGAAGGATGGTCGGATGGGTGTGGGTGTGGGTGTGGGTGTGGGTGTGGGTGTGGGGGCCTTACATTAGGAATATAGATTCGTGGACTGATTTGACAGTTCTTAGTTTGTATACCACATGATGTCGTCAATGTGGGATCCAGATTAGGATCCAGATTAGGATCCAGTTTAGGATCCAGTTTACTTGTAGTGATACGCAACCTTTACCGGATAATCCACAGCTTTAACCAACCCGACACGACCGGACTGTCGGTGCCTGATGAAATCGCAGCACACAAGTCCTGTTGGCGCGAGCAGCAAAGTCGGCTACTGACAAATGTCGATGCCCGATAATGGGTTCTGAATGATTCGGAGTCGGCCCGACTTAACCAGACTTCACACGACTTGTCGCATTGGGTCGGCTACGTTGGTTAAGGCCCGACTAGTTACGTTGTATCAGTTATGTTGGGCTTGGTTAAGGCCCGACTAGTCTCATTGGGTCGGCTATGTTGGGCTTGGTTAAGGCCCGACTAGTCGCATTGGGTCGGCTATGTTGGGCTTGGTTAAGGCCCGACTAGTCGCATTGGGTCGGCTATGTTGGCCTTGGTTAAGGCCCGATTAGTCGCATTGGGTCAGCTATGTTGGCCTTGGTTAAGGCCCGACTAGTCGCATTGGGTCGGCTATGTTGGCCTTGGTTAAGGCCCGACTAGTCGCATTGGGTCGGCTATGTTGGCCTTGGTTAAGGCCCGACTATTCGCGTTGGGTCAGCTATGTTGGGCTTGGTTAAGGCCCGACTAGTCATGTTGGGTCGGCTATGTTGGGCTTGGTTAAGGCCCGACTAGTCGCGTTGTGTCGGCCATGCTCTGTTTGGTTACGGGCCAAGTATTCGCGTTGGGTCGACTGTGCTCTTAAGGCCCAACTTACTAAGGCTAGTGTTTGTTCTGAATGTACCAGAGTGTCAGTCCGCCAGTTTCTGTCCAACAAGGAAGGCTTAAGTGTGTAAACCCAGCCCCGATCTCTCACTCTCAGAAAGTGAGGAAAAGAGAATTGATAAAACCGCCTTCTTCGTGTCCACTAAAAGTATGCTTGCCCACTTATAAGTCTCAACCACAAAGAATAGTGTGAGCGGTCGCATACTTGGATATGGATTATATATATACATATATATATATTTATACATATACATATATTATACATTATACATAGATATATTATACATATGAAGAGTTCAGGCTCAAAAGCATGTAAACGCCAACCCCAAAATAGAGAGAAACATTGGAATCAAACCTTGACAAAGTTAATATTTTTATATTCATACTGTTTTTTTATTGCTCCATAGCCATGTGATCAAATGAAAAGTGGAATTAGTGACCTTTAAAATTATTTTCAACTAAAAATCTGTTATTTAAACTCAATGTTTTGAATAGTGTTTACATGGTTTTGCGAATGAACTCTTCATATATAGATTATATGCACATATAGATGTACATACATATATTAAACATGTATTATACATATAAACATACATATACATATATTACACATGTATATATACATACATTATACATATATAGATGTATATATAGATGTATATACACATACATAATCCATATATATATATATATATATATATATATATATATATATATATATATATATATATATATATATACAGTAAACCCTCTCTAAATCGACCAATCATGGGACCGACTTTAAATAGTCCCTTTAGGAAGGTGGTCGGTTCAGGGTTTTATCATTACAATGGCGATCATTTGGGACGCAAATAAAACAATTGATATAGGGGAATGGTCGGTCTGTGGAGGTGGTCAGTTAGAAGGGTTTTACTGTATATACAAACATTATACATACATATATTATACATATATATAGATGTGTGTCCACGTATATAGATGTACATATACATGTATATATACATATATGTATTTTAATAACAACACCATTAAACAACTGCTCCCGTTTAATCTGGGTTCCATTATTAACCTATATATGACCAGGTGCGCAGTGTAGCCAGTATGATCGGGATGACGGGTTCGATGACGGGTGACGGTTATATTCGGCCGTGGACTGTGCAGTTTAAATGACAGTTTGAATGAGGAATGAAGTGATTATGGTCCATGGGTCTGTGACATACAACCATCAGTTATGAAGCTGCTCCGTCACAGGTACTCCCCACTCAAAATGGGACCCCAGGTATCCGTCATGCAATGTGTGTGAGTGTGAGTGTGTGTGTGTATACGTATATATATACACACAATTTATATATATACAATATATATATTATACATTATATATAATTGTTACACACATGCATAAATACATATATATATACATATATATATATACATATATATATACACATACATATGTATACCCACACATATATACATATTTATGTGTATATGTACGTACAGTGAAACCCCGTTATAACAGTATTATTAACACGATCATGGAGGTCCATGAAATATCATCACAGAAAAAGAGTGGAGTTATGTTAAAATCGGAGTTGAATTAAAGAAATCTGGGTGCAATGACTCATCGTGTTATATCCTAATTCGCATAAAATCGGGGGGTGTAAAATCGGGGTTTCATTGTATATATTCATACTATATATAACAATATACATACGCGCGCGCGCGCGCACACACACACACACACACACACACGCACACATCCATATACACATAATACATGCACACACGACCTTGCTCCCACAGTTGCCTTGGATACTTTTGACATGTATACACACACTCGGCAACCAACAGTAACTGGTACTCAAGTCTACCTAACCCCCACCTACTCCCTCCTCCTCCCCCCGCCCCCCCCCCCCTCTTGCCTCAGCTTATCACATCCTGTGCAGTATCCTATCGCTGCGGTGCGCGTGCGCAGTCAGGTCAGTAGGTCAGTAGGTGAGCAGGCGAGCAGGTCAGTAGGCCTGGATGGTGAGCTTCGGCATCTCGCGGTCTTCGCTCGTTTCATCTGCGGCCGGCTCGACGACCCGCTCGGCGGCCGACACCTCGACATCCTCCCCGCGCTCGTGCTTCTCCAGCACCGGCAGAGCAGTGTCGGGCGCCTCCTCCGCAGAGATGTTGTTGTTGCTCTCCTTCCGCTGTTCCCCGCTAGGTGGCGGCCCCGCGCCACCATCACCACCACCGCTGCTGCCGCTGGCACTGTCTTTGCCCACTTGCTCGCTAGGTGGCGTGGCGGCACCGTCGCAGGCGGACGGGGTGTGGCCAGCCTCCCGGGGGAGTGTCTCGGCGGCCTTAGGGGAGATGCTGCGTTCGACGCCCGACTGGCGCTTGTGCGCCATGTCCTTTAGGCAGCTGCCCGGGGCGTCAGCGATCTTCATGTCTGCCATGGGGCTGGTCACCGCAGACGACCCGATGGAGGCGGAGGGGCCACAGGAGGGCTTTGGGGCATCACCTAGCGGCGGCGTTGGGACATCACATGGCGACGACGTCCTAGCGTCATTTAACAGGGATGGGGCATCACCTAGCAACAGTGCCGGCGCGTCACCTAAGGGTGGTATTGGGGCATCACTTAGCGGCGGTTTCGGGGCGTCACCTAGCGGCAGCTTTGGAGCGTCACCTAATTGTGTTGGGGCATCGCCATCAGTAGCTTCGGCGGCCACCGGCCCATTGGACTCTGAAGTTGACAGAGGCGTGCCCATCAGTGACACCAGCACTGTCACACTGGGTGGCGACACGGACTTTTTGACAGCAGTTGACGGCGCAGACTCACACTCACCAGTCACATCTGGCTTTGTAGTCAAAGCAGACGCCTGGCAACTGCTAGCCTCCTTCGCCGCCACTGTGCGAACGCTACCGACCCCGTCCTTTCCAGCCGTCGTTCTGTCTCTGACAACAGCCGGGTAACCATTGGTCAGGCCTTTGTTATTACCTACTACATCACAGTGTGCATTTCTCTTGTTTGTGCTTGAGTCAGTGTGCACTGCCCCCTCCCCAGACCCCACCAGGGGCGCTGCTCCACCAGACCGGCCCGGCCCCTTCCAGCGATCCCTTCCGGTCTCCTCGGCAGAGTTCCCGCCGCTCCCGCCAGGCGGCAGCATGCGGAGCACGTGGTTCGCCACGACGCCACTAGGCGGCGGCAGTTGCACCAAGGGGATGTTGGAGATGAAAGCGACGCCGGTGTAAATCGGGGTCATCTCCGAATCTAGGTCACAGTTCCTGACGCTCGTCGCCACGACGTCCAGGACGCATGGCGGGTAGCACCCGACCGCCACCCCCGACTCACCGCGACCCGGCGCAGTGTGGACGTCGGCATTCGGCTTTGCGCCGTACCGAACCGGCTGTTCGGCGCTTGAGTTGCGCACCTTTTCACGACAGGATGCAAGTTGGTTGCGGCCTTCTGACTCATTCCCGTTGTGGGTAGCGGTGTGCTCCTTGCCCGCCTTAGTTGGACGCTGACTACTGCCACCTAGTGGCTTCCCCCACGTGCAACCACCGGCATTCACTGCAGTCACACCGACAGGCGGCTTGGCAGAAGAACAACATGTCACATTACCACCATTAGAGCTGTAAGCTATTGTCGCTTGGACACTGCTGGCATGGGCGACATCACATCTTGGCACTGACGTGGATTTCCCAGAAGTCAATGCTTTCCCAGAAGTCAATGCTCTCCCAGAAGTCAATGCTTTCTCAGAAGCCAATGCTGGTGTCAGAGATGTGGATGAAGGCAATTGCGACATTTGGGATGAGCTTGGAGTGGTTATCGCATTGACCACATTAACCACTGCTGAAGTCGCTGACACTGACGTCTGTTGCACTATGGAGCTTGTTGGAATTGTCATCGACGATGATGTCACAGAATTAACTCGGTGTGCTATTATTGGAGCTATGGGTGAATTTCCTGCTACTGCTTTTACCTGACAAGTCAATGTGGAGGATGAGGATGAGGATGATTCCGGTTTGGATAGCGGGACATTTCCCATTAATGGGCACTTCTCAGCCAATGGCAACATTTCAGCCGCTGATCTGTCTTCCAACAGTGGACATTTATCTAAAGCCGCCTTCCGTTCTGGTTGAGCTGTGCTCACAGTGAGCGGGCTTGAAGGTTTGTGCAGCAGGGACTGCTCTGGGAGCAATTTCTGCTGCTGAGAATTGTTCACGAGTGATGAGCAGTGAGTGGGAGAGTTAGCGCTTCTAAGGCTATCCACAGAACTGGGTGATTTGTCTAAAGTTGTACGGGGGAACACAGGTTTGACATCTGCTGGTGTCATGTCCTCCCCAGCTTGGGCCGACACCGGTGGAGATTCTACAACAGCCTCAGCCTTTATGCTATCACAGTGTTTGCCAACATCCACAAGACGTTGGGTAGCACTTTCAGGGCAACACGCAATGATAGATGGCTGCACACTGTCCTCATCCATAACTTCTTGCTTAACGGTAAATACATCAATATTCTGACCGGAGACATTATCTTCGACAGTGGCATCACTTTCAAACATCAAATCTTCAGCGGTATCACAAAGAGGCTGTGGTGGAGGCAATGCAACGCTCTGCACATACTCCATGTCTACCTCAAGAAGGCGGCGTACGACATCTGTCACCCTTATGAGAGCGACATCATTCGCTGCCGGTGTGCTGCCACTGATGTTTCTAGATAGTGATGAGGATGACGATGAGGATGGTAATGTCTCTGCTGCGACAGGAAGTCCAGGTATCAATTTCCGGTCATGGTGCAGGATCTCAACATCCAAATGTGATGCAAGAAAGACATCTTTACTGCAGCCGACCCGTGCAGTGACGTCACTAAGAAGGTGGTAGTTCTGCGCCCTGAAAATAAAAACAAAAACAAAACAAATTAGAATCTACCCGAGATATCCATTGAATGCAATCATAGTTACCTACAAAGCATCTTAATTACTGATCGATTAATAAGAAATTCTCTGCCTTGACAATTAGAACTGATGTTTCAACATTAGTTCTTGCCACAGTGGCATTTCACCTGCGGAGGTCAGTCCATCTCACCATACTCGTCCTTTTAGAATCGTAAGTCTCAAACTTACAATTACAACTATCCATGAGCACACTTGGAGTACATACACAGAGAAGATTCAACACTATACAATGCATGGCTTGTGCAATATCCTTGTCATGGCACCAATATCAGGGTGGGTGGGGTTAGATGGTTGGTTGTTGGAGTTCTACATCCTGGCAACATCTAAGGTCATAGCAGGATGGGTACCGACTTGTGACAGTGCACACTAATGGTGACTTCATAGTGCTGCCCCACTGGGAGACCAGGTGGCCAGCACCATGACCTGATATCCCACTCAGTCCCATTATCCTGACCCTAAGCAAACTAGTCCTTGCCCTATCCTAATAATGCCGAGTGCGAGGCTAGGAAGCGACAGGTATCAATTTTTATAAGTCATTGGTTTGACTCGACCAGGATTCGAACTCGTGGATTCTAAACCCACCATCTACCACAAGTGATCTTCAGGGAAATATAATCTCAGGTTCGTGCTGGCATTGGGGTTGGGGTTGGAGTTGGTGTTGGAGTTGGGGTAGAGGGCAGGTTGGTGGTTCAAAGCGTCTATTTGTAGACTAGAGGATTAACTCAATAGTTGGCAAACTGCCCTCTTGTGAAAAAAAACCCACTAAATTGCCAACACGCCATTAAGATAGGCCCAAACAACCAGCTGGTGCTTTGCTAAATAGATTTAAACACACTACATTGCCAACACACCATTAACATAAGCCCAAACAAGCGGCTGTGGTCTGCTAAATAATAATAATATAATATCTATTTCCACATGATCAATGTACACACAAGTTGATATTTATATCAGTAATTTTTTCACATGAAAAAGGAGAAAGCAGAAGTACAATACTTATGAGTGCTTTCCCCAATTAAAAATAACACCGATACATTGCTTATACCATAGAAATAATAAATAGAAAAATATATGTTAAAAGCATATCAACATTACCCTCAATACTGTAAATCACATCTCAATATTTATGCACTAGACTACTATGTGTTTTCCCTCTGATAAAGGTTACATATTTTCTTTTTATACATTCGTTGAAACATATAGGTGTTTTTTTAACATTTGATATTATCGTCAAGTGAATTCCATATTTTTATACCACATATAGATATACATTGAGACTTTAAAGTTGTTCTTGCAAATACTTATCTTAGGTTGTTACTCTGCCTTGCATCATGGCTACTATCTGAACTTATTTTGAATAAAGACTGTAGATTTGTTGGCAGTAGCCCTTTGTTTGCAGTGTAAATTATCATACTAGATTTGATCTTAATCAAGTCTATTAATTTTAATACATGAAGATAAAAAAAAACAGCTTATTAGTGTGCTCTCGATATCCAACGTTGCAAACAATTCTCACTGCTTTCTTCTGTAGCAAATAAATACACTCCATATTTGTTTTATATGCATTTCCCCATAATTCACAACAATATGATACATAAGACAGAAATAATGAATAATACAATATTAAGCATGCATTTTTGCATAGTACATAATTTGCCTTGTGAATAATTGCAATAGTTTAGGACAAATAGATTTAAACACACTACATTGCCAACACACCTTAACCACTAGGCCACAGAGACCACACATAGTTACTTGTCTCAGTTCATGCTATTTGTGTATAGGACGTCATATATACAAGGTGTGTGTGTGTGTGTGTGTGTGTGTGTGTGAGTGTGTGTGAGTGTGAGTGTGAGTGTGTGTGTGTGTGTGTGCGCGCATACTCTCCCTTCTCTCCACTCATCCATTTTCAAAACAACAGCTGCCACCCCCACCCCACCCCCACCCTGACCTCAGCACTGACCCACTTCTCACCCAGCTTCAGTACCCCCAACACCCCCATTGACTTAGTACTCTCCCGGGCCCAGTTCAGGTACAGTGAGTCTACAACTCTCCCCCTACATATCTGGTTATATAAACATAAAAGCAAAGCACAGTTGTGCTTGGAGAGCATTTGTCGGAGTACGATTCCCATCGCCACGAGGTATACCGGGTCACTTTAAACACACTAAATTGCCAAAACGCCATTAACATAGGCCCAAACAACCGGCTGGGGCTTTTCTAAATAGATTTAAACGCACTAAATTGCCAACACGCTATTAATACCCCTGTCACACTACGACGTAACAGGCCAGCAGGTGGGGAACGTAGAAATAGCTTATTTATGTTGAGATACCTCGATATTCTCGGTGGTGCAGGGCCAATTTGGACGTCAGTGCAATGTAGTGGACGTAGGAGAAACGTCAGTCCAACGTAGTTGTAATGTGTGTCAACGAGTTAGAACGTAAAAAAAAAAAGGAGAAAAAAAAGGCCTGACATAAGGCTAACGAGCCTCCAGCGCCTGTGGCATCAGCCTACCGAAACCATAGCATCTGCTTAGCGTAGGACTCGCGTAATTACGCCCGCCCTAATGTAGCTAAGTGTGACTCTGATGTAATTCGTAACGTCAGTCCCACGAGTGAGCAACGTCAGTCTAACGACAGTCCAGAGTGCTCAGCATAAGGACAGCGAACGCTCAATGCGCTCGACATGGATGCCTTTATATTCTCGAAGGCAAAACGTTCACACCACATTCACAGCACGTTCGCTTACATTCGAAGAATGTTGGGGAGTGTTACCTACGTTACACGCGCGCCAGCCATTCGTCAACTACGTTGAATATGTCAAGACATGTTGGACTTACGTTAGACTAACGTTAGACACACATCAGAGACACGTTAGACCTACGTCGAGATATGTTAACAGCACGTTGGCAGTGCACACTGCATGCTCCTCCCGGCTCTCGGTCAGTCTACCGTAAGTTGATGTAGCTCAAAGTAGACTGACATAGCTCTAATGAGTGTCTAACGTATCTCGACGTAAGCCTAACGTGAGCGCAACGTAAGCCCAATGTAATGGCCTGTACATCGAGCTACGTCGAAAGTTTTGGGTATGTCCAAAACCTTGACGTGTGTCACCGTTTCTCGACGTATGCTTAACGAAAGCGTACGTATCTCGACGTTCCTCGGCGGATCTCGACGTAATGGCCAAATTTCACCTACATCGGCTTACGCTATCGTGTTACATCGTAGTGTAACAGCCCCATGAAATAGGCCCAAACAATGGGCTGGAGCTTTGCTAAATAGATTTAAACACACTAAATTGCCAACACACTATTAACATAGGCCCAAACAAGTGGCTGGGGCTTTGCTAAATAGATTTGCAACCAAGGATCCGTTTTGCCGCGATAAATAAGTTGAGCATTCATAGGTCAATATCTTCTGGTCTTTAGACATTCGACCCGCCTCTCCAAGTGTTGGAAAAGGGGGGGGGGGGGGGGGGGGGGTGCAAAGATTGGATGAGTCCTTTCCAACGGAGTGTGAAGGCTATTGAATCAAGATCATGATGGATGCTTCCTTGAGTTGGGGTGTGGATGATTTAAAGTTGCAAAGTCCGATGCGTTTGAATTTCTGCCATTTTCAGAGATAAATACATTATGTTAAACATTATAGTCTACTTTAGTTTAATTTGAAGTAACTTTTATTTTAAATGGCTAACTTTGGAGATATTTGACATCAAAGCAAGCTCGATAAAACTTCAGCCGTAACAGGTTCTATTAAATTGACTTATTACAGCCTTCTATGCAGCAACACATGCTTAATAATTGCACCAGTACCTAAGTTGAATATGTAGAATTAAGTCTAGATAAGTGTTTTCGTTTTGAAAATTTGATGTTTTCATCGGACTATACAACTTTAAGTAAATGAGTGAGTATGTGGATAATTGTTTGTTTACTTGGGGTTTTACATCCTAGCAACATATAAGGTCACATCAGGATGGCTCCCGACTTGTGACAATATACACTTTATAGTGCACTTCATAGTGCTGCCCCACTGGGAGACCAGGCCACTGGCACTATGGCCCGATAACCCATTTAGCGAACCAGTCCTTGCCCAGTAAGACCAGACGAGATGGCCGAATGAGGTAGAGCGTCCGTCTCCCTTGTTGGTAGATCGTTGGGTCGTGGGATCTAACCCTGGTCGAGTCAAACCAATGACTTAAAAATGAATACTTGTCGCTTCCTTGCCTGGCAATCGGCATTATTAGGATAGGGCAAGGACTGGTTGGCTCAGTGTCAGGATAATGTGACTGAGTGCGATATCAGGTCATGGTGCCGGCGGCCTGGTCTTCCAGTCTGGCAGCACTTTAAAGTCACCATGAGTGTGCACTGTCAAAAGTCGGAACCAGTCCTTATATGACCTTAGATGTTGCTAGGACGTAAAACAACAACAAACTTGCCCAGTAAAGCTGAATGCGTGCGATCTGAGTAGATTTCTCAATAAGTCGGCTCATTTCGCTAGAAGTTAATGATGATTACTAGCATGATCATGATCATGATCATGATCATGATCATGATCATGATCATGATCAATTAGACTGCAACCTCCACCTGAGGCTTCAGTACCCTTCCATACAGGGAGGGATCTGTTAGCTCCTCAGGAGTCATCCTTTTCAATGTGTAGGTAGGTTCTGCTTCTGACTTGGACCGATAGGGGGCGTCAGTGAACGACTGTGTGTTTGAGTGAGTAATTGATTGGGATTCGGTTTGCTTTGGTTGTTTTATGTCCTAGCAACATCTAAGGTAATATCAGGATGGGCACCCACTTGTGACAGTGCGCACTCATGGCAACTTTATAGTGCTTCCCCACTGGGAAATCGGACCACCGGCATCATGACCTGACATCCCACTCAGTCACACTATCCGGCCATAGCTAACCATTCCTGCCCTATCCTAATAATGCCGAGCGGCAGGCTAGGAAGTGACAAGTATCAATTTTATAAGTCATTGGTTTGACTCGACCGGGGTCCACACTCCCGACCTTCCGCAAACGAGGCCTGCACTCTACCGATTAGGCCACTGCGCCCGGTCCTGTGTGTTTGAGTGAGTAATTGATTGGGTGAGTGAGTGGTCAGCAGTAAGCCTTACAACCGATCTATACATACACACCATCAGAGAATCCTTCCACCCCCCTCCAACCCCACCCTCCCCTACCCTCTCTATACACAACAGCACTGCCTCTCCCCAGTCTGCCCCGCCTCGCCCCATCCTCTCCCCGGAGACCAGTCACTAGGTGGGCCAGCATGGTTCAATCTTACACGCAGCTCAGCAGAACCTTTCCCCAAAATTATTTATTCAAATGTGCAGGGATGAAAATGGTATCTGGCATAAAGTTTTTTTAAATTTTAAAGAGCAGAAATCTGTGGCGGGGAATCTGTAAATAATCAAAACACTGAAAACAAAAGGTTGCTTGAATAATAGTATCCTCATCTTAGCATTAATTGTCGTGATTGTCCAATATCATGAAAATTCCGCCAACAAAAACCCGATGATATTTTCCCATCGGTTCAGCACTGCCAGTTATCCCGGAAAAATTCCTGGAAGTCAGGTTTCATACAGTAAATCTCCAAGCACTATTTTAGCTCCATTCCACTGATCACTCAGTACAGATTATCCTTGGATATAGACCTCAATCCTGCAGTTCTGCAGCCAGTGACCGCTAGGTCACAGACACCCCTCAAATGCAATCCTTGGATAGCATGCCACTATCCTTGTGACTGTATTAACTATTATCACTCATACCACAATCATTCCTTGCTTTTTGTGTTGTTTGTTTTATGTCCTAGCAACATCTAAGGTCATATCATAATCGGATTCAGACTGACCAATTGCTGTCATATATATCCTTGAGATTGTCTGATAGTTAAAGTTGCATAGTCAAATTGTTTTGAGTTTCTGTAATTTTTCTGAGATAAATATATTAAATTGATTTTTATAATCTACTGCTTGAATAACTTTTATTTCAAATGGCAAACTTTTTAGATATCTGAAGTGCAAACATGTGAAATTAGTTTTGGCAAGCATGGCAAAACTCTGACACCATAGACTTCTGCAGTAACAGGTTCTATTAAATTGTCTCGGTATTCTCTTATATGTGGCGACAAATGCTTAATAAGTGCACCAGTATCTAAGTTAGATATGCAGGATCAAATCTAGATAATTGCGTTGGTTTTGAAAATGTAATGCTTCATCGGACTCTTCACCTTTAATCGGCGATGATAAAAAAATCTGTGGAAATCCGCGAAATCGCGGAAATCTATCATCCTTGTATTGCAATAACCCACACAAAATGAATTAATATTCCTCTTTATGTTCGGAAAATTCATCTCAACAGGTTATTTCTCTTTTCTATTTTCATCTCTTCCCCTGTGGGCTGATGTGGAAATCTGTGCTTGTGTATTTTTTAATTAATATAAAATTGTTGCAATGAGTTTAGTTTCGGTGCGATGAGGAATTATTACTCACACACGGTGGGGAGGCCGCTCCCGGCGGCCAACCAATCAATAAGGGCGCCGGGCTCCATTTTCCCGCCATTTCCATTACTCGGCCCAAAGTCGTCTGCTGCAGACACTTCCGGTCACGGGTCCATTAGTCGGGACGCTGCCGCCAGGGTTACTAACCCACCTGTGGAACGGGCCTTCTGAACCTTCTGAACCTGAACCTTCTGAACCTGAACCTTCTGAACCTGAACCTTCTGAACCTGAACCTTCTGAACTTGAACCTTCTGAACCTGAACCTTCTGAACTTGAACCTTCTGAACCTGAACCTTCTGAACCTGAACCTTCTGAACCTGAACCTTCTGTACCTGAACCTTCTGTACCTGAACCTTCTGAACCTCGGCCCGGTCAGCGACAGGTGTACAGAATGTGACTGCCTCAGGTGAGGCATATGTTCCAAATATCATAATATATATATATGCAACTAAAAAAAAATATATATATTATATCAAATATATATATGCACAGTCCGATGTAGACATTATACGTGTAACATAATTTATTATGTGAATATAAATACAGAATAGTCCTTAATGTTTTTCGGTGCTCCGAAATAACAGACATGCAAATTTAAGCTTAGGAGCATTTACATTATTTGTTTAGCCCGGTCACATAATGTTTTTTTTAATTTAAATTTTTAGTTTTTTTTATTGAGGCTGTATTTATACTGTCCATAGCATATAAGCCTGGGTATTCAGCCTTGTTTTCAATGCTGGCCAGCTGTAGTGTCGATGTTATCTTATCATACAGTAGCTGCTGATAAGGTATTTGATTGCCTGCATTTCAGCAGCAGATAGATAGTTGGTTGGTCTGGTTAGTAATCTATGTTAATTTTTTTGGATTTTCTTGGCATATATGTGTTTTATTTTTTCTACTCTTACTACTAGACTAGCCTACTCCTATTTACATATCATAGGCTTGTACGTAGCTGTGTGGTGTGCTATCTGGCTACTTTTGGCATGGTTACCTTCCATTGGGCGTCGCCCTGGTGGGCCGTGACATATCACATGCCCCTTTGCAGTGCAGCTTAGTGGGGGTTTCCTAGCCTTATTTTGCACAGATATTTTTTGTATGTTTTTAGATCAGGAATTTGTCGTTCCTTTACTGTTTGGGCATTCCACACCTTGGCAGCCATTTCCAGCATGCTTCTCTCGTGAGCTTTTATTTGGCAATCAGGGATGAAAGTGGTCTCTGGCAAAAAGCACGGAAATGGGGCTGAGACGTTAGTGCCACCTAGTGGGTTCCAGCAGAACCAATGCCGAATTTCCACGGAAACAGCACGGTCAGGGAATCGTGGGAAAATGCCGTAATTCAGGTTTCAACTATCCTTATTATGACTTTATTATCGCTGATGCCAAACTCTTTTTGTGTTTTTGTTTTATATTCTAGCAACATTTAAGGTCATATAAGAATGGGATTTAGACTAACCAATTGCTGTCGTATATATTGACATTTTGTGAACGTTAATCGGTGAATATAAAAAGAATTGTGTAAATCCACGAAAACATGGAGGTCTTTCATCCCTGGGCAATGATCAAGGGTGAGCTTCAGTGGATTAATTGTATTGAGGCCTGAGGGCTGGGGAGTGTGGGTGAGGATGGGGAGGTCATTATATAGGGTGGAGGGGGGGGGGGGTGGGAGGGGAGAGGGAGGGGGAAGGGGGGTATTGAACTGCCATTTAATCAACGACTAATGGATTAAGGCAGACACCATCGCCTGGCCTGCTGACACCCTGCTTATTACCGGACGCGATGGCCGAATCGGTAAAGCGCAGGCCTCCCGTGCGGGAGATCGGGAGTTCTATTCCCGGTCGAGTCAAACCAATGACTTAGAAAATTGATACTTGTCGCTTCCTAGCCTGGCGCTCAGCATTAATAGGATGGTTTTTTTCTCTCTTTAATGATTCTCTTCCATTCTTTAATGTTCTTAATTCAAAGCTCTTTTCTTCTTTATCTTTTTTCCTCTTCTTTACTATCTGCTTAATTCAAGTGTGATGTTTCTTGTCTTCTTTCTCTTCTCCCTCCTTATTTATTGTATGCTTAACACGAACCAATGCTAAGTGTGGATTCCTTTTCTTCTCGATCGCCATTTTCCTTCTTTAGATTGTGCTAAATGTGATGTTTATTTTCTTCTTCACTTTCTTTTCTTTACTTTTTCTTCTTTCCTTTCTTTTCTTCTTTCCTTTCTTTTCTTCTTTACTTTCTTTTCCTCTTTACTTATTCTTCTTTACTTTCTTTTCTTCTTTACTTTCTTATCTTCTTTACCTTTTCTTTGTCACTTTTTCTTCTTCAATTTCTTTTCTTTCTTTACCTTTTCTTCTTCACTCTCTTTTCTTCTTCACTTTCTTTTCTTCTTCACTTTCTTTTCTTCTTTACCTCTTCTTCTTTACTTTCTTTTCTTCTTCCTCATCTTGTTCCCTCCTTGTGTTGTAAATGGTTGTTTCATTTCCACATAGCGCATAGACAACAAATACCATCAACTTTATTTAATTATGAATAAGAGTTGGTTGTTTTGGAGTTTCACGTCCTGGCAACAACTAAGGTCATACCAGGACGTGGTGAGTTAATCTGTGAAAATCTTGTTGTTTGCTTATCTGAGTAGCAAGAGTGGTAGGGTTTTAAAAAAAGAAGCCTAAAATGTCTGTTCATTTCCACAGAACACTGCTACAGTAAAGATGACCACTCTCTGCCGTTCACTGACCTATGAATAACGGTCAAGTGAAAGCTGCATAGTCGGATGTAGCATCAACATTTTAAAAACAAAGCAATTACATGTGGTGTTCTCTGTGGTTCAGTGGTTATAGTGTCTGACTTTTTTCTAGGTCGCACTCCTAATCTGAGGGTCGGTGGTTCGATTCCCCATGCCCCCCAACTCTGCCAATTTGGATTTCCACCGCTGTGTATAACGTACAGCGTCATCAAAGGCCAGTTGCTCTCATACCATGTCTATGTGGTGTGGGAGGTTAAAAATCCCTTGGGTCGGTAAAAGTGTAGGCTCGGGCTTCCCATCGACAAACTGTCTAATGGTGAAAACAAGTCTATTCAGACTTATCCATGACAGGCAGTATAAATCTTCAAGAAAAAAAAACAAGAAAAGAACATGTATCTGGGTCACTCTCCTGAAAAGTGGTCAGCATGGGATGGGATTTTAAAACATCAATAAAAATAAATTCCTACTAATTTTTTTCCTTATACTTTTCATATTCATTTTCAGATTTGATAAGGAATAAGGGAAATAAAATAAACTGCATGCAACTTTGGTCCTTTTAGTTATGAAGTGTTTTTGTACAAAAAAAACCCCACATTTTAGTCAGCCATTTGTAACATGACATATGGGACATGGTTGAATCCTTACTAACATCTTGTATTGCATTGATATATAAAACAAAACAGGTCCCAAATCAAAAAGCAAGTATTTATTAACACGTATGCATGCTTAAATTTATAAAAAAATTATTTGATGTCTTCAGAAATAACATTACAAATTTCCGTCACAGATATAACCAGTGGTCTCTGGATAGCACACAAATATTGTACACTAATTATTCAGTGAATAAAGCATGGCTGGGAATTACTTTTTTGTATCAATATAAGCACTACATATTTCTGTATATTATGCCATGAGTAATATGGTTCTAAGTATGAAATTATTTAATTCTGATCAGATTTTTATTAAGCAGACTGTGTGGTGTCCTAAACATGATTGATTGATTGGTGGTTGCTTTACGCCGTGTCGGCAGCATAGGCCATAGTCACGGCGAGAAATGTTTGTTTTTTGTTCAACCCATCGCTTTTACATGTGTTACATCTGAGCAACACATGTTTACTGCCATAAGACGTAGCTTAATCATGGACTATACCTTTATTTTTTTATCTCATCAATACATATTTTACATAGATGTAAAGGCGAGATTTGCAGCTTTCATTTGCAACCAAAAAATTTTAAAAGTTCAAATATTAGATTTTAACTCTCCATGTGACACTTCTGGCCAGTTTTCAGGAGAGTGACCCATCTAGATCGGATTCTAGATATCTAACTTAGATCATCATCTTGCTGTCGGTCGCAATGCGAGAAAGACTGTTTTCATTTCTTATCCGCCGCTCTCCATTTAGCTCTCTGCTGTGAGAGTGATGTCCATGAGTCGGTCCTAATGTCTCTCAGGACTGGTGCACTTATTAAGCATTCGGTGCCACATAGAAGGGAATACTGCGTCAATTTAATAGAACCTCTTACTGCAGAAGCCTTATGGTGTCAGAGCTTTGGCGTGCTTGCCGAAATTAATTTGACAAGTTCGCACTTGAAATATCTCAAAGGTCAGCCGTTTAAAATAAACGTTACTCCAAATGAAAGTAAAATAGAATATAACAATCAATTTCATATATTAATCTAGGAAAATGGCAGAAACTTAAAACCATCGGACTATGCAACTTTAACAAACCCAGCGGTAGGCAAAATTTGACTGTCATTAACTGAGGCACCTTAGATGTTGCCAGGACGTAAAACTCCAAAACTAACCAATCAATCAGCTCCTGGCATAGCTGTTGTACACTCTCCATGAGCTGAAGAGATCGACAAATTATTTATAACACTGACGGGTGGCGGTTAGTGGAGGCGATGTCAGGCAAGGTCAAGGTCAATGAAGATCATTGCCACACCACGGACAGATCGATACTGCACTGGAGACGAGCCATAGGGGGTGGGAGGGGGAGAGGGGGGGGGAGGGGGGGACAGAGAGGGGTGATGGGGGATGGGTGAGGAGGGTGGGCGAGTGAGGGTGCATGGGTCTGGGGGTGGGGCAGTGAGGAGGGCCACGGGACTGGGGGAGGGCATGGGGTGTAGGAGGGCACGGGGGAGTGAGGAGGGCATGGGGGAGTAAGAGGGGCATGGGCGAGTAAGAGGGGCATGGGGGTGGAGGAGTGAGGAGGGTATGGGCGAGTAAGAGGGGCATGTGGGTGGAGGAGTGAGGGGGCAATGGGGGAGTGAGAAGGGCATGGGGTGGAGGAGTGAGGAGGGCATGGGGGAGTGAGGAGGGCATGGGGTGGAGGAGTGAGGAGGGCATGGGGGAGGGAGAAGGGCATGGGGGTGGAGGAGTGAGGAGGGCATGGGGGCGTGAGAAGGGCATGGGGGTGGAGGAGTGAGGGGGCATGGGGGAGTGAGAGGGCATGGGGGTGGAGGAGTGAGGAGGGCATGGGGGTGGAGTGAGGAGGGCATGGGGGAGTGAGAAGGGCATGGGGGTGGAGGAGTGAGGAGGGCGCGGGGGAGTGAGGAGGGCATGGGGGTGGAGGAGTGAGGGGGCATGGGGGAGTGAGAAGGGCATGGGGTGGAGGAGTGAGGAGGGCATGAGGGTGGAGGAGTGAGGAGGGCATGGGGGAGTGAGGAGGGCAGTGGGTGGAGGAGTGAGGAGGGGCGCGGGGGAGTGAGGAGGGCATGGGGTGGAGGAGTGAGGGGGCATGGGGGAGTGAGAAGGGCATGGGGTGGAGGAGTGAGGAGGGCATGATGGTGGAGGAGTGAGGAGAGCGTGGGGGAGTGAGGAGAGCGTGGGGGAGTGAGGAGGGAGTGGGGGAGTGAGGGGGGGAGTAAGGGGGGGGGGAGTGAGGGGGGGGGGGGGGGGAGGGGGGGGGAGGGGGGGGGGAGTGAGGAAGGGATGGTAGGAAGGGGGCGTGGGGGAGTGGAAGGACTGGCAGGTTTGTTTGTTGTTGGTTTACGTCCTAGCAACACCTAAGGTCATGTCAGGACGGGTAGCGACTTGTGACAGTGCACATTCATAGTGACTTCATAGTGTTGTCCCACTGGGAAATCATGCTGCCAGCACCATGACCCAATATCCCACTCAAGTCACATTATCCTGACACTGAACTAACCAGTTCTTGCCCTATTCTAATAATGCCAAGCGCCTGAGGAGGAAGCGACAAGAATCAAATTTGTAAGTCATTAAAATTGTTTGACTCGACCAAGGATCGAACTCCCGATCTCCCACACGGGAGGCCTGCGCTCTACCGATTCGGCCACCGCGTCCGTTTACCAGGCAATGAGCAAATGCGAGAAATCTATGATGTAAACAACACTCAAAGTGTCTATAGGAACACTAGCGTTTGGAGTCCATACGACAAAATTACCAGGCGCGTTGGCCGAATCGGTAGCGTAGGCCTTCTGTACAGGCGATTGGGAGTTCAATTCCCAGTCGAGTCAAATCAATGACTTACAAAATTGATACTTGTCGCTTCCTAGCATGGCTCTGGCGGCCTAATTTCCCAGTGAGGCAGCACTATAAAACCGCCATTAGTGCACACTGTCACAAGTCGTTGCCAGGATGTAAAACTCCAACAACCATACGACAAGCGGTGTCTGGAGAGTCTAGTCCCTGACTAGACACACACAACCTATCGACGGCTGGAGCCAGCATTCCAGTCTGTTCTGAATGCTATCTGCCACCCGGACGTGGAGACAGGCGTGTCAGATGGGTATGACATAATTAGCCACACCCATCAGTTTGGGTGCTGTTGATATTTAAGCCTGGAGACCACATCACCGAAGCTGCCAACATGACCTTTACGCAGCAGCGATGACTGCCAGACGCTTTAACGTTGTGTAGCGTCACTTCAGGGAGAGCTCATCTGTTCATTATCCGTCATATCGTAAAGTGTCGCGAACACTCAGGCAATTGACAGCACCTTAGTGGTATGTAACGTCACTTCAGGGAGAGCCCGTCTGTTCATTATCCGTCATATCATAAAGTGTCACGAACATTCAGGCAATTCACATCGCCTTAGTGGTATGTAACGTCACTTCAGGGAGAGCCCGTTTGTTCATTATCCATCATATCATAAAGTGTCGCGAACACTCGCACTTCACAGCGCCTTAGTGGTATGTAGCATCACTTCAGGGAGAGCCCGTTGTTCATTATCCGTCATATCGACAAATGTTGCAGACACACTTAGGCACTTCACAGCACCCTAGCAGTGTGTAGCGTTATTTCAGGGAGAGCCCGTTGTTCATTATCTGTCATATTGTAAAATGTTGTGGACACTCAGGAACTTCAAGGCGTCTTAGCGGTGTGTAGCATCACTTCAGGGAGAGCATGTCTGTTCATTATCGCTCACATTATAGCACATCGCAGACACTCAGGCACTTCACAACGCCTTACTCCTGTATAACGTCACCTCAGGGAGAGACCGCCTATTCATTATTGAAGCCTATGGTGTCGGAATTTCTCTATGAACACCGAAATAAATTTACCATGTTTTCACTTCAAATATTTTCAAAGTTAACCACTTATACCAATTATAATAAAAGTAACTGTAAACTAAAGTATGCCAGATAATATTAATAATGATCAACATAACATGTTTACCTCAAATAATGGCAGAAACTAAGAATCATCGGACTATATAACTAACTCTAAACTGCTCTTCAAGATAGTAAAAATGCATTACAAAGGTCATGTAAGGTCAAATACGTGACCACCTGACGCCTGGGTGTCGTGATCTGAATGTAATACTGTTTTGTTTGGTCTTTCTTGGGGTTTTACATCCTGGCAACATCTTGTCATATAAGGGTGGGTACCAACTTGCTCCAGTGCACCCATGGCGACTTTTTAGTGCTGCCCCACTGAGAGACCAGATTGTCGGCACCATGACCCAATTTCGCACTCAATCACATTATCCAGATACAGAGCTAACCAGTCCTTGTCCTATCCTAGTAATGCCAAGCGCCTGGCTTAGGTAGTGACAAGTATACATTTGGTTAACTCGGCCATTGGTTAACTCGGCCATTGGTTAAGTCGGCCATTAGTTAACTCGGCCGGAGTTCACACTCCCGACCTTCCACACTGGAATCCTGCGCTCTACCGATTCGGCTACGATTGGTTGGTTGGTTGTTGGAGTTTTACATCTTGGCAACACCTAAGGTCATATCAGGATGGGTACCAACTGGTGACAGTGTGGACTCATGGCAACTTTATAGTGCTGCCCCACTGGAAGACCAGGCCGCCAGCACCATGACCTGATATCCCACTCAGTCACATTATCTTGACTCTGAGCCAACCAGTCTTCGTCCACGATGTCCGTTATCTGAATGTACCACCCACCCCCAAAACCACACACACACACACACACACACACACACACACACCACACACATCCTCTCACAAACACACCCTCTCACACACACACACACCACACACACAAACCTCAACCCTGTCTCGTTCTCATCCAATCAGTGCCCTGTGTGCAGAATAACACCCAGTGGGCGCTGCGCAGGCGCAAGGCGCAGCCTTTTGAAAAACCGGTCCGTGGGTGGATGGTCAATGACCCCTCCGCGTGCCCCTGGCGGACTCTGCCTCAATTACGAACGTTGAAACACCTACTTCCGGTGCAGCCGTAGTTGTCTCTGGCGACCATCGGCAACCACATTCACCAGTTAACAGTTCCTTTTTATTTCTTTTTCTTTGTCGGCTTCCAGCTGTCCTCTTGTCTGCTGACAATGACATTCACTCAGACGCACTTAATATTCATTCTATACTGTATAAGTATAACCCCGTTAAACCAAACTTGAAGGGACCCTAGAAATTTGTTTGGTTTAACCGATCATTGGTTTAACCGAGCTTTGACTTCGACTTGGCTTTGGCAAAAACGCGGGTGCATTATGGATTGAATATACAATGTATGTGGACACTTTGATTATTGTTTTTTTATGTATATACAGTATAACCCCATTAAACCAAGCTTGGTTAAAACAAACGATTGGTTAATCCACACTTTTTTCGACGGCCTGTCAAAATACTACCATTTATCACATAAAAAAGTATCAGATGACCTAATAACCACATGAAATTTTGGCTTAACCATACCGGAAGTGGCCTGAGGCCTGACAATTTTGTTTGGATTAACTGATAATTTGGATTAACCGACTTTGGTTTAACCACATTTTTTATATGATAAATGGTAGTACTTTGCCGGGCCGCTGAAAAAAGTTTGGATTAACCGATCGTTTGGTTTAACCAAGCTTGGTTTAACGGGGTCGTACTGTACAAGGATACATGTTAAATAAGTGCACCGGTGCCTATATTGGATATGTAGGAGCACATGTGTTCGCTTGTTAGCTATTTATGTCCTGGCAACATCTAAGGTCATCTCAAGATAAGCCGTCCTGATATGACCCTCGATGTTGCCAGGACGTAAAACTCCAACAATCACCCAACTCAAGAATGGTACCAACTTGTGACAGTGCACATTCATAGTCACTTTATAGTACTGCTCCAATGCGAGACCAGGCCACTGACAGCATGACCCAATTTCTCAATCCCAATCAGTCACATTATCCTGACACTGAACTAAAGCTCCAGTCACACCTACCCGGACGAGCCCCGGATTTTTAGCCGGACCACCCCGGACAGCCTCGGATAAAATCCCTATTTTGGTCGTTTTTGGCCTCGCGGTCACATGTACCCAGACGAGCCCCAGACAACCCCCAGACTACACGGATTAGCCCCGGACAACCCCCAGACGAGCCCTGGACAACCCCCGGATGATAACCTGAAATGCGGGACTCATCCTGGGGTAGTCCGTGAGTAATCCGTGGTCATCCATGACGATCCGTGATTAATCCGTGGTCATCCAGTGTGTTTGGGTCTTATCCGGGCAGTCCGAGGGTTGTCCGTGGCTACGTCGGGGCTAGTCCGGGGCTGGTCCGGGTTAAACCGTGGCTAAAACATGGCTCATCCGGGGCGAAACGGCCCCGGACTGGCCTGGACGCAGCACGGACTACTCCCAGTCCACCCCCGGACTACCCGTACCACCCCTGGACGATGCCAGATCGCAAAATGCCTCGGGCCGCCCCGGATGTTTTAAACATTTTAAAACATCCGGGGTGGACCCCGGACGAGGCCGGACCAGCCACGGATGACACCGGATCACCAAGGACCAGCCACGGATCACCCCGGACCACGCCGGATGACGGTCCGGGTCTCGTCCAGCCCCTGATCCGGGTAGGTGTAACTGGGGCTGGACCTTCCTTGTCCCGTCCCATTAATGCCAAGCACCAGGCTAGGTAGTGACACGTCATTGGTTTAATTCAGCCGGGATTCAAACTCCGGACGTTCCACATGGGAGGATTGCACTCTTACAGATTTGACTACCGCGTCTGGTCAGAATCACATCTAGGAAAATCTTTTAGTCTAGAAAATGCTATGCTTTCATCGGGTTATGCAACTTTAAAATGGGTCAGTCCATTGATATAAGCAGGGGAGGGAGCATAGTGTCTGCACACATGGCCACACACGAGATGCTCGAAATAGAAAAATGACACAAACCCCAGCCCATCAAGCACCCCACCAGCCCATCAAGCACCCCACCAGCGCATCAAGCACCCCACCAGCCCATCAAGCACCCCACCAGCCCATCAAGCACCCACAGGCCATCAGCACCCCCACCAGCCCATCAAGCACCCCACCAGCCCATCAAGCACCCCACCAGCCCATCGAGCACCCCACCAGCCCATCAAGCACCCCACCAGCCCATCAAGCACCCCACCAGCCCATCAAGCACCCCACCAGCCCATCAAGCACCCCACCAGCCCATCGAGCACCCCACCAGGCCATCAAGCACCCCACCAGCCCATCAAACACCCCACCAGCCCATCGAGCACCCCACCAGCCCATCAAGCACCCCACCAGCCCATCAAGCACCCCACCACCCATCAAGCACCCCACCAGCCCATCAAGCACCCCATCAGCCCATCGAGCACCCCACCAGGCCATCAAGCACCCCACCATGCCCATCAAGCACCCCACCAGCCCATCAAGCGCACCCCACCAGCCCATCGAGCACCCCACCAGGCCATCAGCAACCCCACCAGCCCATCGAACACCCCCACCAGCCCATCAAGCACCCCACCAGCCCATCACAGCACCCCACCAGCCCATCAAGCACCCCACCAGCCCATCAAGCAACCCCACCAGCCCATTCAAGCACCCCACCAAGCACCCCACCGCCCATCAAGCACCCCACCAGCCCATCGAGCACCCCACCAGCCCATCAAGCACCCCACCAGCCTATCAAGCACCCCACTAGCCCATCAAGCACCCCACTAGCCCATCAAGCAGCCCACCAACCCATCAAGCATCCCACTAGCCCATCAAGCACCCCACTAGCCCATCAAGCACCCTACCACCCCTTTCTCCATCCAGCCACACGTTGCCTCCATAAGCTGACTGCTCTTCCCAGCATGCATTGATTTCCGAGACTGAGATCCCGACCTCCTCCACCCACACACACACACACACACCCACACACACACTGACGCGCATGTGTTCGCAACAACTCTTTACATCACCAGCGTCACAATTATTCCGACCCACCTGCCTTCTGTTCGGGCTCCTACTCTAGACGCCCCCCTCCCCCCTGACCATGTGTCAACCTACTCCAGTCCTTGTTCCATGGCATCAAACTCATTTGGTAACCTATACCCCATCTCACATCCCTACCTAAGGTTTCCCCCTCATCTCGCATCCCTACCTAAGGTTTCCCCCTCATCTCGAGTCCTTACCTAAGGCTTCCCCCACATCTCGTAACCTATAGCCTATCTCACATCCCTACCTAAGGATCCCCCCAAATCTCACATCCTTACCTAAGGCTTCCCCCTCATCTCGCATCCCTACCTAAGGCTTCCCCCTCATCTCGCATCCCTACCTAAGGCTTCCCCCTCATCTCGCGTCCTTACCTAAGGCTTCCCCCTCATCTCGCGTCCTTACCTAAGGCTTCCGCGTCATCTCGCATCCCTACCTAAGGCTTCCCCCTCATCTCGTGTCCTTACCTAAGGCTTCCCTCTCATCTTGTATCCTTACCTAAGGCTTCCCTCTCATCTCGCGTCCCTACCTAAGGCTTCCCCAACATCTCACATCCCTACCTAAGGCTTCCCCCTCATCTCACGTCCCTACCTAAGGCTTCCCCCTCATCTCACGTCCCTACCTAAGGCTTCCCTCTCATCTCGTATCCTTACCTAAGGCTTCCCTCTCATCTCGCGTCCCTACCTAAGGCTTCTCTCTCATCTCACATCCCTACCTAAGGCTTCGCTCTTATCTCACATCCATACCTAAGGCTTCCCTCATCTCACGTCCCTACCTAAGGCTTCTCTCTCATCTCACATCCATACCTAAGGCTTCCCTCTCATCTCACATCCCTACCTAAGGTTTCTCTCATCTCACATCCATACCTAAGGCTTCCCTCATCTCATGTCCCTACCTAAGGCTTCCCTCTCATCTCACGTCCCTACCTAAGGCTTCTCTCTCATCTCACATCCATACCTAAGGCTCCCTCTCATCTCACATCCCTAGCTAAGGGTTCCCCCTCATCTCATAACCTATACCCCATCTCATGTCCATACCTGAGGCTTCCCCATCATCTTGTGTCCTTACCTAAGGCTTCCCCCTTATCTCACGTCCCTACCTAAGGCTTCCCCCTCATCTCGTGTCCCTCCCTAAGGCTTCCCCACATCTCGAGTCCTTACCTAAGGCTTCCCCCACATCTCATAACCTATAGCCTATCTCACATCCCTACCTAAGGATCCCCCCAAATCTCACATCCTTACCTAAGGCTTCCCCCTCATCTCGCATCCCTACCTAAGGCTTCCCCCTCATCTCGCGTCCCTACCTCTCATATCGTATCCTTACCTAAGGCTTCTCTCTCATCTCATATCCATACCTAAGGCTTCTCTCTCATCTCACATCCATACCTAAGGCTTCCCTCATCTCACGTCCCTACCTAAGGCTTCCCTCTCATCTCGCATCCCTACCTAAGGCTTCTCTCTCATCTCACATCCATACCTAAGGCTTCCCTCTCATCTCACATCCATACCTAAGGCATCTCTCATCTCACATCCATACCTAAGGCTTCCCTCTCATCTGGTATCCTTACCTAAGGCTTCTCTCTCATCTCACATCCCTAGCTAAGGCTTCCCTCTCATCTCACATCCCTACCTAAGCCTTCTCTCTCATCTCACATCCCTAACTAAGGCTTCCCTCATCTCACCTCCCTACCTAAGGCTTCCCCAACATCTCACATCCCTACCAAAGCTTCCCCCTCATCTCACGTCCCTACCTAATGCTCCCCACTCATCTCACAACCTTACCTAAGGCTTCCCCTTCATCTCGCGTCCTTACCTAAGGCTTCCCCCTGATCTCGCGTCCCTACCTAATGCTCCCCCTCATCTCACAACCTTACCTAATGCTCCCCCCTCACCTCACACCCTTACCTAAGGCTTCCCCCTCATCTCGTGTCCCTACCTAATGCTCCCCTCATCTCGAGTCCTTACCTAATGCTGCCCCCTCATCTCATGTCCCTACCTACGGCTTCTCTCTCATCTCACGTCCCTACCTAAGGCTTCCCCCTCATCTCCCGTCCCTACCTAAAGCTCCTCCCTCATCTCGCGTCCCTACCTAAGGCTTCCCTCTCATCTCCCGTCCCTAACTATGGCTTCCCCCTCATCTCACGTCCCTACCTAAGGCTTCCCCCTCATCTCTCGTCCCTACCTAATGCTCCTCCCTCATCTCGCGTCCCTACCTAAGGCTTCCCTCTCACCTCCCGTCCCTAGCTAAGACTCCCCTCTCATCTCATGTCCTTAGCTAAGGCTTCCGTGCTTCCCTACCTGTCAACCCTCACCCACCCCCATCCACCTTCCTCCTGACACCAGCTGAATATAAAAGGATTAAAATTGTATAAGCACACCACAGAGGAGCAAGCAGCGTTTATGAAATGGACAACCGCACGAAATAAAATGGAGAACGGCAGTTAAGTAATGAAAGCAGTCTTTGCCGCATTGTGACTAACAGCATACCCCCAACTCTGACAATTTGGATTTCCACCGCTGTGTATAACTTACAGCATCATCAAAGGCCGGTTGCTCTCATACCATGTCTATGTGGTATGGGAGGTTAAAATTCCCTTGGGTCGGTAAAAGTGTAGGCTCGGGCTTTCTATCGACAAACTGTCTAATGGTGAAAACAAGCTTATTCAGACTTATCCATGACAGGCAGTATAAATCTTCAAGAAGAATGATGACATCATTTACTTGAGTTTGAAGTCATTTTAAAGGCCTAACATTGAAGATATTTAATTTGTAGTAAAACCACCTAAATTCCTGTTGCTGTGCACACCGAAATGCTATACACCATAGGCTTCAAAGGTAACAGATTCTATTGACATGGTTTTCTGTTTAGGGTTTGCTCCCTTAGCTTTCAGTTCTGTCAAGAACCTGTACCACAAGGCAGTGGTTTACAACTCTGCAGGGCAGGCGTCCTGATATGACCTTAGATGTTGCTAGGACGTAAAACAACAACAAACAAACAAACTTCTATTGAATTAATATAGTACTATTTTTTCTATGCCGCAATACATGGTTAATGAACACACCATTCCATTGATATATACTGCAGAATAGGTATGCAGGTATTGCAGGTATAGCAATACCTCAGGGAGTTTGACGCCCCTGCCCTGCAGAGTTGTAAACCACTGCCTTGTGGTACAGGGTCTTAACAGAACCGAAGGCTAAGGGAGCAAACCCTAAACAGAAAACCATGTCACTGTGGCAGCATTAAGGACGGTTGATGTATGGAACTCCCAACATCTCCCGACCAGCCACTGCAGGGACAAATAGTTTTGTGCCTGTCTTGACATGTTCTTGCCAGTGTGAAACCTCTATTTGCTCCCCGAGAGAGTGCCGATGGTAACTTGCAAAAGCCAGCAGCACTTCAACACTTTTGCAGGCAGCTTTCATGAAATGTACAACCGCACAAAACACCATGGAGAGCGGCAGTCAAGTAATGAAAGCAGTCTTTGTCGCATCGCGACCGACAGCATGATGATGACAGACATTCTTATTGGCTATTACACCCGTGCACACCAGTCATTCCTCGCCTGCATGATCATTCCCTTACACATCTCCCCATTGGCTGCCTTCATGATTCACCACCCTCCCACCCAGGCTTGAGCACTGTCCAGCTATCACGAGATTACCACGGGCACCTGTGACGTGTCGCTGGGTGAGATAAGGGAGAATCAAAGTTAAAGGCGCACCGTTTCCCTCCCGGTCACAATCATATTTAAAGATGTACTGTTTCACTCCCAGCTATACCGATAAACACTATGTACTTAATCGGAGAATTTTACAATCGGACTCTGCAACTTTAACAATGTCTGGTTGAAATAATTAGCCTCTACTGGTTCTTACCCTTCGGCCGGAACTATATGCAGGAAGTAGGTAGGCAGGTGAGGCGTATCACAGAAGTCAAATTCGACGTATCCTTCCGCAGCATCCGGATCGGCTGGTACATCAGCAAATACGTCACATCCGGTCGTAACTCTGGGGTCTGTGGCAGGAAAACAAAAAAAAAGTTAAAAAGTAAAGCTTGTTTTATTTAATGAGCACATTGATTTTCATCATTCGCTATTAGATGTCAACCATATGGTCATTCTGACATATTTCTTTGGAGGAAAACCGATTTCGCCACATAGGCTCTCTCTTTCTGATAAGCAGCAAACGGGCTTTTATATGCATGCACTTTCCCACAGACAAGACAGCACAACCTTTGATGAACCAGTTGTGGACCACTGGACGGAACGGAAAATAGCCCAAATTGCAAATGGATCCACTGAGAAGGATCGATCCGATCACAGGTGGACACTCGACCGCCTGAGCTACGTCCGACTCGGCGACGTGAAACAACACACGGAGTGAGTTGGGTTTAGTTTGTATGGGTGTGTAGGCAGGCAATTACTGACATGCTCACAGTTCAGTGGCTTACGCTATGGCAGCCGCTTAACTTAATTGAAAAACAGAAGCTGCAATCAAGGATATCGGAATGGGGGTCGGGACTATGGGGAAGTACTGAAGGTGCTCTATATACACAGGGCTCTGCATGACTTGATAGCTCAGGTCAAATACATGTAAAACCACATATTTGACATGAAACCACGTATTTGATGCAAAACCATGTATTCAATGTAAACCATATATCTTATGTGAAATCGCGTATTTCATGTAAAACCATGTGTTTGACGCAAAACCATGTATTTGATGTAAAACACCATATTTGACGTAACACGACATATTTGACGTAAAACCACATATTTTACATAAACCACATATTTGTTGTAAACCACATATTTGAGTGAAACCATGAATTTGTCCTAAAATAACGCTGAAGAGCTTGTGCTGAAGAGCCTATGTTGAAGAGGCTATGTTGAAGAGAATGTTGAGGCGCCTGTGTTGAAGAGCCTATGCCATATAGCCTATGCTGAAGAGCCGTGCAGGGCCTATGCTGAGCTGAGCCTATGCTAAGCTGCCCGTGTGACCAGAAGCCGTTCACTCCGCCATTACCGTTAGTTATTCACGACCTCGGAGGGGAGGAGTGGGGGCGGGGGGCGGGTGTGTGCAGAGGGTGGGTTGTGGGTGAAGTGGGTGATGCGACGAAAAGGTTAAACACTGCCGGTGTCCCTACTGCCTTGCAACAGCTCCCCTCCCCCTCCTCCTCCCCTGCCTCCCTTTCCCCCCTCCTCCTCTTCCCCCAGCTCATCCCCCTCACTCATCCTCCCCTCCATCTCCTCCTCCTCCCCGTCTTCCTCCTCCTCCTACCCATTCTCTTCCCCCGGCTCCTCCATCCCCTCCTCCTCTCCCCCTCTCCTCTCCCCTCCCCCGCATCCCCTCCTCCTCTCCCTTCTCCCCCCCCCCCCTCACTCTCATCCCCCCCTCCCTTTCCTCCCCTCCCTCCTCCCCGTCGCCCTCCCCCTCTTCCCCTCTCCCCTAAACCACCGCGCAGCACTATCAGTGTATACTAATATGTTGCTAAATGTCGCAGCACTATCAGTGTACACTAATATGTTGTTAAACACAGCAGCACTATCAGCATATACTATAATATGTTGTTAAACGCTGCAGCCCTATCACTATCAGTGTATACTAATATGTTGTTAAATGCTGCAGCACTATCAGTCTATACTAATAATTAATATGTTGTTTAATGCAGCAGCACTATCAGTGTATGCTAATACGTTGTTGAATGCCACAGCACTATCAGCATATACTAATACATTGTTAAATGCCGCAGCACTATCAGGGTGTACTAATACGTTGTTAAACTCTGCAGCACTATCAGCGTATACTAATACGTTGCTAAACGCTGCAGCACTATCAGGGTATACTACTACGTTGCTAAATGCCGCAGCACTATCAGTGTATACTAATTTGTTGCTAAACGCCACAGCACTATCGGCATATACTATTACATTGTTAAACGCCGCAACACTATCAGCGTATACTAATAGGTTGTTAAACGCCACAGCGCTATCATCATATACTATAATATGCGGTGCAGAAGTCGCAGCCCTCTCACTGTACTACTACTAGTACTAATAAGTTGTTAAATCCTGCAGCACTCTCAAGGCCCGGTCATTGAACATAGTGGAGGCTAACATAGTTGAACGTAGTTGAAGGTAGTTGAACATACCAGCATCCGTACTTCTCTGGTACGTTCAATTACGTTAGCCTCCACTACTTTCAACTAAGTCCACTAATGTGTATGTGACCAGGCCTTCAGCGTATTCTAATACGTTGTTAAACGCCACAGCACTATCAGCATATACTAATATGTGGTACAGAAGCAGCAGCTCTATCAGCGTATATTACTAATACGTGTTGTGCAGATATCGGTACATATGTGGTACAGCAGCAGCTCTATCAGCGTATACTAATACGTTGTTAAACGCTGCAGCACTATCAGCGATACTAATATGTGGTACAGAAGCAGCAGCTCTATCAGCGTATATTACTAATACGTTGTTAAACGCTGCAGCACTATCAGCGTATACTAATATGTGGTACAGAAGCAGCAGCTCTATCAGCGTATATTACTAATACGTTGTTAAACGCTGCAGCACTATCAGCGTATACTAATATGTGGTACAGAAGCAGCAGCTCTATCAGCGTATATTACTAATACTTTGTTAAACGCCACAGCATTATCAGCATATGCTAATATGTGGTACAGAAGCAGCAGCTCTATCAGCGCATATTACTAATACGTTGTTAAAATCTGCAGCACTATCAGCGTATACTAATATGTGGTACAGAAGCAGCAGCTCTATCAGCGTATATTACTAATACGTTGGTAAACGCTGCAGCACTATCAGCGTACACTAATATGTGATGCAGAAGCAGCAGCTCTATCAGCGTATATTACTAATACGTTGTTAAACGCTGCAGCACTATCAGCGTACACTAATATGTGGTGCAGAAACAGCAGCTCTATCAGCGTATATTACTAATAAGAGGAGGAAGAGGAGGGGTGGAGTAGGAGGAGGTGATTTGTGGAGGGCAGGAGGAGGAGGAGGAGGAGGGCATCATTAATGCACTGCACTGGTCCGCTCAAGTGGCGTTACCGCCCCCTCCCAACCCACAACCCCCAAGTTTTGCTGATTGTGTTCTGTTGACCCGCAAGGGGCAGTCTCCAGCCATGGCATCATTAGTTGGTGGTGGAGGTGGTCGTGGTGGGGGGACGGGGGAGGGCGGGGTGGGGGGGGGGGTGGGGGGGGGGGGGGGGGTCGGGGGCGCGGAGGCGGGCTGACCGCAAGGCGCGTCGCTGACTGCTGAGTCGCTTGCGCCTCTTCCCCTCCGCAATCCTAGAGACGCCTTCGGATTTACACTGAGCGCGTCCTGACAATTTAAGGCTCAACTTTAGAACTGCACAGTCCGATAATTGTGTTTGTTTGTTTATTTGTTTGTTTAACGAGCCCCCAGCACAAAAAGTAAACATAGTCCGATGAAAGCATCAATTTTTCAAAACCAAAACGATTATCTAGATTTGATTCTACATATCAAACTTAAGATACAAATGCATGTATTAAACATTTGTCGGCACACAGAATGGAATGCTGAGGCAACTGAATAGAACCCGTTACTGCAGAACGCTATGGTGTCAGAAAGTTAACCATTCAAAATTGAAGTTACTTCAAACTAAAGTAAGGTAGATTATAACGATTACCCTAATATACCATGATTGGCTCCTACCCTATCTCATGCCTGCTCTCGCCCTGCTTGTCTACCCCCCTTCCCATAGCCCCCCCCCCCCCATCCACACTTTGACAAACAACTACTAACTCAATGACATAATAACATTCAAAACCCACTAACACCACTGAATAACCACATTATCAACCAGCAATGCACACGCTATAAACCACCATATATGCACAACATTGCACTATTAAAAGACTAACCGATACGAAAACCAAATCTAACTGATATACAACCACATCACACCATTTAACGACTAGTGTACTTTACTGCACACTGTGTCTTGATGCAAATACCTTGCACTATGTTGAGTACCTATGATGTACGCTATACAGATAGACTGCCCCCCCGACTTTCAATGTTCAGAATGAGGCACACAATTCAGCACATTCCACTTCCCCATCACCATGTACAAAACAAATGTGATCGCTCAAACGGCTGGAACATCAGTGCCTCGGCGCTGACAAAATATGTATTCGGACAAATATAATATTTACCACAAAAAAAGTTTCTACCAGAAAATGACAAAAACTCAAAACCGTCGGACTCTGCAACTTTGACTTTTAACTGAACCGGTGAAGGTCGCTGTTGCTCATTGCTAGATACCTGTCTGTATACTACAAGCCACCAGTGCCACTCTGGGTAAAACGACCACCACTGCGCAATCTTTCTGCAAGGCATGCGCGTTCTCACCGAGAACGAGGCTTTAAATTTAATTCAACATGGCGGCGCGTCTGGGATGACTCAGCAGTTCTCAGCGGGCCGGAAGGAAGGCCCGGCCATGTGCGCGCGCACAGCGGCAGGCGGTGTGTGTGTGTGGGGTGGGGGGGGGGGGGGGGGGGGGGGGGCTTCGATGGTTCACGCACCCTCAGGAAGTGATGGGTGCTGCCGGCAGCGGTAAGTGTATTGGTGCTATTCAGCCACCCAGTCTTTCACTCCTAATTTATTTGATTAAAAAGAATATATATATATATATATATATATAATATATAATATATATATATATATAGGCTATATATATGGTTGCGCGTCTATTCAAAGTTAAAGAGTTTCATGGATTTGTTTTTGTCATCCCTTTGAAATAAAGTGGGATTGTCTTATTTTATGTGCATTCAGTCTGAATATGATTGTAAATTTGTGCCCAAATCTATTCAATGCTATCATATTTAACAGAATAACATACTCAAAAAGTGAAATTTGGTCAAATTAACCCCAAAATCGAAGTGATATTAACACCGCCGCTACATCGGCGGCGATATTCATATTGTCGGACATAAACAAAACAAATCGCATCAGCGGCATCAATATCGCTTCGATTTGGGGCTTAATTTGACTAAATTTCACATTATTGTCAAATAATCTATTCGGTGAATATGTTTTCTATATGTCTTCCAAGCGGTTTGTGTCTAAGTGGTGTGGTTTTAGAGATATTTCACTTTTTCTGTAAGAAGATTGCTCATGGCCATTGTCAATGCACTGAGTTTGCCGATACGTGCAGCCACAAGGCTTGCTGGTGCCGGTGTGTGGAGAAGGCAAGCTGGCCGGTACACGCCGGTACCAGTTAAGGGGGATACCCTCAATCTATAAATAAGTGCATGTTTAGCTACCATGAACGTTTTAGGTGCCCATACATACGGCGTGACATACTTCGCGATGGCATTGATAGCTACCCGGTGTTAGCTGTTAACACCACACAACGCTAACACCACGTCATGCATATGGCCCCAGGTTTGACTCGACTGGGAATTGAACTCGGACCGATCGCTTGCATGGGAGGCTTGCGCTCTACCGATTCGGCCACCGCACCCAGTCCCCTTTTCTGTGTGATGTCACAGAGCTACTAATAATGGCCATGGGATACTCAGTTTAATAGTGTTGGGCAGACCAATCTCAACTGACTAGGTTAGAGCTCAAACAGCCCATCATAAGTGTGATCTTTCATTAAGATACATCAAATAGTCATATATAAGGGCTACATGGTAAAATCAAAGTGATCAGATCTTGGTTATTACATTTGACTGCACATTTAATGCATGCATCTTTATTCATGACACCCATGTCAATTCTACTGCACTACACAGGATTGCGATGTAGGTTGTGCTAGGGTCAAGTTAGATAAAAGAATCACCCGGTACTTGTAGTACACGGGTGAACGACAACGTAGTGTAAATACGGGCAAAAATAGCTTTAGTATGGAACATGAAGTAGAAACTGTGGTTCCATGATCAAATGGCTACATATATTGGCACAGATTTGGTGAAATGGAAGAGAATGCAAAATCCAAGATGGCGGGCATAGAACGCCGTCAATTTCAATTTTAAATCGTATTAAACTAGCTATTTTATTATATTTTTCAACTCAAAGGTAGCGGGTAAATATGAAGACATCTACAAAGAATAAATGTTGCTTCTTAGATTGTGAAATTAGGTTCTCATTTCATTAACCCGCTTTTTCAACCGTTTTTATATAGGGTTGGTATTCACCCGTGTACTGCGACTGGGAGTACCGGGTGAATCCTTTATCTAGGGTCAAGTTAATGGCAGATACAGTTTGCGTCATCATCATTAGTCGGCCAGAACATGTTCATCCCATCGGGAATATTTATTTCTGCTTGTCACCAGCATTCGCGATACTTCAGTCATGCTTATTTCCCATGGGGCGTAGGTAATGAAGTAGGGCCCCGGGTCTTTCTTCAGCGCAGAACTATCTGGCGAATGGTTTGTGTAACCGGCCGTGTTTTTCAAATCCACGTTGACAATAATCACCTCCGCCTATAGAAAGCTATCCATCTCCCAACTGCCGAAGATTTCTCCCTAAGCGCTTAAATTCCAAGGACCCACTTGGTTTTATGGCGCTGACTGCACTCACCAATTGCATGTCAAGGTTAAAAAGTGTAACATTACATGGGAGTTAGACGGGAACTACCTAACCACACCACACACCACTGACATGCCTGGATGAGTTTAACATCAGTCCCAGTTTCATGTTTCAAGGCTAAAATGATATTTTTAACTCGCTCTACATTACTTGTTGGAATTTTACATCCTAGGAACATATATGGTCATTTCAGAACGAGTACCGACTTGTGACAGTGTTCACACATGGTGACTTTATAGTGCTGCCCAACTGGGAACCCGGGCTGCCAGCACTATGATCCGATATCCCACTCAGTGACATTATACTGATATTGAGCAGACCAGTGCTTGCTGTATCCTGTTAAAGCCTAGTGCATGCTAGATAGTTACATGTATCAAGTTTGTAAGCCATTCATTTTAAATGGCCGGGATTCGAACCAACATTCTCCAGCGTGAAGCCATACAGCGCTGTGATCGATTCTATTCCCCTGCCCAATCTAACTCGTTCCAGCAACTGTCAAACATCAAGTTCTGCTCTGACATTTCTAGTGACTTCATCTAAAGCGGCTGTCACACCTTGTCGGATTGAGCAACGGACAGAATTGTCTAGTCCGGTGGTGATAAGTATCAAAATGCATTAAAATGTTGCGCTATCGGGTAAATGGCCACTGGACGAACGGATATGAAATGGACAGGAAGCGGACATGAAAGGATAGCCAATGGACGAAACGAAATCAAACCGGACAAGAACCGTAGATGTCAGGCCGGCGGCATCCGTTCCTAGTTTTGTGCATGTTCAAAACTTGTACGGATATAAACTGGTTCCCAACTGCGGTGAGGTGTGACAGGGCCTTAAAGCAAAGTAGATCATGACGCGTGTAGTAGTCTGCACTAACCGCTCACACAAGCAGACACATGGATTTTGGAGTTTAAATTCGGGCAACATCTAAGGTCATATCAGGACGGGTACTGATTTGTGACAATGAGCACTCATGGTGGCTTTATAGTGCTGTCCCATGGGGAGACCAGGCCACCAGCACCATGACCTGATATCCCACTCAGTCATTCATTCACATTATTCTGACACTAAGCCAACCAGTCCTTGCCCTATCCTAATAATGCTGAACGCCAGGCTAGGAAGTGATAAGTATACATTTTTTAAGTCATTGGTTTGATTCGACCAGCGTTCAAACCCACAATCTACCAAAATGAGAGACGGACGCTCAACTCATTCTGCCATCCCGTCTGGTCAAGGAGCCACATAGGCAGGTGGGCGTGGATAGGGTGATGACATCGGGGAGCCTAGATGGTGTAATGGTTAGCACACCAAACCCAGACTGCAAGAGGTTGGGGTTCCAATCCTGATCTAGCCGCAAAATTTCCAATTTCCATCACCCCCATGACATGATTTATCTATTTTTTTAAATGCAGAAAGTCAAAGTAAAGCGTATTTTATTTAACAACGCCACTAGAGCAAATTGATTTTTGTATCATCTGCAATTCTACGTCAGACATATAGTCATTCTGACATATTTCTTTGGAGGAAACCCGGTGCCACCATATAGGCTACTCTTTCCTATAACTTATAAGCAGGAAGGGGTCTTTTACATGCACTTTCCAACAGACAGAACAGCACATACCACAGCTTTTGATGAACCAGTTGTTGACCACTGGTTGGAACGGAAAATAGCCCAAACTGCAAATGTGTCGACTGAGCAGGATTGATAGGATGATCAACACCTTCACAGGTGGACATGTGACCGCCTGAGTTACATCCCGCTTGCGCAAAAACTCAAAACTATCTGGTTATGCAACTGAAAGCAGCCACACATGGTGTTTTTACTTCACGTTGTTCACTCACCGAGGGCTCCAGACGACAGAAAGGTCCACGGAATCTCCTCATAGCCCTTTTCTCGGTTAGCACCATTCAGGTCTCCAAGGTAACCTGAATAAACAAGAAACATCAAACTAAAAATAGCAACACAGTGTACGCAGGACGCAGTAATAGTGGTGAGGTAGTGATGTTTGATATTTCTGTTTTTGGTGGTTTTTTGGGGGTACATTAGTTGATTAAGCAGGGGAAATTTGAATCGCGGACGATTGGTCTTCCTCATTCCACTGCTCGTTGCCCTATCCTAATAATGCCGAGCGCCAGGCTAGGAAGGGACAAGTATCAATTTTTAAGTCATAGGTTTGACTCGACCAGGGTTCGAACCCACGATCTACCAGAACAGGAGACGGACGCTCAACTCATTCAGCCATCCCATATATTTCCTTATTACATTTTAATATAACCAAATATGTGTATCTCAAAAGGCGAGATGTCGCCTCCCCACTCCACATCTACACAATAATTCAAGCTAAATATATTTTGCTAGATAAATCGCTATACACAACTGAAAAGGATATAAATAGGATATAAATAGAACAATAATCTGAATTGTGTATCTTCGCTACATAAATCGCTACATATAACTGACAATTGCATAGGCTGGATTAATTCAATTATATATATATGCATTGCATAATACATTATGCAAATATAAAGAAATACCATTGTATGTGCTTATTTGCGAGGAAAAAAACTACGGGTGGGTCTTGGTTATAAGCCTGCTAGGGGGCAGGAGGGGGCATGCGACCACTCGGTGCACTAGGTTAAGGAGGACACAAATATATGTAAGAAAACATGAATTCCCCTCTGCATATCTATACTTGTATAATGCGTTATGCATCATATATATATATATGTATATATGTGTATTTATAATAGGTGTATGTATACATATATATATATGCTGTATAACCCTTAATATCCCCCCCCCCCCCCCACCACCACATCTCTCACTCAGTCCATGGACTGATGGAGTCTGGCCTAGTCATCTAGCTCCAGCCTCCCCAACCTCAGCTCCGATGGTGGCGCCACCACCCACTTCACACTGTAACTGCCACTCATTGTATCACTGAAAATGTTGATATATTACACACAAATATAAGTAAATATATAAATAAATGAATAGGCTGCGAGTTATTCTTCATTTGCTGTAGAATGACAACTTTTTTTTTTAATTGGTGAGCTGGTGAAATATCACCTTTTTTTAAACAATTCATTACTTAAAACTTAAAACCATGAAAGCCAAGGCAGTTCTACGCTACGGGGCGCGGTGGTGTGCTGCGTGTTGCGCCGCGGAGACACCAGGTGGCGCCACGAGTCCTACCTCTGAGCAGCTGTCGCATGGCGTCCGTCTTGGCGAGCTTCATGACGTCACGTCCGCCGAACGAGACGAGCTTGGTGTCAACGCCACTGGCGAGCAGCAGCCGAACCATCTGGCCGTTGTTGTTATCTACCGCGTCGTGCATCGGGCTGTGTGCGCGCGTGTGTGTGAGAGTGTGTGTGAGTGTGCGTGTGAGTGTGCGTGTGAGTGTTTGAGTGTGAGTGAGTGAGTGTGTGTGCGTGCGTGTGAGTGTGTGTGAGTATGCGTGTGAGTGTGTGTGCGTGTGTGAGTGTGTGTGAGTGTGTGCGTGTGTGTGTGCATGTGAGTGTGTGTGTGAGTGTCCGCGTGTGTGAGTGTGAGTGAGTGTGCGTGTGAGTGTGTGTGAGTGTGCGTGTGTGTGTGTGTGTGTGTGTGTGTGTGTGTGTGTGTGTGTGTGAGTGTGCGTGTGCGTGTGTGGAAGGTGGGAAGGGGAAAAAAAAGTAAAGCTTGTTTTATTTAACGACACCGCTAGAGCATATTGTTTTTATCATCGGATATTGGATGACAAACATATGGTGATTCTGAAATATTTCTTTGAAGGAAACCCGCTGCCGCCACATCGGCTACACTTTCCAATAAGCAGCAAGGGGTCTTTTATATGCACTTTCCCACAGACAGGACAGCACATACAACAGCCATTGATGAACCAGTTGTAGACCATTGGTTGGAACGGAAAATAGCCCAAACTACAAATGGGCCCACTGAGCAGGATCGATAGGATGACCGAAACCTTCACAGGCGGACGCGTTACCGCTTGAACTACATCCCCCTCCCGTGGGAGAAAAAAGAGAATGAAGGTAGTGTCAGAAGGAATCTCACATGTACCGACCATGGGACCGTCTTTAAATGGTCCATTTAGGGAGGTCTAGGGAGGTTTTTTTAATCGTTACAATGGTATTGTTTGGGCGATCGTTTGAGATCCAAATAAAGCGATCGATATAGGGGAATGGTCGTACCGTGGAGGTGGTCGATTAGATTTACTGTTCAGCAAAACGACATGTATATGGTCAGTTGCTTGTTTGTTTGTTGACCCCCCACCCCCACCCCCCCACCCCCAGCACAAAAGCCTGGGTACCCAGGCTAACATGCTATGGACAGAATAAATACAGCCTCAATTTTGTTTAAAGAAGAAAAAAAGCAAACATCGGCTATTGCAGGGTCATCGTGGTTAAACATAACCGACTAAAATATTACATTTCAAACAGGTGAAATAGAGCACAGAAATGTATGCCAAAAGAGCATCCAACTGTGGTAAAATCACAAATGGTATATGAGAAATAAAACCAACAGCTTTTTTAAGTTAAAAATGGAAAATATATTTTTGGTAAAAACCATCTTGGCTCAAAGATTTAATAATGAGTTGCAGATTGAGCCCAAACGACTCCATTATTCCAAATACATTACCTCTAATCAATGTTAGCCATTCATAATAAAAGTTTCTTCTCACTAAAGTACGGTAGATTATAACCGAAAGCATTTATCTCAAAATATGGCAGAAACTCAAAGCCCTCAAAATATGTAACGTTAAGTTTAAACTAAAACAAACAAAGTAGATCATAAAGATCAACCTAATATATTCATTCAAACACTTTAAGATTAGGGCTAGAGGTAATTTTTTAAGAACAAAGGCTGCGAGGTCGTCTGATGTAGTCTGTGCACATTCACAACCATCATTCAAGACCTAACTCCTAACAATTCATCAAATGACCTCATACCCCAACCTCACAAAGTCACAGTGTAAACTGAGTATCTATTAATACTAGCACAAGACGAGACTAAAATGTCCCAAATGTGGCACCCCGCCCCCCCAAAAAGAAACCCATAATTAAGGCTAGCCACTAACAGCTAAGACGACAAGGCAACTACCAAATTGGGACTATTGCTGTTCGTCGATGAAAAGAAGTCGCGATGTGACTTACTCGTTATGGACGGGTAAATAAGCCATCACAAAATAGTAAAAGCTGGTATAAACCTACCGAGTTCCGTCATGCGCATTGGCGTTAATGTCGGCCCCGTGCTGGAGGAGAAGGCGCGCCGCCCCCACGTGACCTCGGACACAAGTCTCGTGTAGTGACGTGTACCCTGCGTTATCGCGAGAGTTGACATCAAAGCCGGAGTCCAGGCAGTACTCCAACACATCCTGCGAAAAGAGGCAACCTGTTATATCCATGCCAACATACTGTGAGTAAATGCTAGTTTCATTGTGTGTGAGATTCATGTTAGCTTCACATTAACAACTATAGACAATTCTCACCACCAATCACTACCACCACCTACACCAATTACCAACCACCCGTCCACCACTACCACCACCCACACCACCACCACCACCACACCACTACCAACCACCACCAATCACTACCACCACACCACACCACCAATCACTACCACCACTCACACCACCACCACACCACACCACACCACACCACTACCAACCACCACCAATCACTACCACCACCCACACCACCACCACACCACACCACACCACTACCTACCACCACCAATCACTACTACCACCACCACACCACAACATTACCAAGCACCACCAATCACTACCACCAATCACTACCACCACCATCACCACCACACCACCATTCTCACCACCGACCACCACCACCCTGACCCCCACCACTACCCCCACCACCAACAACTACCACCAATCACCACCAACTACCACCATACCACCATCACCACTACCACCATCACACACCACCACCACGCCACCACCACCACACCACTAACACCACACCACTAACACCACACCACCACCACCCACCACCCACCACCCACCACCCACCACCCACCAACCACCACCCACCACCCACCAACACCACCCACGGTCATATATTACAGGTATCGGACTGTCACAGCGCGCATTCATGAGACCTTAATAGTGCCACCCCACTTGAAGACCAGGCGTTGGGCAACATGGCCCGAAACCCCACTCAGTCACATTATCCTGACACTGTGCTAACCAGTCCTTGTCCTATCCTATTAATACAGAGCGCCAGGCTAGATACCGACAAGTATCAAGTTTATAAGTCATTGATTTGACTCAACCAGAATTTGAAAGTTAAACCTTCTGCATGGAAAGTCAGTGCTCTTAGCGATTCTGCGCCTGGCCCCATCAAAAAGCAACCCCACCCACAAGAAAATTCTAAAATTTCTATTTGGCCATGAGGAAAGAAGGTCATCCACAATTTGTTAACATTTTCACACTAAGACCAATAGTACTACTTTCCCAAGCCCTCTCTCCCGTACAAGTTAGTACACATGAACCTTTTCTCACAGAACATGACAGTGGTTTATGCTAAGCCTTATATCAACATTTTATTACACAATAAAAGGCATACATCACTAACAGTAACACCCCCCACCCTGCTTCATCGTATAATTTGTCAGACCCTAACAAATACTGGAAACGTTGGATGACCCCTCAAGCAAGTTTCTAAAACTAAAAGTGTGTTTGTTGTTGTTTTACATCCTAGCAACACCTAAGGTCATATCAGGACGGGCACCGACTTGTGACAGTACGCACTAATGGCAACTTTATAGTGCTGCCCCACTGGGAAATCAGGCCATCAACACCATGACCTGATATCCCACTCAGTCACATTATACTGACACTGAGCTAACCAGTCCTTGCCCTATCCTAATAATGCCGAGCGCCTGGCTAGAAAGCGACAAGTAACAATTTTTACGTCATTGGTTTGACTCGACCAGGGTTTTATATGTGTGTTCTATAATGACGTCATGGGCATTTAAACAAGGATACAAGGATGAAAGCGGAAATACTGATTTTTCTCCCATAGGTTTAGCATTGTCAGGGAATTGCAGAAAATTCCCGGAAGTCGGGTTTCATATTGGTATACACTGATAGTGCTGCGCCGTTTGAAGCACATATTAGTAGTATACGCTGATAGTGCTGCGCCGTTTGAAGCACTACTATACGTTGATCGTGCTGCAGGATTGCAGTAGAGGCCTACAGGAAGAATCTCGGAAATTCGCGAAATCACGGACATCTTTCATCCCTGAGGATACCATCCACACGCACCGGACGATGCGGACGAATCGGTAGAGCCCAGGTTTTCCGTGCGGAAGGTTGGGAGTTCGAATTCCAGCCGAGTCAAACCAATGACCTATATAATTGATAATTGTCACTACCTAAACTGGCGATTGGCAATAATAGGATAGGACAAGGACTGGTTAGCATAGCGTCAGGATAATGTGCCTGAGTGGAATATTGGGTCATGGTGCTGGTGGCCTGGTCTCCCAGTGGGGCAGTGCTGTAAAAGGTTGCCATGAGTGTGCACTGTCCCAAGTCAGTACCTGTCCTGATATGACCTTAGATGTTGCTAGAACGTAAACCAGCGATCCCCATGCAGTTCCATTAGTAGCAGTCGCGAAACCAAAGACGCACACATTTGGTTCCTCGCCTAGCCTTAGCGCCACCGGCGAATGGGCAAGTTCCTTCTATTGTCCAGTCCGACCACCCTCCATCAGGCCCATAATGGTGGTCACATTACGACGCTTCTCGCCGGCGCGCCGCCAACGCGCAAAAAAAGTCGAGAAACGTCAAACTTTACGGCGCGGTCAGAAAAAGTTTGACGTCAGCGCAACATGTTGGTAGCGTGGGGCCGACGTTGTGTTTACGTATATCGATGCGTGAGGAAAAAAAACTAAAAGGTTTGGCGCGCCGTCCTGATATGACCTTAGATGTTGCTAGGACGTAAAACAAAAAGCACCAGTTTGACACAACGTATAGGAACGACCCTCACGCGCGCGCGGCGTATCCCTAGCGTTCGCATAACGTTATTCCAGCGCGTTTAACGTATCTCGACGCGCCCCTAACGTCACCATAATGTTGGCGTCGGCGCACGTCGAAAGTTTTGTGCAAGCACAAAACTTTCGACGTGCGATGACGCGCGCCGTCGACGTCCATCAACGATTACCAACGCGCGCCTAACGCACACGTAATGCTTCCTGACGTATCCCGACGTTGCGGCAAAAAATCACATACGTCGACGCGCGTTGGCGAGAAGCGTCGTAATGTGACAGGCCCATTACCCTCAGCACTGACATGATCGTGGGGTGGCCGAATCGGTAGAGCGCAGGCCTCTCATCTAGAAGCTCGAGAGTTCAATTCTCGGTCGAGTCAAACCAATGACTTACACAATTGAAATGCGTCACTTCCTACCCATGCACTCAGCATTATTACGATAGGGCAAGGACTAGTCGGCTTGGTTTCAGGATAATGTGACTGAGTGGAATATAAGGTCATGGTGCTGGCGGCCTGATCTCCCAGTGGGGCAGCACTACAAAAAGTTGCCATGAGTGCGCACTGTCACAAGTCGGTACCCGTCCTGATATGACCTCAGATCTTGCCAGGACGTAAAACCCCAACAACCAACCAACCAGGCCCCTAAGCCCTCAGCATTGATATATGTGAGTATACTGGGTGTGTCCATTACCACCAGGTGTCACCCCATCCTCCACCATTAAAACAGTCATTACTGTGAGCCTATCCGTAATGAACGCCTCTACACTTAATACGTATAATTCCACATGTAATTAAAGTAAACGTCGAGACAGACGGATGTAGGCGAAGGTTTACCTGCAATTCACCGATCTGCTTTTGTCATTGATCGAAGTAAAGTTCATTTCATTTAACGGCGCCTCTAGAGCACATTGCTTTTTGCATCATCGGTTATTGGACGTCAAACATATGGTCATTCTGACATCATTCTTTGGAGGAAACCTGCTGCCGCCACATAGGCTACGCTTTTCGATAAGCAGCAAGGAACCTAATATATTGAGTTTCCCACATAGGCTACTCTTTCCGATAAGCAGCAAGGTTTTTTTTATATATGCGTTTTCCCACAGAGAGGACAGCACATACCACAGCATTTGATGAACCAGTTGTAGACCACTGGTTGGAATGGAAAATAGCCCAAACTGCAAAGGGGTCCACTGAGTAGGATCGATAGGATGACTGACATCTTCATGGGTGGACACGCTACCGCCTGAGCTACGTCCCGCTCCATGTGTCTGTTTTTGCGGGGTGCTTTTATATCTTCTTTTTAAAGCTGCATAGTCCGATAAAAGCATAAAATTGTCAACCCCAAAATACTGACCTAAATTTGATCCTACATATTTAACCTAGATACTGATAGACTTATTAAGTATTTGTTGCCACATGGAAGGGAATACCAAGTAAATTTAAAAGAACCTGTTACTGCAGAAGCCTATGGGGGTCAGAGTTTTGGCGTGCTTGCCAAAACTAATTCTGCATGTTTGCGCTTCAAATATCTCAAAAGTTAGCCATTTAAAATAAAGGTTACTTCAAACTAAAGAACGATAGGTTACAGCGACCAACCTAATATATTTATCTCAGAAAATGACAGAAACACAAAACCATCGGATTATGTTCCTCAGTGACAAGGTCTTCTATATAGACTACATCACGGTTCCGACTGTGCATGCGCTGAAAACGGCCGTGGGAGCAAAGCAAAGGCGTACGGCCATTGAGTTTGCCTATAAGTGCATTGAAATATGTCAGTTTTATTCAAAATTAATAGAAATCCAAAACCCTAACCTTATAAATTTAATATAATCTTTTTGGTAAACATCTTTTCTATATGTGTTCCAAGCGGTTTGTCTCCAGGTGGTGTGGTTTTATCAATATTTTACTTTTTCTGTATGGAGATTGCTCACTGCCATTGACAATGCATTGAGTACTCTGGCTGTGGCTCTAACACTAGTCTGAGTGCCTAGATCTTTCTAAATCTAAATGCACATGGCATAAGATGTGCTGATTATATTGATGTAAATGCAATGCTGGATAAAAGATTAATATCTTAATTTATTATATATATATTTTTAGTTAGTATTCTATGTTTCAAACAAGAGCTGAGATGAGCTGAAACTAGCGCATTTCATAGCTGCACCCAGTGTATTAGCATGTGCCATGTGCTTTTGGGGGGGGTTGTTTTGCTCTGATGCATCCCACAATGCACTGCGCCGCTGGAACCGTGATGTAGTCTATTGACATCGTTTTTCTCCTTTTATATGTAGCAATAAATGTTTAATAAGTACACCAGTGTCTAGATTGGAAAATGTCGGATCAAATATATGCAAATGCTTTGGTTTCGATAATGTTCTACTTTCATCGGATTATGTATATATAACAGATTCACCGCGTACTGTTCTTAGAGGTGAAGAACAGTCCATTAGAAAAAGTGGCTAACACAGCTGGGTAAAGGAAATGAGCACATGAATTCTTAATTTAAGAAGCACAATTTCTTCAGATACATCTTTATATTTACCCGCTACTATTAAATTGTTAAATAAATTACATTATGTAGCTGAATAGAGTTTTAAAAAGTCAAATCGAGAGCATTCTTGGATCGCCATCTTGCTTGTTTACATGCTCTGCCATTTCACCAACTCTACGCCAATATAGGTAGACACTGGGTGCTGGAACCAGAAATTCCACTTCCTGTTCCATACTAAAACAGTTTTCGTGGGTTTTTAACATTTTCATTCACCCTTACATTGGGTACAGGTGAATCTTTTATCTACAGATTAGGCAGTATCGTTCGAAATAACGCTTGTCCGCTTGTCCGAGCGAAGTGAGAGTTGGCATGGGTAGAATATGACTTGAGCTTTTCCGTGGGACAAGTGACAATTTTGGACTCAAAAACATGTATTTCGTGATTTTGTTTGCTTTCCATTAGATATTTATATATAAATACACACATATATATCTGCATATATATATGCAGATTGCAGATGCCAAATGCAGAAGAGTGAACATTCAGGCAGGCAATTAAAAATCACACCAAACTTGTCCTATGGACAAATGAAAATTGTTGATTATTTCTATCACTGTGCAGCTCTGGTTCAATCCTAATTAGGTCACAGTGACCCAGTTGCATGTACTTACGGTGAGACCGAGGCGGGCGGCCTTGTGCAGCAGCGTCTCTCCGGTCTCCTTACAGATGACGAGACGCCGGGCCATTTCCGGTGCCGACACAGCTTCCTGTCCTGCGCAGTCGTCCACTCCGCCCTGGGCCTCCAGGCTCTCAGTCTCCACCTGGTGAGAAAAGCGGGAACTTGTCAAATAAAGAAAGCAGTATGTGCGTTAGTCCAAGTAGGTGGATGGTCCAAGTGGATCTCAAATGGGCATGAAGTCGAATGCTGAGGCCCTTTTCAAATCAATCTGATCACACAGAAGGGCTATTTTGATGGTTACGGTGTAGCAGGAAATCGCAAACCCTGTAAATCGCAAACCCCCACTTGTGATTTCCTTGGAAATCACAAACTCCCATGCCATATATGGGCATGGGGGGTTTGCGATTTCCTAGGAAATCACATATCCCCCCTGGAGATCTCAAACCCCCCATGTTCATGATACACCACACCGTACCAGGTTTAAGGGCGGTGTTAGGTACCGATTAGGCCCAAATCTATTCCATGCTATCATATTTAACAGAATTACAAATTACATACTCAAAAAGTGAAATTTGATCAAATTAACCCTAAAATCGAAGTGATATTAACGCCGCCGCTACAGGGGGGGGGGGGGGGTTGTGATTTCCTAGTAAATCGCAAACCCCGGGATGTGCAATTTCCAGGGGTTTGCGATTTACTGCCACAACGGGCAGGCACAATTCAGGGATGAGGATGAAAGTGGTCTCTGACCAAAAAAACTGCTGGAATCAAGCCAAGACTTTGGAGCCAACAGTGAATTTCCGCAAAAACGCTGATTTCGCCCCATAGGATTATCACTGTCAGGGAATCGCGGGGGAAATGACGGAAGTCAGGTTTCAACTGTCTTTATTATGACTGTATTATCACTCATGCCTAACTTTCTTGTTTGGGTTTTATGTTCTAGCAACATCTAAGGTCATATATTGACATTTTGTAGATGTTAACCAGTGAATATCATCAGGGAGATCTTTCATCCCTGAGAATTGCGTTTTTCATTTATCATTACGCATACATAGAGTACTAACGAGGAAGGCTGTGCTAAGATCCAGCAGATCATTGGACCACACAAAGATCTCCTGAGGATCGTAAAGAGACGCAAACTTCAATGGTATGGCCATATTTCCCATTCATCGGGTCTGGCTAAAACCGTCTTGCAAGGCAAAGCGAAAGGGGAAGAAGACATGGCAGATGACGGAAGAGGCGGGGAGACACCGTCAGGGAATGACAGGGCTGGAGTTTGGCAAGTCCCAGAGGGCAGTGGAGAAATGAGAAAACTAGAGAAAACTGGTTGCAATGACTTGTGGCCTGGTCTCCAGTGGGGCAGCACTATAAAGTCGCCATGAGTGCGCACTGTCATAAGTCGCTACCCGTCCTGATATGACCGTTAACGTTGCCAGGACGTGAAACGCTAACAACCAACCAACCAGTTATATTTAAATATATTGAAATAAAGTTTTTAAGTTAATTTCTTTTATATTTTTGATTAAAAGCTGAAGTCACATCAACCATTTTAAGACTCAATTATGGTGGTCCAATCTTCAAAACTGCATCGATCTGGCCTTTTGGTGTGAAGGGAAATGAGTGCTTAATACTCAGTTGGCAAAGCTACGTGAAATTGATTTTTCCCTATTTGGCTTAAAAGAACTGTTTTGCCTTTTTCTCCAACCTATTAGACGGCTCTTGATGACTTTGGCAGGCTCCGTCCGTTCATACACATGTGAAGACATGGAATTCAAAGCTATTTCAAGGCTTTTCAAGGCTGTTTTTGATAGGAATTCAAGACTATTTTCATTTGGATTTCAGGGTGGAAAAAAACAATGGCGAATGGTGATTTCAGACTAATTTAGATCAGCGGGGACAGTTTAATGGAATTCAAGGCTTTTCAATACTAATTACTCAAAATAGGTCAAATTCAAGGCTTTTCAAGGCATTGAAATGGGGCAAATGAAGTTCAAGACTTTTCAAGACTTTCCGAGCCCCATACAGACTTTGGGGATTGGGTCAAATATCTCCAAAGCATTCAATTTGACGCAGTGCAAAAAGAGCAGAGTAAAACCAAAAAAGTATTTTATATTTGAAGTCACATAACAGATAACAGCTGCAAATTTTCAAAAGCAAAACCCTCATCTAGATTTAAACCTACATATCCAACTTAGATACTGGTGCATTTATTAAGTATTTGCTGGTATATAGAAGGGCATACTATGTCAATTTAATAGAATCTGTCACTGTTGAAGCCTATGGGGTCAGAGGTTTGGCAAGCACAGCACAATTAATTATGTATGTTTATACCTCAGGGGCCCTATGCAGGAGTCGGTGGTAATCGGTGGTAGCGAGCCAAAACGGTGGTAAGCGGGAATTTCCCGGTTAGCGATGAAAAATGGTATGCACGAAGCGGTGATAGGCCTAACACCAAAACCTTAACCGGTGTTACCTTACCCCTGATACATAGGACGTTTAGCGAGTTCATTATGCCCAAATCTATTCAATGCTGTCATATTTAACAGAATTACATACGCAATAAGTGAAATTTGATCAATTTAACCCTAAATTCGAAGCGTTAAGGCTACCGCCGCATTGGCGGCATTTTTGAATCGACGAACGTAAAGTAAACAAATCGCCGCCGCCGCTTTCCATACTGGCGGCGGCGGCGGTTTGCTTACTGCTTACTGTAGCCTTAATAACGCTTCGACTTTAGGGTTAAATTGATAAAATTTCACTTATTGTGTATGTAATTCTGTTAAATATGATCGCATTCAATAGATTTGAGCCTAATATATGGCTACAAACGCAGAGGGATTTCCCAAATCTATAAATAAATTCACGTTTAACTGTAATGAAACTGTTACGCGCTCCTGCATATGACTTGACACATGTCCCGACTTCGGTGATAGCTAAACGGTAACAGGCTCTAACACCAAACCCCGCTAACACTGACTCCTGCATATGGCCCCAGAGATCTCCAAAGTTGGTCATTTAAAATCATACTATAGTGACTTCAAACTAAAGTACGGTAGATTATAACTATCAACCTACCATACTTATCTCAGAAAATGACAGAAACTCAAAACCATCGGACTATTCAACTTTAAAAGAATGTGTGCCACAATGTGTCTAAAAACAAAGGCTGCGAGTTCATCGGATGTAGATTGTGTGCACTCACAACCGTCATTCAAGACTAAACTCCTAACAATTCTTCAAATGACCTCATACCCCGACCTCACAAAGTCACAGCGTAAACTGACTATCCATACTAATACTAGCGAATGGGGTAAGCACCTACCAATATATCGCAAATATAGTGCAAAAAAACACCTAGTATAATTAAGGCTAGCCAGTAACAGCTAAGATGACAAGACAACCTCCAAATTGAGACTATTATTGCTATTCAGCAATGAAAAAGAGCCGCAATGTGACTTATTTGTTATGGACAGGGTAAATAAGGCATCACACATTCATTTTTTAAATCATACTTTTGTAGACTGGAAAACCAAGAGAAATGACCTCGAAAAATATGTCAAATTAAACCCAAAACTGTCAATTTTCGACAAAGGACTTCCGAAAAACTAACCCATATAATTGTGTCACTGACGCGCAGAGAATCCGGCAACTGCAGGCCAGTCCGCCGTCTTTATATGACCATAGATGTTGCTAGGATGTAAAACCCCAACACATCAAATCAAGCAGACCTGTCCACACAAGCCCTGTGCCACCGTGACCTGAATTAATTCGCGAGGTCACGTGTTCCGGGTGGTCTGTTCCTATTCAAAGTAGCTTTGATTTTGTTTGTTTTGTTTGTTGGGGTTTGACCTCCTAGCAATATCTATGGTCATATCGGCAGGAAGTTGAACATTTCCACACAAAATGTACTCCTCACTTTGTACAGAGAATTGGATAAAGTGCAGTGTTTATTTTAAATATTTTAAAAATCAAATAAAGATTGAGTCCCAGGGTCCGTACACAGGGTGACGATATGGAATTCAAAGCTATTTCAAGGCTTTCCAGTGTTGTTTTATAAAAAAATAGAAATCCAAGACTATTTTCATTTGGATTTAGTCCAAAATCGCCATTCCGAATCCGAATGGTGATTTCAGACTAATTTAGATCAGTGGGGACAGTTTAATGGGATTCAAGGCTTTTCAAGACTAATTACCCAAAATAGGTTAAATTCAAAGCTTTTCAAGGCTGTGAAATGGGGTGAATGAAGTTCAAGACTTTTCAAGACTCGTACGGAGGCAGAGAATTAGATAAAGTGCACTGTTAATTTATTCCAGGCATTACTGTCGGCAACTGCAAGGCTACTTCGGTGCCAGTGTGGAAATGTCAACTCTAAGTGAACCCCGACTACTGCAAACTCTAATGCTAGGTACACACCTACCGTATACGATTCGCGCACTAAAACTCGCGACCCGACCCGACCCGCTTAAAACTGAAAACGGGCCGATTCATTTTTCGAATCGCGAATCGCAATCGTAAGGAAGCAGTTTTAGCCCTAAAACTGAGTTTTAAGTCGCGAATCGCAATCGGTAGGTGTGCTAGGGTATCACACACCTAACGACTTTTGTGCGCGAAACGGGCAGTTTTAGATCGTAAACGGTAGGTGGGTGCGGATGAATGGTAGGTGTGTACCTGGCATAACCCGTCACCCAGCACTTACCCAGGAAAGAAGACTAGCTACAGTACAACCCCTCTAAACCAAGCTCTGTTAAACCAAACGATCGGTTAATCCAAACCTTTTTCGACGCCACGGCAAAATACTACAATTTATCATATGAAAAAGTTGGTTATATCAAAGTCGGTTAATCCAAACTATCGGTTAATCCAAACAAAATTGTCGGGCCCCAGGCCACTTCCGGTATGGTCAAACCAAACTTTTATGTGGTTATAACTATATAAGGTCATCTGAGACTTTTTATATGATAAATGGTAGTATTTTGCCGGGCCGCCAAAAAAAGTTTGGATTAACCGATCATTTCGTTTAATTGAGCTTGGTTTAACTGGGTTATACTGTATATACAGAAAGAAAAAAAAATCAAAGTGCCCACATACATTGTATATTGCATTTATAATTCACTTGCGTTTTTTCAAAAGCCAAGTCAAAGTCGAAGCCAAAGCTCGGTTAAACCAATGATCAGTTAATCCAAACAAATTTCTAGGTTCCCTTCAAGTTTGGTTTAATGGGGTTATACTGTATATAGTTTGTTTGTTGGTTGGCGTTTTACATCCTGACAACATCTAAGGCCATATCAGGACATGTACCGACTTGTGACAGTACACATTCATGCTTCCCCACTGGGAGACCAGGCCACCGATACCACAACCCGATATCCCACCCAGTCACATTATCCTGACACTGAGCTAACCATTGCTTGTCCTATCCTAGTATATATATATATATACCAACCGAACCCATGGGTTTGTTGGTTCGAACCCTGGTCGAGTCAAACCAATGACGTAAAAATTGATACTTATCGCTTCCTACTCCTAGCCAGGCCCTCGGCATTATTTGGATAGGGCAAGTGTCACTGTCAGGATAATGTGACTGAGTGGGATATAAAGTCATGCCCTCCCAGTGTGGGAGCACTATACAGTCGCCATGAGTGTGCACTTTCACAAGTCGGTACCTATCCCGATATGACCTTAGATGTTGCTAGGACGAAAAACAACAACAAACAAATCTAGTTCGGAGCTGACGTGTGCTTTTGCGCTAAGGAAGGCTGCCATGACGTTGAGCCCCCAAAGGGCGGGCGTACCCGACCTCATGAATAATGTGAAAAGCCCATGATTGAAATGACTACAGAAATAGCTGCTGGCACACAGAGTGCGGACAGAGGAAGCAGACGACACCGTGCGCGTCTTGACACAGGTGTTTGTTTGTTGTTGTTTTACGTCCTAGCAACATCTAAGGTCATATCAGGACGGAGTCTTGACAGATAAATAGGGCAAAACCCAGCAAACAAGGCTCTGCTAACATGGGGGGGGGGGGGGGGGGCGGGGAGGGGAATGGAGGGAGGGGAGGGGAGGGGGGGAGGGGGGGAGGGAGGGGAGGGGAGGGAGGGGAGGGGAGTGGAGGAGGGGAGGGGAGGGAGGGGAGGGGGGGGAGGGGAGGGGAGGGGAGGGGAGGGGAGGGGAGGGGAGGGGAGGGAGGGGAGGGGAGGGGGAGGGGAGGGGAGGGAGGGGAGGGGAGGGGAGGGGAGGGGAGGGGAGGGGGTGCTTGTGTCTCTTGGTTGCTGCACCAGCGGTTCACACGGCCATTCGCTGAAACACTGTCACACTGCCAACCTGTCACACTGCCATACGATCGTACTGTCATACTGCCACACGGTCTTACTGTCATACTGCCACATTGTCTTACTGCCACACTGTCTTGCTGTCATACTGCTGGCCTATGCTGCCGACACGGCGTAAAGCAACCACCAATCAATCAATCTGTCATACTGCCACACTGTCTTACTCTCACACTGCCATACTGACAGTACTCTGTGCGACTGCCACACTGCTACGATGTCATACCGCCATACTGTTGCACTGTCATACTGCCATACTGTCACATTATCATAGTGCCACACTGTCAAACTGCCGTACTGCCACACTACTGTACTCCCACAGTCGTACTTCCATTGCCACACTGCCGTGCACTGTCTCACTGTTGTACCATCATACTGCCACCCTGTCACACTGACATGGCTGCATAATGCCGTACTACCACCATATCACACTGCTGCATACTGCCGTACTGCCACACTTTCATACTGCCACACTCTCATACTGGCACCCTGTCACACTGCCGTACTGTCACACTATTGTACTGTCACACTGTCGTACTGCCACACTGTCACACTGTTGTACTGTCACCCTGTCACACTGCTGCATACTGTCGTACTGCCACACTTTCATACTGCCACACTCTCGTACTGGCACCCTGTCACACTGCTGTAATGTTGTACTGTCACACTGTTGTACTGTCACACTGTTGTACTGTCACCCTGTCACACTGCTGCATACTCTCGTACTGCCACACTTTCATACTGCCACACTCTCGTACTGGCACCCTGTCACACTGCCACACTGTTGTACTGTCACACTGTTGTACTGTCACACTGTTGTACTGTAACACTGTCGTACTGCCACACTGTCGTACTGCCACACTGTCGTACTGTCACCCTGCAGCACTGCAGCACTGTCATACTGCCATGCTGTCATACTGTCACCCTGCAGCACTGCAGCACTGTCATACTGCCATGCTGTCGTACTGTCACCCTGCAGCACTGCAGCACTGTCGTACTGCCACACTGTCGTACTGTCACCCTGCAGCACTGTTGTACTGCCATGCTGTCGTACTGTCACCCTGCAGCACTGCAGCACGGTTGTACTGCCATGCTGTCATACTGTCACCCTGCAGCACTGTCATACTGCCATGCTGTCGTACTGTCACCCTGCAGCACTGCAGCACTGTCGTACTGCCACGCTGCCGTACAGACTTGTGCATGCCCATGTTGGAGGTTTGCATTTTGCATTTTGACGAACGTGCATGGCGAATGTGTGAAGAAGCCGGTCAGCCGGGTAACTCACCGAGTTGGGCCTTAGCCAAACCCCGTCATGAGCGTGGTGGGGGGGGGGGGGGGGGGGGGGGGGGGGTGTTAGGTGAGGGCAGAGATGGGGAGAGGAGTGGGGAGGGAGGAGAGGGAGGAGAGGGAGGAGAGGAGGAGAGGAGGAGAGGAGGAGGGGGGAATGGGAGGAGGGGGATGCGATGGTGAGGGGAGGAGACGGGATGAGAAAGGGGAGGGGACCAGAAAGGGGAGGAGACGAGAAAGTCTGAGGGGAGGAGGAAGGGGAGAGGAGGGGGCGAGGGGGAGAAGGGGAGAAGGAAAGGGAGGAGAGAGGCGAGGAGGGAGGGGAGGAGAACAGGGCGGAGGGGGAGGAGGGGGAGAAGAAAGGGGGCGAGAAAGGGGGAGGGGAGAAGAAAGGGGGGGGGGGAGAAGAAATGGGGGGAGGAGAGGGGGGAGGAGGGGGAGGAGAGGGGGGGGGGGAGGAGGAATGGGAGGAGGGACGGGAAGAGAGGGCAGGAGGGACGGGAGCAAGGAGAGGAGCAAGGATGGGAGGAGGGAGGGGAGGAAGGAGGAGAGGAGGTATGGGAGAAGGGAGGAGGGAGGGGAGGGGAGGAGAGGGGAGGAGGGGGAGGGAGGGGAGGAGGGAGAGGGAGGAGGGAGGGGAGGAGGGAGGGGGAGGAGGGACGAGGGGGAGGAGGGAGGAGGGGGGAGGAGGGAGGGGGGAGGAGGGAGGGGGAGGAGGGGAGGGAGGAGGAGGGAGGGGAGGAGGAGAGGAGGGAAGGGAGGAGGGAGGGGAGGAGGGAAGGGAGGAGGGAGGGGAGGAGGGGGGAGGAGAGAAGGGAGGAGGGGGGAGAAGAGGAAAGGGGAGGAGGGGGAGGAGGGGAGGAGAGAGGGGAGGAGAGGGGGGGGGGAGGAGGGAGGGCGGAGAGGAGGAGGGAATGGAGGAGAGGGGAGGAGGGAAGATATACTGGGGAAGGAGGAAGGGGAGGGAGACGTGGAGTGGGGGAGGGGGGGGGTACGGGGGGGTACGGGGGGGGGGGGTACGGGAGGAGAGGGGTGATTTACTGCGAAATTGACCGTTACATTTTAAGGAAAATTATAGAATTGAATTACACTAAAACCCATTATATTACATTTTAAACCATTATATTACGCTATAAACAACTATATCCCAGTATATTGCACTATATACCACAAGTTACCACTATTTTTTTACACGACACAGACCTAGATTTAAACATGACTATCCAATTTATTGGGGCAGTTATTACACATTTTTTTGCTGCACAGGAATACTAAGTCATTTTAACAGAATCTGTCACCGTTGAAACTTACTGACCAGCATTTTGATGTGCATACCAAATTAAATACCCATGCTTTCACTCAAAATATCTCCATTACATAGGTGTCAGCCCCCAAGAATGAAAACAGTAGTCTAAGATTGTGAAAGCCGTAGTCTTTACGGCTAAAACGTAGTACGTGACAGGTATGCTGTCATTTTTAAGTCATTGGTTTGACTCGACCAGGATTCGAACCCACAATCCCATAATCTACCAACGCGGGAGACGGACACTCTAACTCATTCGGCCATCCCGTCTGATTTACTTCATGAACTTTATCAATTCAAACTGATATTGGTAAAAAAAATAAAAATTATAAAAAAAGAAGTTACATCATATTATGTCAGTGGTAAGAAAAATTGAGAGTTCAAATACGCTGAAAACTGCTGTAGTTGTAATTTTACGTGTAAAACCGTAGTCTTTACAGCCAAAACGTAGTAATTGACACGTATGACGCGTTCTCTGTGGCGGAGTGGTTAGAGTGTCTGACTTTTTTCTAGGTCAGACTCCTAATCTGAGGGTCGGCGGTTCGATTCCCCGTGCCCCCAGCTCTGCCAATTTGGATTTCCACCGCTGTGTATAACTTACAGCGTCATCAAAGGCCGGTTGCTCTCATACCATTTCTATGTGGTGTGGGAGGTTAAAAATCCCTTGGGTCGGTAAAAGTGTAGGCTCGGGCTTTCTATCGACCAGCAGTGGAATGAGGAAGACCAGTCGTCTATGACTGAAATTTCCCCTGCTTAAACAACTAATCGACCAAAAAAAAAAAAAAAAAAATGCCATTAGCATCAACCCTTTAAAATAAAAGCTACCTCAAACAAAAGTATAGCGCGTTATGATAATCAACCGAATACAGTAAAACCTCGACAGATCGACCACTCCCCTATATCGATCGCTTTATTTGGGTCCCAAACGATCGCCCATACAATACCATTGTAACGATAAAAAAAAAAAACCTAAACCGACCACCTCCAACACCCTAAACCGACCACCTCCATAAATGGACCATTTAAAGTCGGTCCCATGGTCAGTTGAATTAGAGACGTTTTACTGTATGCTAATCTATAAAGCATAGCAGAAACTAAAAACCATCTTTGAGTTTGATACCATTGTAATTATAGTGTTGCCCCATTTGGAGACCGTGACTCCAGCACCAAAAGCTTGTTTTATTTAACAACGCCTCTAGTGAGTCTAGACCGCATTGATTTTTATCATCGGCTATTGACCTCAAACATATGGTCATCCTGACACATTTCTTTGGAGGAAACCCACCGCCGCCACATTGGCTTCTCTTTCCGATAAGCAGCAAGGGGTCTTTTATATGCACTTTCCCACAGACAGCACAGCACATACCAAAGCCTTTGATGAACTAGTTCTGGATCACTGGTTGAAACGTTAAATAATAGAAACTGCAAATGTGTCCACTGAGCAGGATCGATTAGATGACCCACACCTTCACAGGTGGATACTCGACCGCCTGAGCTACGTTCCGCTCCGTGACTCCGGCACCAAGACCCAAATACCTCACATTATCCTAACATTGAGCGACGACCCGTGTCCGACCACCCGCCCCTTCAGCCCCTCCGCCCCCGCCCCCACCCCAAACACCTCTGTGCGCATTTAAATTCACGTTCAATAAAACACACTGAACCACGTGTCGGAGGTACGCGCATGCCTGGTTAGACAGCTGGCCGGGAGATGGGGGGGTGGGGGTGGGGGTGGGGGGTGGGGGCGAAATGGGGGCGGGGGCGGGAGTGGAGGGGGGCAGGACTAAAGAAACGCCGCCTAAAATGGCTAAAACTCTTCCTTTCTTTAAAATGATTGAAACCACAATTATCTCAAATGTGCTCCAAGGTAGTTAAAGCTGCATAGTCCGATGAAAACATCAAATTTTCAAAACCAAAGCCATTATCTAGATTTGATTCTACATATCTAACTTAGATACTGGTGCGCTTATTAAACATTTGTCACCACATAGAAAGGATTACTGAGATAATTTAGTAGAACCTGTTACGATAGAACAGTATGGTGTCGTAGTTTTGGCATGCTTGCCTAAATTAATTTGGCATGTTTGCACCTCATATATCTCAAAAGTTCGCCATTTAAAATAAAAGATACTTCAAACTAGGTTAAGGTAAATTATAACGATCAAGCTAATAGATTTATCTCAGAAAATGACAGAAACTCAAAACCATCGGACTATGCAACTTTAACATTACATAAAGAAACACTGCCTAAAATGGCTAAAGATCCTCCTTTTTTCTAATGATTGAAACCACAATTATCTCAAATGTGCACCAAGGTAGTTAACGTTACATAATAATTTTAAATATATATATATATAATATATAGGAAAATTTTGGAGGAAGTGGTACAGGCATGAGGCAGAGACAGGCGAGGAGGAAGAAGCCAGGTGGCGCCACCAGGCGAGGCAGAAGGGCTGACCAGCCGATGAGTGGAGGAGTGTCCGTTGGTTGGTGTCAGGTTGATATGATTATGAATTGAGGACACAGTTTTATAGATAATCGGCTTCCGAATAATTATACTTGTATAATTGCCTATACAGCACATATACATCTGGCTGTAAGAGACCACGGAGGCCTGACCAATCATCAGTGGTGCTGCAGCTAGCCGAGGAATACTTCCGTACTTTCTCAGTCCACGCCCGCAAATATATGATGCCGAAAAACAAACGCAAACATTCTTGGTTCTAACGTCCGCCAGTCCTTCAAGTCTGAGTTTATATTCCCATAATAGGCTACGGTTATAGAGTACATTATATACGCATTATGCAAGTATAAAGGTGCGGAAGGGAATTATTGTTATTTTATTATACGTTATTATTCTGTACTATGCCTCCTTGACTCCACCCATGTGACTAGTGGTGCCCCCACCGGGCTTCCTAATCACTAATGGACGTGCCACATTGTCAGTCGCACCAGAGGAAGATATTATATATGCGTAGTTCTCCAGGATTGGAGACCCATTGGGTTGCGCTTCATTATTAATCACTAAACTCTTCAAAACAATTTCAGAAAAACAATTTGTTCATATACCTATAGGGAATATACTAAGCAAACACTAGTGTCAAAACCAGACACATAAAGAGTCGACAAGGTGGAAAAATAATTAAATACAGTGGAAAATTGACCAAAAAATGGCAGCCATAAATTTGCACTGCAGTGCCCACCATCTTTGAAACTGTAAATAAAGAAAACTATCAAGCAAAGTTAATTCAATTTGATTTTATGTTGTCAAGATTATATCAATGAAGATATTTTTTACTACTTTTAGGTTTTTACAATGCACAGTTACATGACAATATCGCTGTAAACATACCTGTCCTGTGCGTACCTTTGGTGTCACATTGACAGCACAAATGGTTTGTTAGTTTTACCAGTTACCAAGTGTGGTATGCATAATCAATAATACTTTTATTTAATAGATGACCTACAATGTTTTCAAATGATAGGAGGTAATCTGGAATAATCAGAAATTGGCTGATTTAAAGCAATTTTTATTGATCGTGTCACATTTGTAACGTACGGGACAACCAATTTACAAATTCAATATTTGAGAGCTGAAATGACATAATGAGGGAAGGGAAGGCTCCAGACTAAACAAACCATCATAGCAAACAGATTGGTGACGTTTTACATGGAAACTACAACAGGAAGTGACATAAACTGCAATAATTGATGATGCGTCACGTTTTTGTGCACATGTACGCATGGGGACAAAACGTGCGAGTCATGGCTACGGTCAAAATCTGATCAAAATTGAACCAATATCACAACCATCGTTAATTAGTCTACTGTGTCAATAACGGCCTCTGTTAATAACGAATCTGTCAATAACGGCAAAAAGTGCTGGTCCTGTCACGGCACCCCCTTAATTTAATAGCATTGCCTGTCTAACGGACAACTGTCTTATGCGGACAACGAGCAGTTTTTTCACCTATTTGATCAATATTCTGTCAATAACGACATGCAATATAGTTATAATATAGTAAAAATGACAAATTGTAGAAATGACAAATTGTAGAAATGACAAATTGTAGAAATGACAAATTGTAGAAGTGATGAATACTAGAAATGAGTTAATTGTACAAATGACAAATTGTAGAAATGTCTTTGTAAGAACCGTCCTAGTCAGTCAAGCATAAAAGAAAAACATTGGTTTGAACCCATTCCGTCAGTCAGTCTCCGCCTATAACGGATCTCTCTCTATAACGGCATCTTGATCCAGTCACATGGGTGTCTGTTATAGACAGAGTAGACTGTACTTTTAAAGTCTGGTCTTGATATTTTGATGTGAATATGTTTTGTTATTTGACCGGAAAGCAATATACTAAAGTCCTAGCAACATCTAAGGTCATATCAGTACGGGTACCGACTTGTGACAGTGCGCACTCATGATGATTTTATAGTGCTGCCCCACTGGGAAATCAAGCCGCCGGCACCATGACCCGATATCCCACTCAGTCACATTATCCTAACACCGAGCTGACCAGTCCTTGCCCTATCCTAATAATGCTGAGCACCAGGCTAGTAAGCGACGTATGATTTTGTACTAAAGTGAAAATGTAACACATTGACACCTAGATAAAGGATTCACCCGGTACTCGCAGTAGAGGGGTCAAGACCAGCCCTATATAAAAACGGTCGAAAAAGTGGGTTAATGAAATGAGAGCCTAATTTCACAATCTAAGAAGCAACATTTATTCTTTGTAATATGTCTTCATATTTCCCTGCTACCTTTGAGTTGAAAAATATAATAAAACACCTAGCTTAATCAGATTTAAAAGTGAAATCAACGGCATTCTTTGGCCGCCATCTTGTCTTTTCGCATTCTCTCCCATTTCAACAACTTTGTGCTGATATAAGTATCCATTTGATATTGGAACCAGGCGTTCTACTTCCTGTTCCCTACTAAAGCTATTTTCGCCCCTATTTACACTACGTTGTCGTTCACCCTTGTACTACAAGTACAGGGTGAATCTTTTATCTAATTGACACTAGTGTTAAAGCCATAGCCAGAGTCAGTTTTACTTATCTTATTCATGTTTTTATTTATATCCTATCATTAATGACATATGTAGAAATAGAAAATGAGTAGGGTTAATCAGATATTGGTTATATATTTCTTTGAAACAAGTTGTTGTTGACACATTTGACATTTTAATATTTAGAACAAGAATTACTTATGGCTAATCAATGGTGATGTAAACATCAGCCTATAAAGTGACTGAAATTGTATGTTTCTTAGCTCAAAATGCTTAATTATGGAGAGTTGTGTGTTAAACATATTTAATATATTATTATATTGCATCCTTCCGTCCATGTTTGTGCCAAATTGTTATGTATTTTGATTAATTTTGAATAAAATGGAAGTTTTGCCCTACGCGTATCGGCAAACTCAATGGATGTACGCCTTTGCTTTGCTCCCAACGCCGTTTTCCGTGCATGCGCAGTCGGAACCGTGATCTCGTCTATACGTGTTTGCATGTGTGCATGTGTGTGCGCGAAGTGGGGGTGGGAGGGGGGAGCTGGGAGGAGAGGGTCGGAGTGGGTACGGACATGTGTGCGCGTTCGCGTGCGCGTTCGCGTGCGCGTGCGCGTGCGTGTGGAGGGAGCATCTGTGTGTGTTCGAGTGTGCGGGTGTGTGTGTGGGGGTGGCGTAAAATGGATTGGCAATTTATTAAAAATGCATGCGAATATAGAGTCATCTATGATATACTGGTGTGAGTTTGGCGCTCAGCATTATCAGGATAGGGCAAGGATTGGTTTGCTCAGTGTCAGGATAATGTGATAGTGTGGGATATCACATCATGGTGCTGGTGAAAAGGAGACATATCGAGATGGTCTAGTGAGAGAAACGCACCCACGACAGCTTAAAGTTGCATAGCCCGCTGGGTTTTCAGTGTCTGTCATTTTCTGAGATAAACATATTAGGGTAAAATATTCCGATATTCAGCAAGGGGGTAATGCAAATGTTATATTACTGATCGGTGTACTTGGCCAGCTGCATTATCTATATAACCTTTGAGATATTTGAAGTGCAAATATGCCAAATTAGTTTAGGCCAGAATACCAAAACTCTGACAGTGACACTATGAGTTTCTGCAGTAACAGTTTCTATTAAATTGCCTCAGTATTCCCATCTATGTGGTGACACATGCTTAACAAGTGCACCAGTATCTAAGTTATATGTAGAATAAAATCTAGATAATACACAATATTCACAACACATGCAACATCTGACGGCGACGACAAACACTACAGTTGTGGGACCGTTGCCACAGTGCATACAAAAGCTATGGAAATTACTAACTTTCAAATGCATGTATGTCAGTCAAATTTTGGGATACTTTGACAATTCCAAAAGTATATTGCTTTTGGGTAATTGGAGCTTCCAAGAAAAATAACATTTTCATGTTTGGACCCTTTTGAAAATTACTAGTCAGTCACTATTAATACACAATATTCACAACGCATGCAACATCTGACGGCAATGACAAACACTACGGTTGTGGGACCGTTGCCACAGCGCATACATGTGAATATCGTGCATAGTTTTGGTTTTGAAAATTAGTTTTCATCGGACTATGCAGCTTTAATAATATAAAGGAGACACGTGGGAATGAAGAAGCGCAACATTTGTTTGAAAATGTGCATGGCCTGTTCTAACAAAAGAGAACTGTGAATGTCATGTCAATATTTACCAGCTGGGAGTGCCACTGGTAGTGTGTACAAAAAAGTCTAGAGGGGCAGAAGCAACATAACTACTGTGTGATATCCTCATTGCAGAGCAGCCTGAAAAGCACACACGTGGATTGCGAAGGATGGAGAGAGATGGGTAGGGGAGGGGGGGGGGCGGTTAGGAAGGAGGATTGAGAGGGAGGGGAGAGGGAGAGAGAGGGTAGGTCGGGAGGGGGGAGAGACGGGAGCGGGGAGGGGAAGGGAGAGATGAGAGGGGAGAGGGGAGAAAGGGGAGGGGAGGGGAGGGGAGGGGAGGGGAGGGGAGAGAGTTGAGGGGAGAGGTAGGCAGCATGTAGATGGGTAGATTGGTTGGTTAGTTATTGGAGTTTTACATCCTGGCAACATCTAAGGTCATATGAGTAGGATGGGTACCAACTTGTGACGGTGCGCACTCATGGCGACTTTATAGTGCTTGCCCATTGGGAAATCAGGCCACCAGCACCATGACCCGCTATCCCACTGAGTCACATTATCTTGACACTGAGCTAACCAGTCCATGCCCTATCCTATTCCTATTAATGCCGAGCGCTAGGCAAGGAAGTGACAAGTATCAATTTGATAAGTCATTGGTTTGACTCGACTGGGAACCAAACTCCGGATCGCCCACACGCGACGGCCGCCCTCTACTGATTCGGCCACCACGTCCGGTGTAGTAGAGGGGTAGAATGAGTGTACATTAGGAGTGAGAGTGGAGCTTGCTTTTTGGGGGGTTCGTAACCATACGACGTTTACCGGCTGCAAAACTGCAACAATATAGAAAGGCCCCGATAAATCGGTCCAATCTTTGGTTGAAGATTAATCAGGTAGGATGGTTGTAGAAGCTGGGGATGTCTTTACAACATTCAAAACGACTGATCGTTGGGGCGGCCCGATCCGGTCCGGCGGTAGCAGAGCACTCATATCCAGTAACAGCAGCAAGGGTTCAGGAGGAAGGGACCGGTAAAGGTAGGTCCAGCAGGTTCCAGGTACAAGAACAAAGCGAGAGAAACGATAAGGTACAGGGGCCCACCCAAGCAAACAAATCCCTTGATCAGGGAAGAAGTTAGCCCGGGAGAAAAAAAAGGGTAGAGTATAGGACAGAGAAATGAGGAGAGTTGAGTCAAAGGACCATATCTCTTTGCTCTATGGTGACCAGCCGGCGAGCCAAAGACACGGATAGAGTAAGAGTAGAAAGTGAAATGCTGGCGGGCTCCCCTTCCTGGAACTCTTTTCAGACATTATCAAGGAGGAGGAAGGCCAGCAGAGGAGACAGAGAGAGGTGTGGATGAAGTGCGGTCGAGATAGCAAGTGAGATTGGAGCACGTGAGACACTCGGTAGTGGTCGGGACCAGGCTATTAGTATTAGTACTAAAGCCGGATCTGGGAGGCAGCAGTAGCCGGGGGGCTTGTTAGATCAGTCACGCCCATGCGTCACAATGAGGTTGTGACTACATTACCTGCTCCCACCCCAAACAAATATGCCTAAAGCTGCATAGTCCGATGAAAGCATTTTCTAAACCAAAACACTTATGTAGATTTGATTCTACAAGTCCAACTTAGTTAGATAGCAGGACACTTACATTTATACTAATCATTTATTTCTGGATAGACAGGAATAGGAAGTCAATTTAATATTTTGTTTAGCATGTCATTGCTGCTGAAGCCGATATGGTAACTTTATTTTAAATGTCTAACTTAGGAGATATTTGACATCAAAACATGCCAAACTAATTTTGGCCACCATGCCAAAACTGTCACCATAGTCAGACTTCAGTGGTAACAGGTTCTATTAAGTTGACTTATTAGGACCTAGAACCTACTATGCAGTAACAATAAAATCTGAAGCGCATTCGGATCTACGGTGAATATGTAGAATTATGTTGAGATAAGTGTTTGGTTTTGAAAATTTGATATTTTTATCGGACTATGCAACTTTTTTTTTAAAAGACAAAAAAAAAAGACAAAAACTCAGAACCAACATGACTAATTGACAAGTCTTCCACCCACCTTCTCTGGCCGCGGTGTCGGTTTGCGCTTCTTCTTGTCTCGTCGCTTGTCGTACCAAGCGCCACCGCGACGCCGAAAGTGCCTCCCGCCACGCCCCTTGCCAACACGACCACCGGAAATGCCTCTGATGCGCAGCGGCACTTCCGGTAGACGGCGCTTATGGCACGACTCGTCGTCTTCATTGTACTCCACGTCATAGTAGTTGTCCACGTCGTCATCGTCAAAATCGTAGTCATAGCGGTCGTCATCCGCATCATTCGGAACATCACTCTTCCGCACTTTGGTAAATCCGTGTTGTAGCCGGCCCCGCCTGTGGTGCTGGCCCCTGGCGAGCTTGGAGGCCCTCGTCTCCTTCGAACTTTTGGAGCTCTTGGATGCCTTTGACACCTTCGAGGCCTTGGACGCTGAGCTGATAATGCTTTCTCCATCAAACTCATAGCCTTCGTCGTTCGCGTATCCATCCTCATCGTCATCCTCCTCCACATCGTACTCATCCTCTGCCATCGACTCCTCCATTGCGTCGACATACTTCCGGTTCTCGACAACATCCCGAGCACTTCCAGTTGGGCGCTTCCGGTTGGTCCTGCGTCTCCGGCCCTGGTCTTCCTCCTCTTCTTCCTCGTCATCATCGTCGTTGTCATCGCTCTCTACATTGTCGGCATCGCCACCATCATCATCATCGTCACTTCCGGTGTCGCTCTGGAAGACGACCCCTAGCCGCTCACGCTTACCCCGCGCGCCTTTGTCGCCACAGCGCGTCCGGTTCTGCCGCTTGAAGTGCTTTATGAACTTCCGGTACTCCTCCCGCTTCAGTTCGCGTTCGTAAGCAGCGTCCTTGTTGTAGCAGGCCGAAGACAAGCGTTGAACTCCCTGGGTGGCTGCAAAGAGACAGACGGTGACAGATATTGTAATGCGCTATGGAAGGCAGAGCTTTTATAGAACCAGTCACGTGACACTACACGCGGCCTGACATGGGATTTGGAAAGATAATGTAAACCATTCAGATTATTTTTTGTCAAGTACTCAGTCAGAAGGCCTTGTCCTATCATCAGATCAATATTACAGCATATACCATTCAGTTTTGTCGAACTCATAATAAAACTCATTCAGAATGCCGCCGATGATTAATAGAAGGGCAGAGAGCAGGAAGGGAGGGGGTAGGGAGGGAGGGGGAGAGGGGGGAGGGAGGCAGGGGGGGGGGGGGGGAGAGGGAGAGGAGACGAGCGCGCGAGAGAGCGTGTGGGAGGGAGGAATGGAGGGAGGGAGGGAGGGAGGGAGGGAGGGAGGGAGGGAGGGAGGGAGGGAGGGAGGGAGGGAGGGAGGGAGGGAGAAAGACAGAGAGAGACAGTGTGGGAGGGGAGGAATGGAGGGAGGGAAGAAGGGAGGGAGGGAAGGGGGGAGGAAGGGAGAAAGGGAGGGAGGGAGGGAGGGGGGGGTAGGGAGGGGGGAGGGGGGAGGAGGGAGAAAGGGTATGGAGGGAGGGAGGGGGAGGGAGAGAGAGATAGAGACAGAGAGTGGGAGGGAGGAATGGAGGGAGGGAGGAAGGAAGGGAGGGGGGGAAGGAGAGGGGGGAGCGAGGGAGGGAGGGAGGGAGGGAGGGAGGGAGGGAGGGAGGGAGGGAGGGAGGGAGGGAGGGAGGGAGGGAGGGAGGGAGGGAGGGAGGGAGGGACGGAGGGACGGAGGGGGGAGGGAGGGAGGCAGGCGTGAGAGTGGTAGAAAGGGGTGAGAGTCGGGGAGAGTGGTGGAAGAAGGGTGAGAGTGGGAGAAAGAGGTAAGGTTGGGAGAGACGGGTGAGCGTGGGGGAGGGCAGTAGCAGGTCAGAATTTAAATGTCATGGTAATTATACTCCACACTCCGACTGAATAATGATGAAATACTAGTTAGAACAGCTACGGTATTATACGCCACATGCCATGACATCACCAGATGATTGATAAACGCATTTTGTTATTTATTATTATCATACCCGTATACACGTCTGTTAAGTCTTAGTTGACTTCTAAATACCAGGTCACATCTTAACAAAGAGATTGGTTGGTTATTGGAGTTTTACGTCCTGGCAACATCTAAGGTAATATCAGGACACGTCCAGACTTGTGACAGTGCGCACTCATAGCAGCTTTCTAGTGCTGCCCCACTGGGAGACTATGCCACCAGAACCATGACCTGATCCCCCACTCATCCTGACACTGAGCCAACCAGTCCTTGCCCTATCCTATTAATGTCGAGCGCCAGGCTAGGAAGCGACAAGTATAAACTTTTAAGCCATTGGTTTGACTCAACCATGGGTTGGAATCCCATGCTATACCAAACCGGGAGACGGATGCTCAACTCATTCGGCCATCCATTCTGTCCCTAAAGTAAAGGGGCTGTCACATTAGGGTTTTTTGCGGGAGCGTATGGCGGCGTAGGCGCGTTACGTCATATACGTCGGCATACGCCGTATACGCTACTCATACGCTACCCATACGCTACTCATACGCCGCCAGATGCTGGCTTATGTGAAGCGTATGAGGCATACGCCGCCATACGTTTTCATAAATCCGTCCGTCCAAATTTTTTTGTGCATGCTCAAAAAAACTCGACCTATGAGGGCGTATGGCCCATACTGTCAAAAAATGTCACAGCACGCTCCCATACGCTCCTCGTACGCTCCTCGTAGGTTCCACATATGCTCAAAACCACCCGAAAGGTCACCAAATGTCATCATAGGCCGGCACGCGCAGGACCTACGTAGGTTTTCAATACGCTCCCGCCATACGCCGTAATGTGACAGGGCCTTAAGGTAGATCATAATAGTTAACTCGATAACATTAAAAAATATATATATATTGGCAGAAACTCCAAAGCATTGGACTATACGATTAGTACTAGGTACCGGCAGCGCCAGGAAAAAGTGCAGGAATGGTGCTTTAAAAAAAATCAATATTCACATGCTTGTATACATCTATTTCTCTATGTATCTGATTTTGATTACATTTCATAACCTAGAAGATCAACATCTGTTCTATCCGATGGTGTTGTTGGATTGAATACATACTAAGTTTCTATTTAAGTAAAAATCCATTTGTATGATGAGTGTTTTTAGTGAATATTCCTTCATTACTCGTGTCAATGAAAACCACCCTGAAAACAGGATATCTTTAATGGGCCCGCACTTCCTTAACCCAATTTTACGCTCTATTTCGATACATTTCGATAGATTTCTTCACCGGACAACACCGGACTAGAAGATTCTTTGTCCGGTGGTCTCCGGTGCTCAGTCCGGTGAGGTGTGACAATGACTTAAACAATTGGTCTTCAATGCACTGCTCCTTGTCCTATCCTAGTCATGTCCAAAGTCAAGGTCAGTCGTAGCGAATGTCAATTTTTAAGTAATGGGTTTGACACTGTCGGGGTTCAAACCCAGGTTTTGAATCGCAGGAGCTGCCAGCTAGGAACTGCCAGATTTCATATACATATACAGTAAAACGTCTCTAAATCGACCGACCTTGGGACATGACTTTAAGTGGTCCATTTAGCCGTTCTTAATTAATAGAAATCGAGACAGCTCTTCAAACGGGGTGGATTGTAGATTGTCACTTGCTGCGGAGTGGTCCTTCTGTGGAGGTGGTCGGTTTGAGAGGTTTGACTGTAGTTTGTATGGTTATGCATTGGTTTGTGCATTGCTTGCTACAGGGAGCGATTCAGTTGTATGGATCATGAATACGCAAAAGCCTTTCGGGCATATGGAATCATGTTTTTTCATCTATAGGCGTTACCTTTTCTTAAAGCTGCATAGTCCGATGAAATATCAAATTTTCAAAACCAAACCAATTATCTAGATTTGATTTTACATATCTAACTTAGATACTGATGCACTTATTAAGCATTTGTTTCCACGTAGAAGGCAATACTGAGTCAATTTAACAGAACCTGTTACTGCAGAAGTCTATGGTGTCCGAGTTTTGGCAAGCTTGCCAAAACTAATTTTCCATGTTTGCACTCAAAATATCTCAAAAGTTTACCCTTTAAAATAAAAGTAACTTTGAACCAATGTAAAGTAGATACTAGTGATCGATCTAATATATTTATCTCAGAAAAAATATAGAAATTCAAAACCATCGGACTATGCAACTTTAAGCACTACACTGAAATGTACCTCATATTAAACTTGCACTCCGGTAGTATTGAGTTTCTGGCATATTTTTTCCGTTAAAAATATTAAGTTGATCATTATAATCTTCTTCAGATTAGTTTGAATTATGTCTATTTTTAAAGGGTTGATTTTGGAGATATTTCAAGTGAAAACATGTTCATTGAAATTTGGATGTGCATGTGGAAATGCCGGACATCATAGGCTTCATCGGTGATGGGTTCTATTAAATTGATTTATTATGACTCTGTATGCAGTAAGAAATGTTTAATAAGTTGCACCAGCATCTATGTTAGTTGTTGGAGCTTTGCGTCCTAGCACCATCTAAGGTCTTATCAGGACGGGTACCGAATTGTGACAGTGCACACACACATGGCGACTTTATTTGTAGTGTTGCCCCAGGTCGCCAGCACAATGACCTGATATCCCACTCAGTCACATTATCCTGACACTGAACCAACCAGTGCTCGCTTACCATATCCTAATAATGCCAAGCGCCTCGCTAGAAAGCGACAAGTATAAAGTATAAAGTTGGTTTGACTCGACCATGGTTCAAACCTGTGGGTTCGAATCCCACGATCTACCAAAATGGGAGACTGACACTCAACTGATGGGGGCCATCCTGTCCGGTCAGCATTTATGTATAATCAAATCTAGCTCAGTGCTTTGGTTTACAAAATGTTCCACACACACCCTCTCCCCCCCCCCCCGCCCCCCCGCCCCCCAGATTGCACTGTGTAGCTTCATGAGGCGGTCACACCTCGCCGGATTGAGCAACGGACAGAATTCTCTAGTCCAGTGGTGATAAGTATCAAAATGTATTAAAATGTGTCAAAATGTTGCGCTATCGAGTCAATAGCCCTGTTCACACGGGCAAAATGTGAGGCGAATCAGGCAAATCGAATCAGGTGAGGCGAATTAGGCGCCCGTTCACACGGGCACTGCGTGAGGCGGAAGTGGATATCTGCGCATGAGCAAGTACAGACTAACCAGCGCCATTTTGGGTTCGACGATGCTGGCACCAGAGAGTGTGGGTTCGACCTAGATATGTAATTACTGAATCGTATTGGTTTGGAACGGTCAAAACTTCTGCTGTGCAGTGAAACCCTAAAAATAAATCATGAAAAAAATATCTGTGCATAGATAGCGGTTTCATTAATTAAATTATATAATATGCGCTTTTGATCGACCGGAAAGTCAACAAACTGAGGTGTCGACTGCGCATGCGTGTGAGGTGCTTAATCCGCCTCAGTGCGTCCACACGGGCAAAATTATCCGCATCACAGGAATCGATTCACGTAGACTACCTCGCTTAGGTGGTTTACAGGATCCGCATCACGTGAGTCGAATCAGCCCTAATCCGCATCAGACGCCCGTTCACACGAGAAATGTGAGGCGAACTAGGCAAGTCGCTTTCTACGAATCGATTTACATTTCCCGTGTGAACAGGGCTAATGGCCGCTGGACGAATGGACATGAAACGGACATGAAACGGACATGAAATGGACATGAAACGGACATGAACGGATAGCCAACAGATTAAACAAACTCAAACCGGACAAGAACCGTAGAAGTCCGGCGGCATCCGTTCCTAGTTTTGTGCATGTTCAAAAATTGTATGAACACAAAACGGACTTTGTTTGGTTTCTGTCCGTTTCCCCCAATCCCCCAATAAGGTGTGACAGGGCCTTTAGGAATTGCCAATTTCACGCACTTTAACCCAGAAAGGCTGCACTGTGAGCTAAGTATAGTTAGGTGTAGCTGCCTGGGCGATGGGTGCTTGCTTGTTTTGTCGTGCGTGTTCGCATACATAATCGATTAGCGATACACACAACAGAAATAAGAACGAAAAGGAAAGACGAAGAAAAAAAAGAAGGGGGAACATTGGAATCTCATGTAGTTATTAGCATATATGCAAGGATACCTGCAAGTCCTTGATACATTTGTATCCAAATGATGCATCCTGGGACGCTGCACATAATTCCCTAGTGCGGTAGTAACTTGTTGATATCACACGGTAAGGTCTAGCTTGTTATATTTAATGACGCTTCTAGAACACATTGATTTTCCTATCATCGGCTATTCGACGTCAAACATATGGTCATTCTGACATATTTCTTTGGAGGAAACCTGCTGCCGCCACATAGGCTACTATTTCTGATAAGCTGCAAGGGGTCTTTTATATGCACTTTCCCACAGACAGGACAGCACATACCGTAGCTTTGCTGAACCAGTTGTGGACCACTGGTGCATATGACTTGGTATGCCCATAGCCATGTTCATCATAGCCATGCACATAGCCATGTTCATAGCCATGCCATTTTGGGAGATTGGCAGCAGCCATTATGGTTTTACTTTTGATTAGTATTCTATTTTGTTGTTGTTGATTAACAGGTTTTACGTCCTGGCAACATCTAAGGTCATATCAGGATTGGTACCGACTTGTGACAGTGCACACTCATGGTGACTATTTAGTGCTGGGAAGTCAGGCTGCCGGCACCATGACCCGATATCCCACCCAGTCACATTATCCTGACACTGAGCTAACCACTCCTTGCCCTATCCTATTAATGCCGAGAGCCAAGCTTGGAAGTGACAAGTATCAATTTTATAAGTCATTTGTTTGACTGGGCCAGGAATTGAACTCTCGATCTCCCACATAGGAGGCCTGCGCTCTACGGATGTGGCCACTGCCAGGAATAACCAACCAACCAACCAACCAAACAAACAAACAAACAAACAAACAGAGCGAACCGAATGACAGCGAGTGATGAAAGTGTCAACACTGCCAGCGTCTGGTGACCTAACTGGGTCACATGACTGTCACTGCGCCACCTGGCGGGATGGGTGGTGGTTGGGTGGTGCTGGTGGTGTGGGGTGGGTGATTGTTTGTTGTTTGTTTGTTTGTTGTTGTTTTACGTCCTAGCAACATCTAAGGTCATATCAGGACGGGTACCGACTTGTGACAGTGCGCACTCATGGCGACTTTATAGTGCTGTCCCACTGGGAAACCAGGCCACCGGCACCATGACCTGGTATCCCACTCAGTCACATTATCCTGACACTGAGCACACCAGTCCTTGCCCTATCCTAATAATGCCGAGCGCCTGGCTAGGAAGTGACAAGTATCAATTTTAAAGTCATTGGTTTGACTCGACTGGGACTCGAACCCACGACCCCACGATCTACCAGACGGGAGACGGACGCTCTAACTCATTCGGCCATCCCGTGGGTGATCAGTGGAAAGGTCACGTCGGCAATAGTGCCAGTATAAATAATGCCTTTTGGAAACATCAATGATCATGGTTCTTCCTTATCAGTATCACCTTATTAGTGTCGAATAGTGTATGGGAGGGATAATGTAAGATGCAGTTCACTGCCACAGAGTTCACCAAGGCAAACAAAGCCTAACTTTAAAGCTGCATAGTCCGATGAAATATTAAATTTTCAAAACCAAACCAATTAGCTAGGTTTGATTTTACATCTCTAACTTAGACACTGAAGCACTTATTAAGCATGTTTCTGTGTAGAAGGCAATACTGAGTCAATTTAACAGAACCTGTTACTGCAGAACTCTATGGTGTCAGAGTTTTGGCAAGCTTGTTTGGACTCAAAATATCTCATCCATTTAAAATAAAAGTAACTTTGAACTTATGTAATGTAGACACTGGTGATCCATCTACTATATTTATCTCAGAGAAAATACAGAAATTCAAAACCATCGGACTATGCAACTTTAACTGACTGAAATTGAAGCCTTTTTGCCTTGTAGTCTGTGCTAATCCCATTCCTGGATGCCGTCACAGAATTGGCTCCACTAGATTGATGATATGTTGATGACTATTATTACCGAGCTTATTCCCTATAAGTAGCCATGGCTACCCATAGTAGGTCACCTGATTTTTAACATGCCTTGCCCTGATGTTAAAATATATAAAAGTAGAGATTACTTCAACATCATATTTAGCTGTAGCAGAGTGTTCACATCATAGGTCACATAGTAGAAATATACAGTCTTTCGGTTGTGATAGCCAAGCTTGGAATCATTTCAATATCTCGGGTAACGGAGTTGGGGACCATTGTTATGTAATAGTGATGCAATGTGTGCCCACTCGCTGTGTGACATGGAAATAACTATGTGTAAATGTTATGATGCACGGTGACCGGGATTGCGGTGTGATGTCCGGATATTAAGATACGGTTACTAATTACAGGAATGTTCCCTCCATGCACCAGGAAGAGTGCAAAAGGGAGAGGGACATGTATTATTGTTTAATGTAACTGTATGGCAACTACTTGTTACCATGGGACTGCTGGGTAAGGTCACCCAGCCATTCTGCATACATTAGGGACACCACCTGCCCTAGGGCTGAGCCTCTTGGGTGCCACCCCTCCCAGGCTGTACAGGTGTCTGATTGGCTGGCTGTGTGAGCCCAGTCACCCTTGTACTCCTTGCACTTTCTGGACAGACCACACACTCACTCTGGAGATACCAAAGGAAGCACTTCACCTCTGAGCTGTGCGTAACACCCATAGGACTTAGGTTCAATGGGCTGTAGGCACTGATTTTGACTGAACAATCATAAGCTATGTGGGTCTGCGTAGCAGGTTGTAAGTGAGTCAGGGCGGCAGGTCACTAGTAGGTGAACAAGAGTTCTAGCAATAAAGCTCAACCTTATCACTGTCAATCTTGCATGACTTGTCTCCCTTTCTTTCTTATGAGTTGTGTCTTGGTATTTAGTGGGGGGAGACTGGCAGATAGTTGCCAGGATCCTCCTGATAGTAGTGAGTATAAGATGAGTAACTGGAGACGGCCAAAGAACCAGTTATTCTTCAACATGTACATGGTCTGTACCGGGCATGGAAAGTCTTGAAAAGCCTTGAATTTAATTTGCCCCATTTCAAGGCCTTGGAAAGCCTTGAATTTAACCTATTTTGGGTAATTAGTCTTGAAAAGCCTTGAATTCCATTTAACTGTCCCACCTGATCTAAATTAGTCTGAAATTGCCATTTGGCATTGTTCCCCCACCCCTCCTGAAATCCAAATGAAAATAGTCTTGAATTCCTACCAAAAACAGCTTTGATAAGCTTTGAAATAGCCTTCTCTGACGCATTCTCTCAGCCCACCTCACCGCCACCAGATGTTGACCAGTGTCAGTTAAATTGCAGGATTTTTTTTCCTCGTGAAAAAGTCCAAATTTGTTAGGCATTATTTTTAAAGCTGAAATTAGGGGGTCAATATTATACAATTCCTGTTTTTGAAGGATGAAGTTCGTGCTTGGTATGAGTAAAGAAATGGACAAAAAAAAAGAGAGGCAGATTTGTATTTGAAATAATAAACAACAAACGTAAGAAGGATTATGGCCACTATCAAATATTTGTCTACAAAATAACTGTCAACGATCTGTCGGCTGCAGTAGACCGGTGCTGTCATGCCGTATTCCAGTTACAGTACCGCCAATTGCACGTACCATACATACAGCTTCGTTCTCTTTATCCATAAATACCACCATTTTAATTCACGACGATTTTGTAAACCGGGCGCGGTGGCCGAATCGGTAGACCACAGGCCTCGCGTGCGGAAGATCGGGAATTCACGAGTTTGGTTCCCGGTCGAGTCAAACCAATGACTTAAAAATTGATACTTGTCACTTCCTTGCGTGGTGCTCGGCATTATTAGGATAGGGCAAGGGCTGGTTAGCTCGGTGTCAGGATAATGTGACTGAGTGTGATATCGAGTCATGGTGCTGGCGGCCTGATTTCCCAGTGGGGCAGCGCTATAAAATCGCCATGAGTGCGTACTGTCACAAGTCGGTACCCATCCTGATATGACCTTAGATGTTGCTAGGATGTAAAACAACAACAAACAAACAAACGATTTTGTAACGGGGGTGTTATTTCTACAAACAAGATAATATGTTGACCTGTTATCCGTTGAATACTATGGTCAAGTTTTGCACAAGGTCTATGGAAAATTGTAGATATTTTTGCCCAAAATAGGGGGTTAATTATTGCATGAGATCGACTTGTACTCGAGTATATATCATCATCATCATGGTGTCGGTCGCGATGCGACAAAGACTGCTTTCATTACTTGACTGCCGCTCTCCATTTAGCTCTGTGCTGTGAGAGTGATGTCCATGAGTCGGTCTTAATGTACATTTCATGAAAGCTGCCTGCAAAAGTGTTGAAGTGCTGCTGGCTTTTGCAAGTTACCAGCGGCACTCTCTCGGGGAGCAAATAGAGGTTTCACACCGGCAAGAACATGTCTATTTATTAACATGTATTTATTAACCGGGCGCGGTGGCCTAATCGGTAGAGCGCCGGCCTCACGTGTGGCAGATCGGGAGTTCGGTTCCCGGTCGAGTCAAACCAATCACTTATAAAATTGATACTTGTCGCTTCCTAGCTTGGCGCTCGGCATTAATAGGGTAGGGCATGGGCTGGTTAGCTCCGTGTCAGGATAATGTGACTGAGTGGGATATCGGGTCATGTCCTTAGATGTGGCCTGATTTCCCAGTGGGGCAGCACTATGAAGTCGCCATGAGTGCACCCTGTCACAAGTAGGTACCCATACTCATATGTCCTTAGATGTTGCCAGGATGTAAAACAACCAACATATTATTTATTATATGTACGTGTTTTACATCAACTGAATCCCAATGTGGCAGCACTAGAAAGTCGCAATGAGTGCTTTCTGTCACAAATCAGTATCCGTTCCCATATGACCTAAGATATCACAAGGATGTAAAAAAAAACAAGAAAAAGAACAACAAAAAACGAAAAAAATAGAATTTGGACATCTTTCGGCAACTTTCTTTTACTGACACGGGCCCTCGACTACAGTGGCACCTGGCACGCAGCCAGTTGGGTGGTATGTGTCTGTGGGGGGGGGGGGGGACTGCAGTGGTTGGTTTACCTACAGCATGTCAGGCTCTGGTGCTGATATTGAAGCGCATAAGTGATACTGAGGTCGTGTAGGAGGGGAGGGGGGGGGGGGGTGGCGAGGGGCGAGGGGCGAGGGGGGCGCGAGGTGGGCAGGTGGGTGCCGAGGGTTCAGTTGAACGAGAACTTAGAAGGTGTACATGTCAGTGAGTAGGCCTTTGCGCCACTCCTCTTGTTATATGACCCTCCTCCGGACCTATCCCCCCCCCCTCCCCCCACACACCTCCACCCCTTCTCCACTTCTCCCGCTCTGCCTAACGAGTTGAGCGTCCATCTCCCGTTTTGGTAGATCGTGGGATTCGAATCCACAGGTTCGAACCCTGGTCGAGTGAAACCAATGACTTAATAATTGATACTTGTCGCTTCCTAGTCAGGTGCTCGGCATTATTAGAATAGGGCAAGGACTGGTTGACTCAGTGTCAGGACTTGAGTGGGATATCGGATCATGGTGCTGGCGGCCTGATTTCACAGTAAGGCAGCACTATAAAAGTCACCATGAGTGTGCACTGCCACAAGTCGGTACTTGATATGACCTTAGATGTTGCCCTCCCCCCATCCCCTCTCCACTCCCCCAGCCCTCCTCCCTCCTTCCTCCGCCCCCTCTCCCTCACCACTCCTCCCCCACTACTCCTTCCCCTTCCACCCCACTCCCCCCTCCCCCCTCTCTCCACTCCACTCCTTCACCCCCCCCCCCCCACCTCTCGGTTATTGAACCTTATAGTTACACTGGCACCCTCCGCGCCCGGGAAGCAGAGGAGTAGCAGCGCGCCCTAGTGGAGTGGCGCATCACCGAGTCACGTGGTATTATCACGTGACGACGATGCTATCGTATGACCGACACAAGGCGCCACTAATATATCGTTTCTATTCAGCGCACATATGGCACAAGTCAGTGGCTATCGTTCAGTCTATCTATTCACTGTATGTGTGCGCGTGCGCGTGCGTGCGCGTGCGTGTGCGTGTGCGTGTGTGTGTGCGTGTGTGTGTGTGTGTGTGTGTGTGTGTGTGTGTGTGTGTGTACTGCAGGGTGGCTGCTGGTATATCCCATAATTGACAGTGAGCATACAACTTACAAGGCAAAGTGCGCGCACATACACACACACAAACAGACACATATATATACACACATACACACACCACCAGCACCACATAGCGTGGTGACCTTGTCTACCTGTTGTAAAAATGGAGATCGGTGAGGATCTGGTAATGATTACCTGTTGGTAATGACTACCCATTGGTGTAATGACTACCTGTTGGTGTAATGACTACCCGTTGGTATAATGACTACCCGTCGGTGCAATGACTGCCTGTCAGTGTTATGACTACCTGTTGGTAATGACTACCACTTGGAAATGACTACTCCTTGGTAATGACTACTCCTTGGTAATCACTACTCTTTGGTAATGACTACCCATTGGTGTAATCACTACTAGGTGGTGTAATCACAACTCGGTGGTGTAATAATTACTATCCATTGGTAATGACTTTGGTGGTGTAATGATTACCCATAATTAATGACTACTCATTGGTAATGACTGCCCATTGGTAATGACTGCCCATTGGTAATGACTGCCCATTGGTAATGACTGCCCATTGGTAATGACTACCCATTGGTAATGACTACCCATTGGTAATAACTACCCATTGGTAATAACTACCCATTGGTAATAACTACCCATTGATAATAACTACCCATTGGGGTAATGACTACCCTTTGGTAATGACTACCCATTGGTAATAAATACCCATTGGGGTAATGACTACCCATTGGTAATAACTACCCATTGGTAATAACTACCCATTGGTAATGACTACCCATTGGTAATAACTACCCATTGGTAATAACTACTCATTGGTAATAACTACCCATTGGTAATAACTACCCATCGGGGTAATGACTACCCATTGGTAATAACTACCCATTGGTAATAACTACCCATTGGTAATGACTACCCATTGGTAATAACTACCTATTGGTAATAACTACCCATTGGGGGACTGACTACCCATTGGGGTAATGACTACCCATTGGTAATAACTACCCATTGGTAATAACTACCCATTGGTAATAACTACCCATTGTGGTAATGACTACCCATTGGGGTAATGACTACCCATTGGTAATAACTACCCATTGGTAATAACTACTCATTGGTAATGAATACCCATTGGTAATGAATACCCATTGGTAATAACTACCCATTGGTAATAACTACCCATTGGGGTAATGACTACCCATTGGTAATAACTACCCATTGGTAATAACTACTCATTGGTAATAACTACCCATTGGTAATAACTACCCATTGGGGTAATGACTACCCATTGGGGTAATGACTACCCATTGGTAATGACTACCCATTGGTAATAACTACCCATTGGTAATAACTACCCATTGCGGTAATGACTCAATCAATCAATAGTTCCGTCCTCTCGTCGAGGGTTGGATGCAATGGTTCTCCACTTGTCCCGATGGTGTGGTGTTCTGATAGACTGTGAAGAATTCAAGCCTGTCTACTGTGAAATATTTGTAAACCATGATGCTCTTGGTCTCCCTCTCCCTCTCCCTCTGCTGCCATTCACCTTCCCTGCCAACAATGTACGGTATATTGAACTCTGACGAATGATGTGGCCAAAATAAATAAGTTTCTTTGTCTGTATTGTGGCAAATAAGCGGTTCTTATTTTTAATTTTTCTGAGAACTTCTTTGTTGGTGATCTTCTTTGTCCATTACCCATTGGTAATAACTACCCCTTGGGGTAATGACTACCCATTGGTAATGACTACCCATTGGTAATGATTACCTATTAGTAATGACTACCCATTGGTAATAACTACCCATTGGGGTAATGACTACCCATCGGGGTAATGACTACCCATTGGTGTAATGACTACCCTAGGACGTAAGACTCCAACAACCAACCAACTACAGTACTTAATGAATAGTGAATCCTAAGTCATTGTACAAAGGCGAGATCTATGTGACCTTACGTGAGCCCACCTCCTCAATTAGATAGAGCATCTACTGGTATTCACTCGGTGTGGCGATAACGTGACTGGGTGGGGTAACATATCATGGTGCTGGCGGTCTGGTATCCCAATGGTTCAGCAGCTCTATAAAACCACCATGAGTCATGCACTTTCACAAGTCGATAGACACTTTGGTAAGACGTTGGGTGTTGTTAGGACATAAACCTCAAATGAACCACTCGAGTGAGTCCCCATGTTGAAAGGGAAGATCCACATTGGTGGAGCTGGGATGGTCCTGTTATTTGTGGGGAGAGGAGGACATGGCGTAAAAAAAACATGGGCTTCATAGCGGAGGGAAGGGTCACTGGACTCGCGGAGTGGGTGTTGGGGGGTGGGGGGTTACGTCCTGGCAACATCCAACGTCATATCAGGATGGGTACCGACTTGTGACTGTGCACTCATGGTGACTTTATAGTGCTGCCCTACTGGGAGACCAGGCCACTAGCACCATGACCTGATATCCCACTCAGTCACATTATCTTGACACTGAGCCAACCAGTCCTTGCCCTATCCTAATAATGCCAAGCGCCAGGCTAGGAAGCGACAAGTATCAATTTTTAAGTCATTGGTTTGACTCAACCAAGGTCCACGATCTACCAAAGCGGGAGGCGGACGCTCAACTCATTCGGCCATGCCGTCTGGTGAGGGTGGAAGGGGTGGGTTGCGTGGGGTGTTGAAAGGAGGCTTGGGGCTGTTTCTGCACACTCACTCCCAGCAGGGTCTTAAAGCTGTACAGTAGCAGAGAGCGTGTATATAAACAGATGAGAGGGACAACTCCCATACTAGAGCATGTAACAGCTGCCGACTGTGGCGCTCCAAGTGGTGGTTGTTGAACAGCTTAAGCATATGGGCAAACCTCAAGGCATTTTCAATGGCAGTGAGCAATCTTCATACAGAAAACGTTAAATATCTCTAAAACTACAAAACCTAGAAACAAACTGATTGGAATACACATAGAAAACATGTTTACCAACAAGATTATATTAAATTGATATGGTTAGGCTTCTGGATTTCTATTAATTTTGAATAAAACTGACGTTTTTCACTACGCTTACGGCAAACTCAAGGCATTGTCAATGGCCTTGAGCAGTCTTCGTACAGAAAAAGTGAAATATCTCTAAAACTACACCACATAGAAACAAACCGCTTGGAAGACATATAGAAAACATGTTTACCAAAAGGATTATATTAAATTGATAAGGTTAGGCTTCTGGATTTCTATTAATTTTGAATAAAAACAAATGTTTTGCATTGAGCGTACCGGCAAACTCAAGGCTTGTTCAACACTAACCGCCAGGAACGCCACTGTAGCCTGTGTTACCGTTTTTCGCGGGAGTTGTCCCTCTCATCTGTTTATATACACGCTCTCTGATAGTAGTAACATATTTATCTGAAAAATATAGCGAAGCTCAAAACCATCTAGGGTTATGCAACTTTAAAATCGCAGTAAACAGGGCCCAACATCCCACAATTGCACTCGGCGTCCGAGTCATGTGCTGGACAATGGTTTACCCACACACATCCTGCCAGTACATAAGAACGATCAAACTAACATATATGTATCTGAAAATTATAGTGAAGCGCAAAACCGTCTGGGGTTATGCAACTTTAAAATCGCCGTAAACAGGGCCCAACATCCCACAATGCACTCGGCGTCCCGAGTCATGGGGGCTGGACAATGGCTGACCCGCACACTACCCGCCAGGGGGGCGGATTGACCTCTGACCCCTGTAGGTGTGACCTCAAGGGGTCAGCGCGCTCTCATTGTGGACGCGCAGTGAAACGGAAAGACTTCCAACGCAGTCACGTGGTTCGCCTCGTGTGGTCACGTGACTTGAGTGCAGTCACGTGATCACTTAGGGCTGGCGTGAACGAATCTAGCTGTTTGTTGTCTTAATGGGGTTTTGCATCCTAGCAACATCTAAGGCCATATCGGCCCCCCTTGTTCTATTTCTTCTCGCTTACAGCTATTTCTACTAGATTAGTAAATCTCGTTAACATGGGATGTTGGTTTGGTTGTTGGAGTTTGATGTCCTGGCAACATCCAAGGCCATATCGGGCCGCCTTATCTATCGCGTTCCTCTAACTCTTCTATTTCTTCTCCCTTACCGTCATTTCTACTAGATTAGTAAATCTCGTTTACGTGGGATGTTGGTTGGTTGGTTGGTTGTTGGAGCTTTACATCCTGGCAACATCTGAGGTCATATCACTTATCAGGATGGGTACTGACGTGTGACAGTATGCACTCATGGTGACTATATAGTGCTACCCCACTGGGAAATCAGGCTGCCAGCCGGCGGCCTGATATCCCACTTCATTACATTATCCTGAGCTAACCAGTCCTTCCCCTATCCTATTAATGTTGAGCGCCAAGCTAGGAAGCGACAATTATCAATTTTGTGAAGTGATTGGTTTGAATCGACCAGGAATTGAACTCCCCATCTCCCGCACGAGAGGCCTGGATGATAATGCACATTAGTGCGGCCTCACTGAGAGATTAGACCACTCCAACCTGATTAGACATGATGTCCCAGTCACACTATCCTAATACTGAGCAAACCCATCGTTAACCTACCTATCTTATTCATTCCGAGCACAAGGTTACATAGCGACAAGCATAACTTGTCTAAGTCATTGGTTTGACTCGGTCGGGGTTTGAATCCTAAACGAGAAGCATAAGATGTTTTGTTTGTTCGTTTGTTGTTTTACGTCCTAGCAACATCTAAGGTCATATCAGGACGGGTACCGACTTGTGACAGTGCGCACTCATGGGAACTTTTTAGCACTGCCCCACTGGGAGACCAGGCCACCAGCACCATGACCTGATATCCCACTCAGTCACATTATCCTGACACTGAGCCAACCAGTCCTTGCCCTATCCTAATAATGCCAAGCTCCAGGCTAGGAAGTGACAAGTATCAATGTTTAAGTCATTGGTTTGACTCGACCAGGGAGAAGCATAAGAAGAAAAATACAATTCAGAGTACGCAACAGGAATAAATAAGCAAAGAGTGAGAAGAAAGGGAGAAAGAAGTAACCAAGTGCATCGATAAGTGTAATACTAATAGGCTGAATAGGAAAGAAACAACACAAAGTTAAATCAAACAACTCATCAAAACCAGGTCAACACCAAAATTAGCCATTTATGCTTGCTCACTTTCTCAGTTCAGCGGTTTCCGAATACAACCACCTGAGATGTTATCTTGCTAATGCTATGTACTACTGGGAGAGACCGGACGCGGTGGCCGAATCGACAGAGCGCAGGCTTCCCATGCGGAACCTTGGGAGTTCAATTCACGGTCGAGTCAAACCAATGACTTGCAAAATTGATACTTGTCACTTCCTAGCCAGGCGCTCGGCATTATTAGGATAGGGCAAGGACTGGTTAGTTCAGTAGCAGGATAATGTGACTGAGTGGGATATCAGGTCATGGTGCTGGTGGTCTGGTATCTCAGTGGGGCAGCACTATAAAGTCGCCATGAGTGCACACTGTCACAAGTCGGTACCTGTTCTGATATGACCTTAGATGTTGCCAGGACGTAAAACTCTCAACAACCAACCAACTACTTGGAGAACAGGTGTACAGGATAATGTAGTTGACACTGTTGTAGAAGTATTTAGGTCTAATATATCAAAACAGAAAAGAGTAGCTATAAAGTTATGGTGAGTGAGAAAACTTTGTATTCAGAATAAGGGACCGGTCACTGTGACCAAATACATTAGTAAAAAGGGTGGTGGTGGTGGAGGTGGGCGGTGGGGGGGGGGAGGTAACAGAGATGGTGCATGATTGATTGATTGATTGATTGATTGATTGGTGGTTGCTTTACGCTGTGTTGGCAGCATAGGCCATATTCATGGCGAGGGGTAGATAAAAGATTCACCCGGTACTTGTAGTACACGGGTGAACGACAACGTAGTCTAAATACGGGCGAAAATAGCTTTAGTATGGAACATGAAGTAGAAACTGTGGTTCCATGATCAAATGGCTACATATATTGGCACGGATTTGGTGAAATGGGAGAGAATGCAAAAAGACAAGATGGCGGCCACAGAACGCTGTCGAATTCACTTTTAAATTGCATTAAAGTATATGTTTTATTATATTTTCCAACTCAAAAGTAGCGGGTAAATATGAAGACATCTTCTTAGATTGTGAAATTAGGCTCTCATTTCATTAGCCCGCTTTTTCGACCGTTTTTATATAGGGTTGGTATTCACCTCTGTACTGTGAGTAACGGGTGAATCCTTTATCTAGGCGAGGTGATGCATTTTGTGACAATTATTTCAATTTCAGTTCAATTCAAGTCGGGGAAATCCACGAAATCGCACTTATCTTTTGTCCCTGTAGATAAATGTCAATGGTATCATTCTTCCTAAATTGGTCAAATTAAATTGTGTAAATAAACAAAATTGAATTAAATAAATTAAATATACAAAAAAACGGTGTGTACAAGTATACGAGGCGGGACAGTCCCGAGAGAAAAAGAGAGAGGGGACAGACAGACAGACAAAGAGGAAGAGAGAGGGAGAGAGAGAGGGAGAGAGAGAGAGGGAGAGAGAGAGGGACAGAGAGAGAGGGAGAGAGAGGGAGAGAGACGGAGAGAGGGGAGAGGGAGGGAGAGAGGGGAGAGAGGGGAGAGGGAGAGAGAGTGGGAGAGTGAATGTGTGTGAGTGGGAGAGTGAGAGAGGGAGAGGGAGCGGGAGGGAGAGAGTAAGAAAGAGAAAGGGAGAGAGGGGGAGAGGGAGAGCGAGGGAGGGAGAGGGAGGCAGAGACAGGGAGAGGGAGACAGACAAACAGACAGACAGACAGACAGACAGACAGACAGACAGACAGACGGACAGACAGACAGACACACACACATTGAGTAAATACAATGGCCGCTTCACTTCATATTTATAGTGCTGCATGAATTACATGCGCACAGCCTCTGCCCTACATGTATTCCAAGCAGCCAGCACGGCCACCATCAACTACAAGCATCGTTTGCTTTGACCAGATTTCGCCGGTTACCAGCAGGTGGTGGCGATGCCTGGCCGCCTGCTGCATATTGATGACGGACCGTGTTGCCGAGTAGCAGCTGCCTCCTGGTACTAACGGGCAGCCAAGCACCAGCGCCATCTCCCCTCCAATATGTCAGCTTGTTGCAGCTTTACCGTTCACGTCCGGTGTGGCGGTTTCAGCTCACTGTCAGTTTCAGCCGTGCGCATAGACTCAAACTCAAGGCATTGTCAATGGTCGTGAGTCACTCACCTTTTAATTTTAATATAATGTATTTGGTAAAGATGTTTTTTATATGTGTACCAAGTGATTTATTTCTAGGTGGTGTGGTTTTAGAGATATTTCACTTTTCCTGGATTTTCTGTATGAAGATTGCTCATGACCATTGACAATGCCTTGAGTTTGAGTCTATGCGCACGGCTGAAACTGGTGCACGGCTGAAACCGCCACACCGGGCAACATCTTAGGAAGCGTTCTAAATAACACCTTGTCAGCTTGCCCGGGACAAGTGGAAATTCAGAGAGACAAGTGAAAAGTAAACCAGACTTGTCTGGTGGACAAGTGACAATTTGTGCTTATTTCTGTCACTGTATACGTATATATATATATACGCATGTGTTCGAAAAAAGAGCTTGTCCGTGACAAGTGAAAATTTAGAGGGACAAGTGAAATTCACACCAGACTTTTCTGGTGGATAAGTGAATTTCTTTTGCGTATTACTATCACTGTAAGGTCATATCAAGACGGGTATCGACTTATGACAGTGCACACTCATGGCGACTTTAAAGTACTGCCCAACTGGGAGACCAGGCCGCCGGCACCATGACTCGATTTCCCACTCAGTCACATTATCCTGATACTTAGCGAACAAGTCCTTGCCCTATCCGAGTAACGCCGAGCGCCAGGATAAGTAGTGCCAAGTGTCAATTTTGAGTCATTGGTTTGACTCAACCTGGAATCAAACTCCCAACCTTCTGTACGGGAAGTCTCTGCTCAACTGATTCAGCCACCACGTTCGGTCCCTTCCAATAACCTACCACAAATCCACTGCTACAAACCCCCACCCCCACCCCGAGCTGGCAGACCAGAAACGGATTTCGTCTTTTCTGGATTTTAGTTGGCGAATCTTTAGTGAAAGTTAACCAGCAAGGGGGAGAGGAGGTGGACGCGGCTGGTGCATGCGTGTATGTGTGTGTGTGCGTGTGTGCATGTGTGTGTGAATGTGTGTGTGCGTGTGTATGTGTGTCTGCATGTGTGTGCGTTTCTGTGTGTGAGTGAGTGGGTGTGGGTGTGGTGTGGGTGTGAGTGAGTGTGTGAGTGAGCATGAGTGTGAGCATCTGTGAGTGAGCGTGAGTGTGAGCGTGTGTGAGTGTGTGAGTGAGTGGGTGAGTGAGTGAGCGTGTGAGTGAGCGTGAATGTGAGTGTCTGTGAGTGAGCATGAGTGTGAGCGTGTGTGAGTGTCTGAGTGAATGAGTGTGAGTGAGTGTAGGTGAGTGTGGAGGATGGGTGCGTATGGGGGAGGAGTGTGTGGTAGTGGGTATGTGTGTAAGCGTGTGTGAATGTGTGTCTGTGTGTCTGTGTGTGAGTGTGTGAGTGTCGGGGGATGGCGGTGGGTTTGGAGGATGCGTGTGTGAGTGCATTACCAAAACTTGCCTCGATGAGATTCCAACCATGGATGAGATGGCTAGAGCAATCGCCAGCCTGAAAGATGGCAAAGCACCTGGGGGGTGATGGAATTCCTGCTGAAGTATGGAAGCACGAAGGAGACAATCTGTTCAACAGACCACCAACTAATCACCAATACCTGGGGGGAGGGTTCTGTACCCCAAGCATGGAAGGATGCCAGCTTTGTAACCATCTACAAGAAAGGTGCTCAAACAGACTGTAGGAACTATAGAGGAATCTCTCTTCTTTCAATAGCAGGCAAGATCTTCACCAGGATCCTCCTCAACAGACTATCTATTCACATAACACCTGATGTAGTTCCGGAGTCACAGTGTGGCTTCAGAGGTAACCGGAGCACCGTGGATATGATATTTTGTCTCCGACAACTACAAGAAAAGTGCGTTGAGCAGAACCGACCACTGTACATGGTATTTGTCGATTTCACTAAGGCGTTTGATATTGTCGGGAGGACCGGGCTATGGCAGCTACTGAGGAAGTATGGATGCCCAGAGAAGTTCACAACTATGATCGAGGCTCTACATACAGGAATGATGGCGAACGTTAGTGTTGGAGGGGAAGTCTCGGAATCGTTTGGGGTTACCAATGGGGTCAAGCAAGGTTGTGTACTGGCCCCCCGCTCTTCTCCATCTTCCTATCAGCAATGCTCGATGAGGCTTTCCGAGACATGGGGGATGGCATCTATATACAGTCCAGACAGAGCGCTGACCGATTCAATGTTGCACACTTCAGAGCGAAGACCAAGACTACTCGGATACTGGTGAGAGAGCTGCTATTCGCAGATGACAGTGCACTGGTTGTACATTCTGCTGAAGAGATCCAGAAAATAGTGGACGCTTTGTCCGATGCATCAAAGAAATTTGGCCTGAAGATTAACATCAAGAAAAGGGAGATGCTGTACCAACCCAACTCTACAAGAACCCGAGAGGTCATGATCCGACATCTGCATTCAATCATGAGGCTAACCTGGAAGGACAAAGTGACAAATACGGAAATACTCGAACGGACAGGGCTGCCCTCTATGGAAGATCTTCTGATCAAACAGAATATCTGGTGGACTGAACACCTCATGAGGATATCATCAGACAGGCTACCAAAGCAGATCCTCTATTCTCAACTGTCTTCTGGTTACGGAAAGAGAAGGCGCCCTCGTCTCTGGTTCAAGGATACAATCAAGAGAAACCTGAAGCTGAGAGACATTAAGACCGACTCATGGACATCACTCTCACAGCAGAGAGCTAAATCGAGAGCGGCAGTCAAGTAATGAAAGCAGTCTTTGTCGCATCGCGACCGACAGCATGATGATGTGTGATGGTAGGTTTGCGCCAAACTAGGAAGCGACAAGTATCCATTTTGTAAGTCATTGGTTTGACTCGACCGGGTGTGTGGGGGATGATTGGGTGTGTGCAAGTGTGGAGGATTTTTTCTTTGCTACTCTAGCACATATGGGTGACTGTTGAAACGCCACTCACTGACGATTGGAACTTCTTTGAGCCAAAGTACATTCACCAACTGCAAGGCTCGTATCAAAGTATGGACACTGACTGATGTATGCATGGAGCAGCAGTAAACGCCGAGCACCAATATGACATCATGGACAGAAATGAATATATTTACAATCAGAAAATATGATGTCATGGACAGAAATGAGCTACAATCAGAAAATATGTAAACGCTGAGTGACAATATGACATCATGGACAGAAATGAATATTATGGAAGAAATGAATATAGTTATAATCAGAAAATATGTAAACGCTGAGCGACAATATGACGTCATGGACAGAAATGAGTTAGAATCAGAAAATATGTCAACGCTGAGCAAGAATATGACGTCATGGACGGAAATGAATATAGTTACAATCAGAAAATATCTAATGCTGAGCGACAATATGATGTCATGGACAAAAATGAGTTACAATCAGAAAATATGTAAACGCTGAGCAACAATATGATGTCATGGACAGAAATGAATACAGTTACAATCAGAAAAATATGAGCATAACATGACTGAAATGAAAGTTACACAGAAATATGTAATGCGGGTGACAATATATAGGACAGAAATGAGTTACAATCAGAAAACATGTAAACGCTGAGTTACAATATGACGTCATGGACAGAAATAAATATAGTTACAACCAGAAAATATGTAAACGCTGAGATACAATGTTCATGGACAGAAATGAGTTACAATCAGAAAACATGTAAGCGCTGAGTTACAATATGACGTCATGGACAGAAATAAATATAGTTACAACCAGAAAATATGTAAACGCTGAGCTACAATATGACATCATGGACAGAAATGAGTTACAATCAGAAAATATGTAAACATTGAGCGACAGTATATGACGTCATCGACAGAAATGAATATATCTACCAGGAACGATATAAAAAGAACACCCTAAAAACAAAGAGCCTAAGCATGTTTCATTAATATTTCATAGTGGAGCCCAATCAATCTGTCTGAGTGTTCTCTGGTCTATGTCACTTTGCTAGATTGTATCATTAGTGCTGACTGACACTACTACTAACAGTAACAGCCACAGATTGACTTCAGACACAGATAGGTTATAAATAAATCACACATTATATATAGTGTATTTACAAACCAAATATAGTGACTTAATTGGGTTTTAGATCCAAACAAAGATTGATTGATTGGTGATTACTTAGTGCAGTATCGGCAGTTTAAGGTCATAATCACAGCGAGAAGTGTTCAACTTGTATTCTGTTGTATTTTCCCCCCAACCATCGCTTTTACACAGAATGCAAAAGCATACAATCAATTATGAATACAAAATTGTGGCACAGGAAAATGAAATGCTAGATAAAAGTCAATGGTACCCCGAACAACATCTGCGCTCATAGCAAGATAAGTGGCGATTTTGAATAGTGCACACCACTGACAGATTTGCGTGGATGTATGATATCAATATGCAAATTTTCATATTTTCACATTCGCAGAAAATCACATGAGCATATAATAGATACATTTTGTGGGATAGATTAAATACATGTAGTATTGCTAACATAATTAATGGTGGCTTTGCACCTTGATGGCAGTGAAGGCAATATAATATGCATGGTAAAAAGGTGAGTCAGATTTACCACAATGATCAATATTACTAATACTGTCACGAAGAAGTGGAACCCCTGGTTCCAGTATCAAATGGCTACATATATCGGCACAGAGTTGGGGAAATTAGAGAGAATGCAAAAAGACAAGATGGTGGAGATAGAACGCCGTCGATTTCACTTCTAAAGTGCGTTAAAGTATACGTTTTATTATATTTTTCAAATCAGAAGTAGCGGGAAGATATGAAGATTATATTGTACTTCTTAAATTAAGAATGTATCAGCTCAGTTCATTTCCACAGCATGTCGAAATTCTTCGCCAGCTTTTATTTTATTCTATTTTCCTGGAGAATTAGACTGCCTATCATGGATAAGTCTGAATAGACTTGTTTTCACCATTAGACAGTTTGTCGATAGAAAGTCTGAGCCTACACTTTTACTGACCCAAAGGATTTTTAACCTCCCACACCAAATAGACATGGTATGAGAGCAACCAGCCTTTGATGACGCTGTAAGTTCTACACAGCAGTGGAAATCTAAATTGGCATAGGTGGGGGTGGGGGGGGGGGAATGGGGAATTGAACCACCGACCTTCAGATTAGGAGCCCGACCTAAAAAAAAGTCAGACACTCTAACCACTCTGCCACAGAGAACACCACCCCTACTAAAAGTATGGGGTGATCTTTTCTCTAACTTTACTGAGCTCCTTGCCCGCAGGGGGGTGGGGGGGGGAGGTGTGCATGGGAGGAGGGGAGGGCTTCCATATAATTCAGGTCTCTCCTACTGCTAATAAATGAATAGCTTAGCACCAGAAAAGATTGTATAATACTAAGACGGCTCACTCCCTATTTTGCAGTGCCACCTTGTGGTGGGTTTGATCAGCCGGCTGCTGGTTGGTGTTTCACATGTAAACATATACAATTATATTATACATGAGATAGGTAAGTATGAATACACATCAATATGAAATTGCTATGAACAACTACCCATCATCATCAGCATCATCATCAGCATCGCCATCATCACACATCTTTCCCATTCATATATACATTTATACATATAATATAGCACCTGTTTAACCAAGAGAACAGCCAGCGCACCAAGTGGTGGGTTTGATCATTTTGATTACACAGTACAGGCTGAGTGAGCCGTCTTTGTATTATAGGGTCTTTGGCATCAGGGAAAAAAACACTAACAAAAATTGCAAGTCATCTGGGCCTGTGTGAGCTGAGACTTCTCATCTCAATGAGACAGGTTTCTTCCAGTAACCGGATATCCGGTTGGGCCTTACCGCAACAGCATTAACGCAAATCTATGACACCAGCTGAGGAAATGAGCATCCCGTTGTTTTTTGTTTGATGTTGTTTTACGTCCTAGCAACATCTAAGGTCATATCAGGATGGGTACCGACTTGTGACAGTGTACACTCATGGTGACTTTATAGTGCTGCCCCACTGGGATACCAGGACATTACCACCAAGACCTGATATCCCACTCAGTCACGTTATCCTGACACTGAGCCAACCAGCCCTATCCTAATAATGCCGAGCACCTGGCTAGGAAGCGACAAGTATCAATTCTTACGTCATTGGTTTGACTCGACCAGGATTCGAACCCATGAATCTGTGGGTTCGAATCCCCCGACCTCCCAAAACAGGACACGGACGCTCAACTCATTCAGCCATCCTGTCTGGTCGCATTCTGTTGTAGACCGACACACCAGCTCTAAGGCAGGGCATATGTAGACCTGTTATTCTCGATTTTACAAATAAAGTATAAAAAAATAAAATAGTTAAGAATCAAAATTGTGTACTCACTATGGAGTCACCATAAGAGCACACTGATGGTTGCAAGTAGATAGCCATTATAATATGGTTTCAGATGAGACCAAGACAGAAAACCCCACTGAGACATAAACAAACAAGGAGCAGAACTGGCGAAAAAAAGCCAATTTCAAACCGGTATCGTCCGATATCACCCACATTGCAGTGACTAGCAAGAGGTAGTGACATGCACTCACCTTCACAGGTGAAATACTACATACACGGGCAGGATAGAAAGTTGATTGCACCAGGGAACCTAGATAGGCTAATGGTTAGGACACTAGCTCCTGAATGGCAGAAGTGTGGGTTGGCACAACACGTCCGCAAAGAGACTAGCAAAGCACATCTCTCAATCTCATCAATTTGCTTGTAATGCTGCTAATTTCAAGTCCACTTCATATTCTTAATTTGGAAATATGCATTGAATTCAATCAAACAAAACCTTAATTAGTTGAGTCGTTAATTAGTTAAGTAGTTAAAGCTGCATAGTCCGATGAAAACATCAAATTTTCAAAACCAAAAGAATTATCTAGTTTTTATTCTACATATCGAACTTTGATAATGGTGTATTTATTAAACATTTGTCGCTACATAGAAGGGAAGATCGAGTCAATTTAATAGAACTTCTTACTGTAGAAGCCTATGGTGTCAGAGTTTTGGCGTGCTTGCCAAAATTAATTTTGCATGCTTACACTTCAAATATCTCAAAAGTTAGCCATTTAAAATAAACATTACTTCAAATTAAAGTAAGGTAGATTATAGCGATCATCCTAACATATTTATCTCAGAAAATATCAGAAACTCAAAACCATCGGACTATGCAACTTGAAGTAGAATTGCATAATCTAATGGTTTTTAGTTTGTCAGAGTTTTTCATTCTGTCTAAATGCAATACGCTGGTTGTTCTAGTAATATACTTTACTTTAATCTAAAGTAACTTATATCTTAAGGGTTAAAGAGATATTTGGAGTGAAAAACCTGCGAAATCAATTTTGATGTGCACACTGAAAACCTAGGCACAGGTTTTGTTCAACAGTTTCTTAGCATAGCAGCGTGGCTCAGGGGCACCAAACTGCAATAAATGCGCCAATAATAATAGAAATGTAAAAAATCATAAAAAGTAATAATAATAATAATTTTTTTAAAGTGATAATAATAATAATAATTATTATTATTATCCTGACATTGAGCTAACCAGTCGTTCCCCTATCCTATTAGTGCCAAGCGCCAGGCTAGGAACCGACAAGTATCAATTTGATATTTCATTGGTTTGACTCGAACGGGAACCAAAATTCCTGACCTTCTGCATGCGAGGCCCCGCTCTATTCAGAATGGCGATTTCAGACTAATTTAGATCAGTGGGAACAGTTTAAATGGAATTCAAGGCTTTTCAAGCCTAATTACCCAAAATAGGTTAAATTCACTCAAGGCATTGAAATGGGGCAAAGGAAGTTGAAGACTTTTCAAGACTGTCCAGGCCCCATACGGACCCTGTTCTGTATACAGTCACAAGCAGCCCTCCATTGTTAGTTATCATATTGCCATTGACGACTATCCCCCCCCCCCCGCCCCCCCCTCGCCCCCCCCCCCCCCCCCGCCCCCCCACCACCACCACCACCCCACCCATCTCCTCCTCTGCTCGTTCAGTTGAATGGCCAATACAGGGTGGTGAATAAGCAGGGTGCTTACCTGTAGCTGATACATGGCTGTCATGCCATAGTGTATCCGGCGACCAGCTCTACAATAGGTCAAAGCTTTCACTGCAAATGAGACCAGGAGGAGGGGGTGGGGGCTGGTGGTCGGGGGTAGACATGGGGGTTGGGTGAGGTGGAGGTGGAGTTGTGTGTGGGGATGGAGGTGGAGATGTGTGCTTGTTTGTTGTTGTTTTACATCCTAGCAACATCTGAGGTCATATCAGGACGGGTACCGACTTGTGAAACCAGGCCACCAGCACCATGACCTGATATCCCGCGCAAGTCACATTATCCTGACACTGAGCCAACCAGTCCTTGTCGTATCCTAATAATGCCAAGCGCCAGGCTAGGAAGCGACAAGTATCAATTATTAAGTCATTGGTTTGACTCGACCATGATTCGAACCCTCCAACTCATGGGTTCGGTTCTCCAGATCTCCCAAAATAGAGGTGGGAGTGGAGGTGGGGTGGAGGTGGGTGGCAGTCAGTCTGCGAGACGCTGTATCCACATGACACTAACCTGCCACACAGAAAAGAAAACACCCACAGGCTGAAGACCCCCCCCCCCCCACCCAACACACACCCCACCTACATGAACTACATGGCACCGGCAGAAATAAAAACACGATAACTATCTAATGAACGCTGACCTGCAAACAATCAAAACAACTAAATCTATATGTCTATATAAAGAGATATCTGTGTGAGGCGCAAGGGGGGGGGGGGGCACCCGCATACATTCACTCCTCTATAGAGGGGGGGGGGGCACTCCACCAATGCGCATAAGGATTGCGATGAATATATAACACTACAGTATAACCCAATTAAACCAAGCTTGGTTAAACCAAACGAGCGGTTAATCCAAACTTGTTTTTCGGCAGCCTGGCAAAATACTACCATTTATTATATACAAAAGTTGGTTAAACCAAAGTCAGTTAATCCAAATTATCAGTTAATCCAAACAAAAGTGTCGGACCTCAGGCCACTTAAACGGTTAAACCAAACTTTCATGTGGTTATAACTATAAGGTAATCTGATACCCCACCAACTCTTTTATATGATAAATGGTAGTATTTTTCCGGGCCGCCGAAAAAAGTTTGCATTAACCGATCGTTTGGTTTAACGGGGTTATACTGTATACATAAAAAACAATAATCAAAGTGTCCACATACATTGTATATTACATTCATAATTCTCCTGCGTTGTTGCCAAAGCCAAGTCAAAGTCGAAGCAAAAGCTTGGCTAAACCAATGATCGGTTAATCCAAACAAATTTATAGGGTCCCTTCAAGTTTGGTTTAACAGGGTTATACTGCATAGATTATCCTAGATTTATCCAGATTTACTAAATGAGAACAATAGATCAATACATGTACACAATACATCAACCTATACAATATATCGAGCTACAACCCAACACAAATTCTCCTCCCATGGTAAGCTTTTAGGTCGGGAGATTTCCCGGTATGTTATATCGGGTTTTAGTGTTGTTTTTAGTTTGTTTTTGTTTTCTTTTTAAAACTTGGTTTCTACAGTGCTGTGTGGGCGTCTGGATGGAGAGAGCTGTGTGTGTGTGTGGGGGGGGGGGGTCGCCCCACCCACCCACCCACCCACCCACCCACTCACTGGCACCCGCCCACAGCAGTCACGGCATCTCCATCTCCATTACCCGACTCTCTATCCAATAACCAACAGCGTCACGAATTATGAACCGCGCCAACATACCACACTTCTAAGCATGCTATAATACGCTTAGTTTCCACCTAGAAAGGGGCTATAATAAGTAAGTAAATAAATAAATAAATGAATAAATAAATAACTGAATAAATAAATTTATATATACGAGTGCCATTGGTATTTATATCCAGATCAAACTTATGTGGTAGAAGAGAGTAGGGTTGGGCAAAATACTCATTTTAATACTATATATAGGTTTTCAAAGTGAGTAGAGTGACAGTTGGCTCACGGTGTAGAGGAGGCAGGGAGGAGAGAATATTCGCTCCGCAGTGAATAATATGGAAGTTAAGGTGAAAACATTAAGGTGCTGCCGTTATTTGCATCTACATAGTAAATTGTATATGCAATATATATGTATGTGTGTATGTGTGTGTGTGTGTATTTATGATACATAAACAATTATACGAGTATAATTATCCAGAAACCGCTTATCTATGAATTGTCTCCATAGTTCACATCAACCTGACACCACACCAACTAACTGACAGTCCTCCAGTCATCTACTGGCCAGGCCTTCTGCATCGCCTCTTGACGCCACCTGCCGAGTCCTCCTCGCCTGGCTCTGCCTTACGCCTGTTCCACTCACTCCAAAATTGTGAGCCACAGCAAGAGCCACTTAGCTCTTGCCAGAGAATACAGTGTACACATACATACATACATACATACATACATACATACATACATACATACATACATACATACATACATACACACACATACATACATGTATACATACATCCATCCATCCATCCATACATATAATCACCAATTAGTATATATACATAAATGGCACTCACACTCACTCAGACACACCACACACCAATAATTTTCAACAATCGCGGAAAACGGACGGAAATCGCGGATTGTCAAATTTGAAACGGAATTCATAAGTTGGAGCGGAATTCCGTTATTTTCATGTCAAATCCGTTATTTCGAACTAAAAAGTGACAGAATAAAGCCTAAATTGATCAAATACCACTTCTCCGTAGTCATGATCTCCAATCTAACATCAGGATTTATTTAAATTTTATTTGTCATTCTTTTGTGTGACGATCATGTTGCAATGTGTTACATTATTATTTCAATTGGTATCATTATAATAAAAGTGCAGCGTCAAGTTGAATGCTAAACTCCCTGTCAATTAATTCTAACATGATAGCAATACATAAGTAACATAATCAAGCATAAAATTAAACAGTGTGGAATGGAAAACAAAAAAAATTCTGAAATGGAATTGAAACGGAATTTGCTATTTGGTGAAACGGAATTTGCCTTATTTTGAAACGGAAAATCATTGGCACTACATACCACACACATTCACAGTACCACCAGCAATCTTTAAACATGAGAATCTGGTGAAAGTGACCATGGTAATTTGTTACAGGAAGATAAACTACTCAAGGCTAAGAAGGCACTGGGAGCTCAGCCGGACCAGGTGCCCGACGCACTAAATGTTCGCCTAACTAGTCAGCACAGTTACTGAGTTGGTAAAATGGGTATTTTCTTCATATTTTCCTTGAAAAGATTTATACTGCCTATATATATATATCATGGATAAGTCTGAATAGTCTTGTTTTCACCATTAGACAGTTGATCGATAGGAAGCCTGAGCTTACACTTTTACCGACCCAAAGCATTGTTAACCTACGACACCAGATAGAAATGGTATGAGAGCAACCGGTCTTTGATGACGCTGTAAGTTATACCCAGCGGTGGAAATCCAAATTGGCAAAGGTGATCAGATGGCATGGGAAATCAAACCATCGACCTTCAGATTAGGAGTCTGACCTAGAAAAAAGTAAGATACTGTCATGGGGGTGATGAAAATGGGAAATATTGCGCCTAGAGCGAGACTCGAACCCACATCTCTTTGCATTCCGGGCCAGTGTGCTAACCATTACACCACCTAGGCTCCCTGATATCAACACACTACCCATGCCTCCCTGTCTATGTGGTTACTTGCCTGAGAGGTCAGTGCAGCCTACTACACTCGTCGCCCTGGAATTCTAAGTCTTTTAATGCTTACAATTACATACATACAGGCAATGCACTAACACATACATATACAGGCAAGGTTCAACAACCATACAGTGCGTAGCTTGTACAGGATCCGGGTCACGGCACCAGTGTCATGGGGGTGATGAAAATGGGAAATATTGTGCCTAGAGCAGGACTCGAACCCACATCTCTTTGCATTCCAAGCCAGTGTGCTAACCATTACACCACCTAGGATCCCTGATATCAACACACGACCCACGCCTACCTGTCTATGTGGTTACTTGCCTGAGGTCAGTGCAGCCTACTACACTACTCTAACCACTCGGCACACAGAGAACACCACTGATGTCTTTTTTAATTCCCCAACGCTGCCGCCGACACTCTCCAAACAGATGATTGAAGCTTGTGCTGGGGGTGGAGATTGGGTCGTGTGGGGCTGTCGGCGCCATGGTTACAGAGTCGGGATGCCCCCCACCTACCCCCCACCCCACCCTCCTCCACGATAACCCCCCCCCTTCTCTCCCACCCTCTTTTTAGTGTCTTTTTGTGTCTCAATTTTTGTCCTGTGCATTAAAAAAAGAATCAGCTTCTTTTTTGTCTTCGTTTTTTAAACAAGAAATCATTTGTTGTTTTCACGTTCGGAGACAAATTAATATTTACAGCGATGGAAAGTGGGTTGCCGGGGGCCAGAACGAGGTTGGCAATCCAACCGGAAGTGGCAGTGTGCGCGCGCAGCATGAGCGAAACAGTCGGAAATGGGAGTTAGTTGGTTGGTTGGTTGTTGGGAGTTTTACATCCTGGAAACATCTCAGGTCATATCACGATGAGCACCGACTTGTGACAGTGCACACTCATGGTGACTTCATACGGCTACCCCACTCAAAAATAAGGCAGTCGGCACCATGACCCAATATCTCACATCCAGTCACATTATCCTGACACTGAACCAACCAGTCCTTGCCCTATGTTATTAATGCTCAGTGCCAGGCTAGAAAACGACAAGTATCAATTTTAAAGTCATTGGTTTGACTTGACTGGGAACCAAACTCCCGACCTTTCGCATGCGAGGCTCATGCTCTACTGATTAGGCCACTGCGCCCGGTAGTATAATTTATATTTGTATTGGAAATAGGAACGAAGCGCAAGAAGCCATCCAGAAACCAGCACGCGATACAATTCACATCTAGGCTCAATTCAATTCTACTCACTTATCAAAATTAAGCTGCACAGTCCAATGGTTTCGGGTTTCTGTCATTTTCTGAGATAAATATATTAGGTTGATCGTTATAATCTACCGTACTTTAGTTTGAAGTAACTGATTTAAAATTCCTAACTTTGGACATATTTGAAGTGTAAACATGCACAATTAATTTTGGCGTGCTTACCAAAACTCTGACCCCATAGACTTCAGCAGGAACATGTTCTATTAAATTGCCGGAGTCTGCGTTCTATGCAGCAGTAAATGTTTAATATCATCATCATCATGCTGTCGGTCGCGATGCGACAAAGACTGCTTTCATTACTTGACTGCCGCTCTCCATTTAGCTCTCTGCTGTGAGAGTTGCGTCAATGTTTAATAAGTGCACTGGTATCTAAGGTACATATTATGTATGTTCAAAGTGTTTTGCTCTCGATAATGTTATCCTTTCATAGGACTATTCAACTTTAAAAAGGCATTTGATTGGCAGTATTGAGGATTTGCGTGTGACGTAGGTATCACTAGGTACTCCAGAGTGGGCGTATCCGGTGTCCAGGCGGGAAATTTGACATATTTTAACCCTTTTTAAAACACTTCAATCTCCACTAATTCTGCTTGGTTTGAAATAAAAATGATATGGAATTAATGCTTGTTCTTTTGTCTTTTAGGGTATCTGATTTTTAGTTAGAAAACTCCCCAAAAACAAACAAACACTCCAGGAAAACATGTGTGTGTGTGCGTGTGTGTGCGCGTCTGTCTGTGTGTGTGCGTCTGTCTGTGTGTGTGTGAGTATGTGTATGTCTGTGTGTGTGTATTAGTCTGTGTATTAGTCTGTATGTGTGTACCTGTCTGTGTGTGAGTTTGTCTCTGTGTCTGTGTGTGTCTGTGTGTGTGTCTGTGTGTGTGTCTGTGTTTGAGTCTGTGTATGTCTGTGTATATGTACATGTTTGTGTTCTGTGTGTCGGTCTGTGTGTGTGCGAGTCTGTGTCTGTGTCTGTGTGCAAGTCTGTCACTGTGTCTGTGTGTGTCTGTGTTTGAGTTTGTCTCTATGGCTGTGTGTGTCTGTGTGACTGTGAGTCTGTGTGTCTGTACATGTCTGTGTTATGTGTGTCTGTATGTGTATGTCTGTGTATATGTACATGTTTGTGTTCTGTGTGTTGGTCTGTGTGTGTGCGAGTCTGTGTCTGTGTCTGTGTGCGAGTCTGTCACTGTGTCTGTGTGTGTCTGTGTGTGAGTATGCCTGTGTGTGTCTGTGTGACTGTGAGTCTGTGTATATCTGTGTGTCTGTACATGTCTGTGTTATGTGGCTGTCTGTGTATGTCTTGTATGTACATGTTTGTGTTCTGTGTGTCGGTCTGTGTGTGTGCGAGTCTGTGTCTGTGTCTGTGTGCGAGTCTGTCACTGTGTCTGTGTGTGTCTGTGTGTGAGTTTGTCTCTATGGCTGTGTGTGTCTGTGTGACTGTGAGTCTGTGTATATCTGTGTGTCTGTACATGTCTGTGTTATGTGTGTCTGTATGTGTGTCTGTCTGTGTATGTCTGTGTATATGTACATGTTTGTGTTCTGTGTGTCGGTCTGTGTGTGTGCGAGTCTGTGTCTGTGTGCGAGTCTGTCACTGTGTCTGTGTGTGTCTGTGTGTGAGTATGGCTGTGTGTGTCTGTGTGACTGTGAGTCTGTGTATGTCTGTGTGTCTGTACATGTCTGTGTTATGTGTGTCTGTCTGTGTGTCTGTGGCTTGTTTGTTGTTTGTTTGTTGTTTTACGTCCTAGCAACATCTAAGGTCATATCAGGACGGGTACCGACTTGTGACAGTGCGCACTCATGGCGACTTTATAGTGCTGTCTCACTGGGAAACCAGGCCGCCGGGACCATGACCTGGTATCCCACTCAGTCACATTATCCTGACACTGAGCACACCAGTCCTTGCCCTGTCCTAATAATGCCGAGCGCCTGGCTAGGAAGGGACAAGCACCAATTTTCAAGTCATTGGTTTGACTCGACCAAGGTTCGAACACACGACCCCATGATCTACCAGCACGGGAGACGGACACTCCAACTCATTCGGCCATCCCGTCTGGTCTCTTAAATGGAAGAATTAATTGATAAAAATTGTTTTAATGAACTATATGAGGCGGTACAGACCAGCTGCCCTCAAAAAGGCCAAAATGTCTTGTTGTTCTACTTTAGTAGTGTCTGTGGCGAGTCTGTCTCTGTGTCTGTGTATGTCTGTGTGTGAGTATGTGTGTGTCTGTGTGTGTGTGTCTGCGTCAGTGTCTTTGTTGTTGTTTTACAGTCTAACAACATTTAAGGTCATATCAGGACGGGTATCGACTTGTGACAGTGCGTATTTATGGCGACTGTGCCTGTCTGTCTGTCTATCTATGTATCTATCTATCTCTCTGGCTATCTATCTTATCAATCTATATGTCTATATGTCTGCTTGTCTGTATGTGTGGATCGGTGTGACTGCGTGTGTGTGTGTGGGGGGGGGGGGGGGGCGCACCAGTTTGGTTCTATTCGTGTAGACCTGAGAGATGCCCCTCCCCCGCCTCGAACGGCCATTAATTAACGTATTCTGGATACTCGACCATACCAAGAACACGCCTTGTCTTGTGTAATCGCCCTACTTATCAAATCAAAGTGGAGCTAACAGCTGCATACTCCAGGAGAGCATAAAATATTCGAGAACAAAACAATTACCTAGATCTGATCCAACATCATCATCAATCCCTTAATCACGAGGGTCGTCGTTGGGGCGCCACAGATGACGTGTCAACCCATTTTCTCCATTTTCCGCTGTTCTCCGCTGCCCTCTGGGACTTGCCGAGCTCCAGGCCCGTCCATTCCCTGATGTTGTCTTCCCACCTCTTCCTTTGTCCATGTTCCTAGATATAAAATAAAATTTCTCGCCTCTTCCTTTGTCCGCCATGTTCTTAGATAAATATATATGTTAAATGATTAAAGTTGCATAGTCCGATGGTTTTGAGTTGCTGCTATTTTCTGAGATAAATATAGTAGATTGATCATTACAATGCACTTTACGTTAGTTTGAAATGGCTTTTATTTTAAATGGCAAAGTGGAGATATTGGAAGTGGGAAAAAAAATGCAGCATCAATTTTGGCGAGCACTTCAAAATTCTGACAACATAGACTTCAGCAGTAAGAGGTTCTATTAGATTGACTTAGTATTAGTATCCACTTACGTGCAAAGACAAATGCTTAATAAGTGCACCTGTATCTAACTAAGTAGGACATGTAGCTTCAAATCTAGGTCAATGTTTGAGTTTTGAAAATTCGATATTTTGATCGGACAATGCAATTTTAAATCCCCCAAAAATAATTCTAAAATGCCAAGCGTGTGACAACAGGCTATTACTTGGAAATCTCTCACAGGACATTAATTGACGCTGATGCCAGATGTTGTCTGTTATATTTTCTGTGGGTGGCAGCAAAACACTACCGATGGTTTGTTGGTTGTTGGGGTGATAGGTCCTGGCAACATTTAAGGTCATATCAGGACGGGTACCAACCTGTGACAGTGCACTCATGGTGACTTTATAGTGCTGCCCCACTGGGAAATCAGGCCACCGGCACCATGGCCCGAAATCCCACTCAGTTACATTATCCTGACACTGCGCTAACCAGTCCTTGCCCTACCCTATTAATGCCGAGCATCACTGTAGGAAGCGACAAGTATCAATTTTGTATGTCACTGGTTTGACTCGACCGGGAACCGAACTCCGACCTTCCACACGCGAGGCCCGCGCTCTGCCGATTAGGCCACTGCACCCGCTAAACAAACCAGTAAACACCACTGTTTTTGTTGTTGATCTTTTACGTCCTAGTAACATCTAAGGTCATATCAGGTAAACACCACTGAAGCAGTAAACATTGATCCAGCCATGTTGAATAACTCCACAGTGTTGGGCAGAAATGGCCGCTGGCGTTTCTCAGTGACGTCACCTTTCGGCGCTCAGCGCGCTTGCGCACAGCGAGATGCGTTTTCCCCGTGAAATTCATCGATCGATCGTGCAAATGTCGTCTGCTCGTGGCTGCCGTTTAATTAGGGACGCCAGTCGTGTCACGTGGTGCCACAGCGCGGCTACGGGTTGCACCCAACACACGCACGGTCCGGGCGCTTTTAACTAACAGATCATTGACGAGTTTATTTTCCAGTCAGCGATAATACACTTACAGACAAACTAAGATGTAGTTAAATTTTCGTGGAATTAGTAAGTGAACTGTTAGTAGGTCTTCCCCGATACTCAATAAATACACTTGCATACAATCTAAGATATGTTTAAATTTCGTGGAATTAGTAAGTGAACTGTTAGTAGTTCTATCCTCGTGGACAGGGATTTCATCCCAAGGGCCACGTCTCAAAATGCAGGCTGCAATCACAGTGATTACCCATTTTTATTTCCCTTCTCCCCTCCACCCATCCCCTCGCCCTTCTCTTCTCGTCTTCTGTCGCAATATTTCTTCCCCGCGGGGAAATCCACCCGCCATACAAGCACAGGGATGTGTTCCCTCTTGGGAAAAGCTTGTTTTATTTAACGACGCCTCTAGAGCGCATTGATTTTCATCATCGGCTATTGGATGTCAAACGTACGGTCATTCTGACATATTTCTTGAGAGGAAATCCGCTGCCACCACATAGGGTAGTCTTTCCGATAAGCACAAGTTTTTTTAATATGCACTTTCCCACAAATAGGACAGCACATACCACAGCCTTTGATGAACCAGTTGTGGACCACGGGAAAATAGTCCAAACTGCAAATGGGTCCACTGAGCATGATCGATAGGATGACCGACACCTTTACAGGTGGACATATGTCCCACTCCTATGTCCTTTTGAAGGCATTGCTCAGGTTTTAAAAGCTTCTGTAGATAACTGGACAGTTTATTTCTTTTTTGTTCGGGGTTTATGTCTTAGCAACATCTAAGGTCAGGATTGGTACTGACTTGTGACATTTTTCACCCATGGTGGCTTTATAGTGCTGCCCCACCAGGAACGCAGGCTGCCAGCATGACCATGACACGATAACCCATTCACTGATTGAACCAGTATTTGCCATCACCTACTAATGGTGAGTACCAGACTGCGTAGTAACAAGTATAAATTTTGTAACACCCCCATCACACCAAACTAGTTCTCAAAACGTCCGACCCTGTTCTAAAACGGGCTGTGGTCGGGGTATAACGTGGCCGCCAGAAAATACTGAGCACGCTCAAAGTTCTGGAGCACCCTTCCGTCCTAGCCTGTCCATGCAGTTTGGAAAAGAAAAAAAAACGTAAAAAGTTGCTACTACGTTCACTCCGTTCACATGCAGTTTGAGCCCGCTCGGCAACATTTTCAAGAATGTAGTGAGAACTAGTTTGGTGTGATGGGGGTGTAAGTCATTGCTTTCACTCGGTACGGATTCCAATCTCCAATCTTTCACACGGGAAGCCAATGCTCATACCGATTCGGCTACCGCGTCCGAATGCAATAGAGTCAAAGTTGTGCCGGTGTAGCAGGAAATCGCAAACCCTGTAAATCGCAAACCCCCACTTGTGATTTCCTAGGAAATCGCAAACCCCCATGCCATATATGGGCATGGGGGGTTTGCGATTTCCTAGGAAATCGCATATCCCCCCTGGAGATCGCAAACCCCCCATTCTCGATGTCGGACATCCGGCCACCTATGCTACTCCCATAGAAACAACATTAGAACTACCCTATCTATCACAATGATTTCTGCTTTTTGGTGCTTTGAAAGCAAATTTCTCTTGTTTCTATTAAATAGTTCAGATCTTTCTCTATAATTTCATGTTCAGCTTTTTTTTTATCAGCCAATTGGAAGTTCTTGAATTTATTTGGCGAAAATAGTTTTTGAGGCCATGATCTGGTAAGGCTAACACTGGCACTGACACTCAGAATATCCCAACTTTCACTATTATCTCTGTTTTTATTACTTTCAGATAAAATTGCTCTTAGGTTAAATTAAATACCTCAGATCTTCCTCTTCAATCGCGCATTGAGATATTTTTAATCGATTCGATGAAAGTTTTTAAATTTATTTTACAAAAATAAATGCTCCCCATAGACATAGCATTGCCGCAGCCCACATCACGGCGTATTTTACCCTTCGCGGGCTAGTTTCCGCGGTTGTGACGTCATGCCGACATCGAGAATTCGGCGGCGGCGGCGATTTGTTTACTTTACGTTCGTCGATTCGAAAATATAACTGTTAATATCTCCGCCGTTACGGCAGTAGCCTTAATAACGCTTCGAATTTAGGGTTAAATTGGTCAAATTTCACTTATTTGGTAGCTAATTCTGTTAAATATGATCGCAAACCCCCCATTCGGCGGCGGCGGCGATTTGTTTACTTTACGTTCGTCGATTCGAAAATATAACTGTTAATATCTCCGCCGTTACGGCGGTAGCCTTAATAACGCTTCGAATTTAGGGTTAAATTGGTCAAATTTCACTTATTTGGTTACCAATTTAACCCTAGATTCGAAGCGTTATTAAGGCTACCGCCGCATTGGCGGCGATATTACTAGTTATATTTTCGAATCGACGAACGTAAAGTAAACAAATCGCCGCCGCCGCCAGTATGGAACGCGACGTCGATTTGTTTACATTACGTTCGGCGATTAATATCGCCGCCAATGCGGCGGTAGCCTTAATAACGCTTCGAATTTAGGGTTAATTTAATGAAATTTCACGATTTGAGTATGTAATTCTGTTAAATATGGTCGCATTGAATAGATTGGCCGAATCGTCCCAAACACGGGGGTTTCGATTTCCAGGGGGGTTTGTGATTTCCAGTAAATCGCAAACCCCCGGGTGTGCAATTTCCAGGGTTTGCGATTTACTGCACACCGTGTAAGATTCAATTCCCCCATGTTCAAGTTCCCCCCGGGAATTTGAAAACGTTTTCAAATTCCCTCCCTCGTTTTAACTTTCCCTCCCCCCCCCCCCCCATTTTTGGGGAATTCTCTTTATTTTGTATTTTTTGTATTTTTTGTTATTTTTCATGACAAATATTATAATATACAGAGAATAGCATAATGGAAATTATTACTAGTACAATAAAACATATTTAACCACAAATGACACAAAAAGTCTCCAAGATGGTTAAGAAAAAAATATTATAGGTCTGAAATTTTAACCGTTTTTTAAAGTTTTTTAAACAATTTTAAATTCCCGGAGGGGGGAATTTGAAAATAGGGGGAGGAATCTGAAAACTGTTTTTAAGCTCCCCCCCCCCCCAGGAATCTGAAAAACGTTTTTAATTTCCCCGGAGGGAAGTTAAAAACGTTTTCAGATTCCCGGGGGGGAACTTTTGAAGGGGGGAAGTTGAAATCGTTACACCGGTGAAGACAGTTACTATTGTACAGGTACAAATACGAATGCGAAAATGCAATTTCCGATGCAAGACTCGGTTTTGTAATTAAATTTCACGTGCTGTGTTACTAATGATTCGCCTGCGACGTGTCTCACGAGCTCACTGCCCACAGGGACACTTGGTTGTTGGAGTTTTACGTCCTGGTAACATCTAAGGTCATATTAGAACAGCTACCAACTTGTGACAGTGCGCACTCATGTCAACTTTATAGTTCTGCCCCACTGAGAGTCCTTAGTTGTATGTTCGTCTTGATATGACCTTAGATGTTGCTAGGACGTATAACAACAACAAACAAACAAACCTTAGTTTTCTGAAGGTAAAATGAGATGCCTTTGTCATAGAATGTTTTTGTGTGTGGAGGAGAGGGGGGGACTGGTTTAGTCCAATTTCGAACAAACCACTCACGTAGAAGTAGAACTTAGAAGCTTAATTAGTCGGCACAAATCCTAGAAGATTTCCACCACCAAAACGCCGCCTATTGGCAGTGATGAGAACTAATGGTGTTAACAGCTCACAGTGCAGCATGCTCTGTGAGGAAAGATCTTAGAGAAGCCCCCCACCCCCCAAACCCACACTCACAAACCTGCTGCCCTCTGATGGCAGTGGCAAGAACTAACGGTGGTAATGGTGTGCTAAGTCACCTTATCCTGACACTGAGCTAACCGGTCATTGCCCTATCCTATTAATGCCAAGCGCTATCCTAGGAAGCAACAAGTATACATTTTATAAGTCATTGGTTTGACTCGACATAGATTCGAACACCCAACCTTCCATACAGGAGGCCGGCGCTCTACTGATTGAGCCACCGCGCCCGGTAGTGGTGGTAACACTAACAGCTCACTGCAAATGCTCCGTGGAAAAAGGTATATTGCTGTAACCTTGGTTTCAGTACTAATTAGATGAAGTGGATTAAAGCCATCATGAATACATTCATGAAGTAAACGCTTTGATTGAATGACTGATTGATTGATTGATGGTTGCTAAGCACCGTGTTGGCAGCAAAGGCCATAATCACAGCGAGAAGTGTTCAACTTGTTTGCCTATTCTTTTATTCAACCAGCGCTTTTACACAGAATGTAAAAGCATTCAATTGTCGTGGGGGTGATGAAAATGGAAAATATTGCGCCTAGAGCGGGAATCGAACCCACATCTCTTGCATTCCTGGCCAGCATGCTAACCATTACGCCACTTAATGCTATATATAATCACATAAGATATTAATCTTTTATCTAACATTCCATTTACATCCATCTAATCAGCACATCTTATATCATCTGCATTTAGATTTAGACAAATCTGGGCACTCAGACTGCGTTAGAGCCAGAGCCAGAGCCAGAGCCAGAGTCAGTTTTACTTATTTTATTCATGTTTTTATTTATATCCTATGGTTAATAACATTTGTTAGGCTAGAAAATGGGTAGGGTTAATCAGACATTGGTTATATATTTCTTTGAAACGTTTTTGTTGACACCTTTGATATTTTAATATTTAGAACAAGAATTACTTATGGCTAATCAATGGTGATGTAAACATCAGCCTGTTAAGTGACTGAAATTGTATGTTTCTTAGCTCAAAATGCTGAATTATGCAGAGTTGTGTCTTAAACATATTCATTATATTATTATATTGCATCAATCCATCGATGTATGTGCCAAGTTATGTTTTTTTCAAATTAATTTTGAATCAAATCGAAGTTTTGCTCTCTGGGTATCGGCAAACTCAATGGCCGAGCGTCTTTGTTTTTCTCTCGACACCGTTTTCAGCGCATGCGCAGTCGGAATGGCAATCTCGTCTATAATCTCGTCTACACTTATGAGGCTCACAATTATCAAATTTGTCGCAAAAGAAAAGAAAATTCTGGATAAAAGGCGCTGTGTTTTGAATGTGACCAAGTACTGGTCAGTTTGCCAAGTAAACAATGTGGTATAACTTACTATAACTTTTATAAGTATAACCAGTGTTGGCGATGCTGAGGTCATCACACGGACCACCTGTGTTTGAAATACAACAGTGTGAAGTTTGACAAGACATGTGTTTATTATTATACTATGTACTTTCACACACCACTAACATTGATTAAGAATACAGAAATGGACATAGTTTTTCACACCCACACGCACACCCAGTCTCCAGGTTGGTTGGTTGTTGGAGTTTTACATCCTATCAACATCTAAGCTCATATCAGGACGGGTACCGACTTGGGACAGTGCACACTCATGTTGACTTTATAGTGCTGCCCCACAGGGAAATCAGGCCTCTGTTATCATGACCCAATATCCCACTCCTCACATTACCCTGACACTGAGCTAACCAGTCCCTGCCCTATCCTAGTAATGCCAAGCGCTAGGCTAGGAAGCGACAAGTATCAATTGTCATTGGTTTGACTCGACCGGGGAACGAACTCCCGATCACCCGCACACGACGCCCGCACTCTACCGATTGGGTCACCACACCTGGTACACACACACAAAGAGTACAATCTATTTTATATGTTAACCAAACCGGAAGTAGCGTTGCTAAGGCTTGGCATGACGCAGGCGCCCAACGTCTCACTTCCGGTGCACAGAGCAGCAACAGGAGCATCACCTGGGACCAGGTAAAGCTGCAGTTAAAACCAAAACCAGGCATGCGCAATTGGTGATGGCTGAGGCGCAGACCCAACCAACGCTTCTCATTTCATGCACCAGACGGGATGGCCAAATGAGTTGAGTGTCCGTCTCCCATTTTGGTAGAACGTGGGATTCGAGCCCATGAGTTTGAACACGGGTCGAGTCAAACCAATGACTTAAATATTGATACCTGTCGCTTCCTAGCCAGGCAGTTGGCATTATTAGGATAGGGCAAGACTGGTTAGCTCAGTATCCGGATAATGTGACTGAGGGCGATGTCAGGTCACAGTGCTGGTGGTCTGGTCTCCCAGTGAGGCAGTATTATAAGTCGCCATGATTGCGCACTGCTACAAGTCAGTACCCATCCTGATTTTTTTTCTCTTTGAAGATTGATATGACCTTAGATGTTGCCAGGACGTAAAACACCAACCAACCATACATAAATCTGAAGCAAGTGACAAGCACTCGCTGGAACTACTCTCTGAGAAACTATTTAGGGTAATAGTCGCAATTCTTTACATTACACCACCACCGAATCGGCAATTGAACAGTTTGTATTGGAGAGGCAAATGTTATTTTGCAAATGGATATAAAAATAAACAGCTTCGAGTCGGTTGGACAGGAGCCAACCTGCGCCCAGAAAGTGCGCAATGAATGCTCGGCACTTCCGGTGACTCGGTGCCAGATAGTGCTGGGAGAGTGGAGGATTCCACTTACTTCCGGTAACCGTAGTGAGATGATGGCGAGCTGCTGCGAGAGATCATGCAGCAACTACAGTAAAACCTCTCTAACCGAACACCTTCACAGATCGACCACTCCCCTATATCGATCGCTTTATTTCGGTCCCAAACTATCGCACATACAATACCATTGTAACGATTTTAAAAAATCCCTTAACCGACCACCTCCCTGAATGGACCATTTAAAGTCTGTCCCATGATCGGTCGATTTAGAAAGGTTTGACTGTACTCAACCACAATCTGAACTGTGTGTGTATGTGTGTGTGTGTGTGTGTGTGTGTGTGTGTGTGTGTGTGTGTGTGTGTGTGCGCGCGCAGGCGTGCGTGCGTGTGTATGTGTGCATGGATGCGCGCGCGTGCGCACGGCTGGGTCCGTACACATGTGAAGATATGGAATTTAAGGCTATTTCAAGGCTTTTCAAGGCTTTTCAATGCTGTTTTTGGTAGGAACTCAAGACTATTTTCATTTGGATTTCAGGGGGGAAAAACAACAATGGCGAATGGTGTTTTCAGACTAATTTTGATTAGTGGGGACAGTTTAATGGGATTCAAGGCTTTACAAGACTAATTACCGAAAATAGGTTAAATTCAAGGGGTTTCAAACAAGAATTTTCAAGACTTTCCAGGCCCCGTACCGACGCTGGTGTGTGTGCGTGTGCATGCGCGCATGTGGATGTGGATGTGGATGTGTGTGTGTGTGTGTGTGTGTGTAATGTGGGCGCGCACGCCATTTTAAAGTGGAAACAAACCGGAAGTGGTTAAAGTTGCATATTCGGATGGTTTTGAGTTTCTGCCATGTTTTAGGTAAACTCACCGGATATCGGAAGTCTGACGTCAGTCTTTGCAAAATGATGGGAAATTTGATATAGGGAGTCTGAAATCGGTTAGCTATTGCAATAGTTTGTTCGTTTGTTTGTTGTTGTTTTAAATCCTAGCAACATCTAAAGTCATATCAGGATGGGTACCAGGTTGTGACAGTGTGCACTCATGGCGACTTTATAGTGCTGCCCCACTGGAAGACCAGGCTGCCAGCACCATGACCTGATATCCCACTCAGTCGCATTATCCAGACACTGAGCCAACCAGTCTATTGCAATATGATCGATCATAGGAAGTCTGACATCGGTTAGATGTTGCAATATGATCAGAACTCAACAGGTGGCACCACCAGTCTATTTGTGCTCCTGAATTAAAATCACTCAAGCAAATTACGCTTCCCTAGTGAACTATTTCTAAAGCTGCCCAGTCACACGAAGCATGAAATTGTCAAAACCAAAACACTTATCTAGATTTGATTCTGCATATCTAAACTTGATAACGATGCACTTATTATGCATTTGTTGCCCCGTAGAAGGGAATACTGAGTCAATTTATGAGAACGTGTTGCTGCAGAAGGTTATGGGGTGCTTGCCAAAATTAATCGTACATGTTTGCACTTCAAATATTTCAAATGTTACTATTGTTAGCATTTTAAAATATAAATTACTTCAAACTAAAGTAAGGTAGATTATAACAATCAATTTAATATATTTACCTCAGAAAATCTCCAAACTCCAAACTGTCGGACAAAGCAACTTTAATATTTCAGACTAGATTCATCAAATCAATTAACCATTTAGTACTATTATTACATCTGGCCTGATATATACAGCAGGGTGTAGAGTTGGTACCTGGATCTGTGGCTGTTCAAGTAGGCTGTAGGGAAATATGATACAGACGAAAAGAAAGAGAAAGTAAGAGTGAAGAGAGTAAGGGAAGGCAAGCCTTCTATCTTTATTTGACAGTACATAGGTTCCCTGGTAGGGTATCACACCACCCCTGTCACCCAATAGGAGAACAGCATTCCTAGTCCCCATGACAACCGGTAGTCTGCCCACCACCAATGGCTGCATGGCCATCACCAACACTGCTCTGGCTGCTCCTCACAGCCTGATTGTGTTGACCCCTACTGGATTGTGTTGACCCCTACTCAGACAGAAGGGCCAGGTCCTGAGTGCCACTCCACTCCAACTGCCAGCTCTCACTATGTCATCCGTGTGAATTCAGTTATAGCCCACCCAATACAAATATACATACATATATATACAAGTTCAGTCTTTGTCGCATCGCGACCGACAGCATGATGATGATGATGATGATGACCTGGCTAGGTATACGAAACCACCTCACATAATAGCACACCCCGCCCCTGCAGTATATTGGAACATTGTACAAGGGGATGAGAAGTTTCACCATTTTTCTGTCAAAGATACCTACAGTCGGTTTGCAACCAATGTAAGTCAATCTAATGCAACATCAAATATCCCATTCACAACCAAGTCCAAGGAGGACATAGCTCATTTTTAGATAATAAAGGTAAGTATTGTGAACAAATGAAAATTCAGACGAACAAGTGAAAATCACACTAGACTTGTCCAATGGACAAATGGATTTGTTTTGCTTATTTCTATCACAGTCCCAAACATACATCTGTAAAAAAAAATTGTATTTTCGATAATATTGTAAATATGGAAGCGGGCCTTATCTTAAATAATTAATTACAGAAAGGACACAAGTGATGACAAGAGAGTGAACCAGGGGTGGTGGCCTCGTTCTGACACGTCGTAGGGCACTGTCCGGAAATGATGCGCAGTAGGTTACTTGGGAGAACGCCGGGAAGGTGGGGGTGCGGGGGAGGCGGGGGGGGGCGGGGGGGCGGGTTGTCATGGCTTTGTTTGTGGGAGATGTGAAACCCACTCCTCCCACACCTCCCCCACACACCTCCCCCCACCCGCACCCCACCCCCACACACCGTACCCCTTACTTACACCTCTGTCCCATGACTTAAAAATTGATACTTGTCGCTTCCTAGCCAGGCGCTCGCCATTATTAGGATAGGGCAAGGACTGGTTGGCTCAGTATCAGGATAATTTGACTTGAGTGGGATATCAGGTCACGGTGCTGGTGGCCTAGTGTCCCAGTTGGGCAACACTATAAAGTCACCATGAATGCGCACTGTCACAAATCGGTACCCGTCCTGATATGACCTTAGGTGTTGCCATGAGGTAAAACTCCAACAACCAACCAACCAACCCCTCCTATACACACCTCCCTACACATACACCTCCCCACACACCCACCCTTCCCCACACACTCCCCCCACACCAGACAGCTGCCGCCCGAAGACGAATGAGACCAGCGCTTCTGCTTCCCTCCACCCCCACCCACCTCCACATCCACCACACACACCCTTCCTCCGCCCGCCCTCCCCACACACGCAACACCCCCACGCACAAACCAGCGTGTACACACCGTCCTTCCCACACACACACCACATCCCCCCCCCCCCAGTCGCTGCCCTCCTTCACCCACACACAGCCCTCCCGCACACGCAGCCCCCATCACACACAGCCTCCTTACAGAGGTACACACTCCCCCCCTCCACACACAGCCCCCCCCCCCCCGCCCCCACAGTATCCCCACACACAGCCCCCCCCCCCCCCGCCCGCACAGTACCCCCCCCACGCACAGTATCCCCCAACAGCCCTTCCCTCCACACAGCCCTTACCCCCACACAATATTCCGAACAGAGCCCTTACCCACACACAGTATCTCCCCACACACAGTATCTCCCCACACACAGTATCCCCCCCACACACAGTATCCCCCCCCCCCACATCCCTTACCCCACACAGACCCCCCCACAGTATTTCAACACAGCCCTTCCCACACAATCCCCCTTCCCCACACAGCCCCACCCCCATCCCCATATCAGTCAATCCATCCCACTGTGGACCCAGTGCAGCACTAAGGGCCGCCAAGCCCCCCCCCCCCCCCCCCCCCCCTCCCCCCCCGAGCAAACCCCAGCAGCGCGGCAGGCGCGTGCCTGACCGGGCCTGACTCAGCCCGAGTGCCGGCCCAACTAACGCGAGAATCCACACAACCCGTCTTCTTACAACCTCAACATGGAGCCTAGAAGCACCGCCTTGCCTGCAGACAACCTCAACACGGAGCCCTCCTATTGTAGCGTAGCAGCGCCTTGCCTGCAGACACCTTAACAAGGAGCCTCCCATTGTAATGTAGCAGCGCCTTGTCTGCAGACACCCTGAACATGGAGCCCCCCTCTTGTAGTGTAGCACCGTCTTGCCTGCAAACAACATCAACATGGAGCCCCCCTCTTGTAGTGTAGCAGCACTGCCTTGCCTGCAAACAACATCAACATGGAGCCACCCTCTTGTAGTGTAGCAGAACTGTGTTGCCTGCAAACAACATCAACATGGAGCCCCCTCTTGTAGTGTAGCTCTGCCTTGCCTTCAGACAACCTCAACATGGAGCCCCCCTCTTGTAGTGTAGCACCCACCGACTTGCCTTCAGACAACATCAACATGGAGACCCCCTCTTGTAGTGTAGCACCGCCCTGCCTTCAGACAACATCATCATGGAGCCCCCCTCTTGTAGTGTAGCACCACCTTGTCTGCAGACAATCTCAACATGGAAACCCCTTCTGGTAGTGTAGCAGTGCCTTGTCTGCAGACAACCTCAACATGGAGACCCCTCTTGTAGTGTAGCACTGCCTTGTCTGCAGACAACCTCAACATGGAGCCCCTCTCTTGTAGTGTAGCAACACCGCCTTGTCTGACTCGATAAGCCCTCAGTTGGTTGGTTGTTGGAGTTTTACGTCCTGGCAACATTTAAGGTCATATCAGGACAGGTACCAACTTGTAACTGTGCACTCATGGCAACTTTATAGTGCTTCCCCACTATGAGACAAGGCCGCCAGCACCAAGACCTGATATCCCACTCAGTCACATTATCCTGACACTGAGCGAACCATTCCTTGCTCTGTCCTAGTAATGCTGAGTGCCTGGCTAGGAAGCGACAAGTATCAACCAGGGTTAGAACCCATGGGTTCAAAGCCCGCAGTTACAGATCAGAGTATTAAAGCTGCAAAGTGCGATGAAAGCGTCAATTTGTTTAAAACCAAAATGCTTATCACAATTTGATCATACATATCAAACTTAGAGTATGCAGGTATTGAAGGTATAGCAATACCTCAGGGAGTTTGACACCCCTGCCCTGCAGAGTTGTAAACCACTGCCTTGTGGTACAGGTTCTTGACTGAACCGAAGGCTAAGGGAGCAAACCCTAAACAGAAAACCATGTCACTGTGGCAGCATTAAGGGCGGTTGATGTATGGAATTCCCAACATCTCCCGACCAGCCACTGCAGGGACAAATAGTTTTGCGCCTGTCTTGACATGTTCTTGCCGGTGTGAAACCTCTATTTGCTCCCCGAGAGATTGCCGCTGGTAACTTGCAAAAGCCAGCAGCACTTCAACACTTTTGCAGGCAGCTTTCATGAAATGTGACATTAAGACCGACTCATGGACGCAACTCTCACAGCAGAGAGCTAAATGGAAAGCGGCAGTCAAGTAATGAAAGCAGTCTTTGTCGCATCGCGACCGACAGCATGATGATGATGATGATCAAACTTAGATACTGATGCAGCTATTAAACATGTAGTGCTGTATAGAAGGGTAGGTCAAGGACATTTAATTGAACCTGGTAGTGCTGACGCCTATGGTGTCAGAATGTTGATGTGCACACCAAAATTAATGTTGTCATGGTTTCACTTCAAATACCTCCAAAGTTAACCATGAACAATCGGCGTTACTTCAAATCACGTGAGCGGTGGCACCGCCACTTGCCCGAATCCTAACCAGAGACATGCTACTGTCATTCGCGCCTGAGAAATGTTATAAGTTGGAAGATACATGGTTATATTGTCAGAAGCTTGAGTATATATGTATATATATATATAGTAGTGTCGTAAAATATCACTGGGTGTCCAATAACTTAATGAGAAATGCCTCAACATAAAAAATGCAAATGAAGAAGAAAAAATGTCAAGGTGCCTGAGAAATTTGGTAAGTTGGGAGATGCAAGGTTATATTATATTGTCAGGAGCTTGAGTATGGTTGTTGTTTTACATCCTAGCAACATCTAAGGTCATATCAGGATGGGTACCGACTCGTGACAGTGCACACTCATGGTGACTGCCCCACTGGGAAATCAGGCCACCAGCCCCATGACCCGACATCCCACTCAGTCACATTATCCTGACACTGAGTTAACCAGTCCTTGCCCTATCCTATTATGCCAAGCGCCAGGCTAGGAAGTGTCATGGGGACTCGAACCCACACCTCTTTGCATTCCGGGCCAGTGTGCTAACCATTACACCTAGCTCTGAGCACCCTACCTGTCTAGGGCTCCTTGCCTAAGAGGTCAGTGCACACCACTACCTCGTCGTACAATCATCCCCCCGCTTACAATTACATACATACATACAGGGAGTGCACTTACACATACATACACAGGGTAGGTTCAACAACTATACAGCGCGTAGCTTGTATAGGATCCTGGTCATGGAAACCAGTGTCATGGGGGTGATAAAAATGGGAAATATTGCGCCTAAAGTGGGACTCGAACCCACATCTCTTTGCATTCCAGGCCAGTGTGCTAACCATTACACCACCTAGGCTCCCTGATGGCACCACACTACCCACACCTACCTGTCTATGTGGCTCCTTGCCTGAGAGGTCAGTGCAGACCACTACAGAAGCGACAAGTATCAATTTTTAAGTCATTGGTTTGACTCGACCGGGAACCGAACTCCCGACCTTCCTCACTCCGTACACTCTGCCAATTAGGCCACTGCGCCCGGTGGAGCTTTAGCATAGTAGTATTGTCCCAAAATATCACCCCGTGTCCAATAACCTAATAAGAAAAACGCCTCAAAATAAAAAATGCTTAATAAAAAAAATAAATTTAAAGCTGATGTTTTGATTGAGTAGGAGGCGTTGATCGACCCATCACTTGTCACGCCTGCCCCAGCGCTGATGCACATGCTGCTCACCTGCTTGATTGGAACGCCTGGTAACGCTGTGGGGCCTGCCGTGTGGCGCCCACTGGTCTCAGTGAATATCCACAATAGCCCAAATAGCCCAAATCTCCTGTACAAATATCCACATTAGCGCATATAGTTTCCTTTGGGGATATGTCCAAACAAATATTGTATTCACACGAGGCCACATATAGTTTCCTTTTCGGATATGTCCAAACAAATATTGTAGTCATTTACGAAACAAATATCTGTACTAAAGCATATACATTCACTTTTCACTTTCAGGATATCTACACACAAATATTGTTATCACATACGAATATCTGTACTAACGCATATATACATTCACCTTTCAGGATATGTACACATAAATATTGTAATCACCTATGAATATCTGTACTAATGCATATACATTCACATTTTAAGAAATGTACACACAAATATTGTAATCACATCCAAATATCCATATTAGTAACCAACATACATTTTCCTAGGCTATAAGTTAATATAAAATTGACATTTTTGCTTCCTAGCCAGGCGCTCAGCATTATTAGGATAGGACAAGGACTGGTTGGCTCAGTGTCAGGATAATGTAACTGAGTGGGATATCAGGTCATGGTGCTGGTGGCCTGGTGTCCCAGTGGGGTAGCACTATAAAGTCGCTATGAGTGTGCACTTTCACAAGTCGGTAATTTATTTATCAATTTACCAATTATTTGTGTCATCAGACCCAGACTCTGTCACCAAGTGTCTGTGCTGACAACAATAGGATCAAGTGTCTGTGCTGCACAACAATAGGACCAAGTGTCTGTGCTGCACAACAATAGGATCAAGTGTCTGTGCTGCACAACAATAGGACCAAGTGTCTGTGCTGCACAACAATAATATCAAGTGTCTGTGCTACACAACAATAGGACCAAGTGTCTGCTGACAACAATAGGACCAAGTGTCTGTGCTGCACAACAATAGGATCAAGTGGTTGTGATGCACAACAATAGGACCAAGTGTCTGTGCTGACAGCAATAGGACCAAGTGTCTGTGCTGACAGCAATAGGACCAAGTGTCTGTGCTGCACAACAATAGGACCAAGTGTCTGTGCTGACAGCAATAGGACCAAGTGTCTGTGCTGCACAACAATAGGATCTATTCTTGGGTGATGATGCATGAATGTCAGTGAACAGGTTGTAAAATATTCTGACTTTTTATGTTTGATTCATAAATAAATAATAGTTTAAATAAATTCTAAAATATCTCCTTTTCACAAAACTCACGTGAAGCATTAAGAAAACTGCTTTAACCATATTTAAATCATCTAGTTATTTCTATAAAGTCATTATAATAATATTCCAATTATATAAGTAGCCTATAAAACCGCTCTAATAATACCTAATTCATTCTATCATGTTGGTAAATACATATGCATAATATTCAAACCAAGTTGTGAAACCATGGTAGATTATGTATATTAAGTGAAGTGATAATTAATATCAGATTGTTCTAAGGTTCTACATCAAATATAACCACTGGAGATAAGAACTCTGGAAAATTATTACTGTATTAGTATATTTACATGTATTACTGAATTGAAGTCTGTTGGTATTATATATTGTATAGAGGGAGGTAAATGCTGAAACTAAGGCCAGCATATACAGTTGCTGCAGACTGTGGTTTCTTCACCCAGACAAACAGTCTGTGAAGAATGCCACAGAATGAGTACAATAACTGAGTTCTGTGTGCCTGTTATGGTATGATTTACAGATGCCAGTATCTGAGGGAGTGTTAGCACACAGGTGACAATGCATGGGGGATATGTGCGTGTGTGTGTGTTTGCAGGACCTGCAGGTGTGTGTGTGCACGCGTGCATGTGTGTGCGTGTGTATGTGTATGTGTGTGTGTGTGTGTGTGTGTGTGTGTGTGTGTATAAGGCATGTAGAAACTCCTACTATTTTGGAGTTGTCCCAATCTAAGGGACTGGTGACCACTGGTGTTATGTAAAGATAAATAGGGTTAATACTCAAATGTAGGTGTGATTGGTGAACTTGATGGAAAAATATGTATCTGACTTGGGGTGGGTGGGTTGCCCCCCCACCCCCACCCCCTTACCCAGAAGGGGGGAAGGGGCTGGTGGGAGTGGTGGGGGTCCACCCACTCCCACCCTGCCTCCCCCCACCACTGACTGGAGGAGTTCAGCCAATGAAATGCCATGTTACTTTCTCTGACTGAGGAGACTCCCAGCAACTGTGTACCTGTATTTTGAATGTGTTCCATCTGAATAAAAGAGCTGGGCATAGGGTGTGGCGCTTGCTATCCGGACCGCACTTCGTCCACACCTCTCTCTATCTCCTCTCTGCTGGCCATGCTCCTCCTTGATTATGTCTGAAAAGAGTTCCAGGAGGGGGAGCCTGCCAGCATTTCACTTTCTACTCTTACTCTGTCAGTGTCTTTGGCTCGCCGGCTGGTCACCAAATAGAGCAAATAGACACGGTCCTTTGACTCAAACTCTCCTCATTTCTCTTTCCTATACTCTACCCTTTTTTTTCTACCAGGCTTACTTCTCCCCCTGATCAATGGAGTTGTTTGCTTGGGTGGGGCCCTTTACCTTATTGTTTCTCTCGCTTTGTTCTTGTTGCTGGAACCGCTGGACCCACCTTTACCTGTCCCTTCCTCCTAAACCCTTGCTGCTGTTGACTGGATATGAGTGCTCTGCTACCGTCGGATCGGATTGATTCGAGGCCGCCCCAATGCTTCGCCGTTTTGAATGTTGTAAGATTCTACAACCGTCCCTCCTGAAGATTAATGTTAACCAAAGATTGGACCGATTTATTGGAGCCTTTCTATATTGCTGCAGTTCTGCCGCCGGTAACCATCGTAAGGTTACAAACCATCCCAAAAGCAAGGTGTGGCAGGCAGATGACCTGGAGACAGCACAGCAGGAGGAGCCAGCCACCCCTCCCTACTAGACTTTACCACTTAATTTCTGTTGAGTTACTATTTCTTGGAACTGATATAGTAAGCAGATAGAGTAAGCAGATCATCGCTTGAATAATATCATACATTAGTGCTTTCCGGCCTCCACACATAGAAGTTAGGGTTCTATTTCCTATAAAGATTCTAGCGTATAAAATACCGCTAGTTAACAATGTGATTTTTTTTTCATGTCGGTACAATTTTGATTCCTTTGAACTGGTCTTTTCTTCTTTTCTCTTCTTTTTTTTAAGCGCGGGAGCACTGGTTTTCTAGCCATATGTTCGGTGAGTTGATGTTGTGGAGTCCTGCATGTACTTATTCAAGTTACATAGTCCGATGAAAGCATCGATGAAAGCATCGATGAAAGCATCGATGAAAGCGATGAGCATAAATTTTGTAAGTCATTCACATTGCTTTCACTAGACCGTGTTTTTTTTTTCTCAAACTCCTGACCTTCCGGACCAGACGGGTTGGCCGAATGAGTTGAGCGTCCGTCTCCCTTTTTGGTAGATCGTGGGATTCGAACCCACTGGTTGAAACCCTGGTCAGTGGGCAGCACTATAAAGTCGCCATGAGTACACACTGTCCCAAATCGGTACCAATTCTGATATGACCATACATGTTGCCAGGACGTAAAACTCCAACAACCGACTAGATTGTATGAGGTTGAGTCATCTTGCTAAAGCCCCAGTCACACCTACCCGGACGGCCGCCGGATTTTGAGCCGGTCCACCCCCGGACCAATCACCCGGACTGTCCCGGACCGCCCCCGGATAAAATCACTGTTTTCGTTGTTTTTTGCCTCGCAGTTACACATTCCCGGACGAGCCCCAGACGACCCCTGGTGTAGCCACGGACTAGTCCCGGACGAGCCAGGAGTGAACCGGGAGTGGTCCGGGCCGATCCATGGCTGATCCGGGTCTTAGCTGGGCAGTCTGTGGCTATGCCGGGGATAGTACGGGATAGTCTGGGGGTGGCCTGGGTTAAACCGTGGCTCATCCGGCGCAAAATGGCCCCGGACCACCCCCAAACAACCTGGACTGGCCCCGGTCCAGCCCCGGATTGAGCCCGGATTGCAAAATCCCCCGGACCGCCCCAGATGTTTTAAACATTTTAAAACATCTGGGCCGGAGCCCGGACAGGGCCGGACGAGCCACGGATCAGGTCGGACGAGCCACGGATCACCCCGGACAACCCCAAATGACGGTCCGGGGCTCGTCCGGCCCCTGATCCGGGTAGGTGTGACTGGGGCTTAAGAATTCTCTAAACTAGAATACATCGGTGTTTCTTTCCTGCGTGGCATAATACTGCCAGGTCCGTACAGTAGAGCTTCAGGGTTACCACTTCTCATATCGGTCTACACGGTGTGAAAGCTACACCAATACACAACACCCTCCACCACCCCACTCTTCCTCTTCCTCCCCCTCCCCAGGGCTCCCCCTCCCTAACCTCCGCCACCTTCCACCCCCCTCTTCCTTCTCCACCCCCATCCCTGCTCCCCCTTTTCCACACCATCCCTCCCTCCTCTCTCCACCCCCATCCCTGCTCCCCCTTTTCCACACCACCCCTCCCTCCCTCTCCCCCCATCCTCTCCCCTTTCCACACCATCCTCTCCCTCCTCCCTCTCATCCCCCTTGCCTCCATCCCCCCCTTTTCCACACCATCCCTCCCTACTTCCCCTCTCCATCCGGTCCTCCTCCCTTTTGTCCACCCCCCCTTCATCCTTCCCCTCTCCATCCCCCTCCTCCTCTCCACCCCAATCCTCCTCCTCGTTCTCCTTATCTACCCCTTCCTCCTCTCCCCTCCTCCTCCACCCCTTCCTCCTCCTTCATCACCCTTCCTCCTCCTCATTCTCCACCCATTCCTCCTCCCCTCTCCCCTCCTCCTCCCCTTCCGCCTCACCTCTCCCCTTATCCTCCCCCATTCACCCTTCCACCCCGCTTCCTCTTCTCCCTTCACCTTCCTCCTCGCCCCACGCTCCCCTCTCCCTCCCCCACTACTACTCCCCCCCCCCCCCCCCCACACAGACACTTCCTCCTCCAGTCTTTGTTTCTCGGGATACAGCGACACTTGGAAGTCTGTTCGAAGGTGACAGGAGGAGGGGGGGGGGTGGGGTGGAGGAGAAGGAGAGGAGGAGGAGGAGGGGGAGGTGAGGAGGAGGAGGCGGGGGAGGAGGAGGAGGAGGGAGGGGGAGGAGGAGGAGGAGGAGGGAGGGAGGTGGAGGAGGAGGAGGAGGAGGAGGAAGGAGGGAGGGAGGAGGGGAGGAGGGGGGAGGAGGGAGGAAGGAGGAGGAGGGGGGGAGGAGGCAGTGAGGAGGGGAGGGGGGAGGAGGGGGAGGAGGAGGAGGAGGGCGAGGAGGGGGGGCGGAGAGGAGGAGGAGGGGGAGGGCGAGGAGGGGAGGGGGAGGAGGAGGAGGAGCGAGGAGGGGGAGGGGGGGAGGGGGGAGGGGGGGAGGAGGGGGATGGAGGAGGAGGGGGGGGAGGAAGGAGGGGGTAGGAGGAGGAAGGAGGGGAGGAGGGGGAGGAGGGAGGAGTGAGGGGGAGGAGGGGGAGGAGGGGGGGGGGGGGGGGGGGGGGTTAAGGGGCACTGACTGAATCCACCCCTCCCCCTCCCCTCCCCGACCACCCCCATAGCCATTCCTCGCCTTGTCAGCGTACCTGTCTAGCACACAAAAATGGGACCAGTTCAGAATATGCTCGCTGCGCATGCGCACCAACTTCTCACTGGCAGAGACGCTTGTATTTATATACACTGCCACAGCTCCAAACGGCCGCACCACCACACCAGGCCACCACCACCCACCACGCAACCCCCCCCCCCCCAACGCCACCGCCACCACCACCACCACCACCACCCCCACCTTAATGGCCGAAACTACACATATCCGTTTATCCTCCGGAAAACTAGTAACATGTACTGTGGACAGTGGGTCCCCTGTACGATTTGATTTAAGTAATGTATGTAAATCAAATGTATCTTCATCCTTATCTATTTCTAGTCCATCTAGTGAAAGGGCCACAATGGTTTGGCCTCTGTGTCCTGTAACTAGCAGTAATAACACTGCTAATTTAAATCCTAGGTCTTTCATTGACAAATGTCTGTTGCTAGGCCATGACTTGAATAACTTGAATACTATTGATACATCCCAAAACCTATTGTATTTAGGCTTGGGTGGGTTTCTTTCGTACACCGATCTAATCGGGGTGGGTGAGTTGGCTATGTGTGAAAGCCACCATATTATATCATTTTGGGCTTCTGGCGAAATTGTCAGAGGCCGTGCGAAGTTTCCTTTAGTGTGAGCCAGTGCTAAGTTTTTATCTATCTCTAAGGATATGATATGGGCCTGGCTATATAAGTTAGCTGGTGCGAAGGCTATCATTATTCCTATCAAGACTGCGACTTGTCGTATTTTTGGTTTGTTCAATTGTAGTAAAATTGGTTTGCTGTTGTTGTGAACTTATCAACTTTTTGTTCTGTTAACGAGATAGTCATTTTTATGGTGTCAATAAAGAACCCCAGAAATTTTAGTTTGTTTGTTGGCGTTAGTACTGATTTAGTTTCATGTATATAGAAACCTAAATTTGTAAACGTTTTACATCATTTATCTTCTGCTGCTTGGCATTGTTGTTGTGTTTGCGCGACAATAAATGAATCGGCAATGTATGGGAACATGATATGTCCTTTCCTAGCCATTAGTGAAAAAATAGGTTTGAGTCACCTTGTGAAAATGCGTGGACAGCAGGCCAGTCCATCTGGCATACACGTGAACTCATAAAGTTTGCCGTTCCAACAGAATCTTAAATACTTTCTATCATGTTTATAGATGGGCACTGTGTAGTATGCATCTTTAAGGTCAACGCTGGCTAGCCAAGCACATTGTGTGACGTCTCTCGCTGTTTCTAATGAAAACATTTTTAAATGTTTGTATTCTACGAATTTGTTAAATAAAGTTAGGTCTAAAATTAGTCTAACATCCCCGTTTGGTTTCGGTCTTATTCAAGATGAATTCCCCAGCAACTTGTAGTGCTGGTTGTATAATGCCCTTTTTGAAAAACTTAAGGACTTGATTGTTTAATGCTTCACGTTCTGAACCGTGAAACCTATATGGAAATGGTATTCTATTTTGAATAGGTTCTTCTATTAACGGAATCATTACACCTTCTGCTAGGCTAAGGATAGTTAAGTTATCTGTAACTTTATTCCATTCCGAAAGACACTTATTGAGGTTACCGGCTTAAAAGGTTTTGCTTATTTATTGGTCCATTTAGGGAGGTGGTCGGCTTAGGGAGTTAGAATATGGTTAAAATGGTATTGTTGGAACCCAAATAAAGCGATCGATATAGGGTGATCGATCTGTGGAGGTGGTCGGTTAGGGAGGTTTTACTGTGTGTGTGTGTGTGTGTGTGTGTGTGTGTGTGTGTGTGGAGGTGTGTGTGTGTGGAGGTGTGTGTGTGTGTGGAGGTGTGTATGTGTGTGTGTGTGGTGTGTGTGTGTGTGTATACACACACAAATTTTCGGAAATCCAAGAAAACAGGGAGATTTTTCACCCCTGTAGTATACATACAAAATCGCAGACAGAATGAGTGCCGCCAGACAAGTTACAGCGTTCGCAGGCAGAGGGCTACACAATCGGCCCGGTTGCATAGTCAATGAACAATTAATAACAGATCAGTACAGTAGATGACTTAGAATATAATAAGAAGTGAAAGCTTCTGATTAATTACATTTGTATAAATGCTTATAAAGGATATAAATTTGCTACTTTTTTTAGTACGGCCGTTAACCTGACATGAATGTGAATGTCGTTTGGTGTCTGGAAGGCATTAGGGTTCTGTTGGTGTAGGCAAAGACACTATAATTCTAAGACGGCTCACTCAGCCTGTACTGTGTAATCAAAATTATCAAACCCACCACTTGGTGCGCTGGCTGTTCTCTTGGTTAAACAGATGCTATATTATATTTATAAATGTATATATGAATGTGAAAGATGTGTGATGATGGCGATGTTGATGATGATGCTGATGATGATGTGTATTTGTTCAAAGCAATTTCATATTGATGTGTATTCATACTTACCTATCTCATGAATAATATAATTGTATGTGTTTACATGTGAAACCCCAACCAGCAGCTGGGTTGATCAAACCCACCACAAGGTGGCACTGAGAAATTGACATTACCATGGGAGAGATAGGGAGTGAGCCGTCTTAGTATTATAGGGTGTTTGGTGTAGGTGCGTGTTTATCGTGTGGCTGGGAGACAGTGGGTTGCTTATGTAGTAATTGGAGAGCCAGGTGTGAGTAGGGGCTGTGTGAAGTGTGTGTGGGTGTGTGTGGGTGAGAATAGATTGTTGTGTGAATCGGGGTGGGGAAGAGTGAAGTGTGTGTGTGGGGGGGGGGGGGGAGTGTGAGTGAGTGAGAATGGTTGGATGTGTGGATGGGGGTGGGGGAGAGTGAAGTGTGTGTGAGTGAGAGTGTGTGTGCGCGTGTGTGAGGGTGTGATTGTTTGTTTGTTTGTTTGTTGTTGTTTTACGTCCTAGCAACATCTAAGGTCATATCAGGACGGGCACCGACTTGTGACAGTGTGCACTCATGGTGACTTTATAGTGCTGTCCCACTGGGAAACCAGGCTGCCGGCACCATGACCTGGTATCCCACTCAGTCACATTATCCTGACACTGAGCACACCAGTCCTTGCCCTATCCTAATATGCGAGCGCCTGGCTAGGAAGCGACAAGTATCAATTTTAAAGTCATTGGTTTGACTCGACCGGGACTCGAACCCACGACCCCACGATCTACCAGCACGGGAGACGGACGCTCTAACTCATTCAGCCATCCCGTCTGGTGTGATTGAACATAGGTGTATGTGTGAATGGGGTGTGGAGAGTGAAGTTTGCGTGTGAGTGAGTGTATGTGAGTGAGTGTGAGTGAGTGAGTGGGTGTGTGGGTGAGTGAGTGAGTGTGTGTGTGAGTGAGTGAGTGAGTGAGTGCGTGAGTGAGTGAGTGTGTGGGTTAGTGAGTGAGTGAGTGAGTGAGTGAGTGAGTGAGTGAGTGAGTGAGTGAGTGAGAATAGATGATTGCGTGAATACTGCTGGGAAAGTGAAGCGTGTGAGTGAAAATAGATGGATGTGTGAATGGGGTGGGGGGAGAGTGAAGTGTGTGTGTGGGGGGGGGGGCTCGTTGGTGCGTACGTGTGGGTTTGTGTGAGGGGAGGGGGAGGGGGAGGGGGAGAGATAGGGAGGTGGAGAGAGAGGGAGAGAGATGAGATGGAGAGTGGGAGAGAGATGAGAGAGAGAGATGAGAGGGAGAGAGGAGAGAGGGAGGGAGTAAAGGGCGCATTCCTTACACGCGTAATGCGAATGCGACAAAAAATCTAAACGCCTTGAAACCTATGAGCTACATATTCCTTACACGCGTAATGCGAATGCGAATGCGAATCCAAATGCGAGTCCAAATGCGAATGTATTATCCGATCGGTCCATGTAGCGGACTCGGTTGCGTAATGCGTTATGCGTTCAAAGCTGGGTAGTGAATAGAAAGACCAGAGTCTGATGTGTCCATTTAGTTTAACACTAGGAGAGGCGATTGAGAGCATTAACAGAACGGTCACCGCACAAGGCTTCGGAGTGGAAACATATGGGTAGTGGGTGGTGGTTGGTGGTGGGGTTTCGCGGATGGGTTCGGGTTGGTAAAAATGCTACCAGAGCCACAAAAATATGAATACTTATCTATAATTTGGTTATAATAAAGGTAGGAACCCCCATGTGACGTACAAAAAGTTACATAGATATAAATCCAATATTTGGTCATATACAGAGCAGTGTGGAGAATAATTGTTTATTTTTATTTTTTAAATATAGCCAGTCGTGTGCCGCATTACGCGTGTAAGGAATGCCCGCTTAAAGAGGACAGTACAGCATTAACGCGTGGGTATGGGGTGATATGGGGTATGGGGTGATAATAATGACGCGCGCATCCGCACAACCCCCGACACACACACCCACACACACCCGCCGATAACTCCAACAAACACCGACCCCCTCAGGCTGGTAGTAAGTGGCCTTGTGTACATGTAGCAAAAGAATAGCGCCTCCCACACACACATACACCACCCACCCCCACACACCGCTTTTCCCGAGGCGACCCCTGCCCCCCTTCCACCACGTGACCTTTAACGTGACGAGGGTGCGCGGGGTAATGCAGTCATGTAGTACTCTGTGAGGGAATGTAGAGGAGAGGCAAGAGACTGGGTACCACTGCTTTGTGTGGGGTAAGGGTTAGTTGTCCTGGCAACATCTAGGTCATATCAGGACGGGTACTGACTTATGACAGTGTGCACTCATGGTGACTTCATAGTGCTGCCCCACTGGGAAATCAGGCCACTGGCACCATGACCTGGTATCCCACTCAGTCACATTATCCTGACACCAAGCTAACCAGTCCTTGCCCTATCCTAATAATGCCGAGTGCCAGGTTAGGAAGCGACAAGTTTCACTTGTGTAAGTCATTGCTTTGGCTTGACCGGGAATCCAACTCCGGACCTTCCGCAAGGGAAGCCTGTACTCTATCGATTTGGCCACCGCGTCCGGTATGTGGAGTAAGGGTTGGTTGGTTGTTGGAGTTTTACGCCCTGGCAACATCGAAGGTCATATCAGGACGGGAATGAGGGATAAGGAGAGTAATGCCCTGGTCACATACACGTTAGTGGACGTAGTTGAACGTAGTGGAGGCTAACGTAGTTGAACGTACCGGCATCCATACTTTGTCCGTGATGTTAACTTGGTAATAACGTGGGTGAGCTGTGATGTCCGATTTAATTTTTGGACACCTTCAAAAGAGCGCTACATCAGTGGCTGAATTTGCATCTGTGATGCTAACGTACTCTAGCGTACTTGGACGAAGCCCTGGTCACATAGCCATTAGTGGACATAGTGGAGGCTAATGTAGTTGAACGTAGATTAATGTACCCGCATCCATCCCGTAACGTATTTATCCGTACCAAAACCTGCCGTACCTTAACGTATTTCAATGTAGCTTAACGTACTTACACCACGTTTGACCCACATTAGCCTCCACTACGTTCATCCACGTTCAACTACGTCCACTAACGTGTATGTGACCGGGGCTTAAAGTTGCATAGTCCGATGGTTTTTAATTTCTGTATTTTTTCTGAGATAAATATATTAGATCGATCACTAGTATCTACTTTACATTAGTTCAAAGTTACATTTATTTTAAAAGGTAAACTTTTGAGATATTTTGAGTGCAAACATGGAAAATTAGTTTGGGCAAGCTTGCCAAAACACTGACACCATAGACTTCTGCACTAACAGGTTCTGTTAAATTGACTCAGTATTACCTTTTATGCAGAAACAAATGCTTATTAAGTGCATCAGTATCTAAGTTAGATATGTAAAATCAAATCTAGATAATTGGTTTGGTTTTGAAAATTTGATATTTGATGGGACAATGCAGCTTTAAGGGAGACAGTGGGGGTGCCGTCATGAGACAGAAAGTAAGCAGCACAGAACGGCGGCCTTGACCAATTAGCACCAGTAGTTTTGGGCAGCATTTATCAGACCGTGATTCAGACTTAGGCCGCTCCCTCATGGAGAGAGGAGTGGTATGCACAGGTTTCAAGTTGTATACTCCGATCAGGGTTTTTACTAGATAAAAGATTCACCCCGTACTTCCAGTACAGGGGTGAAGACCAGCCTTATATTTAAAAAAACGGTCGAAAAATCGGGCTAATGAAATGAGTCTTTATGAGAGCCTAATTTCACAATCTAAAAAGCAACATTTATTCTTTGTATATGTCTTCATGTTTACCCGCTACTTTTGAGTTGGAAAATATAATAAAACATATCCTTTAATGCAATTTAAAAGTGAAATCGATGGCGTTCTCTGGCCGCCATCTTGGCTTTTTGTATTCTCTCCCATTTCACCAACTCTGTGCTGATGATATAAGTAACCATTTGAAACTGGTGCCAGGCATTCTACTTCTTGTTCCATACTAACGTTATTTTCGCCGACTTATTTAGACTACGTTGTCGTTGACCTGTTTACTACAAGTATCGGGTGAATCTTTTATCTAGGTTTTTACCAAAGGGTGAAATTGGTAAAATTCCATTACTTTAAATGTTCTGACGGTACAACTCTGTACCCTCAAATTGTTGGGATCCTTTAAAAAAAAAGTTATTTAAGGAGCCAGAGACAACAAAGCCAGCCTCGATAATCAGTTAGACTGTTATTATACAACAGTAATCATAGCAGTGTTCTGTATTGACCGAATGATGTGGAAAATAATACCCCTTCCCCCCACCTCCCATTCTGCGTGCCCTCAAATTATTTTCTGGCGGAAACTCTCTGGATGGTTTTTAGATTCTGCATTTTCTGAGATAGATTTATTAGGTTGATCGTTATAATATACGTGGCTTTAGTTTGAAATAACTTGGCTTTAAAATCACTATCTTTGGAGATATTTGAAGTGTAAACATGCTAAATTAATGTTGGCATACTTGGCAAAACTCTGGCCCCATAGGCTTCATCAGTAACAGGTTCTATTGGATTGACTTAGTATCCCCTTCTAACTTCTATGTAGCATCTTGTAAGTTGGATATATATAGATTCAAATCTAGATATATGTCCCAATAGAACGACGCTACCCAATAGAAGCACACACCCCATTTCAAGATTGAAAGCACGCACAAATTTACAATCATATTCAGACTGAATGCACATAAAATAAGACAATCCCACTTTATTTCAGAGGCACGACAAAATCACATCCATGAAATTCTTTAACTTTGAATAGACGCGCATCCATGTGTCTGCACTCGTGCAGTGCGCGTCTATTGGGACATATACGGTAAGTGCTTTTAGTTTAGAAAATTGATGCTTTTATCAGACGATGCAGCTCTTAGTAGATACCAGACCAGGCCGTCAGCACCAAGACCTGATATCCCACTCTGTCACATTATCCAGACACTGAGCCAACCAGTCCTTTCCCTATCCTAATAATGCCGAGCGCCTGGCGAGGAAGCGACACCTATACATTTTGAAGTCATTGTGCTGACTCGACCAGTGTTCGCATCCATGGGTCCTAATCCCACGATCTACTAAGATGGGAGATGGACCCTCAACTCATTCGGCCATCCCGTCTGGTGCAGCAATAAGATTATAAACACCAGCCCTACTGAATTATGATGTCTTTCCTTCTACCAGGTGCTCGGAGAAGAGGTGTATTGTTTCACTAATCAAAGGTCAAGGTCAACCTCCACCCTCACCACGGTACCGGCGACATCAGCTGAGATGGGAGCCAATTAAGACTGGCACAAAATTGATCAAAATTAATCATGGAAAATAACTTCCGCGGGGACTTCCTGATACAATGTTTATGCAACAGCTGCTTAGCCCCTTGAAAACACAATTCCCCCCAACTGCATTAACTTGCTTGCTTGGGGTGGTTTGTAACCGTACGACGGTTACTGGTTGCAGAACTGCAACATTATAGAGAGGCTCCGATAAATCGGCCCAATCTTTGGTTGAAGATTAATCTTCAGTAGGGGCGGTTGTAGAAGCTGGGGACATCTTTACAACGTTTTAACGGCGAAGCGTTGGGGCGGCCCCGAATCTCTTCGGTCCGGCGGTAGTTGAGCACTTGTATCCAGCAGACAGCAGCGGGGGTTTCGAGGAAGGGCGGGTAAAGATGGGTGCAGCGGTGCTTCCAGCAATGAGAACAAAGCGAGAGAAAACGTAAGGGTACAGGGCCCCACCCAAGCACACAACTCCCCTGGTCAGGGTGAGGAGTATGCCTGGGAGAAAGAAAAAAAAGGGTAGACCATAGGAAAGAGAAATGAGGAGAGTTGAGTCAAAGGACCGTGTCTATTTGCTCTATGGTGACCAGCCGGCGAGCCAAAGACACAGACAGAGTAAGAATAGAAAGTGAAATGCCAGCGGGCTCCCAATCCTGGAACTCTTTTCAGACATATCAAGGAGGAGCAAGGCCAGCGGAGAGGAGATAGAGAGAGGTGTGGACGAAGTGCGGTCCGGATAGCAAGTGATGTCTCTGGGTCTGAACTGCATGAATACCACCACTTAATATTTATACCGGGCCCGGTGGTCGAATCAGTAGAGTGTGGGCCTGGCGTGCAGAGGATTGGGTTCCCGGTCGAGTCAAACCAATGACTTATCAAATTGATACTTATCGCTTCCTAGCCTGGCGCTCAGCATTAATAGTTTGTTTGTTTGTTGTTGTTTTACGTCCTAGCAACATCTAAGGTCATATCAGGATGGGTACCGACTTGTGACAGTGCGCACTCATGGCAACTTTATAGTGTTGTCCCACTGGGAACCCAGGCCGCCAGTACCATGACATGATATCCTACTCATCCACATTATCCTAACACTGAGCACACCAGTCCTTGCACTATCTTACTAATGCCGACCGCCTGGCTAGGAAGCAACAAGTATAAATTTTTAAGTCATTGGTTTGACCTGACCAGGGTTCGAACCCACGATCTACCAGCAAGGGAGACGGACGCTCTCACTCATTCGGTCATCCCGTCTGGTCCCAGCATTAATAGGATAGGGGAAGGACTGGTTAGCTCAATGTCAGTATAATGTGACTGAGTGCGATATCGGGTCATGGTGCAAGCGGCCTGATTTCCCAGTGGGGCAGCACTATAGAAGTTGCAATGAGTGCGCACTGTCATGAGTCGGAACCCATCCTGATATGACCTTAGATGTTGCCCGGATGTAAAACTACAATCAGTAACCAACCTTCTAGTGGACACAATTGGGGTGCTGAAGTGGTTTTTAATTTATTTCCAGTTACAAAAGTAATAGAGTAACACCTCTCTAAAACTTTAAATGCTCCATTTACGGAGGTGGGAGGTGTGGAAGGTAATACAGTAACACCTCTCTAAAACTTTAAATGCTCCATTTACGGAGGTGGGAGGTGTGGAAGGTAATACAGTAACACCTCTCTAAAACTTTAAATGCTCCATTTACGGAGGTGGGAGGTGTGGAAGGTAATACAGTAACACCTCTCTAAAACTTTAAATGCTCCATTTACGGAGGTGGGAGGTGTGGAAGGTAATACAGTAACACCTCTCTAAAACTTTAAATGCTCCATTTATGGAGGTGGGAGGTGTGGAAGGTAATACAGTAACACCTCTCTAAAACTTTAAATGCTCCATTTACAGGTGTGGGAGGTGTGGGAGGTTTAAAATGTATGTACAATGGTATTGTATGGGCGATTGTTTGGAACCCAAATAAAGCGATCTATATAGGGGAGTGGTCGATCTGTGGACGTGGTCAGTTGGAGAGGTTTTACTGTAGTACTAATGCATATGCAAGGTTGATTAATGCCTAATCTATTTTTTCATGACCTATTTATGTAATTAAAAAAAACTTATATTGAAGAAAATAAAATAAATTCAAAGAGAGGCATGCCTACAGCCCTTGTCGTGTTGCGTGTGAGCCATTCATGCAGGTGACGTCCTGGGCCGATTATTTCATTAATTAATTAATTCGCTGAAGAAAATTAACAATTAACTCGAAATCTTCTTTAAGAGTCAGGTTGGTAGGTTGGTTGGTTGTTGGACTTTTACGTCCTGGCAACATCAAAGGTCATATCAGGACGGGCACCAACTTGTGACAGTGCACACTCATGGCGACTTTATAGTGCTGCCCCACTGAGACCAGGCCTGATATCCCACTCAGTCACATTATCCTGACACTGAGCTAACCAGTCCTTGCCATATCGTAATAATGCTGAGCGCCTGGCTAGGAAGCGCTCATACGCCTATACACTTTTACGTCATTGGTTTTATCTGACTGGTAATTGAACTCCCGGTCTTCCACACGGGATGGGAGGCCTGCGCTCTATCGATTCGGCCACTGCGTCCGATCTTTCTTTAAGAATCAGAGATCCAGTAGCATCAAGATGGTTCAATAAAACAAGACTGGATAGCACAATCAGTAATAGTGCTGGCTGGCTGGCTGGCTGGCTGGCTGGCTGGCTGGCTGGCTGGCTGGCTGGCTGGCTGGCTGGCTGGCTGGCTGGCTGGCTGGCCTGGTGTTTGGCGTTAATATAAGGCAAGTATTGGTTTTGCTCAGCATCAGGATGTGGCTGAGTGGGATATCAGGTTATGGTGCTGGTGGCTCCTGTCTCCCAATGAGGCAGCACTGAGATTGGTTGATTGATTGATTGATTGATTTACTGGTGATTGTTTAGTGCCATGTCAGCAGCATAGGCTACAATCATGGCGAGAAGATTTCAACTTGTATTCTCTGATATTTTTATCCAACCATCACTTTTTACACAGAATGTAAAAGCATACAATCAATTATGCGTCAACACTCATGAAGTTAAAATGGTTAAATTGCGGTCCATGGAAAATATAATTCTAGATGAAAGTGAGGCAGCATGGAGTGCATACAATTAGTACTACAAGTCAGCACCAGTCCTGACATGACCACAGATGTTGCTAGAACGTAAAGCCACAACAAACAATCAAACAAACTGGTTTTATAAACGACGTGAGCATTCCGAATCAGACTGTTGGCCTAGTGTGTATATATGCTGTATAAGAATTATCCGAGAATTATAAACAAGGAATATCCCTCCTCCTCCCCCCCCCCCCCCACATCACTCACTCAGTTTCATGGACTGATGGAGTCTGGCCTAGTCACTCTACTGCTCCAGCCTCCCTAACCCCAGCTCCGATGGTGGCGCCACCACCCCTGTACACTGCAACTGCCACTCACTGTGCCGCTGACGTGTGTGTGTGTGTGTGTGTGTGTGTGTGTGTGTGTGTGTGTGTGTGTGTTTTTTGTTTTGTTTTTTATTGAGGCTGTATTTATACTGTCCATAGCATATAAGCCTGGGTATTCAGGCTTGTTTTCAATGCTGGCCAGCTGTAGTGTTGGTGTTGTCTTATCACACAGTAGCTGCTGATAAGGTATTTGATTGCCTGTATTTCAGTAGCAGATAGATAGTTGGTTGGTCTGGTTAGTACTATAGTAGTCTATGTTAATTTTTTTGGATTTTCTTGGCATATATGTGCTTTATTTTTTCTACTCTTATTTCTAGACTAGCCTACTCCTATTTACATATCATAGGCTTGTACGCAGCTGTGAGGTGTGTTATCTGGGTGCTTTTGGTATGGTTACCTTCCATTGGGCGTCTCGCTGGTGGGCCGTGACATGTATCACCTGCCCCTTTGCGGTGCAGCTTAGTTGGGGGTTCCTAGCCTTATTTTGCACAGATATTTTTTGTATGTTTTTAGGTCAGGAATTTGTCGTTCCTTTACTGTTTGGGCATTCCACACCTTGGCAGCCATTTCTAGCGTGCTTCTCTCGTGAGCTTTTATTTGGCTTCTGGTCTGCTTTAGTAGTGGCGCATTATTTGCTCTAGTTGCCCTTTGTGGTTTTGTTAGGAGTTTATTGTCTTGACTATAGCTGTATGCTAATGTTTTCAGATGAATTATTCTCCTATTTTCTAGCAATTTTACTTTGGTTCTTTTGTGTATGTCATAGGTGGGGTGCAGCTTGTCTACTCTGAGGCAGATTTTCAGGGCTCTGTTCTGTAGTGTTTGCAGTTTTTTTAGAAGTTCTTTCTTTGCACCCATGTAGTTTACATCTCCATAGTCAAAATAGGGTAGCACCATGCCCTTGAAGATTTTTATTGACATTTCTTGTGTCATGTAGTCTCTTAGCTTTGCAAATAGCCACAGTTTGTGGTTTACCTTTTGGACAATTTTGTTTATACATAGGTTGTAGTTTAGTTGGCTGTCCAACTCAAGGCCTAGGTATTTGTAATGGTCTACATTTTCTAGTGTTTGGCTTCCTAGCTTACAGTGTAGTTTTCTTTCTGGCATTTGTTTATGCGAGAAGAGAACTGTTTTTGACTTGCTTGTGTTGATGGTTATTTTGTTGGACTCACACCACTCATCCAGTTTTAGTAGGAGCTTGTTTAGTTTAGTTATTACCTCCTCTTCTGTGGTGCCGTTTGCATATATGACTGTGTCATCTGCATATAGTTGGAGGCATTCGGTTTGTAACCATTTTTCAAGATCGTTTATGTAGATTATAAAGAGCAGTGGCCCTAGCACTGACCCTTGGGGTACACCACATGTGACAGGTTGGTTGTCTGATAGTGTATTGTTTATTTTTGTTCTCTGTTGCCTGTCTTTCAGGTAGCATTTTATCCAGTCCATAGTGTTGGATTTTATGCCCATGGATTCTAGTTTTTCCAATAGTATGTTATGGTCTACTGTATCGAATGCTTTGCTGAAGTCAATGAAGGCTGCTCCAACTAATTGTTTTTGGTTCATTGACGCCAATATGTCATTTGTTAGGTTAGCTATTGTTTTAGATGTGGAGTGCAGTTTCCTGAAACCTCCTTGTCTTTCGTTTAGTATATTGTTTTTTTCCAGGTGTTCATTTATGTGTCTATGTAGCACTTTTTCAATGAGCTTGCCTGGGGTTTGAAGAATCGATATTGGCCTGTAGTTTCCCATGTTTTGTTTGTCTCCACTTTTGTGGATAGGGGTAATGGTTGCCATTTTCCAGGCTGAGATAAAATGCCCCTGTTCAAAGGAGATGTTGAATAGGTCGACTATAGTGGCTGGGATGGCTTGGAGTGCCTCTTTCAGCATTTTGGTTGGTATTTCGTCTATTCCACTTGGTTTATTTGTGTCTATGTCATTTATTAGTTTTTTTACTTCTATTATATCTGTTTTGCAGGTGGGGATTTCATTCTGCACAGTTCCTGATCTATTTTCCCACCTTTTTTAAATTTTCCTGACAGCGTTTGTCCTATTGTGGCAAAGTGCGTGTTCAGTTTGTTTGCTGCATCTTTGTCTGAGAGTATTGTCCCTTCGTTATCTTGGAAGGTTGTGTGCTCTTCTTTGTTATTTTTGTGTGTGTGTGTGTGGTTTTGTGTGTGTGTGTGTGTGTGTATATTCCTGCAGGTTAAGTCCACTAAGTGACCTAATTAACACACACTACCTTCCTGAAAGGCCAGCAGTCCCTGACTGACCCCCCACCCCCACCCCCACTAAATGAATTTTATTCATGTCCTTTCTCAATGCCGTAGCATTGGTTTTCATGGCATGTGTTCTTTTCACACTGAGTTCCATTTTGTCAGCATTAAAACAACTTGACTGTCTGATCAATCCAGCAGATGAGGCTTTATCCTCTGATGTCAGGTGAGTGTAACAGGACTGCCCCCACTAATCCCGCCTCTCAGTCGAGTCAACCTCCATAGTACTATGCCATAACTTAGGCCAAATAAAACAAATATGGTGATCGTCCCCGCCCGTGCCTGAAAAATTGCCCGCCCCTGATTTCCCCCCGATTCTTTTACATTTTGATTTTTTAATTGATAAAAATGTGTCTGGCTAGCAGCAATTCAACTTTCATAAGCAGACAAAATATATGTTACAATCACACAATATGTTCCAAAATTGAAACTCTTAGAAATATATGTTCTAATAAATTTTGAAATGAGAATACAATGTTCATCGTTGGACTGAAAACATTGTGATGTGTACATGAATGACTGAAAAAATATATATATAAATTAAAACCGCCCACCCGACCCAGATTCTTTATTTCAAAAGGACGATCGCCGACTTAAAAAAAGAAAATTTGGCCTAAATAAGCACATCATCGATGTGCAACATGCTGCAAGAACCTCGTTAGGCTTACGTTGTTTGGGGTTGCGCGTCAGTAATAGTAGGGCATTGGCTGGAGACAGCTGTTAATAGGACACCGCTGGAGAGAGAGAGAGAGCCAGGTGTAGAACAGGACGCATCCCTCTGCTGCAGAGATCAAACAAAACTGCGCAGATCAAACAAAGCTATTGCTCTTCAGCGGCAGCGCCAGGGTTGCCAACATTGGAATATGAAAAACCGGAAAATCTCAAGGAAAATAGGGATTTCTTTGTCAGAAAAAATAGGGATAAAATAGGGATTTTCGCCACAAGATAGGAAATAAAATAGGAATTTTGTATTTATTATAAGCACAAATGTACCAGAATAGTGTATAGAGGCCCTCAAATGAACAGTCACCTGAAAAAGTAGGTTTGTTTGTTTGTTTTACGTCCTAGCAACATCTAAGGTCATATCAGGACGGGTACCGCCTTGTGACAGTGCGCACTCATTGCGACTTTATAGTGTTGCCCCACTGGGAGACCAGGCAGCCAGCACCATGACCTGATATCCCACTCAGTCACATTATCCTGACACTGAGCCAACCAATCCTTGCCATATCATAATAATGCCGAGCGCCTGGCTAGGAAGTGACAGGTATCATTTTTTAAGTCATTGGTTTGACTCGGCCAGGCGAAAAAGTAGGAAAACAGGAAACAAACGCTTGAAGTTAAAATGTTAATGTATGGTATAATCATGCTGTGCTACTTGTTCAAGTCTCATTCTATTTGATTCGTAGTCTACCTCATTACCCAGCTTAGTAGGCAACCCCCGTTTAGTAGGTGCCCCCCTATTTTTCTTTAAAAATAAGACATTCCTGACAAAAATGTTGTAAAAGTTATATTCTCAAAAGCTGGTTTCTAGTAATCCAGAATAAATAGTGTGTAGAACAGAGACAAATTATGGCATTTCAAAAGAAAAAAGATGCAACGGCTCAAAAGATCTTTTTTAAGGGGAGCGGAAGGAATTTTAATGAAAATAGGGCTAAATAGGGGCTCATGGAAAAAATAGGGAAAATAGGAAAAAGTAGGACACTTGATGGTCGGAAACCCCCACAAAATAAAACACCAAAAAACGCACAAAAACCGGAAAATCGTGTACGGTGATGATGGGGACATAAAATATTGTACACCTTATGGCAAAACCGTAAGGGTTGGCAACCCTGCAGCGCCCAGACTGTATCCATGCCTACCCGAAGCACTGTCACTTTGCCATTTATAGCACAAGGCTAGGTTGGTTGGTTGGTGGGTGGGTGGGTTGGTTGGTTGGTTGGTTGGTTGGTTGGTTGGTTGGTTGGTTGGGTTGGGTTGGGGTTGGTGGGTTGGTGGGTGGGTTGGTGGGTGGGTTGGTGGGTGGGTTGGTGGTGGGTTGGTGGGTTGGTGGGTTGGTGGGTTGGTGGGTTGGTGGGTTGTGGGTGGGTTGGTGGTTGGTGGGTTGGTTGGTTGGTTGGTTGGTTGGTTGGTTGGTTGGTTGGTTGGTTGGTTGGTTGGTTGGTTGGTTGGTTGGTTGGTTGGTGCTTTACATCCTGACAACATCCCTCCTTTCTCCCCATCACTCACTCAGTTTCATGGACTGATGGAGTCTGGCCTGGTCATCTACTGTTCCAGCCTCCCTAACCCCAGCTCCGATGGTGGCGCCACCACCCATGTCATATCAGGATGGGTACCGACTTGTGACAGTGTGCACTCATGACGACTTTATAGTGTTGCTCCACTGGGACACCAGCATCATTACCTGATATGCCACTCAGTCACATTACCCCGATACTGAGCCAACCAGTCCTTTCCCTATCCTAATAATTTTGGGCGCCTGACGAGCTAACGACAAGTATCAAACTGTTAAGTCATTGGTTTGACTCGACTATCCCACGATCTACCAAAACGGGAGACGGATACTCAAATAATTCGGCCATCCCGTCTGGTGCAATGCTATGTTCTTTCTTCCTCAATACGTCATATTCTTTCCTTGGTGAAAAAGGAGGGGAGGCAAGTGTGGTTGGGACTGGAGGAGGATGGTATATTTACGTATATACAGGTATGATACATGTAGAACATGTGTGTATTTATGTATGTATGTATGTATGCATGTATGTATGTATGTATGTATGTATGTATGTATGTATGTATGTATGTAAGTATGTATGTAAGTATGTATGTATGTACGTACATTCATATGCATGTATGTATGCATGTATGTATGTATGTATGTATGTATGTATGTATGTATGTATGTATGTATGTATGTATGTAGGTATGTAATTTTATGAAATATCATTATAAATTGAATGCATTTCATGAAATATTATTATAACTTTTGTGTTCAGAACTAGGCAACTATGAATGATGCTATGCTATGCTATTTATAGCAGCAGGGTTTTTCCTGGCTTGTATGGTTGGATATTGTGAAAATTGAAGGTGAACGCCTCATGAAACATGCATTACGCTCACTTTCAAGCATCATTGTTTTATACAGAGACACTCAACAGTCCTAAAATTAGCTAAAAATTAGCTATGTTTCAATATTTTGGTCTGCTATAAAGTAGTTTCCGACACAAGCAGTACAGTTTCACCATTCCCATTTTTAGCTGTCCTATTTGCGTGACAAATGAATCTATTTTTGCAATAAAAAATAAACCAAACATTTTTTTCCGACTGGATTGCTGTCATTGCTTCTTTGCGGTATAATGAAAGGAATTTTCTTCATTTGGTATGAAAAGGAGAAAAGAGTTACAATGTGAGAGACCAACCAATTAGGACCAGCACTGAAGATTGTTTGTTTGTTTGTTTGTTGTTTTACGCCCTAGTATATATAATATATACATATACATATATATATAGAGAGTATAATCTATTATGCGTATATAAAAGGGGCGGAGCTCTCGCATGATTATCGATATTATTATTACGATTATTCCCTCTGTTATTCTCCAAGTATTATTGTCCAATCGCTGACTTGCCCGTATTTGCCCCGGTCCTTGCCTACGCCAGCACCCCCATCGGGTGTTGTTGGCACTGCGCTTCCCGGGCAGTCAGTCTGTCTCCTGCTTTCAAAAATTGTTACCGGTAGCCTGTATTATGCTTGCCATGACGCAAATAAAGTGTCCTACCCATCACCTCCTTGTGTCTCTCTCCTTTGCCGTAGCCCAACTTTATATATATATATATATATAATTGATAAACACATACATATAATGCATATTTTAACACATAAATATAAATAACATGGATACTGCATAATTTATAATCATCCCGCGGCTGGTATTATCGCCCACACCCTTACGCCACTGAAACATTAATCTTTTATCGTGCAGACGAGAAACACCACAAACCAAAGCTGGGCCACGAAGTGATACTGCCGACGTGCAAGGGGCACCCGCATACATTCACTCCAATGCGCAGTAAGTAGGAACAATAATAATACATTGTTCCCCTATAACTTATACTCGCATAATTCACTATACATCACATAAATAACATATACACAGACACACATATCAACCTCATTCACAAAGTAATACACCACGCGGTACAGTGCGCAGTATGATCACATGGCACGCCGAGGAGAGATGAAAAGCTGCTTACAACATCACGTCTTCTTGCGTCTTGTCTTATCAATATCCCAAACTATAAGTGCGCACTCCACATCGCGCACGATGTCACGTGACACAATCCGACACCACCGGAAGAGGACCTACCTGCTGTCTGTGCGCGTGTGCCCATCGGCAGCACTACATCGTGGCCCATCTTTGGTTTGTGGTGCTTCATGTCTGCACAATAAAAGATTAATGTTTCAGTGGCATAACAGTGTGGGCTATAATACCAGCCGGGAAACCGTCACTACGCCACCTGCAGTGCGCATGACACACTACGCGCCATGTAGGCCTGAGTGTGCTCAGCGTCTTGTATGTTGTAGATGGCGCTACAATATTGAAATTGCTCTTTCGGAAATAGAATTAGGTGTGTGTGTGTGTGTGTGTGTGTGTGTGTGTGTGTGGTGTGTGTGTGTGTGTGTGTGTGTGTGTGCTGGGGGGGGGAGGGTTAGTCTCTCCATTGCATCAGCTTTATCTAATCAAGATGAAGTGATCGGTCTTGAAACATGGATCAACCATATTGAGTGAGGGGATTGTATCACGTAGGGATTCAGGCCAAGCTATGTCAGCCGTGTGTGTTATCTATTTGTGTGTGTGTATATGTATGTATGTATGTGTGTATGTATGTGTATGTGTGTATGCATGTGTGTATGTATATGTATGTGTGTATGTATGTATGTGTGTATTATGTAGTTATGCATGTATGTGTATGTATGCTTGTGCGTATATATTATGTATGTATTATGTATGTATGTAAATACGTATGTTTAGATGTCTGTATATATACCTGTGTAAATACATGTATGTATGTACATGTATGTGTTTGTAGGGATGTGGGTGTATGCAGGTATGTATATATTACATATAGATAGGAATGCATACAAATGTATGTATGCATATAAATGTATATGTACATGGGTTTATGTATGTAAGTATGTATGTATGTATGTATGTATGTATGTATGTAAGTGTGTATGTATGTAAGTATATATGTAAGTATGAATGTATGTATGTATGTATGTATGTATGTATGTATGTATGTATGTATGTATGTATGTATGTATGTATGTATGTATGTATCTCGGCAGTACCCACGTGACACCATGCGGTAGTAGTGTGAACTAGTCCCACCAGTGTGTCTAGAATACTAATACTTTTTAATAAGTGATAGTGCTAGAAATTGTCCAGAATCTTTGTGTTTATATTCACATAATAGATTAAATAGCATATATGTATAGAATATGCATATAGAACATACATATATAGAATATGCATATAGATTATATAGAATGTCAATATGCTGCACTATTTCTCTTATAATATATATAGTACATAATACATACAATGAAAGAAAACTTTGCATTTAGAAATGCTATGTAAACTGAGCTTAATTATCGAGCTCAAGATATAAATAGATTTGCACAGGAAGCTAATTATAAGCTGGTAATGAAGCTGCAGTCATTGGAAGCAGTGCATCAAATGGAAGCTAATGGAAGCTGGTGGAAGCTGCACCCTCATTGTTAAAAGCTTTTGTGATTAGCACATGTGATAAACAAATGTAGAGTAAGCTTTGGCAGGGGGGGAATATAGTTCCATAAGAACCTCCACGATGGCTAAATGAGTTGAGCGTCTATTTCCCGTTTTGGCAGATTGTGGGATTTGAACCCATGGGTTTGAACCCTGGTCGAATCAAACCAATCACATAAAAATGTATACTTGTCACTTCCTAGCCAGGCGCTCGGCATTATTAAGATACAGCAGGGACTGGTTGGCTCAGTATGTGACTGAGTGGGAAATTGGGTCATGGTGCCAGCAGCCTGGTCTCCCAGTGGGGCAGCACTATGAAGTCACAATGCGTGTGCACTGCCACAAGTCGGTACCCGTCCTGATATGACCTTAGATGTTGCTAGGATGTAGCAACAACAAAAAACTCAATAGGAAATCCCATCTGATAATTGGGGACGGTTCTTCGGGAGTTTACTTGTAGGAAACTGAAAAAGCCGGTTATGCACATAATATCAGGTGTAATGTTTAAATAGTGGTATTTTCTTCATTCGGGACAATTTGAAAGAAATCATGCGCTCTTTGTATTCATGTGATTAAGTAGGAAGGAATCGAAAGGAACAAATCAAATTTAAAAGAATAATGTAATTAGAAATAGTTTGTAGGTAATATGTCAGTGCGCATGCTCTGCGAAAAAGGCATATTGTCTGAGCTTATGTAAGATAATCGAGAATCACCCACTGATACTGATAGATTCCTAATTTCTTTTCTTTCCTTTCCTTTCTTTCTTGGAAGATTTATACTGCCTATCATGGATAAGTCTGAATAGTCTTGTTTTCACCATTAGACAGTTGGTCGATAGAAAGCCCGAGCCTACACTTTTACTGGCCCAAGGGATTTTTAACCTCCCACACCCCACAGACAAGGTATGAGAGCAACTGGCCTTTGATGGCGCTGTAATGTTTACTTTGCTTTCTTTTTTTCTTTTCTTTTCTTTCTTTTCTTTGGTGAAGCTATTGGCCAGGGTGAGTAAAATGATTGATTAATTAGGAGCCTGTCGGAAAGCAAAAGGCCAGCTGCATGACAGGAATCAGGTCAAATCCATTTCCCTTTTCCAACATTATTAATACACGAGCCGCGCTAACAAATTCTAAGCTGACAAAGTGACATTTGCATCGATACAACAAATGGAACAAATAGCACCAATAGTAATTACAAAGAAAATATCCATGTATCCCGAAGTTGACAACATTTTTTTATTCATTATGTCTTCTATGCGCTGCTCTTATTTGTTGTTTTACATCCCAACAACATCTAAGGTTATAACAGGACAGTTACCAACTTGTGACAGTGCACACCCATAGTGACTTTATAGCGCTGTGCAACTGGGAGACGGGAACCCCACTCAGTCACATTATCTTGATACCGAACAAACCAGTGCTTGTCCTCTCCTATTAATTCCAAGCACCAGTCTAGAGTTGTGTTTACACGGGCGAGTTAAGTCGGCTTAACTAATTCGCCTCCTTTAGTTCGACTCAAATTGGTCGTGTGAACACTACGCTGAGGCGACTTAAGGCTAAGTCGCCTCATCTAGTTTGCTTCAAGTAAACCGCGTCGCGAGGTAGTCCAGATGAACCGAACTAGCTTAAGTCGGCCCACCTTGCTTGTGTGGACGGTAGCGGTTAAGTTGAAGTGGATTAAGCATGGCACACTATATAATATAATTTGGTCTATGAACCTGCTAGAGGTGCACATATATTTTTTTCATGATTTATTTTAAGGTTTTCACTGCCCAGCAGAAGTTTTGACCGTTCCAAACCAATACGATTCAGTCCATACATATCTAGGTCGAACCCACACTCTCTCGTGGCGACGTCGACTAACCGAAACTGGCGCTGGTTAGTATGGACTTGCTCATGCGCAGATATCGATTTCCGCTTTAAACCGCTCCGTGTGTAGACACGACACTAGTTCGCCTCCTCTAGTTCGGCCTAAAGTTGTGGGTGTAAACACGGCTTAGGTAGCGCAAGTATCCATTTAGCAAGTCATTGATTGGCCTGACTCGGTCGGGGTTCTAACCCACGACTTCCTGGACAGGAAGCCAGCCAACGCGTTTACTGATTCGGCCGTTCCATTTGGTTGGTTGGTTTTTGGAGTTTTACGTACTGGTGACTTCTAAGGTCATATTAGGATGGCTACCGACTTGTGACAGTGCGCACACATGGCGACTTTATAGTGCTGCCCAACTGTGAGACCAGGCCACCAGCACCATGACCTGATATCCCAATAAGTCACATTATCCTCACACTGAGCCAACCAGTCCTTGCCCTATCCTAACAATGCCAAGCACCTGGCTAAGAAGTGACTATCAATTATTAAGTCATTAATTTGACTCGACCAGGGTTCGAACCCATGGGGTTACATCCTACGATCTACCCAAACAGAAGAAGGACGCTCAACTCATTCGGCAATCGCGTCTGGTCCCATCCCATTTGGCCTTTTATACCACTGGACCTACATTTTATTGCACCGGTCCTGCTCAGCTAGTAACCCTCTAAATATGTGTCTAACAAAATCTCGCGAGACGAGCAATGACATCTCGCGAGATGGTCCTGTGGGAGCGCACACTGAGCAGATTCGTCTTAACGACACCCACCAGGGGGCTTCCTGCAACATGAATATGACAGGCATTTTGTGTGTGGAGCGAAGGATTTTATTTGTTGTTGTCTTACTTATTCCGGACGCAGGCAGCAATGAGACCGGTGTTTCTTTTATGGAGGCTCTAGAGGTGGACTGGTTGATTGGTTGTTGGGAGTTTTACGTCCTGGCAACATATAAGGTCATATTAGGACGGGTACCGACTTGTGACAGTGCACACTCATGGTGACTTTATAGTGCTGCCCCACTGGGAGACCAGACCGCCAGTATTGTGGATTGATATCCTACTCAGTCCCATTATCCTGACATTGAGGAAACCCATCCTTGCCATATCCTAATAATGGCAAGCGCCTGGGTAGGAAGCGACAAGTATCAATTTTTTAAAGTCATTGGTCACTTGCTCAGTGCGCATGCTCTGCGGAAAAGGTGTTCTCTGTGGCGGAGTGGTTAGAGTGTCTGACTTTTTTTCTAGGTCGGACTCCTAATCTGAATGTCAGTGGTTCAATTCCCCCTGCCCCCACCTCTTCCAATTAGGATTTCCACCACTGTGTATAACTTACAGCGACATCAAAGGCCAGTTGCTCTCATACCATGTCTATGTGGTGTGGGTGGTTAAAAATCCCTTGGGTCGGTAAAAGTGTAGACTCAGGCTTTCTATCGACAAACTGTCTAATGGTGAAAACAAGTCTATTCAGACTTATCCATGATAGGCAGTATAAATCTTCGAGAAGAAAAGGCATATTGTCTGAGCTTATGTAAAATAATCGAGAATCACCCACTGATATTGATAGATTCCTAATTTCTTTTCTTCCCTTTCTTTTATGCTGCCTATCATGGATAAGTCTGAATAGTCTTGTTTTCACCTTTTGACAGTTGGTCCATAGAAAGCCAGAATGACCCACTGATACTGATAGACCTGACCTTCCACACGGGAGGCCTGCGCTCTACTGATTTGGCTATTCGTTTGTTTGCTGGGGTTTAAAATCCTCCCAACATCTAAGGCCATATCAGGCCTCACATAACATGATGCCAGTTTCATTTCATATTGTGAGCTCAAGCGGTGGTCACGTGAATTGCATTTAAATGGCCGCTCTCCGAACAAGGCGTTGAACAATGTCGAAAGCGATGCCAGTCGATGGTCAAGTGGAGGAGGGTGAGAGCGGTGCCCTTGAAGCCATTGGACCCTGCCTGGGGACAACGAGGCAGCAGCGCGACTGAACCTCTCCACAGCCAGTAGGTTCTCAGGTTGGCATTACTAAAGCTAGCATACCTTACACTCGGTATGCGGCATGCGAATACGAATGCGGCATGCGAACAGGCTGATTCCTTTCACCCACACCCACACCCACACCCACACCCACACATAGTGTCAGGTTTCTCTACCACTGTTTTCTATGCAAAACGCAGCAGCATTCGCATTCGCATTCGCATGCCGCACCGATGGCTACATGGACCGATTCAGTTGCCGCATTCGCATTCGGACGTATGGAAGCACCCCTATTCACTTAGATGCTTTTCGATTTTTTGCCGCATTCGCATTCACATGCCGCATACCATGTGTAAGGAATGTAGCCTTCAGCCGGCCCACCCAGCACCAACCAGCCAGGCCGAGCTTCAGTGGCCCTGAAGTGAGACGCAGTGCCTGTGCCCGGAGAGTGATGGCCGCCATGTTATTGAACGCCATCTGTGGTGTTGGGAGAGCGGGATGGGTTGGTTGGTTGGTTGGTTGTTGGAGTTTATATGTCCTGGCTACATCTGAGGTCATATCAGGATGGGTACTGACTTGTGACAGTGAGCACTCATGGCGACTTTATAGTGTTGCTTCACTGGGAGACCAGGATACCAGCACCATGACCTGATATCCCACTCAGTCACATTATCCTGACACTAAGCCAACCAGTGCTTTCCCTATCCTAATAATGCCCTATTGGAAAATGAAAACCCAGAAGATCTTAAGGGATGTTATATTTGGGGGTCTGGGGGTATCCCCCTAGAACAATTTTAAAATCTTAGATGCCCTGTGGTGCATTTTTGACACAATAATCCGCAAGATTGATATAATATTACTAAATGAAAAACCGGACGATCGGCGTATGGTGATGATGGGGACATAAAATATCATACACCTTACAGGGAAACTGTAAGAGTTGGCAACCCTGAGTTGGTAGTAGATCCACAAATTTAACCTTGCCGATCATAGATTCAATGAGTGCCCCCCCACCCCCCCACCCTGTGGTCCCCTAATTGACACTGCTTCCAGCATCGCTCCCTCATCTGACTTGTGAAATGTCAGGAAAGCCGAGCATCCACTTGTCATTCTCTATGCCAACCATAAAACACCATGCCCTTTTCAAATGCTTTATAAATTTCAGGGATTAAAGTGGTGTTGGAGACGAAAAAGCGGAAATCACTTAGGCCTAAAAAGAAATATTGATGTTTCCGGTTGCCGACTGACCATGTTAGAACCCCCCCCCCTCCCCCGACTCAATTTAGTTTTCCGCTCTGAGAATTTATATTTTTTAATCACACTCTTACGTTAAGACATAATATGATTATTGGCTTCAAGCAAAAAGAGGGAAAAAACATGCACCAGCGGTACTTGTATGAATGGTTTAGACACTACTCATCTATACAGAGCTTGAGAAGTACTATATTATAGCCCTGTCACACTACGACGTAACGAGCTAACATAAACCGACATAGGTGACTTTTGGTCATTATGTTGAGGTACGGCGGGTTACGTCATGCTTATGCCATGCTTACGTTAGGCAGACGTCGAGTTACGTCGATATACGTCAGGTTAGGTCGAGTTACGGCAGCGCACGTCGAGGTTTTGGACATGTCCAAAACTTTTGACGTACGACAATGTTCGACAATGTGTGGATTTTACGTCCGCCATACGTTATGTGTGTGTTAGGCGTACGTCGATGTACGCTAGACATACGTTAGTCAAACGCTGCTCACTATGTTGCACTACGTTGCACTACGTCGACCTACTTTAAAGGCAGTGGGAACATACAGTCCGCGCAATGACAACGTACAGATAACGTACGTCCAACATACGTTTAGCATTTCTCCACCGTGTCATGATGTATGTCACGTAGTTCTGGCGATCGAATAACGTATATAACGTTCACCGGCGTTCCCTGAACGTACCGTGAGAGTAATTCGAGCATTTTTCGCCGGGAGGTACATTAGCCATACTTCGGTCATACGTTGGCCATAGGCTGTGTATACGGTATGTATACGTCCAACTTTGCCCCCAACGCTGAAACGTTTGACTCATCTCGACGTATTGGGACAATTTCAGCCGTTGGGCATACGTTGACGCAATACGTCGTAGTGTGACAGGGCCATTAGGTGACCCCAGTGTCAATTTCAGTTTTGAGAACCGGAAGTGCAGCTTTTGCAGTGTTCAGTTTAACAAACAATTTGTCCTTTGAAACCTACATACCGACCCCCAAAAAATGGTCCACTGCAACCAGAAACATGAATATTTTTCTTTTTGGCCTGAGTGGTCATTTCTAATGACATTGGGATCGGTGATAACACGGTCACACAGATGAGTCCGTAATGATTGATCTGACTTCCGGGAATCTTCCGCGATTGCCCGAAAACAGGTGGATTTTCGCGTTTTCGCAGAAATCCATTCTTTGCCTTTTGTTTATTCGTTTTGGTTTTACGCCTTAGCAACATCTAAGATCATATCAGGACAGTCCAGCTTTTGCACAGGAGACTCTTACTGTCCAACTACCGTCATTTACCCATGACATTTTGTGACAGTTAATCGGCCATATTAGAAAGAATTGAGGAAATCAGCAAAATCGTGGAGAGCTTTCATCCCTGTGTAAAGGTAAGATTCCATATACGCTGTATGTGAATGTGGCAAAAAATGGAAAAGTATACAAATGCACAGTGGTGCTTCCATATGCCGGTTGCAAATGCAAATGCGGCAAGTGGATCGCTACAGGGACCGATTGGTGTGAATGCGAACACGAACGCAAACGCGAATGCTGCTCCATTTGTCATAAACTAAACAGAAACTTTGACTTTCCTTCACAAGTTTGTAGCAAGAAAGACTGAAAATCGCATGGGTATTCATGTCGCATGCCGCATTTGCATGCTACATACCGCATATATATGGAATCTTAGCTTAATTCTATTTGATAGCGGCTGTCTCCTGTCCCAACAGAACAGTGTGGTACAGTTCTCAATACCCGAACAAATGATGTGCCTATAATAAATAACCCATAGCAGACCTACTGCGGCTAGCTATGACAGGAGCGTCATATCTATGGCATGATACATTTGGAATGAACAACCGAGCACAACCAGAAACATAAAATCCCTTGAAGCATACAAAAAATATACATAAAACAAAACGACCTACCCCAGGAACCAATGGCGAACACAGCCGTTAGGGGGTTTCGGTGTGTCAACATATTACCCATCGTGAATGATAATTGTCGACCAGGAAGCTCTAAGATAAATACGCTTGCAAATTACTAACAAACCGTACAAGACAATAAACCACAAACTAACGACTAAAAGCTGTTCAGCATTGAAAACAACTTCTATCATGATGATAGTAGAACACTCTCCAAGCAGAGTCTGTGATGATAGGTCTATATGTTATGGACAGGGTAAATAAACTATCAATAGAAAAATAAAAATTCTCCCGAGGCTTCTTCATCAAAGATAGATACAGATGGATCAGTGCCACCCACGTCAAGTGAGGTGTGGGCGTCGTGGGGAGTTATGTCAGTACCGCAAATTGAAATTAGTTGGGAGATGTCCCCCCCCCCAGCCCCCACCCACTCAAATTCCACACCGCATCGTGTGACACATACATCATCCTACATATCTCAGAGATGAACGCGATCCCGGAGAAAACAGCGGCAGTCAACAAACAAGATAGGTGATGAATAGGGTCACAATGATAGTAGAACACTCTCCAAGCAGAGTCTGTGATGATTGGTCATATGCATGGTGCTAAGACTATGCTAGGACAGTTGCCTGTGAAAGCTGAGTAAAGCTAAGATTCCTTACACGTGGTATGCGGTATGCGAATGCGAATGCGGCAAAATATCGAAACACCTTGAAGTCAATGGGCTACAACCCTTACACGCGGTATGCGAATGCGAATGCGACAACTCGATCGGTCCCTGTAGCGATCGGTGTGGCATGCGGCATGCAAATAGAAACATCAGTCGCACTTGCCCATTAGTTTTAGACGAGGAGAGGTGACTGAGCATTACGGAACGGTCACACCCAGGGGTGCTGAGGGGAAACATCTGGTAGTGGTTGTGGTGGGGAACGCTTGCCGCTTACCGCATAGAAGGAATCCTCCCATTCGCATACCGCATGCCGCATACCGCGTAGAAGGAATCTTAGCTTTATGGTAAATTTCCAGTGAGTCCCTGATAATGTTTGTTTTTTATTCATTGGAATTAGTGGAGATGGAGGGGAGGTGGGGGGGGGGGGCATTACCCAGCCATTAGCTGACCCAATGACAAACGCTTGGAACATGACCTAAATGCTTCAGTTATTCCTCCAATTATGTGGTGATAGATGGAGACAAGGAATATTATCGAATATTGTCAAATATTGTAGAATGTTGTCAAATATTGTAGAATGCTGTAGAATATTGAATATTGAAGATAATTGAAATATTGCAGAATATTTTGAAATATTGTAAAATATTGTAGAATATCAAAAGATATTGTAGAATATCGAAAAATATTATAGAATATCGAACAATATTGTAGAATATTGTAGAATACCGTAGAATGTTGGGGAATACTGTAGAATATTGTACAACATTGTAGAATATTGTAGGGATATAATAGAATAATATAGAATATTGTAAAAAATAACACAAATAATCAGCCAATCGCGGAAATCAGCGAAATGGCACAGTCTTGTCATCCCTGATATCTAAAGACCAGACGGTTATCTGAGTACCTGCAGGAGTTATCGGTGTGGACTTGGCAACCTCTCTTGCCTTTTTGCTGGTACTGTGTTAGAGATGGCGCCGCCCTTTGAGCCTGTCTTGACTGAGGTTGGCTGGGATGAGTTGTGCGGGAACCAGCGCAACAAACAATTTTCACCAATTTATCTAGAATTTTACCTGGCCTCAAATTTGTTGTTGTACTTGTGAGCCTTTGACTTCAAAAAGTATCTCGACACACAGTTGATTGTGTGCTTTTACATTCTCTGTAGAAGCGATGGCCTGATAATAATATGACAGAATAAGATTTGAACACTTCTCGCCGTGATTATGGCCTTTGCTTCCAACACGGTGTTAAGCAATCACCACTAACTAACAAACTAACTAACTATCTAACTAACTATCTAACTAACTATCTATCTAACGAACTATCTAACTAACTAACTATCTAACTAACTATCTAACGATCTAACTAACTATCTAACGAACTATCTAACTAACTATCTATCTAACTAACTATCTAACTAACTATCTAACTAACTATCTAACTAACTATCTAACTAACTAAATATCTAACTAACTATCTATCTATCTAACTAACTAACTAACTATCTAACTAACTAACTATCTAACTAACTATCTAACTAAATATCTATCTAACTAATTATCTAACTAACTAACTATCTAACTAACTAACTCACTACCTAACTCACTACCTAACCAACCAACCAACCAACCGACCGACCACCCCCTCATTCACTCACTCACTCACTCACTCACTAACTCGCTACCTAACTCACTCACTCACTAGCTCACTCACTAACTCACTACCTAACCGACCACCACACCCCCTCACTCACTCACTACCTAACTAACTAACTAACTCACTCACAACCTAAATCACTACCTAACCAACCAACCAACCGACCGACCGACCGACCGATCGACCGACCACTTAAGGGGCTGTCAGATTAGGGTTGTTTGCGGGAGCGTACGCTACGCATATGCTACGCATATGCTACGCATACGCTACGCATATGCTACGCATATGCTACGCATACGCTACGTTTGTAGCTATGTGATTACGATACGTACTACGCATATGTCCATACGCTACGTGTACGCTATGCATACGCTCGCATATGCCGTCATGTGCCGGCTTATGCCGTTGTATGCCGCCATATGCTTTCTCCCGTCCGTCCGTCATACGCTCCTCATAGGTTACGCATATGCTCAAAAACACCTGTGAGGTCACCAAAGGTCACGATACGTCGTCCCGCACATTTTTTTCCCATTTTCGACGTAGGTTTTCAATACGCTCCCGCCATACGCTGTAATGTGACAGGGCCTTTAAATCAAGTGTGAGCTGGGGCCGGATTAGCCAGTCAGTGCCTAGTGTGCATGGTGAGGGTGAGGGTGAGGATGAGGACTAGGGTGATGGTTAGTGAGGATGAAATTGAGGGTGAGGATGAGTGAGGATGAAATTGAGGGTGAGGATCAGGGTGGGGTGGGGTGAGGATGGGTGTGGGGGTGAGGGAGGATGAAATTGAGGGTAGGGATGAGGGTTGGGTGAGGATGAGGGTGGGGGTGAGTGAGGATGAAATTGAGGGTAAGGATGAGGGTGGGGTGAGGATGAGGTTGGGGGTGAGTGAGGATGAAATTAGGGGTAAGGATGAGGGTGGGGTGAGGATGAGGGTGGGGGTGAATGAGGATGAAATTAGGGGTAAGGATGAGGGTGGGGTGAGGATGAGGGTGGGGGTGAGTGAGGATGAGGATGAAAATGAGGGTTAAGATGAGTATAAGGATGAATGAAAATGTGTGTAAGGATTACGGTGCGTGAGAATGAAAATGTGTGTAAGGATAAGGATGAGGGTGAGTGAGAGGATTAGTGAGGGTGAGGATGAGTGAGTGTAATGAGGATGAGGATCAGAGGGAGACTGAGAGTGAGAGTGAGATTGAATCAGGGTTGGGCCTTTAGCCAATGGTTAGTAATAGTATGCATGGGTGGAGGGGTGTGGTGGGGCAGTGGTGGTGGTGGTGGTGGTGGTGGTGGTGGTGAGTGCAAAGCCTTGTCAGCACTAAGACAACCCCATCACCGCCTCATGGGTGCCAGCGACAACTCTTACCTTTTTGCTGCTTGGTTGTCTTTGGCTTCCCCTTTCGTTCGACATCGCTCTACAAAGACAAAGAATACAATGAGAGGGGCACTGCGGTATAAGATCTCCATGGAAAGGCCCAGAATTGAGGTCAGGAAACACTCATTTTTATTTCGAGTGACAGATCCATGGAACAGTCTTCCAGACCAAGTGGTAGAAGCACCAACGGTGGAAGCATTTGAGAGAAGGCTTGATAGACATTGGAGAGGACATCCAGAATGATATGACTTCAGGGCTCCATCCACGTCCATATGCGTGCAAAAGAAACAGTTCTTTTTTACCATAACGAGCTGGCATTAGAGACAGAATAGGGCTTAGAGCAGCCAGAAGAGGATATGTACGTTAATCTGTAAGTTAAACTGCATCAGTCAGAAATTTGTCTGTGACTGTGAGGGGATAAACGTATTGTGTCGACAATTTGATGCCCACTGTCAATATGTACATAACCTCAATCTTTGCTAACAGTCGCGGGATTTGTCCGTGCTTCGGATGGAAGACACCAGGCCATAAATTATTTATTTTAGCTATTGTCATGAGGAAATATGAAAATGGGAAATACTGTGAAGTCCCAACTTAACGCGAATTCGGATATAAGCCGATGATTCATTGGACCTAGAATTCTTTAATTCAAAGGAATTTCAGTAAAAATGAACCTCGATTTAACGCGACCCAAGCTTGTTTTGCGATTGCATTATATGGACTTGAATGATCGCATTATAACAGGGTCATACGGTATTACGACTTCGGTTAACACACAAATTCAAAATGAATATAGTAGATTATAGCGATTAACCTAATATATTTATCTCCGAAAGCTACAGAAACTCAAAACCATCGGACTATGCAAATTTAATCCATATAACGAGAAATAAGAATTACGACAACAGTCCAAATTGACGATTACTCCCAGGCCTGATATGAGACCCACATGACCTCAGCAAACCCTGGCCACTGTACACCTTCAGCGACAAGGTCATTTGAGGTCAATGATGCTGAGTGAAGCAGCCATCAATGACGTCATTTCTGCGGGATGCAGAAGGGTCCTTAGCACAAGGCGAGGCCTCACGTGACCTTGGGGTCACATTACAGCATAATATCTGCGCAGGGCAGCGCTTTGTTTAAAGCAGCGTAGTCCAATGGTTCTGAGTTTTCGTCATTTTCCGAGATAAAGATAGTAGGGCTTTATGTCCTGGCAAAATCAAAGGTTATATTAGGACAGGTACCAACTTGTGACGGTGCACTCATGGCGACTATATAGTGCTGCCCACTGGGAAATCAGGCCGCAGGCACCAGGACCCGATATCCCCCACTCAATCACATTATTCTGACACTGAACTAACCAGTCCTTGCCCGATCCTATTAATGCCGAGCGCCAGGCTAGGAAGCGACAAGTATGAATTTTAAGGTCATTGGTTTGACTCGACCGGGAACCGCACACGAGGCCCACGCTCGACCAATTAGGTCACCGCGCCAAGTCCAATTTAATAGAAGCTGTTATTGCTTAAGCCTATGGTGCCCAGCATTTCGACATGCACACCCAAATTGATTTGCCATGTTTTCACTTCAAATATCCCCAAAGATAGCCATTTACAATAAAAGTTATTTTAAGCTGAGGTAAGGCCGATTATAATAATCAACACAATATATTTATCTCAAAATGATGCAAAAACTATGCGACTTTTAAAGTCACGTAGTCCGATGAAGCACCAAATTTTCAAAACCAAAACAATTATCTAGAATTGATTCTGCATATCTGACTTAGCTACTGGTGCACTTATTAAACATGTGTCACCACATAGAAGGGAATACTTAGCCAATTTGATAGAACTTGTTACTGCACAAGCCTATGGTGTCAGAGTTTTGGCGTGCTTGCCAAAATTAATTGTACATGCTTGAATATCTCAAAAGTTAATCTCTTAAAATAAAAATTACTTCAAACTAAAATGAGGTAGACTATAGGTTATATCAATCAATTTAATATATTTATCTCAGAAAATGACTGAAACTCAAAAACATGAGACTACGCAACTTTAATAATCATAGAAGCTGTGATTGCTTAAGCCTATGGTGTCCAGCAACTCGACATCTACGCCCAAGTTGATTTTCAAATAGCCATTTACAATAAAAGCTATTTTAAAGTTGCATAGTCCGATGGTTTTGTGTTTCTATCATTTTTCTGGGAAAAAGGTATTAAATTAATTGTTATAATCTACCTTACTTTAGTTTGAAGTAACTTTCATTTTTTAATGTGTAACTTTTGAGATATTTGAAGTTCGAAATATGCCAGATTAGTTTTGGCAAGCATGCCAAAACTCGGACACAATAGAATTCTGCAGTCACAGGTTTTTATTCAATTGTGTCAGTATTCCCTTCTATGAGGCAACAACTGTTTTTTTTTTTTTTTTAAATGCATCAGTACCTAAGTTAGATATGTAGAATCAAATTGAGATCATTTCTTTGGTTTAGAAAATTTGATGTTTTATCAGACTCTGCAACTTTAAGCTGAGGCAAGGCCGATAATAATGATCAACCTAATCTCCAAACAATGCAAAAACTAGGCAACTTTAAGTGACTAACACACTTAGGTTATTCACAAATGGCATCAAATAGGACTGGTAATAATCTGTCTTGAAACAGCCTATTTTCAGGAAGTTATTTCAGGCCCAATCAAAGCTGAGTCTCTATGGCCAAGCTATAGCCATTACTCTCATTTAGCCCTAATGACCCGCCTCCTGTTGTTAGACTTTATATAGGACAAAGATGGATTTTCTATATTAAAGTTGCATAGTCCGATGGTTTTGAGTTTATCATTTTCGTAAATATATCTATTAGGTTGTTCATTATATGAAACCTCATTTTAGTTTAAAGTAACTTTAATTTGAAATTATTAACGTGTGAGCTATTTGAAGTGCAAACGTGACAAATTAATTTTGGTAAGCACACCAAAACTCTGACACCATAGGTTTCTGCAGTAAAAGGCTCTATTAAATTGCCTCAGTATTCTCTTCTATGTGCGAGTAAATGTTTAATAAGTGCACCAGTATCTAAGTTAGATATGTAGAATCAAATCGAGACAATAGTTTTAGCTTTGAAAATTTGATGTTTTCATTGGACTAGGTAGCTTTAAATAGGCCTGAACCCTAGCAGTTTTGAAAGTTTGTTTTATTTAAGGAAACACCTAGAACGCATTGATTTTTATCATCGGCTTTGGACGTCAAACATATGGTCATTCTGACATATTTCTTTGGAGGAAACCCGCTGCCGCCACATAGGCTACTCTTTCCGATAAGCAGCAAGGGGTCTTTTATATGCACTTTCCCACAGACAGGACAGCATTCACCACAGCCTTTGCTGAACCAGTCATGGAGCATTGGCTGGAATGGAAAATAACCCAAACTGCAAATGTGTCGACTGAGCAGGATCGATCATAGGTGGACACTCTACTGCCTGAGCTACGTCCCGCTCCTATATTAGTTTTGAAAGTAATCGTGAAAGAAAAAAAATCGAAATCAACGGCGAGGTGGGAGGTAATTGGGTCACAATGATGACAGGGTGTCCTCCAAGCATAGTTAGTAAAGGTTGGTCATAGGCATAGTGCAAAAACTCTGCTTGGAGAGGACTGAATGAAACATAACTTCCGGCTCTTTTTATCTGTGATTCAATCAACGGATAGTGAATGTGTACATGCATCCATTATATTGAAAATAAAAGGTATTTATATAGCTCATACTCTCCAACTGAATCATGAATCAAAGCAAAGTGTGTACACTCATTCATCCATCATATAAATAAATAAATTGGTATATATTGTATTTCTCAAACTGAATCAAATAAATCAACAGAAAGTGAATATTGATATGCATCCTTTATATTACAGTAAAACCTCTCTAACCGACCACCTCCACAGATCGACCACTCCCCTATATCAATCGCTTTATTTGGGACCCAAACGATCGCCTATAAAATACCATTGTAACAATTAAGAAAAACTCCATAAACTGACCACCTCCCTAAATGGAAAAATTAAAGTCGGTCGAATTAGATGTTTTATTCTACATTGGAAATATAAATTGACATATAATAATATTTTTCTAACTGATTTTTTTAAAGAAAAAAAAAGAAGTGAATATTTATTGCATTGCTAATATTAAGATAAATGAACCCCCTCCCCCACTCCCATCCACTTTTTTAAAGGGGTGCGGACACAAATTCAAGAAACAATTGGTGAACAGGTGTGGCCACAGGTGGTAGCCTGAGGCTAAGCTGGGTGTGTGAGTGACTGCCTAATAAGCACTGTTCAGGGTAGATAAAGGATTCACCCGATACTCGCAGTCGCAGTACACGGGTGAATACCAACCCTATATAAAAACGGTCGAAAAAGCGGGTTAACGAATTGAGAGCCTAATTTCACAATCTAAGAAGCAACAATTATTCTTTACATGTCTTATTGATAGCCAGCCCGCTACCTTTGAGTTGAAAAATATAATATAATATCCAGTTTAATAAGATTTAAAAGTGAAATCGACGGTGTTCTGCGGCTGCCATCTTGTCTTTTTGCATTCTCTCCCATTTCACCAACTCTGTGCCTATATGGGTAGCCATTTGATACTGGAGCCACAGTTTCTACTTCATGTTCCATACTAAACCTATTTTCACCCATATTTACACTACGTTGTCCTTCACCCCTGTACTACAAGTACCGGGTGAATCTTTTATCTATGTTCAGGGGTGAGCCACCGCGCCACCCCAACGCGCCACATGGCTGGGGTTTGCGTCCTAGCAACATCTGAGGGAAGGTATCGGATTGTAGAAGTATACACTCATTGTGGCTTTATAGTGCTCTCCGATTGGGGCACACATTGGTACTCTATCACATTACACACTCACTGTGGCTTTATAGTCCTGCCCCAATTGGGATACATTCGCATCCGGTCAAAGGAAAGAGAGGGGCAGACTTACATAGCTTATAATATTAATAAGGCATATTTAAAAACCTTTAAATTACTTAAAGCTGCATAGTCCGATGAAATATCAAATTTTCAAAACCAACCCAATTATCTAGATTTGATTTCACATATCTAACTTAGATACTGATGCATGTATTAAGCATTTGTTTCTGCGTAGAAGGCAATACTGAGTCAATTTAACAGAACCTGTTACTGCAGAAGTTTATGGTGTCAGAGTTTTAGCAAGCTTGCCAAAACTAATTTTCCATGTTTGCACTCAAAATATCTCAAAGGTTTACCATTTAAAATAAACTTTGAACTAATGTAAAGTAGATACTAGTGATTGATCTAATCTATTTATCTCAAGAAAAAATACAGAAATTCAAAACCATCGGACTATGCAACTTTAAGTGATAGTACGATTTGCACTACTTTCCAAATATAATATATCCTGTCACAGGTTAATAGACATAGCTTGACCACAGAGGCCTCAGACCATGAACGGGCACAAAATAACTCTGAGAGAATAAGTTGTTTCAAGTTATGCAAATCATATTTGATCAATAACTAAGTTAGAGAATAGGTTGTTTCAAGCGACACAAATCATGACGTGTCAAATTTTATGATAATAATTGTAAATGAGACAGGGTGGCCAAATGAGTTGAACGCCCACCTCCCATGTTGGTAGGTCATGGGATTCGAACGCCTGCTTTCGAACATTGGTCGAGTCAAACTAATTTATACTTGTCACTACCTAGCCCGGTGTTCGACCATTAATAGGATAGGACAAGGAGCAGTGGAATGAGGAAGACCAATTGTCCGGGATTGAAAATCCCCATGCTTAATCAAATAATTTACAACAACAATGATGACAACAACAACAAAATTCATTTCGCATGCAGAGAGCCAAGTAATGTGGTTGACAAGGACCAATTCAGTGAGTGGTTGGTCTGACTCAGCTGAGGATCGAACCCACGGGGGTAGCGGACGGACATTACTTCCCGCAAATGGTCCTTGTAATGCGTTACATATTCAAGACAACTGTATATAAAAACGGGATGGGCATTAAGCGATTGAAGCACCTTCCTTTGTTAATGCTATTGCTTTGATGGTTGGTCGGTTGGTTGGTTGGAGTTTTACATCCTTGCAACATCTAAGGTCATATCAGGACAGGTTCCGACTTGTGACAGTGCTGGTGACTTTATAGTGCTGCCCACAGGGAAATCAGGCTGCTGGCACGATGAACCAATATCCCACTAAGTCACATTATCCTGACACTGAGCTAACCAGTTCTTGCCTTATCCTATTAATGCAGAGCGCTAAGCTAGGAAGCGACAAGTATCAATTTGATATAAGTCATTGGTTTGACTCGACTAGGAACCGAACTCCAGATCTCCTGGACGCGAGGCCCGCGCTCTACCGATTCGGCCACTGCGCCGGATGAGTTTGCTTTGTAATTGTGCTGAATGTAGTTGGCGACCCAATTTCGGTTGAGTGATTATTGAGCAACCACTGCACAGGGTTTGGGTCTGATTCAATTTTAACCAGAATTTTAAATATTATTATTATTTTGAAGTATTTGTCCACACATACAAACCATAAGGTTTGTTATTTTCACTAATCGCGTCAGCATACAGTTAGTTGGCAGAGGCCGGAGGGCAGGTTTGGTGTGAGTGGCAATCACCTGAAGAGGGAGTAGAGCGTGCGGGTGTGAGTGTGTGAGTGAGTGAGCGTGTGACCGTGTGAGTGTGGGAGCATGTGAGCATGTGAGCGTGTGAGTGAGTGTGTGAGTGGGTGAGTGTGGGAGCGTAGTCAATGGACGGATGACGTTGGGAGGTTGGCTTTACGTGGAAGGCTACTTCCGGTTCTGTCTGCGTGCGCAACCCCCCTCCCGACACACACACACACACACACACACACACACACACACACACACACACACACACACACACACACACACACACAGCACCCACGGGAGTAGCGAGTAGTGGGAGGCCTCGAGTAGTGCAGCAGAGGGCAGCAGAGGCAGCAGCAGCAGCATGCTTCTGTGCGTGCGTGTGTGTATGTGGAGTTTTACGACCTGGCAACATCTAAGGTCATATCAGGACGGGTACCGACTCGTGACAGTGCATACTCATGGCGACTTCATAGTGCTGCCCAGCCGGCACCATGACCCGATATCCCACAGTCACATTAGATTATAAGTCATTGGTTTGACTCGACTGAGAACCGAACTCCCGATCTCCCGCACGCGAGCTGCCGATTCGGCCACCGCGTCCGGTGCAGCAGCGGCAGGAGAGGGGGGGGGGGGGGGGGAGGGGGGGGGAGGGAGGAGGAGGCGGGGTGGAGGAGGAGGAGGTGGAGGAGGAGGGGGAGGGGGAGGAGGAGGAGGAGGAGGAGGGGGAGGAGGAGGAGGACGGGAGGGGGAGGAGGAGGAGGTGGAGGAGGAGGGGGGGGGGGGAGGGGACGGAGGAGGAGGTGGAGGAGGAGGAGGAGGGGGAGGGGAAGGGAGGGGGGGAGGAGGAGGAGGAGGGGGAGGGGGAGGAGGAGGAGGGGGAGAGGAGGAGGAGGAGGGGGAGGAGAGGAGGAGGAGGAGGAGGGGGGGGAGGAGGAGGAGGAGGAGGGGGAGGTGGAGGGGGAGGGGAGGGGAGGAGGGGGAGGAGAGGGAGGAGGAGGAGGGGGAGGAGGAGGAGGGGGAGGGAGGAGGAGGAGAGGGGGGGAGGGGGGGGGGGGGAGGAGGGAGGAGGCGGAGGAGAGGGGGGAGGGGGGGGAGGGAGGGGGGGAGGGGAGGGGGGAGGGGGAGGGGGAGGAGGGGAGGGGGGGGAGGGGAGGAGGAGGGGGGAGGAGGGGGGGAGGGGAGGAGGGGGAGGGGGGGGAGGAGGGGGGAGGGGGAGGGGGGGGAGGGGGGGGAGGAGGGGGGGGAGGGGGGAGGAGGAGGGGGGGGAGGGGGGGAGGGGGGGGGGGGAGGGGGAGGGAGGGGGGGAGGGGGGAGGAGGGGGGAGGGGAGGAGGGGAGGGGGGGGGAGGAGGAGGGGGGGGAGGAGGAGACGGGGGGGGGGGGAGGGGGGAGGGGGAGGAGGGGGGGAGGGGAGGGGGGGGAGGGGGAGGAGGGGGGGGGGGGGGGAGGGGAGGAGTAGGAGGAGGAGGGGGGAGGGGAGGGGGGAGGAGAGGAGGAGGGGGAGGGGGGAGTGGAGGAGGAGGAGGTGGAGGAGAAGGAGGAGGAGGCGGAGGAGGAGGCGTAGCAGGAGGCGTAGGGGGAGGAGGCGGAGGCGGAGGACTACACACAGAAACAGATCAATGACGAGGAGCGGGCAACGTGCCCGGCACGCCGCCACCATCATGCCGCTGCCGGTGGAGGATGCCCCGCCCCCCGCCCCTTTCCCTCCCACCCATCGACCCACCCACCCACCGCATCACCCCCTGCCCCGGCCCCACCCCCACCACCTACTCCTACGCATGCACACACACACACACACAGACACACACAGACACACACATACTGCCTCCCTTCCTACTGCCCCATCCCATCTCTCACTCAGTCACAGCTCTACCCTGCCCGCACCGCTCTCCCTCACCTCTCAGCTTCTCTCTTTCGGCCCCCATCTCTCTCTCTGCCCCATCTCTCTCTCTGCCCCATCTCTCTCCGCCCCATCTCTCTCTGCCCCACCTCTCAGCTTCAGCACCATCTCTCCCTGCCCCACCCCTCTCTGCCCCACCCCTCTCTGTCCCATCTCTCTGCCCCATCTCTCTCTGCCACATCTCTCAGCTTCAGCACCATCTCTGCCCCATCTCTCTCTGCCCCATCTCTCTCTGCCCCATCTCTCTCTGCCCCATCTCTCTCTGCCCCATCTCTCTCTGCCCCATCTCTCTCTGCCCCATCTCTCTCTGCCCCATCTCTCTCTGCCCCATCTCTCTCTGCCCCATCTCTCTCTGCCCCATCTCTCTCCGCCCCATCTCTCTGCCCCATCTCTCTCCGCCCCATCTCTCTCTGCGTCTTTTCCCCTTCTACCCTCACATCCCTTTCTGACCTCTCATACCACCCCTGTTCCCATCCTCTCTTCCCTACTCACCCCCCCCCTCCCCCCCCCCCCCACCTCTCACCCTCACCAATAGTAAGATGGACGGAAGACCAGTGCTCCGGCGCTGACAAATGTCATATTCAGATGAATAAATACTTTACCAAAAAAACAAACAAAAACTCCCCCCTTCCATCCTCCCTTCCCATAACTCTCATCCCCATCCCTCCTCATCCCTTTCCTCTTCCTCTCTCTCCCTCATCCCTTCCCCCATCTCTCCATCCCCCTACCTCCCTCCCCCCTCCCCCCCCCCCCCCTCACATCCCTTCATCTACTCTCCCCGGCCATTCCACTTCCCCTCCCCCCCCCCCGTTCTCCTGCTATCATTTCCTGACCTCTCTCTCTTCTCTTGTCTCCTCTTCTCCCACCTCTGCTGAATTCCACCTTCTTGGTCTATCACCAATCAATCACCCCCCCCCCCCCACACACACACACACCCCTCCCCCCAACCCGATCCATGTGTCTCAGAATCATCCTCTACTACCCCCCACATCTCCCGCCTCCCCCATCTCCACTCATCTCTCAACTGCAGTCCCAATCCTTCCCTATTGCACCCCACCCCCTACACCCCACCCACCCATCCCACACGGTAATCTGATAGAGAGACACACCAGCGATCAACGGACGATCGTGAAAGGGATGTCATTTTTTGTTCTCCACTCCCAACTATTTTGTTGTTTGTCTCCTGCGTGTGTGTGTGATGTGTGTACGCGTGGTGCATGTGTGCGTGTGTATGCGTGCGCGTGCGCGTGTGTGTGTGTGTGTGTGCGCGCGCGTGTGCGCGTGACGGAGTAAAGCACCCATGACTACTCATGACTACTGACATGGGTGTAAACGGAATAGTACAAAGCCGGCGGCAGACGCGGGGTATTATGGGTGAAAATGGGCACTTCCGCCGACAAGTCGATACGAGCACTGAGGGACAATAGGCATTGGCACAGCGTTCGGTCAGACAGACATTCGGATGGCAATGGGAGATAATTATTTTAGATTCATATTGCTTCTAGAACGTTAAGAACTGATTCGTATTCATTATGCCTTAAACTTAAAGGGCCACTAACATGACCAACACAATTTTACTTATTCACAAGGACCAGACGGAACGGTCGAATTAGTTGAGCGTCCGTCTCCCGGTCGAGTCAAACCAATGACCTACAAAATTATACTTGTCGCTTCCTAGCCAGGCACCCGGCATTATTGATATTAGGATAGGGCAGGGACTGGTTGGCTCAGTGTCAGGATAATGTGACTGAGTGGGATATCAGGTCAAGGTGCTGGTGGCCTGGTCTCCCAGTGGGGCAGCACTATAAAGCCACCATGAGTGTGCAGTCACAAGTTGGTACCCACGCTGCTATGACCTTAGATGTTGCCAGGACGGAAAACTCAAACAACCAACCAACTTATTCACAATTATCAACCATTAAGGGGGTACTAACATGATCAACAGAAATGTACTACAATTATCAACTATTAAAGGGGCACTAACATGACCAACACAACTTTACTTATTCACAATGATCAATGATTATGATCAAATATGAATAGTAATGATTTGCATAGCTTAAAACAAACCATTTTACGCCACTAATGTTTTTTATTATTATTATTATTATTATTATCATTATTATTAAATAGAAATACCAAATTTGCATGAATCTACGTTGGATTGAAAAAAAGAACCCATGACATTCTTCTCCGTTTCTATTATTTCTGATGATTGACAATCTCAAACACGGTACAGCACACGCACGGTGCAGCACACACGGTACATCACACACACGGTACATGATGCTAATGCACCATACACCAAAATAATTTGGTACACATCATATCATGCAACTCAAATGCAGCTCAAATTGTGCAAAAGTGCACCTCGTAAACCATGTCTTAAACCAAAGACCAGTAAGATCCCCACAGCATTACCACAAACCACATTGAAAAATACCTCAGGTACCATAAACCAAATACCATGTAGCACCAATCACACAATAAACCACTTCGTAAAGAACACTGTGCAACACACCATAAACACACTATACACACATACAATAAACACATAACATATAATCATATACACCTTGTTATAACAAATTATAACACCCAATAAACACATACTATAGACAATAGAAATATACAATACATTATAGACACATACAGCACACTATACACACATACAATACATTATAGCGAATGGTAGATAGGAAGTGTAAACACATACAATACACTATAAACACATACAACACATTATGAACACATACAACACACAATAAACACATACAATAACCACATACAACATATAATCATATACACCTTGTTATAACAAATTATAACACCCAATAAACACATACTATAGACAATAGAAATATACAATACATTATAGACACATACAGCACACTATACACACATATAATTACATTATAGCGAATGGTAGATAGGAAGTGTAAAACACATACAATACACTATAAACACATACAACACATTATGAACACATACCACACACAATAAACACATACAACACACTATACACACATACAATAACCACATACAACATATAATCATATACACCTTGTTATAACAAATTATAACACCCAATAAACACATACTATAGACACTAGAAATATACAATACATTATAGACACATACAGCACACTATACACACATACAATACATTATAGCGAATGGTAGATAGGAAGTGTAAACACATACAATACACTATAAACACATACAACACATTATGAACACATACAACACACAATAAACACATACAACACACTATACACACATACAATAACCACATACAACATATAATCATATACACCTTGTTATAACAAATTATAACACCCAATAAACACATACTATAGACAATAGAAATATACAATACATTATAGACACATACAGCACACTATACACACATACAATACATTATAGCGAATGGTAGATAGGAAGTGTAAACACATACAATACACTATAAACACATACAACACATTATGAACACATACAACACACAATAAACACATACAACACACTATACACACATACAATAACCACATACAACATATAATCATATAGACCTTGTTATAACAAATTATAACACCCAATAAACACATACTATACACAATAGAAATATACAATAGATTATAGACACATACAGCACACTATACACACATACAATACATTATAGCGAATGGTAGATAGGAAGTGTGAACACTTATTTGTAAACACATACAATACACTATAAACACATACAACAAATTGTGAACACATACAACACACAATAAACACATACAACACACTATACACACATACAATAACCACATACAACATATAATCATATACACCTTGTTATAACAAATTATTACACCCAAAAAACACATACTATACACAATAGAAACACATAATACATTATAGACATATACAGCACACGATAAACACATACAATACACTATAAACACAAACAATGCATTACAAACACATACAACACACAATAAATACATACAACACACTATAAACACATACAATACTATAAAAACATACAACACACATAACACATACAACACACAATAAACACATACAATCCTATAAACACATACAACACACAATAAACAGATACAATATTATCAACACATAAAACACATACAAGACATTATAAACACATACAATACTATAAACACATACAACACATAAACACATACAACACACTATAAACACATGCAGCATACCATCAACACAAACACAGTATAAACACATACAATACTATAAACACACATAACACATACAACACCCAATAAACACATGCAGCATACAATCAACACAAATATACTATAAAAACATACAATACTATAAACACATAAATACATACAACACACTATAAACACATGCAGCATACCATCAACACAAACACACTATAAACACATACAATACTATAAACACATACAACACATAAATACATACAACACACTATAAACACATGCAGCATACCATCAACACAAACACACTATAAACACATACAATACTATAAACATGTATAACACATACAACACACTATAAACACATGCAGCATACAATCAACACAAATATACTATAAAAACATACAATACTATAAACACGTATAACACATACAACACACTATAAACACATGCAGCATACAATCAACACAAACACACTATAAACACATACAATACTATAAACACATACAACACATAAATACATATGACACACTATAAACACATGCAGCATACCATCAACACAAACATACTATAAACACATACAATACTATAAACACGTATAACACATACAACACACTATAAACACATGCAGCATACAATCAACACAAACACTATAAAAATGTGCTTCCCATAAAATTTGAAATCCTATAGATTGCACCGTAAACAACTAAACACATACCCACCATGAACACAGTAATAGCCCTGTCACACTACGACGCTTCTCTCTAACGCGCGTCAATGTGTCATTTTTTGCCGAAACGTCGGGAAATGTTAGGGGGACGTTATGCGAACGTCGGTACACGTCGGTACACTATCCTGGATGTTGACAGTCGCCATAGGACGTCGGCGAGCGTAGCAGGTCGCTAGATCTTTTTAGCATGTCAAAAAAACGTGACGACCGACAACACGCGTGAACGTCTGGGTACTCACATTCTGAGAATGTCAATATGCGTCACAAGCGCGTTACAAGAATGCTGGTCGAACGTCGATGAACGTTGGCAATTTTTCGCAAAACTGTGTCTGTTTCTGTCTGTGTGTGTATGTTTGTGTCTGTATGTGTCTGTATGTGTGTGTCTGTGTGTATGTCTGTTTGTGTGTCTGTGTGTGTCTGTTTCTGTGTGTATGTGTGTGTCTGTGTATGTGTGTCTGTGTGTGTCTGTGTGTGTATGTCTGTGTGTCTGTGTGTATATGTGTGTGTATGTGTGTGTCTGTCTGTGTCATATACATACACACATACATACACACATACAGACACACATACACACAGACAGACACACACAGACACACACATACACACAAAAACAGACACACATACACACACAGACAGACAGACACAGACACATGTCGAAACCCGTTGGCCACGCGTGAATAACTCGCTACTAACACGCTGCACTGCGTCGAGTTTTCTCCCAAAACCGCCGAAAAGTTGGATGTGTCTCGACGCGTAGAAGTTATTTTGCGCGCTGGCGGCACGCCGGAGAGAAGCGTCGTAGTGTGACAGGGCCATAAACAGACGGTAAAAATATACTCTAAATCACATTCTATACATCACACACGACCAGATGGGACGTCAAATGACTTGGGCGTCCGCCCCCCGTTTTGGAACATCGTGGGATTCGAACCAACGGGTTCGAACCCTGGTTGAGTCAAACCAATGATGTACAAATTATACTTGTCGCTCCCTAACATGGCGGTCAGCATTAATAGGATAGGGCAATGACAGTCCGGATATGACCCTAGATGTTGCCAGGATGTAAAACTCCCAACAACCAACCAACCAACCAACAGACATCACACACCATAAACACCTACCAGAAACCATCAAATCGAGTGCATCACCAAATCAAAATCCAGAGTCTATCCATTACAAGCCATGCATCCCTCTGTATACAACATACAGTGAAACCATATTATAACCCCATCATTGGGGCCCATAAAATATCGTTTAAAAAAGATTGGCCTCGCTAAATCAGGTTTCAGTTTACTGAATTACTTTTGAGTTAGGTAAAAATATGTTATGAATTTTTTTGGACTTCTAAAGTGATGGGAGAAACCAGGATGGTCGCAAATTATGACCAAACCCGGAAAAAATCGGGCAGATCATAAATCCGGAATATTCTCGTCCATGGTTAAAGAATTCCAGGTTCAATAGACCCATTTCAATGTTTGTAAACATCGGGTATGCGCGCGCAGCTTGGCTGCAGAAAGAATGCACACTGCCACTGAGTTTACCCGTACGCGCAGTCTAAAACGTCTATTTCATTCAAAATTAATAGAAATGCAAAAGCCTAACCATATAAATTTAATATAATCTATTCGTTAAATATGTTTTCTATATGTGTTCCAAGCGGTTTGTGTCTAGGTGGTGTGGTTTTAGAGATATTTCACTTTTTCTGTAAGAAGATTGCTCACGGCCATTGACAATGCACTGTGTTTGACGGTACGCGCAGTACAAAACGTTTATTTCATTCAAAATTAATAGAAATCCAGAACCCTAACCATATAAATTTAATATAATCTATTCCTTAAATATGTTTTCTATATGTGTTCCAAGCGGTTTGTGTCTAGGTGGTATGGTTTTAGAGATATTTCACCTTTTCTCTGAAGATTGCTCATAGCCATTGAGTTTGCAGTGTGACAGTGTGTCATCCTGCAGCCAAACACCGCGCGCACTGACCTAGATACCCGTGCTGACGTCACATGAAATTGGTCAATGAATTGTGTCGTTCTATATCTGAATTTGCGTAAAATCGGGGCTTCACTTTACCGTGTTTACCACAACACATCTTATACTACATTTCACAAAACTGTACATGATGTTGTTTTCGTCACACACCAGGAAGCACACATTATCCGTCACACGCCATAGACCTTGCACACTGTACAAACACAGCACACACCCCACCAGATAGCGCACAACCTGAACATCATGCACCATACACCACACACCGTGACGCCATGTCGACCGGACAAGCACCATGAATCACACCCAACCGACCCTCTACCGCAAACCATCATTACCCATGAACCACACCCAACCAACCCTCCCCCCGTAAACCATCATTACCCATGAACCACACCCATCCAACCCTCCCCCGTAAACCATCATTACCCATGAATCGCCCCCAACCAACCCTCCCCTGCAAACCATCATTACCCATGAACCATACCCGACCAACCCTCCCCCGTAAACCATCATTACCCATGAACCATACCCAACCAACCCTCCCCCGTAAACCATCATTACCCATGAACTACACCCAACCAACCCTCCCCCGTAAACCATCATTACCCATGAACCACACCCAACCAACCCTCCCCCATAAACCATCATTACCCATGAACTACACCCAACCAACCCTCCCCCATAAACCATCATTACCCATGAACCATACCCAACCAACCCTGCCGCGTAAACCATCATTACCCATGAACCACACCCAACCAACCCTCCCCCGTAAACCATCATTACCCATGAACCACCCCCCCCCCCGTAAACCATCATTACCCATGAACCACACCCAACCAACCCTCCCCCATAAACCATCATTACCCATGAACTACACCCAACCAACCCTCCCCCATAAACCATCATTACCCATGATCCATACCCAACCAACCCTCCCGCATAAACCATCATTACCCATCAACCACCCCCAACCAACCCTCCCCCATAAACCATCATTACCCATGATCCATACCCAACCAACCCTCCCCCATAAACCATCATTACCCATCAACCACACCCAACCAACCCTCCCCCGTAAACCATCATTACCCATGAACCACACCCAACCAACCCTCCCCCGTAAACCACCATTACCCATGAACCACACCCAACCAACCCTCCCCCATAAACCATCATTACCCATCAACTACACCCAACCAACCCTCCCCCGTAAACCATCATTACCCATGAACCACCCCCAACCAACCCTCCCCCGTAAACCATCATTACCCATGAACCACACCCAACCAACCCTCCCCCATAAACCATCATTACCCATGAACTACACCCAACCAACCCTCCCCCATAAACCATCATTACCCCTCAACCACCCCCAACCAACCCTCCCCCGTAAACCATCATTACCCATGAACCACACCCAACCAACCCTCCCCCGTAAACCATCATTACCCATGAACCACACCCAACCAACCCTCCCCCATAAACCATCATTACCCATGAACTACACCCAACCAACCCTCCCCCGTAAACCATCATTACCCATGAACCACCCCCAACCAACCCTCCCCCGTAAACCATCATTACCCATGAACCACACCCAACCAACCCTCCCCCATAAACCATCATTACCCATGAACTACACCCAACCAACCCTCCCCCATAAACCATCATTACCCATGAACCACCCCCAACCAACCCTCCCCCATAAACCATCATTACCCATGAACCACACCCAACCAACCCTCCCCCGTAAACCATCATTACCCATGAACCACCCCCAACCAACCCTCCCCGTAAACCATCATTACCCATGAACCACACCCAACCAACCCTCCCCCATAAACCATCATTACCCATGAACTACACCCAACCAACCCTCCCCCGTAAACCATCATTACCCATGAACCATACCCAACCAACCCTCCCCCGTAAACTAGTCCTGATCATTACCCACCATGAACCACACCCAGCCCTCCCCCGTAAACTAGTCCTGATCATTACCCACCATGAACCACACCCAACCCTCCCCCGTAAACCAGTCCTGATCATTACTCACCATGAACCACACCCAACCCTCCCCCGTAAACTAGTCCTGATCATTACCCACCATGAACCACACCCAGCCCTCCCCCGTAAACTAGTCCTGATCATTACCCACCATGAACCACACCCAACCCTCCCCCGTAAACCAGTCCTGATCATTACCCACCATGAACCACACCCAGCCCTCCCCAGTAAACCAGTCCTGATCATTACCCACCATGAACCACACTCAACCCTCCCCAGTAAACCAGTCCTGATCATTACCCACCATGCCCACACCCAACCCTCCCCCGTAAACCAGTCCTGATCATTACCCACCATGAACCACACTCAACCCTCCCCAGTAAACCAGTCCTGATCATTACCCACCATGAACCACACCCAACCCTCCCCCGTAAACCAGTCCTGATCATTACCCACCATGAACCACACCCAGCCCTCCCCCGTAAACCAGTCCTGATCATTACCCACCATGAACCACACTCAACCCTCCCCCGTAAACTAGTCCTGATCATTACCCACCATGAACCACACCCAACCCTCCCCCGTAAACCAGTCCTGATCATTACCCACCATGAACCACACCCAACCCTCCCCCGTAAACTAGTCCTGATCATTACCCACCATGACCACACCCAACCCTCCCCGTAAACCAGTCCTGATCATTACCCACCATGAACCACACCCAACCCTCCCCAGTAAACCAGTCCTGATCATTACCCACCATGAACCACACCCAACCAACCCTCCCCAGTAAACCAGTCCTGATCATTACCCACCATGAACCACACCCAACCCTCCCCGTAAACCAGTCCTGATCATTACCCACCATGAACCACACTCAACCCTCCCCGTAAACCAGTCCTGATCATTACCCACCATGAACCTCACCCAACCCTCCCCCGTAAACCAGTCCTGATCATTACCCACCATGAACCACACCCAACCCTCCCCCGTAAACTAGTCCTGATCATTACCCACCATGCCCACACTCAACCCTCCCCCGTAAACTAGTCCTGATCATTACCCACCATGAACCACACTCAACCCTCCCCCGTAAACCAGTCCTGATCATTACCCACCATGAACCACACCCAACCCTCCCCCGTAAACTAGTCCTGATCATTACCCACCATGAACCACACCCAACCCTCCCCCGTAAACCAGTCCTGATCATTACCCACCATGAACCACACTCAACCCTCCCCAGTAAACCAGTCCTGATCATTACACACCATGAACCACATCCAACCCTCCCCCATAAACTAGTCCTGATCATTACCCACCATGAACCACACCCAGCCCTCCCCCGTAAACTAGTCCTGATCATTACCCACCATGCCCACACTCAACCCTCCCCCGTAAACCAGTCCTGATCATTACCCACCATGAACCACACCCAACCCTCCCCCGTAAACTAGTCCTGATCATTACCCACCATGAACCACACCCAACCCTCCCCAGTAAACCAGTCCTGATCATTACCCACCATGAACCACACCCAACCCTCCCCCGTAAACCAGTCCTGATCATTACCCACCATGAACCACACTCAACCCTCCCCAGTAAACCAGTCCTGATCATTACACACCATGAACCACATCCAACCAACCCTCCACCGCAAACCATCATTACCCATAAACCACACTCAAACCTCCCCCTTAAACTAGTCCTGATCATTACCCATCATAGATTAAGTTGATTAAGATGATATATTAACATAACATAACCCACACAACAAACGGCAAGCATGGCACATTGGCCTGTTGATTTTTGGGGAGTTTTGGGGATGGAGGGAGGAAGGAAAAAGAGGCAGCCTGAGATCCCAACCCCAGTCCTCTAAAATGGCCGGGGAACGCTGGTTGGTTGGTATAGTTTTATGCCCCAGCAAGACCCGAAGCCATACGAGGACAGGAAGCGACTTGTGACGGCGTGCACTCATGGCGACTTTATAGTGCTGCCTCACTGGGAAAGCAGGCCATCGGCTCCATGACCTGATGGCCCACACAGGCCGTCAGATGGCAGCCAACTGGAGGAAGAACCTGACCAATCTGTCAGCCCCTCTCCACCACTACCCACCCCCTCCACACACACACACACACACACCGACTACGCATACCCGCAGCACCCATTCCCACATCTCAACAAAAAACCACTCCCTGTCCACCATGGTCCCTCCCAGTGCTGGTTCCCATATGACGACACAGACATTTATCTACACACATTTATACACATTTATACAAAACTTAGATACACACAATCTCATGCACACATTTACATACGCAATATATATATGCATTTACACACCTCTATACAACACATACACACAATCGTGCATACGCACTTACACACAAATACATACACATTTACACACATATGTACACATTTACACACATCCATACATACAACACTTACACGCAGTCTCGCACACACATTAACACACAATTAGACACTAACAGACACATTTACACAACACTTGCACACAATCTTGGGCAGACATTTACACACACACAACCTATCATTCACATTTACCCACACATTTACACAACACAACCTATCATTCACATTTACAGATTCCAACCAATCATACACATTTACCCATACATTTACACAACACAACCTATCATACACATTTACACACACACAACCTATCACACATTTACCCACACATTTAAACACAACCTATCATACACATTTACACACACACAACCTATCACACATTTACCCACACATTTACACAACACAACCTATCATACACATTTACACACACACAACCTATCACACATTTACCCACACATTTACACAACACAACCTATCATACACATTTACACACACACAACCTATCACACATTTACCCACACATTTACACAACACAACCTATCATACACATTTACTCACACATTTAAACAACACAACCTATCATACACATTTACACACATCAACCTATCATACACATTTACACACACATTTACACACACAACCTATCATACACATTTACACACATCCTATCCTACACATTTACCCACATATTTACATACAACACAACCTGTCAGGTATTAGACACATTTACAGACACATTTACAGAACACAACCCATTATACACATTTACACACATTTACACAACACAACCTATCATACACATTTACACACACAACCTATCATACACATTTACACACAACACATCCTATCCTACACATTTACCCACACATTTACATACAACACAACCTGTCAGGTATTATACACATTTACAGAACACAACCCATCATACACATTTACACAACACAACCTATCATACACATTTACCCACACATTTACCCACAACACAACCTCATCATCATCATCATCATCATCATCATCATGCTGTCGGTCGCGATGCGACAAAGACTGCTTTCATTACTTGACTGCCGCTCTCCATTTAGCTCTCTGATGTGAGAGTTGCCTCCATGAGTCGGTCTTAATGTCTCTCAGCTTCAGGTCTCTCTTGATACATTTCATGAAAGCTGCCTGCAAAAGTGTTGAAGTGCTGCTGGCTTTTGCAAGTTACCAGCGGCACTCTCTTGGGGAGCAAATAGAGGCTTCGCACCGGCAAGAACATGTCAAGACAGGCGCAAAACTATTTGTCCCTGCAGTGGCTGGTCGGGAGATGTTGGGAGTTCAATACACCAACCGCCCTTAATGCTGCCACAGTGACATGGTTTTCTGTTTAGGGTTTGCTCCCTTAGCCTTCAGTTCTATCAAGAACCTGTACCACAAGGCAGTGGTTTACAAGTCTGCAGGGCAGGGGCGTCAAACTCCTTGAGGTGTTGCTATTCCTGCAATACCCGCATACCTATCATACACATTTACCCACACATGTACACAACACAACACTTACAATCCTGCACACATCTACATCCACAGACAGACAACACGAAATGTAACCCATCTTTCTGCGATTATTTGAGCTTTTCTAGAAAACTAATCTTCTGTTCTAAAAATAACTCCCCCTTCCCCCAACACTAACTACCAAGGTCTGATATGGTTCTCGGATGTTGGCATTGCAAATGGGTCATTCTCAGAAACTGTGTACAACGTTTTTGGTTTCCATGTTACACTGTTAATGATTTTGCATTCTTTTTGCGGGGTAGTGAGTCAAATAGTTATTGATTCCAGCTGATTGACTCTGTGTATTAAGTATGCTAGCAATACTACATGTATTTAGTTATCTCACAATCATATAAGTATACTTAAGGCTGCATTCCATATACGCGTAATGCGAATGCGAATGCGACAAAAAATCGAAACGCCTTGAAACCTATGAGCTACATTCCATACACGTGTAATGCGTAATGCGAATGCGAATGTGACAGAAATCCATTATCCCGATCGCTCCATGTAGCGATCGGTGCGTAATGCGTAATGAGTAAAGGTGGTGCGAATAGAAAAGCATCAGTCGCATTTGTCCATTGATATAAGGCTGGAGGAGGCGACTGATAATTACGGACAGCCGGGACAAGGTGGTGAGAACAGAAAAGCATCAGTCGCATTTGTCCATTGATATAAGGCTGGAGGAGGTGACTGATAATTACGGACAGCCGTTGCAAACATGTAGGTTTATGCAGCAGACCTGTTAGGAAGCAGTCTTCATATTTGGGACGGTCCTAACATCCCTCAAAGCAAGCTAAACTGAGCCATGTTTGGACCGTCCCATTCTCTGTGTGTGTGTCTCTGTGTGTGTCTGTGTGTGTGTGTGAGTCTCTGTGTGTGTATCAGTTGCTATCCGGACCGCACTTCGTCCACACCTCTCTCTATCACCTCTCTGCTGGCCTGGCACCTCCTTGATATGTCTGAAAAGAGTTCCAGGAGGGGGGGCCCGCCGGCATTTTCACTTTCTACTCTTACTCTGTCCGTGTCTATGGCTCGCTGGATGGTCACCGTAGGGCAAATAGACACGGTCCTTTGACTCAACTCTCCTCATTTCTCTTTCCTAGATTCTGCCCATTCGATTTCTCCCAGGCACACTTCTTCCCCTGACCAGGGTTGTTGTGTTCTTGGGTGGGGCCCTTCACCTATTACGATTTCTCTGTCTGGTTCTTGTTGCTGGAACGACCGCTGCTCCCACCTTTGCCCGCCTTCCTCAAACCCCTGCTGACCGGATTCAAGTGCTACACTACACTACACACACCTACAACTCAACTACACACCGGCACGGAGAGATTCGCTGCCACCCAACGCCCCGCCGTCACTACGTCGTGAAGGATGTCCCCAGCCTTCACAACACTCCCTCTACGAAGACAAGTCTTCAACCACAGATTGGGCCGATTTATCGGAGCCTCTCTACCCAATGTTGCAGTTCTGCAACCGGTAACCGTCGTAAGGTTACAAACACCCCAATTGATTGATTGTGTGTGTATCTGTGTCTCTGTGTGTGTCTCTGTGTCTGTGTGTGTGTCTGTGTGTGTGTGTGTCTCTGTGTTGTGTCTGTGTGTCTCTGTGTGTGTCTGTGTGTGTGTATCTGTGTCTGTGTGTCTCTCTGTGTGTCTCTGTGTGTGTGTCTCTGTATTGTGTCTCTGTGTGTGTCTGTGTCTCTGTGTTTCTGTTGCTGTGTGTGTGTCTGTGTGTGTATCTCTGTGTCTCTGTGTGTGTCTCTGTGTTTATGTGTGTGTGTCTCTGTGTGTGTGTCTCTGTGTCTGTGTGTGTGTGTCTCTGTGTCTGTGTGTATGTCTCTGTGTGTGTGTCTGTGTGTGTGTGTCTCTGTGTTGTGTCTCTGTGTGTGTCTCTGTGTCTGTGTGTGTCTCTGTGTGTGTCTGTGTGTGTATATGTGTCTGTGTGTGTCTCTTTGTCAGAGACACAGAGACACAGACACACACATAGACACACACAGAGACACAGAGTCACACACACAGAGACACAGACAGAGACACACACAGAGACACAGAGTCACACACACTTTTTATATACTTTTTATATACTTCACTGCATAACGCATAACGCAATATGCGTATATGGAATGCTGGCATTCGCATAACTCGTATATGGAATCCTAGCTTTATATGATTTTAAAATATGAAAATTTGCGTATCAACACCATACATTTTTTCAACTTCTTTTCTTGTAAGAAACAATTCTTTTGGCTTAACTGTAATCAATCAAATCTTGTTTGAATATGTTGTGTGTTAAAATGATTTTATAGACGGATGTTACACAGTTAATTTTAACAGCTTTCTCTGTTTGTATAAAATCAAAATAAAAAGGTGAACAATTTTTTTCTTCAATTCTGACATGTATGTGCAACATACAAACCTTGATATCAATATGGATTCTGCTATTATTTGGAGTATTTTCTGCTATTATTTGCAATGTTTTCACCTTTGGTTTCCATGTCACAAAAGTGGTACAGTTTCTGAGAATGACCCATATATATAATGAGGCAGGTTGATTGTCCATATCACTCGTGTTTCCAGTTTGTGGTGGGGTGGGTTAGATAAATACGTAGCTCAACCGTAAGTCCCAACATAGACATACATTAATAAACCTACCTGGATAGACCACAACAGTTGAGAACCAAAATAAATATAGTCCCAAACCACTCTGTTTCCTCTCCCTCTCTGAAATCCCCCCCTTGCAAAAAGAGTAAAAGAAATAACAATACGAAAGTATACCCACCAGCATATAACACCTGACTAAACCAATAAAACATATACTACCGACAAAGCTATATTTGACAAAGACAATTTAAATGGGTTGTGCAACCATTATTTGCATAATCCAAAATCCACGACTACCTGTATCAGCAAGTCATGCCCATTATATTAATGTCTCCTCACAGGTATGATCATCAAATCACTGATATAGTCTAAAAGTAAATAGCTATTCTCCAGTCTACATGTGCAAAATAAGATCCCCACTATATTTGTAATGCCTCATTTTAACCTACCATTGTCTATATTTTTCATACCATCTCATCATTTCGTCCATAAATAGTTCATATGCACTACAATTGTTAAGGCCAGAAGACCAGCGCCTCAGTGCTGAAAAAAAGATGTTATTCAACTGGAATACAAATTTGAACAAAAAAACGTTCCAGAATGACAACCTGTATTGGTCTGCGTGTTTTTTTTCTTACGATGACACACTACCCGTCCTTCTGGATCCTAAACACCACTGACCAGTATTAGGAAATGTCTGTTTCACTTAAGGAAGGCAAATTACGATAATTAAGGACCTGGTCAAATAACTTTAACTTTTACATGAATATTCAAAATAGCTAACAAAAAAGTCATATTCTATTAGAAATAGCACCTGCACTGGTCCGAGAACTACTAATATTAATAATGGCCATGGAATACTCAGTCAAATGGTTACACAGGATATGGCTTCAAATTCCTTATTTGTCAAAGTAGACTCTGTTTTGATTTCCTTGGGACGTATTCGATTAATCAACTCGGGTGACCCAAGCCACATTGGTGTCATGATCATGAACCGACTCTACTCTAGTTGAATTTGCCAGTAACCATTTTTTGCGTCAAGGACTGAGAAGTATTTTGCATCGTCTAACTTTGTTATGACCTCCTCCACAGTACGTGTCGGGTATGGCCCCCTCAGAATTGCTTTGTTTAGTCTTGTTGGATCTAAGCACACTCTGATTTTGTCTTTTTTTCTGACCACCGTTATTGAACTGACCCATGGCGTAGGTTCTGTCTCTTCCACTATTACCCCTAGCTTCATCATTCGGTCTAATTCTGCCTTTACCTTGTTTTCAATGGCATGCGGTACCCGTCTGGGCGGATCAATGACTGGTTGAACTGTACTGTCTGTGTATATCTTAGCATTTACTTTAATCGTCCCTAGACCCGTGAACACATCGTTAAATGTTTTTACCGTGTTCTGTGAATCACTGATGTCTCTTTTTTCCTCCGTCTGGACAGTGTCGATGTGTGATAGGATGCGTAGTCGGACGCACGCCTCCTTGCCGAGGATGGGGCATCCTGTCTCTGTCACTTGGAATCGGAGCCACTGGTCCCGCACTAGCAGCGATGTTTCCCCTCTCGGCACTATCTTCTCACCCGAGTACGTGACGATTCGACATCTTGATGTTTTTAACTCCGCGTTGTTGATTCTCCTGAATACGTTCATTGGAATTATGTTTGCTTCAGAGCCCGTATCCAGTTTGAATTTTATATCGACGGCGCCCACAGACATTTCGGCAAACCACAAATCGCTTGCTTTGATGCCATCTGTCTCGATGGCTCCCACGAACAATTCCGGGTTTTCGAATTCCCTTTCATCGTCTTCATCGTGTTCGTTGAGGACTATCTCGTTTATGCTTGTGGTTTTCCCCCGGCACACCTTTGCGAAATGTCCTATCTTTTTGCACACCGAGCACGATTTGCCTTTTGCGGGGCATGCGTCGCGACCGTTTCGGTGAGTGTACCCGGACCATGCACAACTGGCGCGTATGTCTCCCGGTCTGCTGTCTTGATCCCGGCTCCCTCTGGCAGCCGGCCGTTGTCTCTGCTGCTGCCGGGAGTCGTACGTTTGTGGCGTTTGGCGGGCCGTATCGTCACGTCGTACGTAATCCAGAGCATATTCGCCGCTTGTCGCCCCTGTCAACTGCCTTCCTGTGTGTTCGCTCAGGCGGCATATTTCCTCGCACATCTTGAGAGACAGTTTCGGCGTTCGTAGTAGCCGATCGCGTAGTTCGTTGCATTTCACACCGCTTACTAGCCTATCGCACATCAACGATTCTTCTAGGCCTTCGTATTGACAGTGTCCGATTCGGTGGCGCACTTCTCTTATATATGTATCCATCGTCTCTTGGCCTTGGTTATACGAGTTAAACTTGTACCGAGTCACAGTCAAGTTTGTTCGTCCTTCACAGTATATCCGGAACGCTTCCCGGAGCGGTTCGATTTTGTCTCTTTCGGCGGCCGTGAATGTCATTGATTGATGAACTTTTTGCGCCTCTGCTCCTGCCACGTGTAAAAACATGCAGCATTGTACCTTCTTTCTCCTACTCAGCACTCCGGCTGCTGTGGCGTAGATCTGGTAGGAATGGCTCCAGGCATTCCAGTTAGCCGCCAAGTCCTCGTTCAAATTCAGTGCCGCGGGGGGTTTCAACCCGGAAAGAGCCATTTTGCTTCAGTTTCCCGCTTCTGACACCATGTAATGATCATGAACCGACTCTACACAACGATGTCTAGTTTCATAATGCTTTATTTGGGTTCCGCGCAGACGGCGCTGCCGGCCCGATCAGGGTTTCGGTTTTGGGTGCTCGCGTCGTACATACATTACAATTGGCACATGCACAGACTCTACATCCCCAGGTTGTATAATCGAACACTCTCCAACACGCTCGGGGTGGACAAAAGGGTGGCTTAATCCAACTCTTTTTGTTCACAAATGTGACGTCATCGCTCCTAGCCAACCTCAGCAAAGACGTGGGTTACTGGGGTCGGGTCGTTTTGCACACGGCACGTGTGTTTTACGACTCCACTCGCGGTGTTCGATTTGAAATTCTAGAAACTCGGGTGACCCGAGTCGTGTTAATCGAATACGGCCTTGGGCAACTATTGCAGTAACCAGACGGGATGGTCCAATGAGTTGAGCGTCCGTCTCCTGTTTTGGGAGAACAGGGGATCCGAAACCATGGATTCGTGGGTTCGAACCCTGGTCGAATCAAGCCAATGACTTAAAAATGTTATACTTGTCGCTTTCTAGCCAGGCGCTCGGCATTATTAGGATAGGTCAAGCACTGGTTGGCTCAGGTTCAGGATAATGTGACTGAGTGAGATATCAGGTTATGGTGCTGGCAGCCTGGTCTCCCAGTGGGGCAACACTATACAGTCACCATGAGTGTGCACTGTCACAAGTCGATAACTGTCCTGATATGACCTTAGATGTTGCTAGCATGTAAAACAACAAACAAACAAATTGGAGTGAATGGTGTTGCTAGGAGTAAACACTCCTGAGTGCGGAACCAGACTAATCCAGTATCACAGCTGTCCAGCGTTGAAAACAAGCACTCTCACAGGAGCTTATAACGTTATGGGCAGAATTTTAACAAAATTGTCACCAAAAAAAAAAGAAAAAAAGAAGAAGATTGGTTGAGTTTTACGTCCTGGCAACAACATCTCTGCTCATATCAGGTATGGGTGACAGTGCGCACTCATGGCAACTATAGACTATTGTGCTGTCCCATTGGGAGACCAGGCCACCAGTACTATGACCTGATATCCCACTCAGTCATGTGTGTGTGCGTGTGGGCGCGGGCGTGTGCGCGCGTGCTTCATAGATAAGAATGGCCTGACCACAAAATATTTGATGAATGTTTGCAACTTCTAAAGTGACGGGCGAAGCCAGAATGGTCGGGTGACCATATTCTCACACAAATAAAAATCGGGCAGATAACAAATCTGGAATTTGGGATAAAACCGGCAGATTCTCATCTGTGGTGTTTTGTTAGCAATAGTCTGGTCCATTAACAAACACAACTAATTTAACAGACAATGTGTCACGTGACAGAAACAAGTCGGTTTAAGTGAAGCAAATTACTTAGTTGTAATTAATGCATTACTATACTTCTCAAATAGCAATTTTACAGTACACAAAACACGACCTGAGGTCACGTGTCACAATTCCTGCCTCCACTCATCTCCAGTGGCGACGAACAGGTGAGACCGCAGGTCAGAGGTCAAAGGTTAACTCGCCCTCAGGTCATGCTCGCCATACACTGACGCCACTCACCGACTTGAATGAACTAGATGTTTCCAGGGCGTAAAACTCCAAAAACCAAGCAACTGTGTCGGAAGCGGACTGTGAATGAAAGTTACATAATCTGTTGATACATATGTCGTGGGGGTGATGAAAATGGGAAATACTGTGCCTAGAGCGGGACTCGAACCCACATCTCTCTGCATTCCAGGCCAGTGTGCTAACCATTACACCACCTAGGCTCCCTGATATCAACACACTCCCCACGCCTACCTGTCTATGTGGTTACTTGCCTGAGAGGTCAGCGCAGACCACTACACTCGTCCCCCTGGAATTGTAAGTCTTGTAATGCTTACAATTACATACATACAGGCAATGTACTAACACATACATACACAGGGTAGGTTCAACAACCATACAGCGCAAAGCTTGTACAGGATCCTGATCACGGCAACCAGTGTCGTGGTGGTGATGAAAATGGGAAATATTGTGCCTAGAGCGGGACTCGAACCCACATCTCTTTGCATTCCAGGCCAGTGTGCTAACCATTACACCACCTAGGCTCCCTGATATCAACACACTCCCCACGCCTACCTGTCTATGTGGTTACTTGCCTGAGAGGTCAGTGCAGACCACTACACATATATTATTAGACTTACTATTATAACCTGATTAAGTTTTGAGTAAACTTTATGATAATTAGCTAGTACCTCAGTCACACCCACACCAGGCCTGCATTCGCTTGCGATCGATTTGCGACCATTTTGCCACTACCATACACCCTCCCTACGACCAGTAGATTTTGTTTGTAAGGAGGTTGCAGCTTGCATTTGCTACCTGTGCAGTCGGCGAGTGGTCGCGAGAGGTTCACGACCACTCGCTGACTGGCATGCCAGGAGCATGAGAATTTTGGTCACTGGTCAGTCGCCGACCAACCCCCCTAAACATCGGCGATTGCTCGGCGACTGTTCGGTGAGCGCCGCGGCAGGAACATCAGAATTTTGGTCGGCGACAAACCTCCATAGACATCAGCGAGTGGTCACCGACCACATCTTTGATTCAATGTAGTGAGTCGGTCGCAAGGAGGTCGGCGACATTTTGGTCGTAAGGCGGTTGCAAGCGAATGCTGGCCGTAGTGTGACTGGGGTATAACTATGGAGCAATTTGAGGTGTAAAGCAAGTTTCCTGCTTAATCAGCTAATGAACAAACAAACAAAAAAAAAGCATGAAAAGTTGTGTTTGTCTCTGTGTCATGCACATAAACCAGTTGATTTGTTTGTTGTTTTACGTCTTGGAAACATCAACGGTAATATCACTCACAGTGACTTTATAGTGCTGCCCCACTGGGAAACAAGGCTGCCGGTGTGGCAGTAAATCGCAAACCCCTGGAAATTGCACACCCCGGGGTTTGCGATTTACTAGGAAATCACAAACCCCCCCTGGAAATCGCAAACCCCCCTGTGTTTTGGGACCGATTCGGGCCAAATCTATTCAATGCGACTATATTTAACAGAATTATATACTCAAATCGTGAAATTTCATTAAATTAACCCTAAATTCGAAGCGTTATTAAGGCTACCGCCGCATTGGCGGCGATATTAATCGCCAAACGTAATGTAAACAAATCGCCGCCGCATCGACATCGCGTTCCATACTGGCGGCGGCGGCGATTTGTTTACTTTACGTTCGTCGATTCGAAAATATAACTAGTAATATCGCCGCCAATGTGGCAGTAGCCTTAATAACGCTTCGAATTTAGGGTTAAATTGGTAACCAAATAAGTGAAATTTGACCAATTTAACCCTAAACTCGACGAACGTAAAGTAAACAAATCGCCGCCGCCGCCGCCGAATGGGGGTGTCATGGTATAAAACCCCGGCCCGATCGCAGCCCCTGCCGTGAAGACAGTTGACTAAGCATTTATTTTTGTAAAATAAATTTAAAGCTTTCATTGGATTGATTAAAAATATCTTAATGCGCGATTGAAGAGGAAGATCTGAAGTATTTAATGTAACCTAAGAGCAATTTATGCTGAAAGTATTAAAAACAGAGATAATAGTGAAAGTTGGGATATTCTGAGTGTCAGTGCAATCTTCATACAGAAAAAGTGAAATATCTCTAAAGCTACACCACTTAGAAACAAGCTGCTTGGTACACATATAGAAAACATATTCGACGGATAGATTATATTAAATTTATATGGTTAGGATTGTGCATTTCTATTACACTTTAATAGACACTGGCAGTGTGTATTCGTTCTGCAGCCTGTTTACAACCTCTGCGCATGCGCAGAGGCCACGGCAGGGGCTGCGATCGGGCCGGGGTTTTAAACCGTGACAGGGGGTTTGCGATCTCCAGGGGGGATATGCGATTTCCTAGGAAATCGCAAACCCCCCATGCCCATATATGGCATGGGGGTTTGCGATTTCCTAGGAAATCACAAGTGGGGGTTTGCGATTTACAGGGTTTGCGATTTCCTGCTACACCGGCACCATGACCTGATAGCCCAAAGAGCGACATTATCCTGACACTGGGCTAACCAGTCCTTGCCCTATCCTATTAATGCCGAACGCTAGGTAGCGCGACAAGCATCAATTATATAAGTCATTGGTTTTACTCGGCTGGTATTCGAGCTCCTGTCCACCTTCCATATGGGAATCCTGCGCTCTACCGATTCGGCCACCGCGTTCGGTGTTGTGCTAAATACATGACAGCCCCTCTTCAAGTATGCACTATATACTCAGAACTCATACAAAAAACGAACTGATTAATTACATCTACCTGTAGGATGAGCGCTTAAAGACCCAACAAAAACAAACCAGGTGCATCCCTCAATGTCAGTCTGCTTGTTGTATAATGCAGCATTGCTCAGCGCTAGGCCACATATATGTGAGTTGGCAAGAAATGCATGCCAGAAAGCATTGCCAGGAGAGGTTTACTGTGAGGAGAGGTTGGTTGGTGGAGTTGTACATCCTGCAACATCGAAGGTCATATCAGGACGGGTACCGACTTGTGACAGTGCGCACTCATGGTAACTTTATAGTGCTGCACCACTAGAAGACCAGGCTGCCAGCACAATGACCTGATATCCCACTCAGTCGCATTATCCTGACACCGAGCAAACCAGCAAACCAGTCCTTGCCCTATTCTAACACAGTATAACCCTGTTAAACCAAGCTTGGTTAAACCAAACGATTGGTTAATCCAAACTTTTTTTGTCGGCCCGGCAAAATACTACCATTTATCATAGAAAAAAAGTTGGTTAAACCAAAGTCGGTTAATCCAAATTATCGGTTAATCCAAACAAAATTGTCAGACCCCAGGCCACTCTGGTACGGCTAAACCCAACTTTCATGTGGTTATATTTTACATAGATCTATATATGTAATGAGATTTCCAGCTTTAATTTGCAACCAAAAAATGTTTAAAATTCTAATATTAGATTTTGACTCTCCATGTGACACTTCTGGCCAGTTTTCAGGAGAGTGACCCATATATGAATGAGCATGTCTCATAAGGTGATAACTCTTCTTTTTTTGTCCATTGTAATGATTGACACAAAACAGCACAGAAACAATTACACTGAAAACACAAGGACATTTGCTTCAAATCAATATGTATTCTATTGGGATTATGAAACACCATGTAAAAAGCAAATCAGTTTATCCTGAGCAAATGCATAAGCAGATAGTATGTAGATCATTACAATGGACAAAGTTTTGTCCCATATTGCATAGCACCTTTTGAGACAGTATCATGTATGTATGTATGTATGTATGTATGTATGTATGTATGTATGTATGTATGTATGTATGTATGTATGTATGTATGTATGTGTGTATGTATGTATGTAAGTATGTATGTATGTATGAATGTATATATGTATGTATGTATGTATGTATGAATGTATATATGTATGCATGTATGTATGTATGTATGTAAGTATGTATGTATGTATGTATGTATGTATGTATGTATGTATGAATGAATGTATATATGTATGTATGTATGTATGTGTGTGTGCGTGCATGCGACCATACACACTCTAAAAACGTTTGTACATATTATTATACATGTACAAAAGTAAATACCAAAAAGGACAGCGCGGTGACAACGTTAGCACTGACATAATCGGCTCAGCCATGAGCATCTTCCACCATAAACCCTATCCTGGGCATCCCTGGTCGTCCCCAACCCCCGTGCCAGAACTCGTGCGTGTGTACAGTGAGTGAAGTGATAATTGTGGCCTCACATGCTATTGGCCCTGTCAGTCACCAGACGGGATGGCCGAATGGTTGGTTAGTTGTTGGAGTTTTACATCCTGTCAACATCTCAGGTCATATCAGGACGGGTACTGGCTTGTGACAGTGCGCACTCATGGTGACTTTATAGTGCTGCCCCACTGAGATATCAGGCCGTCGGCACCATGACACGATATCCCACTCAGTTACATTATCCTGACGCTGGGCCAACAAGTCCTTGCCCTATCCTATTAATTCCGAGCACCAGACGAGGTAGTGACAAGTATCAATTTTTAAGTCATCTGTTTGACTCGACCAGGAACCGAACTCCCGACCTCCCGCACGTGAGTACCGCGCTCTAGGTCATTGTTTTCGTTTTGAAAATGTGATGCTTCATCGGACTATGCAGCCTTAAATATATATAATTGTAGTAGTCCGTACATGACCCTCACCACCACGCAATGGTGACAGGGACTAGACTGACCTCAGCTGCCTTTCTGTGGCGACAGGTGGCAGCAGGGTAGACAGAGGCGGTCCTTGGAGGACCGACCCCCCCCCCCCTCTGCAACTGGCTAGCCGCCACCCCCATCATCATGCTGTCGGTCGCAGTGCGACAAAGACTGCTTTTATTTCTTAACCGACGCTATTTCGTGTGGTTGTGCATTTCATAAAAGCTGCTTGCAAAGTGTTGAAGTGCTGCTGGCTTTTGCAAGTTACCAGCAGCACTCTCTCAGGGAGCAAATAGAGGTCTCACACCAGCAAGAACATGTCAAGACGGGCGCGAACTATTTGTCCCTGCAGTGGCTGGCTGGGAGATTTTGGAAGTTCCATTCATCACCGCCCTTAATGCTACCACGGAAGCATGGTTTTCTGTTAGGGTTTGCTCCCTTAGCCTTTGGTTCTATCAAGAACCTATACCACAAGGCAGTGGTTTATAACTTTGCAAAGGCAGGGGCGTCAAACTCCCTAACGTATATCAGCAGATAGGTACTGCATTACCCGCATACCGGCCACCCCCACCCCAACCATAAGAGCGTTACCTGGGGCCTGGCTTGTCAGGGGGCGGGTCACTGAGATCTGTGACACCATGAAGAGCGGAGTTGGAGAATAAATGGTGAAGCGGACATTTCTCTTCCCTGTTATCTCTTCGTACTACAGTACATAGTGCAGAGAGAACTGTACATATATGTACATACATATACATACATATAATTTACTCCACACACACACCTACTTCTCCCACTTAATTCAGGAACCAGAAACATGGTAGAATTGTAAACATTAGATTTTCCCAGAAAAAAACATACAAACAATCTCCAGAACGTGCATCTCCTACTCTTACTCCAACTCTAGTTACATTTAATGAATTTCTATTTGATATTAAAGTTGCATGGTCCAATGGCATTTGAATTTGTTAGTTATATTTGAGATAAATAGCTCAAGTTGACCCATTATATCCTAATATTTATCAGTCCCGAGTAACTTTGATGAAAGATGGCTAGTTTTGGAGCAATTTGAGCTGAAAGAACTTAAAATAATTTGGACAACTTGCCAAAAGTCATGTGGCTATGACATAGATGGTCATCTCGCGGTGACCACATGATGTGAGATGACCTACTAATCCTGGAACCTGACAGGGCTCTAGGTAGGTATTTCTGTTTGGGGTGTGAACATTATGGGAACGATTAGTGCCATAGGCCCGTGGCACTAGGGTTTTTAACCAAATATTATTTTGTAGAAAGGTTAATTTGATTTATATCTATCGAATTGACCAAGTAGCATCGAAAATCCAACATCACATATACATTGGTATATGATTGACAACGTCCCAATGGCAGAAATTTCAAAACTTCAAGCTATGCGAGAACCCACCAAACCACACATTCTATGATTCAGCCAGACCTGAGCATTAATGGTTTGACAGGATCCACCGCAATTGCGCAGGTTTCTGAGTTTAATGCTATGATTGCAGCAGCCGTTAGGGTTGTGCCTATGTGTTATCGTTTGGACAGGATCCATCACAAATGCTCCGTTCCACAGCATTTACGTCGGAGAGCAGCCTGGGGTAGTAGCACCATATCAGTTTCTACACTCACCTTGGACGAACTGCACACTCTGCTATCCCGAGCCGTCCGCTGGCATATACACTGCGGAATGGCTGCTGCCATCATAGCGTTAAGCCCAGAACCCAGCGCATTTGCGATGGATCCCGTCCAAACGATAACGCATGACCAGAACAGTTGCTGCCATCATAGCATTAAACCTGGAGATCTGTGCATTTGCGCCGGATCCCGTCAAGCCATTGATGCTCAGGTCCGGCTGGATTGTAGAATATGGCTGCTGCCATCATAGCATTAAGCGCAGAACCAGGCGCATTTGCGATGGATCCCATCCAAACGATACCGCATAGGCACAACCAGAACGGCTGCGGCCATCATAGCATTAAAACCGGAAACCTGTGTATTTGCAGCAGATCCTATCAAACTATTAATGCTCAGGCCGGTCTGATGTGGCCAGCATGGAACGGCTGCTGTATTAGCTAATACAAAAGATCTGAAAGAAAAAAAACTTTCAAATGCACATATCTCACTCCATATGGTTCACTCCTTTTTACATTCAATAACAAAAAAACTTTCTCCTTTTATATACAGTGCAATTTCAAACGGATGCGCGCAAAACACATGAGTGCACATCCTCACATACATTTAGACCGCCAAGGATATGCATACTGCTTGCATTTATCATGTACATATTATTGCTCTGTTATTATTTACTGTTATGTCATCCATATGTCTCATCCGCCCTCATACCATACATAGTCCCGATCGCAGATGCAATTTTAATTGACAAATGTAAAAATTTCTAAATTTAAATTACCCAAACAGATTAATAATATTTGAGCCTGTCTCAAAAGGTGATAACTCTTTTTTTTTTTGTCCATTGTAATGATTGACACAAAACAGCACAGAAACAGTTACACTGAAAACACAAAGACATTTGCTTCAAATCAATATGTATTCTATTGGGATTATGAAATGCCATGTAAAAAACAAATCAGTTTATCCTGAACAAATGCATAAGCAGATAGTATTTTGATTGTTACAATGGACAAAGTTTTGTCCCATATTGCTTAGCACCTTTTGAGACAGTCTCATTTATTGAATTGACCAAACAGCATTGAATATCCAACATGGAGGGGGGGGGGGGCAACACCCACCTCATTTCTCCTTCCCCACTATGGCCCTGCACAGTAGGTGTACATGGTCTGGGAGGCTAATGAGGTCACGAGATTGGCCTAATTGGTTAATGGCCTCCCTGCATAATGGCTGTTTCAAAGTGAGCGTCCAAAGGGGTGAGGTTATAAATTCACTCGTTATTATGTATATGCTGTCCCAAATCATTAGCTAATAAATACACCAGTATCTAAGTTGGATATATAGGATCAAATGTAAGTAGTTTTAATTTTGACAAAATTATAGTTCATCGGACCATGCAACTTTAAATGTCTATAGTTAAGTAAAAAACAAAATATAAATTTCCAGACCTAAAGAAACCACCAAAGAGAAATGATAACAAAATATGAAGAAAGCTATATTAAGTCTTCATGCCTTGTCAAAAGACACCCTACACCCACAAAAATAAACAAACAAAAATAACAGAAAAGAAAAAAAGGTATAATAATTGTAAGGGAGAGCTCATTTATCAAAGTCGCTGTTTCCACTCAGACGACCTTGCTGCATATTGCTAGTACGTGGTGTTCTCTGTGGCGGAGTGGTTAGAGTGTCTGACTTTCTTCTAGGTCAGGCTCCTAATCTGAAGGTCGGTGGTTCGATTCCCCGTGCCCCCATCTCTGCCAATTTGGATTTCCACCGCTGTGTATAACTTACAGCGTCATCAAAGGCCAGTTGCTCTCATACCATGTCTATGTGGTGTGGGAGGTTAAAAATCCCTCGGGTCGGTAAAAGTCTAGGCTCGGGCTTTCTATCGACAAACTGTCTAATGGTGAAAACAAGCCTATTCAGGCTTATCCATGATAGGCAGTATAAATCTTCAACAACAACCACAGTAGGGTCACTACGCAGAACATGGCATCCTATCAGATACTCGCTTCAGAGCGTCCAATCAGAGGCCCGGTTTCTTGTAGTCATGGCATGGCAAAATGACCGTATTCGATTATGACAGTCCGGACCACTCGGGTGATCCCAGTAGTCATAATTTCAAACAGAACACCCCGAGCTCAACCAAAAAAAAAACCACAGGCCGTGTGCAAAACGATCCGACTCCCAATGCCCCACGTCTCGGCTGGGGGTGTCAGGAACATTTATGCTGGTACCCGTGTGTGCCATGTACAGCAAAGCTACTTTTTCTTCTTTTTTTTTAATGTAAAAGACCATCCAGATTAAAATGGACATATATATCTAAATTATGCAATCATAAAATACTTTAAATCCTATTTTGCTGTGATTATATTGGTTATTATTACAACAGTAACAAAGTTTTGGATTAAGCCACCATTTTCCCCACCCCGAGCGTCTTGTTTATGCAACCCGAGGTTGTAGGATCTGCGCATGCGCTAAAAAGTCGTCCGGATGATCCGAGTTGTTTAATCGATTACGGCCAAAGATGGGGATGAATATCTAACATGTTCTATTGGTATATAATTTCTCCGTATACATTGGTGGACGTAGCAGAGGGCGGGATTGCAGCCATAGGTCCTTTTTATTGCCATAGTCTTTAAGACCACTTATAAATATCTTAAGAGATATGTTCTTTGAGATCAAAATTATTCATATGCAGGGTCCGTGCACATGTGAAGAAATGGTATTTAAGACTATTTCAAGGCTTTTCAGGGCTGTTTTTGATAGGAATTCAAGACTATTTTCATTCGGATTTCAGGGGGATGGGCGGGTAAACATAGTGAGAAATTGTCACCAGAGGTGGTAGCAAGATCTGGTCTGGCTCATGAACATACATACATACATACACATACATAGAGATAGATAGATACATACAGTAACACCCCTCTAAATCGACCGACAATGGGACCGACTTTAAATGGTTCATTTAAGGAGGTGGTCGGTTGAGGGAGGTTCATTTGTTATCATTACAATGGTATTGTATGGGCGATCGTTTGGGACCCAAATAAAGCGATCAATATAGGGACGTGGTCGATCTGTGGAGGTGGTCGGTTGGAGAGGTTTTACTGTATATATATTTCAGATAATGTTGAAATAATGCAATCTATACATGTCGGTAGGCTAATTTCCATACCTTAGAATACAGAGCTCCCATGGCTTAAATTAATCAAGCCAGGATTTAACTGCGCTTAGTTAGTGACCCGGTGTTGCAGTTTCCGCGGTACGCCAGTTTGCGAGGGACACATACATTCAAATGCATTGTCAATGGCCGTGAGCAAATCTTCATACAGAAGAATTGAAATATCTCTACAACCACACCACCTAGAAACAAATCCCTTGGTACACATATAGAAAACATGTGTACCAAAAAGATTATATTAAATTGATACGGGTAGGGTTCTGGATTTCTATTAATTTTGAATAAAACTAATGTTTTGCACTGTGCGTACCGTCAAACTCAAGGCATTGTCAATGGTCATGAGCAATCTTCATACAGAAAATACAGAAAAAGTGAAATATTTCTAAAACCACACCACCTAGAAACAAATCGCTTGGTACACATATAGAAAACATCTTTACCAAAAACATTATATTAAATTTATAAGGTTAGTGACGATGCTGTTCGATTTTGATGCATGCGCAGAAGCGATGTGTCCCTCGCAAACTGTCGTAACGCGGAAACTGCAACACCGGAACAAGGAGCACAGGCCGTTCAACTTTCAGTGAGGCCGGTTCGGCAAGAGGCTAGAGGAACCTGGTTGACAGGTTGGTAATACTAAATAATACATACGCCCGGGTGCTTCTGCTATTCAGAATTATACAAATAATAAATTATATAGCACATATGACCTCATAATTTCACCTTAGTACTTGGGCTTTGGTAACAAAAACAGGAACAAAGTATATATAAGACTCTAAGAGTTTATATAGACTTGCATAATACTTATACATCATGACCGTATTGGCAGAAGAGCCAGAGAGGCCCAATATATAGACAACACAAAAAGGAATACTAGATGGGCTGATTCCACTCTACTCAAAGTCCCCAAGCCGTCCAAAAACAAACTAATGAAAGCACCAATTTACAAAGGCAGCATGATGTGGAACAACCTACCAGCCAGAACCAGGGCAGCTGTCCTCTTACCTAGAATTTAAAAACTCACTAAGAATACATAGGATTGGGCAGGCCCTTATGCAGTTACAGTAAAGTATGTTCCACGGCGTCAGCATACCGTTAGTGGCAGAGCACTGAACCCTCAACCTCTGTTCTCTCCCCCCCTTTTTATTTGTTGCTGTTCCTCTGTTATTTCCAGTCAACCATGTTATGACAGAGACAGTGCAAATAGAAATGTAAAATTTAATACCTAAATGCACTGGGATTCGTCCCACTGCTTCACTGGTCACAGCTGGTCCAGTGTATTAACAACCCCACCCCAACAACATAATTCATAAACTCACATAACTAACTACTAACTACACTAGAGTTACACTAGAATATTTCTAACAAACTGACATTTATATACCGCTTGCCTAACTGCAACTGAACATCAAAACTTACTACAACTTTACCAACTGAATACAGAAGATAACTTCTGCTTACATTCTAAATACTATGCAAATACTCACATTGATCTGACTAATATTGATCTAGTTATATGACACTACTGTTACCATATTGCTGTGGAACTTTTGGGTTAGAGAATTTCATTGTGTTACATGCTGCAAATTGTGTATTCAACAGTTATTGTATACCCTATTCTATATACCTTTTGTGTAAATAACCCTGAATTGAAAAATGGCTGGAAGACCAGTCCTTCGGCACTGACAAAAGACTTATTCAGCAGAATAAACATATTTACCACATGTAGCTATAATATACATAATACATATAATATATATATGAAGCATAATCTATTATAGTTATATAAACTAACGGAGGAATTAATTACTACTACTATTATTATTATTATTATTATTATTATTATTATTATGATGCCAAGGTATTCGGAGTCGCGCACCCACCCTGATATTGGGTAAATTAATGATTTGCTATATTAGCTCCTTTCATGGGTTCGAAGCAGCGAATTCCGGAGAGTCCTGATGTCAAAACGTAGTGAAACAGAATTAATCACGTTTTCTTTCAATTTCTTGCCTTTAATATGAGTTGCTTCAGTATAAATCAAAATAAAATACAATTGAGTAGTTCTCCAGAATTGGAGACCCATTGGGTTGCGCTTCATTATTAATCACTAAACTCTTCAAAACAATTTCAGAAAAACAATTTGTTCATATACCTATAGGGAATATACTACGCAAACACTAGTAATCAAAACGAGACACATGAAGAGTCCACAAGGTGTAAAAATAATGAAATAAAGTGGAAAATTGGCCAAAAAATGGCAGCAATGAATTTGCACTGGAGTGTCCACCATCTTTGAAGCTGTAAATAAAGAAAACTATCAAGCACAGTTAATTCAATTTGCTTTTATGTTGTCAAGATTATATCAATAAAGATATTTTTCACTACCTTTAGTTTTTACATTGCACAGTTACATGACAATATCGCTGTCAACATACCTGTCCTGTGCATACCGTTGTTGTCACACTGACAGCACAGATGGTTCGTTAGTTTTACCAGTTATCAAGCATGGTATGCATAATCAGTAATACTTTTATTTAATCTATGACCTACAATGTTTTCAAATAATAAGAGATAATCTGGAATAATCAGAAATTAACTGAATTAAAGCAATTTTTATCGATCGTGTCACATATATAACGTACGGACCAGCCAATTTACAAATTCAATATTTGAGTACTGAAATGTCATAACGAGGGAAGGGAAGACTCCAGACTAAACAAACCATCCTAGCAGACAGATTGGTGACGTTTTAGATGGAAACTCCATTAGGAAGTGACGTAATCTGCAATAAATCATGACGTGTCACGTTTTTTTAGCACATGTACGCACGGCGCCAAAACGAGTAGTATAGTATGGTTCTTATTTTAGTTTTTTTTGTTGTTGAAGATTTATACTGCCTATCATGGATAAGCCTGAATAGGCTTGTTTTCACCATTAGACAGTTTGTCGATAGAAAGCCCGAGCCTACACTTTTACCGACCCAAGGGATTTTTAACCTCCCACACCACCTAGACATGGTACGAGAGCAACTGGCCTTTGATGATCCTGTAAGTTATACACAGCAGTGGAAATCCAAATTGGCAGAGATGGGGGCACGGGGAATCGAACCACCGACCTTCAGATTAGGAGTCCGACCTAGAAAAAAGTCAGACACTCTAACCACTCCGCCACAGAGAACACCACAGAGTAAAATGACGTAATCCTGGCTCTGAGAGAGTCCATTGACCTTAGATGACCCCCCGCCCCCCACACCCATGGACGCTGTCAGAACGATTCATCTAAGGTCAATGGACTCTCTCAGAGCCAGGATTACACAATTTTACGCTCAATAGACCCCTACTATACTACTAAAATGTACGGTTTGTGGTTGTGATCGTATGATTTGTTGTTTGTTTGTTATTGTTTTACATCCTATTCCTAGCAACATCTAAGGTCATGTCAGGACGGGTACTGACTTGTGACAGCACGCACTCATGGCGATTTTATAGTGCTGCCCCACCGGGAAATCAGGCTGCCGGCACCATGACCCGATATCCCACTCAGTCACATCATCCTGACACCAAGCTAACCAGCCTATCCTATTCTCCATACCTTCCTTATCTAAGCAATTAATTACTTTTTCATTTAAATTCTTATTATTATATAACACATTAGATAATGTCACATGAAACACTGTCCTGTGTGTTTTGGTGTCACACGTAACACTGTCTCACAAACTACTAACTTCGCTATTCTCTGACAAATATGTATTATCTGCTTTTAAGGAACTACACATATAATGAGTATATTAAAATGAATAATTCTTTTGATAACACAACAAAACATTGTTATATATGAAGATGGAAAACATTTTATTTGTGATGGGATGTGCATTACGGTGTCACAAATTAAATTAGTTTTTTTTATTATCAGTTTTTAATGTAGATACTGCACTTTGTGCTTTAAAAGTTATCTTTCCTGTTGTACTTCAACATCCCATACCAATAATCTGGTCAAAATCTGTGATACTGTACTTAAATGATGGTGGTGTCACATTGTAACGCACAGGACACTCTTTGCATCAAAATTCTTTGAAGCCTAATTACATCAAAACCAGTGGTGGTAGTGATTTTTTTGTTTTTGGTTGATGATTCCACTCACCTGGAAGTTTATAAATAGTATACAATAGATGTTCAGAATACATTTTCATTTTTGACACTAATGCAACAATAGGGTCTCCAATTCTGAAGAATCACTCAATTCCTAATATTTTATGCTATGGTTTACTATGTTTGTGAGTCATAAGATGTAATTTACAGTATTGAGGGTAATGTTGATATGCTTTAAACTTTCATTTTTCTATTTGTTATTTCTATGGTATAAGCAATGTATCTGTTATTTTTAAATGGAGAAAGCACCTCATAAGTATTGTACTTCTGCCTTCTCCTTTTTCGTGTGAAAAAATTTCTGATATAAATATCAACTTGTGTGTACATTGATCATGTGGAAATAAATATTTTATTATTATTATTATTATAAATCATAGTATGGAACAATTTTACTTAGTTGTGTCTATAACACCTCTATTATAGCCAAGTGGAAGGTGGCCGTAAGGGGCGTGTCCGTTCCGCATACCCGACCTGACTTGATCCAGCCCAACTTTACCCGACTTGACTTTACCAGACCCGACTTTACCGGACCCGACTTTACCAAACCTGACTTTGCCCGACTTCACTTTACCAGACTTCACTTTACCTGACCTGAGTTTACCCGACCTGACTTTACCGGACCCGACTTTACGCGACACAACTTTACCTGACCCGACTTTACCAGACTCGACTTTATCTGACCCGACTTTACCGGACCTGACTTTGCCCGACTTCACTTTACCGATGTTCGATTTGAAATTCTAGCAACTCGGGTGACCCGAGTCGTTCGGGTCATGTTAAACGAATATGGCCAGTGTTGCTTCAGGTCACCTCATGGTATTTACTCTGTCTGGTGTGCATAGATAGGTAACCTCCTAAAATTTTCAAAGGGGTCCAAACATTCAAATTATGAATTCGCTGGAATCTCAAATGAATCAGAAGCAATAGGCTTTTTGAATTTTTATTATATTCCAAAATCTGAGTGAGATACATGCATTTGAAAGGTTTTGACTTGCATATATTTTGTACTAGCTAATCAGGGGGGCACCCAGGAATTGGCTAGGGGAGTTTTCCAAATATGGATCGAAACTACCCCTATTTTAGGGTGATTTTTTTCACATGGGTTGGTGGAACAACACCCATTTTAGGGAAATATTTTACATGGTTTTCTGGTGCAACAACCCACATTTTGGTGCAATTTTTGACATAATCATAAAATCTAGTGTTCCTTAATAAATTCCAAAAAAAAATTGGGGGGGGGGGGTTCCGGGCAATCAGGAAACCCCCCTGGGTGCACCCCTGCTAATGCAGCAGCCGTTCCATGCTTGCCACATCAGACGGGCCTGAGCATTAATGGTTTGATGGGATCGACTGCAAGTACACAGGTTTTCGGTTGTAATGATATGATGGCAGCAGCTGTTCTGGTCATGCCGAAACGTTATCGTTTGGACAGATTCCATCGCAAATGCACTGGGTCCTGGGCTTAGGCTATGATGGCAGCAGCCGTTCCGCAGCATATGCGCCGGAGGAGGACCCGGGGTCGTAGAACCATATCAGTTTGGTCACTCAACTATGACAAACTGCATATTCTATGATCCACGATCCAGCCAGGCCTGAGCATTAATGGTTTGACGGGATCCGCCGCAAATGCACAGGTTTCTGGGTTTAATGTTATGATGGTAGCAGCCGTTCCAGTCGTGCCTGTGCATTGTCATTTGGACAGGATCCATCGCAAATGGGCCGGGTTCTGGGTTGACGGCAGCAGCCGTTCCGCAGTGTATGCGCCACCGGACGGCTCGGGACCGGCTGGACAGCTCGGGACCGGCCAGAGCCCGGCACATTTGCGATGGATCCCGTCCAAACGATAATGCATAGGCATGACCTGAACGGCTGTTGCCTTCATAGCATTAAATCCAGAAACCTGTGTGTGTATTTGCGGTTGATCCAATCAAACCATTAATGCTCAGACCCGTCTGATGTGGCAAGCATGGAACGGCTGCTGCATTAGCTAATACAAAAGACTCGGCCGAGGTTTCAACTCACAGAGGAACCCAACCAGCGCTCTTACCGACCAGCACCCCACCTGATCTCTCTGTCTCCCCCATCTGGCTCTGTTTCTCTGTCTCCTTCCCTATCTCTCTCTATCATTGCTCCTAAATAACATTATTTCAACCCCTGAGTGAATACTCATGGTCCCAAATCAGAATTAGATCGTAGCAGTGAATAGATTTTTTTTTTTTTTGGTACATTAGTTGATTAAGCAGGGGAAATTTCAGTCGCAGACGACTGGTCTTCCTCATTCCACTACTCCTTGCCCTATCCTAATAATGCTGAGCGTCTGGCTAGGAAGCAACAAGTATCAATTTTTATCATTGGTTTGACTCGACCAGGATTCGAACCCACGATCTACCAACACGGGAGACAGACGCTCTAACTCATTCCGCCATCCCGTCTGGTCGAATTGTGCTTTTTGTTATATATACATTCGCAATAACGCTGCTGATGCGACAGTGGCCTTAATATCGCTTGGATTTTGGGTTTAAGTTCACCGAATTTCACTTATTGAGTAAGTTATTCTGTTAATTAAACATTATTTCAACCCCCAAGTGAACATTCATGGTTCTAAATAACAGAATTAGATCGTAGCAGTGAATATATGTATGCTTTTTGTTTTATTTAGATTCGCAACACACACACTTGATAGTAGAAGGAACTGCTTCTAACCAACCAACCACAACGCAGGAGTAGTGCCATGCCTACGTCACACGCAAATCCCGAATAGAGCCTATTACTGCTGAAGCTTTATGGTGTTAAGCATTTCAGTGTGCACACCAAAATTAATTTTTGAATGTTTTCACTTATAACATCTCCAAAGTTAATCCATTAAAATAAAAAATTACTTCAACATCAAGCAAAAGTAAAGTAGATTATAACAATCAACATTTATATTTATCTAATAAATGAGCCTGTCACAAAAGGGGCTAACTAAATATTTTTGTCTGCGTAACGATTGACACAAAACAGCACAGAAACGGTTACACTGAAAACACAAGGACATTTGCTTCAAATAAATATGTATTCGATTGGGATTATGAAACACCATAAATCAGTTTATCCTGAGCAAATGCATAAGCCGATAGTGTGTTGATCATTACAATGGACAAAGTTTTGTCCCATATTACTTATCACCTTTTGAGACAGTCTCAAATAATAAGAACAAAAACATGGCAGGAACCGGAAACAATCAAATCACCGGTATCCAAGAAAATGAGCAAGCTCACCAAACAACAAGAATGGCTGCCAGTCTTAAGCCCCATTCACACATGGGCCTTAAGTCGCCTCAACTAGTTTGCCTCATCTAAGTCGACTCAGATCATGTGTGTGAACGCTCCTCTCAGACGAATTAGGGCTGAGTCGACTCAACTAGTTTGCATCATGAAGACCGCATTGCGAGGTGGATTAGATGAGACTTAGCCTAAGTTGGCCTAAGGTGCATGTGTGAACGCAAGTAGTTTAGCTGAGGTGAATTAAGCACGTTGATCTATGTAAGTATGTATGTGTTCATGTAAGTATGTATACATATATATGCGTGTGTGTGCATGTATGTATGTATGTATGTATGTATGTATGTATGTATGTATGTATGTATGTATGTATGTATGTATGTATGTATGTATGTATTTATGTTCATATGTATGTTGGTGTGTATGTATGTTTGTATGTATGTTTGTATGTATGTGTGTATGTATGTGTATGTATGTAGGCATGTATGCACATATGTATGAAACTACATTGGGGCTACAGGTGGTCAATCTGAGCCTGTTTAATGTCTGTGTGTGAACGCGACACACTTTCAAAACTAGGTATGGGTGAACGTGCCGCTAGTTCGACTCAGTTAGTTCCCTATGTAAGTCGGCCTAATGTTGTACGCATGAACACGGCTTAAGTCTTAAGAATAAGAGTGATGTTGCACCATACCAGATACCTCACTCTGATCTAAGACCACTTATTCTCAAACATGCCAAATAAAAATGGCAACACGAACGGGACAAGCATTCAAACAATAAGTTGTATAACATCAATCACCCCATGCATTGAATAACATCCACAGTATCGTGATGGATGTCGGCAAGACCAAGTAGTCCTCACCCGATGCCACATTGGGTAATCTTCGGCGACTCATACATTTTTCACAACTTGAGGAAGAACCACTCCCTGAGTGCATCAGGTGTCATTGCCCACTAAAGGCCTTGTCACACTACGACGTAACGATGTCAGCGTAGGGGGAACGTGAAGAACGTTGAACTTCTCGGCGTAGTATGCAAATTTGGACACAAGTTGAACGTGGATGCAGCGTAGTTGACGAGAACGTAACGTCTGTAAAGCGTAGTGATACCGTCATTCAACGAGAGAGGACAACGTCATTACGCTCACGGAACGTTATGAACGTTATTCGATTGCCAGAACTATGTTACGTGGCATTACATACGTCATAACATGGTGGCTAAACGTTGAACGTACGTTGAATGTATGTTCTCCCGACATTCTCCTGACGTTCCCATTACGCAGCGTGGACGTTTCCACCGGGTTTAATGTGGGTCAACGTAGTGGAACGTAGTGAGCAGCTTTTGACTAAAGTCCGTTTAACGTCATTGACGTTCGCCGAATGTGTACAGAACGTACGGCGAACGTAAACCCTTACGTTCAAGTTACGGCGAAAGTTTTGAACAGGTTCAAAACTTTGATGCGCGCCGACATAGCTCGATGTAGCCCGACGTCAGTCTAACGTCATTCTGACGTCATCATAACGTAACCCAACTTACGTCAACATAATGACGAAACGTGATCACGTCTGGCTTACGTTTGCTTGTTACGTCGTAGTGTGACAGGGGTATAACATCCTGCTGAGTGTGTGGATTTAATGGCCTTGCGTCAACACTGTTTTGAAGTACATAGCACACGAGACCCCCTTTGTCAATGTAAAGCACAAACAAATCTTAGGGTTCTGGGTTACATCGTTCGCTTCCTGTAGCTTGGGATATATTTTGTGAGTTTGATTTCGCTGTCAGTTGACAAGTTTAACCACTTCAAAATTGTATCAGGGGTGGTTTTTTTGCTGACTTTTAACTTAACATGGATCTGACCATTTCAGAGTTTTGTGAAAATGTCAATGTCGGCATGTGAATGTGATTGAAAAGACAGAATAGATACCACTAGCTTTTCACTGTGAATATGGCCCCTGCGGCCGACACAGCATTAAACCATCAGCAATCAATCAATCAATCAATTAACTTTATTTTAGTTTTAAGTAACTTTTATTATAATTGGCTAACTTTGGAGATATTTGAAGTGAAAATTAATTTTGGCAACACGTTAAAATTCTGACAGCATAACCGTTAGCAATAACACTAACAGGGCCTATTAAATGAGCCTAGTATCATCTTCTATGTGGCAACAACTGTTTCAGTATCTAACTTACTAAGTTGGATATGTCAGATCAAAACTAGCTAAGTGTTTTGGCTTTAGAAAATTGATGATTTCATTGGACTATGTCTATGTAGTAGCTCTCAACTGGTATTCACACACATTCTGGGCGTAATCGATTAATCAACTCGGGTCACCCGAGCCACTTTTTGGCACATGCGCACATCCTACAGACTCGGGTTGAATAAAATGGTGGCTTAATCTAAAACTTAATATTTTTGTTCAATAACCGATATATGTACAGCAAAATAGGATTTTAAGTATTTTATGATTGTAGAAGCTGACAATCTGGGTTATTAAAAAAAAAGCATTAAAACAACACGTAGGACCTGTAAGGGTAGCTGTTATCCTACAGGTACCAGCACAGATGTGACGTCATCGCTCCGAGCAAACCCCAGCCAAGAGGTGGGTTATTGAGGTCGGGTCTTGTATTTCTCGACTTCACTCACTGTGTTCGATTTGAAATTCTGACGACTCAGGTAACCCGAGTCGCTTGGGTTGTATTAATCGATTACGGCCAACGTGTCATCTCCATTGGCCACAAATTATATAGTTGTGGGCTTTTTAAATTCATAAGTGTCCATTGACACATAAGTGATTGTACGCTGCATTCTGTGTAAAGGTGATGGTTGAATAAAAAAACTCACAATTCTCGCAGTGAATATGGCCTATGCTGCCAACACAGCGTAAAGAAACCACCAACCAATCAATCAATCGAACCGTGTGTTGGTCTGCTGACACAAATAATTCGTGAACGAGGCTCACTGACCCACTTCACCCTGACCACGTGACCAACCAATGCCCGGTGCCACTTCCCTCCCACCCCTATGGGGTAGAGTGTTGATGTAGTGCCTTTTATGTTATCCCAAGTTAGACAAGTTCATATTATTTCATCCTTGCTTTATTGTACTCGTTATTACTTGATTGTTCGGTTTCTAGGTTATCATGCCTAAACCAGATTGCATTGTTCATTATATATATTGTGGATATAAAAAAAGGCAGCCCTTTAATGTTTCTCTCCAACCACATTAACTTCCATGTTATTCACTGTGGAGTAGGCATTCTCTCCTCCCCGCCTCCTCTACACCAGGAGCCTACTGTCACTCTGCTCACTTTCAAAATATAACTGGACTCAAGTGACCAACCCATCTAAAAATTTACTTTAAAGACAGAAATAAAATGAATGAAATGTGTATCCAAACATCACCATTTTGATGAAATACAAAGCACAGATTTTTGTTGTGGGTGGGGGTGGGAGGTAGTGCGTAGGCGTGGGGGATGCCCCCAAACCCCCTAGGTTTGTAAGCACCACTGACACTCATAAAGTCATATGGTCACGCCAACATGACTTCTTTTTTCAGCACCGAGGCGCTGGTCTTCCGGCCTTAACAATTATAGTGCATATGAACTATTTATGGATGAGATGATGCGATAGTATGAACAATATAGACAGTAGTAGGTTAAAATGAGGCATTACAAATATAGTGGGGATCTTATTTTGCACATGTAGACTGGAGAATAGCTATGTAGACTGGAGAATCACTATATCAGTGATTTGATGATCATACCTGTAAGCAGACATTAATATAATGGGCATGACTTGCTGATACAGGTAGTCATGGATTTTGGATTATGCTAATAATGGTTGCACAACTCATTTAAATTGTCTTGGGTCAACTATAGCTTTCTCAGTAGTATATGTTTGATTGGTTTAGTCAGGTGTTATAGGCTGGTGGGTATACTTTGGTAGTTGTTATTTCTTTTACTCTTTTTGCAAGGGGGAGATTTTAGAGAGAGAGAGGGAAGGGAGTGGTTTGGGACTATGTATTTGCTCACAGTTTCATCTGGAACCTCCACCACATAACTCAATCCTGGCTACTCCACTGTTACTTAATATTCTCCATGTATTGTTCATGCATGTCAGAAGCCTGTCTTCCATATTTACCAACGGCCACAGTCACTTGTTACGCAGAATCTCATTCACACTGCCCAACATACCTGCAGGTTACATATTTACTTCCTTAAATTAAAACTACCATAGCATATTATCTACTAACACTTGACCATATATGAGTACCATTTCTTCCAAAGGTGTTCACTAAACAATAACACAAGGAAACCACACCAAACATCATAATAATATAACATAATATTATTATACTTGTTATAAAATCTGTATGGGGCACAGGATTTAACTGCATCAAATTCTACTAACAGAATAGCTTCATACTCACCATGTATATTACTAGTACAAAGATACCCTAACCATAACACTGATAATATAAAATGTACACCTCGTTATCTCTCAATGCTGTTTGGTGACGGCACTATTCTTCTTTCTTCTTCTTTTTGTCTTTGTATCAAACTCTTGTTGATTTTAGACTATTATAAACGCGAATGAATGTAACTTGATATGGCTGGAAGACAAGCATCTCAGCGCTGAAAAAATACCTTTATTCGCTAAATAAAATGACCATTTACCAAAATAAAATACACATTTGTTATATCAGCTCTTCTCTTGTGTGCCTGAGAGATCAGTACAGACTAGTAGTACTACAGAGTACAGTACTTTTTAAAAATTTAAATTACTAACTTTGTGGAGATATTTGAAATTTAAGTGAAAACATGCCAAATTAATTTTGTCAAGCACATCAAAATTCTGACAGCATAAGCTTCAGCAATAACAGGTCCTATTTAATTGGCTTAGCATCAACTACTGTCTTCTATAAAAATTGGCTTAGCATCATCTTCTATGTGGCAACAAATGCTTCAGTATCTAAGTTGGATATATCAAATCAGATCTAGGTAAGTGCTTTGGCTTTAGAAAGTTTATGCTTTCATTGAACTATGTAACGTTCAACTGGTTTTAACACACAAATTACATACATCCACTTCAACTATTTCCAAAGTTAGGCAATTATCATAAACATTGTTCCAAACTAGGAATGCTGCTTTATACAAATAAGGGCAAACTACTCTATTTTAGTACAATAGAATATGTTTCCATGAAAATTAAATGTAATTCTAATACTTTAAGTTAAAGCTGCATAGGCCGATGAAGCAACACATTTCCAAAACCAAAACAATTAACTAGAATTGATTCTACACATCTAACTTAGATAATGGGGTTAAATGATCACGGAGGTGGTCATTTGCTGTCATTACTGGGGGTGGCGAGGCAGCCCGGGAAGCTGCCACACCCACCTGCCAAACACCCACCTCCTGCCAGGATAGATACCACTAGCTTTTCACTCCCCATCAGCCAATCAGAGGCCCCCTCCAACTCTTCCTCAAGCCTCTGCTTCCCCCTACCTCTCCACTCTTCCACTGACACTCGTCAGCGGCACATCTCTTCTACAATCATCCCAAACCACCGTTTGATTTATGTCACTACTGTATTGACTTTTTCCTTCATAAAAGACACTGTAGATATGTTGATGATCAATTTAACATTGTTGCATAACTTCATGCTCATGTCAGACTTCGCCTGCGGGCTATCTAAAAATAAATAATTACAGAAACTCAAAGGAATCCGACTATGCAACTTTAGGAGCTTATAAATACAGTTGTAACCTGGGGATTCATTCTCAGGCAATCACAGACGATGGAGGGAATGGTGAGATGAGACTACTGAAGTGCACAAACCTCAACATGTTCAGAGGTAGATAAAAGATTCACCCTTGTAGTACACGGGTGAACGACAACGTAGTGTAAATACGGGCGAAAATAGCTTTAGTATGGAACATGAAGTAGAAACTGTGGTTCCAGGATCAAATGGCTACATACATAGGCACAGAGTTGGTGAAATGTGTTTGAATGCAAAAAGACAAGATGGCAGCGCTAGAACGCCGTCGATTTCACTTTTAAATCTTATTAAACTAGATATTTTATTATATTTTTCAACTCAAAGGTAGCGGGTAAACATGAAGCCATATACAAAGAATAAATGTTGCTTCTTAGATCGTGAAATTAGGCTCTCATAAAGACTCAGTTCATTAGCCCGATTTTTCAACCGTTTTTTTTAAAATATAAGGCTGGTCTTCACCCGTGTACTGCGAGTACCGGGTGAATCCTTTATCTAGTTCGGAGGGGGAGGCAGGAGAACATGCAACATCTCCAACTGACGTAGTAAATCCTACTGGTGGTGAAATGTCCCCTAATTGCATTCGTTGACTCTAACTAGCTAGATACCAACAGAAAGGTCCAAAAGTGTGATGTTTGGTGATTAAAGCAATTTCTGAGCATCTATCATAACCCAGCATGCAATGGGCGTCAGTGGGCATGGTAGTAGGGAAATGTTGGTTGGTTGTTGGAGTTTTATATCCTGGCAACATCTAAGGTCATATCAGGACGGGGGGTAGTAGGGAAGATCCGAGGCTGGAGTGTATTGACATAAATTTGCTTCTCGTGTAAATAAATTTCACGATGCCACAAATAAGAAGAAGATACAATGGGATATTGTTAAAGTTGCATAGTCCGATGGTTTTAACTTTTAAACTTTCTGTCATTTTCTTAAATATATATTAGGCTGATTGTTATACTTTAGCTTGAGATAACATTTAGCTTAAATGGCTAGCAGTTGAGATATTTGAAGTGTAAGAGTACTAAATTAATTTGGTCAAACATGTAAAAACTCTTGACACCATATAGACTGCAGTAGTAACAGATTCTATTCAATTGACTCAGCATTCCTTTCCACGCAGCATCAAATGCTCAATAAGTGCATCAGTGTCTAAGTTAGGTATGTAGAATCAAATCTAGATAATTGCTTTGGTGATGAAATGTTGATGTTTTCATCAGAGTGCAACTTTAACAACATTTGGATAATTAATCACTTTTTTAAATGACACATTCCATGACTAAGTAGGGGCAATTTCAATCACGAACAATTGGTCTTCCTCATTCTACTGCTCATTGCCATATCCCGGTAATTCTGAGCATTTGCATACAGTATAGAGTATAGAGTAAGCAGGCGAATGAGGAAGTTCAATTGTCCGCGATTAATCAAAGAAAGAAAGAAAATCGTGTATTAAAAATGTGTTCAACAAAAGCAACTAATATACTTATTTTTTAAGATTGAGCAAAAACTGAAAACCATCGGACTATCCAAGTTCAATTTTGGAGTGAATATTGCAATGCACATACATGTGTGTAAGGCTCAGATCATGGGTACTGAAACATTGTATGTGTGTATGTGTGTATGTGTGTATGCATGTATATTTGTATGTATGTATGTATGAATGTATGTATGTATGTATGTATGTATGTATGTATGTATGTATGTACGTACGTATATATGTATGTATGTATGTATGTATGTATGTATGTATGTATGTATGTATGTATGTATGTATGTATGTATGTATGTATGTATGTATGTATGTAGTTCTCAGAAACTGTGAACCACTTTTGTGACATGGAAACGAAAAGTAAAGACATTCCAAATATTAGCAGAAAACAGTTAAAATAATAGTAGAATCCATAGTGATATGAAGGTTTATATATGTCAGAGTTGACTAGCAGCTGTCTGGAATTTCTAATCCCACGTGACTTGGATATATATGCCCTAATAGCTGAAACTACACAAATCTGTTTATCCTCCGGTAAACTATTTACATGTACATGTACTGTGGACAGTGGGTCCCCTGTGCGATTCGACTTTAGTAATGTCTCTAGATCGAATGTTGCCTCATCCTTGTCTATAGATCTCTAATCCATTTAGAGAAAGTGCCACAATTGTTTGGCCTCTGTGTCCCGTTACTAGTACTAATAACACTGCTAATTTAAAACCTAGTTCCTTCATAGATAGGTGTCTATTGCTAGGCCATGACTTGAATAACTTAAATACTATCAACACATCCCAGAAGCTATTATATTTTAGTTTAGGTGGGGTTCTCTCATAAACCGATCTGATAAACCAGTGTACGAACTGATGCTTTCCAATTGTCTGTCCATCAATTCTAGGTAGAATGATTGAAAGGACACATCTTGCTGCATTAATTGCACCAAATCCTAATCCTTCATCCTCCAGGATTCTTAGAAATCTTAATATCTGGGCTATTGTAGGTTTTAATGGTTTGACTCCTTTTGGAAGGCAATGAAGTCCCCATTTCTTTAGATAACTTGTATATAATTTCTTTCTTCCAGGCATATGAAATAAGTCTTTCTTTTGTAATTTTGTCTAAACCATATTGTTCTAAATGTTTTCTTTAAAAAGAACTTCTGAACATAATGGTCAGGACATGAAAGTTACCGATGTTATTTGCGCCGCCAACATTTCTAGGTGGATGAAAACACTTTTAAAGCATTTGAACGCTTATTTGATACACTTGTCTTAAGTACTTAACAGGTGCATCAAATGTCATTCTTTTTTGGCAAGAGCTTTGTACACATATGCTCTTCGCAAGTATGAAAATCGGAAACAATAGGTTATGTACAGAAGTGAAAACTTGCTACATTAATAAGCTGGCTAAAAAACAACACAGTGAACAATACAAGAATCTGTCAGTAAAACAAACACCTTTTTAACTCATTAATGTGGAAATTAAATTTGTTATTGAGTGGCCTTATAATAGAAAAGACGGTATGAAAAGAGTGAGTGATGTAGTGTAACAAATGAGTGCTATTTTTAGCTCATTAAAAAAAAAGGTTTTGTCCCTGTAGATCTACAATTGTCCAGCATTGCGACCATAATATCTGCTTTCTCGTGGCTACTGAATATCACCTATTAGCAGGGGGCATGTCAAAATTTTGAAACTGTAGACCATTTAGTGGTTAGATGAATATTAAATCAGGGATGAAAGTGGTCTCCGGGAAAAAAAGCGGAAATGCTGATATTCTCCCATAGGCTTAGCATTGTCAGGAAATCGCGAAAAATTCCCAGAAGTTGGGTACCATATATATTGGTATACGCTGATAGTGCTGCACCGTTTGAAGCATGTATTAGTAGTGTCGTGGGGGTAATAAAAATGGGAAATATTGCACCTAGAGCAGGACTCGAACCCACATCTCTTTGCATTCCGGGCCAGTGTGCTAACCATTACACCACCTAGGCTCCCTGATATCAACACACTACCCACGCCTACCTGTCTATTCGGCTCCTTGCCTGAGAGGTCAGTGCAGACCACTACACTCGTTCCCCTGGAATTGTAAGTCTTTGAATGCTTACAATTACATACATACAGGCAATGCAATGCACTTACAGACACAGGGTAGGTTCAACAACTATACAGCGCATAGCTTATACAGGATCATGGTCACGGCAACCAGGTTCGTCGGGGTGATGAAAATGGGAAATATTGCGCCTAGAGTGGGACTCAAACCGACATCTCTTTGCATTCCGGGCCAGTGTGCTAACCATTACACCACCTAGGCTCCCTGATATCAACACACTACCCACGCCTACCTGTCTATGTGGTTACTTGCCTGAGAGTTCAGTGGAGACCACTACAGTAGTATATGCTGACAGTGCTGCGGAGTCTGCACTACACATTAGTATACGCTAATGGTGCTGCAGCATAAAACAGTAGAGCCTATATGTTAATCATGCTGTGGGATTGAACAATTCCGGAAATCCGCGAAATCGCGGAGATCTTTCATCCCTGTTAAATGGGCAGGTACTGAATGGACCCATGATCAGAGCCATACATATAATACACACTGTAACAGTGACTCACTGTACCGCTGAAATATGTGTAGGCAAGGGGCGTTTGTTCCTCTAGCCAAAGTAAATACACTCTCACCCACTATCGTGTCTTCCTCTTGTTTCATTATGTAGGAGAAATATTATATACGAGTGATTTTCAAATTGTGAATTGTCTACGACAGATAGAGCTTGATGCCTCCAACACACCTTGTTTGAAGCCCATACATTGTTCCCCGCATAAACTAGTTCATTCTTTCTGGTCACTGATACATTGTAATTGGAAGGTTGAATGATATGCATTACCATTACAATTTACACAGATATTATCTTATAATCACATAACTTATAGTCACCACGCCAGTTTTGTCAAAGTGGACCGGACGCAGTAGCCGAATCGGTACAGCGCAGGCCTCCCGTGCGGAAGATCGGGAGTTCAATTTCCGGTCGAGTCAAACCAATGGCAATGACTTATAAAAATTGATATTTGTTGCTTCCTAGCTTGGTGCTCGGGATTATTAGGATAGGGCAAGGACTGGTTGGCTAAGTGTCAGGATAATATGACCTACATGGGATACTACCATTACAAATAAAAAGGCCATCGCAAATGGTTTTAATGACTTCTTTGTCAATGTAGGCCCCAATTTAGCAAAAGATATTAAAGCGCATAACAGAAATAAAGATGTACTGGACTTTTTAAAAACACAAAATCTTGAATCAATGTTTTTAGCAGGGGTAGAGGAGAATGAGATCATTAAAGTGGTCAATAATTGTAAGACCAAAAAGTCAATGGGATATGATAACATAGATATGAGCATCATTAAATAAGTAATATATTACATTGTCAAACCATTTACCTATACGTAACAGCTCCTTTAAGAATGGAGCTTTTCCAAATAAAATGAAAGTCGCTAAAGTAATTCCTATATTTAAAGAAGATAACAGTTATGCAGTTGCAGTAAAGTATGTTCCATGGCGTCACCATAGCGTAAGTGGCAGACCACCAAACCCTCAGCCTCGGTTTCTTCCCCCCCCCCCCCCCCCCCCCAGCCCCCACTTTTTAATTTGTTGCTGTTCCTCTGTTATCTCCAGTCAACCATATACGATGACAGAGACAGCCCACATAAAAATGTAAAATTTAAGACCTAAATGCACTGGGATTGGTCCCACTGCTTCACTGGTCACAGATGGTCCAGTGTATTATTAACAACCCCACCCCAACAACATAATTCATAAACTCACATAACTAGCTACATTAGAGTTACACTAGAATTTTCCAAACAAACCAACATTTATATACCGCTTGCCTAACTGCAACTGAACACTGAAACTTAGCACAAATTTACCAACTGAATACAGAAGATAACTTCTGCTTACATTCTAAATACTATGTAAATACTCACATTGATCTGACTAATATTGATCTGGTTATATGACACTACTGTACCATATTGATATGGAATTTTTGGGTTTCAGAATTTCATTGTGTTACATGGTGCAAATTGTCTATTCAACAGGTATTGTACACCTTATTCTATATACCTTTTGTGTAAATAACCCTGAATTCACTAATTATAGACCGATATCACTTTTGTCATAGTTTTCAAAAATATTAGAAAAACTGTTCAATAGTAGACTGGAAGCATTTATTGATAAACATGATACCTTGTGTAGCAGTCAATATGGTTTCAGATCTAAACTGTCTACATCATTGGCATTATTAGAACTGACAGAAGAAATTACCTCAGATCTGGACAACAAAAAATGTACTATTGGGTATATTTATTGACCTTAAAAAAGCATTCGACACAATTGACCATAATTAGTTAATAACAAAAATTAAATCACTATGGTATCAGAGGCATTGCCAATAACTGGCTTACGAGTTATCTACAAAATAGACAACAATGTGTAAATTTAGATGACGAGGACTCAGACTTAGCAAATGTGGTATGTGGAGTCCCTCAGGGCTCAATTTATATATATATGATATTTGTAATGTGTCATCACTTCTTAAATTCATTCTATTTGCTGATGACACGACTATCTTTAGGTAAGGAAATGACCCAGTTCAACTTGGCAACGATATAACTTATAAGCAAAGAACTTATTAAATTGAACCTATGATTTGCAACAAACAAGTTATCACTTAATGTAGCAAAAACAAATTTCATGCTGCTTAGTAATTGTAAAAAAAACAATCTAATATTACTGTATGTATAAATGATACTGATATCAAAATGGTTTATGTCAGTAAATTTCTAGGGGTGCTAATTGATCATAAACTTAATTGGAAAAAGCATATTAGTATGATTAAATCTAAATTGTCCAAAACTATTGCAATTATGCGCAAGGCAAAATATGTACTAAGCAAAAATGCATGCTTAATATTGTATTATTCATTATTTCTGCCTTATGTATCGTATTGTTGTGAAGTATGGGGAAATGCATATAAAACAAATATGAAGTGTATTTATTTGCTGCAGAAGAAAGCATTGAGAATTGTTTGCAATGTTGGATATCAAGAGCACACTAATAAGCTGTTCTTTGATCTTCATGTATTAAAATTAATAGATTTGCTTAAGATCAAATCTAGTATGATAATTTACAATGCAAACAAAGGGCTACTGCCAAAAAATCTAGTATTTATTCAAAATAAGTTAAGATAGTAGCCATGATACAATGCACAGTAACAACCTAAGACAAGTATTTGCAAAAACAACTTTAAAATCTCAATGTATCTAACAACCTAAGACAAGTATTTGCAAGAACAACTTTAAAATCTCAATGTATATATCTATATATGTGGTATAAAAATATGGAATTTACTTGACGATAATATCAAATGTTAAAAAAACATCTATATGTTTCAACGAATGTATAAAAAGAAAATATTTAAGCTTTATCAGAGGGAAAACACATAGTAGTCTAGTAAATAAATATTGAGATGTAATTTACAGTATTGAGGGTAATGTTGATATGCTTTTACTATTTTTCTATTTATTATTTCTATGGTATAAGCAATGTATCTGTGTTATTTTTAAATGGGGAAAGCACCTCAAAAGTATTGTACTTCTGCTTTTTCCTTTTTCATGTGGAAATAAATATTTTATTATTATATCAGGTCATGGTGCTAGCGGCCTGGTCTCCCAGTGAAGCATCATTATAAAGTTGCCATGAGTGCGCACTGTCACAAGTCGGTACCCATCCTGATATGACCTTAAATATTGCCAGGATGTAAAACTCCAACAACCAACCAAATATTCTATACTCCCTAAACCTAAACTAGTCAATGACTGCGCCTACTTTTCGACACACCTCCTCTAGTGTTGTTGTGTGGTAGGACTCACTAGGAGTTGTTGGCATTTGCCTTCCCGGTGTAACGATTTCAAATTCCCCCCTGATTGAAGTTCCCCCATGGGAACTTGAAAACGTTTTCAAATTCATCCCACAGGAATTTGAAAACGTTTTCCCTCCCTCGTTTTAACTTTCCCTCCCCCCATTTTTGGGGAATTTTCTTTATTTGTGTTATTTTTCATGACAAATATAATAAATCATAGAGAATAGCATAATGGAAATTATTACTAGTATAACAAAACATATTTCACCCCAAATGACACAAAAAGTCTCCAAGATGGCTAAGAAAAAATATATTATAGGTCTGAATTTTAAAACGTTTTTTTATACAATTTTAAATTCCCGGAAGGGGGAATTTGAAAATAGGGGGAGGAATCTGAAAACTGTTTTTAATTTCCCTCCTGGGAATCTGAAAACGTTTTCAATTTCACCGGAGGGAAATTAAAAACGTTTTCAGATTCCCGGGGGGGGGGGGTAACTTGAAAAGGGGGTAAATTGAAATCGTTTCACCGGGATTCATGAGCTCATTTGGCTCTTTTCCAATGTGCATAGGCCACTATAAACACCGACGTCCAGTACTTGCTCGGATCATTAAAGATTAACAGTGGTTAAAAAAAGACAACAGCACTCACTCACTCACTGTGTGGCAGAGAGGCCTTTCTGGGTTGTGTCCTAGGCGCTTTGCGTAGTAAAACCCCAGTCACACTACGGCTTGCGGCCGCAAAGTCAACCGGTCACGTGCTGAAATCGGTCGGTGGCCATTTTGGTCGCAAGCAGGTTTTCGGTGCAGCAGCTGCAACCTCCTTGCGACCAAAATGGTCACCCTGAGACCAGTGCCTGACCCATCAGCGACCATTGGTTTTGGGTGTTTTCTTTTTGCTGGCTTTGATTGCAAGGTCACCGGTTTTTGGTCATAAAGCGGTTGCAAGCCGTAGTGTGACTGAGGTCTAAGTGGTGAGAATGAAGATAAGGCCAAACACCAAACACACAAGAAAAAATATCTTAAATTGTGCTACAATATGAGTATGATGTGATAAAGGATTTTAAGGTTGTTTTCTTAGGGGTTTGGGGAGGTTATTTAGATCCCATGGTTAAATTAAATATAAATAACAAACAATAAGGCTCTAAAACAAACAAAAGTGTTTCCGGTTGCGCTACCGACCCTGGAAAAAGTTGTTGACCGTAATTTTGTTTTGCTGCAATGAAAATGATCTAACAAATCACACCACGGTCATGGTAGTCATGATGAAAAAAAGGTTTATCCCTACCTACCCTACCTTTTTGCTTGCCTGCACCAGGAAACCTAGATTTAGACTATTTTAGGCCTCGGTATAACGCTATTTCTATATATATACGGGTAATATCCACATAAGTGCCAATTAGCATCTCTGATTAAAGGTGTAAATTATGTTGGACAAGACAAGGATAATGAAGTCTAAATAAAATCTCATTTGTTCAGGAGCAGGATATTGCGATTATGTGGGATAGCGGGTCATCGTGTCGGCGGCAGTCTCCCAGTGGGACAGCGCTCATCACTGCCATGAGTATAGTATACGCTCCCACAAGTCAGTACCCGTCCTGGTATGACCTTAGATGTTGCTAGGATGCAAACACCATTTTGTTGGGTTTTACGTCCTAGCAACATCTATGGTCATATCAGGATGGCAAACAAACACAAATTATACATAACTGTATAGTTAGAAGAAGTGACCTACCTCAGTATTCCCGCGACCGCGTCCTTTCTGCATCACGCTATTCTCATTAGACATGCGAGATGGCCGCCCACGTCCTACACCTCCTTTTGATTTGGTAATTCCTCCTGGCAGTGGCTTCCGGCGTACATATGCCCGTTTCTTCCGTTTTTCTGGCGGTGCTGTGACGTCACAGCCTTCTCCACTCACTGCAATTCCAGACTCCTTAACACCTTTATCCTGTTCGCCCCGCTTGGTCTGTGTTAGGGCGGTGGTCTCCTTCGGCTTTCTGGTATACTTCCGCTTTGTCAACGTCACTCCTGTTTTCTCCTTACTTCCTCTTTTACTGCCACTACCCGGCTTTGCCTTCACCACGTAGTATTTATGCAGCTTGGCGGTCTGTCCTTTTGGTTTTGCAGCCTTTTCGCAAACTTTCATTGGTGGCGATTTGGAGTCCAAGTCTTCGGTGTTCTGCAGCTTTGTTGCTGGTTTTGCCACATCATCATTGACACAGATTGGACTTGCCCTGCCGAAATGATCCTTTGGTTTTATACGCTCCTTCAAGGGCACCATTGGGATCCTCAGCTCATAGGCATCATCACGGGGTGCGGGGTGGTCAGACAACAGAGCCTCCTGATCCAGTTTGATTAGCGCCTCATACGGTCGGAACCGATCAAGACCCCGTGTGTGCTTACTGAAATCGAGCGACTTACGCGGTTGACTACCTTCCTTCTCACTATCACAAATTTGGGCCGAATTAGGCTTGAGTGATTCATTGCAGTCCGCACTCTGTGGAAGGAAATACTTGAAGGTTGAGTAACGCGCCTCGGATACCATTGACGACACTAAGTTATTTGTAGGTTCCTTATGGAGCTCGCCTCCAGTCATGTGACTGCTATTCGACCCTTCTGATTGGCCTGTTTGTGTTCCAGGAGGGGAATTATCCAACCTACTCTGGTGTAGCATCTGCTTCTTGTGATGCAGGAGACTTGGCGATTTGCGTTGAACCATTGGATTCACATTGGCCACCGGTCGCTTTACACTTACTGGGGTCAGCGTTCCAAATGTTGGTGGCATGGCAGTGTCCGAACTGTTATTAGTATTGAATTCTGTACCAGGTGGTCGCTGCTGCATCATAATGGTGGTTCCTTCGGTGGATGAGGATGAGGATGAAGGCCATGGCAATCGGTGAGTGGGGGTTGGGTGCACAGTAGAACGGTGTACTCGTCTGTGCTGCTCGGATAACCCACATGTACCACCAGCATTAGCAGCATCACCACTACAGCGGTTAGCATATGGACTTGGGTCCTGGACCTGCTGACCCACCACCGCCACCTGCACATATCCAGTGGAGGGGGACACATTCGCCGTGCTGCCCTTCGGAAGATGATACCCAAGAGGCAAAGTGCTTCCTCCACTTCCAGGGGTATGCGGTGCAGTAGTGTATGGCACCTGCACAAAAGGTTGAATCCTACCTACCTGTCCACTCCCACCTATGGCAATATCCTTGTCTTTGTCCGCCTGGTTTGGGTATGGCTGCTGCTGTCTGGCTTGGGGGACGGTAGCAACATCAGGAGATACCTTGTAAGGATAGTGTATAAAGGGCGACCTGGAACTAGCAGTGGCTGTAGCCGTTGGACCCCGTGGCGCCAGCGGCTTTGGGATGGAGAGTTGGGTGCCCTGCTGATACAGATGCTGGATATTACCTCTAACACTCTGCTGCTGGTATTGCTGGTGTTGGTGTGGGAAGTCAGAAGATGTGTTTGTGGCTAACTGGTGATTGGATGAAATGGCCACAGGAGATGGCCTCACTCCTAGCTGGCTTGTAGTACTTTGTGAAGACGCCAGTCCTAATGGAGGCGTTTCACCTGTTTGTAACTGTTGCGGGTAGCGAGTAGATGACTTATACATGCCTGGAATGCTGCGAGCATCATATATGGGAGTAGTGTCGCCTGCTTGTTGTATGACGACCCCAGATGATGTTCTAACATGGTGTACAGCGCCAGGGTGACTTGCGGTCCCACCTATGCTAGCAGGTGATGGCGAGATCGTAATATGCGATGGATGACTTCCAACTGTGCTAACGTTCATCATCCTCTCGGCTGGCGGGGTGCGCTGTGGGGTGAGGCTCATGGTGCATGATGGGGAGTACATTGCCCGCTCGTGGGATGCAGGTCGCAAGGCAGGAGAAGAGGGGATGCGTAGTGAAGCACTGGCACTTCCAGGGCTGTGAGATGGGATACGAAGCAGAGTGGCATTACTGCCCGGGCTGTGCTGTGTAGTTGACATCATATTTGTTGTAGAATTCATTCCTGTTCTATGATAGCCATACCTGACGGAGTTGGTCACATTTGATGTGCTTCCCTGTGTTATGGGTACAGCACTTCGTCCACCACTTGGCGATACAGTGTACGGGTAGGTGTGGCGCACACCATTGATGTAAGCTGACGCTGGCGGTAATGATGATTGCGTTTCTGGTCTAGTGGGTCCTGTTGCTGCTATATTTCTGTAGTGAGGCGAGATTTGAGCAGCTTGACTTGGGTAGTTGCTCTGGGTGATTCGAACACCATTATTACTGGATGCTGGCAGCTCTGAAGTTCTTGGTGAGGCGATGTTGGCAGGAGTGGTGCTGGTCTGTTGGCGGTGATGGTACACTGGAAGCTTATGATGCCCGCCACCAGGTGGATAGTAATAAGGTGATGGATGGGTCACTTGCAGGGATGCTGACGAAGCTCTTGCCTCTGTTTGGGGCTTAATATAATGGCCAACAACACTAGCGTTGTTTGCAGCTGGGTTACCGGTGGTAATTCCTCGTGGACATGCAGAAGGATACCCCAAATAACCAGGCGGAAATGCTCCTTCTGGTGGAAGTCTCCGTGCTTTAAACGGAATGTGCTGCTCTCCAACAACAATGACATCATCGTCATGATCACGCTTTCGAGCAGGCTTAATAGACAGGTCCAGTGGGAATTCGATTCGCTTGGTCGTGTTAGCGTAAACTGTGGGCACCGAGGAGGACGGTGTCTGGGGAGCTGGTGGAGCAGACTTCGGTGTTGTTAAATCTAATGGTACGTAGAGTGATGGTTCACGTTCTGGAGGTTGACCATAATCTTGAGGATCTATGCGTACTGGACGTGAGTGGTGCAGCAGCTGTGGATTGGGCACAGACATGTGTTGATTATGGGTCAGGTGAGTTGTCATATGTGGACTTTGTGACGTAAAACGTGGGCTGTGTTGTGTCATACGTGGACTTTGAACTGTCAGCTGTGGGCTAGGCGATGCTAACCGTGGGCTCTGCGAAGGGAGGCGGGGGCTTGGCGAAGGTAAGTGGGGACTATGCAACACCATGTGCGGCTGTTGAGTCATGTGCTGTTGAACAAGATGCTGCGATGTGCTACTTTGTGAGGCTATAAGTGGTGACGCATCCCGCGATGATGTCATATGAGGTGACTGATGTAAAACCGACATATGTGGTGACGTCATATGTGATGGTACTTCACGTGACGATACCATATGCAATGGAATTTCACGTGATAATGCCATAGTGGACGGCTGCCGCAATGACGTCACATGAAACGGTGTTTCACGAGATGGTGTCACATGTTGCACTTCTCGGTGTGAGGTCATATGTTGCAAGACCTCATTTGATGACGTCATATGAGGGGACATTTCCCGTGATGACATCATATGAGGGGACATTTCCCGTGATGACATCATATGAGGGGACATTTCCCGTGATGACATCCTATGCGGAGACACCTCCCGTGAAGACACCATATGTGGAGTGACCTCCCGTGATGATGCCATATGTGCGGACACCTCCCGTGATGACGCCATATGTGCGGACACCTCCCGTGATGACATCATATGTGGAGCAATCTCATGCGATGACATGTTATGCGGGGACACCTCTAGTGATGACCCAATACGTGGAGCGACCTCTCGTGATGGTGCCATATGTAGAGCTACATCTCGTGATGACGTCATATTCGGGGACAGCCCCCGTGATGATGCCATATGTGAAGCGACCTCCCTTAATGATGCCATATGTGGAGTGACCTCCCGTGATGACGCCAAATGTGGGGACACCTCCCGTGATGATGCCACATGTGGGGACACTTCCCTTGATGCCACATGCGAAGATATCCCGATTGGTGATGTCACATGTGAAGATGACGGCGCGACCTCCCGTGATGACACCATAAGCGGAGACACCTCCCGTGACGTCATGTGAGGTGACAACTCGCGTGACGCCATGTGATGGGATGGCGGGATGAGGTGCTGGGGTTGAAGCGAAGTCGGTGGCGGCTGTGTGGCATGGCGGGTTTGACCACTCGCCTGCGCCTGACCGTCTGGGACCTTGAAGGCGAAGTTGCATTGTGGGTAGCTGGCAGCCAGGTTCGTGGACCCCCTCGTGGATGACGTCGTCACGCTTGGCGGCGCCATGCTTGATGACGTCACGCTGGGCGGCGCCATGCTGGGAGACGCCACGTAGGAGCTGGTGATTGGTGGCGCCACCATGCGGGGGTGGCCGGAAGTATAACCGGCGAGGTGCATGGCGGGGGCCGACGTCGGAGCGGCGGGCGGCGGCTGGCTCTTGGTTACGACGTACATCGTGCCCCCGCTCTGCAGAAAGGGGCAGGCGATCACCTGGGAAGGACAAGAGCAAACGCGGTATTAGAATTGCGCTCCAGCAACATTCAGGTTAACCATACCGGGAAAGAGTTATACAATGAACAACTGAAAAGTTACGACCAATATAGTTAGTTGGTTGTTGGAGTTATACGCCTGGCAACATCTAAGGTCATATCAGGATGGGGTGGGTTCGAACCCCTGTCGAGTCAAACCAATGACTTAAAAATTGATACTTGTTGGTTCCTAGCCTGGCGCTTGGCATTATTAGGATAGGGCAAAGACTGGTTGGCTCAGTGTCAGGATAATGTGACTGAGTGGGATATCAGGTCATGGTGCTGGCGGCCTGGTCTTCCAGTGGGGCAGCACTATAAAGTCGCCATGAGTGTGCACTGTCACAAGTCGGTACCCGTCCTGATATGACCTTAGATGTTGCTAGGACGTAAAACAACAACAAACAAACATATCAGGATGGGTACTGACTTTTGACAGTGCGTGTTCATGGTGACTTTATAGTGCTGCCCCACTGGCAAACCAAGCCACCAGCACCATGACCTGATATCCCAAACAGTCACATTATCCTGATACTGTGCTAATCAGTCCCTCCCATATCCTATTAATATCGAGTGCCAGGCTAGGAAGCGACAAGTATCAATTTGATAAGACATTTGTTTGACTGAACTCCCGACCTTCCGCACATGAGGCCCGCGCTCTACCGATTCGGTCATATCAGGACTGGTACCGATTTGTGACAGCGCGCATTATGACCTTAAATGCTGACAGGATCTAAAACTCCAACAACCAAACAAAACTTAATGAAAACCAGAGCCACGGAAATATAACTAGTCGGCACTGGATGCAGTTCTGGAGATAGTATCAGCGAATTAAATTAGATCAACAATACTAACAGTAACAATGCCTCACACCGCCGGCCATGTTTGATTGTTCTTTTACATCCTAGCAACGTCTAAGGTCATATCCAGACGGGTACCAACTTGTGACAGTGGACACTCACGGCAACTTTATAGTGCCGCCCAACTGGGCCTACATAGTGGGAGATCAGGCTGCCGATATCATGACCCGATATCCCAGTCACACTATCCTTACACTGAGCTAGCCAACCTAGCTAACTGACCTAGTAATGCCAAGTGCCAGGCTAGGTAGCGACAAGTATCAATTATATAAATGATTGGATTTACTCCGCTCGGATTTGAACTCCCAACCTTCCGAATGGGAAGCCGACGCTCTACTGATTTGTCCACCGCGTCCGGTTACGACGACGTCCATAGCAACGTAAATTTTACACCTGGCAATGTGTGACAACGTAGTGAAGCTCTTCGCTACATGTATCACCGATGACGTGGGCAACAGGTGCAACCTAAGTTGTTGACAAAACAGATGGCACTTCTGTCACATGTACATACACCCGTCCCTTCTCCTGCCAATATTAATTCAGTAAGTCGTAACTTGCTACATCAACCCATCCCTTCTCCGGCCAACATTAATTCACTAAGTCGTAACTTGCTACATCAACCCATCCCTTCTCCGGCCAATATTAATTCACTAAGTCGTAACTTGCTACATCAACCCGTCCCTTCTCCCGCCAACATTAATTCACTAAGTCATAATTGCTACATCAACCCGGCCCTCCTCCAGCCAACATGAATTCAGTAAGTCGTAACTTGCTACATCAACCCGTCCCTTCTCCCGCCAACATTAATTCAGTAAGTCGTAACTTGCTATATCAACCCGTCCCTTCTCCTGCCAACATTAATTCACTAAGTCGTAACTTGCTACATCAACCCATCCCTTCTCCTGCCAACATTAATCCAGTAAGTCGTAACTTGCTACATCAACCCGTCCCTTCTCCGGCCAATATTAATTCAGTAAGTCGTAACTTGCTACATCAACCAGTCCCTTCTCCGGCCAATATTAATTCAGTAAGTCGTAACTTGCTACATCAACCCGTCCCTTCTCCTGCCAACATTAATCCAGTAAGTCGTAACTTGCTACATCAACCAGTCCCTTCTCCGGCCAATATTAATTCAGTAAGTCGTAACTTGCTACATCAACCCATCCCTTCTCCGGCCAATATAATTCACTAAGTCGTAACTTGCTACATCAACTCATCCCTTCTCCCGCCAACATTAATTCACTAAGTCGTAACTTGCTACATCAACCCATCCCTTCTCCGGCCAATATTAAGTCAGTAAGTCGTAACTTGCTACATCAACCCGTCCCTTCTCCCACCAATATTAATTCAGTAAGTCGTAACTTGCTACATCAACTCATGCCTTCTCCGGCCAACATTAATTCAGTAAGTTCTAACTTGCTATATCAACCCGTCCCTTCTCCCGCCAACATTAATTCACTAAGTCATAACTTGCTACATCAACCCATCCCTTCTCCGGCCAACATTAATTCAGTAAGTCGTAACTTGCTACATCAACCCGTCCCTTCTCCGGCCAATATTAATTCAGTAAGTCGTAACTTGCTACATCAACCCGTCCCTTCTCCGGCCAACATTAATTCACTAAGTCGTAACTTGCTACATCAACCCATCCCTTGTCCCGCCAACATTAATTCAGTAAGTCGTAACTTGCTACATCAACCCATCCCTTCTCCGGCCAATATTAATTCAGTAAGTCGTAACTTGCTACATCAACCCATCCCTTCTCCGGCCAATATTAATTCACTAAGTCGTAACTTGCTACATCAACCCGTCCCTTCTCCCGCCAACATTAATTCAGTAAGTCGTAACTTGTTACATCAACCCATCCCTTCTCCGGCCAATATTAATTCAGTAAGTTGTAACTTGCTACATCAACCCATCCCATCTCCCGTAAACATGAACTGGTCCCTTCTCCCACAAATATTAATTTGGCATGTCGTCACATATACATCAACTGGTCCCTTCATCCGCAAACATTAATTCAGTAAGTCTTCACATATACATCAACGCGTCCCTTCATCCGCAAACATTAATTCAGTAAGTTGTCACATATACATCAACTGGTCCCTTCTCCCGCATACATTATTTCAATACATTGACACATATACATCAACTAGACCCTTCTCCTGCAAACATTAATTCAGTAAGTTGTCACATATACATCAACTGGTCCCTTCTCCCACAAACATTAATTCAATAAGTCGTCACATATACATCAACTGGTCCCTTCTCCCGCATACATTATTTCAGTACGTCGTCACATATACATCAACTGGTCCCTTCTCCCGCAAACATTAATTCAGTAAGTTGTCACATATACATCAACTGGTCCCTTCTCCCGCAAACATTAATTCAGTAAGTTGTCACATATACATCAACTAGTCCCTTCTCCCGCATACATTATTTCAGTACGTCGTCACATATACATCAACTGGTCCCTTCTCCCGCAAACATTAATTCAGTAAGTTGTCACATATACATCAACTGGTCCCTTCTCCCGCAAACATTAATTCAGTAAGTTGTCACATATACATCAACTAGTCCCTTCTCCCGCATACATTATTTCAGTACGTCTTTACTTGCTGTTTATTATTTTAATGTTGCGAGGAGTCCGTGATTTTGGGTGGTGTTGAAAGAATAGACACGTTGATCAGTGACGTCACTGTCACGTGATTTTGAAATAACCCCTAGTTGGCAAAACAGTGGGGGTTTCACTTTGAATTTAGAAATCAATAGCGTAATGGTTCATTGAATTGATCCTTTTCACCACGTTTAAACTCGCAAAACTGTCAAATACACTGGATCTCAGCTCACTACGGTTTGTCACTGTATGTGTCCATCCAATGCTTTGCTTGCAGAATCACAATCATAGATTGTTTGTTTGTTGTTGTTTTACGTCCTAGCAACATCTAAACATAATAGGCGCATAAATGCCATAACATGCCTCCAATTTATCCCAGATAATACGAAAACTAAATACAGGCAAGAAACATAGTGTTAAATAAGCCTGCTGTTGAATTTAAAATGCCATGTCTTTATATTTCTGTAGTTGATTTGGCTGGTTTCACATCCAAAATATAGTCCCGTTGGTATGAACGTGGTTTTGAGAAAACAGTCAAATTGGCAAAAGGCAGCGAATGCAGATTGCGGTGATTCCCCAACATTTTATGATTCCCCAACATTCTATGTTCAAAACGTTGTAAATAAAAAAATGTTAATGTAATGAACAAATATGGTGTTGTTAAATGTAGGCCTAATCACTGAAATGAAAATAAAAATATGAATACAAATATTCAAATTAATAAATAATCAAGATATAAATCAAGAAATCACTGAAATGAAAATAAAAATGAATGAAATATCAACAAACTTAATAATAAAATATGAATAAAATAAATAAATAAAATATTAATAAATGAATAAATAAATCAAATATTAATAAATGAATAAATCAGATATTAAAACGATTTTTTGTTTTAAATGAACAAATAAAATATAAACAAAATGAATAGATAAATAAATAAATAGGCCTAAATAACAAGTGTTGTAGGACTCTAAATACACAACCCAGCTATGGATCCTAATTTAGTAATTACTTCTGTCGGCCGATGCGCATGTGCGTGAAATCTACTATCACTGACTATGTAAACATGATGAACACTCGACATGTCTACACCGACGTCCACATCTCAGTTCTGTTTGCATGACGGGCGACGCAGTGGTGACGAGCCCAAGATTCCGGTGATTTGATTTAACTCTGACTTAAGGTAGGGGTGATTTGAGTGTCTTTCGCTGTGTTCCCCATCCTAGATCTGCCACTGACAGGTTGTATTTCTTATAAATAACATTAGGCCTACACACACACACACACACAGGGCCGGTGAAGTTAGAGTGTGGACATTGGTGTGTGTATACGTTTCCTCGTGGACAGTGTCACATTACGAGAGTCAGAGAAGCGCTGTCACTATTCAGTTTGCGTGTGAACAAACATCAAAATGACACACTAATATCAATCTAACACATGCATATCAGGCACTGTAAGGTGGACAAGTAGTTAAATGTGAGACAACCATTCAAACTTACGCTTCATTTGAATCGGATTATGATTACGGAAGCATCTAGTAAAATATCGCAGTTATATTCCCGAGAGTCGGAGGAAAGAAATCGACGACTGGCAGGAGAGTGAATCACGGGTGAAATTCATCATGTATCGATATTAAAATATGGTTGTGATACCCGATCGCTCAATCAATACTGTGATATGTAATCTGGGGGTAAGGTGATGACGGGGTGGTTAAATGTGGGATTGTACCTGGTGTGTGCGTGTTGTGGATGGAGGTGAAGGCGGTGATCACTGAAAGGCTGGGGACCAGCTGTATGGAACATGGACGCAGGCAGCACCGAGGACTACACTGGTCCCCTCCCCTGCCGCTGTCACTAGTGACGTCACGCGCTATAGGGGATTGGGGGGCATCGAAGCGGGATGGAACGGCGTGCACAGTGTGGGTGTGTGGGTGGGGGGGGGGGTAGAGCGGGGGGGAGGGAGGATGGGGGGAATGGAGGGAGGGGGGAAGGGAGGGAGGGGGGAAGGGAGGGAGGGGGGGGGGGAAGGGAGGGAGGGCGGGCCCGGGTGAGGAGTCGGAAGGGGCGGGATTGAGGGAAGGAGGGAGGGGCGGGATTGAGGGAAGGAGGGAGGGCGGGCCCAAGGGAAGGAGGGAGGGGGCGGGAGTGACAGATGAGGGCGTGGAGTGACGAGCAAGGGGGCAAAGCCAGGAGAGGCCCGACATACTGCATTTCAGATGCAGATTAAAGACGTTTGCGAAACCGACTGCGCATAACATATCTGGGTAGACACTACCGTTTACATCGCACCGCATAAAGATTATAGGTCTGTCGTCTAAAGAAGTCCTACACGAATACAATTTCATGAAGTACGATCATTGGGCTCCGCTATGAATTAAAGCCATTTCCGGTAGACACTGCCTTGTGTGTGTGGGTGCGGATGTGGGTGGGTGCGTGGGGATGTGTGGATGCGTGTGTGTGGGGGTGAGTGAGTGTGTGGGTATGTGTGGATGTACGGGTGTGTGTGGGTGAGTGGGTGTGAGTGCGTGTGGGTGGGTGTGAGTGTGCGCGTGTGTGGGTGTGGATGTGTGGGTGAGTGTGTGTGCGTGTGCGTGTTTTAATTGTATTTATTTAACTGAGAATTTAATAACCATCTGGCTGTCCAGGATAGCACACGGCGTGAAATATAAATAGGGTCTACCGATGTGACACTTCCTGGTAGGTGTGTCCAAATGGTTCCACTAAGTCAATGTCATCCCAATTTAAGCTAAGATTCCTTATACGTGGTATGCGGAATGCGAATGCGGCAAACAATCGAAAAGCATGTAATTGAATAGTGGTGCTTCCATACGTCCGAATGAGAATACGAACGTGAATGCGAATGCGGCAAATGGATCGACCCATGGACCGATCGGTACAAATGCGAATGCGAATACTGCTGCATTTGGCATAGAAAACAATACTAACTTTGATCTTCCTTCACAAATTTGGAGGAAAAACAAAAAGAAATGTTATGGGTAACTTTTTTGGTGTGTTTATTTGTTTAACCATCCCCCAGCACAAAAAGTAAACATCGGCTATTGGCGGTTGGCATATATCTATGCCGCATATACCACATTCGCATGCCGCATACTGTGTATAAGGAATCTTAGCTTTAATGCTGATCAATAAATGAAGAACACAGAAGGTGGGAAGATAGATCGCCTATCCAACAACATGCCGTTTTACACGCCCAATGGGAGTGGGTGGTTGTAGGAACCTAATAGGCTTATAACAATGTCATGCTTCTGGAGCTAACAAACACACCCTATTCCCTCTATTGGTTTTTAGTTCACATAATAACTGGTTAGTTCAGTATCGGGATAATGTGGCTGATAGGGATATCCGGTCATGGTGCCAGCGGCCTGATTTCCCAGTGGGGCAGCACTATAAAGTCGCCACGAGTGCCAACTGTCACAAGTCGGTACCCGTCCTGATATGACCTTAGGAGTTACTAGGACGTAAAACAACAAACAGTTCACATAATAAACGCTATTATATATATTTGATCAATTAATATTATATATTACATATACCATACTATATATAATAATACCAAACAGTGGTTAAGTTTTAGGGTCGGTCTGATCACTAGTATTAGTCCTCTGTTATTCGGCGCTGCCAACGCGTATCATCACACTCCATCGATGCTTCACCATGTATGGGTTGTTAATAACATGTTTTTTTTGTGCCTACCGTAGACATTTCATACTAATTTTGATGGGTTTTTTTTACTAACTTTGGTCACTTCGACCAGTGGCATCCATTTTGAGTCATGTAACCACATGTGTTGTTAACTCCGCCATTAGATAGCATCACTGATATGGTTTACCGCATAATAGTACAGATGGATTCCACCCGATGGCAGCACTATATTGAAACGGGACTGTGCAGGAGTCTAGAATATAGCAGTGAATTTAGATACTGAATATATATGAGACCGTAAATATATATATATATATATATATAATGACAGTTCAACACAATATTGGTCCAGGGATTGATGTGGAGCCTAACTTTAACCTGTGTGCAGCATAGGTTAAAGCTTGTGTTATAATATAATACATAATATATCATCATCATGCTGTCGGTCGCAATGCGACAAAGACTGCTTTCATTACTTGACTGCCGCTCTCCATTTAGCTCTCTACTGTGAGAGTTGCGTCCATGAGTCGGTCTTAATGTCTCTCAGCTTCAGGTTTCTCTTGATGGTATCCCTGAACCGGAGACGGGGGCGCCCTCTCTTTCTGTAGCCAGAAGACAGTTGAGAATAAAGGATCTGCTTTGGTAGCCTGTCTGATGACATCCTCATGAGGTGTCCAGTCCACCGGAGATTCTTTTTGATCAGAAGATCTTCCATAGAGGGCAGCCCCATCCGTTCGAGTTTTTCATGAAAGCTGCCTGCAAAAGTGTTGAAGTGCTGCTGGCTTTTGCAAGTTACCAGCGGCACTCTCTCGGGGAGCAAATAGAGGTTTCACACCGGCAAGAACATGTCAAGACAGGCGCAAAACTATTTGTCCCTGCAGTGGCTGGTCGGGAGATGTTGGGAGTTCCATACATCAACCGCCCTTAATGCTGCCACAGTGACATGGTTTTCTGTTTAGGGTTTGCTCCCTTAGCCTTCGGTTCTGTCAAGGACCTGTACCACAAGGCAGTGGTTTACAACTCTGCAAGGCAGGGGCGTCAAACTCCCTGAGGTATTGCTATACCTGCAATACCTGCATACCTAAACATAATATATATAGTATATTTATCATGTATATTATATAATATATGGGTTATTCTCCAAAACTAGGCACCACATATTTGGTTTCCACGTTACGATGCTGATAATTAAGTATTTGTTTTATTGATAACAAGTCAAATAAGTATTGCAGCCTCTGTCTATTAGGTATGTTAGCAGTTCTACATGTATTGAATTTATCCCACAAAAGATATCAACATGATAATTGTATGATTTTGCGCTAGAGTGAAAATGTGAAAATTTACACATTTACACCATACATGTAGCCAAACTTTTTTCAACATATTTTTCAACTTTTTATATATAAATAAATATTTGTTTAATAAAATGTCAAACACACTGATATTTCAAGCAAACTCTTACTATTCTTAGAGGGTATGCATGCTACGCATGATACACCCAGGAGGGAAACACTAAAGGCCCTGTCACATTACGGCGTATGGCGTTAGCGTATGCCGGCGTATGTGGTTTTCGACCCATACGCCGTGATACGCTGTCAAACGCTACGCACGAGGTCCCAGTGGCATCTGAAGTGTGTGCCCAGCGTATGCCTAACCTATGCCTAACCTATGCCTAACCTATGCCTAACCTACCCCTAGCTTATGGCGGCGTATTCAAAGCGTATCCCGACCTATGCGCAGCGTACTATGATGAGGTTTGACGGTTGTGATTGACAAGTTCAGCGTATGCCCAACCTATGCGTAACCTATGTCGGCGTACGCATAGCGTTCGTCGAGCCTATGAGCAGCGTATGAGCAGCATATGAGCCATACGCCAAAAATTTGTGAGCATGCTAAAAAAAAATTGGACGGACGTGTGTATGATGGCGTATGCCGGCGTATGCCAGCATATGCGTAGCGTATGTGTAGCATATGCGAAGCGTATGACGGTGTATGACGGCATATGGGTCGAAAATCCATACGCTAACACCATACGCCGTAGTGTGACACCACTTTTACAGAACGTTGGGGGTACGCAAGAGACACCCGGCGCGTGTCAATCCAGCATACGCCCAACCTATTCCGACGTACCCCTAACCTATGCGTAACCTATGCCGGCATAGCATACGCCTAGCGTATGAGCAGCGTATGATCCATACGCTGCCATACGCTGACAATTTTGAGCAAGGAAACAGGCTTGTTGGAGGATCGGCGTATGACGGCGAATGACGGCGTATGCGTAGCCTATGCATAGCATATGGCGGCGTATACCGACGTATATGACGTAACGCGCTTACGCCGCCGTACGCTCCCGCAAAAAACCCTAATGTGACAGCCCCTTAAACTTGAAACCAAACTAAAATTGCTAGAAAATAGGAGAATAATTCATCTGAAAACATTAGCATACAGCTATAGTCAAGACAATAAACTCCTAACAAAACCACAAAGGGCAACTAGAGCAAATAATGCGCCACTACTAAAGCAGACCAGAAGCCAAATAAAAGCTCACGAGAGAAGCACGCTAGAAATGGCTGCCAAGGTGTGGAATGCCCAAACAGTAAAGGAACGACAAATTCCTGACCTAAAAACATACAAAAAAATATCTGTGCAAAATAAGGCTAGGAACCCCCAACTAAGCTGCACCGCAAAGGGGCAGGTGATACATGTCACGGCCCACCAGCGAGACGCCCAATGGAAGGTAACCATACTAAAAGCACCCAGATAACACACCTCACAGCTGCGTACAAGCCTATGATATGTAAATAGGAGTAGGCTAGTCTAGAAATAAGAGTAGAAAAAATAAAGCACATATATGCCAAGAAAATCCAAAAAAATTAACATAGACTACTATAGTACTAACCAGACCAACCAACTATCTATCTGCTACTGAAATACAGGCAATCAAATACCTTATCAGCAGCTACTGTGTGATAAGACAACACCAACACTACAGCTGGCCAGCATTGAAAACAAGCCTGAATACCCAGGCTTATATGCTATGGACAGTATAAATACAGCCTCAATAAAAAAAAATTTTTTTTTTTAAAACAACTTAAAACCAAAAACTAATGACTACTAATACAATGTGAAGGCAGTTAGGAAAAGTGACTATAGGTACCTAAACAACTAACCAATTGTAGAACTAACAAACTGACATAGGGTAGGGAAATGTGGGAAAATGCTTACAAACAGAGAAAGAATGCATGCAGTAGATAGATACACAACCGAAAGTGACAAAACAAGGAGAACCACCAGACTATTACTGTCTAGTGACGAAAACAAGTCATTAGATTTAACCGTTATCGGCAGCATAAATACACCGTCACATAAATAAGTGTTCACTAAATTACTTTAGCTTTCAAGCTTGTGCTCTCTATTTTGATACATTTTAAAAATAATATAATTACAGTAAAAAATATTAGAAAGATTATATAGGCGTAAGCCTGGTACACACCTCCCGTATACGATTCACGCGCTAAAACTGACTGTCCGACGGGACCCGTCACAACCTGACCCGTCCCGTTTCCCGACTAAGTTTTAGTCTTTAGGTGTGCGACCCCCCTCCCGTTACAACCCGACCCGTCCCGTTTCCCGACTAAAACTGCCCGGTTCATTTTTCGAATCCTATCAAACCTGGTACACACCTCCCGTTTCCCGACAAAGTTTGAGTTTTAGTCGGTTTCAGTCTTTAGGTGTGTGACCCCCTCTCACACCAGAGACTTCAGATTCGCGACTTAAAACTCAGGGTTTGAAAATGATTGTGGAAAAGTTTGGTGGACTGGCTAAATGACAGAATGTACCATACAGTGCATGCTTAATCAATCAATAAGTGTGCACTAAGTCCCTGTCAACACATGTTACGCTTTCTCTACTTTGATCTAGATAAGTCTAGATTTAAATTAGAGTAAGGCTCATGATAGATGATAGCTGAGTGTGTATAATTTGTTGGGGTATTAAATCCTAGCAACATCTAGGGTAATCAGGATGAGTACCAACTTGTGACAGTGTTCACTCGTAGGGCCTTTCTAGTGCTGCCCCACTGGAAGATCAGGACACCAGCAGTATGACCTGATATCCCACTCGGTCACATTATCCTGATACTGAGCTGACCAGTTCTTGCCCTCTCCTACTAATGCCGAGCGCCAGGCTATTTAGTGACAAGTATAACTTTTGTAAGTCATTGGTTTCACTTGGCCAGGATTCGAACTCTCAAAGTAGGTGGAGGAGGAGGAGGTGGTGGAGGAGGAGGTGGAGGAGGAAGATGAGTAAGTGGAGGAGGAGTTTTTGTTTGTTTGTTTGTTGTTGTTTTATGTCCTAGCAACATCTAAGGTCATATCAGGACGGGTACCGACTTGTGACAGTGCGCACTCATGGCGACTTTATAGTGCTGACCCACTGGGAAACCAGGCCACCGGCACCATGACCTGGTATCCCACTCAGTCACATTATCCTGACACTGAGCACACCAGTCCTTGCCCTATCCTAATAATGCCGAGCGCCTGGCTAGGAAGCAACAAGTATCAATTTTAAAGTCATTGGTTTGACTCGACCGGGACTCGAACCCACGATCTACCAGCACGGGAGACGGACGCTCTAACTCATTCGGCCATCCCGTCTGGTCAGGAGGAGGAGAGGGTCATGTACAGACTGACTCTGTTCAAAAGTTTATCGCCATCTTTTCTCCTCGCTCACAGGCTGCCAACCAATTTAAAGTTGCATAGTCCAATGCTTTTGAATTTCTGTATTTTTTCTGAGATAAATATATTAGATCGATCATAAGTATCTACTTTACATTAGTTTTAAGCTACTTTTATTTTAATTGGTAAACTTTTGAGATATTTGAAGTGCAAACATGGAAAATTATCTTCAGCAAGCTTCCCAAAACCATAGACTTCTGCAGTTACAGGTTCTACAACTTTTATTAAATGGACTCAGCATTCCCTTCAGTGCAGAAATAAATGTTTAATAATTGCATCAGTATCTAAGTTAGATATGTAGAATCAAATCTAGATAATTATTTTGGTTTTGAGAATTTGATATTTCATCGGACTATGCAGCTTTAATTTCCCGCCATGCCTGCTCCATCTCATCGCCCCCACCCTCCTAACTCTCCCCTCGGTATTAGCTATACACAGTGCCAGTGTATTAGGGGCACTTCACAATCTACAATATAGCTAAAATGTCAGCCACAGCCAACCTTAGATGTGTAAACAAAAACATACCCACAACTCTTTTGCCATCACAATGATACAGACAGCTCTTGGTGATGTCCTACATGTATACATGTTGTCCCCACACCCAACCGCACCACCCTGAACAAAAAACACTCACACATTTAAGTGTGTTTTTTGGCTTAGTTCATTATTAATATGGGCTTTCAAGGCCCTGCAAAGCCTTGAATGTAACCTGTTTTTTTGTGGTAATTAACCTTGAATTCCATTAAACTGTCCCCACTGAATTTTAATTAGTCCGAAATTGCCATTCGTTTTTTCCCTGAAACCCAAATGAAAATAGTCCTGAATTCCTATCAAAAACAGCCTTGAATTCAATATCTTAACTAGATAAAAGATTCACCCCGTACTTCCAGTACAGGGGTGAAGACCAGCCTTATATAAAAACGGTCGAAAAATCGGGCTAATGAAATGAGTCTTTATGAGAGCCTAATTTCACAATCTAAGAAGCAACATTTATTTTTTGTATATGTCTTCATGTTTACCCGCTACTTTTGAGTTGGAAAATATAATAAAACATATACTTCAATGCAATTTAAAAGTGAAATCGACGGCGTTCTCTGGCCGCCATCTTGTCTTTTTGCATTCTCTCCCATTTCACCAACTCTGTGCTGATATAAGTAACCATTTGACACTGGTGCCAGGCATTCTACTTCTAACGCTATTTTCGCCCGTATTTATATAAGGCTGGTCTTCACCCGTGTACTACGAGTACCGGGTGAATCTTTTATCTATATCTTGACATGTGTACGGAGCTTGGAGCTATCTGTTTTACCATTTTAACTAAGAAATGTGGAAATGATAATTCTATCTAAACAATGGACCCATAGCAAGATGTACATTTCCTCTATAGATGTGTGTGGTCTGTCACATTTCCGGATCTTTCAACTGAAGGGTAGGCAGCGGGGGGGGGGGGGGGGGAGCATTAGCTCTTTTAACTAGGTGAAATTTATTTTCCTGTATATTTGTTTGTTATGTAAAGCGCCTGAGAACGGCTTGCTGGATCGGGCGCTATATAAATGTTTTATTATTATTATTATTATTATTATTATTATTATTATTGCGGACTTGCGTACCGGTATGCCTTCCTAGTTTTTGTTTGGTTGGTTATTTTTGTGTGTTGTTGTTCTTTTTAATTAATTTTGAATTAATTTGCATACGCAACACACACACATATTTGTGCCTTGAACTTCCTAGTTTTTGCTTGGTTGGTTATTTTTGTGTTTTGTTGTTAGTTTGAATCTATTCGCATACTCAATGCACACATGTATTTGTGGCTTGAACTTGCACAGTTGGTCGAAGGTGCTATTCCCCTGAGTGTTTATTCACAAACTAATCACTAGTTACGATATATTTTCACATTTTCTTCATTTTATGAGGCACCGGATGCGGTGACCCCAAAGGCAGAGCGCATGCTTCCCGTGCAGAAGGTCGAGAGTTCGAATCCCAGCCGAGTCAAACCAATGACTTATAAAATTGATACTTGTCACTACATAGCCTGGTAATCAGCATTAATAGGATATGGCAAGGACTGGCTAGCACAGTATCAGGATAAGGTGACTGTGTAGGATATTGGGTTATGGTGCCAGTGGCCTGGTCTGTCAGTCGGACAACAAACAAACAATAATTTTAGGTGGGTTATTATAACTTTATATTCATTCACATCAGTTACTGTTTGCAAATCACTAATACTATACCCTTTTACATTTGTTTAATTTTAGATCATTTATCCTACTAGTGAGTAACGATAGCTTTATATTCAATCACAAACTACTATATCATATAGTTTTCAAATCACTAGTTATTATACCTTTTTACATTTGCTTCATTCTAAGCAATGTATCCTACCAGTGGGTTATTTATAACTTTATATTCAGTCACAAACTACTATTGCACACAGCTACTGCTTTCAAATACGATGCGCATTGACATTTCTACAGAAATCCAAACACACATACATCGCCTTAGGAAATAACAATGAAAACCGCAAAAACAACAACCCAGTGACACATGCAAATATATAAGAAAAACATCGTACACACCCCGCACCCACCCACCACATGTTGCCTAATGAAAAAAAACACGAAAAAACAAAGCCAATTTGGTTTTCCACCGCTGCGTATAACTTACAGCATCATCAAAGGCCAGTTGCTCTCATACCATGTCTATGTGGTGTGGGAGGTTAAAAATCCATTGGGTCGGTAAAAGTGTATGCTCGGACTTTCTATCGACAAACTGTCTAATGGTGAAAACAAGTCTATTCAGACTTATCCATGATAGGCAGTATGAACCTTCAAGAAAAAAAACCAACAACAATGCACACACCACACACACCGCTCAACGCCTCCCCCCCCAACCCCAAAAAAAACCCCATAAAAACCACTAAACTAAACAAACAAAATAAAAGCAGCTAAACTAAACGACCTTCACCCAACTAAAGCAGCTCCCCCTCCCCACTCCCCCTGACCCAACTCCATCCTCCCCCCCACCCCCCACACCTCCCTTCACCACCAGCCGGACAAGTAGCATTTCAGTAGCAGGAAACTGCTCAGACCTGGCAGAGACCAGTTGGGTCTGATGGTTGGCTGTTGGAGTTTTATGTCCTGGCAACATCTAAGGTCATATCAATATGGGTATCGACTTGTGACAGTGCGCACTCATGGCGACTTCATAGTTCTGCCCGGCTGGGAAATCAGGCTGCTGGCACCATGACCTGATATCCCACTCAGTCACATTATCCTGACACTGAGCTAACCAGTCCTTGCATTGGTCGTAATGCTTGCATTGCGCTTGATTCGCAGTGAAGGAGAAGTACTCCCTCTCTTCCTTCGCCGTCGGCCGTTGGGGTTGCATAACACCCTCCCCCTTCCTTCCTTATAAGCTGCCTCCCAGCCTTCCCTCTCCACTCGGCCTCCTACCCCTGCCAGACACACCTCGACCAATTTTCTTTTGGGCTCGCCCCTCCTGCAGCCTCCACGCCTCCGCGACCTTCACTTCGCCGGCCTACGCCAGTTATGCCGCGCACAAGAGGCCTCCGCGCCGCCCGCGCATCCAGGAGAGGAGCCGCCACACCGCCCTCCTCCACGGCCGACTCCGACTCCACGACGTCGCCGGCCTGCCGCCAGGGAGGAGGCCCCGGACCGGGTCTCCACGACCGAGGATCGGTTCGACGCCAACTCCCGTGCCGTGGAACGCCTCACCGGACTCGTGGAGAGCCTCCTCCTCCAGGGGGCGACTCCAGCCCCCGCGCCGGCACCTGCATCTCCGCCTCCCATGGCTCCCTCAGTCCTGGAGCGCCTCACGGACTTCATGGAGGGCCTCACCCGTGAGGCCGCCCCCGCGACACAATGCCACCTGACCGCCCCGCCTCCCAGCGCCTCCGACGTCCACCCCCTCTACCTACAAACTATGAGGCGGGGAGCCTCCACAACGCGCACGCTCGCCTCCCGAACTCTACTCGCCTCCTCCACCGACCACAGCCCCACCTCCGCGGCCGAGGCGGTCCGCGAAATACTGGAGTCCGCCGAGGCGCAGAACACGGGACGACGCAGAGGCATTCCTCAGGGCTACATCTTCCCCCACGACCTCATCGAGCGTGGCCCCGAGGGGAAGGCGGTAAAAAGGGGAGAGGCCACCCTGGAGGAGTACAACCTCGCCCTCAGGATGCTTGAGTCCCACCCCGCCTTCCCCTCGGACTCCATCCCAGGCCTCCTCTACCACAATCTCACGGTCCAGCGCGACTGTGTAACCCATCCCTGGCCCACGGTCCGGCGCTGGTCCGAGGGGGTGTTCTCTCCCAGCGCCGACCCCCCTCCCGGGAGGGCTCCTCACATCCTCCGACCATCTGCTGCCTACACACACGTCAGCGTCATACCTCTGACGTCACAAGCCGCCCTCCCAACGGCCCTAGACCGGAAACGGCAATCAGGCGACCGGAAGTCCTCCGCCTGCACACCTCTGGGGCCGACACAACACCCGGGGGACCTCCCGCGCCGCAGCGCCTCTCATCTCCGGCCGGTTACGTAACCCTCCCCCGCCCCGCCGCCAACCGGCCGCGTCCCAAAGCCCGTTACGTAACCTTCCCGCTCCCCGCCAGCAGTGTCTCACCACCACCGCCCCTGCTCGCCCTGCTCGCCCTGCCGGCCGCAGCGGCCGTATCTCCCCTGCCGCCCCTGCCACCCCTGCACCCCCTCCCTCTCTCCGCCAGCAGTGCTTCACCACCACCGCCCCCGCCACCCCTCCCTCTCCCCACCAGCAGTGTTCCACCGCCCCCCTCCCCTACCATCACCCCCACGGTCGCCGCCCCGTGCCTTCCCCCGGCGATATCGCCTACCTCCACCACCTCCCCGGCCTCCCTGGCCTCCCCGCGCCTCGCCGCCGACCCTCCCCCGCCCCTCTGCCCTCTGGCGCCCTCCCTCCTCCACCACCGACTTCCAGCTCCCTCTCCTTCCGACAACGCGCCCTCCCCTCCCCCCTCCCACACCCCCCCTCCCCCCCTGACCTCGGCGACTTAGGCGAACCCATCGCCGACGTCGTCGACCCTGATATACAGGACACCCTCCCCGCCGCCCCCTCCTGCGGCCCCTCCCCCCACCAATACTGCCCCACCCTCCTCTCCATCTGGCCCCACCTCTCCGCCCCCGCATGGGACCGCTGCCCCACCTTCTCCCGGGCCTACGACGCCCCCGGATCGTGGGCCTCCCTAATTTTTAAGCCGCCCGCATCCCCCTCCCCTCAGGCATCCACATCCCTGCCCGCCTCCACGGATACCACGACGGCGACCTCGTCGACCTCCTCGAGTTTGGCTTCCCCGCCAACTACTCTGCCAGCAGCCCCCCCCCCCCCCCCCCCCGCCCTACCTACACCAACCACCGTGAAGCCCCGGAGCACCATGCCCACCTCCGCGACTTCATAGCCACTGAGCTTGCCCACGGCGCCCTCGCGGGCCCCTTCCTCGCCCCCCCCTTCACGCCCTGGGCCCAGGTCTCCCCCATGATGACCCGCCCCAAGTCCGACCCGGGCAAGAGGCGGGTCATCGTTGACCTCTCACACCCCCCAGGCTGCAGCGTCAACGCTGGCATCCCCAGGCGCGAGTTTCTCGGCAGGCCCCACACCTGTAGCCTACCAGAGGGCCCCGGAGCTTACACCTGGACTGCGGATATCGCCCGCGCCTACCGTCAGCTCCGGGCCGACCCTCTCTCCTGCCCTCTCTACTGCATCACCCTTGATGGCGCGACCTACGTCGACCTCGCCCTCCCCTTTGGGTGCCGCTCCTCCGGCGCTGCCTGCGTCCGAGTCACCCCCGCAGTCGCCTGGGTCCTCCGCCGCGAGGGCTTCCACGCCCTCGTCTACGTGGACGACTTTGTCGGGTGCGAGCGCGCCTTCCTCAGGGTCCGCCAGGCCTTCATCGCCCTCGTCGGGGCCCTCGGCCTGGAGGTCGCCCCCGGGAAGTGCCACCCCCCAGCAGTCCGCCTCACCTGGCTCGGCTTCACCATAGACAGTGAGGCGATGACCATCCGCATCGCACCTGACAAGGTCGAGGACCTCATCCGGGACTGCGAGGCGCGGGTCACCCACCCCACCCTCGGGCGCCGTGACCTCCAGAGTATCCTCGGGCGCCTCAACCACGTTGGCAGCTGTGTCCTCCCGGCGAGGAAATTCATGGCCCGCCTCCTCGCCGCCCTCCGCACCTGCTACGGAGCCGCCTCCATCACCCTCGGCGACGACGCCCTCCGAGACCTCAGGTGGTTTGCGTACGGCCGCGCATCTAACGGCCTCTGCCTCCTCCGCGCCCCTGAGGTCCGCCGAGTGGTGATCGAGTGCGACTCCTGTCTCACGGGCGGAGGCGCCTACTCCCCGACCCACTGCTACGCCCGAGGGTACTCCTCGGCCTTCCGGGAGCGCTACCCCACCATCCACCAGCTCGAGGCCGTCAACCTCGTCGTTGCCCTCCGGACCCTCCTCCCACAGGACGTCGCGGGGGCCACAGTCATCAACACCGACAACCTGGCCTCCGCGGCCGCCCTCGAGTCCGGGCGTGCCCGCGATGTGGCCCTCGGCACCTGCGCCCTCGAGCTCTGGCTCATGGCAGCCGAGGGCTCCTTCACCCTCGCCATCCTCCACAAGCCCGGGGCGGAGCTCGTCCTCGCCGACGCCCTCAGCCGCGCCCACCTCCCCGGGCCCTGCGCCGAGGTTGCCCGGACCGAGGTGGCTCGCCTCGGGCTCACCTACCTCTACCCAGACCACGACGCCTTCCCCTACATCCCCGGCCTCTGACTACCATACACCGCCTCCGAGGTCGCCACCCTGCACGGTCTTAGGCCCTCAGACCCTCGCCCATCCTCACAGGCGTGCTCCTCGCACTGCCCTCCCCGCCCAGACACATAGACGCTCCACAGCCTGCGTCGGGGCGCAGCACACGCCTGCCAGAGGGCGGGGACCCCCTCAACGACATCATCCCCCACGCACCTCGACCTCCGCGGCGGCCCACGCATGCCTCCCTCCCCTCGCCGCCTCTGCTGCCCCTCGAGCCCTCTCCTCTCTCTTGGCTGAGGGCTCTTCGGGGCCCATCCCCTAACATTGACATTGACATTTACTCTTACATCCTTGCACTTTATTATCCTTGTACATTTACCTCCCCTCCATTGTACATTGCCCCCCCACTTTACTTAATAAAGTGTGTTCTTGCCACTCCTGCCTTGACTTCCTCCTTCGCTGCGCATCGGTCGTAATGCTTGCATTGCGCTTGATTCGCAGTGAAGGAGGAGTACCCCCCCCCTCTCTCTCTTCCTCCGCCGCCGGCCGTTGGGGTTGCATAACACCCCCCCCCCCCCTTCCTTCCTTATAAGCTGCCTCCCAGCCTTCCCTCTCCACTCGGCCTCCTACCCCTGCCAGACACACCTCGACCAATTTTCCTATTAATGCTGAGCGCCAGGCTAGGAAGCGACAAGTATCAATTTTATAAGTCATTGGTGTGACTCGTCCGGGAACCGAATTCCCGATCTCCGACACACGAGGCCCACGCTCTACCGATTGGGGCACCGCGCCTGGTCCACTTCAGTTGGGTTTGAGGTCAAGCGAGTATCAGACGGCGGCCATGGACCCTTTATAGTCTGGGTCCGCCCATTACCCTTTACCCTACACCCTACACGCCCAGGACAAGGTTCTAAACTTTACCCACGTGACACAAAGGCAGGATTTGTTTGTTTGTTTGTTGTTGTTTTACGTCCTAGCAACATCTAAGGTCATATCAGGATGGGTACCAACTTGTGACAGTGCGCACCCATGGCAACTTTATAGTGCTGCCCCACTGGAAGACCAGGCCACCAGCACCATGACCTGATATCCCACTCAGTCACATTATCCTGACTCTGAGCCAACCAGTCCTTGCCCTATCCTAATAATGCCGAGCGCCAGGCTAGGAAGCGACAAGTATAAATTTTTACGTCATTGGTTTGACTCGACCGGGGTTCAAACCCACGAGCTACCAACACGGGAGACGGACGCTCTAACTCATTCGGCCATCCCGGCTGGTCACACAAAGGCAGGAAGAGCTGTGCTCCATGACTGTTTGTTTGTTGGAGTTTTATGTCCTGGTAACATCTAAGGTCATATCAGAATGGGTACTGACTTGTGACAGTGTGCGCTCATAGTGAATTTATAGTGTTGCCCCACTGGCAGACCAGGCCACTGGCACCATGATCCGATTTCCCACTCAGTCACATTATCTTGATAGTGAGCCAACGAGTCCTTGCCCTATCCTAGTAATGCCGAGCGTCAGGCTAGGTAACGACAAGTATCAACGTTGTACGTCATTGATTTGATTCGACCGGGAATCGAACTCCCGACCTTCCACACGGTGCTAGGACGTAAAACAACAACAAACAAACAAACAAACAATCCACTCGGGGCTCCACGATCGAGAATCGTAGAGAACTGATGTGGTTACTAAAAGAACTGGCCACGTGATCTTAACATGTATTCCTTACACGAATATTTGATATACCTTAACACGATAGTAATATTATCAAGTATCAATTTTTAAGTCATTGGTTTGACTCGACCAGGGTTCGAATCCCATGATCTACCAACACGAGAGACGGACACTCAACTCATTCAGCCATCCTATCTGGTCGAAATTGGAGGGATGAGAATTACAATTCCAAGGAATAACATCGATTAAATGGTCACAGGGCTTCAAATTTACCATTAGTCAAAGTAGGCTTTGCGATACTTATATAAAGTCCACGGCTGGAATCTATGGTTGTGTAGGCAGGCTATGGTGAAATCAATACAGGCAAAAAGAGAAAGGAAGAGTATAAAGAGTGAAAGTAGATAGAGAGCCAAGCCCTCAGGTTTATTATTTATAGTGGTACATGGATCTTGCTAGGATGTAAAACAACAACAAACAAAACATATTTCACCGCAACAGTTCAGAAGAGTCCTTCGGAATTCCTATCTTGAATTCCTATCAAAAACAGCATTGAAAAGCCTCTGACGGGATGGCCGAATGAGTTAGAGCGTTCATCTCCAGTGTTGGTAGATCTTGGGTTCAAACCCTGGTCGAGTCAAACCAATGACTTAAAAATTTATACTTGTCGCTTCCTAGCCACGCTCTCAGCATTATTAGGATAGGGCAAGGCGCAGTGGAATGAGGAAGACCAATCGCCCACAATTGAAATTTCCCCTGCTTAATCAACAAGCGTTGATTTCCTTATCTTCACATGTATACGGACCTCGGATATAACATGCCTTGTTGCTAGGAAGTAAAACCCAACAAGAGTGCGTGAGGTTGAAGGGGGCTGGTGTTGCGGCGACACTTCCGTGTGTAAGAATAGTCTCCTCCACGAATTGTCAATGTCACCCAGAAGGCGTTTACAGATGCCCTACTTTCCCTCGCACTTTTCTTGTTTTCTTCCCCGCGTCCTGGTTGTACGTGCGGCAATGCGCCCCCCCCCCCCCCCCCCCCCCCCCCACACACACACAGTGATGGCACCGATTGTGTTCCTAGGACTGGTTGGTTTGGTTGGTTGTTGGAGTTTTACGTCCTGGCAACATCTAAGGTCATATCAGGACGAGTACCGACTTGCTTATACCTGGGTTGATCCTACATATCTAATTTAGATATTGGTGCACTTAAAGTTGCATAGTCCGATGGTTTTGAGTTTCTCTCATTTTCTGAGATAAATATATAAGGTTGTTCATTATAATCTACCTTACTTTAGATTGAAGTAACTTTTATTTTAAATCGCTAGCTTTTGAGATATTTGAAATGGAAACATGCTAAATTAATTTTGGCAAGCTTGCCAAAACTCTATCACCAGAGGCTTCTGCAGTAACAGGTTCTATTAATTGACTCAGTATCCCCTTACTTGTGATGACAAATATTTAATAAGTGCACCAGCATCTAAGTTAGATATGTAGAGTCAAATCTAGATAATTGTTTTGGTTTTGACAATTTTATGTTTTCATCGGACTATGCAGCTTTAATAAACATTTTGTTACTGCATAGCAAGGAAAACTAGGTCAAGTTAATAGAATCTGATGCCTCTGGTGTTAGAATTTCGATGTGCATGCCAAAATTAATTTGGCATGTTCTCATTTCCAAAGTTAGCCATTTATAATAAAAGTTACTTCAAACGATTATTTAAAAAAAAAAAAATTTCAATTTATCTACAAAAGCAGCAGAAACTCAAAAGTATCCGACCGGACGTGGTAGCCCAGTCCGTACAGCGCAGGCTTCCTCAGTGGAAGGTCGGGAGTTCGAATCATGGTCGAGTCAAATCGATGACTTATAAAAGTGATAGTTGTCACTTCATGGTCTGGTACTCGGCATTACTAGGATATGGCAAGGACTGGTTAAGACAGTATCAGGATAATTTGACTGTGGTATGACGAGTCATGGTGCTGACGGCCTGGTCAAGTCGGTACCCGTCCTGATATGACCTTAGATGTTGCTAGGACATGACACAACAACAAACAAACTCACATTATCCTGATACTGAGCTAATTATTCCTTGCCATATCCTATTAAGGCAGATTGTCAGGATAGGCAGCAATAAATATCAATTTTGTAAGTGATTGTTTTGTCTCGGCCAGTATTTGAAAGTCCAACCTTCTAGAGAGGAAGCAAAGACCCTATAACACTAAGACGGCTCACTCAGCCTGTACTATGTAATCAAAATGATCAAACCCACCAGTTGGTGCACTGGCTGTTCTCTTGGTTAAACAGTTGCTATATTATATGTATAAATGTATATATGAATGTGACAGATGTGTGATGATGGCGATGGCGATGAAGATTGCTGATGCTGATGATGATGTGTATTTGTTCATAGCAATTTCATATTGATGTGTATTCATACTTACCTATATCATGTATAATATAATTGTATGTGTTTACATGTGAACACCAACCATCAGCCGGGCTGATCAAACCCATCACAAGGTGGCACTGCGAAATTCACATTACCATGGGAGAGATAGGGAGTGAGCTGTCTTAGTGTTATTGGGTCTTTGGAGGAAGCCAGCGCTTTGACCGATTCAGAAAGGAAAGTTTGTTTTATTTAACGACACCTCTAGAGCGCATTGATTTTTTTCTCATTGGCTATTGGACGCCAAACATATGGTCATTCAAACATATGGTCATTCTGACAGTGTTGTATATATATATGTGAGTGCGGATGAGACGTGATCACCGATGTGGAACAGCGACCGGGGTGGCCGGCGGAGCTAAGAATAAACGGCACTTGTGTACAGGACATCATAGAGTTTGGGTCGTTACTTTACATGGTGTCAGACATGCCAAACACCACGCCGCTACCTGGCCTGAAGCCGCCAGGACCAGTGGTTTTAAACAGAAACATGGCTACAAATTGGAAGGAGTGGTATAGAGCCTTCAATATTTACACCATAGCTGCCGGCATAAGCGCGAGAACCGAGAAGGTACAGTGCAATATATTCCTGCATGTAACAGGAATGGAGGCGCAACGGGTGCACGCGAACATGAAGTTTGACTCAGAAAATGAGGACAGAGCCGCTGGTAGAAGAATTTAGACGGTACTGTTCTGGGAAGACGAACATCATAATAACATGTAAATTCAATACTCACAACCAGGGGTCGGAGAGCATGGCCGTGTATCTAACAGCGCTGAAAGACGAAGTAAAAGATTGCGAGTACGGGGAGACCGAAGACTCACTACTACGGGACAGGATTGTGGCAGGAGTGAAAAGCTCGCGACTCCGCAGCAAGTTGTTGCGAACAACGGACCTAACATTGCAAAAGACGATAGAGGTGTGTGAATTGAGCAAATTTGAAGCAGCGGAACTGGAAGGTAAAACGACAGGAGAGGAAGCAAGCGAAGTAGACGACATAATCAAAGGAGCTAGTGCACGGGCACCACGCGCACTGCTGCCACGCCCACCAACGCCATCTTGGAAGCCGGCTGGTAGACTGCGCCGCAGCCAAAACAACAACAACAGTCACACCACCTGCGGCAACTGTGGCTACATGCATAGGAGAGGTCTGTGCCCTGCTCAAGGGAAAACTTGCATTACATGCCAGAAGGTGGGACACTTCACTAAAGTATGTCGAAGTCGTCAAGCACCAGTCCATGATGTCCAGATGGAGGGAGCTGATCAGCTAACGGGAGGCGCCGATGAGGAGGAATCGCAGATAGATGCGCTGATGGCTGATCTGTTCGTGGGCGAGTTAAACACCGATGACAAGAACAACTTGGAGCTGTGGTTCACCATGATCAAGATAAACAACGTTCCGGTGCGCTTTAAGCTGGACACAGGGTCAGAAGCCAATGTACTACCCCAGCATATCCATGACAAGATCAAGTGTGAGAAGCTGGAAGCAACCACGTGTACATTGATAACATTCTCGGGACATCGGATTATCCCGGAAGGGGCTGCGCGACTCAGGATCAAGGGCCAGATGGTCACCTTCCAAGTCATCAATGGGGGGCATCCCATACTAGGCAAACATGCTTGTGTGGACTTACACATGTTAGCCAGGGTTGATGACATTGAGGAGGGAAAGTCCGAAGGCAGTAACACACCGAAACAGTGCATCAGCCCAGAAGCCGAAGAATTGGTAAGCCAGTATGATGATGTATTCAAAGGACTAGGTCTAATCAAAACAAATGCTGTTATACATGTTGATTGTAATGTTACACCCTCGAAAAATCCGCCCCGGAGAATCCCATATGCCATCAGAGATAAAGTGTATAAAGAGATCGAACGCATGTTAGAATTAGGAGTGATCGAAGAACAGGTAGAACCCACCAACTGGGTGAACTCGGTCACTATTGTACATAAACCAGATAAGATAAGGATCTGCCTGGATCTTACCAAGCTCAACCGGGCTATCAAAAGGGGTCCCTTTCATACTAAAACCATCGAGGACATTTTGGCAAACACCACAAAAGCAAAATTTTTCTCAGTTCTGGATGCCCAATCGGGATACTGGCAAATACAACTAGATCCCGAAAGCTCACGTCTCTGTACATTCAACACTCCGTGGGGGCGGTTCCGGTACACCCGCCTACCCTTTGACATAAAGACTGCCTGAGACATCTTCATACAGCAGATGGAATGATTGATGGGAGACCTCCCCTGTGTTGGAATTGTGACATACGACATCCTAATATATGGATCGTCTGTAGCGGAGCACAATATAAGGCTGAAAGCAGTGCAAGAAAGGGCCTGAATCCAAACAAATCAAAAATATGCCAAAAACAAGTAGCGTATGTGGGGCACCTACTGACTCAAAATGGGGTCAAACCAGATCCAGGTAGAGTCCAGGCTATTGTGGAATTGCCAGAGGCTACCGACAAGGCAGGGGTGCAGCGATTTCTCGGCATGGTGGGGTATGTGCATAAATTCATACCCAACATGTCAGAAATCGCCAAACCACTGCGCACGCTCCTGGCAAAAGATGTCGCTTGGCACTGGCAAAATGAGCAACAACTAGCGTTTGATGCGTTGAAACAAAAATTAAAATCAGCACCTGTACTGGCCTACCATGACAGTTTTGAGCCAATCGTATTGCAAGTAGATGCATGCCAGTCGGGATTAGGGGCAGTCTTGATGCAAAATGGGAAACCGGTGGCAATTGCCTCCAGGGCTTTAGATCACGCTCAATGTAATTATGCAACAATCGAGAAGGAATTGCTGGCCATCTGTTTTGGCTGCAGACGATTTCATGATTACATTTTCGGCCAAGAAATAGTAGTGGAAACTGATCACAAACCCCTGGTGGCCATAATGTCCAAACAAATACACATGCTCTCTGCTCGAATGCAGCGAATCTGCATGCGGCTGCAAAATTTTAACATCACGCTCACACATGTTAAAAGTAAATTGATGTTTTTTGCAGACGCACTGTCCAGGGCACACAGCTGCAGCCTGCATCCAGTAAATCTATTTGACGACACCTTAAATGTGGCAACAATAGATACGCATTCGAGCATATTAGAAAGAATCAGACAAGAGTACAGTGCTGACAAAATAATGACGGAGCTAAAAAATCAGATCAAGAACGGTTGGGATACACCATTTGAGAACCTATCACCGCAAATGAGACAGTATCAGTCATATAAAGATGAGCTTACTATCGAGGAGAATCTAGTGATGAAAGGAAACCGAGTGCTGATACCACATGAAACAAGACAAACCATGTTAGACGTCTTACAGGAATCGCATGCCGGAATCACAAAAACGAAACAGTTAGCAAGAGATTCCGTGTTCTGGCCCAATCTAAATAAGCACATAGAGGATAGAATAAACAGATGTAGTACATGTCAAAACAATCGCAACAAATTGCACAAAGAACCATTGATCATTCACAACATTGAGAGCATTCCATACCACAAGATAGGAGTAGATTTGTTTGAAATCCACAACAAAACGTATATCTTAATGGTAGACTACTACAGCAAGTATCCCGAAATACACCAAATTGACGATACAACTTCACACACAGTAATAGAGGCGCTAAAGCAGAACTTTGCACGGCAAGGCATTCCCAGGTACGTTGTATCAGACAACGGACCACAGTTTCGGAGTGAAGAATATAAAAGGTTTGCAAAACACTACCAATTCACCCCCACATACTCCAGCCGGTTGTACCCACGTAGCAATGGACAAGTCGAAAGATTTGTCCAGACCGTCAAAAACATGATAAAGAAATGCACAGCAGACCAAAAAGATATACATCTAGCAATGCTTAACTACAGAAATACACCGTTAGACATAATAAACGCATCCTCAGCACAACTGCTGATGAGCAGACGCCTCCGGTCTCGAATACCGGTAATCAAACAACACCTGATGCCAAATGTACAACAAGAGAAAACAACACAAATAAAAGTGATCCAACGAAAACAAAAAGAGTACCACGACAAAACAGCTGGGCAAACACACAAAACTATCCCGGTATGGGAAAGAATAAAATATCAAACTCACAAAGGGACCTGGCAAAAAGGCACAGTAGTAGGCAACACCGGCCATACCGGCCGTGAATATCAGATAATCAATGATGCAAATAACACACTACACCGAAACAGGTCGCAAGTATTTGTAGCACCGACGACAAACGTTCTCCCAATACCAACAAAACAAATCACACCAGAGACCGCTATCAAAACATCCAGATTCGGGCGTATACTAAAACCAACAGTCAAGCTTAACTCATAGGTCGACTGGAAGGAGAATATAATAGTCGAAAAGTGAACAAGAACAAATTGTTAGAGATAAGAAAGAGAGGTGGAGCATTTGTCAAAATCATATTGCATATGTCTATCGATAAGCCATGTGAAGTTTGGTATTACCAAACTATGTTATGTGCACTTCGGGTAGTGTAACAGCGACAGGTGTTGCGTAAACAGTGATAAGGTTGTTAAAGTTAAGGTTGCTTTGGTTTTGTTTCCGGTTTTTTTCAGTTTTTTTGTGTTTTTTTTGTTTGTTTATGATCATTGAAAAGGGAGATGTTGTATATATATATATATATGTGAGTGCGGGTGAGACGTGATCACCGATGTGGAACAGTGATCGGGGTGGCCGGCGGAGCTAAGAATAAACGGCACTTGTGTGCAGGACGTCATAGAGTTTGGGTCGTTACTTTACACACAGGTGGACACTCTACCGCCTGAGCTACGTGCCGCTACTTTAAGCGGCTGTCACACCTCGCCGATTGAGCAACGGACAGAATTGTCTAGTCCGGTGGTGATAAGTATCAAAATGTATTAAAATGTGTCAAAATGTTGCGCTATCGGGTAAATGGCTGCTGGACGAACGGACATGAAACGGAAAGGAAACAGACATGAACAGGTAGCCAACAGACGAAACGGAATCAAACCAGACAAGAACCATAGAAGTCAGTCCGGCGGCATCCGTTCCTAGTTTTGTGCATGTTCAAAACTTGTACGGACACAAACCATACATTGTTCATTTTCTGTCTGTTTCCCCCAATCCGGTGAGGTGTGACAGGGCCTTTACCGATTCAGCCACTGCGTCCAGTCGCTGACTTAAAATAGTAGTACTATGTTACAATCCAGGGCCCGTATGCAGGAGTCAGTGTTAGCGGGGTTTGGTGTTACAGCCTATTACCGATTAGCTATCGCCGATGTCAGAAACTGTGTCAAGTGCTATGCAGGAGCACGTAACACTAACATTTTAGCTAAACGTGAAATTATTTATAGATTTGGGAAATCCCTCTGCGTCTGTACCCATATATAAGGCTTAAATCTATTCAATGCGACCATATTTAACAGAATTAGATACGCAACAAGTGAAATTTATTCAAATTAACCCTAAATTCGAACCCTCCTTAAGGCTAGCGCTGCATTGGCGGCGATATTAATAGTTATATTTTCGAATCGATGAACGTAAAGTAAACAAATCGCCGCCGCCGCCAGTATGGATAGGGAGGTCGATGCGGCGGCGGCGGCGATTTGTTTACTTTACGTTCATCGATTCGAAAATATAACTATTAATATCGCCGCCAATGCAGCACTAGCCTTAAGGAGGGTTCGAATTTAGGGTTAATTTGAATAAATTTCACTTATTGCGTATCTAATTCTGTTAAATATGCCAGCATTGAATAGATTTGGGCCTAATAAACTCGCTAAACCTAATATTTTTTAGGGGTAAGGTAACACCGATTAAGCCTTTGGTGTTAGGCCTAACACTGACTCGTGCATACCATTTTTTCGCCGCTAACCCGGAATTCCCGCCAAACACCGTTTTTCCGCCCTAACACTGACTCCTGCATACGGCCCCTGCTCTGTGATTTATCCCAGATCAGTAGTAGGAAACTTTGGCGTGAGCCGACATGGATGACGAATTGAGTAGGTTGTGTGGTGTCAGGGTAGCCACAAAAAAAACACAACAAAACAGAATGTTTAGGCGACGTACACAAAATAATGAACACAGCATTTCTTTTATTCACGTTACAGGAATTAACTTACCTATTATGGATAGTTTATCAAACTAGACTCAATGCCTTTGTGCTTTTGTCTACAGTAAACATCTCTAGATCGACCGACCTTGGGACCAATTCTAAGTGGTCCATTTATTTTAGAGGTAGTCGGTTTAGGGAGGTTTTCTTTATCATTACAATGGTATTGTATGGGTAATCGTTTGGGACCTAAATAAAGAGATCGATATAGGGGAGTAGTCGATCTGTGGTGGTCGGTTAGAGAGGTTTTACTGTAGTCTGATATCACTCGGCGACAGATCTGATGTATCCTACATCCTGAATGGCAGAAACCTATTTTGAATAGACCATGGCGTGTTTTTTTAGTTCGAGATATTACTCTCTTTTTTAATCCTGTAAAAATACAAATAAAAGTGAAATACCTTGATGTTTTACTAGAGCACTATTGCTAACCGGGAAAAGAGGAAGAAAGGAAAAAAAAGGGGAAAAAAGGAATGAAAGAAGGAAAGAAAGCGAGAAAGAAAGAGAGAAAGAGAATGAAAGAAAGTGAAAGAAAGAAAGAGAAAGAAAGAAAGGGAAAGAGAGAAAGAAAGAAAGAAAGAAAGAAAGAAAGAAAGAAAGAAAGAAAGAAAGGATGCAAATGACTGATAAAACCATCAACCAAACAGACACTGCAAATAATAAATAAAGAAATCGTGCACAACCTAAGCAGTTTTACATCCTGGCAACATCTAAAGGTCATATCAGGATGGGTACCGACTTGTGACAGTGCACACTGGGAAATCAGACCACCAGCACCATGACCCGACATCCCACTCAGTCACATTATCCTGACACTGAGCTAACCAGTCCTTGCCCTATCCTATTAATGCCGAGCGCTAGGCTCGGAAGCGACAAGTATCAATCTTAAAGTCATTGGTTTGACTCGACCGGGAACCGAACTCCCGACCTTCCGCACACGAGGCCCGCGCTCTTCCAATTAGGCCACCGGGCCCAGTCAGGATAGGTAATAGTGACAGGGGTAGATTTCTAAGTTATTCATTTAACTCAGCCGGGGTTTGAACCATGGGTTTGAAACCCATTATCTGCCACATGGGATGTTGGGCTTCAATTCATTTGTCATCCCGTCCGGCGTTGTCAATGTTATTTTTATTATCATTATTATTATCATTATTATTATCATTATTATTATCATTATTATCATCGTTGTTATCGTTATTAATACTTTCATTATCATTATTCTCATTATTGGTATTCCTGATTATCAATAGTATTATCATTACTATTATAGTTATTATTACTATTATTATCACTATTATTATCACTATTATTATCACTTTTATTATCACTATTGTCATGGGGGTGATGAAAATGGGAAATATTGCGCCTAGAGCGGGACTTGAACCCACATCTCTTTGCACACTGTCACAAGTCGGTACCCGTCCTGATATGACATTAGATGTTGCTAGGACGTAAAACAACAACAAACAAACAAACCCCGAACATCGTTGGTGGTTTATCTGGTAGGGGGGTCGGGGGGGAGGGGGTATGGCAATAGACTACATCACGGTTCCAGCGGCGCGGTGCATTGTGGGATGCGTCAGAGCAAAACAACCCCCCCAGAAGCAAATGGCACAGCTATGAAATGTGCTAGTTTCAGCTCATCTCAGCTCTTGTTTGAAACATAGAATACCAACTAAAAAAATATATATAATAAATTAAGATATTAATCTTTTATCCAGCATTGCATTTACATCAATATAATCAGGACATCTTATGCCATGTGCATTTAGATTTAGACAAATCTAGGCACTCAGACTAGTGTTAGAGCCATAGCCAGAGTCAGTTTTACTTATTTTATTCATGTTTTTATTCATATCCACACCACCTAGGCACAAACCACTTGGAACACATATAGAAAACATGTTTAACAAAAAGATTATATTAAAATAATACGGTTAGGGTTTTGGATTTGTATTAATTTTGAATAAAACTGACGTTTTTCACTGCGTGTATTGCAAACTCAATGGCCGTACGCCTTTGCTTTGCTCCCAACGCCATTTTCAGCGCATGCGCAGTCGGAACCGTGATATAGTCAATAGTCAGTCGGGAGGGCCACAAAGTTTCTTTCATCACATTGCCAATTAGGGTGAACCACACCACGCGAACAGTAAAAAGAGCACCCGGGGTCACAGCGTGTGTGTGTGTTCGTGGTGTGTGTGTGGTGTGTGCGCGTGGATGTGTGGATGTGCGTGTGTGGATGTGCATGTGTGGTATATGTGTGTGTGGTGTGTGCGTGTGTGTGTTCGTGTGTGTTGTATGTCTTCTTTGTTGTTTTATGTCCTAGCCACATCTATGGTCATATCAGGATGGGTAACGACTTGTGGCAGTGCGCACTCATGGCGGTTTTATAGTGCTACCCCACTGGAAGACCAGGCCGCTAGCTCCATGACCTGATATCCCACTCAGTCACATTATCCTGACAGTGAGCCAACCAGTCCTTGCCCTATCGTACTAATGACAAGCGCCAGGCTAGGAAGCGACAAGTATCAATTTTTAAGTCATTGGTTTGACTCGACCAGAGTTCGAATCCACGACCCCACAGTCTACCAACACGGGAGACGGAAGCTCTAACTCATTCGGCCATCCCGTCTGGTGTTGTATGTGCATGTGTGTGTGGTGTATGTGTGGGTGCGTGTGTGGATGTGTGTGTGGTGTATGTGTGTGGGTGTGTGTGGTGTATGTGTGTGTGCGTGGTGTGTGTGAGAGGGAGGGGGTTTGCACGATGGTTCCATCAGTTCATGGTGGTAAATACAGACATAGTATATGAGGTCTTTATTACAATTCAGGGATGAAAGATCTCCGCGATTTCTCTGATTTCCGCGTTTTTGTTATATATTTACGGATTAACAACATATATAATAATATATGACAGGAATTGATTTGTCCAAATTCTGTTTGTATGACCTTAGATGTTGCCAGAGCATCAAACCCAACCAAGAAAGTTAGATATGGGCGATGTTTGTTTGTTCTTGTTTGACGTCCTAGCAACATCTAAGGTCATATCAGTACAGGTACCGACTTGTGACAGTGCGCATTCATGGCGACTTTATAGCGCTGTCACACTGTGGACCCATCCTGATATGACCTTAGATGTTGCTAGGACGTAAAACAACGAACAAACAAGGAACACTTATTGTGCACACTATTCATGGAATTACTATTATATAACTTTGACATCACTTGTCCTGTAGCCATCTGTATATAATATATGCATGTGAAATACTGACATGTATGTATACGTACAGGGGCAGTCAGACCTCACCGGATTGAGGAACCGGACAGAAAGCGGACACTGTACGGTGAAATACGGCAATGTATGGTTTATATACGGTTGGCATCCGGCGTGTCCGTTTTGTGTCCGGTGGTGTCCGGTGTGTATGGTAGCAAGTTTTGAACACGCACAAAACTTGTACCAGACACCGCCGGACTGAGGTGTATGGTTAGTGTCCATTTTAAGTCCGTTTAGTCCATTTCATGTCCGTTACCCATCCGTTACGTCTCCCGTTTGGTTCCTGCCAAGTCTGTTGATGTTTTTTTTGTGTGTTTTAAAAAAAATACATATTTTATTGCGAGAATTCGGTCAGTATATATGTTTTCAGCGCGTCCGTGAACAATCCGGTACGTCCGTTTGACATTCGGTTTTCATCCAGTTAGCATCCGGTGGATATTCGTTAATGTACTTTCTTGTCTGTTTAGCATCCGTTTCATCCGGTACATTTCGGTACATTTTTACACCGGACACAAACGGCCTAGCAATTCTTTGTCCGGTGGTTCCGGTGTTGCGGATTCCGAGGGACACCAGTTTGCCAGGGACACATCGCTTCTGCACATGCGTCAAAATCGAACAGCATTGTCACTAACGTTATAAATTTAATATAATGTTTTTGGTAAAGATCTTTTCTATATGTATACCAAACGATTTGGTTCTAGATGGTGTAATTTGAGAGATATTTGACTTCTTCTGTATTTTATGTATGAAGATGGCTCACGACCATTGACAATGCCTTGAGTTTGAGGGTACGCGCAGTGCAAAACGTTAGTTTTATTCAAAATTAATAGAAATCAAGAACCCTAACCGTATCAATTTAATATAGTCTTTATGGTAAAGATGTTTTCTCTATGTCTACCAAGCGATTAGTTTCTAGATGGTGTAATTTGAGAGATATTTGACTTCTTCCGTATGAAGATTTGCTCAAGGCCGTTAACAATGCATTTCAATGGAAGTGTCCCTGGCAAACTGGTGTCCCTCGGAATCCGCATCACCGGTACTCAGCCCGGTAAGGTCTGACTGGGCCTTAAAACATGTCACTTGCTGATTTGTTGCAACAATGTATTTTACATAACTATGACCTTTAATTTAATGTAACATTGGTTGCTTGGCCGGAAGATCACCCCCTTGGGGAAGCCATACAGTGGCCTTACTATATATTTGTGGTTAAAGTTGCATAGTCAGATGGTTTTGAGTTTCAGAAATTTTCTGAGATGAATACATTAGGTTGATCGTTATAATGTACCTTACTTTAGCTTGAAGTAACTTTCATTTTAAGTGGCTAACTTTTGAGATATTTGAAGTGTAACCATGCAAAATTAATTTTGGTAAGCTTGACAAAACTCTGACACCACAGCATTCTGCAGTAACCATGATCTGTTCAATTACCTCACTATTCCCTTCTGCGTGGTGACAAATGCTTAATAAGTGCACCAGTACCTAAGCTAGATATGTAGAATCAAATTTAGATAATTGTTTTGGTTTTGAAAATTTGATGATTTCATCGGACTATGCAGCTTTAAATAAAACTCAACTCAACTCAAAACAGATTCAAATATACAGACACACAACAGACTTAAGGCCCAGTCACACCTTACTGGACTGGGGAACCAGACGAGAACCGGACACTGTCCGGCGATGTCCGGTACATGTCAGGTACCCATCCGGCGGTGTCCGGTACAAGTTTTGAACATGCACAAAACTTCTACCGGACTGAGGTGTCTGGTTGGTGTCCGGTACATGTCCGGTACCCATCCGTACATGTCCGGTACCCATCCGTTGGTGTCTGGTTTGTCCGGTACATGTCAGGTACCCATCCGTTACGTTTCCGGTTCTCGTCCGGTTCTCGTCTGGTACATGTACAGTACTTATCCGGTTGTCCGGTGGCAATTGACCCAATTACACTCCATTTCGATACATTTTGTGTACCGGCGAGCACCGGACTAGACAATTCTTTGTCCGGTGGTGTCCGGTACTCAGTTCGGTAAGGTGTGACAGGTGCATTACACTCACATTCACACCCACTACACACATTACACATTTCATTCCATTCTATTTCATTGTATTATACTGCATTTCATAGGATTGCAGTGAAAATACAAAACATTCCATTCATGTCTCTATACAGGCTTATATGCTAACACAGTGCGCTAAAAAAAAAATACATCCATTAAGGTACACACCTCCCGTATAAAACCTAAAACTGCCCGTTTTGCGACTAAGTTTGAGTTTTAGTCGGTTTCAGTCTTTAGATGTATGACCCCCTCACACACCTGAGGCTTCTGATTCACGTATAAAACTCAGTTTTAGGTTTTATACGGGAGGTGTGTACGGGGCTTTATAAGATTCGAAAAATGAATCGGGCAGTTTTAGTCGGGAGATGGGACAGGTCGGGTTGTGACGGGTCCCGTCGGGCAGTCAGTTTTAGCGCGTGAATCGTATATGGGAGGTGTGTACCCGGCTTAAGACATTCCATGAAGATCCCTAAACAGATTAATACTCAGCCTATCAAGCACTCAAGTGACACAGCATCGTGTGGGGATGAAAGTGGTCTTGAAGTAACAAAATATTTTTTTTAAATATTAAAACACCAAAAGGGGGGGGGGGGGGAGGCGGAAATAAACGGTGAGGTGGGCGATAATACGGCCCAAATAATGATGGCAGAGCACACTCCGTCCAGAATCTGTAATGATTGGTCAGAAGAGATGGTGCAAACACTATGCTTGGAGAGTATTGGATGAAACCTGAGGATTCCCCACAATTTGCAGACAGTGCTAAAAAGCCAAGAGGAGAATTTCCATGTTTTTGAAAGAAATTCTCTACTTGCATCAGGTTGGCCTATTCTGAGTTTGATTGACCGGTGTCGCGGTTTCAGTTCTCCACCAGTTTCAGTTCTCCGCATCGCTTCTGCGCATGCGTCAAAATCGAACAGCATCGTCTGCGCATGTGTCAACATAAGAGCCAGATTCAAACCGTCGCCAATCGCCGCAAATCGCTGCACTCATACTGTCACTATAGTGTAAGTGTCACTAACCTTATAAATTTAATATAATCTTTTCGGTAAACATGTTTTCTATATGTGTACCAAGCTATTTGTTTCTAGGTCGTGTGGTTTCAGAGATATTTCACTTTTTCTGAAACTGGCGGAGAACTGAAACCGCGACACCGGAGCGATTCCGTGACGGGGGTGGGGGTTGGGGGAGGGGGGGGGGGCTAAGTCCATGAGAGGCTTTCACAATTTTGTGAAAATTCACTCCTTGCTTTAGTTTGGGCTTTAAATCCTAGCAACATTTGAGGTCATATCAGAACTGTTGGCAATATAGTGGTGTCGGTGGTGTGTGTGCGTGTGTCAATGAGTTTGAGTGTGATGTGTGTGGGGGGTGTGAGTGTATGTGTGTGTGTGAGTGTGGGTGAGTGAGTGAGTGTGTGTGAGTGAGTGTGTGTGTGCGTGTGTCAATGAGTTTGAGAGTGATGTGTGTGGGGGGTGTGAGTGTGTGTGATTGTATGTGTGTGTGTGAGTGTGGGTGAGTGAGTGAGTGTGTGTGTGCGTGTGTCAATGAGTTTGAGTGTGATGTGTGTGGGGGTGTGAGTGTGTGTGAGTGTATGTGTGTGAGTGTATGTGTGGGTGAGTGAGTGTGTGTGTGAGTGTCTGTGTGCGTGTGTCAATGAGTTTGAGTGTGATGTGTGTGGGGGGTGTGAGTGTATGTGTGTGTGTGAGTGTGGGTGAGTGAGTGTGTGTGAGTGAGTGTGTGTGTGCGTGCGTGTGTCAATGAGTTTGAGAGTGATGTGTGTGGGGGGTGTGAGTGTGTGTGAGTGTGTGAGTGTGGGTGAGTGTGTGTGTGAGTGTGTGTGTGCGTGTGTCAATGAGTGTGATGTGTGTGGGAGTGTGTGTGAGTGTATGTGTGGGTGAGTGAGTGTGTGTGTGAGTGTGTGTGCGTGTGTCAATGAGTTTGAGTGTGATGTGTGTGGGAGGTGTGAGTGTATGTGTGTGTGAGTGTGGGTGAGTGAGTGTGTGTGAGTGAGTGTGTGTGTGCGTGTGTCAATGAGTTTGAGTGTGATGTGTGTGGGGGGTGTGAGTGTGTGTGAGTGTATGTGTGTGTGTGAGTGTGTGTGTGCGTGTGTCAATGAGTTTGAGTGTGATGTGTGTGGGGGGTGTGTGTGAGTGTATGTGTGTGAGTGTATGTGTGGGTGTGGGTGAGTGTGTGTGTGAGTGTGTGTGTGAGTGTGGGTGTCTGAGTGTGTGTGTGGGGGGTGTGAGTGTGTCTGGGTGTATGTGTGTGAGTGTGAGTGTGTGTGGGGGGGTGTGAGTGTGTGTGGGGGGGTGTGAGTGTGTGTGAGTGTATGTGTGTGAGTGTATGTGTGGGTGAGTGTGGGTGTGTGTGTGTGTGGGTGTGTGAGTGTGTGGGTGGGGGGTGTGAGTGTGTGTGAGTGTATGTGTGGGTGTGTGTGTGAGTGTGGGTGTGTGTGGGGGGTGTGAGTGTGTGTGAGTGTATGTGTGTGAGTGTATGTGTGGGTGTGGGTGAGTGTGGGTGAGTGTGTGTGTGAGTGTGTATGTATGTCTGGGTGTGTGAGTGTGTGGGTGTGAGTGTGTGGGTGTGAGTGTGTGTGTGAGTGAGTGTGTGGTGTGAGTGTGTGTGTGTGAGTGGGTATGTTGTGGGTGTGGGTGAGTGTGTGTGGGTATGTTTGTTTGTTTGTTGTTTTACATCCTAGCAACATCTAAGGTCATATCAGGACGGGTACCGACTTGTGACAGTGCACACTAATGGCGACTTTATAGTGCTGTCCCACTGGGAAACCAGGCTGCCGGCACCATGACCTGGTATCCCACTCAGTCACATTATCCTGACACTGAGCACACCAGTCCTTGCCCTATCCTAAAAAGGCCGAGTGCCTGGCTAGGAAGCGACAAGTATCAATTTTAAAGTCATTGGTTTGACTCGACCGGGACTCGAACCCACGACCCCACGATCTACCAGCACGGGAGACGGACGCTCTAACTCATTCGGCCATCCCGTCTGGTCACGTGTGTGGGTATGAGTGTGTATGTGTGTCTGTGGTGTCAGTGTGAGTGGGTGTGTGAGTGGGTGGGTGTGTGTCAGTGTGTGTGTCAGTGCATGTGTATGTCAGTGCGTGTGTGTCAGTGAGTGAGTGTGTGGTGTGTCAGTGAGTGAGTGTGTGGTGTGAGTGAGTGAGTGAGTGTGTGTCAGTGAGTGTGTGTGCGCGTGCTGCCGGTCTCGTCCGTGAAAACGCAGACTGACGTGAGGAACTGACTCACCACCCACCAGGGGGCGTTGTACTAGCGGACACCCGAATACACCCACACCTACACATGCACACACCCCGCGAGCCTCCATTGCCACTGGTTACCACTAGTGTTGCAGACTCCATTGCCACTGGTTACCACCGGTGTTGCAGTCTCCATTGTTACTGGTTACCACCAGCGTTGCAGACTCCATTGCCACTGGTTACCACCGGCATTGCAGACTCCATTGCCACTGGTTACCACCAGCGTTGCAAACTCCATTGCCACTGGTTACCACCGGCATTGCAGACTCCATTGCCACTGGTTTCCACCGGCATTGCAGACTCCATTGCCACTGGTTACCACCGGCGTTGCAGACTCCATTGTTACTGGTTACCACCAGCATTGCAGACTCCATTGTTACTGGTTACCACCAGCGTTGTAGACTCCATTACCACTGGTTACCACCGGCGTTGCAGACTCCATTGCCACTGGTTACCACCGGCGTTGCAGACTCCATTGCCACTGGTTACCCCGGCGTTGCAGACACACGGGTTTCAATTTGACCCGGTATTTCACGCCACAAACTACCGCTGTTGTGATTAACACAATTATCACACTACGGGCGTATTCGATTAACCAACTCGGGTCACCCGAGTCACTTTTTGGCACATGCGCACATCCTACAGACTCGGGTTGAATAAACGAATACGCTTCTCCACGCTCGGGTGAAAAAAATGGTGGCTTAATCCAAAACTTTATATATATTTTTAAACAACCGATATAACTACAGCAAATTAGGATTTAAAGTATTTTACTATTGCATAGTTTAGTTATATTTCCATTTCATTAATCTGGGTTATTAAACTAACAAAAAAAGCATTAAAACAACATGTGGGACTCATACTGGTAGCTGTTATCTTACAGGTACCAGCACAAATGTGACGTCATCGCTCCTGGCCAACCCCCAGCCAAGACGTGGGTTACTGGGGTCGGGACTTTTTGCACACAGCACTTGTATTTGTCAACTCCACTCGCGGTGTTCAATTTGAAATTCTAGCAACTCGGGTGACCTGAGTGGCCCGGGTCGTGTTAATCGTATAAGGCCTAGCTGTCGATAATCTTCAAGTCCGAAAGACGCCGGCCGGTATAACAGTTACAATGGCACGGTTTTAAAGAAGTGTGTGTGTGTTTGTGAATGTGTGTGTGTGAATGTGTGTGTATGACTGTGTATGTGTGTGTGTGTGTGGGGGTGAATGTGTGTCTGTATATGTGTATTTGTGTGTGTGTGCATGTGTCTTTGTGTGTATGTATGTGTGTGTTTGTATATGTGCGTGTGTATTTGTGTGTCTGTATATATGTGTGTCTGTCTGTATATGGGTGTGTGTATTTGTGTGTGTATGTGTGTGTATTTGTGTGTCTGTATGTATATGTGCATGTGTATTTGTGTGTCTGTATATGTGTGTGTATGTATGTGTGTGTCTGTATATGTGCGTGTGTATGTGTGCATATTTGTGTCTGTGTGTCTGTATATGTGCGTGTGTATTTGTGTGTCTGTGTGTGTATGTAGGTATATGTGTGTGTATTTGTGTGTGTCTGTATAGGTGTGTATGTATGTGTGTGCCTGTATATGTGCATGTGTGTCTGTGTGTCTATGTATTTGTGTGTATGTATGTGTGTCTGTATATGTGTGTCTGTGTGTGTCTGTATATGTGTGTGTGTATGTATGTATGTGTGTCTGTATCTGTGTGTGTCTGTATATGTGTGTATGTATGTGTGTATGTATGTGTGTGTATATGTGCGTGTGTATTTGTGTGTATGTGTGTGTCTGTATATGTGTGTGTATTTGGGTGTATGTGTGTGTCTGTATATGTGCGTGTGTATTTGTGTGTATCTATATATGCCTTCTGTATGTATGTCTCTCTGTAAACATGTCTATCTCTAACCAAGTCTGTATGTCTGTTTGTTGTTTTACGTCCTGGGAACATCTAAGTACATATCATGACCTTCCGCACGGGAGCCTGCGCTCTACCGATTCGGCCACCACGTCAGGTTCTGTGTATGTCTGTGGGTCTATGGATCTGTATTTTTGTGCACTGTCTGTTTGTATTTCTGTGTCTGTCTGTCTGTATTTCTGTAACTGTATTTCTGTGTCTGTCTGTCTGTCTGTATTTCTCTGTGTGTTTGTCTGTATTTATCGGTATGTCTATCTGTATTTCTCTGTGTGAGCATCTGTCTATCTATATTTCGATGTGTCTGTCTATATTTTTCGGTGTACCCATCTGTGATTCTCAGTATCTATCTGTATTTCGCTGTGTGTCTGTGTATTTCTGTCTATTACTCTGTGTGTATTTCTCTGTATGTCTGTATTTCGCTGTGTCTGTGTATTTACGTGACAGTCTAAGTGTCTAAACATCTGTCCTAACATCTATCTGTCTATCTATCTCTATTTCTCTGTGTGCCTGTCTGTACTTCGCTGCCTGTCTGTGTATTTATGTGGTTGTCTATCTGTCTACACATCTATCTGTCTACACATCTATCTGTCTACACATCTATCTGTCTACACATCTATCTGTCTATCTATCTCTATTTCTCTGTGTGCCTGTCTGTATTTCGATGTGTGCCTGTGTATTTATGCAGTTGTCTATCTGTCTACGCATCTATCTGTCTACACATCTGTCCACCTGTCTCCTGGCCGCCTGGCGAGGAAGTGTTGCCCAGTGGTCCCGAAGCCAAAACCATGTAACAATGATGATGATGTATTCAGGGCAAGTGGCACCAGAGGAGGCCTGAGTGAGTGTGTGTTGTTTGAGTGTGTGTGTGTGTGAGTGAGCGTGTAAGTGAGTCTGTGCATGTATGTGTGAGTGTGTGTGAGTGTGTGTGAGTGTGTGTGTGAGAGTGTGTGCGTGTGATTACATGTGAGTGTGTGTATGCATGTGTGTGAGTGTGTATGCATTTGTGTGAGAGTGTGTTGTGTGTTTGTGTGTGAGTATGTGTGTGAGTGTGTGTGAGTATTGGTGTGAGTGTGTGAGTATTGGTGTGAGTGTGTGAGTGTGTGTGTGCGTGTAAGTGAGTGTGTGTGAGTGCGTGCATGTATGTGTGAGTGGGCGTGAGTATGTGTGTGAGTGAGTGTATGTCTATGTGCATGTGAATATGTGTGAGTGTATGCATGCATGTGTGTGAGTGTGTATGCATGTGTGTATGTGTTGTGTGTGCACATGAGTGTGTGCATATGCGTATGCATGTGTGTGCATGTTATGAGCATGCATAAGTGTGTGTGCATGTGCGTATGCGCTATGTGTGTGTATTCGTGTGTGCATCAGTGTGTGTGCATGTATGTGTGTGCATGTTATGTGTATGTGTGAGTCACTGAGTGTGTGTGTGTGTTAACATTAGGGGGCGCCGTGCGACTGTTCTGGTGGGCTGTGCACAATGTAATACCTGTCAGTGCGCTCACACTCATACTCATAGTCATCTCAGCTGTGTAAAACAGGCTGCACACAACGATGGTGTAGTCGTTGTTGGTCGGTTAGTTCTTTGTTTGTCTGGCTATTTACATCCTGGCAACATCTAATGACATATCAGGACTCGTACCGACTTGCTGTTGGTTGGTTGTTGGAGTTTTACGTCCTGGCAACATCTAAGGTCATATCAGGACAGCTACCAACTTGTGACAGTGTGAACTCATGGCGACTTTATAGTGCTGCCCCATTGGGAGACCAGGCTGCCAGCACCATGACCCAATATCCCACTCTGTCGCATATATACTGTATGAGGTAGGACAGACCAGCTGCCCTCAAAAAAGCTCAAATGTCTTCTTGTTTTACTTGAGTAAAAAGGTCACGAATGCCGTTTGCCGTGTAAATTGGTGGTGTAGGGCCATAAAATCGATGGTTTAATCAAATGTGCAGTGGGGACTGACATCCAATACATTCAGTGGGAGAGTCCCCCTTGAGCAGGAAAGCGTGTGTAAGCCATGAGTGGCCAATACTGTAGTGGCTAAGGACCACTTGGTCCCACCGACCTCCTTGCATGAATCTGTGGTGGTTTTCCCACAGACAGTTCAATTTCATGCAATTTGCTAATGTTTTCATCCCACTCATGTTGCCATTTGGATTTGATGAATATCGCTATTAGTGGTTTCAGATTAGAGTACTAGGATCAGAGCACTAGGATAGGACCAGATCAGAGCACTAGGTTAGGACAAGAACCAGCTGTTTAGTCCGATGATGCATCAAATTTTCAAAACTAAAACAATTATCTAGATTTTATTGCACATATCTAACTTAGATACTGATGCACTTATTAAGCACGTGTTGCCACATGGAAGGGGATACTGGGTCAATTTAATGGAACCTGTTACCGCTGAAGTCTATGGTGTCATAGTTTTGGCATGCTTTCCAAAATTAATGTATGTTTGCACTTCAAATATCTCAAAAGGTAGCTATTTAAAATAAAAGCTACTTCAAACTAATGTAATGTAAATTATAATAATCAGTTTAATATCTTTATTTCAGAAGAATGACAGAAAATCAAAACCATCCGACTATGCAACTTTAAGGATAAGGTGGCCTGATTTTAGCAAGAACATTCCCAATATTTTAACACAATATTAAAACTCTAGATATATTAAATCTAGCATTGTACTCAGAACTACCAAGGATATATATCTGATATATATCTGATATACATCTGATATATATCTGATATATATCTGATATATACCATGTACATGTACATATTTACGTAGGCCTACAGACAGAAGGTCAATGCCTTTTTGCATTGTTTAGCTCCAGCAGGGAAGGCATGCTACATGTTGAGAGAATTTTAAGTATTTATTTTTGGCATCCCACATATATACATAACCACAAGCACACAGTGGCAAGGCCTGTCACTGTGGCAATGAGTGGCAGCACGCAGCATCAAGGCCTGAAACTGTGGCAGTGAGTGGCAGCACTCTGGGACAGCTCACTCCCTATCTCTCCCATGTGATGTAAATTTTGCGGTGCCACCTTGTGGTGGGTTTGATCGACCCAGCTGCTGGTTGGTGTTTCACATGTAAACACATACAGTTATATCATGCATGAGATGGGTAAGCGTGAATACACATCAATATGAAATTGCTATGAACAGGCACACATCATCGTCGTCCTCATCGCCATCATCACACATCTTTCACATTCATATATACATTTGTGCATATAATATAGCATCTGTTTAGCCGGGGAACAGCCAGCACACCAAGTGGTGGGTTTGATCATTTTGATTACACAGTATGGGCTGAGTGAGCCGTCTTGGTATTATAGGGTCTTTGTATAAACATAGACACTAATAAAGTCTGTACTAGACTACTAAATGACTGAAACGTACAATCCTCCAAGCATTGTTTATCCCATCATTACTAACAACCTACTTACTCAAACTACTTCATGTAGTCAAAAAACACACCTGAGGTATTAACCTTTTAAGCATAACCCTATAAGCTAACCACACTCTATCTAACAGAATAAACAAACCATTCTACTAACACTCACTCCATCTCAAAATGTTAACTCCAACAACATGATAGTTTTGCAATTCACAACATAGTAGGCATACAAACCTATGAAGGGAAACTATGCACCTAACCACTCCGTAATGTAAAGGTCTAATCAATACACATGTATGTATCAAGCATGTATGAATACAACATATAACTGCTATTTTTATATGTGAATTGTCAAACTATACCATTGAATGTTTGATATTGATATTTCAGCTGACTTGAGCTAGCTGCTGATGACAATATCAGACTACATTTACATATACTGTAAATAACTGTATTGTCACATGGCTGGAAGACCAGTGCCACGGCGCTGACAAAAGACTTTATTCAATGAATAAACTATATTTACAAAAAAAAAAAAAAAAGGCCTGACACTGTGGCAGTGAGTGGCATCACACAGCATCAAGGCCTGACACTGTGGCAGTGAGTGGCGGCACACAGTGGCAAGGCCTGACACTGTGACAGTGAGTGGTGGCGCACACCTCAACTCAGCCACAAGAAGCTGGTGACAGAGGATTGGCATTTAGGTGCTTAACACGACCGGATGTGTGCTTATGCTACTTGCGTTGCCAGGCGGCTTTCAATGCCTGGTGGTGACCGGGTAGACTGGAGCAGACTGGAACAGGTGCAGCTTGCACTGTGGTGCTCTTGCGCTATGCTTCCTTTGTTTGTTGGTGTTTTACATCCCAGGCAACATCTAAAGGCATATACCAGATGGGATGGCCAAATGAGTTGAGCGTCCGTCTCCCGCTTTGGTAGAGCGTTGGATTCGAACCCATGGATTCGAATCCTGGTTGAGTCAAACCAATGACGTAAAAATGTATACATGTCGCTCGCTTCCTAGCCAGGTGCTCAGAATTATTAGCTCGGAATTATTAGGATATGGCAAGGACTGGTTGGCTCAGTGTCAGGATAATGTGACTGAGGGGATATTGGGTCATGGTGTCAGCAGTCTAATTTCACAGTGGGGCAGCACTATAAAGTCACCATGAGTGCGCACTGTCACAAGTCGGTACTCATCCTGCTATGATCTTAGATGCTGCCAGGCCATGAAACTCCAACAACCAACCAACCCTGTGCACACACAAACCAGACATGCGGTTAACAAAGATTTATTCATCAATCAGCTATACCTTCAAACCTTAGACTGCTCCTGGACCAGACGGGGTGGCCGAGTGGGTTGGAGCGTCCGTCTCCCGTGCTGGTAGATCGTGGGTTCGAGTCCCGGTCGAGTCAAACCAATGACTTTAAAATTGATACTTGTCGCTTCCTAGCCAGGCGCTCGGCATTATTAGGATAGGGCAAGGACTGGTGTGCTCAGTGTCAGGATAACATGACTGAGTGGGATATCAGGTCATGGTGCCGGTGGCCTGGTTTCCCAGTGGGACAGCACTATAAAGTCACCATGAGTGCACACTGTCACAAGTCGGTACCCATCCTGATATGACCTTATATGTTGCTAGGATGTAAAACAACAACAAACAAACTTAGACTGCTCCAACGCTGAAGGCTTAACTGGACCATGAACATTTTTGGAGGGGTGAGGGGCAGGGTGTAGGCTTAGCTTATGGGGGTGTTCACAACCTTATGATGGTTACCGGCTGCAGAACTGCACCAATATAGAAAGGTACCAATACATCGGTCCGATCTTGGGTCGAAGATTAATCTTCAGGTGGGACGGTTGTAGAAGCTGGGGATGTCTTTACAATAATCAAACAACAAATTGTTGGGGTGACCCCGAATCTCTCCAGTCCAGAGGTACCAGAGTTCTCACTCCAGCAACAGAAGCAAGGGCTTAGGAGGAAGGGACGGGTAAAGGCAGATTCAGCAGGTTCCAGCAACAAGAAAAAAGCGAGAGAGCGATAAGGTACAGGGCCCCACCCAAGCAAACAACTCCCTTGATCAGGGGGAGAAGTAAGCCTGGGAGGGGAAAAAAAGGGTAGAGTATAAGAAAGAGAAATGAGGAGAGTTGAGTCAAAGGGCCGTGTCTCTTTGCTCTATGGTGACCAGCCGGCGAGCCAGAGACCCGGGCGGAGTAAGAGTAGAAAGTGAAATGCTGGCGGGTTCCCCCTCCTGGAACTCTTTTCAGACATAATCAAGGAGTAAGGCAAGCGGAGAGGAGATAGAGAGAGGTGTGGACGGAGTGCGGTCTGGATAGCAAGTGGGGTGTGGGCTCCTTCGAAGACTGTTCAAATGTGAAATCTGGTCAGTCAACGCTAAGCATGATACATAAATACAACACACACATGTTTATCCCTTCTCCTCCCAACCAACCACCCAAGCACAAACCACCACCGGGTGCGGTGGCCGAATCGGTAGAGCGCAGGCCTCGCGTGTGGGAGATTGAGAGCTTGGTTCCCTCTCGAATCAAACCAATGACTTATCAAATTGATACTTGTCGCTTCCTAGCTTGGCACTTGGCAATAATAGGATAGGGCAAGGACTGGTTAGCTCAGAGTCAGGATAATGTGACTGAGTGGGATATCGGGTCGTGGTGATGGTGGCCTGATTTCCCAGTGGGGCAGCACTATAAAGTCTCCATGAGTGCACACTGTCACAAGTCGGTACCTGTCCTGAAATGACCTCAGATGTTGTTAGGATGTAAAACTCCAACAACCAACCAACCAAAAGTCACTACTATCACCAAGCTCTGAATGGTGTCCACATGGCCTCCCACTGCCCCCACCCCCGACCCCCACCCCAACCCACTCACCCACGTGTTGGCACCCTCCCTCCGCACACAGCAGCAAAATATGAATCCTCACAATAACATCGGTTACATTAAATAACCACCGACGCATAATGCAAAGAAATATTTTAAACCACACAAAAAAAAACATGTAAATAAATTACACCATCGAATCATTTCTGATGAGTTTCTGGTTAAAACACGTCCCACCACGCACATCAAACCCGATCCACTTTGGCAGTTCAAAGTTGCATAGTCCGATGATTTTGAATTTCTGCAATTTTCTGAGATAAATACATGACATTGATCATTATAATGCTACTTTAGTTCAGGTTGAAGTAACTTTTAGTTTAAATGGCTAACTTTGGAGATATTTGAAGTGACAAAATGCTAAATTGATTTTGGCAAGAATACCAAAAGTCTGACACCATAGGCTTCTGCAGTAACAGGTTCTATTAAATTGACTCGGTATTCCCTTCTATATGGCAACACATTCTTAATAAGTGCACCAGTATCTAAGTTAAAAATGTACAATCAAATCTACGTTAGCGCTTTAGTTTAGGAAATTTGATGCTTTATCGGACGTTGCATTTGCAGCTTTAAATTGAAGTGACTTATATTTGGCTGCCCACGTCCTGCTGAGCCGCTGTCTTGTCGCTTTGTCAGGTTGGTTAAAACAGGGCATTGAATTTCCTGTGGCAACAAAACCAGCAGGAGAGCTGGGACTGAACCGCGTCCGGCAACACTGCCTCGCTCCCTGAACCAGATGTAGTGGCAGTATCGGTTGGTTGGTTGGTTGGTTGGTTGGTTGGTTGTTTGGTTGTTTGGTTGTTTGTTTGAGCTTTACGTCCTGGCAACATCTAAGGTCATATCAGGACTTTTACGACTTGTGACAGTGCACACTCATGGCGACTTTATAGTGCTACCCCACTGGGAGACCAGGCTGCCAGTACTATGATCTGATATCCCACTCGGTCATACTATCCTGACACTGAGCCAACCAGTCCTTGCCCTATCCTAATCATGCCAAACATCAGGCTAGGAAGCGACAAATATCGATGTTAAAGTCATTGGTTTGACTCGACAGGGAACCGAACTTCCAACCTTCCTTCTGCACGCGAGGCCCCCCCGCTCTTCCAATTACGGCACCACACCCGGTCCTTACTAAATGAAAACATTAAAATTTGTACATTGTCCGGTTGTTAAAATCCGACGGCAATAGTCAAGGTTACCCGCAGGAGACATTACGTATATGTGGTTATATAAATATAAATATAAATCCACCATGGCAAACATGAACCTCAGGCCACAGTGCACACACGTCAGCCTGTCTTTTCTGTGCAGCAACTCAATATCCATATCATGTTTCCAACCCCATCCTCTCTCTCTCTCTCTCTCTCTCTCTCTCTCTCTCTCTCTGTCTCTCTCTCTCTCTCTCTCTCTCTCGTTTTAAATTTTTTGTTATCATTTAAAGCTGCATAGTCCGATGAAAAGATAAAATTTTCAAAAACCGAAACAAATATCTAGATTTGATTCGACATATCTAACTTAAGCCGTGTTCACACGGGCAAAATGTGAGGCGATTCAGGCAAATCGAATCAGGTGAGGCGAATTAGCGGCCCGTTCACACGGGCAGTACTGAGGCCGGAAATCGAATGCTGCGCATGAGCAAGTCCAGGCTAACCAGCGCCATTTTGGGTTCGACGATGCTGGCACCAGAGTGTGGGTTCGACCTAGATATGTAATTACTGAATCGTATTGGTTTGGAACGGTCAAAACTTCTGCTGGGCAGTGAAACCATACAAATAAATGATGAAAAAAATATCTGTGCTTAGATAGCGGTTTCATTAATTAAATTATATAATATGCGCTTTTGATCGACCGGAAAGTCAACAACCTGAGGTGTCGACTGCGCATGCGTGTGAGGTGCTTAATCCGCCTCAGAGCGTCCACACGGGCAAAATTATCCGCATCACAGGAATCGATTCACGTAGACTACCTCGCTTAGGTGGTTTACAGGATCCGCATCACGTGAGTCGAATCAGCCCTAATCCGCATCAGACGTGCGTTCACACGAGAAATGTGAGGCGAACTTGGCAAGTCGCTTTCTACGAATCGATTTACATTGCCCGTGTGAACACGGCTTTAGATACTGGTGCACTTGTTAAATATTTGTCGCCACACAGAAGGGAATATACTGAGTCAATTCAATAGGACCTGTTACTGCAGAAGTCTATGGTGTCAGCATTTTGGTGTGCTTGCCAAAATTAATTTCACATATCTGCACTTCAGATATATCTAAAAAAAAAGCCTGCCCTTTAAGATAAAAGTTACCTCAAACTAAAGTAAAATAGATTATAGCGATCAATCTAATATATTTATCTCAGAAAAATGACAGAAACTAAAAACTATCGGACTATGCAACTTTAAAAGGTGGAGGGGAGGGAGTGGTGGCAAATCTAGGTCACGTGCTGCTTGTTGTAAAGACGCTCTGAAGCCTTTTAATATTTTCAATTTCATGCATTCATTATAATTGGATTGGTCCCGCGCGTAAAAAGCTTGGTCGGTTTCGTGTGTTTGTTTGTTTGTTTATTTGTTGTCGTTGTTTTACGTCTTGGTTTCGTGTGCTTTAAATAACAATAACAACAAGTGATAACAACGAGAAGCAATAACAATAAACATTAATAACAACGAACAGCAAAGGCGACGATGACAAAGACGGTGATGATGACGATGAGGATGATGATGATTATTATTTAATACATATAGAGTTAGGGGTAGGCCTACTTCTAACATGACGGGATGGCCGAATGAGTTAGAGCGTCCGTCTTCCGTGTTGGTAGATCGTGGGGTCGTGGGTTCGAGCCCTGGTCGAGTCAAACCAATGACTTAAAAATTGATATGTGTTGCTTCCTAGCCAGGTGCTCGGCATTATTCACGGATGAAAGTGGTCTCCGGGAAAAAAAAGCGGAAATCCTGATATTCTCCCATAGGCTTAGCATTGTCAGGGAATCGCTGAAAATTCCCGGAAGTCGAATTTCATACATATTGGTATACGCTGATAGTGCTGCGCCGTTTGCACCACATATCGGTATACGCTGATAGTGCTGTGGCATTAGAAGCACATATTAGTAGTATACACTGCTAGTGCTGCTGCGTTTGCACCACATATTAGTATACGCTGATGGTGCTGCAGCGTGAAATAACGTGTTGGTTGTTGGAGTTTTATGCCCTGGCAACATCTAAGGTCACATCAGGAAGGGCGCAACGTATTAGTATACACTTATAGCTACAGGAAAAATCCCGGAAATCCGCGAAAACGCGGAGATCTTTCACCCTAAATTATTAGGATAGGGCAAGGACTGGTTGGCTCAGTGTCAGGATAATGTGACTGAGTGGGATATTAAGTCATGGCGGCAGTGGCCTGATTTCCCAGTGGGGCAGCAATATAAAGTCACCATGAGTGCGCACTGTCACAAGTCGGTACCCGTCCTGAGATGACCTTAGATGTTGCTAGGACGTAAAACGACAACAAACTTCTAACGTTGTTTTTATCAAGACGAAGAAGATAGAACATAGAAGAATGAGGAGAGGAAGAAGGAGGAAGAGGAGGAGGAAGAGGAAGAAGAAGAAGTAGGAGGAGGGAACAACAAAAGCAACAAAAAGAACAAGAATAAAGAGACCCGACGCGGTGGCCCAATCGATAGAGCGCGGGCCTCCCGTGCGGATGGTCGGGAGTTCGAATCCCGGTCGAGTCGAACCAATGACTTACATAATTGATACTTGTTGCTTCCTAGTCTGGCCTTCGGCATTACTAGGATAGGACAAGGTCTGATTATTTCAGTATCAGGATAATGTGACTGAGTGGGATATCAGGTCATGGTGTCGGCGGCCTTGTCTCCCAATGGGGTAGCACCTCAAAGTCGGCATGAGTGCGCACTGTCACAAGTCAGTACCGGTCCTGATATGACCTTAGATGTTACTAGGACGTAAAACTCCAACAGGATAAAAAGAAAGAAATAGATCTAACAAAGGCAACAAAAGAAAGCCAGAACAATAACAACGATGCAGTTATGAGGTGAACATGCGATTATCCTATGAAAGTTACAGCAGAATAAAGTCAAAGACCATCTACAAATCCAGAAACATATCATAGTCCATGTGAACACATCAAATACACATAACCGGGACACATTCCTCAGAAAGGCCTAATGGTCACCAATATATTTCCTCAGGTATCATTTGAAAAATTAACGTAGCAAAATGCCTAAAACATGTGTTAGTAATATATATCCCATCATTTGCAGGCCTATAATATTGATTTCGTCATGCATGAAATGTCCATGACATAAGCTGGTAATTTATTTGATCTTCCATCTTTAACCATGGTTCAGGGTTACGGTGATGTTAGGCTCGCCTTGACCTTGACCTTGATGTTGGTTCTACCGAGCGTCTCGTTACTTAGATCACAAATACCATTACCAGTGCCTACACTGAGTCATGACCAACAGGAATCTAAGCACGACAAGGATGTTGTCAGTTGGTGCCCCCCCCCCCTCACCCAGCCCCCACCCATCCTCACGCCACCACCTTTGAAGAAGAAAAACTCAATAACGAAGAAAGGATCAACAAAAACACAAAAAGAACTAGAACAACAATGATAACAACAAAATAGCAAATATTACATGAAAACGCAAATATCATTTGACGGTCAAAGCAGGCAGGAAATCAAACACCATCTGCACGCAAACATATCACAGCCTGACATGTGAACACATAGAATACACATAACCTCAGCCAGCGAACATTGCCAACTCTCGTGAAATTCCTGTGAACATGACGGATATTGAAGGTTCTGAGCAGGCACCTCACGAGTCACGCGATCTATCCCAAAATCCCATGAATTTCTGTACTTTTGTACAAAATCCCACAAATGTATGTACTTTTGTACGAATTATCTGTACTTTTGATTAAATACAAGTAAATATCATGTTATTCATTTCTCACACAGGCTTAATGGTCTCACATTATATTACCTACTATCATTTAAATAATTAATATAGCTCTCATCACATGCACCATGCCTACAACATGTGGAAGTCTTTTATATGATCATTTGCAGGCCAATGTTATTGATGATGCCGGACACAAATTGTCTGTAAGTACTTGTAATTTATTGGACGATTCACAGGCATAGAATATAAGATTGCTTTCATCGGACAACAAATGCGCATAACCTGTGCTGCTAAATTATTTGATCTTCCCTAGTTAGACACACTTCTTTATCCATGGTTTGCGGTCATGTCAGGCTCGCCTTGACCATGGCCATTTTGGTTCTGCCGAATGTCCTGTCACTTGTGCTGCGTTCATATGAACTGGTGAATTTGGTGTTTCCCATTTCACAACCTGTGAATTGCGTTCAAGTGACTTCACAACTGGTGAACACCACCTGTGAACTGGAGATTTTTTAAGCGGCTCGCTACTCACCACTTGTGAAGAAATGGCTGTGTCGCAGTTTCTGCCGTCCGCAATATGCACGGTGCAAAACATTAGTTTTAATCCAAATTAATAGAAATCAAGAACCCTAACCTTATAAATTTGATATAATCTTTTTGGTAAAGATGTTTTCTATATGTGTACCAAGCGATTTGTTTCTAGGTGGTGTGGTTTTAGAGATATTTCACTTTTTCTGTATTAAGATTTGACAATGCCTCTATTTATCGCCCAGCATGAAACAGGTTTACCGCGAATTGCCAAATGAACGCTCTCACTCTCAGTTTACATGGTCGTGTTCACCAGCAGTAAGTGGGAAGTTCACCATATTCACGAGGACCGTATGAACGCAGCATTACATCACAAATACCAGTGCCTGACCCGACTGGTCTGCACTGAGTCACGACCAACAGGAATCTAAGCAAGCACAACAAGGATGTTGTCAGTTGGTGCCCACAACCCCAGCTCACACCACCACATTTGAAGAAGAAAAACTCGGTAATGAAGAAAGGAACAACAAAAGCCACAAAAAGAACTAGAACAACAATAATAACCACAAAAAGGCAAATATTACATGAACACGCAAATATCATGTGCCGGTCAAAGCAGGCAGTAAGTCAAACACCATCTACTGCATGCAAACATATCACAGTCCGACATGTGAACACATAGAATAGACATAACCTCAGCCAGTGAACATTGCCAACTCTCGTACCCGTCTTGATTTGACATGGCATATCAGGACGGGTACTGAATTGTGACAGTGTACACTCATGGCAACTTTATAGTGCTGCCCCACTGGGAGACCAGGTCATTAGCAACATGAAGTGATATCCCACTCAGTAACATTATCCTGACACTCAGCCAACCAGTCCTTGCCCTATTCTAATAATGCCAAATGTCAGGCTAGGAAGCAACACATATAAATTTGTACGTCATTGGTTTGACTCGACCAGGGTTCGAACCCATGGGTTCGAACAGTATACAATGTGTTCTGATTGTAAACTAAATTAACCTCTGCAACACTGCATGCCACACTGCATTAAACAGAGGGTGGTCTCAGTATGAGGTAGGGTTGCTCCACATGTCAAACAGGACTTTTAAGAGAATACACAGTAGGCAGTCATTCCTGATATGACCGTTGCAAAGTCCAGGGCCTACCATCACGTACCACGTGGTTAAGATTATAGTATGGGCCTAAGTGGTCGTTATTTTAATATCTACTGATAATTGATATCCGCTTTTATTATCAATTAAACATCGTAAGAGTAGACTTGTCAGCGCTGATAAACCCACACCAACCCATATCATCACCATGAGAATAAATTGTATTATCTCATGTATTTCAATCTACAAAAATCAATATATTTAACTCGGGAAGTAAAGTGTATTTCACAGGATAAATTTTGTATTTAATTTGGTTAAATGTACATGGCCATAATACCAGTATTTCGGCGCTAACATAAATGTTTATTCCATGAATAAATATTATTTACCAAATGACTTTTTAAAGTTGCATAAACGATTGTTTTCAATTTCTGTCATATTTATTTTAGATAAATACATTAGGTTGATTCTTTGTTATGATTTTCTTTCCTTCAGTTTGAGGTGTTGATGTGTTGGAGTTTTACGTCCTCAATGTAGTTTGAAGTAATTTTAATTTTTAAATGGTTAACTTTGGAGATATTTGAATTGAAAACATGCTAAATTGATTTCGGTGTGCACACAGAAATACTCAGGGATGAAAGATCTCCGCAATTTCGCGGATTTCCGGGACTTTTCCTGTAGCTATAAGTGTATACTAATACGTTGCGCCCTTCCTGATATGTCCTTAGATGTTGCCAGGATGTAGAACTCCAACAACCAACCAACCAATACATTATTTCACGCTGCAGCACCATCAGTGTATACTAATATGTGGTGCAAACGCCGCAGCACTAGCAGCATATACTACTAATGCCTTCAAACGCGCAGCAGTGTCAGCATATAATATGTGGTGCAATCGCCGCAGCACTAGCAGCGTATATTACTAACACGTGCTTCTAACACCGCAGCACTAGCAGCCTATAACAACATGTGGTGCAAAAGCCGCAGCACTAGCAGCATATACTACTAACACATGCTTCAAACGGCGCAGCACTAGTATCAGCGTATACCAATATTTATGAAATGTGACTTCCGGGAATTTTCAGCGATTCCCTGACAATGCTAAGAATATCAGCATTTCCGCTTTTTTTCCCGGAGACCACTTTCATCCCTGAATACTGGATATTGGCTTTGTTTATCTATTGATGAGTACATACCCAGTGGCACAAATCTAATCTTAATGAAGGCAACAGTATCTAAGTTGGGGTTACTGGATCAAATCAAGTTAAGGTCCTTGGTATCTAAATGTGTATGCTTTCATCGAATTATTTCAGATAATATTAACTAAGTTTTGAGATTAAATTTTGCTCTCCTTTTCATTGTGTTACATGGTGCAAATTGTCTATTCAACAGGTATTGTACACCTTATTCTATATACCTTTTGTGCTGTCACTGATTGACACAAATGCTGGACCAGTGCTTCGGCACTGACAAAAGACTTATTCAGTAGAATAAACATATTTACCAAGAAAAAATAAATAAAAGAAAAATAGTGCGATGGTTTTGAGTTTCTCTCATTTTCTGAGGTAAGCATATTAGGTTGATCATTATAATCTACCTCAGTTTAGTTTGAAGTAACTTTTATTTTAAATGGCAAACTTTTGAGATATTTGAAATGCAAACGTGCTAAATTAATTTTGGCAAGCTTGCCAAAACTAACACCATAGGCTTCTGCAGTAACTGGTTCAATTCAATTGCCTCAATATTCCCTTATAGGTGACGACAAATGTTTAATAAGTGCACCAGTATCTAAGTTAGATATGTAGAATCAAATCTAGATAATTGTTTTTGTTTTGAAAATTTGATGTTGTCATCGGACCATTCAGCTTTAATGTAGGCATATAAATGTGATAAATAAAAATGAGAGAATAAATACCAATAGCTTTTCGCCATGAATATGGATGGACCTTGCTGCCGACGCGGCGTTAAACCATCAGGAATCAATCAATCAAGACGTGTGTGCCATGTTGCTACATTATCATTACCTGCCTATTGCTGATGGTTGGTTGGTTGTTGGAGTTTTACATCCTGCCAACATCTAAGGTCATATCAGGACGGGTACTGACTTGTGACAGTGTGCACTCATGGCGACTTCATAGTATAGTGCTGCCCCACTGAGAGACCAGGCCACCAGCACCATGACCTGATATCCCACTCAGTCACATTATCCGACCTTAATAATGCCGAGCACCTGGCTAGGAAGCGACAAGTTATCAATTTTTAAGTCATTGGTTTGACTCGACCAGGGTTCGAACCCACGATCTACCAAAACGGGAGACAGACTCTCAACTCACTCGGCCATCCCGTCTGGTCTGTCTTTGGTGATGATAAGTCCCCTAGACCCCTCCCTCCCCCACACAGAAAAACGGTGATAGCTCCACACGGTAGACAAACAATGTCAGTGTTATCAGCAGTTCAACAGTCACGTTAACCTTCAGACGGTCAGTCCACCGGGAACAGGTGAGTCCATGAACCGTACTGCACAGGGATGAAAGTGGTCTCTGGCAAAAAAAAGGCAGAAATCAGGCTGAGAGCATGGCGCCACCTAGCAGCTTATGGCAGAACCAACGGCGAATTTCCACGAAAACACGGATACCCTCCCCCCCCCCCCCCCCCCCCCCCCACCATAGGGGTTATATTAGCACTGTGTGGGAATCGCGGGAAAATGCAAAAATGCAGGAAGTCAGGTTTTAACTGTCCTTATTGTGACTGTATTATCGCCCATGCCAAACTCTTTCTTGGTTACGTTTTATGTTTTAGCAACATCTAAGGTCATATAAGAACAATATTGCTGTCGTATATATTGGCATGTTGTGAACATTAATCGGCGAATATCAAACAATCGCTGACATCCACGAAATCGCGAAAATCCACGAAATCGCGGAGATCTTTCATACCTCAGTGTAAAGAAGTGACAGGTATTTGGGCACATAGCCAGTATTTCTTAGCCCAGCTACCTGCGATGCATTCAACAAATGTTTTTTATTGAGTTAATCGCTTTTTGCATGGGTTAATTCAATTAAAATATGTGCACTATACCTACTGGTAATAAGTCATGAAGGTAATATTAATAACATAAATAATATTGATAACATTAATAATATTAAAATCAATAATAAAACGATGTTTTATTTAACAACGCCTCTAGAGCACGTTGATTTTTATCATCGGCTATCGGACGTCAAACATATGGTCATTCTGACATATTTTTTTGGAGGAAACCTGCTGGGCCACACATGCTACTCATTCCGATAAGCAGCAAGGGGTCTTTATATGCACTTTCTAACCGACAGGACAGCACATACCACAGCCTTTGATAAAGCACTTGTGGATCACTAATTGGAACGGAAAATAGCCCAGACTGCAAATGAGTCCACTGAGCAGGATCGATCAGATGATCCACACCTTCACAGGTGGACACTCTACCGCCTGAGCTATGTCCAGCTCCCACCAGAGACTACACAGCCCACTGTTGCATTCATCAGTTATAATTAAATGAAACAGCCCCTGTGGAAATTAAGTAGCTCTTACAAAATCCACGCAATATAAACTGGACAAGGCACCGAACGTGCTTAGCGTTATTCGCAATGAGACGCCATTTTGTGAGATGTGCGGGAAGCCCGACAGGGGGCGCCAGGGTCAACCCTTCCCACGCGACATGCTCAGCCTCTGTAAACCGATGTAGAACTGGACGTTGGTTGGTTAGCTGATTTGTTGTTGGAGTTTTACGTCCTGGCCACATCTAAGGTCATATCAGGGCGGGGCGGGGGGGGGGGGAAATAATATTAAAAGACCAATTTAGACATAACTAATTATCTACGTCCTAACAATTTTTGCAGATTATATTCACAGACAGCTAATACCCCTGTCACACTACGACGTAATGAGCGAACGTGAGCCTAACGTGGTGATTTTTCGTCATTACGTTGATCTGCGTTGGATTACGTTATGATGACGTCATAATGACGTTAGACTGACGTCGATCTACGTCACATTATGTCGTGTTACGTCGAGTTACGTCGAGGTTTTGGACATGTTCAAAACTTTCGACGTAGCTCGAACGTAAGGGTTTACGTTCGCCGTACGTTCTGTACACGTTCAGCGAACGTCAATGACGTTAAATAAACGTTATTAAAACGTCGGTCACTACGTTCAACTACGTTGCATTACGTTGCACTACGTTGACCCACATTAACCCCAGGGGGAAGGTGCAGTCCACATAGTGAAAACGCCGGGATAACGGACGCCTAACGGACGTCCAACGTAGGTTTACCGTTTTGCCACCGTTTCCTGACATAAGTAACGTAAGGTAACATAAAGCAACGTAGTTCTGGTGATGGAATAACGTTCATAACGTTCCGTGAGCATCATTACGTTGTCCTCTCTCGTTGATTGACGGTATCACTACGCTTTACTGACGTTACGCTCTCATCCACTACGCTGATTCCACGTTCAACTTGTGCCCAAATTTGCATACTACGCCGAGAAGTTCAACGTTCTTCACGTTCTCCCTACGTTGACGTCGTTACGTCGTAGTCTGACAGGGCCTTAAGACCAACTTTAACCTACCTAATTAATTGTCTGCTTCCTAATCATTTTTGCAGATTATATTCATAGACAGACAGCTAAGACTTCAGACCTAAGTAATTAATTGTTTGCCTCTTAACAATTTTAGCACATTATATTCGTAGACAGCTGAAGTCGCCAGGTGAGAAAGCATCAGGCCTCCCGCAAACAAAACCAGCGGTTCACATCGGAAATTTCACATGGGTGATCAGAATGAACTTCTGTGATCACTGCCGGTTAAAGAATTAGCAACACAGCCCCAGTTGCAATACTACAACAGTGCATGACCTTCAAATGGGTGACCAGAAAGAATTTCTATGATCACTGCTGGTTAAACCATTAGGAACACAGCCCCAGTCGCAATACTACAATAGTGCATGACCTTCACCTGGGCGATCAAAAATAATTTTTATGATCACCTCCGGTTAACTTTTTAGTAACGCAGTCCCAGTCTCGCCACAATACCGGCACGTAACTTTCATGTGGATAATCAGATAGAATTTCTATGATCACTGCTGGTTAAACCATTAGGAACATAGCCCCAGTCGCAATACTACAATAGTGCATGACCTTCACCTGGGTGATCAAAAATAATTTCTATGATCACTGGCGGTTAACTTATTAGCAACACAGTCCCAGACTTGCCACCACACTGGCACGTAACCTGCATGTGGATAATCAGAAAGAATTTCTGTGATCACTGCCGGTTGAACCGTTAGCAACACGCTCCCATTCTCGCCACCACAGCAGGGCCTAACCCATTTTCCGGGGGCAAATTGACCCGCAGCTACACCTGGATGCTGACCTGCTATGTTGATAGGACGTACAACCACAATAAACAAACGAAAACAACTAAGTGTCGTCCTGTCCACAATATTTACTCAAGGACAGGGCTGCTTAACAACCTCATAAATCCATTGGTTGTTGGAATTTTACATCCTGGCAACATCTAAGGTGATATTAGGACATGTACCAACCTGTGACAATGTGCACGCATGGGGACTTTATAGTGCTGCCCCACTGAGAAATCAGCACCATCATGTGATATCCCACTCAGTCATGTTATCCTGACACTGAGCTAACCCATCCTTGTCCTATCCTAATAAAGCAGAGTGCATGGCTAGGATAGGAAGTGACAAGTATCAATTTTGTATGTCATTGTTTTGACTCGACCGGGAACCGAACTCCCGATCTACTGCACGGGAGGCCTGCGCTCTACCGATTCGGTCACCACGACCGGTACCTCAGAAAAAGTATCGGAAGGCTGGGTGGACATTAGATAAAGGATTCACCCTGTACTCGCAGTACACGGTTGAATACCAACCCTATATAAAAGCGGTCGAAAAAGCGGGGAAATGAAATGAGAGCTTAATTTCACAATCTAAGAAGCAACAATTATTCGTTTTATGTCTTAATATTTCCCCGCTACCTTTGAGTTGAAAACTATAATAAAACATATAGTTTAATAGAATTTAAAGTTGAAATCGACGGCGTTCCATGGCCGCCATCTTGTCTTTTTACATTCTCTCCCATTTCACCAACTCTGTGCCGATATAAGTATCCATTTGATATTAGAGGCAGGCATTCTACTTCCTGTTCCATACTAAAGCTATTTTCGCCCGTATTTACACTAAGTTGTCGTTCACCTGTCTACCACAAGTACAGGGTGAATCTTTTATCTAGGTGGACATAAGCACTGGAATGGTGCAACCCACCAAATATATTGATCAAATACTTATCTATCATAGCCCGCTACCTTTGAAGTTAAGAATTGATTAAATCATGAAGATTAATAAACGTTAAAAATAACATCAAGAGCATCCAATGGCCGCTATCATGTTTTTTTTGTGCGCATTCTCTCCCAGTTCATCAACTCTACACCGATATAGATCAACACTACATGCTGGAACTAGTGCCCCAACAGCTTGTTGATTCATACGAAAGCAGGTTTGGCTTGGATTTAGACATGCTCGACATTCCCTCCTAATGCCAAGTACACACCTACTGTATACGATTCGCGCACTAAAACTCGCGACTCGACCCGACCCGCTTAAAACTGAAAACGGGCCATTTTTCGAATCGCGAATCGGCCCGTTTTAGCCCTAAAAAAGAGTTTTTAGTCGCGAATCGCAATCGCTAGGTGTGTGCGGGGAGGGCACACCTAATGATTTTTGTGCGCAAAACGGGCAGTTTTAGGTCGTATACGGTAGGTGGGTGCACACAAACGGTAGGTGTGTACTTGGCATAATACGGTTTGGTGTGAATATGTTATCTGAATCCCACCATAAACGCCTCGCAGTCAAACTCCAGTGCACCTAGATCTCACTACGAGACTTTAAACCTACGCCCCACCTCCCTTCACCCCCACCCCAACTCACCCACCCCAATACAACACTGACCGCGATAAGATCAACAGTTTGTTTCAACGAAAGTGTGTTTGTTGGGGATTTACATCCTAGCAACATTGACCAACAAAAGTTAGTTTTATTTAACGATGCCTCTAGAGCACATTGATTTTTATCATCGGCTATTGGACGTAAAATATTTGGTCATTCTGACACATTTCTTTAGAGGAAACCTCTGCATCCACATAGGCTACTCTCTCCGATAAGCAGCATAGGGGTCTTTTATATGCACTTTCCCACAGACAGGACCGCAGATACCACAGCCTTTGATGAACCAGTTGTGGACCACTGGTTGGAATGGAAAATAACCCAAAGTGCAAATGTGTTCACTGAACAGGATCGATCGGATGACCCACACCTACACAGGTGGACACTCTATCGCCTGAGCTACGTCCGGCTCGTCAGCAACATCTACAGTCATATCAGGACGGGTACTGACTTGTCATAGTGCACACTCATGGTGACTTTATACTGCTGCCCAACTGGGAGGCCAGGCCGCCGGCACAATGACCCGATATCTCATTCAGTCACATTATACAGTACAACCCCGTTAAACAAAGCTCGGTTAAACCAAACGACCGGTTAATCCAAACTTTTTCGGCAGCCCGGTAAAATACTACCATTTATCATATAAAAAAGTTGGTTGCCAGGTCGCCGAAAAAAGTTTGGATTAACCGATCGCTTGATTTAACCGAGGTTGGTTTAATGGGGTTAAACTGCATATACATCAAAAACAATAATCATAGTGTCCACATACATTGTACATTCATAATGCACCCCCGTTTTTGCCAAGGCCAAGTCAAAGTCAAAGCTCGGTTAAACCAATGATCGGTTAATCCAAACAAATTTCTATGGTCCCTTCAAGTTTGGTTTAACGGTGTTATACTGTACTGATACTAAGCTAACCAGTCCTTGCCATATCCTAATAATGCTGAGTGTCAGGTTAGGCGGCGACAAGTATACAAATTGTAAGTCATTGGTTTGACTCGACGGGCATTCAAACTCTCGACCTTCTGCACAGGAAGCTTGCGCTCTACCGCTTCAGCCACCACGTCCGCTACGTTCGAATGAAAGCACGATGTATTGAAGGGATGTGAATATTCCCCTCCCCCCTCCATTCTCTGTGTCTCTTTCTCTCCCCAGCGCTCCTACTCTCCCTGTTCATGGCCGCAAGGCGTGCACAGTTGGCTGAATGCCAGGCCACTTTATTCAGCACTCATTCTCTGCACTAGCGACCTGGGCGCCACATCGTACTAACAGTTAACACGCTGTGTGCGCCCGATCAACATTTCACCGTCACCGACTCACCAAATACGCAACACAAAAGTTACATCGAGGAATAAGTAAATCAATCAATCAATCAATCATCTAAGTGACAGCTTTACGCGTTGACATTATAAAGACCGCATGTATAACATTATCGGAATGCATGTTTTATTTAATATACAGTACAACCCCATTGAACCAAGCTCGGTTAAACCAAACGATCGGTTAATCCAAACTTTTTTCGGTGGCCCGTCAAAATACTACCATTTATCATATAAAAAAGTTGGTTAAACCAAAGTCGGTTAATCCAAACTATCGGTTAATCCAAACAAAATTGTCGGACACCAGGCCACTCAGGTATGGTTAAACGAAACTTTCATGTGGCTATAAGGTCATCTGAGATTTTTTTTATATGATAAATGGTAGTATTTTGGCGGGCCGCTGAAAAAAGTTTGGATTAATCGATCGTTTGGTTTAACTGAGCTTGGTTTAACAGGGTTGTACTGTATATACATTTAAAAAAAACCAATAATCAGTGTCCACATACATTGTATATTACATGTGCAATACACACTTACTCAAAGTCAAAGTCAAAGCCACTGCTCGGTTAAACCAATGATCGGTTAATCCAAACAAATTTCTAGGGTCCCTTCAAGTTTGGTTTAACGGGGTTATACTGTACTATGATTTATGTATATGATCACCTTTAGGAGACGCGGAAGGGCAGTGGCACTAGCTAAATATAATACCCTGGTTAAATGAATAAACAAAATTAACAAATATATATATATATATATACAATATAACAAATATATGAATATATATATATCATAAATAAATAATTAATCAATCAATAATAATAATATAAAAATAATAAATAAATATTCTTTAAACATTGCGCTTTGAGCTCATTAGTCTGCTTTTGGTTTGAAATTTAAAGCAATATTAGCCCTTTTTTTCTTGCCCTTTAATTTTGTTAATCGTTGTCAGTGGATTGAAATAAATTGGAATTATATGCAGAACTAGACGTTAACATAAACCAACAGAAGTGCTCTAGCTTTTGTCTCTGTGAAATCAGAAACGCTATTTTAAACACATTTTTTCCTCACAGCGTATACACACATTCCGTATTCTGTCGCTACTTCTCCTCACACACACAGACACACACACGCACACACACCTGCTCGCACACACACACATGCTCGCACACACACGCGCGTGCACACACATGCTCGCACACACACACGCACACACGCCCGCGCACACACGCACACACTCGCGAACACGCACACACACGCACACACTCGCGAACACGCACACACACGCTCGCACACACACGCCCGCGCGCGCACACACACACACACACACACACACACACACACACACAATCTCCTTCGAGCCCCAGGACAGGGCTGGCCTCCAAACCCCACTCCACACTCCACACACCCACTGGTAGTACTTACCAACACAAAAAGCAAATCTAATTAGTACCAGGGGAAAAAAGTATGCAAACAAGTTTTCTAATTGTAATTAATGCAATTTAACAGCAATAAATGTCAACGTACGTTTTATTTATGTACTTAACTGGGCACACAACTTCATTTTACATACACATAATGGTTATTGATAATAAAACATCATACACATAAAATATATTAATATATAATACCATATAATAACCTCAAATAATAATAACGCACCACGAGACATAACAATTAACACATAATAATAATAATAATAATAATAATAATAATAATAATAATAATAATAATAATAATAATAATAGTAATGTCATGGGAGTGATGAAAATGGGAATTATTGTGCCTAGAGCGGGACTCGAACCCACATCTCTTTGCATTCCGGGCCAGTGTGCTAACCATTACACCACCTAGGCTCCCTGATATCAACACATTACCCATGCCTACCTGTCTATGTGGTCACTTGCCTGAGAGGTCAGTGCACACTACTACACTCGTCCCCCTGGAATTGTAAGTCTTTTAATACTTACAATTACATACATACAGGCAATGCACTAACACATACATACACAGGGTAGGTTCAACAACCATACAGCGCGTAGCTTGTATAGGATCATGGTCACGGCAACCAGTGTCATGGGAGTGATGAAAATGGGAATTATTGTGCCTAGAGCGGGACTCGAACCCACATCTCTTTGCATTCCGGGCCAGTGTGCTAACCATTACACCACCTAGGCTCCCTGATATCAACACATTACCCATGCCTACCTGTCTATGTGGTCACTTGCCTGAGAGGTCAGTGCACACTACTACAGTAATAACAACAATAGTGGATAATTAATGTATTTACAGCAAAACATCTCTAAATCGACCGACCATGGGACCGACTTTAAATGGTCCATTTAGGAAGGTCATCGGTTTAGAGAGGTTTTTTTAAATCGCTACAATGGTATTGTATGGGTGATCACTTGGGACCCAAATAAAGCGATCGATATAACAGAGTGGTCAATCCATGGAGATGGTTAGTTAGGGAGTTTTGCTGTATATAAATTTTAAATATAAATAAACCTAATAAAATTATGATGATGCTGATGACGATGATGCGAGTAGCAATATTAGTTATTAGTTATTGGTTATTAGCTATTAGTTGTTAGTAAAGATGGCCCCAGACCACGTGACCGCACGTGGCCTTGGTAAAGTTCATGGCACAGAAAAGCAGAAAAGTTGTGTTGTTATTAAATACTTAGATGTGGGTTCAATAACAATTATGTATTGGTTATAGTGTTATGACTGGAGGCTGTGGCCTAATAGCTCTCTCGTGTGGAATGTCGGAGGTTCGACACCCGGCCGAGTCAAACCAATGACGTACAAAATTGATAATTGTAGCTTCCTCACTATATATCACTATATATCACTATATATCACTATATTTCACTATGTATCACCACCTATCACTATATATTATCACATATCAACACATATCATATATCCCTACATATCACTATATATTACATATATCTTGTTATATTATTATATATTATATATAAGGGACAAGGGGGAAAGAAAGAGGGACGGAGAAAGAGGGGAAAGTGGAGGGAAAGGAGGGGATGAAGAAGTGGAGGAAGGGAGGGGTGGGGGAAGGAGTCCGGGTGAGAGAAAAGGGGGGAGGGAGGGGGGGGGAGAGGGTACGGTGGTAGGGAGAGAGCGCGGGGAGAAAGAGTACAGGGCCCGTATGCATGAATCGGAGTTAGGCTTAGCCGGAGCTAGGAGCCAACTCTGGGATAGCTATCCGCGGCTAGGAGGGCCTTGGTTAATTAGGTCAAGCCGTATGCATAAATGTACTAGCCGGTGCGGATAGCTAACCGTGAAGATATTTATAGATTTGGGAACTCCCTCGAGTCGACAATATGAATAACGCCGCCAATGCGGCGGCGGCGTTAATATTGGTTCGAATTTAGGGTTAAATTGATCAGATTTCACTTATTGCATATGTAATTCTGTTAAATATGACAGCATTGAATAGATTTGGGCGTAATATATTGCCGCCGATTCGGCGGCGACGGCGGTGGCCATGTTTATTTGATGTTGGACAGTATGGATATCGACGTCGCTGCGGCGGCGGCGGTTTGTTTACTTTACATTCATCGATTCGAAAATATTAATATCGCTGCTGATGCGGCAGCAGCATTAATATCGATTCGCATTTAGGGTTAAATTGATCAAATTTCACTTATTGCGTTTGTAATTCTGTTAAATATGACAGCATTGAATAGATTGAGACCCTCACACGCACACTAACCGGCGCGGCTAGCAGTTAAACCTGACTTGTAATCAGGGTAACTTAGCCTAGGCTACGGTCGGCAGTTAGCGCTGGCGGCTCATGCATGCTGATTTTCTACCGTTAGCCGGGTGGTGCCAAAATAGCCGCGGTAAGGGCCCTAGCACCGGCCCATGCATACGGGCCCAGGAGTCTAACTCTAATGTAAGTAATAGTGGCCGTGTGCTCAGGGGAGTAGGATTAGTGGTAGGTTTGTTTATTTTTGGGGAGTTTTCAGTCGCATCGGTGCGCTGAAGGCTGCAAATCTGCAGCACTGAATGGGCACCGCTGAAAGCGGTCCCATGTGGTCAGGAGTTGGATTCCGTTGGGTAGTGGTCAGAGAAATTGGGGGGGGGGGGCAAGGGGGAGGGGGAAGAGGGGCAGAGGAAGGAAAAAGGCAGCCTAAGAGCCCAACCGCAGCTCTCTGAGAGGGCCGGGGGAGGCTGGGTGGTTGGTGTAGTTTTACGCCCCAGTAAGACCCTAGGCCATACCAGGACGTGCACCGACTTGTGACAGCGCACACTCATGGTGACTTTATAGTGCTGCCCCACTGGGAAATCAGACCGCCGGCACCATGACCTGATGTCCCACACAGTCACATTATCCTGACACTGTGTGCCCAGTCCCTGTATTGACCTCATAGCGCCAAGCACCAAGCACCAACAGGTACCAATTTTATAAGTCATTGGTTTGACTCGACCAGGATCCAAACTTCAGTCCCTCCAGATTCACCAGTATGCACAGTAAGTCCGGCCAAGGCCAGAGGAAGAAGTGAAGTGAGGATGGGATTAGTTAGGCAGTGGGAGGGGTTACCTGTTAGTTGTTAGTGAAAATTAGTGGTTAGTTGGTAGTGGTGTCAAGTCAGCTATGGCGATGAGGTGGGGCCTGCTAGTCCTCGGTGTCATGGTCTGGGCGACCGACAGTGTTGATGATATCTGCGTTCTGGTAGTAGAAGCGAGCAAGTGCGTTCCAGGATGACTTGGAAATCCTGGAGAGGATAGCCAGAGCGGCCCTATTGTCGCTGAGTTGGCAGTCAGAGTCCTCCATGAAGTCACTGATGGCAGATTTGTCGACGGCGCCACATGAGGCGAGTATGTGGGCCAAATTGACGATCTCAATGCCGCAGGGACAGCGCTGGAGGTTGGGGACATCGATCCAATGGTGGTAACCAGTTCTGAATGCTGGGTGCCTCGTCCTCCTCGGTAGCCGATGACCTCCTCTGGTAGGCCAGTGGTGGGGGTCTGGTTGAGGCGGGGTGAGAGTGAGTGGATGCGGGGGAGAGGGCAGGAGAGTGGGGGAGGGTGGCGGGGCGGGGGGGGGGAGGGAGAGGGAGGTGGTGACCGGTGTGAGTGTAGGGAGGTGGCGGGGGAAGGGGGGAGGGGGACAGGTAGGAGGGAGAGTATGGAGGGGAACGGGTAGGGAGGGTGGGAGTGTAGGGAGGTGGCGGTGGAATGGGGGAGTGGGGAGGGGGGGGGGGGGGGGTAAGCAGGGGGTGACGGGTGGGAGCGCTGTTGACGGAGTGGGAGGGTGTGTTGGTTGGTTGTTGGGGTTTTACGTCATGGCATGACTATGCAACTTTGTAATAATTCTCATTAAAAAAAATTCATAGTTTAAGCGAACATGTCCTAACGACATGGAGTGCAGTGACCTCAACAATAATAAACTAGTGACCTTGAGAGTGGCCTACGCCATGGGGATTTAACTTTAGTGTCTGTGTGTTGCTGTTGTTTTTACATCCTAGCAACATCTAAAGTTATATCAAGATAGTTACCAACTTGTGACAAAGGAGGGGGAGTATGGATCGGGGAGGGGTAGGGAGGGGGTTGACGGGTGGGAGCGCGGTTGACTGAGTGTTTGTTTTTGGGGAGTTTTCAGTCACATTGGTGGGCTGAAGGCTGCAAATCTGCAGCACTGAATGGGCACCGCTGAAAGCGGTCCCATGTGGTCAGGAGTTGGCTTCCGATAGGTAGTGGTCAGAGAAATTGGTGGGGGGGGGGGGGGGGGGGGGGGGGTGGGGGGAGGGGGTGGGGAAGGAAGAAAAAGGCAGCCTAAGAGCTCAACCACAGTCCTCTGAGAGGGCCGGGGGAGGCTGGGTGGTTGGTGTAGTTTTATAAGTCATTGGTTTGACCCGACCAGGATCCAGACGGAGTGGAACTGGTTGTTGGAGTTTTACTTCATGGCTAAATCTAAAGCCGTGTTTACACGGGGAATTGTGAAACGATCTAGACAAATCGATTTATATGAAGCGATGTAGTGGTGCGCTTATACGAGTGGTTTGAAAGTGTGTCAGCGACCGGGAACCAGCAGCCTGTGGTGCGCCTGTAGCCGGCGAGCACCACTATTTTACACCATTGCCACCCGGGAACCAGCTGAATCGCTTCATCTATACTACCTCGCGAGGTGGTATAGATGAACCGTTTCATATGAATCGATTCAGCCCTAAAACGCCACAGAGGTGCGTCTACACGGCAAATGTGAGTCGATCTAGGCAAGGTGTTTTATATGTGGCGTTTTAAATCGCCCGTGTAAACAGGGCTTAAGGTCCTATCAGTCCACACCCACAGTGCTGCCCCACTAGGAAATCAGGCCACCAGCACCGTGACCCGATATCCCACTCAGTCACATTAACCCGACATTGAGCTAACCAGTCCTTGTACTATCCTATTAATACCGAGCGCCAAACTAGGAAGTGACAAGTATCAATTTTATAAGTCATTGTTTTGACTCGACCGGGGACCGAACTCCTGATCCCCCCGCATGCGAGCGGGGTGGCCGAATGGGTAGAGCACAGGCCTCGGGTGCGGAAGATCGGGAGTTTGCGAGTTCGGTTTTCGGTTGAGTCAAACCAATGACTTAAAAATTTATACTTGTCGCTTCCTAGCCTGGTGCTCGGCATTATTAGGATAGGGCAAGGACTGGTTAGCTCGGTGTCAGGATAATGTGACTGAGTGGGATATCAGGTCATGGTGCCAGTGGCTGGTTTCCCAGTGGGGCAGCACTATGAAATCGCCATGACTGCGTACTGTCACAAGTCAGTACCCATCCTGATATGACCTTAAATGTTGCTAGGACATAAGACAACAACAAACAAACAAACCCGCACTCTGAGTGAGAGTGGAGGGAGGGAGGGCGGCGGGGTGGGTGAGTGGGGGGGGGGGACGGGGGCGGGGAGGAAAGGGTGTGACTAATGAGGTCATCCGCCTGTGGTTGGACGGTCAAGCGCCCCCAGATGTGTCACTATGGTTACCCGTTTCTATGACTACAATCGGACTGTCGACTCGCACTGACCCCTGCGTGTTCAGAGGCGGCGGACGAAGAGAACAATCACTCCAATCATTCAATCACTCCAATCACGTCGAGCAGGTTTACGTTGCCGGATCTTTGTTTGAATGGTAAAAGCCCAACGTAGACAGATCTAAATCACTTTACATTTCACTGAGACCGGGCGCGGTGGCCTAATCGGTAGAGCGTGGGGTTCGCGTGCGGAGGGTCGGGAGTTCGGTCGAAACTTGCTATCCGGTGTGGCGGTTTCAGCGTGTTCCCGTGCTCAGACGTGTACCTCGCTTCTGCGCATGCGTCAGAATCTAAAAACCATGGCCGTAATCGATTAACATTAACCGGGCGACTCGGGTCATCCCAGTCGTCAGAATTTCAAATAGAACACAGCGAGTGGAGTCGACAAATACACGTGCCGTGTGCAAAAAAAGAATAACTTAGATTAATTAAATGGAAATATAGGTAAAACTAAGCCATCATAAAATACTTTAAATCCTATTTTGCTGTAGTTTTATCGGTTATTAAAAAAAAAAAGAAAAAATTGTCCACCCGAGCGCGGAGAGAAGCGTATTCGATTATTCTACCCGAGTTTGTAGGATGTGCGCATGCGTCAATAAGTGTCTCGGGTGACCCGAGTTGATGCGAAATCCGCGCATGCGCAGAAGCAAGGGGACACGTCTGAGCACGGGAACACGCTGAAACCGCCACACCGGACCACACTCTGTCCACACCTCACTCTATCTCCTCTCCGCCGGCCTTGCTCCTCCTTGATATGTCTGAAAAGAGTTCCAGGAGGGGGAGCCCGCCGGCATTTCACTTTCTACTCTTACTCTGACCATGACTGTGGCTCGCTGGATGGTCACCATAGAGCAAATAGACACGGTCCTTTGACTCAACTCTCCTCATTTCTCTTTCCTAGACTCTGCCCTTTCGATTTTCTCCCAGGCATACTTCTTCCCCTGACCAGGATAGTTGTGTTCTTGGGTGGGGCCCTTCACCTTTACTATTTCTCTGTCTTGTTCTCGTTGCTGGAACCACCACTGCACCCATCTTTACCCACCCTTCCTCGAATCCCTTGCTGCTGACTGGATACAAGTGCTCAACTACATCTACTGCTCAACTACCGCCGGACCGAAGAGATTTGCTGCCGCCCCAACACCTCGCCATTACAACATTGTAAAGATGTCCCCAGCTTCTACAACACTCCCTGCTGAAGTTAAATCTTCAACTAAAGATTGGGCCGATTTATCAGAGCCTCTCTATTAATGTTGCAGTTCTGCAACCAGTAACCGTTGTAAGGTTACAAACAACCCCAGAATTGAATTGAGTCAAACCAATGACTTTAAAATGAATATATGTTGCTTCCTAGCCTGGTGTGCGGTATTAATAGGATAGGGCAAGGACTGGTTAGATCAGTGTCAGAATAATGTGACTGAGTGGGATATTGGTTCATGGTGCTGGCGGCTTGATTCCCCAGTGGGTCAGCACTATAAAGTCGGTACCCATCCATGTTGCTAGGATGTAACAACATTTTACTGCAAACTCTGGCGGGTAAGTAGTTATGAAAATGTCTCCAAATTCAAAATCAGTTCCATGGAAGGAACTATGACAATACTGGGTCATCCCTGCGCCTTTAAACTCAAAATCATTGTTTAAGCTAACATGTCCTAACGCCATGGAGTTCAGTGACCTCAACAATAATAAACTAGTGACCTTGAGAGTGGCCTATGCCATGGGGATTTAACTTTAGTGTGTGTGTGTGTGTTGCTGTTGTTCTACATCCTAGCAACATCTAAGGTTATATCAGGATGGGTACCGACTTGTGACAAAGCGCACCCATGGCAACTTAATAGTACTGCCACTTTGTGAGACCAGGCCGCCAACACCATGACCTGATATCCCACTCAGTCAAATTATCCTGACACTCAGCTAACCAGTCCTTACCCTATCCTAATAATGCTGAGTGCCAGGCTCGGAAGCAACAAGTGTCAACTTAGTAAGTCATTGGCTTGACTCAACCAGGAATTCAATACCCGATCTTCCGCATGGGAGGCTTGCGCTCTACAGATTCGGCCACCGTAATGGTGGTGATGGTGATGATGGCGATATTGTTGGTGATCATGATGAAGACGACGATTATAATCAGTCAAAATAACCATCGAAACCCATTACTTGATTTGTATGTTTGTTTGTTGTTTTACGTCCTAGCAACATCTAAGGTCATATCAGGACCGACTTATGACAGTGGGCAGTCCTGGCGACTTTATAGTGCTGTCCCACTGGGAAATGAGGCCGCTGGCATCATGACCTGGTATCCCACTCAGTCACATTATCCTGACACTGAGCACACCAGTCCTTGCCCTGTGCTAATAATGCCGAACGCTTGGCTAGGAAGTGACAAGTATAAATTGTTACGTCATTGATTTGACTCGACCGGGGTTCAAACCCAAGATCTACCAGTACGGGAGACGGACGCTCTAACTCATTCGGCCATCCCGTCTGGTTATATTTAGCGTGTAAATGGGTAATAACTACTATCCACTGTCATTCCGATTATCAGTGATATTGGATGGCTGCTGGTTATATATCACGTTCTGGTTACCATTATGGTCAGTTACGTGTGCAAGTAATTGGAAATTTCAAATTCTGCCCAATCACAATTTGGCGTAGTGGGGGAAGTATTAACAAAAAGTTGCACAATTTTGATAGTTTTGAGTTTTCTGCCACATTTTGTTAAGATGAATATATCAGGTTGGTCGGTTGTTGGAGTTTTACATCCTGGCAACATCTATAGTTATAGCAGGACCGGTACCAACTTGTGACAGTGCACACTCATGGTGACTTTATAGTGCTGCCTTATTGGGAGACAAAGCTGCCAGCACCATGACCTGATATCCCACTCAGTCACATTATCCTGACATTGAACCAACCAGTCCTTGCCCTATCCTAATAATGCCGAGCGCTAGCCTAGGAAGTGACAAGTATAAATTTTAAACGGAGCCAGACGCTAAACTCATTCTGCTATCCTGTCTGGCCATATTAGCTTGGTCATAATAAGCCACTTTACTTTAGTTTGAAACAGCTTTTATTTTATTTTAAAGGGTTGACTTTGAAAATATTTGAAGTGAAAACTGGCCAAAATTATTTTGGTATGCACACCGAAATGCTGAGCACATGAGTGTTTATCCATTTTCAAGTGTAGTATTAGTAGTATATCACAAATGTACCAAATTTCCATAAATGTTTCAAAAGTGCACAGAAGCTGGCTCTGTAGGAAAAAGTGTGGATAAATAGTCTGGTTTCAACAATGTTATGCTTTCATTTGAATACCGTCCTGATATGACCTTAGATGTTGCTAGGACGTAAAACAACAACAAACAAACAAACAATTCATCTCAATATGTCATTTTAAAGCTGCATTCTCCGATGAAAGCATCACATTTTCGAAACCAGAACACTGACCTAGATTTGATCCTAAATATTCAACTTAGATATTGATGCATATATTAAACATTTGTGTCCACATAGACGGGCATCATGACTCAATTTAAAGTTGCATAGTCCGATGGTTTTGAATTTCTGTATTTTTTCTGAGATAAATATATTAGATCGATCACTAGTATTTATTTTACATTCGTTCAAAGTTACTTTTATTTTAGATGGTACTGTTTTTAGATATTTTGAGTGGAAACATGGAAAATTAGTTTTGGCAAGCTTGCCAAAACTCTGACACCATAGACTTCTGCAGCAACAGGTTGTTAAATTGACTCAGTATTGCCTTCTATGCAGAAACATGCTTAACAAGTGCATCAGTATCTAAGTTAGATATGTAAAATCAAATCTATATAATTGGTTTGGTTTTGAAAATTTGATATTTCATCAGACTATGCAGATTTAATAGAACCTGCTACTGCTGAAACATACATATTCTCACTTCAAATATCTCCAAAGTTAACCGTTCATAATCAAACTAATTTCAAACTAAAATAAAGTCTATTATAAAAATCAAACTAATATATTCATTTAAAATAAATAGCAGACATTTTTGTCAAAAAATGTCTCTGTAACTTAACAAATTAAAATGGGAGAAACTCAAAACCACCAGGTTGCAACTGCAGACCAGCTGGCCAAAATTAGTGTTGCATGTTTTCACTTCAAATATCTTCAAGTTCTGATATGACCTTAGATGTTACTAAGACGTAAAACAACAACAAACAAACAAACTCTTCAAAGTTAGCAATCTAAAATAAAAATTACTTTAAAGTTGCATCGTCCAATGGTTTTGAATTTCTCTCATTTTCCACACAGGAAGCCACCATGTTGAAAGACAAGTGATGACGTCACACTGGAGTGTCTCGTTACATCCGGAGGCCTGCCCGGAGGAACAGGTCGATAGATCAGGGTCATGTGGGGTCACGCAGTGACGTCACATGCACTCAGGTGCAACGGGTGGCGTCTGCGCAGCCGACACACCGCGCGCATGCGCAGTCTAACCCAGTATCAGTGTTGTGCGCAGCAGGTTCGCGCAACAAAGTGGTCACGTGGTGCATAGCGGGTGTTGTGTGCGTGGGGTGGGGTGACTGCGGCATGTTCCATGTGAACAGTTGCAGTGTGGGTGATAATGCCATCTAGTGAATGTGGCACTTTACACACCCCACCACACACACACACGCACGTACACACGCGCACAGACACACACACACGCACGTACACAAACACACACACACACACACGGTCATGAGTGTGCTTCAGGCCCAGTCAGACCTCACCGGACTGAGGAACTGGATAGTAAACGGACACTGTCCGGTGAAATATGGCAATGTATGGTTGATATACGGTTGGCATCCGGCGTGTCCATTCCGTTATCTGTCCGGTGGTGTCCGGAGGTGTCCGGAACACGTTTTGAACAAGCACAAAACTTGTACTGGACACCGCCAGACTGAAGTGTACGATTGGTGTCCGTTTTAAGCCCGTTTAGTCTATTTTGTCCACTTCATGTCCGTTACTCATCCGTTAGGTGTCCGGTTTGTATCCTGAAGAGTCTGTTGACGGTGCTGTGGGAATTTGGTCCGTCCGTTTTTTCTATCTGTTTTCGACGCATCCGTGATCAGTCCGGTAGGTGTCCAGTTGGTGTCCGGTCCGTCCATTTGACATTCGGTTTTTGCCCGTCGGTTGACCGTTGCTTGTCCATTGTTATCCGGTCTCGTCCGTTTATCATCCGTTTATGGTCCAGTATCTATTCGTTAATGTACGTTCCTTGTCCGTTGAAAGCGCAACATTTCAACGCATTTCGATACATTTTGACACCGGACACCAACGGTCTAGACAATTCTTTGTCCAGTGGTGTCCGGTAAGGTCTGGCTGGGCATTAAGGTTCAACATGTTGCATGCGCGTGCCTACAACACCTGCCACCAACATTCCCCACACCCAGGTGTGCGTGTGTGTGCGTGTGTGTGCGCGCGCGCGCGTGTGTGTGTGTGCGTGTGTGTGTGTGTGTCGCAAGAGGGGCCAGCAGGGAGTGTGAGTAGGGTGCGGAGGGAGGGGGGAACTTTGGTGGTTAAATTGTTATAATTCCCATAATCAACGACAACCCACGACGACTGTTTGTAGAACTAATGCGTAGCGGTGACTAGATCCACTACCGCCGTGTGGAAAAGAGAGGGAAAATTATATATATATTAGAGATATAATTATATATAATAGAGAGATATAGAGAGAGAGATATTAGAACTATAATTATATTATAGATAGCATACACAACACTCCTTTGTATGTAACTGTAAGATGGTCTGTTATTTGTACCCCCATAAATCCATACACATCATAATTTCACACTCGTGTGTATATATATATAGTACTGCCAGAGGCTTAGTACCGAGGTAAATATATATATATATATATATACATGAGCCGTATATATATATTTACACATATGTCATGCGGTACATACATGTGTGTACAACGTGTGGATATACATAACATACTTGTGAAAGAATTTGTTTCTCCAATAAAAACCAAAAATTCTTACAACTTGTTAATGTTAATAGCATCACGCACTACAAACAATACACATAATTAAACAGTAAAATTATACATACACATGCCTCGACTCCCATTATTACCGACAGTCTCTGACTGAACTAGACAAGCACGTGTTCAGGCTTTTAGATGGGATATAGACAGCCGACAAGAATCGGCTCTGCCGGGTGTAGCCGGCTCAGTTGAAGCTCCGCATTATCAGTAACACAACCCCTAGGAAAGCAGCGGGAGTTTACGCGCCCAGTCATATGGATCCTTTATGCCTAGTACACGCCTACCGTTTGTGCGCACCCACCTACCGTATACGATCTAAAACTGCCCGTTTCGCGCACAAAAATCGCTAGGCTTGCGCTCCCCGCGCACACCTAGCGATTGCGATTCGCGAATAAAAACCCAGTTTTAGGGCTAAACCGGGCCAATTACGATTGCGATTCACGATTCGAAAAATGAATCGGTCCGTTTTCAGTTTTAAGCGGGTCGGGTCGAGTCGTGAGTTTTAGTGCGGGAATCGTATACGGTAGGTGTGTATCAGGCATTATGTAGACACTGGCACCGTGTGTGCGTGTGTGTGAGTGAGTGGTGTCTGAGTATGCCGCGTGTATGTATACGCCTGTTTAGTTTTTGAATTGTGTTTTGTTTTTGAATTGTGTTTTGTTTTTTAATTGTTTTGTTTTTTAATTTTGTTGTTTTGTTTTTTAATTTAATGGTTTTGCTTTTGAATTAAATTGTATTGTTTGTTTTTTTTATTTAATGTTATTGTTTTGTTTTCTAATTTAATTTTGTTGTTCTGTTTTTTAATTTAATTTTGTAGTTCTATTTTCTTATAAATTTAATTTTGTTGTTCTGTTTGTGAATTTTATTTTGTTGGTTTGTTTTTTAATTTTACATCGCTGTTTTGTTTTTTAATTTATGTTTTAGTTCTCTTTTCGAATTTATTTTGTTGTACTGGACACCATTGTTATTGAGTTGTTTATTTAGTTTTTGTGTTTTTGAATTGTTTATTTTGTTGTTGTGTTTTTAAATTGTGAGTGTGTGAGTGCATGGTGTATGGATGTGCCACATATACGTACACGCCCATTTTGTTATTAAATTGTGCTTTGCTTTGTTTGTGAATTTTATTTTGTTCCATTTTTTAATTTATTTTGTGCTTTTTGTTTTTTTAATTTATGTTGTAGTTCTGTTTTCACATTTATTTTTTTTGTTTTTTAATTTAATTTTGTTCTGTTTTTTAATTTATTTTGTTGTTTTGTTTTTTAATGTTATGTTGTTCTGTTTTTGAATTTCATGTCGTTGTTTTGTTTTTTAAAACTTATTTTGTTGTCTCATTTTTTTACTTGTATTTAAAAAGTAAATAAAGCTTTGTTTTTGTGTGTGTGTGTGTGGATTTTTTTAAGGCCCACAGTTGATATTAAATCAGGAAAATCACGAACTTCATGTCACTTCCCTTCTGATATTTTGTACACATGTTCCTTTAATGCTTGCTGTATAGTCCGATGAAAGCACACATTTTACTTATTTAAATTTGATCCTACATATATAACTTGAATACTGGTGCAATTTTTCTTCAGCCATCTATTGATTCACTGGATGCGATTGTCGAATCAGTAGAGCGAAAGCTTCCTATGCGAGAGGTCGGAAGTTCGAATATCTGCAGAGTCAAACCGATGACTTACAAGATTGATACTTGGCATGACTTAGCCTGGTGTTCGGCATTACTAGGATCAGTGTCATGATAATTTGACTGAGTGCGATATTGGGTGATGGTCCTGGTGACCTGATTTCCGAGTGGGGCAATGCTATAAAGTCACCGTGAGTGCGCACTGTCAAAAGTTGGTACCCATCCTGATATTACCGTGAATGTTTCCAGAACGTAAAATGCCAACAACCAACCAACCACACAATTTTGGTTTTTGTTTGTTTCTTGTTTTACCTCCTAGCAACATCTAAGGTCATATCAGGACGGGTACCGACTTGTGACAGTGTGCACTCATGGTGACTTTATAGTGCTGTCCCACTGGGAAACCAGGCCACCGGTACCATGACCCGATATCCCACTCAGTCACATTATCCTGACACTGAGCCAACCAGTCCTTGCCCTATCCTAATAATGCTGAGTGCCAGGCTAGGAAGCAACAAGTATCAATTTCTCCCCCCCGCCCCCCCCCACCAGCTATCTCTAGCTCTATCTCTAGCTCTATCTCTATCTCTAGCTCTAGATCTAGCTCTAGATCTAGCTCTAGCTCAAGATCTAGCTCGATCTCGCTATCTCTCTATCTCTCTCTATCTCTCTATCTCTCTCCATATATCTCTCTATCTCTCTCTCTATCTCTCTCTATCTCTATCTCTCTCTCTCTCTCTCTCTCTCGACACACACACACATACATATTCACGCCACCCATTGGCAAGTTTGGAGGAATGGGGATTGGGGGCCAGTATTTCCAAATACACAATGTACAGAGATCATATGAAAGCCATGTCCTTCGAATTACTAACACTTACACTCTTAGTAAGAGTTACTAACAAGTAACAGTAAGAGTCTCACTGTTCTTGAAGATTTATACCACCCATCATGGATAAGTCTGAATAGACTTGTTTTCACCATTAGACAGTTTGTCGATAGAAAGCCCAAGCCTACACTTTTACCGACCCAAGGGATTTTTAACCTCCCACACCACATAGACATGGTATAAGAGCAACCGGCCTTTGATGACACTGTAAGTTATACGGGTAATGCAGTACCTCGGATACCTTAGGTGCTAAAATACCTCAGGGAGTTTGATGCCCCTGCCTTACAAAGTTGTAAACCACTGCTTTGTGGTACGAGTTCATTCTTGATAGAATCAAAGGCTAAGGGAGAAAACCCTAACAGAAAACCATGTTATCGTGGCAGCATTAAGGGCGGTGATGAATGGAACTCCCAACATCTCCCGACCAGCCACTGCAGGGACAAATAGTTTGCACCTGTCTTGACATGTTCTCGCCGGTGTGAGACCTCTATTTGCTCCTTGAGAGAGTGCCGCTAGTAACTTGCAAAAGCCAGCAGCACTTCAACACTTTGCAAACAGCTTTTATTAAATGTACAACCACACAAAGCGGTGTTTAATTAATGAAAGCAGTCTTTGTCCCATTGTGACTGACAGCATGATGATGATGATGAAGTTATACACAGCGGTGGAAATCCAAATTTTCAGAGGTGGGGGGAGCATGGGGAATCGAACCACCAACCTTCAGATTAGGTGTCCGACCTAGAAAAAAGTCAGACATTCTAACCACTCTGCCAAGAGCGGTTACTTTAGTAACACATCGCTAAGGGGGTGTTCTTTGGAGAAAGCGTCGATGACTTAGCAGTGACATGGGCCCAGATCAATGGCGTGAGTAGGCTTATCTGTTGTTTGGTTTTTACGTCCTGACAACATCTGAGGTCATTTAAGGATGGTGCCTGCGCATTCATGCTGCCCCACTAGAAGACCATGCTGACGGCACCAATATCTCACTCAGTCATATTATCCTGATATCGAACTAACCAGTCCTTTCCCTATCATAAAAATGCCGACCACCAGGATAGGTAGCGACAAGTATAAATTTGGTGAGTCATTGGTTTGACTCGACCGGGATTCGAACTTCCGACCTTCCGCACCAGTATTAAGAAGATGCAAATCCACTGCACAGTAGAAAACAATCTGATCCACATAATCGCTTGTTACGGCTCGGAAAACATTTGTCATGTTCACACATCTCACATTTTTGTCTGCAAGTAAATGCGGTGAAAATAAACGCCATTCTAGATTTTCTACAGTTCACAAAAAATTCCTGTTTTTGCACAGGGTCGTCAAAACTCATGTGATACCAGGCCAGTAGTTTCAGTTCAGCTTAAAGTTGCATAGTCTGATAGTTTTGAGTTTTTGTCATTTCCTGAGATAAATATATTAGGTTGATCATTATAATTTACCTTACTTTAGTTTGAAGTAACTTTCATTTTAAATGGCTAACTTTGGAGATATGCCTAATTAATTTTGGCAAACATGCTAAATCTCAGACACTATAAGCTTCTGCAGTAACATGCTCTATTAAATTGCCTCAGTATTCCCTTCTATGTGGCGACTAATGTCTAATAAGTACATCAGTATCTAAGTTAGATATGTTACATGAAATGTAGATAATTGTTTTGGATTTGAAAAGTTGATGTTTTCATTGGGCTATATAGCTTTAATGCACTTCAGTAAATGAATAGTGTATAATTACGGATCCCGACATCTAACAATAAATACACACATCGAGTAATGTTGACATGGAGACCTGGCGCCCCGCGTGGGGGCTTCGCGAACTATTCGTGACATCCTGCGCGAACCCCCATGTTTGATTATGTTCAGTTTTAATGCAAACAATGGCATGGCTGTCCCCATTCAGCGTGCGTGTGTGTGTGTGTGTTTGTGTGTGTGTGTGTGTGTGTGTGTGTGTGTGCAGGTGTGTGAGAGTGTGAGTGGGTGTATGTGTGCGTGTGTGAGAGTGTGAGTGTGAGAGTGTGTGTGTAAGTGTGTGTGAGTGTGTGTAAGTGTATGTGTGAGTGTGTATGTGTGCGTGTGTGTGTGAGAGTGAGTGTGAGAGTGTGTGTGTGAGAGTGTGTGTGTGTGAGAGTGTGTGTGTGTGAGAGTGCGAGAGTGTGTGTATGTGAATGTGTGTGAGTGAAGGGTGTTCTAGTTTGTGTGTGGGAGGAGGGGAGGGAGAAACAACAAATAGCTCCATCCCCGGCAGCCATAGCCCCGTGTCACTACCAGTCCACCGACCACCAACACAACTCCACTTTCACAGCAGCGGGGAAATAAAATACGCCACCCCACAACCCTCTTACTACTCCTTACACAAATTAAGTTTGTTTGTTCGTTTTTGTTTTACGTCCAAGCAACATCTAAGTGGTGTTCTCTGTGGCAGAGTGGTTAGAGTGTCTGACCTTTTTCTATATCAAACTCCTAATCTGAAGGTCGGTGGTTTGATTCCCCATGCCCCCCCCCCCACCCCCACCCGCACCTCTGCCAATTTGGATTTCCACTGATGTGTATAACTTACAGTGTCATCAAAGGCCAGTTGCTCTCATACCATGTCTATGTGGTGTGGGAGGTTAAAAATCCCTTGGATTGGTAAAAGAGTAGGCTCAGGCTTTCTATCGACAAACTGTCTAATGGTGAAAACAAGTCTATTCAGACTTATCCATGATATATAGGCAGTATAAATCTTCAAGAAAAAGGTCATATCAGAACGGCTAATCAAAACCAAATTAAATTTGTATTTATTCAATAAAAAAACTAAAAAGTTTTTATAGTTTAATATTCAATAAATTAATATTTAATTAATCAAAGTTTATTTTGTTTTCGGTGTAGTAAGACTGGTGCTGGAGAGAAGCCCACGCTCAGGAGCGCAAACATTTCTTTTTAGGTAATACGACCCCCACCAGTCGACGAACCATTTACAAGCGCGGGCCCTACTCGGGGAGACGCTGACCTGCACTGGGCATGCGCAGACCCGACGTGCGACCCACACTTCCGCTTTCTATGGACGGCGCATTTTTCTACGTGGTGCGGCATGGCTGTCTTTATTTTAAATATTTGTCTCTTTTATCTCTATTTTTTAACTGTTCCTTTCTACTAGTCTTCCATTGTTGTTGGGTTTTTGTTTTTGTGTGTATTTTTTTGCTATTTATTTTTGCGTGCTTTTAAAAGCCAATTTTATTCCTATTATCTCTTCTTCTCGTCTCCTTATTTTGAGCTTTTCACATTTATTATTTCGTTGTTGTTGGGTATGCGTGTTTTTTGTTGTTGCTATTTATTTGTGCCTGGTTTTAATCAGTTTTATTCCCATTATTTCTTCTTCTAGTTCCCATATTTTGAGCTTCTCACATTTATTATAATTTCTTTAATTTTTTTAGTGACACAGGGCGGGGCGGGGCGGGGCGGGGCGGGGCGGGGCGGGGCGGGGCGGGGCGGGGCGGGGCGGGGCGGGGCGGGGCGGGGCGGGGCGGGGCGGGGCGGGAGCTCGAGGCTGCTACGTGATACCGCAAGAATTGAGCCAAGCGTCCGCCGGTCTGACAGTTTCCGCCGTCCGCCAGTTTCCGCAGTACGCCTACACTCAAATGCATTGTCAATGGCCGTGAGCAATCTTCATACATGCAGAAAAAGTTAAATATCTCTAAAACCACACCACCTAGAAACAAAGTCGCCACGAGTGTGTGCTGTCACAAGTCGGTGCACGTCCTGGGGCCATATGCATGAAGCAGTGTTAGCGAGCCAAAACACGTTTAGACGGGATTTCTGGTTTAGCGCCGAAAAGTCGGTATGCATGGAGCAGTGTTAGGCTTAAAACCACAAACTTAAACTAGGTTAAGCTAAACAAGAAAAATAGCTGGTTTACAGGCGGTGTTAGGTATCAAATCTATTCAATGCTGTGATATTTAACAGAGTTACATAGTCAAATAGTGAAATTTTATTAAATTAACCCTAAAATCGAAGCGAGATTAACGCTGCAGCTGCAAAGGCGGCGATATTAATATTGTCAAACCGACGAATGCAAGCAACCGCCGCCGCCGCCAGTATGGAAAGCGACGTCGATGCGGCGGCTGCGGCGATTTGTTTACTTTACGTTCGTCGATTCGAAAATATAAATATTAATATCGCCGCCGTTACGGCGGCAGCGTTAATATTGCTTCGAATTTAGGGTTAATTTCATCAAATTTCACTTATTGCGTATCTAATTCTGTTAAATATGATAGCATTTAATATATTTAAGCCTAATATATGGGTACAGACGCGGAGGGATTTCCCAAATCTATAAATAAATTCACGTTTAGCTATAATGAAAGTGTTACGCGCTCCTGCATATGGCTTGACCGCATTCCCCGGCTCGGAGATAGCTAAATGGTAACAGGCTGTAACACCAAACCCAGCTAACACTGACTCCTGCATACGGCCCCCCCTGGTATGACATAGGGTGTTGCTGGGGCGTAAAACTACACCAAGCACCCAGCCTCCCCCGGCCCTCTCAGAGGACTGTGGTTGAGCTCTTATGTAGCTGTCACACTACGACGACAATGGGAGGACGACAGCCCGGCGGCTGGAATTTTGAGAAATCACGACGACATATGCAAATTCGGGCTAATTTGGACGACAATCGGACGACATCCGGACGACATCGGGACGACAGCGGGACGACAGTGTCTGTGTGTCTGTGTCTGTGTCTGTGTGACTCTGTGTCTCTGTGTGTGTCTCTATGTGTGTGTCTGTGTGTCTGTGTATATGTGTGTGTCTGTGTCTATGTGTGTCTATGTGTGTGTCTGTGTGTGTGTGTGTGTCTGTGTGTGTGTGTGTCTGTGTGTGTGACTCTGTGTCTCTGTATGTGTCTCTATGTGTGTGTCTGTGTCTCTGTGTGTCTGTGTCTATGTGTGTGTCTGTGTCTATGTGTGTCTATGTGTGTGTATGTGTGTGTGTATGTCTCTGTGTGTGGGTCTGTGTGTGTGTCTGTGTCTGTGTGTGTATGTGTCTGTGTGTGTGTGTCTGTGTCTCTGTGTGTGCCTCACTCTCACTCTCAGTCTGACTCTGACTCTCACTCTCAGTCTGACTCTCACTCTCACTCTCAGTCTGACTCTCACTCTGTTCTGTGTGTCTGTGTGTGTGTCTGTGTGTGTGTCTCTGTGTTTCTGTGTGTCTCTGAGAGTCAGAGTCAGAGTGAGAGTGAGAGTCAGACTGAGAGTGAGAGTGAGAGTCAGACTGAGAGTGAGAGTCAGACTGAGAGTGAGAGTGAGGCACACACAGAGACACAGACACACACAGACACATACACACACAGAGACACAGACACACACATAGACACACATAGACACATACACACACATATACACACCCAGACACACATATACACACACACAGACACACACATAGACACAGACACAACCATATACACAGAAACACAGACACACACACAGACACACACACAGACACACATAGACACACACACAGACACACACAGAGACACATACACACACAGACACACACATAGACACACATATACACACATACACACACACATACACACACAGACACACATATACACAGACACACACACAGACACACACATAGACACAGACACACACACAGACACACAGACACACACACAGACACACACACAGACACAGACACACACACATAGACACACATAGACACAGACACACACATAGACACAGACACAGAGACACACAGAGACACATACATGGAGAGAGAAGCAACTACAGCTTAACGACAAGACGACAGTGCCGCGACAGTGCCGCGGCAGTGCGACAGTGCCGCGACAGTGCCGTGACAGTGCCGCAACCTAGGCTGTCGTCGGCTGTCGTAGAAGTTTTTCAACATGTCCAAAATCCCCACGACAACCCGGCGACAGTAGAGAAAGAGTGAAGAAACTGGAGGTGTCGCGGAGGTGTCGCGGCGACACCTGCGCGACACCTGCGCGACACCGGAAGTCGCTGTCGCAAAGCTGTCGTCGCCGCTTGTCGTCGTAGTGTGACTGCTACATTAGGCTGCCTTTTTCCTTCCACCGCCCCCCTCCCCAATTTCTCTGACCACTACCCATCGGAAGCCAACTCCCAACCACATGGGACCGCTTTCAGCGTTGCCCATACAGTGCTGCAGATTTGCAGCCTTCAGCGCAACAATGCGACTGAAAACTCCCCAAAAACAAAACAACATACAAGCAGGGCCCGGCCTGTGATGTGTCCGGGAGGGCGGGCAGGGCGGCCGGCACCCCGCCCTCCCATCCGCCCATTAACCCTGCCTGTCTGCCGCCCACCCCCGCCCACCCTCCCTCCATCCGACCCCGGGCGGTGCAGACGGATACATTGGGAGACGTCAGCGTCAGAAGCGGGCAGCCGTACATCTATCAGTTTTTTACTCTCCCTTTATGTGTATGTGCATGTGTATGTATATGTATTTCTATATGTATATGTGTATATATAATGATATACATTGCATACTATATTATATATATACTATATATATATTATATATATTACTATATTATATATATATATTATATATATATATTATATATATTACTATATTTGATTTATTATTTATATTTAATTGCACGTGGCAAATGTGATTATATATAATGTTGTTATTATATATTTATATTTTTATATATTATTCATATATAATTGCAGGTGGCAAATGTGATTATATATAATGTGATTATTATATATATTTTTTATATTATTCATATTTAATTGCACGTGGCAAATGTGATTATATATATAATCACATTTGCCATGTGCAAGATCAATTACATAATAAATAAATATGAATAATAAGTAAAATTTAAAATTTAAAATATATAACATAAACTTGGGTTCGATCGCCAACAGAATAAATTTAATTGTTCAGATGTGCTTTGTAAGGGGCTTTACACATGGTGAAGGGACGAAGAACCGATGGCTTGTTTGTTGGGACCTTAAGCCCTGTTTACACGGGGAATTGTGAAACGTTCTAGACAAAGCGATTTATATGAAGCGTTTCAGAGGCGCGTTTACACTGACAGAGTTTGAAAGTGTTTTGTCACCGGGAACAAGCAGCCTTAGTTCCGCCTGTAGCCGGCAAGCATTGCTATTTGTTTAGTTTACACGCGTCAATTCGATGCAGATGTAGCTGCTATGTTAATATCGCTTGGAATTTAAGGTTAATTTGATTAAATTTCATTATTTGAGTCTGTAATTCTGTTAAATATGATCGCATTCACTAGATTTCGATTAGTTACTGCTCCCCCTGTTCCCGGCACGCACTACTATTTTATACTACCGCCGCCTGGGAACAAGCTGAATCGCTTCAAATAAACCACCTAGCGAGGTGGTATAGATGAAGCGTTTCATATGAATCGATTCAGCCCTAAAACGCCTCAGAGTCGCGTTTACACGGCAAATGTGAATCGATCTAGGCAAGGCGTTTTATATGAGGCGTTTTAAATCGCCCGTGTAAACAGGGCTTTAGATTCTGGCCACACCTATGGTCTGAGTTCAGATCCAATAAACAACGCAATGCCCGCCTCATGTTTGTTTGTTTGTTGTTTTAGTCCTAGCAACATCTAAGGTCATATCAGGACGGGTAACGACTTGTGACAGTGCGCACTCATGGCGACTTTATAGTGCTGCCCCACTGGGAAACCAGGCCGCCAGCACCATGACCTGATATCCCACTCAGTCACATTATCCTGACACTGAGCCAACCAGTCCTCATGTAGGCAGACGATGGTGTTCGCCTCTTTCCGTCCAGGGCCGTTTGTCTTCCGTTAATCTTTAACGAAGACCTGCTAAGAAATATGGCGCGCACCAATTTATATTTGAATATGCAACACAGGGAAACTTTGTTTGGCCAAAATTGGGTGGAGCGGAGGCTTCCTGTGTGGAGCGTCAGGAGTTCGGATCCTTGCCGAGTTAAACCAATGACGTACCAACTTTATACATGTTGCTACCTATCCTGGCGCTCGACTAGTAATACTAATAGGATAGCACTGGTAAGCTCAGTATCACTATCAGGATAATTTGACTGAGTGGGATATTGGGGTCACGTTGCCAGCGGTGTGGTCTCCCAGTGGGGCAGCATATATAAAGTCGCCATGAGTGTGCACTGTCACAAGTCGGCACCCGTCCTGATATGACTGTATATGTTGCTAGGGTGTAAAACACAAACAAACAATCCAGAGCAGTGTGTCCTTGGCGCGGTGTGAGCGGTGACATACTAATGAGATCTGCGACGAGATTTGAGTCAAGTCGGTGACACACTAATCGACAATCGCCCGAACTCACGACTGTATACTGACTTAAGACTGGGGCGTGTGGTGCCGGTGGGGAGGGGGAGGGGGAGGGGAAAGGGGTTCCAACTGCAATCACCTGTGACCTATATGCCGTGACCTATTTCTATGCATCACGACTGCCACACTTGAGGACAAGCGTGAACAGGCGCATAACACTGTTAAGTATTATGTCCCACTGTGGCGGTCATGTAACGTGCGCACATGCGTGTGTGCCTGTGCCTGTGTGTGAGCGTGTGTGTGTGTGTGTGTGTGAGAGTGTGCCTGTGTGAAGTGTGCCTGTGTGTGTGAGTGTGCCTGTGTGAGAGTGTGTGTCTGTGAGTGTGCGTGAGTGTGTGTGACAGCGTGTGAGTGTGTGTGTGAGTGTGTGTGAGAGTGTGTGAGTGCGTGAGTGTGCCCCTGTGAGAGTGTGACTGTGTGTGAGTGTGTCTGTATGAGTGTCCCTGTGTGAGAGTGTGCCTGTGTGTGAGTGTGTGTTTGTGTGAGTGTGCCTGTGTGAGCGTGTGCCTGTGTGTGTGAGTGTGTGTCTGTGTAGTGTGCCTGTGGGAGTGTGGGTGAGAATGTGTGTGAGTGTGTTTGAGCGCGTGCTTGCATTCACGGGTACTCGAAGGACCACTCGTAAAAACCCCTACAAAGTACAACTAACAATTAATTTGACTCTGTTGGTGATCGAAACCAAGTGAGTCGGACCGTGTATCGGCAGGTTTGTTTGTTTGTTTGTTGGTTGGTTGGTTATTTGTTGCAGTTTTACGTCATATCAGGACGGGTACCGACTTGTGACAGTGCGCACTCATGACGACTTTATAGTGCTGCCCCACTGGGAAATCAGCAGTAAGAGGTCCTATTAAATTGACTTAGTATTCCGTTTTATGCAACAACAACAAAAAGAAAGAAAGCGAGAAAGAAAGAGAGAAAGAAAGAGAGAAAGAAAGAGAGAAAGAGAGAGAATGAGAGAAAGAGAGAAAAGCTCAATAAGTGTACCAGTATGTAAGTTGAGTATATCAATTCAATTCAATTCTTTATTTCAGACTCAGGATTATGGTAGTTACATAACTTGGTCCATCGTAGGTAGATATAAAAATTAATGTGAATAGGATATAAGTAATAGTATGAATACTACCATACTAACAAATATCAAAATGTTGGTCTACATACAGGAGTTTGTACCAATGCCTCCATATGGCAGACATAAATCTGAGATCACCCTCTTCTATTTTTACAAGTCCCTGTATTATAATATTTTCTGACTTGTCAAGTCTAGTAATAAATTTGAATATTAGATTCCTGATAACAGCCGGGAAGGCTGATACATAAATATTGGCAACCACTGACTAGCACTGTGATACCTAGGTAGACGCAGTAATAACCTCATAATGTCATTATATGCTACATTCAGTTTTCTAATGGTATACATTCTATAGTTCCACCAAATCTGGGCAGTATACAAGGGAGTACAGACAGTTCTAAATAAATTTACCTTGACATCAGCTGTACACATATGAAATTTCCTGATGAGCATATGTCCCTGAGCATATAACTTGTGACACTGTCTATTAATATCCCTGTCATCTCTAAAGTCATTAGTCATAGAGTGTCCTAAGTACTTGACTTCAGTAGAGATTGACAGGGGAACAGTTAACATAAAATCAGGAAATACAGTATCCTTGTCATATTTTGATCGAATGATCATTACCATACTTTTAATAGCATTGTATTTGATATCAGCTTCTATGCCAGAGCATAGATTAAGTAGCATTTGCAGTCCACTACTATATGGTGAGAATATTACCAAGTTATCGGCATACATAAGATAATTTAGAAGTAATAATCCATTAATACATCCAGTTTTAAACTGATTTAACCTTTTCGACAGGTCATCCATATAAACATTAAATAAATAGGGGGACAATATCCCTCCTTGATGTACACCATTACTGACTTGGAAGGGTTCTGACATGGCATTGCCCCACCTGACTACCATTGATTGGTGCGAATACCAAAATATTAATATCCCGATGAGATAGCTTGGAGTACCACACTGCACTAGTTTTTCAAATAGTTTTGCATGATTCACTCTATCAAATGCCTTAGAGTCATCAATAAAACAGAAAAACATAGTAGAATTTAAACTATGATACTTCTGTATAATCTCCTTAAGAGCATAAATTGTACATATCTGTCCCATGCTTTCGCTTGAAGCCATATTGATTATCATTTCTATTTAAATACAACTCCAGTCTATCTAGCAGTATATTTTCAAATGTTTTTGACAAAATCCTAGCAACAGGTCAATAGTTATCCTTACTGTTAATCCTTCCCATTTTGTCCTTAATTACTGGTACAAGAATAACAGAGATCATAGCATCAGGCAGAGTTCCATGTATGAGAAAACCGGTGAGGCACATAGCTAACATGGATAAAAACTCTTGAGCTGGCATATTTGAGATGCTCTGCATAAATATTGTCAGCACCACAATTCTTGTTACTATCAAGTTTTAATATGGTATACATGATGGAATGTAGGTAAGACCATTGGGTTCACAAATTTGATACTGTAGTAGTCTGCACTGACCTCTCAGGCAAGTAACCACATAGACAGGTAGGCATGGGTAGTGTGGTGATATCAGGGAGCCTAGGTGATGTGATGGTTAGCAAACTGGCCCGGAATGCATAGAGATGTGGGTTCGAGTCCCACTCTAGGCACAATATTTCCCATTTTCATCACCCCCATGACACTGGTTGCCGTGACCAGGATCATGTACAAGCTATGCGCTGTATGGTTGTTGAACCTACCCTGTGTATGTATATGTGTTACTGTTAGTGCATTGCCTGTATGTATGTAATTGTAAGCATTAAAAGACTTACAATTCCAGGGGGACGAGTGTAGTAGTCTGCACTGACCTCTCAGGCAAGTAACCACATAGACAGGTAGGCGTCGGTAGTGTGGTGATATCAGGGAGCCTAGGTGGTGTAATGGTTAGCACATTGGCCCAGAATGCATAGAGATGTGGGTTTGAGTCCCGCTTGAGACGCAATATTTCCCATTTTCATCACGCCCATGACGATTACTTTCATCGGACTCTGCAGCTTCAACATATGGGGTGAAGATACTACATTTTAATTAAAGAAGGGGAGGTAATTACACACCTTCCGCCTTCTATTTCTCCAAGTTCTGATTTCATGGCATTCTTCAGGTGTTGATTACGGGAGTTCATTAACAGACCAAGATAATAAAAATACTTGTCCCTACTTAATCTGTTTTATGCCTCGGTCACATACACGTTAGTGAACGTAGTTGAACGTAGTTGAACGTAGTGAATGGAGGCTAACGTGGTGTAAAATATTCCGATATTCGGCATAGGGGGGAATGCAAATGTTCTATTGCTGATCGGTGTACGTGACCAGGCGCATCTATGTATATATATATATATATATATATATATATATATATATATATATATATATATATATATATATATATGGGTTGGTGGTGCCTGAGTGGGATGTAAATAGACACATACATACATACATACATACATACATACATACATACATACATACATACATACATACATACATACATACATACATACATACATACATACATACATACATACATACATACATACATACATACATACATACATACATACATACATACATACATACATACATACATATATATATATATATATATATATGGGTTGGTGGCGCCTGAGTGGGATGTAAATAGACATAGTGGTGGTGGCATGTCTGGGTGGGCGTAATCGATTAATCAACTCGGGTCACCCGAGTCACTTTTTACCGCATGCGCACATCCTACAGACTGGGGTCGAATAATCGAATAGGCTTCTCCACGCTCGGGGTGGAAAAAATGGTGGCTTATCCAAAACCTTTTTTTTTTTTTTTAAATAACCGATATAGCTACAGCAAAATAGGATTTAAAGTATTTTATGATGGCATAGTTTTGTTATATTTCCATTTCATTAAGCTAGGATATTACCAAAAAATAACATGTATGACTGGTACTGGTGGCTGTTATCCTGCACGACGGTACAAGCGGAAATGTGACGTCATCGCTCCTAGCCACCCCCAGCCAAGAGGTGGGTTACTGGGGTCGGGTCGTTTTGCACACGGCACGTGTATTTGTCGACTCCACTCATGGAGTTCGATTTGAAATTCTGATGACTCGGGTCACCCGAGTTGCCCGGGTCGTGTTAATTGATCACGGCTGGTGTGATTGCACTCAGGGCCTACCCCTTCTGCTGGGATAGGGATCACCCCACTCAAAAGGTCAAGGTTGGTGGTGGCCATGGGCCCATACAGCTTGTGGTGGTGGGCAGACCACTGGTATCCATGGGGACCAGGAATGCTGGCTCCCTATTGGTAGGGCCAAGAATGCTACTCTACAATGAACCCATGTAACTATATAAGCAATAAACCAGAGGGCTTGACTCTCTCTTCTTCTTTACACTTTATACTCTTCATTTCTCTTGTCTGTATTGTTTTCCCCCATAGCCTGCCTACACAGCCACATATTCCAGCATTCACTCTACAGTGGGTCAAACATGGTATAATGCTAGGTACACACCTACCGTTTACGATTCGCGCACTAAAATTCGCGACCCGACCCGACCCGACCCGCTTAAAACTGAAAACGGGCCGATTCATTTTTCGAATCGCGAATCGCAATCGTAAGGAAGCGCTTTTAGCCCTAAAAAGTCGCGAATCGCAATCGGTAGGTGTGCTAGGGGAGTGCACACCTCCCGACTTTTGGGCAGTTTTAGATCGTATACAGTAGGTGGGTGCGGAAAAACGGTAGGTGTGTACCTAGCATAAGTACGTTAAACTACGTTGAAATACGTTAAGGTACGGCAGGTTTTGGTACGGATAAATATGTTACCGTACGGATAAATACGTTACGGTATGAACGCCGGTATGTTCAACTACGTTCAACTACGTTCAACTACGTTCAACTACGTTCAACTACGTTCGCTTCCACTACGTTCAACTACTTCCACTAATATGTATGTGACCGGGCCTTACGGCTGCATAGTCCGATGAAATATCAAATTTTCAAAACCAAACCAATGATCTAGATTTGATTTTACATATCTAACTTAGATACTGATGGACTTATTAAGCATTTGTTTCTGCGTAGAAGACAATACTGAGTCAATTTAATAAAACGTGTTACTGCAGAAGTCAATGGTGTCGTTTTGGCAAGCTTGCCAGAACTAATTTTCCATGTTTGCACTCAAAATATCTCAAAAGTTTACCATTTAAAATAAAAGTAACTTTGAACTAATATAAAGTAGATACTAGTGATTGATCTAATATATTTATCTCATAAAAAATACAGAAATTCAAAACCATCGGACTATGCAACTTTAAGTGTCAATGAAAGTAGAAAGGGCAAGATAAAACTAGACATGAAGCCCCACGAGGAAACCATATATCTATGACAATTTAAATAAAAATATAATATATTTGTTGAATAAACTATTATGTGAATATAAATTAGGAACGAGCATTTTATTTAGGTTACCTGTCACATACCATTACCACCTCACCTGTAAAGCAATCAACCGGATAACACCCCGGGCGTTTCGCAGAATATATATAGTTGGTCATTGGAGTTGTACGTCCTGGCAACATATATGGTTATATCAGGACGGGCACCAACTTGTTTCAGTGTGCACTCATTGTGACCATATATTGCTTCCCCACTGGGAAATCATGCCGCCAGCACCATGATGCAATATCACACTCAGTCATATTATTCTGACACTGAGCTAACCAGTCCATGCCGTATGCTATTAATGCCGAGCACGGGCAGGCGTCAGTCAGCCGACAGCACCATGTCATATCGCATAGTCCAGTCCATGCTATATGCGGCCAGGCTGAGCGTCAAGTATCAATTCTATAAGTGATAAATTTGACTCGACTGGGAACCGAACTCCCGATCTCCCACACGCGAGGCCCGCGCTCTACCGATTAAGCCACCGCGCCCGGTGATTAGAGAAGAGGGGGTGGGGAGGAGGGGGGGGGGAGGGATAATTACACAAATAAAATAGGATATGGTTGGTTGTTGGAGTTTTACGTCCTGCCAAAATCGAAGGTCATATCAGGACACAGTTAGATTACATTAGTTACTTCAATCTGAAGTAAAATATTTCAATCAACCTAATATATTCATCTTTAAAAAAACACTAAAACAATGGCAGAAACTTGAAACGCAAGACTTATTGGAGTATGGAGCTTTAAGCTAAGATTCCATATACAGGGTACGCGGTATGCAGTATGCGAATGCGACAAAAATTGGCAAAGCACGTAAATGAGCAGTGGTGCTTCCATATGTCCGAATGCAAATATGAATGCGAATGTGGCAAGTGAATCGACCCATGGACCGATCGGTGCAAATGCGGATGCGAATGCGAATGCAAATGCTGCTGCGTTTGCCATGGGAAACAACAAGAACGTTGACTTTCCTTCACAAATTTGTAGGAAAAATAGACCGAAAATCGCATCGGTATCTATGCTGCATGTTGCATTTGCATTCTCCTACCGCATGCCGCATACCGCATACCGCATCCCGCGTATATGGAATCTTAGCTTTAACCAGACGGGGTGGCCGAATGAGTTAGAGCGTCCGTCTCTCATGCTGGTAGATCGTGGGTTCGAATCCTGGTCGAGTCAAACCAATGACTTAAAAATTGATACTTGTCGCTTCCTAGCCAGTCGCTCGGCATTACTAGGATAGGGCAAGGAGCAGTGGAATGAGGAAGACCAGTCGTCTGCGACTGAAATTTCCCCTGCTTAAAAACAACTAATGTATACACACAAAAAGGCAGAAACGCAGCGCATACAGCGTTCCTAAACGAACGCTGTCAATGTCGTGGATTAATTAAAGCAGGGGTCATGAGAGACGCGTTCTGCCATTGTGTGATGGACAATATGCCCGCGGGGGTTCGTGTGCATGCCCCTTCTGATTTGTATTCATTAACCAGAAAGGTTTTTTAATGTCTTAAATATTTAAAATTAGAGACGTTAGGCAACTCACTCATTTATATAAACTTTTCTCTTTTTTTTCCTTAAAATAAATAAAAATCGTTCTAAATAAGCTCATTATCTCATTCATTGCCGATCGACAACCTGTTCACATCAAAGAATATTCAGGCGACCTAAGCCATCTTTGTGATTTAAGAAAACCCCATTTTTAAAGGAAGAACAAATAGAAAGGATGAGTGTGTGACTTGTGAGTGAGTGTGACAGACAGCAAAATCTACACCCACGAATATCAGCAAATTCTTACATGTGTGTAAGCAAAATACTGTAATTGGACACACAAAACTGGAAGTTTACAGGCTGCATGTTGCACCGATTCTGCACACGACACTTAATTTCATGCATTATGTGTGTATGTGTCTGTGTGAGTGTGTGTATATATCTGCATGTATATGTGTCTGTGTGTATGTGTATGTGTGTGAGTGTGTGTCTGTCTATGTGTGTATGTATCTGTGTGTGTATGTATCTGTGTGTATGTGTGTGAGTGTGTGTCTGTCTATGTGTGTATGTATCTGTGTGTGTATGTATCTGTGTGTGTATGTGTGTGTGTCTGTCTATGTGTGTATGTATCTGTGTGTGTATGTATCTGTGTGTATGTGTGTGAGTGTGTGTCTGTCTATGTGTGTATGTATCTGTGTGTGTCTGTGTGTATGTATCTGTGTGTGTCTGTATGTATCTGCATGTAGTGTGTATGTGTGTGTGTGTCTGTCTATGTGTGTATGTCTCTGTGTGTGTATGTATCTGCTGTGTAGTGTGTATGTGTGCTGTCTATGTGTTATGTATCTGTGTTGTACTGTGTGTGTAGTGTGTATGTGTCTGTATTGTGTGTAGTATGTGTGTGTATGTATCTGTGTGTATGTGTGTGCTGTCTATGTGTGTATGTATCTGTGTGTGTATGTATCTGTGTGTGTATGTGTGTGAGTGTGTGTCTGTCTATGTGTGTATGTATCTGTGTGTGTCTGCATGTTTATGTATCTGCGCGTGTATGTGTGTGAGTGTGTGTCTGTCTATGTGTGTATGTATCTGTGTGTGTGTATGTGTGTATGTATCTGCATGTATATGTGTCTGTGTGTGTATGTATATGTGTGTATGTGTGTGAGTGTGTGTCTGTCTATGTGTGTATGTATCTGTGTGTGTCTGTGTGTATGTATCTGTGTGTGTCTGCATGTTTATGTATCTGCGTGTGTGTGTGAGTGTGTGTCTGTCTATGTGTGTATGTATCTGTGAGTGTCTGTGTGTATGTATCTGTGTGTGTGTCTGTGTGAGTGTCTCTCTGTGAGTGTGTGTCTGTCTATGTGTGTATGTATCTGTGAGTGTGTGTGTATCTGTGTGTATGTATCTGTGTGTGTATGTGTGTGAGTGTGTGTCTGTCTATGTGTGTATGTATCTGTGTGTGTCTGTGTGTATGTATCTGTGTGTGTGTCTGCATGTTTATGTATCTGCGTGTGTATGTGTGTGAGTGTGTGTCTGTCTATGTGTGTATGTATCTGTGTGTGTGTCTGCATGTTTATGTATCTGCGTGTGTATGTGTGTGAGTGTGTGTCTGTCTATGTGTGTATGTATCTGTGTGTGTGTCTGTGTGTATGTATCTGCATGTATATGTGTCTGTGTGTATGTGTGTGAGTGTGTGTGTGTCTGTCTATGTGTGTATGTATCTGTGAGTGTGTGTGTATGTATCTGTGTGTGTGTCTGTGTGAGTGTCTCTCTGTGAGTGTGTGTCTGTCTATGTGTGTATGTATCTGTGAGTGTGTGTGTATCTGTGTGTGTATGTATCTGTGTGTGTATGTGTATGAGTGTCTGTGTGTGAGTGTGTGTCTGTCTATATATGGGTGTATGTATCTGCATGTGTGTGTCTGTGTATGTATCTGTGTGTGTGTGTCTGTGTGTATGTATCTGTGTGTGTCTCTGTGTGAGTGTCTCTCTGTGAGTGTGTGGCTGTCTATGTTTGTATGTATCTGTGAGTGTGTGTGTATGTATCTGTGTGTGTATGTGTATGAGTGTCTGTGTGAGTGTGTGTCTGTCTATATATGGGTGTATGTATCTGCATGTGTGTGTCTGTGTATGTATCTGTGTGTGTGTCTGTGTGTATGTATCTGTGTGTGTGTCTGTGTGAGTGTCTCTCTGTGAGTGTGTGTCTGTCTATGTGTGTATGTATCTGTGAGTGTGTGTGTATCTGTGTGTGTATGTATCTGTGTGTGTATGTGTATGAGTGTCTGTGTGTGAGTGTGTGTCTGTCTATATATGGGTGTATGTATCTGCATGTGTGTGTCTGTGTATGTATCTGTGTGTGTGTCTGTGTGTATGTATCTGTGTGTGTGTCTGTGTGTGAGTGTCTCTCTGTGAGTGTGTGGCTGTCTATGTGTGTATGTATCTGTGTGTGTGTCTATGTGTATGTATCTGGATGTGTACGTGTCTGTGTGTGAGTGTATGTATGTGAGTGTGTGTATGTCTATGTGTGTGTGTATGCGCTTGTAGGAGCCTAGCTTGGGATTTTCCGGTGTAATCACAGATGGTACCTGTGTGTATCGGAGCTAGGCCGCTGGTATGTGTGTATGTATATATATATATACATATATATAAATATATATATGTATATATGTATGTATATTTGTATGTATGTATATTTGTATGTATGTATATATGTATATATGTATGTATGTATGTATGTATGTATGTATGTATGTATGTATGTATGTATGTATGTATGTATGTATGTATGTATGTATGTATGTATGTATGTATGTATGTATGTATGTATGTATGTATGTATGTATGTATGAGGGATGAAAGTGATCTCCGGCAAAAAACGCGGAAATCAAACCGAGATTAATTCACCGATGGCGAATTTCCGCGAAAACGCGGGTTTCCCCACATAGGATTATCGTAATTGTCACGAAATCGCAGGGAAAATGCAATATCCTAACTGGTGAAATGTATTAAATCAAACCCAATACTGCTTTAAAATCACTTGGGAAACCTACCTTAAGTTCAAACTGCTTATGTGGTGGATATATTATCGCCAATGCGTAACTTCAGTCTTGGGTTTTATATTCTAGCAACATCTAAGATCATATAAGACCAGGATTCAAACTAACCAATGACTGAACTATGCAATATGAAGAGGCGGTTAAGGCCCTGTCACACCTCACCGCATTGGGGAAACGGACAGAAACTGAACAAAGTCCGTTTTGTGTCTGTACAAGTTTTGAACATGCACAAAACTAGGAACGGATGCAGCCGGACTGACGTCTTAAGAGTTCTTGTCCGGTTTGAGTCTGTTTAGTCTGCTTACCATCCATTGGCTATCCTTTCATATCCGTTTCATGTCCGTTCGTCCAGTGGCATTTGACCCAATATCGCAACATTTTGACACATTTTAATACATTTTGATACTTATGACGCCCGGACTAGACAATTCTGTCCGTTGCTCAATCCGGCGAGGTGTGACAGCCGCTTTAGACTTCGGCAAAACGTTGAGACTTGAACCCTGCCTCGCTTCTGATCGAGGACAAGAGCGGGGCGTTGAACAAACACAACGTCTACATATATCTCTCAAGTTTACACACAATTCACCAATCTATTTAGAAAAGAGAAAAGGGAACTAGAGCGACCATACTGTCCGCTTACATAAATTAAAATATAATTACTAATGCAGTGTGTTCAAATTATTTTGGTGAAAAGGTCGGTGGAGTATTAATTGATTCAACACGCCTGTGGGTGCGCCAGAGCGGGAAGTAGGCCTACTCCGTTTTACAAACATTTCGGAGACTATGATGGCCAAATCATCAACTTAATTATAAATATATATAATTAACTATATATCTATATATAACTAACTATATATATATATCTTATATATATCTATATAACTAAGTATATATTTATATATAACTAAGTATATATTTATATAAAACTAAGTTATATATAATATTGTAAGCTACTTCATTCTATTTGAATTCAGGTTTGCTTAAATCTTTTACATACTTAATAGGATAAAAAATGATCTTGGATACTAATATGTTTTCGTTTCAGCACAAGCCAACGTCATAGTCATGGTGGGGTAGGGTGGGCGGGCCCTGACCCACGACTATCCGAGGCTCGTACCTTGGGAAAACACCGGTTATCCATCATCTGTACCCAGGTAAGACTCGTATAACTATACTATTTTACCTCGGTACTACGCCTCTGGATACTCGTAGTCCAGGGAGAACTAACGTATCCATTCAAAAATCATACTAACCTGGTTGGTTTAGTAGTTAATGTAGAAAACTGCCGGAGCTACTCAACAAACGTCCTCCCGTTGTGAGTAGAGTATGCTAATTGCTGGACATGGATATGCTTCCTTCTCCCTGGATTACGAGTAAGTAGCCAGAGGTGTAGTAGTACCAAGGTAATATATATATATATATATATATATATATATTGTTTTTGTGTGTGTGTTTTTACGTGCTAGCAACATCTAAGGTCATATCAAAACAGGTACCTACTTGTGACAGTGCACACTCATGGCGACTTTTATAGTGCTGCCCCACTGGGATACCAGGCTGCCAGCACCAGGACCTGATATCCCACTCAGTCACATTATCCTGACACTGAGCCAACAAGTCCTTGCCCTATCCTAATAATACCGAGCGCCAGGCTAGGTAGCGACAAGTATCAATTCTTAAGTCATTGGTTTGACTCGAGCAGGATTCGAACCCATGAACTGATTGGTTCGGATCTCCAATATATAGATTAGTTAGACGAATCTTACCTGGGTATAGATGATGGATAACTGTTGTTTTACCGAGGTATAAGCCTCGGATAGACGTGGGCTAGGGAGAGGGAAGCACATCCGGTCCAGCAATCTTTACCTACTTATTCAGGATAAATGAGCTAATAAACAATCTAAAATAATAATAATAATAAATGACAATGGTATTAAAACTGTGAAGTTTACTTGGTATAAGCAAACTAATAGACATGGAAGGGTGAGGTGGGCGGGCCCTAGCCCACGTCTATCCGAGGCTTATACCTCGGTAAAACAACAGTTATCCATCATCTATACCCAGGTAAGATTTGTCTAACTAATCTATTTTACCTCGGTATACAGCCTCAGGCTAGCCTCAGGCTAGGGAGAGGTTTACGTAATCTCATTTATCCTGTATCTCATGTTACATATCAATAACAATTGTTAACATACATTATCATCAATCGGCAAAATAATTTTGGCGAAAACAAAGTGTATTCTCACCTCTTGCCGATCTAGTCTTTCAGCAGCTGTCGGGCCAGTGTGCTCGACTTCTCCAATCGTTTGTTATAGTGTGTTGCAAACGATCGTGCTGTTTTCCATCCTGCGTGGGCTAGGAACCGCTTGACGGAAATGCCCAGCAGTCGCACTTTAGAAACCATAGCACCTCTTGTTGAGTGTGAGGCATATTTGTCCGTATCTATGCCTGCCAATTTTAACATTGTAACTGTCCACTGAGCAAGCGTATCTCGCGAAATGCCCTTGTGTG